>CM029779.1:839025-2104529 GCA_017562165.1 Ectropis grisescens | reverse complement strand
TGAATAAACACGAAACAGCCGCTAAATAGTGCTAGAGAGGACAAACACACAAACACTTTTTTTGGGATATGTATTGAGTTTTGTACAAAGGAGTTGTAGAACAATAGTTTTTTGTTTAAATATACAAAATGACTTTAAACGGACGCTGATTACCATTAACCCTGTATATGCGTACCGTACAAAGCTATGGGCTGAATAACTCCAAGGTAAAAGGCGACAGCGACTGCTTTTTGGACCTATAAAGTTAAAAACTGCAATATAATGGCTCACACTGCAATGGAGAAGGCAAACATGTTTGCATCTCAGTTTGCGGAATCTTCGCGTCTTGATGCTGGTAGCGCGACACCTCCTACTCCATCCGGCTGTCCGACTTTTATGTCAGAGATACACATTCGCCAAATGGAGGTTCGCAAAGCTCTACGCAATCTGGACGTGAATAAAGTCAGTGGCCCTGATGGTATTCCTGCCCTAGTGTTGAAGGCTTGTGCGCCTGAGTTGTCCCCGATACTGACGCGCCTATTCAGACTTTCTCTCCAAACGGGGCTGGTACGTTGCGTGGATATCGGACTTCTTGAGGGATCGCTCCATACGAGTCGTCATTGATGGCTGCTCGTCGGATCAAATGGCTATCAATGCTGGAGTCCCTCAAGGGTCGGTACTCTCTGCGACACTTTTCCTGCTACATATTAATGATCTGTTGAAGCCCGGTATCTTTGGGTACGCAGATGATAGCACCGTTGTAGAGAGCTACATACCTAGCGCGAGAGCCAGTGGGCAGCAAACCCAGGTACTGAAAGAGAGTTTGATCGAACGTTTGAGCTTGACCCTTGAGGCGGTGTCTGAATGGGGTGATGCCAATCTGGTCAAGTTCAACGAGAGTAAGAAGCAGGCGTGTCTGTTCTCCGCAAAAAAGGAGTCCATTCCAACTGACTCCCACTTTTCGTGGTGTATCCGTGCCAGTTTCTGACCGTCTTGAGCTTTTGGGCGTTACTTTGACTTCTACGCTCAACTTTCTACGCTCGTTTATCGAGTCCAAGGCTAAATTAGCTGCCAAAAAAACTAGGTGTCCTCTCAAAGGTGCGAAGGTACTTCAACTCTGAACAGTTGCTCACATTGTATCAAGCACAGATTCGCTCTTGTATGGAGTACTGTTCGCACCTTTGGGATGGATCGGCTAAGTATCAGCTGGAGGCCCTGGAATCGATCGAGAGACGTGCCAAAAGGCTCATAGGCAATGGCTCTCTTCTGCGAAAAAGACTACCAAGTCTTGATCATCCCCCGAAAAATTGCCAGCCTATCGGTTTTTATCGGATACACTTTGGAGAGTGTGCGACTGATTTGCATGATCTGATACCACCTTGCCCTTTTTTCTATCGGAATGCTCGTAGTTCGAAAAAGCGACATCGTTTCATGGTTGATGTTCCAAAGACACGAACGAAGAGATTTGACTCTACTTTTGTAATAAGAACATCTAGGCTGTGGAATACGTTGCCTGAGTGGGTTTTCCCCGATGGTTACAATCTTTGTGTCTTCAAATCGAGAATGAATCGGTTTCTTCTAGGTAAACACGCTCCATCGTAGACCGCATCGTCGCTTAACATCAGGCGAGATGGCGGTCAAGTGTAAACCTATAAAAGTTAAAAAAAAAAACAGAAGGATCCTACGCTGTCTGTGCAAGCCCAAAGCGTCGCGAACAGTTGGGGTAATAACTGGGCCACATCAAGGAACTCGATCTTCCGCGCAAGTTCGGAAGGGAGTAGAGCCTTAGATAAAAAATATTATTCAAATCTTTCTGCAATTTCTTGCGGGAGGGGAAAGTTGCATACTAGCGCAAACCGCACTATTACCTACATACAAACATATCTGTACCGATCCATTGCCGATCATACTCACACAGCCAAATCACATAAAAAATAAAGCACCGTTCCCAAATCTAGCCCCGTCCTCAGCCACAGTATATTATTAAACTCTATGGTTCACGCGGATTTGTACTTTGACCGAGGGGACACGCTGTGTATGCCTACCCCCTTCCGTGTTGCTCGCTGGGTAGATGGGTTCTGGAGTGGAGACCGCGAATCAGCAAACGTAGTGTAGGACGGTCTGAGACTAGATGAAGAGGCGATATTCGAAAGGCAGCTGGTGGCGGTTGGAGAAGTAAACCCAAGGACCGGGCTGAGTAGCGAATCATAGGAGAGGCCTATGTCCAGCAGTGGACGAATAAAAGCGGATGATGATGATCATGAATACAAAATACAGATAACTAAGTTTTGAACACCCACAATTTTTTTTAGTTATCGTGCCTATTGTTATAGGTTCAAAACAAACAGCTACAAGAAGTGGTACTCACGCTTGTTGGGTTGGTGTTGCGCCGCGGCAGGCGCCGGCGGGGTGGTGGCGCGGTGCGCGGGCGGCGGCGGCGACAGGCGGCGCGCGTGCGCCAACGCCGGGCCCGCCCCGCCACGCGCACGCGCATGGCCCGCGCGCCGCCCGCGCCCGCGCCGCCCCACGGCTCCTCGCCCGGCCGGGACCCGCTCGAAGGCCTGCCGGACACAATAACATTACATACACCTTAAACAATATACCTATTCCAAATGTGTTTGAATATTTACAGGTTTTGATGTTTACCAATTAGGATGTTTGGATTTATGGATGTTTGGGTGTTTGAACGTTTGGATGTATGGGTGTTTGAACGTTTGGAGATTCGGATGTTTGATGTTTGGTTGTTTTGATATTAGGGTGTTTGGATGTTTGGACGTTTGGATGCTTTGGATGTTTGGGATCTTTGGAAGTATGGATGTTTGAACGTTTGGATGTATGGATGTTTGGGTGTTTGAACGTTTGGAGGTTCGGATGTTTGGATGTTTGGTTGTTTTGATATTAGGGTGTTTGGGTGTTAGGACGTGTGGATCCTTTGGATGTTTGGTTATATAGATGTTTGGGTGTTTGAACGTTTGGAGGTTTGGAGGTTTGGATGTTTGGATATTAGGATGTTTGGATGTTTGAATAGGTATTACATGTTTAGATATTAGGATTTGGATATTTGGAAATTTAGATATTTGGATGTTTGAATGTGTGGATGTTTGGGTGTTTCAATGTCTGTTTCTCAATTCTCAAACGCCAGAACTCATGAAAGGATCAGTTTGAAATATGCCACACAGTTAAATGAAAGTCTGGAATAACACGTAGGCAATAATAGGCTTTTAATCACAGGAAAATAACGGGAACACGAACTGCGCGGGTACAACCGCGGGGCGCTGCTATTATACCTTATCAACTTTCGCGATGCGAACTCAAATTTAAATCACAACAATGACATCTCTTTCTTCTGAGTTTTTTGGGTTATCTTGTGACCATGACTGTAGTAACGTCGCCGAAGTCCGGAATGTCGACGTCGAAAATGAATCAAATTGTGACTAAGTCATGTAATGTAATATTCCGAGAGCTGGCACCAAATTTTGGATAAGTATTTGAGGCAATATTGGCGTTAGAGTGGCGTATTATAGGAGAGGCCTATGTCCAGCTGTGGACGAACACGGGCTGCTGATGATGATGATGATTTGAGGCAAGCTGAAAACTTGTCATCATAGCTTTCCTATTTATTATATTTATGCCAAACCTGAAATTCATAAAAAAAATGCCCGTGGGCAAAAAACAATAGGCGACAAAATTTGTGCTTTACCTAGAGTTACAAACATTCTTATTCAACAATATACAAAAGCATTTAATTTCATTTTGTGTGTCAGTAAGACTGTCTATACCTAATGCACAATGGCCGGAATAAGTCCATGGCTACCGTTTTCGCAAATAAAACTGCTAATAGTGAGGCAAGGTTCTTCAGAGAGGCTATAAAACAAGAAGCGAGTAACCGACCGCCGTTTGTCGCATCCGACACACTCCACTTGCGTCCGACCTGTGACCTGCGTCCGCGCAGCTAGCGGTATACGATGCTTGAAATTGATCGATCCGCCTATTTTAAATAATCGTCGTTTTGAAGCAGTTTTGATTGAAGTTAAAGTCAAAATTTTATTGGTAAATTAAAGTAAAAGTAAAATTTACATTAACAATACAGACATAATATTGTTATATTGGAAAATTGTAAAATAACAGTCATACTTTCTTAATAAATGTAAAAAAAAATTAATAAAAAATGTCATGATCATAAACAATAATTTCAGTCAAATAATCCTATAATAAATCAGACTAATGAACGACATTACCAATATTTAAATATAATTTTACAGTCGATCTCTAAAACTTCTTCTGTCGGTTTGTGCAATTAAAATTCAGTGAGTATCATCATTTTTCCCAAGTGCGTCCATAAGCAGCCCGTCAAATAATATTCCCACTGCTGGGTCTTCTTACGCAAAGAGAGGGTCAATGCCACGCTGGTCCAGTGCGGGTTGGCGGATGACACATACATACTTTGAGATTCTAAGTACATGTCCTCACGATGTTTTCCTTCACAGTTTTTAAGTTAGGGGCATTACGCACTTGACCACGATAAAACAAACAGTGGTGGAATTTAAGCCCGGGGGCTCCGGATCGGCAGTCGCCTGTCTCCTGACTAGACCAGACAAGTGCGACCAAAAATTAAAACTTAAAATGTGTCATAATGTTCTGACAAGTGACAGTATGAGATTAAACTGACATACGGTAATCATAGAGATGATGGCAAGCGGCGCATTGCGATTGCGATGTCTCGTAATGGTGACATCTCATATCGATTGAGGTAAATGCACTGTTACTTGCAGAAAACCTGCCTACTTATTTAAATCGGTTTTATTTTATGTCGATTCTATTGTGCATTCTATTGCGGATTGAAACTGCGGACTCAACGACTCGATTTTCTTAAATCACCTAAATAAATTATTCTTCAAAATATCATATCATATGAGTAAAATGACCTAAATCTAATGAAAAAATGACAAAGTTTCGTTTTTTTAACCCCCGACCAAAAAAAGGGGTGTTATAAGTTTGACGTCGATGTCTGTCTGTCTGTCTGTCTGTCTGTCTGTCTGTCTGTGTTTGTGTCTGTCTGTGGTACCGTAGAGCTCAAACGGATGGGCCGATTTCGATGCGGTTTTTTATTTGAAAGTTAATACCCGTGCGGGTGTTCTTAGCTATGTTTGGTTAATATCGATTCAAAATGGCCGCCTCCACAAAATGGCGGACAAAATATTTCTTCACAACTTACCTTAATATGGATATCAAATGACTTGACTAGTAGAATACTATACACTAAAAAAAGCCCTTTCATTTGATACCCATATTGAGATAAGTTGTGAAGAAATATTTTGTCCGCCATTTTGTGGAGGCGGCCATCTTGAATCGATATTAACCAAACATAGCTAAGAACATCCGCACGGATATCAACCTTCGAATAAAAAACCGCATTGAAATCGGTCCATCCGTTTGAGCCTAACAGGTGCCACAGACAGACACACACACAGACAGACAGACAGACAGACAGACACAGACAGACAGACAGACAGACAGACAGACAGACAGACAGACAGACAGACAGACATCGACGTCAAACTTATAACACCCCTTTTTTGGTCGGGGTTAAAATGGCGAAATATTTTCTATTTCACAACTTCCTCAATATGGGTATCAAATGAAAGGGCTTGACTAGTAGAATGTTGTAAAGATAACAAATCTGAGGTAGTCGGGGTTAGTCAAAATTTTAATTTTGTTCTTGTTTACCGAGTTCAGGACGAGGTCATCTTTTCGGTCGGTATCTTTTTGATGTACATCTATTCCTCCGAGAATGATAATCCGATTCTTTTTAATGTTTGATGCAGAATAGCTGTCATTTGGTCCCATACAATTTTTTTCGCAATTCGGTTTAGCAGTTTTCATTTACGAACATTTTGTGATCATTTAGTTTATCTGGACGTTGTTATGTGTTTGAATTGACTAGCATGAACACTTAGCTCCATCGCTCCAATATAACTAACTTTCTATTTAATAAACCAATGTATCTCAGAAAATCATAACCGTAAACCAGCACTAAGTGGACTGTATTTCAAAATGATATAGAATCTAAAAGCAAAACGGGACTAAAAGATACGAACATGATACTCAATCTAATTAATTAGTATCAAAACATATTTATAATCACGACGCGATTCCAATGAAGTAACGGGATAGCACGAGGATAATATCTTATCCTCTTATCCTTAATATTAATCAACGGATTACAACCTCCAGATTCCTAGGAAGCCGACGCCATATAGAAACTAGATAGAATCTGGCGTAGTATTCAGGGTTCCGTAAACAACTGTTCTAATTAAGGCGCGTCTTGTGCACAACATAGCGTAAGCTGATTTTATGTGCTGTTTTTTGGTGATATTTAGTTTTAACCCAAAATAAATATCTACTAATAAATACTGAAATGCACAAAATTGTGTAAAATTAGACATAGATCATATCAGATCTGTACATTACTGAAAATATCGATTTTTCCTCAAAGAATATTTTTTTTCGTAAGTGACACAAAACAATAAAAGACTGCCCGATTCTGTTTCCCGAATAAATAAATGTCAAATTGCTTGCTAGAAAAATCGAGGTCAAGTGTAGACCTGCAGTGCATAAAAAATCAGACAAGAGCCACAAGACTACTTGTTTGTGTGGTCTTATAAATAAATAAATGAATATTGGTGGACAATTCACTCACCACACCATTTTTTGTCCCAAACTAAGCAACGCTTGTACTATGTCGGCCAAATAGCTGATATAATACTTACATATGTAGTTTTGAATACATACTTATTATACTAAATGTAGTTTTAAATGTATAGGTACTTATTATACATAGAAACACCCAGACACAGTACAAATATTTGAATTCATCACACAAATATTTACACTGGGTGGAATCGCTAAAACAAAGCTCGTCGAGGCTACCAAGTTATCTTTTCCAGGAGCTGTAGGTGCAGTTCTGTGTAACACTGAATAATATACAAGAAAGTAGTTGGCTAAACAGGTAAGTGTGACCGCGTCGAATGTATCATGGTAGACTAATCTCATTGACTTGATGAATGACTCAGACAGTTTTTGTGAGCCTAGCCTTAAGATGGACTGGATTACGGTACGGGACTGAGGAATGTACAGTGGAGAGACGACAACTGTAGCTGTACTGTACAGCATCTTTTTTGAAGTGAAATACTATTTAACCGTGTTGAGCAGGTTTTGCTAGATGTAAATGTTATGGGTTCCAGTCACCGACATGCTAATGTAGTGGCGTAGCGTCGGAGCGGCTGCGGGCAGCGCATTATACCACACAGCCACCGCCACAAGTTAATCACAAAAATAATCGAGGAAAAGATCCAAATGTCCTGTCCTATATTTTAATTATTGTTGTGCCCCAATGCTGGTCTAGTCGGGGAACGGCGACAGCCGATCTAAAGCCCAGGTTCAACGCGTGGGAACGCGCACCACCATTGTGTTTTTTGTAGCAACACCGCTAACATAAACCGGTGAAGGAAAACCATCGTGAGGAAACCGACTTATACGTAGAATCTTTCGAGGTCGTGTCATCCACCAACCGCACTGGAGCAGCGTGGTGGACTATGGTATTGATTCTCTCCTCGTGAGAGAGAGAGAGAGCCCCAAGTCCCAGGAGGAACATTTTAGTAGACTGTTTATGTTGTGTCCCAATGTTGACCAAAGGTATATGTGCTCTTTTCATTTATGTCTGTCGTGAGTTCATGTGTACCTACAATATTATATTTTGAATTTATTATAATATTAGCAAACTAGGCAAAATCTTGGTGAAACAACAAGCTATTTCGGAAAAAACTTACATAAGTACAAAATTATTTAAGTAAGCATCGTGAATGGACGGACGTACAGTGACCCAGAAACAGCACTTGAGAGCCTTTTTTATTTTCAGTAATGTTACGATTTCGTTAGAGTCCATTCCAAGAAATATTAAAAACTGGATCCGATCACCTAACCGCGTCGTATAAGATGGGGTGTAAAACCTTGATGCAACTATGTAACAGATGCTCTGCATAACGCTTTGTACCGGAGAAAGCATTGCGACAGTAATGTTTATAGTAAAAATGAATTTTATTTACATTGTGGTTAGACAGAAAATGCTGTAACCATATCGAGTGCGGAAGTAAACATAAGACAAAGTGTGAGAATAACTGTAGCATAGATTTTAGATGGAGACTTGTGCAAATTACTTAATTATCTTTATCGAACCCCTGACGGTAGGAAGGAGTTTAGTTAATTGCCACGAGTTCGTGTGTTTCCATGTACATATGTGTGTTGTTTGAGTGAGATGGTTATTTTATTTTAAAGTTGACTTGATCGAAATGTATTTTTATCTATATAAAATTTACATTTCACCGCCATTACGCATGATGTTAAGTGATGCGATCTACGATGGAGCCGACTACGCAGAAATTAGCGATTCACACTCGACTTGAGTATTTAGAGTATTTCCTACATGGAATACCCACTCAGGCATCATATTCCATAGTGTAGATGCATTTATTACGAAAGAAGAAACCTCTTCGTTCTTATCAATCAAGTCCCTGAAACTTCAATCATGAATTCATGAAACGACGTCACCTTTTTTAGCTAAGAAAAATGTGATAAAAACTAATGATCATTTATTTTCTTCGGTAAAACAAAAACCAACTTCAGTTTAAAATTAAATTCAAACACCCGACCAAATATCATAAGAAACTATCACTGAGTCGTCTAAATAAATGAAAGCAAATTTTTGGTGTTTTCATTTAAAAAAACTGCCACACCGATAAAATTAGAGAGACCATATCTGAAATGATCTACCAAAAAAAAAAAAATACCATTAAAATCGATTGACTTGGCGAAACTATTAGTAGGAGATCCCGCTATAGGTACAATCTTTTTACATACAATCAATTTAAGTGAAATCTTTAAAAAAAATATTTATTAATTGTTAATTAATCATATTCTGGACTGAAATTTTTTAGGCAACCCATTTGCAATATATTTGTTGACGTATTAAATTACATATAAAACACTTTTCATCCAATAAACAGCTCGGTGAAGGTTGTTGTACAGCGGGATCATAGACTATATCGCGTCACATAGATATCTGTTACATCTCATAGGAACTGCCGATATAAGTGAAACCTTACAACTCAGGATTTGATAGCTTATTACTTTGGAAACTACGTGGATGAAACCGGAGAGCGTGGCCATAAGCTTGGCCATCTAGAAATGCTGCTGTCGCATTTCTGGATGGACAATGGCTATGGTCCCGAGTTTACCCGAAGGTTTCGTATCATTCCCGAGCGTGACCCTAGAACGCAATTCACAGCCCACGAAAAATCTGTCTGAACGCGACAAAAGAAGTTTTAACTTCGAAAACATACAACCGAATGACGAACCTCCTCCTTTAATGAAGTCGATAAAAAAAATGGTATAAGATCATGCTTGTAGAATGCACAATCTTCGAAAAGTGTACGATTAAAAACTGACAAACTAGTAGCTCTAATGCGATGTCGGCTTTGAAGTCTGTTCTATACAAGTGAGTCGTTGCCTATCAGCCTTTCGGTATGTAATTCTTAGCAATCATTTGTAATGGGATAACATAAACCATTTAATTTTATCATGTCCGAAGGTATTGTAGACTTATTTATTAAAATAGATCCTAAAATCTGAATGCAATACAGACGTAGCGCAATAACAACAAATACTATCTCAACTGTGCATCAGCGAAATTTAGAAAGTGGGAATATTAAGGAAATTCGCGACGACACACAAAACGATTGCCCAATCGTCGTTTCCAATGATATTAAGATTCGTAATCAGCTGGAGAATAAAAGTTTGCAAATATCAGGTGTTACCTCACGCCAGCAGCCAAGAGGCTAATGACGGGTCACGCATGCGCGGGCACAGAGGTGCCTACAGATCTATTTTACGAGCTAATCCACAGTATGAAATCACATTCTGTTGTGATCACCGAATCGGAAATGTTAAGCGTGTCCTTCACGGATTTGGTTATAGATTTGGACAACAATGTGTTTGGTCCTACACGCTTCAATCAAATACACATTACAAACCTAAACATTTAGTTAGATATATTTGCCGAAATTGATAACGTGAGACACATAAAACTTACGACAGCGAGTATTGTTACAACGGTAATTAGTTTAAAACAATGTGAAAGAGACGAAGCAATTAAGTTTCTTGCCACGGAAAAGATGCGTAGTAAATTTGATCCGATCATCTTTCAGAATAAAGAAAGTGTTTATAATTATTTATAGTTCAAAACAAGAATCAACATTCAAAATACTCGATTTCGAAAACGTTCTTTTCAATATGCAAAACTCTCAAGGAAGTTGCGAGTGGCAAGAAGTTGGCAATCTTAGCAACGATAAAACAAACGATAGACAGAACAAAGGAGCATCAAAACGTCTATTCAATAAAGTTAAAAGGTTCCCAGGTGTTAAATCCGGCGTTACGTAAACAATCACAAAGCATAAGGTCGAAAATGGCAACTACGGCTGACGAGAGAGATGGCATCGAAAACAAAGAAGCAGAAGCTCGCACGAGGGCGACGACCACCGATTGTTATCACGGGATTGCTATGCAATTAATGCGAATGCCTTCCCGGATGCTTGGCTTCAGAGAATTATCCACAATCTGTCCAGTCAAATGAACGATAAAATATTACAATGACTATAGATTCTAACGATGATTCGTAGAATGTGTAATCTGGTTTGTCCAAACGGGCTAACAGAAAAAGTAGCTCGAAATTATGAGCCCAAAATGTACTCGTATCAACCATCTCCGTAACGACCAAGCCTCAACCTAAACTCGCATACCTACCTATAATTAATGTAACGTTGCGATGTTTCCGCACAAGACAATCAACAATTAAACTTAAGCTCGTGCAGTAACTGTTATGAATTATTGCTATTATAAAACAATAGAATGAAAATGGGATCCAGGTCAGATAGTCTGGAACAAATAACAGTATCTAAGTAAGTACTGATCCCACTCACCGCTTCCGCCAATCTTGTATGAAGCTCCAATCGCATTGTTCATCCTCATCAAGCACGGTAGCTTCATGGTGGTCTAGTCCACTCGTTCCATGAACCAGGTCTACTAACTGACGCGCTCTTTCAAAGTTCTCTTCGAATTCCACAATCAAGAACCCATCAGAACTTAGAGTCCCAAAAACATCCTTTTTGTAGGTGGCGTCGTTTATAGTCACTACTTCCGAGGGATCCGAGATATCTTCGCCCTTGATCTCAGAATATATAGCTTCAGGTAATTGCACTTCAGAAAATCTTTCCTCTCTGTCGACGTTTCGACTGCCAGTTTCATCTATGAGTCTATTGACATAAATAGGTTGTTCTTCTTTCAGAAGAGCTTCACTGTTCAGTCTATTTTCTTCTTTTTTCTGCTCGTTATGTTTACGAATGATTGAATCTCCAAAATAAATAACCACTTTGTTATTGTTTTGTGTAATCTTATTCGCCATACCACCTTCGGTGACGGGTCCATTGGTTTTTATTCTTTTCCTGCGAAAGTCTCTGAGTCAATTCCTCGTAACACGGAAGCCTGTTGTTGTAGATTTTCTTGTCGCTCACGGGCTGTTTGTTCTCTTCCTTCTTTTTTTCAACACTTTGGTAAACCGGGGGGCGGCAACATTCGTCGAATTGCGAGCTCCAAGGACGCGGTTCGTTGTAAAGATGCTCCGGGGACTGAGATAGGGAATGTACTTTTCATGGACATTTTGGAGCTGGGTGGATCACTTTTTCGGAAGTTGAGGACGCTCCGTCGCTTGTTGTCAGGATCCGTCCTCTTGTTTTGTTGCCGAGCAGTTTGTTGAGGAGGGCCTTGTTTTCGTGAGGCTTCACTCTATCGGTGGAGGGCGCGCGGCGCATGGCGAAGGGCCCGGCGGCGTCCTCGTCGGTGGAGTGCGGGTACAGCTGCTCGCAGCTGGTGGACTTAATGCGCGCGGCGCGCGGGCGCGGCGGCGGCTCGCGCGCTGCCAGTGCCGCACCGACAGGCGCGCCGCCCGCGGATGAACTTCATGGGCTCCCAGGCCTCCGCCTTCTTCAGAATGAAGTTGTCACACATGTTGTGTTTCCCGGGCTTCCGCGCGTCGGCGGCTCGGCACGACTGCAGCTCGCGGCAGAGGAAGCACGAGCACCGCGCCGGACACACCATGTCTGGTCGCTAGCGCCGGCCGCACTGAGCGTCACCCTCCATCAGCAGCCGCCCGCCGCGGCCGGCGCCGGCGCAGCCACGCGCGTTATCCACGGATTATGATACCGTTCGCACGAAACCTCTTGCGTTTCGGAAGGTCACGAGATCTACCCGTGAAGTTTCGATGCGTTATCGGGCTAACTGTAACACGTGCTCGTAAAACATCGAACTTTCAAAGAGAGGTGAACGAAACGATAAGTTTTGAACTAAATATAGAGCACTCGTCGGTCGTTGCGGCGGGGCTATTAGTGAATCGCACGCCGCTGTAATGACACGGCTCCTGCGGCGAGCGCGCGCGCTTACGCATGCAATTAATTGCGAATTGAATTCAGGCTTCGGTTTGTACATTCTTGAGACATGAATACTAATAGCAGTTTGGTATCTGATTTGGTTTTCATAAATTCAATTTATTTTATGGTCTTCGAGTGGATTTGCTCAGATTGCATTGGTGCAGATTTACAGAATCGTAATGTAAGTAAGTAAGAAGTAATACAAATAGTGATATTCTTTCTAAGATTTAATTATGTATCGGTTTCTTACATTACATAACACAAGCACTACAGACCCGTTATAAAGTCTTGCCACGAGGTAATTAGAGGTCCTTATCATTGGTCATTACATTACGCATTTCCGCTGCAGAATGTATAACTAGCAGCGTTTGCCCGGTGTGTGTGTGCAATTAAATTAGCCATAACTACCGAGGTCAGTGCACCAATGAAGTGGCGGGATCGTAGATACACGGATTCAGCACGTCTACTTTGAAGTCCGATAAACGATATATCGGCCGAAGCTATGGACGTTTATACCACGAAACACAATCGGTTGGTTAATGTGATCGGGCGTTTCGTTCATCCTGACCGACACTGATTTGACAGTTTTGTGTCATCAACCGACCGATTGTGTTTCGTGGTATAAAACGTCCATAACTTCGCCCGATATATCGTTTATCGGACTTCGTAGTAGACCTGCAGGTGTGATAGGGATGTGAAAAGTACCTAAAGGAAAAGTAAAAAGGCATCCAATTATAATCATTTATGACGCCAATGCTCATGTTGTATTCAAATAAATCGGTGATTAATGTAACTTAGGGATTGCGAATTTTCTACGAACAAAAATCGTATAAAACAAGCAAGCAAAACTACCTGAATTCTGTTTCTCGATGGAGCGAGCTTACCTTTATTTATTTTTTTACAGTTTTGAAATCCTTTGCTGATACCGGCGGTGCATTGGGTGCAGCCGAGTTATGTGAGATCTTACTCACTGAAACCCCTCGGTGGCCTACATCTGTGTCTAGGAGGAGGACGCCGGTATCTCCGTTGGAACGCACCGGCGTCCTCTTGACACTTTGCCTAAGGCACCTTCCTTGGGTGATGGACTAAACGACACGGGCCACACCATGCCGTAGCTATTCCTTTATTGGGTTCGCTTTTCATAGGACGTTAGGCCTCAAGCCTACCCGTCTTGGAGCCCATAGGTACCCTTTTAATCGACTCGTACGATAGGCAGGGTATACCGAAGCCGAATTCTTGTTAAGACCCCGGCTCCAGGGTAAGGAACGAGCTTACCTAAAAGACGCTAAGGGTTGTAACCATCAGGAAAACCCACGCAGTCAACGCATTCCATCAGCGCTCGACATTCTTGCAACAAAATTACAAAATACCTCTTCATTTTCAGTCTTTGGAACGTCATCCACGAAACGATGTGGCTTTTTTTCGAGCTACGACAGCTAGCAGACCGATAGAAAAAGAGCGAGGTGATCATCTTTTTTAATAAAGAGTGTTGAGACGACCAGGACATGTGCCTGATGGTAAGCTACAAGACTGCCACATAACAACACAGTAACACGCAGCTATTGGGTCATGAAGAGTCCAAATCATTACCTAGCACTCGTAACCGCTCGTCACCGAGAGATCTAAGATATATCTCTAAGCTCTGTAATTTCTTTGGAGACATTGCCCTTCAAACTGGAGCACAGTAATGTTTGTGCATTACTGTTTGGCAGTAGAATAACTGGCAAAGGTGTGGTACTTCCCCAGGCGGACTCTGTCAAGAGTCCTACCACTACAAAGAAGAGTCGTGAAGATCAGTTACACACACTCCACAGTGTATCCGATGGAAAACCAAATGTTTCAGCCACTAGGCCACTACGGTTTCTCGTGAAACTATGAATGCAAATGAAGCTATTATGGTAAAGGCCTAAAACTTTGGGTAATAAACAATCTAATGCAACGCTCGGTATGAAAAGTGGCTCAGAAGCAGAGGCGAAAGCAGCGCTGGAGAAATTATTATTCAACCGAGTACTTATCATGAACTAGCCGTTACCGTGACTTGACATAGAGGTATATATTTTGCAAAGCTAGTATTAATCTGCACAGTACCTACAATTTATAGAAGTGAAAACTTCTTTAGCTGCGTAAGTTTTGGTAGGAGAAAATCTTTGAGTTCGCGTCAGTAACATGGTAAAATGTGGCGTACCGTTGGAGCGGCGGCGGAGCAGCGCATCGTAACGGAGCTATGACGTGTGCTTCAGATGCTTTTTGGATGAGTGATATCTTTCTTGTGAGTCTGCTTCCCGTGTGCAGTAGTAGGCAGCATAGCCTCAAAACGCGCACAGGTTTGTTAAGCTAATTCTCTTTCTAAGCCCGTGGTAAATACGAGACACGGTCCTCCAATCGTGCACGGGTTTGTGGCGCGAACTGTTCTTCTAAATACGTGTTCAATACGTAATCAAATGCAAAGATCAAATTCAATGCGAAAGATGGAGCATGCAGCAACAAAATGCACCGCACCAGTTTGGAACGAGAATTGCGCGTTTCGAGGCAATGCTACCTCCTAAAGTACACGGGAAACATTGAGTATATATAAGTAATACTTTAGTTATTTGTACTCAATGACGGGAAAGGAAACACGCGAGCCGGCGTCGCATTGGAGCCACGGCGTAGCAGCGGAGTGAGGCGGAGATGTCACACCGCGTTAGATGCCTTTTGAATGGATAATATTTTATTGGCTCGCGTCACTGACATGCGTAATAACAGTATATAGCTCTACAGTTGTTTTATTGTGCCACATTAGTGCTGTTTACTACTAAAACTCATTAAGTTAGGTAACTAATTAACAAGTAAACAATTAACAAGGTAAGTGAACATTAAGTGTTCCGGTTTGAAGGGCAATGTTTCCAGAGAAATTACAGGGCTTAGAGATATAAGATCTTAGATCTCTGGGTGACGAGCGCAGTGCAGTGCTAGGTAATGACTCGGACTCTTCATGTTCCAATAGCTGCGTGTCACTGTGCTGTTATGTGTCAGGCATGTTGCTTACCATCAGGCACATGCCTGATCGTCTCGTCACTCTTTATTTAAAAAAACTTATTTAAGTTAAAGCTTCTGACGGAATTTTTTTTTCATGAGGAAATATTCTTAGTATAGTTTCTCAATAAATTTATATAATATTTATTGATCTTGAAAAGCAATTTGGATATAGTGTTTCATACTGTTATCAATAAAATTTCTAATCCCTAATGCCGAGAGCATTTTGACGGTCTATCATTATAATTGATTTAATTTATTGAAATAAACTTTGGATGTTTGTTCCTCAATCACGTCGGAACGACTCTACCGGACTGGAACTACTAATACTAAGAAAACGCGAGTAAAACTGTAAATAAACATAAATAGGTATATTGGTAGACATTTTCACACAACAACTGCTCAACCAATTTCGATAAACAATTTAAATGGGACGACCGTAATAGTAAAACAAAAAGCATATTTCCTACCGTTTCGGAAGTATTAGAGCAACGAGTGGACACGCATTTAAAAATACTAGTAGAAACATCCTGTTTTGAAGTAATTAAAAGAAATTACTGGGAAGACAAAAGTCCATGAGACCTTACCGAAATTTCGTAATAATGAGAAATTGTGAAACATTTCAAGTGACTTTCATTACATAAAACTTCGAGTATTGTTCAATACCGTCTTCACAATTACTGTTCCCAGCTGCATTCCCAGCGGTGGGACAGCGAAAGTAATAAGCTGATTCTACTCGAACAATCTATTGTCTTATTATTTTCACATGGATAATTATTGGGTAGGCCAGAGCCATTCATCTCGAGAATTAATTGGCGAGTTTTGTTTAACAAATAGTGAATATTATGAGTTAACTTTTACTTGTTGTTTAGCTTGTGTGTGTTTTTTCGTATACGTTAGATTATATTGAAAGAATCTTTTAACTCATAGAAATCTCAAAGTTTTCTGTTGTTAAGTTTTTATGTAACACAGAGTGATGGGATGAGCTAGATTTGCATCTGATGGTAAGACGCCCACTTATATCGACGCAATACCAAGCAGCAATTTTTGAACATGTGGAATCAAATTACTAGGAACACTGTCTGGCCGGAGATATAAGATGATAGGTACATCTCTTCATAAAGTAAATTTCTTAGGAAATATTGCCTTTTGGTCCAAAGTTCGAATCAAGTATTTTGGAGTACCTACTCATTTTGAGTTCGTCATCACTACTTGCTTTAAGGGTGAAACCGGCATGATTAAAAGACATCTTTCGACATGTTTCATCAGTCAAAGCGCACTTGGCCAGCGTGGTGGAATATGATCCTTACTTTCTCCTTGTAAGAAGTCTTATTCGGCTTCGGTATACCCTGCCTATCGTACGAGGCGATTAAAGGGTACCTATGTGCTCGTAGGTGGATAGGCTTGGGGCCTAACGCCCTATGAACAGCGAACCCGTCAAAGGAAAGACTACGGTATGGTCCGGTCCGTGTCGTTTAGTCCATCACCTAAGGAAGGTGCCTTAGGCAAGGTGTCAAGAGGACGCCGGTGCGTTCCAAAGGTTCCAATGGAGGTCCCGGCGTCCTCCTCCTAGGCGCAGATGTAGGTTACCGAGGGTGTTTAGTGAGTAAGATGTCACATAACTCGGTTGCACCCCAATACAGCCGGGCATCTGCAAAGGACCCCCGTCAAAAACAAAGGAGTAGGTATATAAAGTAGGCTGCTCATTCATTACTCAAGAAAATCACGCTCTTACTACTTAGTTCTGACTACTACTAATGATATCGTAAGGAATCTCCCACAGTCATTACAGACCTGTCACGCAGTTATTGCTCGCTTGAGTACCATGAAGACGATATACCTACGGACCACATTGCCAACTAATCAATTATTCTCAGATGCGATTATTAAATATGTTGACTTTAACAAAATTTTATGCACAAAAGATCACGGCCAAATCATGGATTGTTTCAATTAAAGTGTTTGATTGATCAACTAAACAACTACTAAATGCAATTGATACTGGTTATGGTACAATGATGAAACAAGCTAGTGGGAGTATAATAGTAAGTAATAAGCTGATTCATAGTAGCACTGCATTTGTGTTTTTTTGACTTTGTGTTTTTAACCGATTAAAAAAAAAGCCAAAATTTATAAAAATCAAAGATATAGAGTTAAAAAAACTCAAAGTTAGAAATACTGATGATAAGTACCTATATATGTATTTTAATTTACTCCAAAACCTCGCTGTCTTATTGGAGCAAAATGTCAGGTAATTTGGGCTGGGATACTTGTTTAGTTATACAATTCTATCACAATTTGTTAGCTATTTGAATTGGGCTATTTATGCAAAGTTATGCTTGCTTTACTTTCTATATGTATAAAAGTTTGACGTTCACGCCAATAGTTTTCTTCAGAGTGCACCTTAGAAAAAAATTAACTAATGTAAGTAGGTTGCGCTTACGCATTCAATTTATAAATTATGTAAATGATAGCATGATTGTGAATGGGCGGCGCGAGTGTTCTGACTGTGTGCATGCATTTCGCGGCGAATTCCAACCTAGCCGGTTTATCTGATAACGTAACGCAGAGCAGCCCAAATCACGGCTCTAGCGCCTCGGGGAGCTACGAGTAATAAGCTAAGCTAATAGGCATGACGACTAATCCTAAATTATTTGATACAATGACAGTATTGAAATAGAATTAAATATGTACCATGTATGTAATATGTTTAATTTTGTTATTTTTTTGTTTAACTTACTTTATAATCATTAATTCAAAGCTGGATGGGCGGGCAAGTCCATTTTAAAATTACGAAATTATTAGACAATGTATTTACCATTGGATAACCCATTCAATTTCAAATGACTTTGTCATGAAACCAGTTTCCTAAACGCCATATTTATTATAGCTATCATACAATCTTTACTTTAGGACTCTTTGTAGCCTAGTCAACAAGTTTGTACTTTTTAGGTCAACATTTTTCGGCTTCTAACATTATGATTGATATGTCATTCGATGCGGGATTAAATCTAGATAGTTTTGAGAAAATGCTAATCGCGCTCGCAAAATTGCAATAGTTATAAACGATTAAGTGAAAATAATCCCATCGCAAAAAGGGGTTCTGTTGTTGCCGCTAATTCAAAAACTATTTAAGATCATTTCAATTTGAATGAAGATTAAAAGAACAGGTCCTAAAAGTGATCTGGACTTCCAGAACTGTAGGACCAATACTTATAATTAATTATGTGTTGGAGAGCTTGAAGAGAGCTTGTTTTAAAGGTCTTTTAGGATAGATTCCCCGTTGAAAATAATTATAAAAAAAATCAGTTTTCAAACCTCTATTATTGCAGGAGAAAGCTCTATTATTGCTTTTGATTCTTTCGCGTAGGGAAATACAACACTGCTGACAGTTATTCTATTATTCCACCGGCAAGCTGTAATGTGAAAAACATCAGAGTGTTCCGGTTTGAAGGGCACTGTTTCCACTAAAATTACGGGTACAGAGATAAAATCATCTTATATTTCTGGGTGATAAGTCCAGTGCAGCGCTAGGTAATGATTTGGAATTATGTTCCAATAACTGCTTGTCATTGTACTGTTATGGGCGGGCATATACTGCCTACCATTGTCCTGCTCGTCTCGACACTCCATACCTACTATAAAAGAAAACAAAAGTCGTAGGGACTCTTTCTACGGTTGATCCGTTCAAGCAATGAGGCGTTTTCAGACGCAAAAGACTTGTCAAAGGTAGTTCTAAATTTCGCCAAGTGGGGCACCACTGTTGAGGTTTATGGAAATTTCTGTAACAAAAATAAAACAGTGGCGCCACCTATGGCGAAATTGGGAACTGTCTTTGACAGGTATTTTCCCTTTGAAACCGCCCTATTGAATGTAACGGCTTCAATCTCGCGATGTATCGCCGCTTGACCGATATTACAAGACGTAATGACGCACTTTACAGACCCCTTTATATTTATTTACGACGTCTCCTCATTTGCAAAGACCTTTCAATGGGAATAGCGGATTTATTTCCTTTACATTGTAACTGACAATGTAACTAGGGGAATAGTAACGTTATGAAAATAAGGTTTGGAGTGCTTTTCACAACACAAACTCTACGGCAAACGGTCTACGGTTAGATTTAGAGAGCTAAATTTGACAGAACGGATAGGTTTCATTTCCCGGTTACGGTACCACTGCTGAAAGATTTTTGAAGTGAAAGCTAAGTATTCCGAGAGCTGGGCTGAGCTGGAAATTTTGGGTATTTGAGGCAAGCTGATAACTTGTCACATAGCTTTGTGCTGAGTAGCGGGGCAAAATAGATTTTAATTTAAGCAGTCAACTTAAATCTCAATAACACTAAAGCTCAAGTGTCAAATCGCTTACATTTGAAGTACAATGTATAAATAATTGATACCATATAACATTTACATTTTAGAAGCCGAAGTGTAAATAAAAGCACTGACGTACGAGTAACGCGATAGCCGTTTTTCCCGCCATTTTTGCAAACGCGAATCGCGAAAGCGTAGCAGTGTTTCAAACGGTAAGGCAGTGCATCCTCACTCGCTCAAGGTCGCGCGGTTTTAGCCTACAGCTGACCGTTCTCGCACGGAACAAGTGCCAGGCGGTTGTCGAACGCACGCGTCTGAGCGCTCGCGCAGCACGTTTCCCGCGCAAAATTACGTCGCCATATACCTATTGTGCTGTTTATGGATGCACGAGTCAAAAAACAAAGAATTATAATTTTTTCCTAGTTGTACAAAATATACCATTATTTTTTATATTTTTCTGCTAACCGTACAAAAAGGACGGGACATTATAAAATAGCTTGTAATCGAAGCTGGTTGTATGTATTAGTGTAGGTAAGTACATTAAAATATGTTACATATTTATCAAACAACATTTAGACGATCAAGTAGAATAAAACAGTCAAAATATACTTTTATTGTTTTAATTTCAATGTGTCCGACCCTATGTTACGGCCTCTTCTAGCTGTCTGCGCGTTACGAAGTAAATAACTAAAATATATAATCTGAGCTACAATGCTGACTACCTACATAACGAAAGGTTAATTAAATTTTTATTAGATAATATGTCGACAAACCTTTCGATGCGCATCATTCCGCGCCAGACAGCGACAGAGTTACGCGTTAGAAGAGCGCAAATGTTTAGTTTAAAAATTGCGATAGGCATTGAGCACTAATGCGAGCTGAATTGCACTTTGTTGCGTCCCAGCAAGAGTCGCTATTTATATAACAATTTTCGCTAAGTGAGGGGTTCTGTGGTAATATCTATTCTGTGGTAAGGGTTATAATACCAACAATGAAGCCCTTATTACGCTTGGATAAATTTAGTCGACTGAATGTAGACGCTACTGAATTTAGTGAAATGCAATAGTATTCAGGGTAGTGTCTCTAAAGGAAATCAAACGGTTCAATTCAGGAATGTCAATCCTATGTCTAGGTATGTCATCCTAAACAGATAAGACAAAGACCGAAGGTCTATCGCCTAACTAGAACTGTCTTAGTTTTGGTATTGCTCTCTTATTTTCCGCTTGAAATGGTAGAGGCCGCAATAGCAAATCAAAATCAATTTATTTAGGCGGTAGAAGGGCGCAGATGAGATTCCGTGTCGGATCAATCCGACTGGGTCCAGAATCACTAGGCTAGCTAGCATACTAAATTCAGAAGCGAGGTCTATGCTTCTAACTTGCATATGAATTCAGTCGACTAACCTTACTTCTGAATTCAGTCAATAAATTTAGCCAAGTGTAATACCAGTGTAAGACCGTAGACGTAGTAGGAGGGTACCTGCGCGGCTTGGGCGCAGGATCTCGTGCACGGGCGGCGGCCGGCGCGGCGGCCAGGCGGCGCACGCGCAGCGCGCGCTCTCCGCCGCCCCGCCCGCGCCCGCACCCCGCCCGCGCCCGCGCCCTGCGCCGCCTCCGCGAGCGGCGCGCACGCATCCTCACTGCAACAAACACAAACTACCTGTAACCTGTAACTTTCACTTGTAATTGTTTAAAGAGGGAACGAACCAGACAAGCGTACGATGGTAAGCAGCACGCCTACTCGTAGCAGCACAGTCCTTATTTATGTATGTGGCTCTAAAATATCTACCTACTATCGAAAAATCGGACACAATAATATGTTTCCCGAATTTAGCTTGCGTGGTGGACTATGGCCTTGGCTCTCTTCTGGTCACAGATGACCCTTGCATAGAAAAATACACGAAAGTGGATGCAGGATTCGAACCCATGAATGACCTCACGTTTGTTGTTCTCGCCACTGCACTTATATACATATACACCACTACCACAACTTTTTGGCTGTATAGTTAGTAAAAATAAACAAAACCGTGATGTAGCAATTTCACAATGTGGCTTATCAAAAACCCATGCAATGGAAACCATTGCCCTAATCCACCTTCCCGTTCAGTGGTTGGTATTCAGAGCACATGTGCCGATGAACAAAGGCCCCTTGAGGTGCCTGAGTCCGTCGAGACTGGGCCGGACGTAGGGGCATAAGGGGCTCTTTGTGCCTCTCACTGGTGCACTTGCTGGAATGGTGCAAGGGTCATAGATAACGTGGTATGTGAATCACGGTAGCAGGTACAGCTAAGTACTACGGCACGTTTAATAGCTTAATTAAAAATAGCGTCGGTACATGACGCCGACTTAGTGTAGGAACGTAGAACTAACAGTAGCTTCATTAATCTACTATCGTTTCCTTCACCGTTTTAATTTTAAGTTACCCTAACTTAAATCGGTCAAGGAAAACCTTTTCAAGTTAACGTGACAGCCTGACAGACTAGACGTTTTAACGATAAGAACGTCGAAACTGTGGAATACGTTGCCTGAGTGGGTTTTCCCCGATGGCTACAATCTTTGTGTCTTCAAATCGAGAGTGAATCGGTTTCTTCTAGATTAGCACGCTCCATCGTAGACCGCATCGTCGCTTAACATCAGGCGAGATAGCGGTCAACTGTAAACATATAAAAGTACGTTGCCTGCAATTCTGTTTAAATTTTGAGTTCAGTTCTAAAATTGAAATCAGTTGTTTGGTTTTAAATATATACACGGGTAGTTCACGTATGATATAGACCTAGATATAAACGAGATTCTCAATCTTTTATTTTTTAAACATTGTAAGACTATATATTATAGATGCTTTACAGTAAGTTTACGTTTTTATTACCAAGAAAATAACTTTATCCACATTTAAATCAAAGAAAGTAAGTCCAATGAAGCATAAATCAACGTCCGATAGTGAAATTGTGAGTGTCACCGAAGCTTGACCGAGGGCTCGATTCCCATTGTCTGTACGGGCCATTGCTTAGGCGTGGCTTCCTCGCTCGCCCACCAGAACCTTAACACTTATTACTTTTAAAGAAGGTTATTGTGCCGTGACCGTATAACATATCACTACGATACCTCCCGCCTCAAAAAACTTATAGTAATCTTGATTTTCCCCTGTCTTTAATTTTTCGAGAAAAAACCGAGCGGCGTTTGTTGTATGCCCGGACCTCCAAAACGTAACACCGTTTCATAATTCCTCAGAATACGACGCTAAACGAAATATTTGAATAATAAAATGGTAGTAGCTCGTAGAACTCCTGCTCACTTATCCAAATTAATTCAATTTTAATAGATTTTTTCTAGATAAACGCACTCCGTATACCGCATCGACATGGCTATCAAGCGAAAAAATACTGAAATAAAAGTGTAAGTAGGTTTGCTTATTCCTTATCAATTTACACAACAGTTACTCTATTTCGGTATCTACAATTCTTAAAGTATATATTTGATACTAGATGTCCGCCCCGGGTTCGCCCATGGTACATTATATGGCACTCATCAGGATCCTGTACATATACAACGGTGAAAGAATGACTGAATTCGGTTCAGTAATTCCTGACAATATCGCTTTCAAACAAAACACCTCTTCAGCTACCTGCTACGCCACCTGTCGGAAATTGGTCGTACCAACTCAGATTTAGAAACAAATTTGATTAGCAAAGGTTTTTATTCAATGACGCAATCTTAGACACATGCTGTCATGTGTCATGTCAAAAGCACGAAACGTACGAAAACTCTCAAAAAGGAATATTTTTTCCCGATTTTGTTACATTCTTGATTCATGCTCCGCTTCTGTTAATAGTAGCGTTATTTTCTATAGCCTTCCTGGATAAATGGACTATCCAATAGAAAAATAATCTTTTAATTCGGACTAGTATTCCCGAGATCCTACCGTTCAAAGAAACAAACAAACTCTTCAGCTTTATAATATTAGGATAGATCTGGGTCCCATGTCCCATAATACTCGTACAAGCGTAGCCTCTAGTTTTGAGCTTTGTTACGTGAAAGAGTGTCTCCCAATATGTCCTTTATTTCCTTCCTTTTCAATATTATTACTAGCTGTGTTGTAAACTTTGTTTTAAAATCTAGACCATGTTCCTTGCCTTGCTATGAATGCTGGATTCAATTAGCGTTTACCGATCGCTCTACCGCGATTGTAGTCTGTACTACCCGGTGTTAAGGTTCTCGGTATCGATGCACGATTTGAACTTCAATTGCGGCACAAAACATCGGCATAAGAGTTCACGGTAAAGACCCTGGTAGAGCAAATGCCGAAGAGTTGGCTCAAAACATGTAACCATTATGGAAATAGCTTTAGATTGTTTACAACAGACATCATACATTTGTTTCATTTTGGTATATGAAAATAAACACAGGGTTAGTAAAACAAGACAAGACATAAGTAACAGGGTATTTTTTACATATTTACTCAAATACGAGTATTTACTTCCACTGTCTTTGTTGTTAGTAAATATAAAGCGGGGGATTCATTTTATAGTATTTTTATACTCAATACAATTTGGCTCCGCGTAAACGGGTTTCTGTGATATTAGGTGTCATTTATTTTATGTTTCCGTAATATCTTATATTACGATGAAATTATATTTTTATGTTTTGTAAAATATTATTGTGGTGATCTCGGTGGAAAAGTGTTTAATAATGTATTTGCATAATTAATACAATTGTTTATATATGATAGACTATAGGCCCGTGAACAAAATTTATGGGTCCATATGATACAGCAGGAGACTTATGTAGGATGATAGAAGGGTATAAAATAATAGGAGTCAGCAGTATACCGGCATTTGAAAGCTGACCAACTGAAAGTAAATTGAAGAGGGGGGGTTGCGACCCTCGCTCTTCCTTCTTGTCGCATGATTTTGTACGGCATGGTGGAATAATACAATTACCATAAATTTTGTTGTTCACGGGCCTGTGCTCTATGACATTTACTTCCTGTCAACTTTGGAATACTGTAGACGTAGAAGGCGTAAACCCTGCCAAGTTAAACTTATCTACCAACTGTTCTGAAGCACGTCTGTAGAGCAGCAACTTCACACGACTTATCTAGATTAATTAAATAAGGATATCTAAAATGTAA
This sequence comes from Ectropis grisescens, assembly GCA_017562165.1. Classification (NCBI taxonomy): domain Eukaryota; kingdom Metazoa; phylum Arthropoda; class Insecta; order Lepidoptera; family Geometridae; genus Ectropis; species Ectropis grisescens. The sequence continues at coordinate 2,079,559 of CM029779.1, read as the reverse complement.
TGTCGTACAATGGCTAGTAACCCAAGCTCTAAACACAAGACAAACACTTCTTAACCTTAAAACAGTCCACACATTAAAGTCAAATAATTCAAACGGAAACCCCAAAAAGTGCTTCTGATTGCTACTACCAAAACCATTTATTTAGGACCTCTGAAATAGTGAAAAGTGCAAACAAGCTGCAGATCAAGTTACGATGGATAACCCACCATGCCTGGAGGATAATTAGTGGGTTCATCCCGTTCGCCATCAATCATGGGAGCAGAGCAGACGCTCCTGATAGCAATTTGGGAGTGATTACTCGAATTACTGAAGGATTCTCGCTACCTGCTGACTTATAAACTTTTATAAGGACAGAATAGCTAATTCAGTTGGAAGGAATGGCGTAATGAAATGTTTTTGGATCCCAACGTATACCTACATGGTGTTATTATGGATTAATAGGTTTGTTTGTGTGTTGCGTGCAGTTAGTGATATCGTTTAACATTTTATCTATTTTGTAGAGGTTTATTAACCGATTCAGATTTTTGATGATTTTTTGTTGGTAGTGCACCCTCAAATATTCTACGATATAAATTATCAAGCGAATGAACAATCAAAATAATATTTCACATAAAAACATTACCTCAAACACGATAATAAAATATTTATTTTGAAATTGTTCATTCAAAATCAAAATACTTATTTATGCTTCTACCATCTTCTACTAATATTATAAAGCTTAAGAGTTTGTTTGTTTGAACGCTAGAATCTCGCTTTGAAATCGCGATAAATAATTTCTCACCATAATTTCTATTCAATTCATGCATCTTAGAGATCACATTTGTAGGAAATAGGTAAAATCTTTCGCGTTTGAATGGTCAGTTTAATTGGAAAAAATATTTTGTTACCAGTAATTCTTGAAGAAGAACGAAAAAAAAGTATTTTCCACTTTGTACGCCTATATCTACATCGCTTAAAATGTCTCTGACCGTACTTTTTATAAATTTTGCAGTAAAATTAAGAGAAATAGCGAGGCCAGCAACCATAACGTAAAACCGGTAGACCCTCTTATTCCGTATAATAATTCCGAGTTTTGTCGTCTTGAACTGTGTTAGATGCAAGCGCAACTGACCGATAATGCTGTTTACCGCTGACCGCGGACAATGCACTCACGGGGACAAATTGTCGTAGATAATGATAATACGTGGGCGGAACTAGCGGTGTAGGAAGACTGGCACAAGACTTACATTTTTGTACAAAATCGATTTGGGCTTGAGGTTTGATCGTGTCTGTCGTGCCCTAGTCTTAATGACGCGATTTAAAATGTAGCACGCTCTGCAAGCTTAGAAGAAAGCTGTTAGCTCTAAATTTGAAGAGACCCAGATAATACTCATTTAGTAATAGACTCACAGGATTGTTCCACTGTTTTGTATTTAACATAGCACTTGGTTGCTTGGCGCTGATTTTGATTCTAATAAGTTATTACAATAATATTTAATAGTGATTGTAAAATATTTACACTATTATTAGTAATAACAATATAAATATCCTACAATCATTAGTTATTTTATAATTTGTTTGTCTAACAAACCACGTACGTTACGCGTGGCTGGTAAGTCAGAACGCAGTGGTTGGAAATTAAAACCCGTAAAATTCGAATACCATTAAAAATAAAGTAACGTTAAATGAGGACGGTCTATTTCTAGCTAGCGAATACAAAAGGACGATGCAGTTGATTATGGTGGGAACGGGGTTCCTGATTGACTTAGAGCAAGCTACCGGCCCGCGTCGCAAATGCAAAGTTGTACCCAATGACCCACTACACACCAGTATAGATCCACTAACCCACAACATACGCCGTTTTACTTCATACAATATATACCTACTTTGCTAACGCTGTTGTTTGCTTAATAGTATTTATTTTATGTAAATAATTAATAATGCAAATTTGATTTTGTCTGATTCTTATTCAAATCTACCTAGGATATGGTTGTGATATGGATTTCCTATCTCTATTAAATTAATTTCATTTCATACTACAAGCGGATAGTGAAGTATGTACTGTACAGATAAATACAAATAGGATCTTTGTTAAGTTACCATTTCAAAACGGAAATCTTGAAGTTTATTTTATGACAATTTTCACAGACTCGATCTTAACTTAAGACAGAAACACAACGCTCCAAAAATGGAAAGAAGATCTCTCTTCTTTTTGTGCAATTGTCCCTATTGAAGGCTAGGTCATTATCGGGAGCGTTGTGTTTGACATTCCACTTCAAGTGGGTCGGGCAACAAGTTATAAGTTAAGTAAATACTAATTAACTTTAAACATAGCCATTTAGGTTTTAAATGCGTAGGCGCAGTTACTTATTGTGGCAATGTGGAAGGGTAAATTTACTTCTGCAAACCATAATAGTAAGTTGTAAGTTACTACGAGTATGTTTGCATTACTTTTATTGTTTTCCGGGTTAAAAGACAATGTGCTAAGCAAAGAGAACAAAGATATTTCTGAGTCGCACTTCTTTGACAGTTCTACTTTGTAAATAAAAGTATTAATACTTCATGTTTATATTTCGTCCTACAAAATTGTTATTTGACACAGGGCTGTATTAGAAAGCATTAATCAAGAAGATTTTAAGTAAGTACAAACAATACAAGTATGTCCTGTGTACACTCTATCTGGCTGCAATCGTGATTCTCAACTTCATAATATAGTTTACTTTATAATGACCGACCCGTAAATACCTCGATTTCAGCGTATTACAATTTTTCAAGTTATTGAGGAATTTCGGACTAGAAACGAAAAATCATATTTGATTACAATAGGAACAGAAAGCAGTTTTTTCTATCACAAATGTGCAAAAGTTTTGATTAATCTTCGAATTATTATCAGACAATTCAGAACCGTTGACAGAACACACGAGTACCATACTTTTGATAATGTTAACGATTTCACTTCGTTAATCTTTGATTATGGAATACATCGTTCATAAATCTGTGACAAAACAGCAACAAAATAACCAACAAATACATACACTTTGATCCGCTACCATGACAATAATACTAAAATATATTATTTAATCTACGTCCACTTAACGCACATCAAATTAACATTCGTGGAAAATTACCAAATTCAATCTTCAACCACCACAAAAAAAGTTAAATTAAATATCATAATCTCTCGCTGTAAGCTATTAATTCCTCATCAATCAAATTAAATCGTTTTATCCTGCCATGAAATTATTTTGATTCTATTCTGAGCGTGTCATAAAAGCCTCATCCATATTCAATAGAATACGTGTATCGTATCTGCACTATATTAAATAACGGCTCACAATACAACCCATCACTCTCATGTCATCGCGAGCTATTTCTAAGAAGTGGTTCTATTGAGTTCTATAACGTTCTATCGAATGGATATTGGTTCAAATAGACACACTGGTTGGTGCTAACTGTTGCAGAACTATTGACGGAAGATTTCTATCAAATTTCGAATGTAAAAGTACAAGTACCGTCTAGTACTAGATTTTCCGCGGCCAAAATGGTCGAAACAAATGTTGTAGGTAAGTGGTTAAACATTTTGGTCATTATTTATTTCGTGACATTAGATCTGTAGTTGACAAATAAATATTCTAAGATTTTGAGAAGCTATTTAATTTTTTAGAAGAAAGTACCATCAGAAAGTCTATCTGTACAAATAGCGTCAGCCACACCCTGTCACTTGTTGAGGCGACTTCATATTGATCCATTTGTAACCTTCAACCTGTCGGAGTCTCAGGTTTGCTCTGCACATTATGATGTCCTGGTGCCTTTTGCACAAGTTCATCTGTTGGAGCTGACTTGTATCTAGGTTAAACCCGACGACAACTACGTTAAACACTAAATTCTTCATTCAGTTTTTCACTAGATGATATGACAGTTTTAACAATTTTCTTGCAGTTTTGTTCTCCTGGTATTTTGCCTTCAGCAAACTTGTTGCTGTTGAACGCCTACCTGTTTGATCTATCATGCCTTGTCGTTATGTTTGATGTTATGCTGTCTTAGTATTCTTTAAGACAGCATAACATCATATATTCCTTATTTGCCTCAGTGCCCTATTTTAGCAAAACATTATTTCGTATTCAAGCGTTCTTGCCCTTGGTCCTTGGTCACGTATATAAACAAACTTTGCTGGTCATGTGTGTTTATTTCAAATCCAAGCGCAAGTATGAGGCCCTTGCTTTAAAGAAGTCGTTAGCAGGCGTGTTAGGGCTTGTGAAATAAACTCAAAATCATGCCAGGCTTGCGCTGGATAGAAATGGCTACCTTTAAAAGAAATGCGTTTGAGGAGAATCGTCTCACTGACTTAGACACACTCTTATATATAGTTACAGGTCAACTTTGTCGTACTCGTAGTATCCTACTAATAATGTCAATGTTTGGATACGAGGATGTATGTTACTCAATAACGTCGTAACGTTTCAACAGATTGGTCGAAATTTGGTGCACAGGAAGATTATAATCTGGAAGAACATATCCCGGTAAAATAACGAGAATGGAAACTACGCGAGTAAAACCGCGGGGTTTCTGCTAGTTTGTAATAAAACGTTTAAAACTAAGTTTGGGTTTGCGAAACATTAGGGCACATGTTCGAAACAATAAATATCGCCGTCAGCCAATAAACTATGAGGCGAAGGAGAAGGTCCATTTATTTTTGAATAATGGGCTGAAAATCGGAGTGACTAAACTCATCAAAATCTATGAACTCCTAGTAGATGTTTATGCCAAGCAGACTAACCTAAAAAGGTTCCACTGAACAGCACCTCAACCTGTTGATTCCCTGCTGCTAACAGTTGCGGTTCCAGTAAGAGTTATTAGTTCCTGGTATGATTTGCGGTCGAGAACCTGTTGTTGGTACTGATACAAGGCTTTTACGAGTCTAATGCTTACTTGAAAACATGCCTAAGTTAAACATTGTTCATGTTCTACATTTACTTAATTTCTTTGAGCTCCTATTGAATAAATTCATAGATTTGTGTGGAAGGCAAAGAAAGATAGAATTAATATTGCAGATAATATTGCAGGAAACGCGTGATTGATCACTAATGTTTCGCAAAAACATCTCCCGGAAATAAGCCTTCAGGGATCTACATCGGTATATTATTACTAGCGGCCCGCCCCGGCTTCGCCCGTGGTACATATATATAACCTACAGCATTCAAGGATTACGTACATATGAAAGAAAGGTGAATGTTTTTTTAAATCTTTCCAGTAGTTCCGGAGATTAGCGTGTTCAAACTATAAATATGCTATAGGCTACTTTTGATCCCCAAATTATCGTGCTGTCTACTGGGTCAGAAGTGACACCTGTAGACAACTGTCGGGGATAACTAATTAAATGACGATTGGTCAGTAAACGACCGGGGATGAAAAATTATTAAATTACTAAAATGGCTATTAAAAAATAAGGGTTGATCGTAGAAGGGTGAAAATTGAGGATTGTATGTATTTTTGTATGTTGTATCATAAAAAAATAGAAATTAAAAATTTTGTCTAAAAAATAAAAATATAATTTTGTGGTGGACTACCCCTAACATTTAGGCGGATGAAAAATAGATGTTGGCCGATTCTCATAGATATCGGATAAGCACGAAAAATTTCATCAAAACCGGTCAAGCCGTTTCAGAGGAGTATGGCAACGAAAACTGTGACACGAGAATTTTATATATTAGATTGTTAAATACAATTCAGGTGACGACAATTTTTATTTTACAGAACTATTCTGTAGATTTAAAAATAAGTCTACCAAATTTACGCACCTAAGAATCCCTCGACGATATCTTTGATGACACCGTAATTGCGGAACTACATTCCTGACCCCATTACTCAACCAACAGGAGCTCTCAGCGTATCCACATCGTGGCTATTTCTCATTTAGACCGTCGTCTGACACAATGTCAAATTTATCATGCTTTTATAACCAAACAGAATCTTTATTAATAAAAATTTCGTAATCATTGTTTGTCCGCGATGAACTCCCAAACTACAGAACCGATTTAAATCAAATTATGTACCTATACCTACTGTGTACAGTGTGATCCAACTTGAGTGATATGTTAGTTTATAGCTTAATTTATTGACACTGATTTTAATATGTATAATATTTGGTAGGTAGATGATATTTCAGAAGAAATCTGAAGATCTCTAAAATACATTTTATCGAAATCGGGGTAGTGTAGTAAACAAAAAACTAAAAATTGTGCCTATTATTAAATCGTGATTTTACAATTTTTGTATGAAAAATATCCAAAAAATGTAACCACAACTGACCGTCACAGCAGGTTATTGACCTGAAGTCAATTTATATGAAGTGACTCGCTGTCTCGTCATTTTGTCATTTCATTCGGCTGATAATTTATTTGGCAGAACATTTGGCAGCGGGGTCAACTAGTGGTAGTAATTTATACATAATCTTGTCTTGTCTTATTTTATGCATTTAATTCCTTCTCGTAACATTTTTTTGAGAATATTTTTATTGGTTTTACGCTTTCGCGATTTGAACACATTAATGTTTAAGTAGATATATAGTACGGGGCTTAATCACGAATAATTAATTGTTCAAATACCTCGACGTTTCGGCAGCGTTACAACCGCCGTGGTCTGAAGACTCTGCTCGTGTATCCGATATTTTAACAGACTTCAAAAAAGAAGGAGGTTCTTTATTCACCTGTATGTTTTTTTACCTTTAAGATTGATTTAAGCAACGCAATTTAATTTATTGATAGCGACATAAATATACCTACCTAAACTTTTGATTTAATAAAAGTACCTACTATGATAACTTATCTGTTATCATAGTAGGTACTTAGATATACTTACCTAAATATGTCGAATACCTTATTGATCTAAGTAGGTAATTATTATATCGATAGTACCAAAGAAAATAGCGTCAACTCTAAAGTCTTTACATGTAAAACATTTAAATAAGTACTTAAAGTAAATAAGTACAATGAGTACTTTACATGTAGAACATTTAAACAATAATTGAAAATTTTCTCTGGAAATACAAAAATGTACTTCATTACATCAGACACTCGACTAAATATCATAAGAAGCTATGACTATATCGTCCAGATAAATAAATGCAAATTTTAGTTTTTGTTGACATTTCAAAACTAATTCACCGATTTCGATAAAACTCATTTGCTTCTGAAGTATTTTCTACCAAATAAAAAAAGATTTGCCAAAATCGATGAACGTAAGTGGAGCAATCGCGTAACAAACATATACAAAAAAAACATTCAACCGAATTGAGAAACTCCTTTTTTTAAGGCGGTTAAAACTGTAAGAAATTGCTACATTACTAAAGATACCATCAATGGTACAAATCAGTGGTACTACTGACATTAAGGCTTTATTTGTGGTTTATCATTAATCGCCATTTGTTAAAATTTAAATGCTTCTGTAAATCAATGCTACATTATCATTGACTGGCCTCGTGGCTTAGTGGGTAGTAACTCTGCCTGCGAAGCCGAGGGTCGTGGGCTCGAATCCCACCCAGTGCAAATATTTGTGTGATGAATTCAAATGTTTGCACTGTGTCTGGGTGTTTCTATTTATAATAAGTATGTATTTAAAACTATATATGTATTATATCAGCTAACTGTCCGCCATACCACAAGCTTTGCTTAGTTTGGGGTCAGATGGTGTTGTGTGTGAATTGTCCACCAATATATATATTTTTTTTTTTTAATGTAGGTACAAGCCTACAAATCATTCTAATATTATAATGCCGTAAGTTTGTAACTATGTATGGATTAATGTTTGTTAGTATATCACATAAAAACTACTGAAGGGATTTAGATGAAATTTGGCACAATGATAGATAATGGTCCGGAATACTACAAAAGCTATTTATCTCGGAAAATAACGAGAACAACGTGGGTAAAACCACGAGGCAATGCTAGCTAGGTATTCAATGTAAATAAAGGGTTAAATTTACTAACACATACAATCCAATCAAGTGTATGATCTAAAATCGGTAGAGTTTTTAAAGCACTTTCGAAACTCCATTGTCTTGGATGGGTATATAAATAATTTATTGTAGACATTAAAATCATTTTAAAGATCATTAAGTGGAAGAGAACATTCGATCGATAACATTTGAAATCAATTTGGGTTACTCCAAGGGAGTGGCAGATGTTCAAAGGAATAGTGACCATGCTTCCCGACTCTGTAGATAAGTTATTAATGAGTTTAATATACACAAAACAGACTATTTTTACTATATAAGTATACAAATTAAATAATCACAAGAATTGTTTGGACAAGGCCAGATATCTCTAAGCATGAAAACATGGCCAGATTTTGTTCTTAATTGTTAAAGTTTCCCTTCTGAGAAAAAGCTTCAAAATCTTCAGTCTTCAGTCTTCGGTTTTTTTTTGTCGGACGCATTTCGGAGAGTGTCCTGCTGATCTGCATGGCCTAATATCACCTTGCCTTTTTTCTATCTGACTGCTCGAAACTCAAAAAAGCAACATCATATCGTTATTGACTTTACAAAGACTCGTAGGTTTAACGCCAATTTCGTAATAAGAACGACAACAATAAATTAATAATACATTGGTATATGAGGAGGAGACGTACAAAGAGTTTACATATATTAAGTATAGAGTTAGAACAAACGCTTTACACCAAAAGAACAGCTCCTCTACCGCCTAACTAAATCGGCTATTGGTTTGCTATTGTTGTCTCTATCATTGCTAGTGAAAAGAAAAGAGAGAGAAATTTCAAATCTAAGAAAGACATTTTTCGTTCGGCGGTAGATCCCCGGGTCTGATCGCTATTGTGGAAGTGTCATACATTTGTCGCGGCACATCACTATGTCGCCATAGTTAACATACACCTCATGAGCTTACAATTGGTACAAAGGGACCGTGCGGAAACCCCTGATTTATTTACTTATTCTTTATCTAAGGAGACGTAATGCTAGAAGCTAAGTGAATCAACTATCTGAAATAAGCATAATTATGAATCCTACAAATACATAAATCTGTCGAAACTTTTCACACAGCACCATCGCTCCATCGCACATCAGCATTTTCACATAGCTTCAAATAAACAAATCTTGTACTATGGAAGCCAGATAACTTATACTTATAATATATTTGTATATTTAAAAATACAAACATATCGTTGAGGTAAATACATAACTTGCAGACACAGTTAGTCGTAAACACAACACATTTTACGTCAGGCACGAATGTTTAAGACCTGAAGGCATTTTCCTTATGATCTGAAGAAAGACACGCGCGATAAATCTAAAGACATTATCGTATCAGTATCCTCACAGCGGGTGTCCCAAACAGATGTCGAGATTATACCGCGAATAACGTACATAAATCCTACAAATGTTTTATAAACTGTAATTTTTCAAACTTTTATTTCATTTAGCCTGTCCCGATGTTCGTCATCAAATCTTGCAAATTAAATTCGATCTACATCTCGGTTACCGATTGGGCTGAAGTTTTGCATACCTACATGCAAATAGCGTAACTACGCAATATTACGATGACTGGGTGCTGATGGATAATGGAGCTGAAAGTTGGCCATAGAAACTGAGTTGATTAAATGATAAAACCCCATAGAGTTTGAGGTCATTTGATGCCTCTTGGAAAGTACGTTGATGCTAGATGACAATCAGGGTCTGATCATGGAACTGGAAGATGATTAACAAGTAGTAAAACCTTATTCCTAAAAGGTTTTTTTTTAATAAAGCTTGTTTAGTTTAAAGCCACAGAAAGTCCGAAAGTGCGCAAGCCGTGTGGCGTCCGCAGCGTATACCTGATACAATGGCATCCAAAAAGAGACAAAAAACCCGCGATGTAGGATTTATGCATCCTCCCGCATGCCAGGCGTGCCTCGAGCTGTGTTCCGACCCGGTACAACGCCGATTCCGCATTCTAATGATCGATCTTTTGAAAAAATAATTTTAGGTCAGTACCTGCAAAGGAACGAACCAGTTGTAGTAAAATGAAATTTCGTAATTATTTCTTGTTCGAAAAAAACTTCAAAATTATGAACATCGAAGCAAAGTAGCAAGTTTATGGGATACATTTCGGAAATCTGCATGATCTAATACTGCCTCTAAATCAGGCTATTAGTAAGTCGAAAAGCCCAAAGAAGAAAATTAGTCTCCACTGTCGTAGTATAGTTTGTGAAATACATTGGAAACCTTGATGTATATATGTATGATATGAGTCTGTGAATCTGTTTCTTCTAGGTATCTTCTAGGATCGCGTTCTATTGTAAACCGAGATGGCGGTCAAGTGCAAACATTTTATCGGTAAAAAATTAAGTGCCTGTACTGACTGTAATAATATGTCCTGCTCACTCTAAGCGAAAAAAAAACAAAAGAATTTATTATTCCTTAAATCTCAGCTAAAACAAAATTTCTTTGTCACTTTATAACCGTGCGCAAGCTCAAAGTTATGTCGCGCTCTTGCCTCGTAATAGCATAACAAATGTTTATAATAACTAACATAGCTACTAACTTTGTATTAACTTTCGCTTTCCCCATAGAAGATGATTCCCATGCTTTTTGTTGGCATAGAGATGTTCTCACAAGAACTTGACGCGTCGATCAATTATTACCTTTAAATGGTATGAAATACTCACGCTGTTCATTTTCTTTGATTGCGATTTTATTTCATGATATCACGGTTAACTTTCACGAGTTTATGATAAAATGTTTATCTAAAAAGGTAATAAAGTCCATTAAACATATTTACTTTCTTATCAATAGGTATGCCAGACGTAGACTTTAAAATTATTTAGATAAGTAGGTAAGTACTTGACAATTTGTTTTCATTGGTAGTTATCTTCAAATTTTCACAAACTGATTTTACAATTGAATCCATACACAAAGACGGCGTGGTTGATTATGACTATGACTCTCTTCTGGTGAGAGAAGGCCCTGAATCTCAGTACTGATATAAAGTGAGTTTCATAGTCAAGCCTTTTCATTTGATACCTTTATTGAGGTAGGTTGTGAAGAAATATTTTGTCCGCCATTTTGTGGAAGCGGCCATCTCGAATTGATATTTACCAAACATAGCTAAAACAAGCGCACAAAAATTAACCTTCAAATAAAAAAAACACATATAAATCGGTCCATCCGTTTGAGCTCTACGGTGCCACAGACAAGGACACACACACACACAGAGACTGACAGACAGATAGACGTCAAACTTATAATACCCTTTTTATGGTCGGGGATTGAAAAAAGAAACCAACTGACAAAAAAGTCACGGACCCCAGATTCTGTAGAGTGGGTAATTAAAAAAAAGGATTTTTTTCTACGAGTATCTATATATTACAAATTGTTCAAGCTCTAACACTTAAAGAATATGCTATTTGTAAGTATGAGGACAACGGCAGGCCGAGTAGCCTACACACTGGACTTAAGCGTAATTTTAACTCAACAAGTTCTGGTGAAATCACAGAGTACCTACACAGTTCAAAATAATTAGTTTCAATCTTTCAAATCCGACGTTGATAAATGAATAACATAAAGCTGTACTTATGATAAGCGGGAATAAACAGCGTGACAACACGATTGCATCAGTAGCCAGCACTAATTGCAGCCAAAAGCTGATTTGACTCATTTCCATAGATGTCGTTTTAAATCATATACTCGGGAGCGATTAGCATAAGATTTTAACGTATAACGGTACCGCGGTATTATAGACCTTATGACCTTCGGAATAGGTGACAGTAAATTGCGAAACTGGATACCTATCAATATGGTAATGTTTAGAGGTTATCGCGTGCTTTTAACCGTACGCCATAAAGGAGGAAGAAGGTGATAAAATACTATTTATGTATGTAAGTTAAAGTTTGAAGTGTTCGTTTCGATTTTTTTTAAATATAGAATGACGGGACGAGAAGAACTTGCACTTGTTTTTAAGAAACATGCTTGCCTATAACACTACATCAGTACTTGAACTTGAAGAGTCGCAATTACTACCTGGCATTGTATTGCGCTCGTCACCCAGAGATATAAGATGATTTGTCTCTATGGTCTGTTATTTCTCCGGACATATTGCCCTTTGGATGTCAGATCATTATTTCGACTCTTCGTTGTCGAATAATAGCTGCGTGACACTTTGCTGTTATGAGCAAACGTATTGGTTACCATCCTGATCCTGATCGGAGCATGTCCTGATCGTCTTGATGTAATTCCTGGAACCCACCGGATTCCTCACGCGCTCACGCCGCCAGTTTTTACAAATAAAATCGGTAGCAGAACCCCAAAACTGTTGATACAAAAATGACTAACAACAGAACAAAAAGTTTAACGATACTGTGCGCGTACGCAGCTTGCAGCTTCCACACTTTATGTGGAATCGCTCGCTCGGAGCTCGGAGGCACCGGACGAGTTTTTAGACCCGTCCTGCGCACCACTAATCAGAAACCCATTAACATACAAAGTTGGTTGAAACAATGACAATTTTGTTCTCTGCAAGTCACCTAAAGTCACGTCACAAAAAAATATCGGGTTCAATACATATTAGGGTCGGTCTAGTCCGGAGATCGGCGACTACCGTTTCAGAGTACCCCTAGTTTGAATCACTTTCGCATCACTGTCTTTTCGAGTGATGTGCGTAATGTCGCTAACTTAAACCGGAAGGAAATATGGTGAGGAAACCTGCTTGTTGGAAATTATTTAACTCTTAAAAGACAAGTGAAGTCTGCCAACCCGCAACTTGACGAGCACGCTGGTCAAGTTGCAGGTTGTCGATAAGGGAGGTAAACGATGAACTAGTGAGCCTCAACCTTCCTACTTGCTTATGGGGAGACCTGTTCTCTAGCAATGATGACTGTACGTAGATACCTGTACATTGGGGTAAGATCGACGACTGGTGAAGAACGTCTGAATCAATTTTCTCCCATTATCCCCAAAAATATCCCAGGGACCTACCCTACCTAGTCGTCTCGTGTTTGGCGAGATTATTTCTATATTTACCGACCAACTTACATTACTGTTATTATCAAAGACAATTTACCCACTGTATTTAATCTATGGTTATTATAATAATACTCGTAGTTAGATAGACAGCATCAAAGCCGCATATTCTAATCAGATTGTTTGTAGAAGTAGCTTAGAGAGAACAAAAATCGTAAAATAAGAATGAATACACGAACTCCATATTAAATATAAAAATAATATACCTACATACATCAATTTTTAATAGGTACTGCAATAAATTATGAAGACTTACAAACGCTAAGCATAGTACTACGAGCACATAAGTATCGTAATTATGCATGTAGACACGTTTCTGTCTGAACTTGTAGCACAGTAAAATGGTATCTTATTATTACTGTGCTTGTAGCATGTAGATGTAGAGCTACAAACAATCTTAAAACAAGCCGTTGACAGCAATGATTACAAGTTTCCAAGCCCTATGGTAAACATATCCCAATTGAGATTGAGAATCCCTATTCCGAGTTGACTTAATATGATGCGGGCGCCCCAAGTGACAGGGTCAACGACCGTCACACTCCATAGATATTGTAGATCATATTTCAAGCATAGATAGATCATAGCATATGTAATAGTCCGTATAACAGGTCACAGCATAAGGAACAGTATGTATAATGTAAAAAACATGTGGCGTGATCTTTTCGATAATTTCACAAACTTCGTTCCGTTATGAAAAAGTCTCAATAACAGATTCAGTACGTTGGCCTTACATTATTTTTATTTACTATAGTATGTATATCAACATTTTAGCTGACTCCGTAAAAGATAAACTGACCGAATGAAATGTCAAAATGACGCGATACCTTATCTGGATGACATTTGACATAACGTCAGTGAATGGACTTTTATAATCCAAAAATAATAAATTCGAGATTAATAATACAAACTAGGCTAAATCATAATAAAAGCCGTAAACCCAAAGTTGAAGTAATTTGTACTATTCAACAATAATACAAATTACGGGCAGGAGGGTAAACATACATTACGACCTATTCTCATACCTACTAAACATCGAACTCTTAAAAACGCAGAAGCGGCAAACGCGCTTCTACTATGGCGATGCAAAATCAGGTGACGTCTCCTGATTTAGTCTCAGTCGCAACAAGGAGTTGTGTACGTTCGCTGACAATTCAATTTTCAAATTTTTCAAACAAATTTTCGCCACGTTATGTTGTCTTTAGATTATGGCATACCTCATCTTCGTTTCTTTAATTATATCGATGCTACTAAATCATGACTTAATCAATATAAGATTCATGAAAATCGGTCGAGCCGTTTCGGAGAGTGCAAAAACAAACATTTCGTGCTGTGCTAGACAGTGATTAGGACTCATGTTTAATTAGATGCGAGGAACTATGTTGTCATGGGAAAGCGTTACTTACCTACCATCTGGTGCATCCCATGGTCGTCCTCTCACTCTATACCTTTTTTTTAATACAGAGTGACGAAACGACAGGACATGTGCCTGATGGTAAGCAACATGCTTACCACATAACACCACAGTGACACGCATCTATTGGAACATGAGGAGTCCAAATCATTACCTAGCACTGAACTGCGCTCGGGACCTACCTACAACAAATTAACAAATCTAATAATACTTATAGTTTATACTTAATATGTTTTAAAATAACTTATCTTTTCTTTCTTATCCGATCGTAGTTGCGACTCAAAAGTAAGATTTGAAAGAACGAAAATTCTGAAAAAATCTCCGATTTACTCTACCGCTACTCGTTTCAAACCACTAAAACTATGTGCTAGTTACGACTAGCATTCCTAGGTAATTCAATAGAAGTCAATCCGAATGCAAACCTGTCTGTGAGCAATGCGGATAGTGACACGAGCTACGCAACAATCGAACCTAATGATCTGGGTCAGCTACTTTCAAAGTATGCCCCTGGGAGCCCTAGGTCTTCACAAAAACAAAGTTACTATAAGAATATTTAATTGAAATTAATTACAGTCTACCATATATTATGGTGCTTGAGTGTCATACAATATTTACGCTATACTAAGTGTTAGTAATTAGTAGATATAATGGCAATTAATTGTTGCTCTACGATGATCGAAAGATAAAACATAAAGAAATGTTTAGATAGTAAAATAATTTATTAAACAATGGAGTTTAAATAAAGTTAGAAATTACATAGGTACCCTAACTGGTGAGTTGCTTCGATATTGAAGGAGATAGGAGAGTACTCAGTACTTACTCGAAAAGTATTCCCTCTACTGGGACTCGAGAAGAGAGATCTTACCTTACCTCACAAGAAGAGAGTCAATCAACGTCATAATCACGGGTCATAATCCACTAAGGTGGACCCGTGCGGGTGTTGCGGGTCGGCGGATGACACATGCCTTCGCCATATTATGTCTTCCTTGGTACACGCTAGTTTCGTCACGATAAGAATAAGAATAGGAATGTCTTTATTGTATAAATTGTGTACATAATAGTAAAAAGTTGTGTACAAAATAATGGTTTCAACAGTTTTGTCCTCGCGAACATACAACAATGTTTTACGTAATTTCATACAATCTTTTTTTACCATACTGAAAATTAACGACGACTAACGATGTTTTCTTTCAGCTTTAATACCAGTGGCAATGATAAACACCTACATCTGCACTTTGAAAATAGTCTGTTGCAAACGGAATTCAAATTTAGTACCTATTAAAAGGTTTGGAAAACATAGGTCTAGGCATTGTAGGTGTCGTAAATAAGATCCAGGAGAGTGGTAGTGGCTGGGCTGGTTCCGTGATCTCGTTGGGATTGAAGTTACTCGGAATGAAAGTGGACAGACCCCATCAGGCGGGACTACTTCTAGAATGTGCTACTTGGAGCTTACGGTCATTCAGGGTGTAAACGGGACCTTATTACTTCGCCTAGCTTGTCTTTAAATAGAAAGCTGGGACGGGTCATGGCTCTGTCCTGTACGACGCTTAGCCGATGTTATTGAGAGTAACTTAGGGTACTTTCATTTTCGATTTTTTGTAAATAATATCCTATCATCACTCCTTCGAGTCTCAGGGCGCTCTACAATACGTTTACCGACAGACAAAGACGGCTAGTGGCGTTTGGAGACGTAAGGCCGAGGATCGGGCTGAGTGGCGTAATATGGGACGACAGACACATGCTGATGATGATGATGAATATCCTAAGTATTTTGTTGGTCGCCATCTTGATAATCTAAAGTTAAGTGTTGATGCAGCCCACTATGGAGCGTGCTCATCAAGTAACCAATTCTCTATTTATATGAAGATACCAAAAGTAGTCATTAGGAAACCCTACTCAGGTAGCGCATTCTACAGCCTAAACGTTAGAGTAAAATTTTTTCGTTCGCGTATTTAGAGCGAACCATGAAAGGATGTCGCTTTTTTAGCTACAAGCAGTCCGATAGATGTCCGATGGTACCTAATTCACCAAGTCACAAAGACTAAGCAAGTACATACTAAGCAGACAAATATATTTACTTACCGCTTGTGTATCAGTAAACGTTAAATACTAGAACATCGACATTTAGATACGCGTCTATTTACGGCCCAAGAATGATAATAGCACAAGTTAATATCAAACATTGCGGCGAGGTAATAATACCTAATTACTACGCGTTCATTTCAAACCGGTGTTCGGCTGTGGACTTGATGACATCAACTTTACGGACTTTGAAAACTTGGTCTTAAGTCTATCATGCTTTAAAGCTCATGTTTGAGTATAATATTGAATTAATATTAAAATTATTAAAGTTAATACGTCGCCGCGTTGAAGTCTTCAGAGTAGGGGAATATCCCATGGACTCGGATCACCGACATTCTCATGTAGCGGGGTAGCATCGCAAAATTATTAGTGTTGGTTAATATTACAATTTTAAGCTACTATAAATAAATAAACATAAATACTTTTTTTTTTAATATAGACCATGAAATTTCTTTTACATGAGGACTTGCTCTATCAATAAAGCTCAGTTGATGTTCCGTCAGTAAAGATATGTCCCCGGATGACCGAGCAAAGCTCGGTTCATTGCTTGAAAGTACAGATAAAAGATAAAAAGACGTTTAAAAATGATATTATCTATTACCCTCGTGCATATATAATATGTAGCAAAACTTTGTGGCCATTTCTCATATTATAATTCAAATATACATATATGTACAAGAATTGCTACTTTAAAGATAACTATAAGATATTGTAGTTTCCATAATCGCACAATTTACTCCAAAACACTCATTTTTAGGATTTCCAGAAAATAATTCTAACAAATCTCTTAGATTGCATAATAGACTGTTGACCGAGCTCAGTGCTCGAATTGGTGTATAATATATAATAACGTGTAAGATTTTTTATTTACAGGTAGGTCTCCTTTGAACTTGTTGTTAACACTATTCCACGGTTGTTTTATGCAATCAGTAATGTGCAAACATTACTGTGTTCCTGTTTGAAGGGTAATTATTTCCAGATAAATTACAGGGCTTAGAGATATAACATCTCAGATCTCTGGGTGACGAGCGCAGTGCAGTGCTAGGTAATGATTGGGACTCTTCATGTTCCAATAGCTGCGTGTCACTGTACTGTTATATGGCAGGCATGTTTCTTACCATCATGTGGTGCTAGCCTTGTCACTCTTTATTTAAAAAAAAACATACATTACATACATTACCGTGACTATCTTGTTACGGTATGCGTGCTGCTTACCATCAGACGAAGGTATTGCTTGTCCAGTAACTGTACGAGTATGTATATTTAAAAAACAAACTTGCGACAGTTTACCTAATCTTTGAGTGCTTAGGTAATGTAAATATTTCTGTTTGCTTAGGTCGAAATTCAGTACCTACTTACCTATAGTTACCTACATCTAAAGTATCAAGAAATTTATCTGTAGGTATAAATATTTGATCAGAAGAAATGAAATTGCTGGTAAATACGGGACTGGTAGCTAGCGTTGTAGATAAATTCAGTTGCATTAAAACTGGTACCGAGAAATAAATTATTGACGAATAAAAAATAGTCATACCATCTCAGTTGACATAGTTACCAAGTCGGCGTATATGGAAGGATGGTGAAGTTATGGTGAAGTGAGCACTTGTCGTTCGGGGACTGCATTTCATGGCTCTATAACTCTGCATAGATGTATCTATTACTTATAATTGACTAAATAACTTAGGCTTTACATTAGTAAAGCCTAAGTTATTTAGTCAATTGTGCGTTTTGTTTAAATAGATTCGATATAAACGCAGAAAGTAATTCGGCAGTTATTTTGGTAATAAGTTCAATCCTGTGATTTGAAATTTAAAACCATAGTAATCGTGTACAATATTATGGTAAGTCAATAAATGTCTTCTGTGATATAAATTTTATTTATTATTCAAATTCTATTCGTTGGAGATCAAAGTAAGAATCATGTTGGGTAACGAGAAGAGACTAGTAGGTAGCTTACAGAGCAGTTAAACCAGATCGTATCAACCGCAATTAAACAATTTGTGAGTTAAACGTAAAAACCGAGCATTTACTCAAACAGAAGCGGCGCGAATTCAAAACAATACAGAATCGAGATAAAAAGCGCACTTTCGCCGGAACAATAGGCGAGCGTGTGAGGCTGTGAGGTTTACCTAGCCATCCATTCCAGTGGTACCGGCGGTACAACTAGCACTGCACTGTTTGTCACTGTTGCACTTAACTTTTACTTGTGCGCACGCGCAGGGAGCGGCGGCACGCGCGCGACGGCTGCGAGCGGCGGCGGCGCGAGGCGACTTGGCGCGAGGCCCGCGTCTGCCCGCCGGCCGCCGCGAGCCGCCGAGCAGCGCCCGCCTCTCCTATAAATTCTTTACAAGACTCGTGCCCAGAACTTGGCCCTGTACAATCGGGAACAAAACACTGTTGGCCCTTTTGCTTGGAGCTCTTTGCGATCTAGCTATTTTTTAGGCAATGTAAGTGGATAGGTATTTATGGTAGTGGCACAGAAATATAAATAATAATTATTTAGATGCCTCTGGGTAGTGGTGTGAATGCGTTTTACTATTTTGTGAATATTATTTGTGTATTCCTAACTTACTAGTATAAGTCCTTACAAGTTAATAAACGATAATTTCTCACATTTGGTGATACAAAGTTGTATTACTAGTTCCTTAAGTATCGGTTGACAATTACGGGGGAATATCTTAATTTATCTTTAATGGTACTAAGGATACAAAGTTGTGTCATTTGTACCATCATTGGTACAAGTCAATGGTACTACTGACATAATATGCCTATATTATAGGCAATTTAGAGTTTAAGACGAATATGAGACAAATTAAACTGTGTCGATGAATTAAGTAAGGTGAAAAATGTCAGGAGTTTCAACATTTCAAAAATAGTTTTCAATTTTGCCGCAGGTTGAGGCTATGCTTAATTTGATAGAGAAAAATGATATATGGTTTATTCATCCACCTGTCTCTCATTTAACTTGATCTTTAAAAAATATAGAGGAACTATTTACAGGATAACACTGACTTCTGTTCAGTAGGTAAGCCTTGCTCATTAATATTAGTAAAATAGGAATATATCACAATTATATGTTAGTATAATATATAATATGTTAGTGTAATAAGAATCACGAGAAATATAGAACATTTATGAAAAAGCAGTACATGCGAGCTTAGTGTATTACGGGGTGATTAAATAATTTGGAGGTATTCTGGTTTACACGAACAAAAATATGGAAAGTGTTTTTCACTTTCGCCGTCTACGGCTGAAACCCAGATGAGAGATCAGAGTTCACGAGAATTCTTTCCCATCAAGATAGTGCGGCTCGAGCGAGCACGTGGGTTTTTTAATTGTGGAATTAAGTGCGGGAGTGTACCAGACCAGCCTCCGGTCGACGCTCGGGCAACCAGTCCGACCGCATGTGCCTCCCGCGCCTCTCAGCCCCAAACTTGCACTAACAACACGAAAATACACCGTAACCTATACACCACATACTTCAAAATCAATCAGCCTCCAAACGCGTCTTATTACGTTCTAAACTCAAACGACACCCCATCAGCTATTTCGTACAAGACATGCCTCGCAGGGTTCTCTAAATATTTATCCAAATTTGGTGTATTATCAACCGTACTACGTAGAGTTAAGGTATAACTCGGGGCGAGACACCTGCCTGCAGTGCACGGTTTAGGTGCTGAGTTTCGACAAATGACTACTGTTTTGTAACTTTTCATGGAGTTGCAATACTACACGATCTGTTAGTTGGGATTTATCGGCAGCTCACCTACATATTTTAGGTACTGGTAATAGTAAAATTTAAACGTAGTACTGCTTTTGGTGACTAGACGTAGACTACAAAAAATTTTCAATGTAGAGTTAAACAATTTCAGTATGTTCAATAATTTCCCCTGACGTTCCTGTGTAAAATGCATTCTATAGAAGAGCTTAGAGAAATCTGTAATTTTGTTATTTTAGCTTCCCCTTACAAGTTCCACCACGGCGGAGGATCGACAATTTCATGACACTGGACTAGAAGACTAAATAAATTTAATTTAATAATAAAAGTTATGTAATTACTTACTTATATTTTTTTATCAACATAATCCGATCCTTATATTCTTCTAGGTTCGTTGCAATCCTATGTAATGTGGGATTGAACCTGGGAGCTCCGGATCAGCAGTCGCCGTTCTCCCGACTAGACCAGCCGTACTTTTCTCAAGTCGATTAAAAAACAATTTAGGATACACATTTTATTGGACGATCAGACAACATGAAGCTTGAGACGGACGTCATCGGGTACACGGTTTATTCTTCTTCGCCTGTTCCTTGCACTCCGCGGGGATCTTGACGACCGGAGGGCACGGCCAGCTGGTCGGCTTGGAGCCGCTGCTGAGGTAGTACAGCAACGCGAGGATACCGATGCCGATCACCACGCCCCCTGGAACCAAACCCTTATGGTCAGAGGCAGATTACTTATCCTTAAGTAAATAGGGTGTAAGCACAAAGGAGCATGCTAAGTGTACCTAATATAAAAAATTGGTTGCCTGTAAAGTCGGTATACGGGCGAAAGTTTTACGTGACAACGACTTTGAGTGGTAAAATAATTTTACGGAAGGGACGCGTGCCTTTCACTTTTTATGTCTGTCTCTCTCGCTCTTAGGCGGGCTAACCATGCCCGAGTGGAAGGGACGCGTGGATCTCACTCGCTCTCGTTGTGAGCGCATAACGTGAGCGGAGCGTAACGCAGTTTCTTGAAGTGTCACCCGGCAAACCAATTTATAAGACGTTGTCACGTCAAAAAAATTGCAGTCATGGAGAATGCCGACAGAAGTGAAAACTTATAACTCAGACTTTGATCACTTTGACTAGTCTGGAGTAGCTGCTAGTCTGGAATAAACTAAAGTATCGTCGCGTCGTCTAAATAATTTCAAACTCTTAGACCGATGGTTCCGAGTTCACCCGAAGATTTCTTTCATTTACGAGCGTGACGCTTGAACTCAAATCACAGCCCGCAAAAAAACCTGCGTGAAAATCCACTTAAAAAAAACCTAAATTAATAATTACGTAGTTAAGTAACCTCTATCACACATCATGTAGTAACAGTCATCAAAATGACCTAAGAACCCACTTCCTACTATTATGTAGTTAGGGACTCGTATTTTTAGTAAAGGGGAGCATGATGAACATTTTAATTATTTTCTATTTGGCTAATACATGAATGTGCGTAATTATCATAACATAACATAATTTTTGTATCATGACATAAATTGATTACATTTTTTTACTTTTGTTCACAATGTTTTGTTAGAAAATGAATGTATCTATCATTAGTATAATTGGCGTTATACCGTTCTAATTGATTAAATAAATCTATAATATAAAAATGAATCGCAAAATGTGTTGGTAAGCGCATAACTCAACAACGCCTGGGCCGATTCGGCCAATTCTTTTTTTTAAATGTTCGTTGAAGTCCAAGGATGGTTTTTACGGTGAGAAAAAATCGAATAATTGCTGGGAAAACCTTAAAACAGCCCTTTTCCTTTTCCCATACAAACGATTCGTAATAATAAGTCAATTTGTACTTTATTACTATACCATAAGTTCAAGTGTCAGTGGCGTTAGTGGAGAGGTTCCAGGAAGGCAAAACAATATTGAGTGACGTTCTGACGTAATATTGATGGCGATATTTATATGATGGTAAAATGTCACTTGAAATATAAACGTATCTTTGATGTGCATCTATACTAATATTATAAAGCTAAAGAAGTTATTTGTTTGAACACGCTAATCTTGGGAACTACTGGACCGATTTAAAAAATCTTTCACCGTTCTTTCATACGTACCTAATCGTATGCCATAGGTTATATATGTACCACGGGCGAAGCCGGGGCGGGCCGCTAGTAAATAATAAATAAATGAGATGCTAGCCTACGGTGCTCTGCTCTGCCTAATGTTTGATCCGCCTCTGCTTGCGGTCTTAACGTTCGTTGATTACTTACTCTTACGTAATTTTAGAGATTTTAAGCTATTGCATAGCTTTTATCGCGGGCCTGGGGACCGAATTTTAGTGATCGTGCATCTCTTTCTTATGTTCACAAGAAAGAGGGATAGAAGACCGTAACACCGTCCTCCCCACTCGGTCATTCTAGTTTGAATCTTATTTGTATTAGATTTACAGACTAAATGCTCTTAGCAGTGTTGCCAACTTAACGGATTTCCCGTGATATTTTTTTTGGTAAACAAATGTCACTCTTCAAAATAAAAGCAATTTCGAAAAATTGTTAACATCCCTATTACTTATGTTAATAAAAATGCATGCAACATGCAATAGCTTTACCGCGGCAGTCTCCGAGTGCCACACTTCTTTTTTTTGTAATGGTAGGACTCATGAGTACGTTTGGGGAAGTACCACACCTTTGCTAGTTATTCTACCACCAAATAGTAATGTGCAAACATCATTGTATTCAGATTTGAAGGGCAACGTTGCCAGAGAAGTTACAGGGCATAGAAATGTTTCACTTTATATCTCAGGGTGACAAGCGACAGGGTGCAGTGCAGTGCTAGGTAATGATTTGGACTACACGTGTTCCAATAGCTACGTGTCACTGTGCTGTTACAGACAGGCGTGTTGCTTACCATCAGGTACATGTCCTGCTCGTCTCGGCACTCTATGTATGTATGTACTGTAAAAAAGAGACCGATTTTAGCGGTAAGATTATCTTCTGTGCCCGTAAAGTTTGTTTTCGTCTTATTTCATATTTTACTTATTGCCAACTTTGTTTGTTCAACAACATTTTTGCTATTGGCGGCGGAAAAACCAAGTTGGCGACTTTATCATTAAAAGCAAGTTACTCTACCACCAAGCAGTAATGTGCAACATTACTGTGTTCCGGTTTGAAGAGAAATGTTTCCAGATAAATTACAGTGCTTAGAAATATAATATGTTAGATATCTAGGTGACGAGCGCAGTGCACTGCTAGGTAATGATTTGGACTCTTTATGTTCCAATAGCTGTGTGTAACTGCCTGTTATGTGGCAGGTATGTTGCTTACCATCAGGCACCTCATGCTGTCAGAATCTTGGTACGAGACAAGCTCATCATTGTGGAGAATTAACTCGAGTCGGAGACCAGGGTTCAATGGACACAGGCTGACTCAGATAATCAGTTAATGAGACAACTACCTAAACATGTTTAGGATAACCAAATCCGTAAAATCTCTACTATTATATTGAGTTATTTTTTAATTCTCTTAATTTCTAAGTTTCTAAGTTTTATTACCATAAGTTATTACGTATTACTTTCGATTTGCCGACGATATAGTCATTATGGCTGAATCGCTAGATGACCTTGGCTCAATGCTCAGAGACCTCAATGCTGTCTCCAAACAGGTAGGGCTAAAAATGAATATGGGTAAGACAAAAATCATGTCAAATGCCCATGTTGCACCCGTACCGGTCCATGTTGGAAACGACAGTATCGAAGTTGTCGACCATTATGTGTATTTGGGTCAGATGATCCAATTAGGCAGGTCAAACTTTGACAAGGAGGTCAGCCGACGAATCCAACTCGGATGGGCAGCGTTTGGAAAATTGCGTCACATCTTCTCGTCAGAAATACCACAAACCCTCAAGACGAAAGTCTATAATCAGTGTGTGTTGCCAGTGATGACATATGGTACTGAGACGTGGTCGCTAACTATTGGCATTATATGCAAGCTCAAAGTTGCGCAACGGGCAATGGAGAGAGCTATGCTCGGAATTTCACTGCGTGACAAAATCCGAAACGAGGAAATCCGCAGAAGAACGAAGGTCACCGACATAGCTCTTAAAATTAGCAAGTTGAAGTGGCAATGGGCAGGCCATATAGCTCGCAGAACCGATAACTGCTGGGGAGTAAAGGTTCTCGAATGGCGACCACGAACCGGCAGACGCAGTGTAGGACGGCCCCCCACACGATGGACCGATGATATTGTGTCGGTCGCGGGAAGTCGGTGGATGGAGGCGGCACAAGATCGGTCATTGTGGAAATCATTGGGGGAGGCCTATGTCCAGCAGTGGACGTCTGCAGGCTGCAGATGAGATGATGATTACCATAAGTATAAAAATATAAACATTATAAAAAAACTTTAAAACTAGGGTGCTGCCAGCAGCGGGACAGGGCCCAAGTTACCGGTGGTTAGGGCTGCAGAGTGAAGAATCTCCTGATGATGCGCTCTGTGTAAAAGATGACTGACTGCCTTCTGCATCTGGCCCTTAGCCCAACCGTCTAGCAAAAGTCTCTTGAGATGTTGGTCGAGACCTTTCGCTATAAGTCTATATTATCAATTCTATGCTGTAAGGCCGTTTGCCGACACGACTATTGGGACTATGATTGTCGAATCGGCGGTAACCGCATGCGCTAAGTCAAGGTACTTGCTAAGCTTGTCCTTCTCAGCTTTCTATTACTTAAATATAAGTATTTATTATTATTCATCATCATCATCAGCCGCAAGACGTCCACTGCTGAACATAGGCCTCCCCCCTAGATTTCCACAACGATCGGTCCTGCGCAACCTGCAACCAGCGGTTTCCAGCGACCTTTGTGAGGTCATCTGTCCATCTAGTGGGAGGCCGTCCAATACGGCGTCTTCCGGTTCGTGGTCGCCACTCGAGAACCTTTCTTCCCCATCGGTTGTCAGTTCTGCGAGCGATGTGGCCTGCCCATTGCCACTTCAGCTTGCTTACTCTTTGAGCTATGTCGGCCACTTTCGTTCTTTTGCGAATATCCTCATTACGGATTCTGTCGCGCAAAGGGACTCCGAGCATAGCTCTCTCCATAGCTCGCTGTGTGACTTTGAGCTTCGTTATGAGGCCCACAGTTAAGGACCACGTCTCAGTTCCATAAGCCATCACTGGCAACACGCACTGGTTAAAGACTTTCGTCTTTAGGCATTGGGGTATTCTGGACTCAAAGATGCCCGAAGTTTCCCGAACGCTGCCCATCCGAGTTGGATCCTTCGCTGGACCTCTTTGTCGAAGTTGGATCTACCTAATTGGATCTTTTGACCCAGGTAGACGTATTCGTCAACAACTTCGAGTGTGGTATTCCCAACAATAACCGGTACAGGTGAGACATGAACATTTGACATGACCTTCGTCTTGTCCATATTCATCCTCAAACCTAACTGTTGGGATACTCTACTGAGGTCCCTGAGCATAGCACCGAGGTCCTCCAGCGACTCCGCCACAATGACTATGTCGTCGGCAAACCGAAGGTGAGTGATGTATTCGCCGTTGATATTGATGCCATATCCGTTCCAGTCCAGTAGCTTGTTCGGGTGGCTGGAAGTCGTCAAACCTGCGTCGAACAGCTTCTGGAGGACTTTAAGTACCGGTTTTCCACCCGCTCTCAGAAGCTCCGTCGTAATTCCGTCGTCGCCAGGTGCCTTGTTGTTTTAAGTTGTTTGAGGGCCATCCTAATCTCATACAGGCTGACTTCCGGGATATCTTCGGTAAAGTGTCGGGTCAGCTTGGCTCTGGGGTCTTTTGCCATGCTAACGACAGGTTGTGCTTGCGTAGAGGTGTATAACTG
This sequence comes from Ectropis grisescens, assembly GCA_017562165.1. NCBI lineage: Eukaryota > Metazoa > Arthropoda > Insecta > Lepidoptera > Geometridae > Ectropis > Ectropis grisescens. Next base: position 2,053,528 of record CM029779.1, on the reverse strand, counting down.
TTCATAGAACCTCTCAATCTCCTCCAAAATCTCGGGCTTCGACGAGACGATGCTACCACTATCGGTCTTCAGTTTGGTCAGCTGACTTCGCCCAAGAGACAAATTTCTTGCGAACACTTTCGAGCCTTTGTTCTTTGTTCTGTATTTATTATTATATCCGACTAATATTGTAAACGCGAAAGTTTGGGAGCTTGAATTGATGTTTGTTACTCTTTCACGCAAAATTTGCTGAACGGAATCTGGATAAATTCGGTAAGTAGATAGATTGTAGATTGAAACAGCATATAGGCTACTTTTATCGCGAAAAAATGGGAAGGAATCTATCCGAGTACCGAGTACCTATCAACCATCACCAAATCACTTTTTGCTAATTTGCGTACCTATATTTAAAGGTAAATATTGGTGGACATTTCACACACAAAACCATCTAGCCCCAAACCAAGCAAAGCTTGTGCTATGGAAGCTAGTTAGCTGATATAATACCAATATATTTTTAAATACATAGTTATATTACATAGAAAACACCCAGGCACAGTACAAATATTTGTATTCATCACACAAATATTTGCACTGGGTGGGGATCGAACCCACGACCCACGGCTTCGCAGGCAGACTTACTACCAACTTAGCCACTAGGGCAGCTAATATATTAAAATACTTCAGATGATTGATTAATATGCCCTGTTCTACAGGGCGGGCATATTAATGCAGGCATAAGCAGTCCGCTGAATGCACTGTTAGAGAATTCGAGACCTACTCTCACAAGGAAAGATTGAGGCCATAATCCACCACTGCCAGGTTATACCACTTTAGGTGAACCTATATGGAAGGAAGGCTCAAATAGCTTTGTACGAATTTCGGAATATCCTCTTCTGTGACGTCAAGAACATACTTTACCGACGATTGGAAGATACTCGGAGCCGCCGGCGCCGCCTGACTGTGCCGGAGCACTCATTACACTTGGGATTTCTATAAAATAATACTTATAGTGAACTTATACACTTGAAAATTTTACTTAAGGCCCAAAGAAACACAGAGTAAGTAGAGTGCAAAGAAATGTTTATATTTTTGCCATTTTTTCATATCTTTGATTGTTTTGGTATTTTGACAGAATTGAATACTTACTTATTTACTGTCACGCATTGTCAAAGAAGTAAAGAACTTTAAAACGTTCATAGGTGTGACTAGGTAAACTAGGTAAAACCTCAGATTGAATACCTCGGTAAAACTATCTTTGGGCTTAACCGATTTCGATAAAAATCTGATTTGTATGAAAGAGCTACAGACGGTTTCAAAATCTAACTTACGGTAACATTCTGAACCTGTGATATGAACTAACAGTAACAGTCTAACAGTGTCGCTTTCTGGAATACTGTAGACTACAGGCGCGGTCCCAGCCTCTAATTTTGGAGGGGGGTCACCAGTACGTAGTCTGAGATTTTGGGGGGGTCACCAGTAGAAATACAATAAATCGAGTACAAAATTTGTACTATGTGTAAAAATAGTCTACGTACTATTGGATTTTTTTTTTGGATTTTTAGTTTAACGTATACGATTTTGGGGGGGGTCATGTCCCATGTGACCCTCCCCCCTCGGACCGCGCATGGTAGACTATAGGTACCTACATCGTTAGTTTCAAGCGGTCTACTAACATTGTACCTAAGTGGTGTTAAGGCTCTTTGCAGTAGGTTTGCCAGTTATTCTGCCATTCTACCGCCAACGAGCAGGTCTACTACGAAGTCCGATTAACGATATATCGGCCGAAGTTACGGACGTCTTTTGTTTCGTGGTATAAAACGTCCATAACTTCGGCCGATATATCGTTTATCGGACTTCGTAGTAGACCTGCAGTAATGTGGAAATAGACCTACTGTGTTCCAGTTTAAAACACAATGTTTTCATACAAACGACATTATAAATAAATGACCTACTACGTTAGGATGATTAGTGCAGTGCATTGCTAAATAGTGATTTGGATTATCGTGAACAAATACCTGCATGGCACGATACTATTATGGAGAGGAGAGTTGCTTACCATCAAGCGCTTAAGCGTATGTCTAGCTTTTTTTTGACGTGACAACGTCTTATAAATTGGTTTGCCGGGTGACACTTCAAGAAACTGCGTTACGCTCCGCTCACGTTATGCGCTCACAACGAGAGCGAGTGAGAGGCACGCGTCCCTTCCACTCGGGCATGGTTAGCCCGCCTAAGAGCGAGAGACAGACAGACAAAAAGTGAAAGGCACGCGTCCCTTCCGTAAAATTATTTTACCACTCAAAGTCGTTGTCACGTAAAACTTTCGCCCGTATACCGACTTTACAGGCAACCAATTTTTTTTTTTAACTTTTATAGGTTTACACTTGACCGCCATCTCGCCTGATGTTAAACGATGATGCGGTCTATGATGGAGCGTGTTTACCTAGAAGAAACCGATTCACTCTTGATTTGAAGACTCAAAGATTGTAACTATCGGGAAAAACTCTCTCAGGCAACGTATTCCACAGCCTAGATGTTCTTATCACGAAAGTAGAGTCAAATCTCTTCGTTCGTGTCTTTGGAACATCAACCATGAAACGATGTCGCTTTTTCGAGCTACGAGCATTCCGATAGAATAGCTTACTCGTTCCCTCACTCTACATTACGAAACAGGGAGACCGGCGAACGAAAAATGTCTTAGTTTTGGTATTTCCCTCTCTCTTCTTTTCACTTGCAATGATAGAGACATCAATAACAAAGCAATAACCGATTTAGTTAGGCGGTAGAGGGGCAGAACTGACTTTTGTGGTATTGTATCTATCAGTGGAAGAAAGCGTACGACAACCTGCTACCTTGGGGCCATCCTTAAATTACTCTAGTCACTCGTCAAGGGGCAGGGATGGGGTCGATGAAGTGTGAAATTGTGTGACAAGGGGTGGGAGGAGTTTTTTTTTTTTTTTTTTTTTTTTTTATCGCGTATAGGTCCGCGTTTGACCACCAACTCGCCTGATGGTAAGCGACGGTGTGGTCGAGTCTTAAATATTGCGACGTCACATTTTTATAAATGACGTATTTCATATTTAAGTATGTATTACAACACTAAATTTAAACGAATATTGCAAAATATGTGACGTCACAAGTAGGGGGATCTCAAAAATGTGACCAATTGTGCCAGGGATATAGGAGGGTATAAAATCATTATATTCGTGTGGCGTAACGTGTGCATGGCCCCAACGCTAATGGCTAAGTCTCAACGATAGGTCCCAACAAACTTTAAAAATATGGCGAAGTATTACCTGAAAATACTTGGTGTTACAGGCGCGAGATTGAACCCTAATACTTCTTGAGAAATGTGAGTTTTCAAGAAGGTAAAACTTTTTAGCAAACTTAGGATTAGACAGACACTGATTTTTATACCATAGATTGATATATTAGATCTGGCGGCACAAAAATTGTCAAAAAACCTCAAAAATATTTATACAAAAATGCAATAATTGTAAAATGCTATGGATATTCACATATATTCCGGGGTAAACTTAAAGTTGATAAAAAGAGTGTGTAATATCTGGCGGGGTCACAGGACAAGGCCTCTGAAGCCTGTGAAGTGATAGAAGGATGCCTCCGCGGGCCTCCACTCCGAGGCCCTCCTCCGGCAGGGCTTCAGCGGATGACCGGCGAGGCCGACGTAGGTGGTCATAGTTTACATTACTTTTTAAAAAAAATCTGATAATTATCAACATAATATTGATATTTGCACATGCAATCCAATCTGTAGTAGGTGTATGCTAATCTATAACGTGCAAGTGCAGCATAGCTTACTGAAAATTATCAGTGTTCCGGTTTGAAGGGAAATGTTTTCAGGGAAAACACAGAGTATCGAGATAAACCATCTTACCTATATCTGTGCCTCTGTGGGTGACGAGCACAGGGCAGTGCTTGGTAACAACAGTGAAACAACACGCCTGCAAAGGCAGGCGTGTTGTTTCACTACCTAAAATCCTAACATGAACGTGTTTGTTTGCTCTAGTTTATCGGTTTTCATCGGATATATTTCGGAGTGTGCGTGTGACTGATATCCATGATTTAATATCCTACCTTGTCCTTTTTTCTATCGGACTGCTCGTAGCTCGAAAATGGACATCGTTTCATGATTGCTGTTCCAAAGTCTCGAACGCAGAGGTTTGGTTCTACTTTTGTGTTACGAACGTCTAGGATGTGGAATTCGTTGCCCGAGTGGTTTTTTCCCGATGGTTGCAATCTGCTTCAAATCGTGAGTGGATCGGTTTCTTAGCAAGCACGCCCCATCGTTAAGCGAGAAGGTGTCATGCGCGTCGCAGCCTCAAATTTTCCCGCGGTAGGTACGCCTAAATATAGCCTAATACGTGATTCGTATAATAGAACGGTGTTCAAAATTTCAACCGATCCGTCCAACCGTTCCGACGTGATTGAGCAACAAACATCATTTGACATTCATAGTATTAGTAGTATTGCACATTTTACTTTTTTTGCATCAGCAAACTATAAAATATGTCGTAGCTCTAGCTAGGGGCGAAACATTTCATACATAAACATTACGGGTTTTCAGTGTAACTTGTACGATTTTGGGGGGTGTCCCTTGTGACCCCCTCCCCCCGATGGACCACGCATCGATGGCGGTCAAGTGTAAGCCTATGAAAGCTTAAAAAGTGTTAATATTTCAGCGAAACGGGGCGTCCTGGGCTGGCTGTTGATGCTCCTAGGCCTCACGCTGCTAGCGGGCGCTACGGCGTGCCTCGTACAGAACATTCAGTGCACGTGCCCGGGCAGGATCAGCTGCGACGACATAGACCCGGACAAGAGGAAGTGGCCGTGCCTCACCCAGCAGGGCTTGATGGACTTCCTCGGGCTATCGGACGATGATGATGATGATCTATGCGAATAGATTTCAACCTTGAATTTCCTACAGCGTACAATAAGTTATTAATTATGAACACTTGAATTTTATATAGAGTACCTACAACTAAGTATTTTATTAGTCATGGAATGTTAAGGAGTCGTCCAGTAAATACGTGAGGCTCGAAAGGGGGTTCGAAAAATGTTACGGAATATCATTAGGGGAAGGGGTGAAGTAATAATAATGAATCACGTAATATTTATCGTGACTAGGAGTCAAATCACAAGACCGGGCGACTAGTGCATGCGTGCGTTATTACCTATTCACTTCAACACTAGTTTCTAAGCCCAGCCCAGGGGAAGAGGTCATTACACCCCCAAGACCCCACCCGTGGATCACCCTTGAGCTCACATCGAACTACATTTAAATGTTGTTAACATGAAGAAGGTCCTCACGAATTGGGCGCTAAATTAGAATTTCGAATGTCGAACAAACATTGACAATCGAGGGAGCGATGACGTGACCGCAAGTGATTGGGCGTTGTTCATGTGTGTCGTATTTTCAGTCCATAACTTTCGTCATAACGACGAAATACGAGTGCCATCGTGTTTGTTAACGGATTTAAACGCTAGCAAATGTATGGAGAATTAAAATAGGACCCCCAGCGGACATACAAGTATCTTCCATTTAGCTAGGGTTTAAATAGCCTACTCTGTAAATACTATAAAGTGCAATATCTAATTACGCCATGCTTATGTCAGTCGCAATTATACGTAGAATGTGATATCAGTAAAGTTTTAAATATCCATAGCAAATTATTGTGTTTGTAATTCTCTTATTTATTAATATCATGCATACATACTCGTACAAAAGAAACTGTACCGTTTGACTTGCGAGACAACTCTCGAACGACAACAATGCGTCATCTTCGACCACACCGTTGCTTACCATCAGGCGAGGTGGTAAACGCGGACCTATAGGTCCGCGTTTGACCACCATGCGCGATAAAAAAATGGAAATATATATATTTTTATATAGTAGGTAAAATAAAACTTACTAAATGTTATGATAGTTGAAGGAAAACATCGAGTAGAAACCAGCCTGTTACAATAAAAATATCCTAAAAGTTCAATTTTGTAGAGACAGTAGTCAGGAAAAACACGTAGCAAATTTTTATCTCAGAAAAATTACAGGAACTTTAACTACTTCGGTAAAACCGTATCTCTATATACGGCCACTGCGCCACTACTAGCACAAGGGGCCTTCTGTCACAAGGAGATAGTCTAGTCATAGTATACTACGCTGGTCAAGTGCGGGTTGGCAGATCACGATTGTCCTTGTCTTAAAAACAGGTCGAGTTTTAATGTTTTTTTCACCATTTCTGCCTGTTGTGATGAACAATTTGTACACCTGTAGGTACTTGGAAGAATACTTAAAAAGTGCTGGCAGGATTCGAACCTGCGACTCCACGATAGTGAAATCGGATGTTCTCGCAACTAGATATTCTTAAAAAAAATTCTTTGCCTTGTAATTTACCTCGGAACATTACCTTTCAAACCGGATCACAGTCATGTTTTCGTTTTTGGTTTTATTTGTTTGTTCTTGGCGGTAGAATAGCCGGTAAAGGTGTCTTACATCCCACGGACTTTGCAAACAGTCCTGCCACTACAAAATGTAAGTCTACGGTCACATTTTGAACATCTCTGTAACATATTTTATACCTACAATACAAGCGGTTACGGGCCTGGGCACCAACGGCGTCCACACACAAAATGACACAAAAATGGCCCAAGCAAAATATTCAATAATAAGTAAACATATCAATGCCTTCGGAGATAATAATTAACTAATTTCTTTGTCCTCTAATTTCTCTGCCAACATTAATTATTATCCTTCAAACCGGAACACAGTATGGTTGCACACTTCTTATCGGCAAAATAACTGGCAAAAGCGAGGTACTTCCCCAGGCGGAGTCCGCAAAGAGCACCACTACTTAATAGTTTAACTTCTTGGCGTATAGAACAAGTAGGTAGGTATGCGGCGAAACCGTTTATTTCCTTTGACACTACCGCTTGGCACTACTGGTAGAGTCATGGGAAATTTTACTTTCCCGTGGCACTACTGCTCTTATTGGCTGATTAAACGCCTACTGTAAAATTTCTCGTGGATTACCTCATTACCCATGGCACTACTAGTTTTCAAAAAAATAAAAGCAGATATTATTGAAAGACTGTCAATTAACAAAACTAAAAAAAACATTTTTAAAGTGAAAACTTCTTTTGGCGTACCACATATTTATGTACAGATTTTCCGTGACCTGTGAATTGAGTTCAAACGTCACGTTCGTAAATTAAAGAAATCTTTGGGTAAACTCGGATGATCTAGATGGCCATGGTCTTCAACTTCAACTTTTTTCTTTTCGTTTCCATTCGGTAAGGCTACCGTAATTTCGCCAGCATCTAGTGTTTCATCATTGGGCCAGACCTCTGAGGTTTTCACTGAAGAATTATTATGAGTCTTGCTTCAGATGATCAGTGTACTTCAGGAAGTCTTGCAGTTGATGAAAGAAGACCAGTCTTGCATATATTGGATGAAGAGGCAGTATTCTGATGATCGGTTGTGATTGGATACTGTTGTTAGTAGAAATATATTTGAAATACTTAGCTGTAATTGACAAACATGACGTCACAAAATAGACATACAAATAAATTATTGCTTGTAATAGAGTTAAAACACATAAATATAATTATGTATGTTTAGTTTAAACAGAAGCTATCATAGTAGTATTTACGCGTTTCAAATCATTAGCCGCAAGACGTCCACTGCTGAACATAGGCTTCCCCGCTAGATTTCCACAACGAGCGGTTTCCAGCAACCTTTGTGAGGTCGTCTGGCTATCTAGTGGGAGGCCGTTCTGCGTCTTTCAGTTCGTGGTCGCCACTTGAGAACCTTTATTCTCCATCGGTTGTCAGTTCTGCGAGCGATGTGGCCTGCCCAGCTTACTCACTCTTTGAGCTATGTCGGTCACTTTCGTTCTTTTGCGAATATCGTCATTACGGATTCTGTCGCGCAAAGAGCATAGCTCTCTCCATAGCTCGCTGTGTGACTTTGAGCTTTGTTATGAGGCCCACAATTAAGGACCACGTCTCAGTTCCATAAGCCAACACTGGCAACACACATTTTCGTCTTTAGACATTGGGGTATTTTGGACTCCAAGAAGTGTCGAAGTTTCCTAAACACTCCCCATCCGAGTTATATCCTCCGCTGGACTACTTTAACGAAGTTGGATCTACCTAATAGGATGTTTTGACCCAAGTAGACGTATTCGTCAACAACTTCGAGTGTGGTATTCCCAACAATAACCGGTACAGGTGAGACATGAACATTTGACATGACCTTCGTGTCGTCCATATTCATTCTCAGGCCTACCTGTTGGGATACTCTACTGAAGTCCCTGAGCATAGCACCGAGATCATCCAGTGACTCGGCCACAATGACTATGTCGTCGGCAATCCGAAGGTGAGGGATGCATTCGCCGCAAATATCTACCAGCGCGGCAGTGAACAGTTTCGGAGATATCTCCCTGTCTCACGCCTTTTTGTAGCTGGATATATTTTGTGCACCGGTCCTGTAATTGGACAGACATTGTGGCTTTGCTGTAAATACAGTGCAACACTTTGATATAGCGACAGTACAAAAAAAATCTAATTAAAATCAAAATCTAATCCTCCTCTTTTTCTGAAGTCGGTTAAAAAGTAATTTAAAATAATTGAAAAACACTGTATTCAATTATAAGTGAAATTAAATAAATAGGGTTTTATGCCTTTCCATTCAATGTCAATGAAAAATAGCCACACATGCCACGGGAAACATTATTTCGCTAGTAGTTTCACGGGAAATATTATTTCCTGTGACACTACTCGCGCCAGGTAGTGTCACAGGTAATGTGCTTTTACCTGTAGCTCTACCAGTAGTGCCACGGGGAAAGAAAAATTTCCCATGACTCTACCAGTAGTGCCAAGCGGTAGTGCCAAAGGAAATAAACGGGCGAAACTTAGGAAATAAAAAAAAACTTTAATCTTCATACATGATATTGTATTTGGAACAATCCATCTTTCTTACCACAATATAATATAAATAATAGCTTGTTGAACGTCACTGATACAAAATATATATTAATTAATAATTAAATGTAATTATAATAACTTATTTATAGGTACATCCATCTCCAGACGCTCGAAACAATCTTGTATTTAATTTTTTATTAATTTTTACATAAACTTCGTGGTCGTCGGTGGCGGTTAGGAAAGCACTGTACTTGCCAAAATTCATTTAATGATATTTAAACAATAAAAAACCAACGCCACTGTATGAAGTACAGAACGACCAACTTATCTGTAGAATACAGCGACGGCGCCCCAATCGAAAACTATTGCCACTTATTACAAGATTAAACAACTCCTGTCTGTGTTCTGTAGGCGGCCGTAGTTCCGCTTATAACCGTTGTACAGATAAGTTGGTGGCACTATATGAAGTTATAGACCACGCAAAACTTTATGAGCTTTCGTTATGCTTCTCAAAAATTAAAAGGTTATTTTTGAAGTTTCAGAAAGACCTTAGCATATAAGCTGGACCGATTCTTCCAAAACCACGATGACCTAAACTACACAATGTTCTATCGTTCTTACCTGTGTTGGAAGCATGCGCTGACAAACTTTCAGCTTTGTTAAAATAACGAAGGTCTAGGGTTCATGGGCTCTTAGTCCAATATGACAGAATCGAAAAAGATAGTGTTGCTTGAATAATGTCCAGCAATATTAATTTTCTATGTATTGCTAGTTAGAACGCGCTGTTTGTACCGGGCAACGATATTTGTTTTATATCGTCGTCAATGGTTGAGAGCGAGTGACGCGAGAGCAGACCGCCCAATATAACGACAAAAAGCATTTCAACACACATCTACTCTTTAACTCGAAGAAAAGAGAGCGACACAGAACGAAGGTGTGATCCTGGACCTCCCTCGATGACTTTCCACGTTATTGTTACACCCATAGACATATAAAAAAAGTCGAACGTAGTCTCGCTAACACAACAACTGTGTCCATCGAGTCGGCCACATAATATGCACGTGTGCACTGTCACATACAGGCTGACACGCACAAATCAGTGGGTCATTACACACGCTCTACTTGTGTACGTGTCAGCCTATCAGTGACAACCTGACAACGCACACGTGCAATGTGCCCGAATCTAGTGACACAGTTTTTGTTTTAGCGAGACTACGTCCGACATTTTTATACGTCCATGGTTACACATAATAAACCTCTGACGTATAGACCGATGATGTTTTCATTGTACATTATTTCACTCTTCCTACGTGCCAAATCCAAAAAGTGTAACCGCAATACGAAAAAGGTAAGGAACGGACAGGAGTCGGCGGAAATTAAAACAAAATGACAGTCATAGGAACTGCCGATAGAAGTGCATTTCTAGATGGCCACTGGCCATGGTCCCGAGTTTACCCGAAGATTTCTTATCACTCCAGAGCGTGACGCTAGAGTTCAATTCACAAGCCACGAAAAATTTGTCTGTGGCGCGCCAAAAGAAGCTTGTATCTCAATAATACAGTCGTAACTCACGGTTGTATCGCAAAGGCTCATAAAGTTTTGCGCCAGTAACAATTTATAATCGACATCAAAGTAGACGATCAAACGAACATCTAAAAATAGTTCGAACATTCTTAAACGAATTATTTCATCTCAAGGTATATTTATTAGTACCTGCGCCAATTTTTAAAAACCAATTTAATACTTCCACTCTTGTAATGTAAAATGTACACAATTAATACATTAACTATACAAGTTATTCAGCACACATAAGTGTATTTTTATGAAGGATAAATTATACAATATTAACACAAAAATACGTAAGCTAGAGCTTAGTTTAATGCAAAATATCACTGTATTAAATCCTATTTTAAAATTATAAACAATAAAGAAAACAATTTTTTACATTTCTAATACAAGACATGACTCTGAACGCTTCCAACGACCACGAACCGCTACGAACTCATCATAAATGACACAGCAGAAGTAGGCCAAGAACACTATAAAGTGAAGGATATAATATAATAATTCCTCATTGATTTTGGTAGTTCGGTAGATACTGTTTATACTATACACGACATACAATTGTATACATAATATACATTGTACTTAAAGTTGTTTACAATATTATCAAACTTCTAGAATATCGGTTCCGATTATTTGAACAGGATTCAAGGTTAATTAAACTACTTAGATCACTTGTTGCTTTGTGATTCTTAAATTTGTTTTCAAAAATGTTCTTGCATATCTACTACGATATTTTAGACATTAAGAAGATTTAATATAACAAAATAATAATTATGCTTTAACATACTCATATGACGGGTAATCTATGTAGAGTACTGAGCTGAACAGATGTGGGACATATCACTAACTGACGAGAGTGAGTCGTTTTGCACGCTCCATCACATCACATCACATCACGGAGTGTAATCCAATTATAGTTAAATAAAAAAACTTTTATGTAAGAGACAATGCTTTTACATTAAAAGAATTTTGTAGTATTTTTTTTGAAGTGACAGATGACCTGCCTTTTGAACTTTGGGCTACGGAAGAAGGCGCCTGAACTTCATACCTCAGTATTAATTAGGTTTACAAGTTTTGTCCCGCGCTCCACTACGGAGGTCGCCACCTCCCCCTTCGCTCCGTCTGGCCTCGCATGGCTCGCTCCACTCAGGACCTCCCTTGAGGTTCTGGCTCCCGAATTTTTTATTTACACTCTAGGGGTAGTAGTGGAGTCGGGGTGCTCCGAGTCGGATCTCGGTCCTATGTAACCTAACCGGTCCGATTTGGTTATTTAAAAAGGTGAATGGTAGAACCTCAATATTTCCACAGTTCATCCAGGTGGACAAAAGTGAGCCGTTGTAAAAAAAACTTTCCACAGTTCAGACAGGTGATCTCAGGAGGTGGACGGTGGGTAAGCAGCCCATTCTCCTACTTTGAAACAAATACTAATCTAATGTGACAGTCCCACATTATCACCGCACTATGCAGACATATTTATCCATTTTAAAATGAAAGATTGATCTGATACCACTACAAAATTATTTATCTCCTCTTGGTTATATATCCCCGTATACATGTACATTCCTCCATTTTGAAACAAACATTGATCTGATGTGACAGTCACATAACACTGTACATCTTACTGCATTTGTATATAACTTTAGCCTCAAAAAACTTCTGTTCAAATCAGTACATTTTTATTGTGAACATTAATTACGCAGAACTCAATCGTGACCTAAATGAGTTTAATAACCTCTCAACAGTAAGTCTAATCAATACAAAAACGAGGTTTGAGCTTAGAGTGGATAACTTCATACTGCTTCTACAGACAAGAAATATTCATCAGTAGTTTGTACCTGACACAGAACACAGTCTAAGATTTGAAGTAACATTGACCTTCACCCATCTGTTAAATGCATAAGCAGCCCGTTAAAAGTTTCCACATCTGGGACTTTGGGCCTTCTCTCGCGAGGAGAGAGTCATGGCCATAATCCACCATGCTAGTTCAGTGCAGGTTGGTACATGTCACATGACCACACAATATTCTAGGTACATGTTGGTTTTCTCATGATGTTTTCCTTAATCGTTTGTAAGTTAGGAGCATTCAAATATTATTTTCTCAGTATATTACGATAATATATATTAAGAATACCAATATTAAGAATTACAATAAATATGGGTTGGCTGAGAAAAATACCAATTAATTATTTTTTTTTTTTAATTCGACAACCGTTATCCAATGCATACTTTTTTTGGGCAATCCTATATAATAGTATTCGCAATATAACAGCACTAACGTAATTTTGTAATTTATAGATAAAGCAAGCAGATAAAAAGAAATCATTCAAAGAATAGTTTTTTTTTACGGTCCCAATGAACTCTTCAACAAGTTAACCAATATACACGAAATTTGTTATTTATGTGTAATTTGATTCAACTTAAAGAGACTATTTTGAATAATAGTCCTTATAATAAGACGAATATCGGAATATCCGAGCGAAGCTGGAACGGGCTGATAGTTACTTAAAAATAATTTTCATCCATTTAACAGATGGGTGGAAAGTCTATGTCAGTTTGGATCTTCTACTAACAGAAAGTGTCCAGGTTTGAGTCCTGGCTCACCGTGCCAAGTCGAAGCGTTCGTAGCTAAGTACTAAGTGTAATGGCGTGATGGCTATCTAATCTGTCTGTCGCCGCTGGCACGCCGATAAACATCTCTCCGTACCGACGCCTGCAACAGATAACACTGCATTAGACGGTCATGTAAAGATATATTAGATATAACAAACATGCATAATTAATTAGCAATTTAAAAATACTTTATAGTTGACTGACTGATATAATTTTGTTTTTCCTACATATGAAAACATTAACAAAATTGTCAGTCATATAAGAATTGGTGGTGAAAGGGAAAACTTAAAACTCATATTTGGTATTAAACACTATGCCTTGCACAAAGCGGCGCGTTGGTGAGCCGCGCTCCCGAAATACTAACATTGTAAGGTTGATAATTGCGGGAGCGCGCTTCCCGCGTCTCACCCTGCACCCCATTTAGATAGCTTCATTGATAGACTGTGGTGTCAGTGTGATAAACGCTTAAGCCACCAGGCAAGCCATCATTATAGGTGGACATTTCACAGACAATATGTATCTATGGAAGCAGAAGAAGAATCATACCACATAGTGTTATTTCCGGGCCTGTAGTGCGTTGGAGAGCCAGTCCATGGCCTGGTCGAGTCCCTCCCCGCGCACGGCGCTGGTCTTGAAGATCTGGAAGGTGCGGTCCCGGAGCGCGCCCAACCCCAGGGCCTGGTGCACCTCCGCCACGGTGAGGCAGCCCGCCATGTCCTGCTTGTTGGCTAGGACCACCAGGATCGCGTTCGCTAGTTCCTCTTCCTGAAACGAACAACTTCTACTTTCAGTACTACACAACATTGAATGAAACAACGTTGGTTCCATGTATTTTTTTTGGAATGAAGTTTCTTATAGAATTGGAGAAGATAGGGGTTTCTATATATATTTCGATAAGACTATAACCGTAACAAACAAATATAACGGAAGTGATGTGTAAAACTGCTTGTGCCAATGTTGCAAACTTTATATTTCAGATGATTGTAGGTACCATAAATAATAATAATTAATTATTATTTTTTTGAAATTGTGTTGCTACTTTATTTATGTGAAGGAATTTCATTTTTAACTGGGAGTCTACCGCTTAACTAAAACCGTCTTAGTTTTGATTTTACTATCTCTTTTATACCCGACTGAAAGAAGGATTATGTTTGTCGCACGTATCTTGTGTGAGTGACGATGTTCTTAGTATTCCATGGATTCACTGTGTAGGTCCATCAAGTGGCAGAGAGAGAAATCCCAAGTAGATCCCGAGACTTGTGACACAAGATTCGTCTCAATCACTCTAGTGTCCTAAGATAATATATAGTATTACAAAAGGTTTTTTTAATCTCTTGATTTAAGCAGTCGGGTTTTTTAAAGTACAGTTATTTCGCTTGAAATTATAACGCCAGTAATAACAAAACCAAAGTTGATTTAGTTTTTTAAAGTTATACATTTTTTAGCATGTTAGGGGAAAAATGTTTTTTTTTTTTTAACTTTTATAGGTTTACACTTGACCGCCATCTCGCCTGATGTTAAGCTACGATGCGGTCTACGATGGAGCGTGTTTACCTAGAAGAAACCGATTCACTCTCGATTTGAAGACACAAAGATTGTAACCATCGGGGAAAACCCACTCAGGCAAGAAATAAAAATAAATTATTGAATGAAGAGTAAATCTTATTCAGACAATTTATTAATAAATGTGGACCTAGAAACTGTAATGAAAATAAAAAGACAATAATATACCTTACACCATAGGACTAAGGAAGACAATGTCATATTGTAAGTACATCAATAATGACCTCCAGAAATCAACCCTGTGGAAACGTGTTAGTGGATGTAATGGTTAGAGCCAAGAGCCTGTAACCTTGGCAGATACAGAAGTGATGTATGACCCAAAGGTGTTTATAAATTGTGCTTGTTGTATCAGATATCTTTCCACAATCACAACAAAACAGGCAAATTACTAATTTATTTCATTAGTGATAGAAATGCAACATTAGCTTATATGCCTATGCTTTTACTCATGGACCGGTTTCCACACGCGACTCGCGACGGTTTTATTTCAAAACTCACAAGACCGCTGTATTTCACAGCCGCCGCCGATGAGATTTTCACCCGCGAATGGCGGGTGACGGGGGGACGGCAACCACGCGGAAACCGCGCGCGCCCCGGGCATAAACAGCCTCGTGAGTTTTGATTTCAATTTTTACATTTAAATCTGCATTCTACAGAAGCTGCGGGGCCGAGCCCGCGCGCTGGCGAGGTTGGAAACCGCTCCATGAATTCTTAGCCTATATCTGTCAGTGTATCAACACTAACACTAACCAATAACAAATTATTATAGGCAATTGTCTGTTAAACTGATAGATATTGTTTAGTTTGTTCTTAAAAAAGCTTAATTATTATGCCAAAATAACGGACTTTGATAGCTTACTTTGGTAACTATGCAGGTGAATCCGGAGGGCATGGCCAGGAATGAGCATGGCCATCTAGAAATGCGTCAGCCAATAAGAAATGCTGATGCATTTCTTGATGACCAATGGCCATGGTCCCGAGTTTACCCAAAGATTTCTTATCATTCCAGAGTGTGACGCTAGAATTC
The DNA here is from genome assembly GCA_017562165.1 of Ectropis grisescens. Lineage (NCBI taxonomy): Eukaryota > Metazoa > Arthropoda > Insecta > Lepidoptera > Geometridae > Ectropis > Ectropis grisescens. The sequence goes on along the minus strand of CM029779.1, from coordinate 2,037,846 downwards.
AATTCACAGCCCACGAGAAATCTGTCTGTGACGCGCTAAAAGAAGTTTTCACTTAAAAAAATACTACTTTATAAATAGATGTCAAGGAGAAGTCTCTGGTGGATGCTGGCTAGATAGGTGTATGTGATTAAAAAAAACCTGCTAGTAAATCTAGGATATATGTATTTACTTACCCTTAACATATGCACTAGCTCATCTTTAGATATTCCTATTCGATCTCTATCAGCTGAATCTACGACATATATTATTGCATCTGTGTTCCCATAGTAACATCGCCAGTACGGCCTGGAATCAAACACATTTATTTATTAGAGGGATCTATTGCCTCAGTGGGTTTTCCTGATCAATGTTACTTTGTTCAAGTTGTGAGAAAATTGGTTTATTTTAGGAAAATATTTATAAAGAGAACACAAAATATACATACCTATAATATAGCAAAGGTTGCTTTTTATAATTTCTTTCAAATCTACACTTACCTACTTGTTGGATATGTTTGTTGTAAATGAGCATTTGAATACTGACATTCAGGCGGGGAGATCATGGGGTCACAACCCCCCCCCTGGGAGGGTCCAGTATCTAGGTGGACAACTGATTTAAAGGCAAGAATGTGCTTATCGCAGTTTTGTGACATGACCACGACTATGTGACCTCCGTGACGGGAGCCATGTGACCCCCCCTGCAACCAAAGCTGGATCCACCTTTGCTGACATTGTCAATTCTCATAAGGATGGTGAACACAACAGTAAGTACTTGTATTATGTATGAGTTCACTGGTGTAATATGGTTAAGACAAAAAATGTATAAATACGTATTATATGTACATGTATAAATACGTTTTCATTTCAAACACACATAACCTGTTCATGGTCAAATGCTTACCCACCTAATACTTGTTTGTCCACCCAAATCCCAAACTTGAAACTTTAAATTTTTGTATGTAACTTGCTCTACGTTAAATCCGATGGTTGGTATCGTAGTGACCACCTCGCCGACTTGCAATTTGTACAGAATTGTGGTCTTTCCGGCGCCGTCCAGGCCGAGAATCAAAATCCTCATTTCCCTCGCCCCTAGCAACCCGCGGAAGTAACTGAATAGTCCACCTTGAACAGGACAATAAACAAAGATTATAACTCGCTTAATATACCAATTGGTAAAATTTTACGAGGTAAAAACCACTTACCCATTTTCTGATAAGCTTAGAGGTACCTTACAACATTAAATTCACTATTTCTATGGAATGTAACGTTCTTATATTAACAGTCGACACTTTTATTATCTTCGGAGTTAGTGTTCACAACAAATTAACTAAAATTAAAAGACTTTTACACGATAAATAGTGTTCATTTTATCAAAAATCTCAGGAACCATTCGTCTCATTTGACGTGTAAGCAAGCACTCAAAATTCTTACCAATAGAAAAAATAAAATTCTACTACTACTCATACTCAATCATGATTGATTCATGTTGCAAATTATAATGAAAAATTGAATAATATTTTAGCATCTGCTCCGATATCGGATAGGGTAGGATCTTCGTTCGAGTCCTTAGAATTAGAACGTCAATCTTGAAACGAAGTTGAGCCTGCCCATACCAGTTACAGTACCGTCCTTAGCTATAACTCTAAAATTTAGAGTTATAGCTAAGAACAAAATTTTGAGTCTAAATTTTGTTCTGCACAGTTCAGCAGACGCCAAACTATAATGCAACTGGCATCAGAATAAATCATACGAGGTATTGACTGACATGTTACGAGGCCGCTCTCAAGTAGTGGATGCTGGCGATCGATGGCGACAATAAATCAGACCCGTTACCTTCGTCTATGGGAGTACCGCAGGGTTCGTCAGTCTCTAATATTATGTTTTCTCTCCTACTAAACGATCTACCCGAAGCCGTGAAGGGTGCAGCCATATTCATGTATGCGGATGACGTGGCTGCCGTAGTCACAGCTCTTTCAATAGAGGAATTAGAAGAGAAATTAAATATTGTAATAAACGGCTTAAATTCATGGTTTAGTGCCAACGGTTTTATGCTAAATTCAAAAAAGACACACTATATTCACTTTTGTCTGTCGGGACACCATACAAAACCGCTAAAAGTCTCGCTAAATTGTGTTAGGATTGAGCAGGTATAGAACACCGCATTTTTGGGGTTCGAGATTGATCGCAGCATGACGTGGGAACATCACATCGACAAGATGTGTGCTAAAGTTAGCAGTGCGTGCTTTGCGCTAAGATGAGTATCCCGAGTGGTGTCTACGGAAGTGTCACGTGCATGTTACTTCGCCACGGTGCATTCACGGTTACAATACGGCGCCGAGCTATACGCGCGCGCTGCCGACTGGAAGCGTGCGTTCCGCGCCCAAAAACGTGCTGTACGTGTCATTGTTGGCGTATCGCAATGTACATCCGTCAGACCATATTTCAAGGAGCTTGGTATACTTACTTTACCTGCTATCTTGATCTATCAAGTGGCTGTGTATGTCAAAAATAATCTAGAATCGTACAAACCGCGAGGAGAGAGACATTCTCGCAACATACGCTACGCCGACAAGCTGGATGTTATACCACACTCTCTCACGAGGTCACAGAAGTTAACTCACATTATGGGACCGGAAGTTTATAACACTCTTCCCAAAATAGTTATATCGGCCCCAAGTTTTGGCAGCTTCAAAAACAGATTAAAGTGCTGGCTTATCGATCAATTTTTATAGTTACAGCGAATTTTTAGAGAGTGATGGCAAAGTTCCCATAAAAATTTAAATAAATAAATTTGACATAGGTTAGTACAATTGCAATAAAGACATTATACTCGTATAATGCTTGACAGTTTTCTGTACAATAATTATTGTAATACAGTAAAGTAGTAGTTTCAAACTTTGAAAATGTATACAATTTGTATGCTCTTTCTTTTGTTTTTATTTTTTATTAATTGACGTGTAAATTGTACATTTATGAATAAAGTACTTTGACTTTGACTTTGAATATAAGTATATAATGCAGGGTGTAGCGTTTAGTCACTGTATCGTGCTTCCGCAAAGCGAGTAATCGCGCCGCGTTTGGCATTTGTGTACGGTATGGAACGTTTGCCGTCGTCGACGTCGCCGTATTTAGCTTTTAGAGTGACTAGTACCTAAGTAGTAACTAATCGCCGATGTCATAAGTAGCTAGAGTGTGATGTGGTTCTTATCGATAAATGTGACAATATGACATTGTCCCAATAATATGTGATTTCATACTAAGACATAAATATACATGTACAGCGGTGCCTAAAAAATAAAAAAGGAAAATTTCGTTCCACTTCCTCTTGTCAATTTTTTTTTGTTTTTGAACCCAATTGGTGAAATACGTGGAACTGTCAAAGTACCAATGGATGGAAAGTGGCCCCAACACCTGTACACTGAATGACCTGTGCGAAACCAACCCCGTTGGAGTTTCTGTAGCCACTCACTGGTCAGAAACTGTTTAGTACTTAAAAATTACACGAAGAAAAAAAGAAAGAAAAAAAAAACATAAAATTAAAAACAAAAGACAAAATGTGTACATAATAATAAAAAAAAATATATATATGTAGTCCAAACTGAATTGCTGACACGACAAGAAGAAGAAGTACCAATGCATTAATTACAAGCTTTTTAACAAGTATAATAACTGTAATAATTGCATAGACATAACCTAGTAGCCAGGATTATCCATCTTCGAACCTGCTCTTCGATACGGCCTTGTCGAGCCCAAGGTGCCGTATTATAAAGTACGCACCTTTACCTTATCTCGACAATGGTCGTGGTGTGTTGCTCTACTGGGACCGCTTTATCATCACGGACAGGACCATTATCGCCAATAAGCCTCATTTCGTGGTGGTAGACAGGTCTCAGCGTCGGGCTGTGATTGTCGATATGGCCGTACCACATGACGAGAACCTCGTGAAAGCCGAGAAGGACAATCTTAGCAAGTACCTGGACTTGGCTCTTAAGGTTAACGCTATGTGGAATGATGATTCGACGATCTTAGTCGCAATAGTTGTGTCGGCAAAAGGTCTTATAGCCTTATATAGCCGAAAAGTCTCGACCAACATCTCAAAAGACTTTCGCTAGACGGTTGGATTGATTAAAAAAAAAAATAACGGAACAATTTTGGTAATATCGCCACGAAGCGACTGCAGGCTGCAGCTGTAAAGTGTAAACTACCAATAACTTGATCATTTAAAGTTTATTAATATGGCAACATTATGTATTTCAAATTTTTAGATTATTTTCGCTTTTATTTGACTCATTTGATTTTATCACTACTAACACTAATATGAAATTGTCTTCAGGAAACTTATAATGAAATATTATGCATAATTATTTTCCAACAATTCCATAAAATTGCATTTTAGTTGTAGAAAGACCACCACCTCCTACAACATTTTAATAGCAACGCGCAAACACTGTTTTTTGCTATTTAAAGTAAAAGGTGATCTAGGTGTAGTTCGAACTCAGCCTGCAATGCACATTTTTTATCGGGTATATGTACTTGGGATAGTGTGCAACTGATCTGTATGATCTTTCTAATGCCATCTAGCCATTTTCCCACATAGTCCAGTCGGGGTAGAACACGAAACACGAAAAAAGTTAACTTTGATACAAGATGGCAGCGAATCCTTTACCGGGATTAGTTGAAAAATCGAGATTTATACTTCCAACCATCACCCCCGACGCTTAAAAAAACGAAACCACTCCTCGGATTTTTTTTATTTCAGACTAGTTTTAGCGAGAACCAGTCAAGTGTAAACCTATATTTAAAAAAAACATATGGGATGTAGAAATGTATCATCACCTCTGACCTTATGGTAAAATAGAACATCGTGATGTAACCAGCAATTCCCAGCATCATCAGCCTGTGTTCGTCCACTGCTGGACATAGGCCTCCCCTATGATAGATCACTCAGCCCGGTCCTCGGTCTTACTTCTCCAACCGCCGCCAGCTGCCTTTTCCAATATCGTCACTCCATCAGAATCTAGTGTCAGGGCGTCCTACACTACGTTTGCCGATTCGCGGTCTCCACTCCAGAACCCGTAATTTGTTGACTGGCCTCGTGGCTTAGTGGGTAGTAACTCTGCCTGCGAAGCCGAGGGTTGTGGGTTCGATTCCCACCCAGTTCAAATTTTTGTGTGATGAATTCAAATATTTGTACTGTGTCTGGGATTTTTTGTGTATAATAAGTATGTATTTACAACTATCTAAGTAGGTATTATATTAGCTATCTGGTCGCCATAGCACAAGGTTTGCTTAGTTTGGGGTTAGATAGTGTTGTGTGTGAATTGTCCTTCAATATTTATTTATGAAGAAAATTACAAGGCGTGAAGCGGCGCTGGACTTCTACATACAAATGTTTAGTTTACGCGCTCACGGTAAAGTGCGTTTTATAGTCGACATTACTCGCACTCGCCATACTAATATTATCAATGTCGTCGGAATGTTTTGTTGTTAGTTGCTTGTCGTCGGAACGTCTGAAGAGATTGTGTTGAAATAGGCGTGACGGCAGGTCCTGCAATTATATTAAAATTACTAGATGCCCCGGCTTCGCCCGTGGTACATTATATAGCACACATCAGGATCCCGTACCTACATATACAACGGCGAAAGAATGACTGAAATCGGTTCAGTCATTCCTGAGAATATCGCTTTCAAACAAAACACTTCTTCAGCTACCTGCTACGCCACCTGTCCGAAATTGGTCGTACCTACTCAGATTTAGAAACAAATTTGATTAGCAAAGGTTTATATTCAATGCACAGATTACTGAAATTCAATGACGTAATCTTTGACACATGCTGTCATGTGTCATGTCAAAGCACGAGACGTACTCAAAGGAGAACTCTCAAAAGGAGAATATTTTTTCCCGATTTTGTTACATTCTTGTTTCATGCTCCGCTTCAATTAATAATAGCATTATTTTCTATAGCCTATAAGCCTTCCTCGATAAATGGACTATCCAATAGAAAAATAATCATTCAATTCGGACCAGTACTTCCCGAGATCCTAGCGTTCAAACAAACAAACTCTTCAGCTTCATAATATTATATTAGTATTAGTATAGAGTAGATTTGATATAATGACAGCACAATGACAGTATTTAAATAGAATACAATAAGTACCAATTTTAATTTTTGATATTTTTTAGTTTAACTTACTTTATGATCATTGAAAGCTGGATGGGCAAGTCCATTTTAAAAGTACGAAATTATTAGAAAATGTATTTACCATTGGATAACCCATTCAATTTCAAGTGACTTTTGTTATGAAACCAGTTTCCTAAACGCAATATTGAAAAAAACTATTTTTTACAAAAAATTAAACCGACTTCAACACCACAAATAGGCACTCAAAAGCGAAAAATAATTTAATATAGGTAATTATTATAACCGTTACTCACTCATCCATATGAAGTCGGTGCCAGGCTAGTTAAAAGTTAGTAGATATACTATGTACGAGGTAGTAAGTAAGTAGGCATGGGTAAGTAGTATCTATCTACTACCTGTTAGATTTGGCTGGCACCGACTTCATATAGATGAGTGAGTAGCGGTTATAATAATTACCTATATTAAATTATTTTTCGCTTTTGAGTGCCTATTTGTGGTGTTGAAGTCGGTTTAATTTTTTTGTAAAAAATAGTTTATTTTACCCTTTTTAGTGCTAAACAAGTTTTCACTAATGAATTTACACGATTTCGTGTTGAGATCTCAATACATGAATTAAACCCAAACACTGGGTAGTTCCTGTAAGCCGTTAAGAAATTCCCTTGACTGTCCTTTATCTTCATCATCAGACCACTAATGACAGTCACAACCCATCTATGTAAAAAGTTCTCATCAATACAAATTCATCGAGCCCAAACACAAGGTAACTACTGTGTACCGTCGAGGAGTTCCCTGGGCCGTCTTCCCGCTCCCTCATCAGATCGACTCCAGACCATCTTTAAACTATACTGCTTTAAAATGCTCAAGCAAAAACTTAAGTAACGCACTAGTCATCTTTACAATTTTCGAAAGTTATCTTCGATTTCTCTAGGATACCATCATCAGATCCTGGTTTCCTTATCATGGTACCACCCTTGGAATATCTCCTTTACAACAAAAAAAGAATCATCAAAATCGGTTCATAAACGACGAAGTTATCCGCGAACACACATAAAAAAAAAAAAAAAGGGACATACATACGGTCGAATTGAGAAACCTCCTTTTTTGAAGTCGGTTAATAATATAGCTACCATACAAACTTTACGCGCGACGCATAGAAAATACGGCACTGTGATGTCACGCGTCTGTAGTGTTTTTGTATGAAGCGTTTTTGGGAAAGGCCAAAATTGTGATTTTAAAATCGTGATATCACGGGAAGTTTTTAAGATAACAAAGTAATTCTTTCACCTGGTTCAGTTATTGAGTAGCCTTTTGATGGCAGGATGGCACATTAAATAAAAAATGAGTCGTCATGCCTATTGGCAACAGATTATAGTCTGTAATAGTATATAGATAGGCTACTTTTATCACGGAAAAATAACGGGAACGGTAACTAAGCGGGTCAAACCGCGGGGCGCTGCTAGTAATTTATACGTCAAAAACAATTTTCAGGAAAAATCAACTGCAGCATGCAGCACAGTAAATAGTAGATAGTGACGTACACAGCCTTGACCCCGCGCCACAGAATACAGCGCAGTACGCTGCGCGGGCGCGTCACTGCCCCACCTCCGCGGTCGCGGTGACCGGTGCGAGACAGCCTGCCTTATCTGGGACTAGTCACGATGATCAGTAAGGTGTAAATAGACTTAGGTACCGTTGGATAGAATCACAGATACATTTTTTGACGTGACAACGTCTTATAAATTGGTTTGCCGGGTGACACTTCAAGAAACTGCGTTACGCTCCGCTCACGTTATGCGCTCACAACGAGAGCGAGTGAGAGGCACGCGTCCCTTCCACTCGGGCCTGGTTAGCCCGCCTAAGAGCGAGAGAGACAGACATAAAAAGTGAAAGGCACGCGTCCCTTCCGTAAAATTATTTTACCACTCAAAGTCGTTGTCACGTAAAACTTTCGCCCGTATACCGACTTTACAGGCAACCAATTTTTTTTAAATAAAGAGTGACGAGACGATCAGGACATGCGCCTGATGGTAAGAAACATGCCTGACACATAACACCACAGTGACACGCAGTTATTGGAACATGAAGAATCCAAATCACTACCTAGCACTGCACTGCGCTCGTCACCCAGAGATCTAAGATATCATATCTCTAAGCCCTGTAATTTCTCTGGAAACATTGCCCTTCAAACCGGAACACAGAAATGTTTGCACATTACTGATTGGCGGTAGAATAACTGGCAAAGGTGTGGTACTTCCCCAGGCGGACTCTGCCAAGAGTCCTACCACTACAGGTACATATAAGGTCACAAATTGTACTCTTTGAGTAGGTAAGGTAAGTTAAATATATCTATTGGTAGATACCTACTATAAAAATTCACTCATTACCTACTAGTTACTACTAAAAAAAGGTCACTCTTACAGGAAAAGAAGGTAATATTTATTTATGCAGAAGAGAGAGAGAGAGAGCGTCGCAGATAGCATCGACTCTTAATACGGGTGTTAAGGGACTCCGGCATAATGTAATTCGCCATTTTGTGATGGCGGCCGTCTTGGACTTGAAAATTGGTAGGAATAGTGTATTATAGTATTCCACTAGTCAAACCCTTACATTTGATACCCACATTAAGGTAGATTGTGAAAAAATATTTGGTCCGCCATTTTGTGGAGGCGGCCATCTTGAATTGATATTAACCAAACATACTCGTAGCTAAGAACCACCGCACGGAAATTAACCTTCAAATTAAAAATTCCCGCATCGAAAGCGGGCTCTATCGGGCTCAAAACCCGTTCGAGCTCTACGGTGCCATAGACAGACATACAGACACACTGACAGACAGACAGTAGAAATTAAGTTGTATTGGATTTACGAAATAATCGGCACAGCATGAAAAGAATGGCAAATAAAAGTAAGGATTAGAGAGACAGTAGGAATAAACTGGAGGAGACCTACAATACCCAGCCCAGGATCCAGCATCAAACAACATAAATTGGAATTTAAATTAAAATAAATCAAGGTTTATTAATTATTTCATTTCATTATATAGAAATACGAGAACTATACACCATATGAACTCTCAAACACCGAGAAAACGTCGGCATTCATCACACAAATGTTTGCCCTGGAGGAGAATGAAAGCCGTGACCGTGACCTATGTCCCTGTGAGCAGATCCTTCTACCACCTAATTTAATCGGCTATTGCTGTCTCTATCATATCAAGCGAAAAGAAAAGAGAAAGCAATGTCAAAGCTAAGACAGTTTTAGTCCGCTGCTCACTGCGCCGTTACTGGCAACTCCATCGCAGACAGAGACTGGTACGTACCGGTCGGTAATATATGCGGATAATTCCGACGCAGATTTACATGAAAACAAAGCTGTAAATTTGTTAACTATGTTTTTAAATTCTAGATATTTGAATCATCACTCCGAACAAACGATTCCGCATTTGTTAGAGGTTACTTTTATCGATAGTTTCGGACGAAATTGTCTTTTGATTTATAAGTACTTTTATTACAGTTACCTAAACTCTTTGCAGAGTGTCTGGGAAAATAGCACACCTTTGCCACTATATTCCATGGCCAAACGGCAATGTGTGTTCTCGTTTGTTTATGGGCAATATTTTGGGTAGAGTGTTGTTGCTTATTTCTTTACTTTTAAAGTAAAAACTTCTTTATCTGCCTTTTGAGCACTTTTGGTAGGCAGAAATCTTATGAGCTCGTGTTACTGACATGCTAATTAAGTGGCGTAGCGTCGGAGCGGCGGTTAGACGTGCCTGTTAGACGCTTTGAATAAGGATGAAATCTTGTCAGTCGTCCTGCGAGTAAGCACGCAGTGGTTATATAGGGGATGTATAGTGCTGTTAAATTCTAGAGTTACAAGTTTTCACTCTTCACTACAATTGTCAGTATGCCATATTAATTCGGAGTATTATTTATTTATTCACTTTCCCTATTTGTTTTGTTGTGTGTTGTGTGTGAAATGTCCACCAATATTTATTTATTATTTCACAGTATTTCCCTATTTCACAGTAATCCCAATGACCATATCTATAAAAATCGCAATTTCGATGGTCCGTATATTAAATATTGGTGAAAGGGTTTTCACCGATATATTTGGGGACAGATGGAAATTTCTGTTGAATAAAATCCGTATAAAGAATACCCAATTTAAGGTATGTTCGAAGAATTTCTGTTTTCTGTTCTGTTTAACCGACAGAGCCTAGAGACATGTCAAAAGACTCGTAGACAACGCCCCTTTCAAATACAAAGACTTTGGTGTCTTTTTCACACTTGGGTGTCGTTACCCAAGTGTGAAAAAGACACCAAAGTCTTGAACATCGCTGCAAAATTAGTTTATCGGTTTTTACCGGTTACACGTTGAAGAGTGTACAACTGATCTACTTGATCCAATACCACATTCTCATTTTAAATCGCTACTACTACCGCTCGTAGCTCGAAAAAGCGAAATCGTTTCATGATTGATGTTCCAAAGACTCGAACAAAGAGGTTTGACTCTACTTTCGTGATTGTCTTGCCAGACATATTGCATGCCTCTCGCAGAGGCAAGTTTGTATGAGTCAACATTTAAAATGTTTTGTTTCATCTTATCTTACCTGCAAACAGCAATAAAGATTTTTGTATTTGAAAGGGGCGTTGTTGCGTTATTGCCGTTTATTTTCCCGCAATGAATGGAAGTCTTTTAGCTTTTGACCGAGCTTTTCCAGACTATCTTCTGACTGTGTTCCTAACTTCATCCATATATGGTGTTTATAGTCACTGGACTGGACATAGAATAACGTTCAAGAATCGTCAGATTTAGGGCTTTGTAGGCAGTTAATATTTTTTTATTTTATTTACCTACTTCGCTCAGTTTGAGTTTGACTTTCTTTGCGTTTTTGCTAGATTGTGTACGGGGGAAAGGCAAAAAATCCAGGCGCCCTGTTTTCCCGAAACTGGTGAATCATGGAATCAATTCGCGTAATACCTACGTCTATTTACGTTCCGTTTTATTTTTATCAAGCGGTCAATATTTAGACATCCATCAACATACGTGCGGTATTTTTAATGCGCCTTCTGAATCATAAAGATATAATAAAATGTTAACAGTTTGTGTAAAAAATGATTTACGTAGATCATACGTCGGCATTCCGATGTGCTGCCAGAACACTGCCGCGTGGGTATCTCCTTTTATGGAAGTTTTTGATAAGATTTTGATTATACAAGGGGTAATTATAGGTACCTATACAAGAAACTACGAGTATGACAAAACAGAGGGCTATACCCATCAGCGGGATAAGGAAGGCTGTAGATGATAGTGAATAGTGAAACGTACAAAAAAGTGTCACGTTTCGTCAGAGTCGAGCGTGAAAGCGAGAGCACTGAGCAAGCAATAGAGAGATCACGTAGTTACAATCCACAACACCCAATGCCGCTCCAAGAATAAGCCCTTGGGTGAGCATGACGAACACACGCAAATCAATCCCTATCTCATCCCTCCTTATTTATATTCGCAGTGGAGGTTTTGCAGAGTCCACCTGGGGAAGTACCACACCTTTGCCAGTTATGCTACAGCCAAGCAGTAAAGTGTAAACATTACCGTGTTCTGGTTTGAAGACTAATGCTTCCAGTGATATTACAGGGCATTGAGATAAACATCTTATCTCTGGGTGACGAGCGCAGTGCAGTGCTAGGTAATGATTTGGATTCTTCATGTTCCGACAGCAGCGTGTGGTTTTTATTAGAATTAATAACATGCATCTCTGAATTCTAAAATTCATCCTGATAACTTTTCACGTTTATAGGTATGTGAAACGAATATTTAGCTGTTATGCCGCAGGTAGTCTAACTTTGATAAAGTAAGAAAAGGGAGAGGCCATTAGTAGTAGTACTTAAATGAACCATTTAGGTACTGCTAATGGTCTCTGGTTATCTTGTGAACTTACTAAGCAACGATAGAGCCCAGAAGAACCGATTCACTCTCGAATTGGACACACCAAGATTGTCCCAAAAAGAACCTCAGCTTACGTTAAGTTTATCTTTTCGTGAGTTTCAACGTAAACTGAACGAAGGAAAATAAAAATACGAAATATCGTCACAACATGAGAACACGGGTGATTCCCGCTTCGGCTCGTTCGGCGCACAGGGCATTGCCATTCAGCGTGGGAACACGGCGAGCACCAGCTTTAAGTCGGGAGTATTTCTGGGTGGGTTATTTGGGTATAAGGTAAACATTGATCCAATTTTAACATTTTAGTGACTCTAAGTGAAAAATAACATTCTTCTGAATTTTATTGGGTTTAAGATTTTATCAACTCTTAAGTCAAACTTAAACCACAATTTCATAAATCCCACGAAAATAAAAGTGCATCTATTTGTTTTAGAAACTATGATACAGACAGAAACACAGAGAGTAGCGCCAAACTTGTGTTTTTTTTTACGAATCCGTTTTTGATCAAAAATTACTTTTAATTAATTACCATCAGGCACATGTCCTGGACGTCTACTCTCTTTCTACGAAACGTAATTTCGAAATTAACTCGCGGTTTTCTTAGTCCGCCGGTTCTACTTCGATCCGTTGTTTCGTTCGTTTTAATGTTCGATCGGACGAAACGAACGAGAGTAGACGTCCTAGCAAAGCGAACTAAGCAAAACTTGGTAATTTAAATTGATACGTACATATTTAAACCTAGGTACTAAAGAAACATCCGTATGTATCCCACAAATAAATATTTGTCCTGGAAATCGTACCCACGATCGGCAGGTCAGTGAGTTAGATTGAGCCACGATAACAGTCTAATCCTACTAATATTTTAATGACAATGCACCTTTGGATTTTTGTTCCTCAATCATGTCGGAACGTCTTTACGAATCTTGTTGAAATTCGGAACTCAGTTATCAAACAGTTTACATTACAGCGCCTACCGACCCGGAGACCAGAGGGCTCAAACCCCACACGCACCACTGGCTTTTCGAAGTCATGTGCGTAATGCCGGTAACATAAAACGGTGAAGGAAAACATCATCAGGAAACCGACATGTACCTAGTATCTTTCGAAGTCATGTGTTATCCACCAACCCGCACTGGGCCAGCGTGGTGGATTATGACCATAACTCTCTCCTTGCGAGAGAAGGCCCCAAGTCCCAGGGTGGGAATATTTAGTGGGCTGTTGATGATGTTGATGATACTACGTATAGAGTTAGAACAAAAGCTTTACACCGATAGCACGGGTCTGATCGCTCTTGTGGACTTGTCATACTTTTGTCGCAGCACATCACTATGTCGCCATAGCTAATATGTCCACCAATATTGGTAAAAAGGAACCGTGTGGAAAAACCTGATCTATGACCTCCATATTCTTTATCTAAGGCAGTTAAATTACAGTCTAGAACATAGAGGTTTAGCACGTAGGCTACTTTTATCATTCTGTAGTGGTAGGACTCTTGGCAGAGTCCGCCTGGGGAAGTACCACACCTTTGCTAGTTATTCTACCGCCAAGCAGTAATGTGCAAACATTACTGTGTTCCGGTTTGAAGGGCAATGTTTCCAGAGAAATTACAGGGCTTAGAGATATAAGATCTTAGATCTCTGGGTGACGAGCGCAGTGCAGTGCTAGGTAATATTTTTTTTTAAATTTGGACTCTTCATTTTCCAATAGCTGTGTGTCACTGTGCTGTTATGTGTCAGGCATGTTGCTTACCATCAGGCACATGTCCTGATCGTCTCGTCACTCTTTAACTAAAAAAAAAAAAAATCATAGGAAAATTATGGGAATGGCAAATTCGCGGATAAAATCGCGAAGCTGCTAGTGACATTGATATCAATTTATTTGCGTAAAATCAATTACATATTTTTCTTTTAATTCATTTTAGTGACATTGCGAAGTTTTTGAATCTTGTGTCTTGATGTTCTGACCCTCAGATTGAATACCTCAGAGTCTAGTCTATGAGGCGTGAATGTTTTCGGCGGGTACCAGACGGTACCATCTCCCGGAGCTTGGTAGGTAGCATAGCTGAGAAGTGATGCCACAACCGGACGTGAAGCCGGAACCGTTTTACATTTAGACATGAACTGGAGCGTGAAAGCCTTCGGTTTGACGTTTGTCTGTCGATCGACAAATCTTGGGTTTTCCTAATTAGCTGGACAGGGAGTCAAAATAAAGCAATGAATTTTCATCTCTATTGTTATGTTTATAGAATAGGCGTGACGACAGGTATTTATATTTGATATAATGGCAGTATTTAAATACAATAAAATATGTGCAAATTTTAATTTTGATATTTTTTAGTTTAACTTACTTTATGATCATTCAAAGCTGGATGGGCAAGTCCATTTTAAAAGTACGAAATTATTAGAAAATGTATTTACTTTTGGATAACCCATTCAATTTCAAGTTACTTTTGTTATGAAACCAGTTTCCTAAACGCAATATTTAACATAGCTACCATACAAACTTTCCGCGCGACGCATAGAAAATACGACAGTGTGACGTCACGTTCCTGTAGTAATTTGTAGGAAGCGTTTTTGGGAGAGTTCAAAATTGTGATTTTAAAATTGTGATATCACGGGAAGTTTTTAAGATAACAAAGTAATTATTTTACCTATGTTTCAGTTATTGAGTAGCCGTTTGATGACACATTAAATAAAAAATGAGTCGTCATGCCTATTGTAGCCGCATCGGTTCATGTTTAACGGAGGTCAAAAAAGGAGGTTGTCAATTCGATTGTAGTATGTTTTATGTAATTATATGTTACGCGATAAATCTGGCAAATGTGAATCGATTCTGAATGATTATTTTTTGTGTTCAGAGGAGATACATAAAAAATGTAACGGAATTACTATGTGGCGGTTATTTAAATATATATGAAATACTAAAGCTCGCTTTCATTTATCTAGGCGACGCTAATGCAGATAGTTTCTTAATATTAAACTGAACTTGGTTTTTGTTTAGAGGAAATTAAGTTACTCACAATTGACCGGAGATGATCTTCTACTTTATATAAGTCCGCTTTATTGTACACATTAAGCAAACTAATATATAGGTAAGTGCAGGAGAAGATAAACAGCAAACAGTATAACGGCCTTGGCGGCTTTGCCGCTGAAAGAAACCTTTTCCACGAAACTTTGTCCTGGAAATACTTTTTATTAAAAAACTAAAACATCGGGTGTTTTAGAATACGCTAAAAATATAACATACTCATATCTATCAATAGAAGTTACATACAATTACTTTACTACATTAATACTGTACTAATGTAGATACGAACACAGTAAATGTACATAGGTATGTACTCGTATGTAGGTACAAGAATACCAAGAAAATAAATAATACAATATTTATGTATTCTGCAATAACAAAATAAAACTGACTTAAAGCTTTTATGGTGGTCTTCTTTGACCCGAGGTTTTACCAGTTGTATCATTTTATGACTTCGATCTTTGTTAGCAGATGTTTTGTTCGATGATTGTTTCAACGCACATAGCTTTGCGTTTGATCATTAATTTGCCAGTTGGTTAGCGGTGGCGTAAAATTGAAATGAAAGTGTTCAGAAACATTACTCAAAACTAAGTTTGTTAGTATTAGTAAAATAAAATGTCTTTATTTGCGAAAATGGGTAATTACAATAAGATCTTAAATGTTTACATTGAGAACTCCATAATCAACCTTACGGCATGCAAATATTAGGTTGTCTATGACAATTTGACGAAAAAACTTTATAATTCATCACTCTAAGCAGCCTATTCAAGAATTTTACTCACAGATTACATATTTTACTCTATTATTATCTACATTACATAAGTATTCAAAAACTGATTAGGCATTTATCACAATCCAATGATAATGGAAGCAAAATAATAAAGTAAATGTTTTTTTTAACAAAAGTAATGGCAATGAAAGCTTTACATTAATACATTTAGCTATGCTACCAATATCCACGAATAAATAAAAGTTTACAAATCTGAATCTAATTTATCAGTCAGATACTCATTAACTGTATAATATGCCTTCTCTGTCAGAAGGCATTTTAATTTATTTTTAAATAAATACATTTCTTTTATATTCAAAAAATGTTCTGGTAAGTGGTTGTAAATCATAGGAGCCATGCAAAGTGCACTGCTTCCTAATAGTGGTGTGTTAGTATTCACTTAATAATTTTATTGATAGACACAAAAGAATTTAAATGGTTTTATAGTGGAATACACACAAGGAAATCCTGTGTCGTGGGTACCAACTATACCTATCCGGTATTTTCCGTACAGCTGTAACTTAAAGCTACCTGAAGTAGTGTGTCCGCCAGCTGAAATAAGCTAGGTGAAAGCTAGACGTAGAAAGACACATTTTTGACATTACCTTAACTTACCTAATTCATATATATTAATAATACCTTAATTAAGACCAGCCAGCTACCAGCCTACTACCAACTCGCACTAGGCCAGCGTGGTGTGACCTTGAACATCTTTGTTAGAGAAATGCTGAGAAAATTAAAAAAATAAACGAAATGCTAAAATCACAGTGCTGTTGTGGACAGGCGTGTGCTTACCATCAGGTGCATATACTGCTCGTCCCTATTCTAATATAAAAGAAAGAAAAGAAAACATAAAGCTCCGAGTCTCAGTAATGGGAACATAATTAAAGTGACTGCTTATGCTACTACGGCTAATATACATATAATAGGTACCTAATTACCTGTCTGTAAGTAGTGATCGAGGTCAGTCTATCTGATCAAACTCAACATTCGGCGATCGTATGGAATTGGGACTTTCCACCGAGGACAAAAGGCGAATGACGCAGGTTTGATGCGAGCTATGAGAATGGGATCGTCTAATGCCGGTGTAGCCGTGTTCGCATCCTGTCTCCTCGCAAAAAACTATGCATTTGACGGATGCGTAAGTACTACGGGTGCCAGGTTTTACCGCGCGGGAAAGTGGGTTTGCCCTACTGAGTGAGTTGGAAATGTACGTCATAACTTGTAATGGAAAACAATGTTTTCAATGCAGACAAAATCGAGAACAGATACTAGTTTTCTTTACATTTTCTGGCGTTACTAGTCTAGAGTTCAAGGGGCAGAGGTATTATACTATCTAGCTTTCTTGACTATAATAAGTTAAGGTTAGGTTAAGGTTAAGTGGTAGGTTTCTTCGTAGAGTCCGCCTGGGGAAGTACGTTTTTTGTCACACCTTTTCATAGTAAGTTATTCTGCCGTCAAGCAGTAGTGTGCAAACATTACTGTGTTCCAGTTTGAAGGGCAATGTTTCCAGAGAAATTACTGAGTTAAGAGATAAAACATCTTAAATCTCCGGGTGACGACCGCATTCCGGTGCTGGATAATGATTTGGATTCTTCACCTTCCAATAGCAGCTTGTCACTGTGCTATTATGGGCAGGCATGTTGCTTACCATCAGACACATGTCCGGCTCGTCTTGTCACTCTTTGTAACATAACACGACGACGACAAATTTGTATCTGGTACAATTCGAGTCCAGCCATAGGTACGCATTCTTCTATTCCAGTTTCAGCATTTGCTAGACTGGCGAATCATAGTTATAGTATAAACTAATAGCGCTTCGGGGTTTTACTGGCATTGTTCCCTTTCCCTTACTTTTCTTTCGATAACAAGCTTATTGGCATTTTGCCCCGCTACTCACCAGTCAGGTCTACATCTCCGTGTTGGGGTATAATAGGAGAATTATGTGACAAGTTGGCAGCTTTCCAAAAATACCTACCAAAAATTTGATGTCAGCTCTCGGAATACTACGCGCTATTCCAGACTGTGCTCAATATTTCAACCCGCCCCTCTGCCGCCTAACTAATTCGGCTATGGCTTTGCTATTGCTGTCTCTATCATTTCAAGCGAAAAGAAAAGAGACAGCAATATGTTGTAGACCCGCCGAGTTCAGGCGTTCTGATGTGATTGAACAACAAACACTCAAACTTTCAGTTTTGTCATATTAGTAAGATACGAGTAGTAAGGATACTCGTATGGAGCACTAAATATATCATGAAGATTATAAGAGATCGAAACGGGAATGTCTTGTTGCCTTTCTAGGGCCATTCATATATGAATGCAGACCGCTTCCACATAAACCGTGCTGTGGGCGCCCGCGCGTCGCCTCACGAAGGAGTCTAGCCAGGTGCACATGCTGACTTCGGAGGTCTATAACCGCGTTCCGGACGAAATAAAAGATGTCCATCTCGAGAGTCTTATGAAATTCGAATGAAAAAGTGGCTTGTGGAAAAAAGTTTCTACAGCGAAATATCATTGGCGAAATGATACCCGGATAATATAAATGTGTGTTTAATATTCAAGTGTTGATTATTTGTACACTGTTGACATTTATTTTGAATTTTAAATGTAATGTACTTAGTTTAATTGACATGTAATTTTGGATTTTAATTGTATCATAATTTATTTGACATGTAATTTTGGAATTTAATTTAATTGGCTTGTGATTTTTATTATCTTATTGAAATGGCATGTAGCTTGAATTTAGTATGGAATTGGAATTTTAATTAATTTTTAATATCCTTTAATATGACATGTAACTACTCGTTATCAATAAAAGAGTATAAATATTATGAGTAAATTCCATAATACTTAGATTTCTTAAGAGGTCACTCTTCCAACTTTCGCCAAGTTTTTCTGCTCTAGTTCTACGTTTTCAGTATGTTCCATATTATTAATATGATGAAAATTAATGGAAATTGTGTAATTATGTGGAAATTATGAAAATTCTGGATATTTGATGAAAATTATGACAATACATACGAATTACGAAAATTATGACATATAATTACGTAAATTAGGAAGATGGAAACAGGAAAATATAAAACCTTAACCCACTTCAAAAAAGAAGTAGTTTAAATACAGGTTATATAGGACTGGCACCGACTTATTAATTGGTTCTAGAGGTGGTCACAGTGTGTATAGAGTTCAGATGCGCCGCTGACGGGGCGTTGCACCTCAGGAGGGCGGGCTTAGGAGCAGGCAGGCCGCATCAGATTCGCGGATAAAATATATTTATGTAGAATGCGAGATATTCCTGCCATATGTGGCAAAGGTTTGTATGATAGATAGTTTGACACTTTTGAAGCACTCGTAAGAACTTGAAACTAATTTTTAGGCTTTTCATGGTTGAATAATGTGTAGTTAAGCCGCGGGCTGCTCCTTGAGGATACAACATGCACACTGCAAGTACATATATAGATGCGCGCACGATGGATGAGCATGTGTTAATGTTAACCACCTTTCTCAAAGTTGGGGGCACCTGATAACCTCACACGATTTAGTAATATCTTTAGTCACGTCGAGAAGTGTCTGACGAAGCACCACGACGCTGGCAGCACGTTCTACTTATCACAAGTGTCGGTCCAGCTTGTAAATAGTATTATCTGAAATTTATCTGTTCAAACGGGTGCAAAACCTCAACATGGATAATATAAAAACGCGCACAAGAAAGAGGTTTTACGTAAGTGACCGATACGTTAGGTATCGCGGTATCGGAACCGTTCCTACAGGTTCTTCACGGCAAAATTGTTGAAAAATCAACAAAGGATTTCTCATTGAACATATTTTATACTCAAAAGATGAATATATAAAAATATAGTTCGGTCGTTTCAACACAACTTTCTAAAGTTGAAGTGCGTAGCTCGAGAACCTCCATGTAGTCCACCCTGGGCATCACACAACAACTTGCCTTTGTGGCATCTTGTTGTGTGGTGGTGAATCCCGGCCGGGGCTGGGAACTTCTGCACGCGTTCTTTTCCCATTTGAGCAGTGCGTTTAGAAGTTGGGGAAAAAGACTGGAAGACTTGGGAAAGTTATTCGGCTGAAATATTGAGATGAGGGTTCTCCACGAGCACTCTGATTAGCAGAGTGTTCAGTGGAAGGACAAGGGCCGCGATACGGCCATAGAGGCGGAATCGCAGCTATACCTAGCCGCAGTGGTGAGGTCGGACCTCTCGCAACCGACCATCTTCGCCGAGATGTTCGACAATGAGAAATCGTGTGAGGAGCGAAAGTCGGAAAGTGGAGACCTCTCGCTCCTTCACTGAGGCGTATGCGGACAAGGGAGCGAGGCACCCGCCCCGGCTTCGCACGGGTGCAATGCTGATACCAAATATAAGTACCTGCTAATAAAATTCCGGTCCGGCGGCAAGACGTTTCGTTTTACGTTTTTTTTTTTTTTTTTTTTACAATACAAACAATGTTGACAAATTAGCTCCGCAGTTTTCCGGTGGGTCCCAAACTAGGCTGTGCCTGTATTTTGGGCACCCAGAGAGTGCAACGGTTCATTACAATAGTCTTAGAGCTGACCGAGTTGTACAGAAACAAGCAATGACTAATAAATTAACGAATTGACTATTTTACGTAATTAGTTATAGTATAGTATTAATTAGCTATTAGAAATTACATCAAGTTTAAATTATTGTAATGAGGGCTTTTCTACAGGGAGAGCAGCGAGAAAAAAACTGTTTTTTCCTTTGTACAAAGGCGTTCTCAAGATTCACCATTGCTGGCGCCAATGTTCTACCTATGTTCTATGTTAGAAAAGATTCACAAAGACAAGAACCGGCGCCACACTTGGCAAAACTCAGAACTATCCCCGACAACTCAATTTGGATCTGGAAAGCGACTCACACGTGTCGCGTAGAGTATAGCTAGGAAACGATCGATGGTATTAGACAAATCCGTACTTTGCCATGATTGAAGCACGGGTCAGTGGTTTTGATCTACTGCTTTTGAAGTTCCTCCAAGTATTTCACTAAAAAAGGAAAAAAAACCCTCATCACCGGAAAAAGGTATTAATTTGCATTACATTGCATAAAAAATAATAATAATAATAATAACCAAATAATAGTAAAAATATCACACATTCATGTCACTTAACCATTTTCCAAATTAGTTGCAATATTGTGGTAATGCCTAGTGAGTTTTTTGGGTATGTGAGTGTGTGTCTGAGGATGTGAGGGTATGTAAGGGTGAGGGTGTGTACGAGTGTATGTATATGTACTAATAAAGGAGAAACCAATTAGGTGCGTGGCATAATATTCATCAGGAAAAAGGTGCTGTGAAAGGGAAAACTACCTTGCGTAGCATCTCTGTGTGCAGTATAAGTCTCTCGGTTTGCTCACCAGACAAAGATCTCACCCACTGTAGTAGTTTTGGTTTACATTGAGAGAAAGAGCGCTCGCCAATTTCAGTAATTCTACAAACAGAATTGTACGTATAAATATGGACATATGGGGTAGCCATGGCAAATACAGTATTAATTCTAGGAAGAGGTATGTCTCGTAGGTGACTTTGTCTGCTTGGTTTGACGGTACAAGATAAGCCGTGACACTTGGCTACAGCCCTCATGACAAACAGCTGTCTAACTCTCAGTACCGATGCTTCCTCATATAGTTTATCTGTAGGGTATCGGCGTGGCTTGCTAAGCATGACTTTGAGAAAAGCCCTCTGTGCTCTTTCTATGTTGTCCATGTGAGTTTTGGCTACACCGCCCCAAACGCCTATGCAGTAAAGAAGTAGAGATTGGCAAAGCGATTTATAGACAAGCATTTTAATGTTATCGAAGGTAGTGGCCCTCAAAATTTTCATCACGTACAGTAACTTGCGAACTCTTCCTGATATATATGTTATATGTCGTGAGAATGACAAATTCTCATCTACCATAACTCCCAAGTATTTTATAAAACGTACTCTTGTCATTGAGCTGCAAGAGCACCCGTCTCTGTCACAGTTATTATGTAGAGAGAGTTCGAGATTGGAGTCTCCGTAACTGCCGTAATGTGGAATGCGATAAAGTTAGTCTTGTTGACGTTAAGAGTGAGAAGATTGTAGTTAAGCCATCGAATGAGAACAGACATTCCACATTCAGCGCTCTCAACGACAGAGTCCCAGCTTTTCATGAAAAATAGCAACGGTGTCATCGGCATAGCAAATGAGTTTGCAATTAGGTATACTCAGGTCAAATATGTCATTTATGTACAGTGTAAATAGAGTTGGAGCCAAAATTCCGCCTTGTGGAATTCCGTAATCAATGTGTATCACTACTCTGGAATTCGCCGATTTTTACTCGTTGTTTTCTATTTTTTAAATAACTTGTGAACCAAGCCAGTGAAATTCCTCGTACACCGAAAGACTCTAGCTTTTTCAACAATATCAAAGGCGATATAGAGTCAAAGGCTTTGGAAAAGTCAAGGAAAACACCGATGCACCTTTTTTTTCCATCCAGGTGAGAAGCAACTGTCTCGGACAAGAGTTGGACTGCATCTTCTGTTGATTTTCCTCTTCTGAATCCAAATTGACTCGAATTGAGTAGGTTGTACTTTTCAAGAAAGTCCACAAGCCTCCGATTAACCAGTTTCTCTAGTATTTTTGATAAAATGCTGAGAAGAGCTATCGGCCTGTAGTTACTTGGGTCACATTTATCACCAGATTTGTAAATTGGAATCACTAATGCCGTTTTCCAACAGTCGGGAAATGATCCCGTAGCCAAACTGAGATTACAGATGTAAGTTACAGGCTCTAGTAGTGATTCCTTAGCATATTTCAGCAACAGAGAGGTTATGGCGTCTAATCCAGGAGCGCTATGGTTCTTAAGGTTCTGAATAATACCACTTATCTCTCTACTATCAGTAGGAGATAGGAAGAGTGAGTTTTTACAGCGGCTTTTAAACGATTGTTGTTGGGCTAGTCCTTCATGTGTGACTTTTAACTTGTCCAAAATATTTGCGGCCAGTTGAGAACCTGTCCTAGCAAAATGTTTGTTACAGGTGTCCAAAGAGGTCAGGGGGTCGCTCGCCACCTTAATTATATGTTCACCAGAGTTATTTTTTGAGTTTGGCATGTCACATATTTCTTTAATCGATTTCCAAAGTGCTTTAGGATTGTTATTATTCTGAGCAAGTTTTGTATTGGCGTATTCAATTTTAAGTTTACGAAGCAAATTGTTGCAAAAGTTCCTATAACGTATATAAAGGTTGTTTTAAGCATTTCATTTAGCGGATCCTTTCTCAGTCTTAGGTGTAGCTTATCCCTATGTCGCATACACCTAAGCAGCCCGGGAGTGATCCAGGGTTTCAAATTTTGCTTTTTACGGCCAATAATCACTCTGTGCGTGTATTTGTGCATACAGTCTGATATTTTTTGATTGAAGGTGGAAATTGCTTCGTTCACGTTACGTTTGAGGAGCACCTGGTTCCAGTCCACCAGTTTCAGTTCTTCGGCCACATTCAGAAAATTAGTATTATCGATATGTTTGTTCACTCTATTCCTTTTCACTTTTAGAGTCATACCGACACACAAAATATCGTGGTCAGTAACCGAAGAACTACATACCAGTCCGAGACCCCTGCCAGGGGACTTTATAAAAGCATGGTCTAAACATGTTAGCCCTCTAGTCGGTCGTGTTATTGCCGGCAGAAATCCATGTTCAGCCATTAGCCACTGGTATGCAGCGTTGTCTTTACAAGGCGGTTCTTCGAGTAAATTAATATTTAAATCACCAGTAACTAACATCCCGGTGCATTGTTTGTAATTAGATAAAATATCATCTAAACTATTATTAAAACTTTCTAGGTCTTTTGCCGCCGGGGATCTGTAAAGGGCAATTATTTTAGCATATTTCCTAGAGATACTACTAGGCAGTTGGCCTCCTTCAAGTCCGGTTCATAAGCCGACGCTGACCAGCAATATTTGACGTATACTACGACACCTCCACACTTGTTAGTTTTTTAGAAGTATGAAAAGTGTCATATCCTGGAAGCTGGGGTATGTTAGTAAACTCACTAAGCCAACACTCCGAAAACACCAACGCATCAAATTCGCATTCTAATCTGGCTAGTGTTGGAAGAATATTAGAAAAATTGCGGTTCAAACTTCTAATATTGTGTGACAAAATCTTTAGATTAAAAGGAGCAATGTGATCTCTACAATATTCAGGTTGTTCAATAGTACGACACTCCACTTGTAGATTATCTTCTAGATCTTCAAATGTGTCTATATTAGCCATTTCAGTAAATAGTTGTAATTTTTTAGCATATCAACAAATGTTGCGCCTTTATGAACCACATTAGCAATTACCATTTTAGAAAAATAATTATCAAGACAGTTCGGAAGATAAATTCAGTGCCAACACTAAGTAAATTTGTGAAGGTGCCGAGTGGGGGTTGTGTGTTTTGTGTGTGGTAAGGGCTGTTGCAAGTGGTGTGTATTATGTAAAATAGATTTAGTGTTATCTGGCAGAAAATTGTACCCTACAATGTAAAAACAAGACTTAAAATTACTACAATCCTTAAATATCAAGTATCTTAACATTAAAACTAGTACAAAACTGTGAGGATAATCAAATGTAGTCGTGGCAACTCGTATAATTAGAAGTTTTATAGACTTCGTAGTCAAATCACAACGACCTGAGATTAAGAGAAAACAAGTTACAGCGATTATGAGATAAGCCACGGCAATACACAATGCAATATTCTTTCCAATTTCATTGAAGTTTAAGGGATGACTAAGGAGGGCAAGGTAATTGTTGGTTTTCATTAGTTTGGCTGGAGAGTGGTACCGCTTGTGACAGACTGATCTGGGTGGTGGGAGGTAATGCTTGATCCAGGTCTGCGTGGTTGTATATGGGAATAAGTGGGAATCCTTCCTTTTTACGCAGGTAAATTTTTCCTCTTCTGACCCAGCAGTACCTGTACCCAAAGTCCCGCGATCGCAATCTGGCGTCACGAAAAAGCAACCGGTTTTCCTTCGTGAGATGCTCATTTAAATAAATATTACATATCGGACCCTGCAGATCTAGCCCAGCGGTAGTTAAATTTTTACTGCGGGTCTTCGCAGCTTTCAGAACTTCATCCCCTCCTTTTCCGTCGCGTGAGCCTGACAATTATCGGTCTAGTTAACGGAGTTTCGTTAGTTTTTGTCTTTTTACCTCCGACGCGATTTACCCAGTCGATTTCAGTAATGGGTAGATTAACTCCGATCTTGGTCGCCACAGTCATCACCAAATGCTCCAGGTTTTCGTTAGGGGCTTCTTTTATACCTAAGATCTCCAATTCATTGCTTAAAAAATCCTGTGTCCGTTGATTTAGTTGATCTTTTAATTTAATGACCTCATCTTGTAGTGAAGTAACAATTGGGATTCCTGTTTTCAATTGCCTGTATCCTGGCTTCGAATATATCGAGTCTGGAGTTAAATTCAGCCATCCCCGTCGTGAGTAGCTGTAGACACGATTTTATTTCAGTTAAGTCGCATCTCAACAAGCGTAGTTCGGTAGCGACATCCGACGGCGAGGCATCGATATCGACTCCGGACACAGGTGACCCGAGCGCCGGCCGCTTTTGTGCTCTCTTGCTCGGGTTCGATGAGCTTGGGCTTTTGTTGAGAACGTTGGTCCCCGCAGAGAAATTGTTTTTGTTTTCGGTTGACCTGCAAGAGGGACACAGCAAGCCCGTCACTTTCGATGGGTCGGAAGAAAGAGCCTTGACGCAAATTGCATGAAAAGTTGATTTACAACTGCCACATTGGAAAAAATTTAGCGAAGTAATGCCCTGTTTGCACTCTGCGCTGTTTATTTCATTATTATTTGGGCGATTTGAGAGTAAGTATTTATCATAATCATAATAATCATAATCATAATCATATTTATTGATAAAAAAAATATTACACGTCACAAAATTCAATATAAAAGAATTACACAAAATGTAATTAATTAAGAATATATAACCCATAGTAGTAGGATAGTATCAATTAAAAAAAAAAATAAAAAAAAAATCAAAATGTCAGACAATAATTCAAATCACCATGTCATTAAATACAATAAATTAAAATAGATGTCAGACACATAAAGAATTAAAAAAATAACAATGTCATAAGTACTATAAGTACCGACACATAGTAAAATTACATTAAGTATAATTAGAGTTAAGTTAATTTCAACTTCATCATTTCCGAGTACTTGTAGAACGCCTGCTCGACAAGCCATTGCTTTACACTGCATTTATACGATCCCCTAGAGGACGCAGTTCTTATTTCCCTCGGAAGTCTGTTGTGCACCTCCGTGGCCGCCACATGCACAAGTTTGTCAGACTTGGCGAGGCGGTGAGGTACCGCGCACAGCCGGTGCGCGTGCCGCGCCGTGTCGCGCGCTCGCGTGTGCCCCAGGTTGGAGTACTCCTCCGGGTGGTCCCTGGCATACAGCGCTGCCTGGAGACATACCACACTCGTTAGTGTCATAATACCCATGGACCGGAAGTATGGCAAGACAGATGTGTCCTGTGGCACCTACACAATCGCTCGTACTGCCCGCTTCTGCATTCTGAAGACGCGCTCCCAGTCGGCGGCCCGCCCCCAGAGCTCGACCCCGTACTGCAGGAGCGAATGCACAGATGCGAAATAGCATTGCCGGACCATGGGTTGCGGTAGGATCCTCGCTACACGCCGCAGAGCGAAACAGGCACTACCCATCCTGGCGCAAACTCCGTCGATGTGGTCTTCCCACGTCAGTGCGCAATCCAGCTGAAAGCCCAAGAATCGAGTCGACTCAACCTGATTAATGTTCACGTCGTTGATTCCGACAGTAAGGGGTCTATATTTTCGGCCGGACAGATTGAAGTGCATGAATTGCGTTTTTCCGGCGTTCAACATCAACCCGTTGACTCGGAACCAGTAATCGAGACTGGCTGCCGCTCGATTGGACTTCAGCTCCAACCCGTCTATAGTCGGCGCTGATCCATATCGATGTAGGTATTCAGATAAAGCAACAGACAGCGAGGCGGCCGGCCTATGCGCAAACGGGACAACAACAGGCACGGGAGGTCCGGGCGTGTGAGAAAGACGGCACTGCGTATGAACGTTCCGTCCTAGGCGCGCGCCTTTCACTCAGCTGATCGTCAGCTGTTCAATATTATTTTAAAATTGATAAGGATTAGATGACCTGAGATTTTGTTTCAGTAGTCACATAAGTCACAGTTTTTTTGTGATGGATACATTTTGGCGCAACGGACGCCCGCAATGTGTTGATTGATGGAACGAAACGTGCTTCACACCAAAGATGGCGACAGTGGTTTGTTTGTCAGTGCCATCAGAATTTAACGAAATTCTCCATAATCCGAATTTTGTGGACATATGTTGTCGACTCAAAATCAATATTTTTTTAATGTTTTGTTATTCATATAAGGTTTCGATCAAGTTTACCGTACCCCTTGACGAAATTATGATTATAGATTGTATGCTCTTTCTTTTGTTTTTGTTTTTTTTTTATTAATTGACGTGTAAATTCTACATACATTTATCAATAAAGAACTTTGACTTTGACTCTACCAAAGCGGATATGTGCGGTGGTGTCTGAAGCGGAGACGAGATGAGGCGTTTTTCAGTTCGGATGACCCCACCGAAGGCCCCAAGGTAGCGGTTCGCGCGGAGACCGCGACCGGAGACCGTGACAGGAGACTGAGACACGTGTCCCGAGACATGTGTCGCGGTCTCGGCGCGAACTGGCGCCTATACATCTATACAATTCTATAGTGTCAAGTGCCTGTCGCGGTCTCCGGTCGCGGTCTCGCGTCGTGGTCTCATGTCGCAGTCTCCGCACGAACCGCTGCCTTTACGCCGCGCATCGTCGCCTGCGCACATTTCGTCCTCGCTCCGCGTCGGCGAGGCACAGCTCACATCTCCGCTTTCATCGCGTCATACAAATATCTCAGCCTAGTGGTCTCCACTAGACCTGAGCGCAGAAGAGCTGTGTGTAAAACAAAACTATATCGGTTGTTAAAAAGCATCTCGTCTCCGCTCGCATATCTCCGCTTCGGTGGAGTCTCAGCCTTAGCGGGAAAACAACAAGGAGAAAACATGCATCTGCAGAATTTATGAACTTACTTTATCATAAAACAGTTTCTAAAATATTTGATGGGTTAACCATTTGACGAAATCAATGAGGTAGTAAAGTCTCCGACACATTAACAGATGTTGAGTCACGGATGAAACCTGTCGAACACAGAGCGACCTATTTTGGTCCCCGAGACAGCGGGGCGACGCTCATCCATCACTCTCGCCAACTCTCCTCGCGATGACATAATCACTCAGCTAGGTTTATTGCTAGATGCTCGTAAAATACTATCGCTTGTTTGTTGACGAAAACAAGGAATTTTTGTGGTCGTTGCTGAGATTCTAAAATATCTGTTAGACTTTTAACTGATTTCACAAAAAGAAGATTCTCCATTCGGCTGTGTATTCTTTGTTTGGATGTTACGTGGTTTTACACTATTCAAATTGCACAGACTTGGTCGTACACTAAAGCCCAGAAGTTCCGCCTCGGAGTTTGTCGACGAGCAACGGAACGCAGTATTTTAGGTATTAAAAGACAAGACCGTGTCTGCAACATCATACTACGTTTCATTGAAGGCGTAACAGATGTAGGATTTAGGTCTGCCAAGCTTAAATAGGAGTGGGCGGGTCATGAAACCAGAATGCACCCCGATCAGTGGGCCAGGGTTTCTACAGAGTGGACGCTATCGGTCAGTCGACACCACGGTCGTCCTCCAACGCGGTGGACGATAAACTCCCTGGGAACGGATAAAGTGGAGATAATCCGGGGAGACCTTTGCCCAGCGGTGGGACAACTGAGGTTAAATAAAAAAAATGATTTTTCAGGAAGTAAAAACTGAAACTTAAAAATGGCTTCTTTGTAAATTAGCTAAGGTCTTTTGAAAACATCAGTCAGACAAATCAGCTTGTTACGAAAAATTTTATGTAAAGGTACGTATCCGTAGACTGTACAATGTCGTTTGAAACTTATAAGTAGTGGTAAGTCCCTTTTAAAATGCTCTACAAACAACAATGCCCATTTTTAAAGCCCAATAACATATTATTAGTTTAAATCCATATGTTTTATTTCATCTTCCCAGCTTCGAATTTGTTTTCCCCTGCTTCGTTTGCTATGTCTGGGGTACTAGTCTGTTATTCTTTTGCTTCATTTATTTCGTTTCCTCTCATCATGTGACCAGTCCACCTCTTCTTTTGATGGTCAAATCTGGTGAGGATATCCGTTACTTTTGTTTTGTTTCTCAGGTTCTGATTTCTTATTATATCCCTTTTGCTGGTTCTTGACATTCTTCGGGCCATTACCTTCTGATACTATTGTAGTTTATTTCTTGAACATATTTAGCACTGTTGATATCTGCTGGTTGAAACTGCAACATGCTGATTGATATTTTAATTTACTGTTCATCATGTTCGCACTTTTGATGGTAATTGCTTATTATTATTAGTATTCATTAATTAAATTATATAGTTTCATATTGTTACGGAAATATTTATTATTTTATGTAGTTATAAATATATATTTAGTAGAATTATTAAACTAATGTGACTTCCCCTGACTACGAGTGTTTGTAGGCTATTATAATTGATGCTGGTTGCCTAGAATATATTATATTGCTCTCAGCATAAGGCTACCATTTGTGGCGCTAATTCATAAGTGTTTCAAGAGTTTCTATCTATCTATATTTTATAGTAGGTGACCTTTTTAGACCTACAGAGCACGAACCCAGATCACGTATATCTCAGTCTTTAGACATTGGAGCGTCTTTGAAATTGGAGTATCTAATAGAGTGTACAAAAGAGTGCTATTGCAAAGACTTGAACGCAGAAGTTTACTGCACTTTTGTAATAAAAACGTGTAATCTTTGGGATGCGTTGCTTGAGTGGGTATTTCTTGATATACATAATTTGGGGGTTTTCTAGTCAGAATCTAGTTAGAATCGTTATTCTGTAGGTTAGCATTTAGCGTGCTCCATCATGGACAGTATCGTCACAAAAAATCAGGTGAGATGGCCGTCAAGTTACCTATGTTATAGATAAAAAAACATTGTTGTTAAACTTAAAACCTCCTTTTTTTGGAAGATGGTTTAAAAGACATGTTAAGCACAAATTTCGTACAATATTTACATACGAGTACATTTTTGGTTTCACCGTTAATCATAGAAACCCACGAATTTACAGAACTGATTACAGATGTAATAACATGGTAATAACAAACCTTAACAACTTTCATGAGTAAACAGCACGTTTTATTGTCCATTAAAAATAGTAATGGATAGTAACTAAGCTACAACACAACTAACTGAATTACAACTTCAAAGGCTTCCACAATTGCCAATCGTGACGTACCATGACTATAGAAATGTTATAATACTGTACGACCACCATATCTAAGAATGTACCGATGGCGCCACGAACGAAAACTATTGCTACCTATCACAAACTTCTGTGTTTGTGTTCAGTGGGCGCCAGTAGTTCCGTTTTCGGATGTTCAGCAATTAAAATGGTGGCATTATACTTGGAAGCCGCACGCAAAATCTAACATTACTCATCCCCATGTGTGTCGAATGGCTCCTGCTGAAGTCATGTGAGCTATTGTACCAGCCCACACGTGGTGCAAGGTCATGACGTCATGTGTGACGAAACCACCGTAATGTTCGTGGAAATGTGATTTAACCGCAGGATCTAAATCTAGCGGGATTAAATGATACAGAGATAGAGAGACAGAAATACCAGTGGCGTGAGTGGTGGGCGCCTGAACAGCGTGGTGGGACATCCGGCCGCAGTCACGAATGGTGCAGTGCGGACCGCTGAGAGTAAACATTGGTGAGCAATTTTCACGAATTTGGTCTACGTATGTCTTTTTCGTACGTATGCAGATTTTCTACGTATTTGTGTTTTCAGGGTTCCGTAGCCAAATGGCAAAATACGGGACCCTTATAGATTCGTCATGTCTGTCTGTCTGTCCGTCCGTATGTCACAGCTACTTTTTTCCGAAACTATAAGAACTATTATACTATTGAAACTTGGTAAGTAGATGTATTATGTAAACCGGATTAAGAATTTCATCCAAAAAATTTATAAAAAATTAAAAAAATTAGGGGTGTAAGTACTTAGAACTGAAACTCAAACATTTTTTTTCATCTAAACCACACGTGTGGATTATCTATGGATAGGTCTTCAAAAATGATATTGAAGTTGCTAACATATTTATTTTCTAAACTGAATAGTTTGCGCGAGAGACTCTTCCAAAAGTGGTAAAATGTGTCCCCCCATACGTCATAAATTCACTATTGTTAAAACACTGCATAAAGTAACAACGAACTACAAGAACTTTTATGTTATGTTACTTGCTGCTACGGAAGCCTTCATGGGTGAGTCAAACTCGCACTTGGCCACTTTTTTATTTAAGTTACGGCTGGTCTAGTAAAGAGAACAGCGACTGCCGGTCCGGAGACCCCGGGTTCAAAACCACACGCACCACTGTTTTGTCTAGTCATGTGTGTAATGCCGCTAACTTAAAAATGGTGCATCGTGAGGAAACCGACATGTACCTAGAATCTTTCGAAGACATGTGTCATCCACCAACCCGCACAACCCGCATAATCCACCACGCTGGCCCACCAGCGTGGTGGATTATGGCCTTGATATTTATTCTCTTTCAAGTTTTCATTTCTGTCAGCAGTTCCTATGAAAGTTACCTTTTTAGGCGAAAACCACTTCAGGCGCGTTGGGCGGTTTTTCAGATAGAATAAAACAATCGAGCTTGGGACACCGTGTTTAATATGGACGTAATAATTGTTTATGTTTGATGTAGTACTGTTATTGTAGTTTCTGAATACTGATGTTGTATTAATTTATAAAGTCGAGGGATACATAACATGAGCCTGATGGTTAGTAACACGCCCATAACAGTGTCATCCAACTACGTACTTATTTGTACATGAAGAATCCAGATTACTTTGTTGGGAGTTAGATGGTGTTATGTGTGTGAAACGTTCACCACCATCTAACTATATTTATAAATTTAATGCCTGCGCTTGGCACCCCGATATGTAGGGCTTACCTTGTTGTTCCATTTCTCTGAAAACAATTCCCTTCAAATCGGAACATAGAATTTGCTTGCTTAAGATATTTTACAGCGTTTATTTCGTGGCAATGTGAATGTCTTTCAGGTGCCTACCTGAAAGACATTCTACCACTGTTAACATACAGATAAAGATCTATTCAAAACAAAATTGCGAGTTACGACGATTCATACGAACCATAGATTCTTCATCAAAATTCAAACAAACCAATAAGATATTGTTTTTAAGCTTTCGCGATTTGAACACATAATGTTTATTATGTACAGGACTTAATCACGAGTTAATTCATTGTTTAAATTGGATCGAGCTCCACGACCCGAAGATTCTCTCCACCGAACGTCATTACTACGCAAGAATAGTCCGGGAAGCCTTAGAAATTAAAAAAACATCGTAATTTCAACCGGGAGGATGGTTTTCGGTTATCGGCGTCGTGGAATCCAGTCATAAATAAATGTACGCATCGCGGAGTGAGTTCGGAGAAGCCTGGTGATACGGTTAGTGTTGTGTGTCGTGGTGGTAATCCTGCGATTTTTGAAGACCAAATGAGGGTAGATCTAGATCCTTTCATTTCGCAATGAGACGACCCGCAATTTCTTCAGTCTTCTCGTGACCACGGCGGTTGTAACGTCGAGGTATTTAAACAATGAATTAAATCGTGATTAAGTCCTGTACATTATAAACATTATGAAACCAATAAGAATTGCACAAAGCACAAAAGTTAACAAAGGTAGCCGAGTGCAAATAAAAAATATTAGAGAGATGACATCACGACAATGATAGCAACACTTTATCATCATTGGTGCAGTGGGAGTCCTTTGCACACGGTCGTAACCTATTATAGAGTATTGGATCACACCGTGTCAGTCTACAGGAACTAGCTATTTTTCAGTAAAAAAACACTTCAGAAAACACACGTTACATTGATAAGCTGATAAAAAATAACTATTTAGATAAATAAAATATACATATCTAATAGTAAACCCTCGTAACGTTTGAATACGTGGGGGATTCTTTGCGATATTACGTGTTTCTACCAGTTTGGTCAGTCGTCCGGTGGGCATGTTACACGTAGGGATATTTTTATGTTATTTGAAGATATTTCTAATCTATTTTTTATCAAAAATGTGTCTCCGGAAATATGTTTGAACGAATCAGTTCAAAACCGTTTTTATATTGTAGAAATAAAGATTATGATATCTTGATATCCAGGGTCCAAGAGTCATTGGACTTTGTCCTGTAGTCAATTATAAATCTTTTACGATGTTTCTACCAAGGATAAACGCTATTTTTTAGTGAAAATTGAACAGAAATATGTAACACCTGGTGGTAAATAAAATGCTTGACCGTCATAGCAGTGCAGGAATTTGAACATAAAGAGTTCGCTGCCGGACAGCACTACGCTTGTCACTGGGAGATAAAGTTTTGTGTTTAGTTTATATTAAGTACTAAAATATTGTTATGTCTTTTTTGTATTTTTAGTACTATACATACAGTTAGGGATGAGCAGAATATGCACCAGATTGTAAACAACACTCTGGACCAAAACAGCACAGTGAAACACAGCTATTTCCAAATCGCAGTCTAGCAATTTACTGAGGCCGCCACCTAAAGATATAAAATGTTAACTTATCTTCTAACTAGCGCTCCGCGCCGGCTTTGTCCGTGTTACGTGAATATCCTACTAACGATTCGTCATGGCTTCCCACATGGTACATGTCTTCCTTCAACGTCTTATTCCCTCCCTGGTTTCGTTCTCGTAAGAAATGATCGCATCGGTCGTGTTGGGGGTGGTGTGGCTATCTACCTGAAGGCTAATATCCCTTATTCTATTTTAAGCCAATCACCACAACCGCCACCAGCAGATACGGGCGAACATCTTCTTATTGAAGTACTTCTATCACATGTTAAAGTTCTTCTCGGAGTCTACTATAGCCCTTCCCAAAACATAAATTATTTTTCTTCTTTCGAAACCCTTCTACAACGCTTTACTCCTACTTATAATCACACCATTATTATGGGTGATTTTAATACCTGTCTCTTAAAGAAGGACCATCGCTCTCCTTCTCTTCAGTCCCTAATTACATCATGCAATTTACATATTCTCCTCTTAATGCTACCCATCATTTCCCTAATTGTGTCCCCTCACTCCTTGACTTAATGATTGTTTCTTCTCCTAACAATATTGCCAAACATGGACAATATTCTCCTGATGTATTCTCTTTTCATGACCTTGTTTTTCTTTCTTATAAAATTCGCCCTCCTAAACCTAAGCCCCAAATCATCATGCAACGTAATTTTGGTGGTATGGACCACGAAGCCCTTCTTGAAGATGCTAAAAGATTGACTGGGACCCTGTCATTAACGCTACATCTGTAGATGATCAGATTTTAACTTTTAATTCTATAGTCACACGATTGTACGACATACACGCGCCATTACGTGCAATTAAAATAAAACATATTCCAGCACCATGGCTTACTGAGGACATTAAAATTTTAATGCACAAAAAAGGGGTTGCCAGGGCCAGGTACAAGCTTCGTCCTACTGACATTAATAGGGATAAATATGTTCAGGCTCGTAATCGCTGCAACAGGGTGTGTAGGGATGCACTACGTCGCCATGTTCACAAATCAGTAGATAACGAAAATCCAGCAAAGGTCTGGAAATTTCTCAGGTCATTGGGAATTGGCAAATCACGTCAAAATATTAACTCTGGTAATATCGATATCAATGCCTTGAATCATCACTTCTCATCTGCTTCTTTGATGTCAGAATCTATCAAAAATTCAACAACAACAACATTCACGCTACATGCGTTCGTCACGTACGGACGTGTGCTTGAAGTATTTAATAATTCCGTGAAAATAATTATTGTTTGACCTCGATAAGAAGTTACGTAGGAAGATGAATAGTGCGCCTTTGTGATTATACTTAGATTAAAGAAAAAGCATTTCAGGATAATCGGTACAAAGATAAGTGTAAGAGAAGTTTGTTTAAAATGGACAGTCCATTTGACCGAAGTACCCTAATGCGGCATAGCCCGCCGCCTGTGACTCCACAAAAAACCGTGCAAACACCTCAAGATCCGAACCAAATTGTATGTGATTTGGCGCCTACAAGTGAGATTCAGAAATGGATCACGACCGTTGACCAGACCTTGAATGAAATATGCTCAATAACATCGGATGGCAAACTGAATTCAGAGCAGAAGCTACGTGTGGCGAATCTTTGCCGCAAAGTCGGAAGTGCTTCTTCACAAATGGCTATATTATACCAGTCACTGAAGCAAAAGGCCATACAAGCTCAACAAGCCATCAAAGACCTCAATAATAAATGTAACCTGCAAGAGTGCCTAACGGGAATAAAAAATACCATACAGGAGACCAATACCCAAAATTCAACGAACCAAAATGTGTCCTTTGCTAGTGTGGTAAAAACAGGAGCTAATAACTTTATCCGCCCAAATGCTCTGAACTCCGTAGCTATATACCCCAAGGACAAGAAATCCAGCGACGAAACCAAAAGCATTGTGCAGAAAATAATACGCCCTGAACAAATGAAGCTGCAAGTTCGGAGCCTACTTAAGACCAAAAATGGAGGGGTCATTATCAGCACAGAAAATAAAGAAGACCTACAAAATTGAAACAATCTGTACAGCTAAACTCTTCAGGCTTAACTTTGGATGAGGCATACAAACGTAGACCACGTATTACAGTTCTAGGAGTACCAACCAACATGACAGAAAGTGAAGTTTTACCCTGCATTTTTGAGCAAAATTTAACAGAAAAATGGCGATGGATCGCGACTCATTTTAAAGACCACCAAGCTAAGCCACAAATCAGGCAAAAGGACGCTCAGACCTGTAACTACATAATTGAAGTATCAGCAGCAATTCGTAAAGCCCTTATCACGCAGGAACGAGTATTTATTAACTGGACATCCTGCCCTGTTAGAGATTTCACGCTAGTAACGAGATGCTACAAATGCCAACAATACGGACATGCAGCTAAAACGTGCAGAGAGCCCACGCCCACCTGTGGACACTGCGCACAAGTAGGTCACGCAATGAATGAGTGCCCAAATAAAGCGCAAACACCGAAGTGTGCCACCTGTACTCGATTTAAAAACCAAACGCGCACAAAACAGGCGACACCGATTGCCCAGCTAAGAAAACGGCCGAAAACAGGTACATAAACTCAATAGATTATGAAGGCGTCTAAGAGCGCCACATCACTTAGTTTACATTAGCATTTATACCCCTTTGAATTAACTTATTTTATGGAAATCAATTTGTTTAACGACATAGACCAGACTAATATATCAGAATCTAAGGTGTGCGACGTGGAGAGCTGCATACAATATTATCAAAATTCCACTAACTCATTAACGATACTAACACAAAACATTCGTAGTATATATAAAAATATAAACAGTTTCCTCGTTTTCCTACATAGACTGAGAATAAGTTGTGATGTGATTGTTTTAACAGAATGCTGGCTGGCAACTCGTGATAGAAATTTACCTATAATACAAGGGTACACTACGTACTATAGTAAGATGACCCATAATCAAAACGACGGGGTAGTAGTCTATGTAAAATCGGCCCTAAATATCACAGTTGAGGAACCAGGCTTAAATGACTGTAACTGCCTAATTATTAAAATCGGAACAACAACAGCAATAATGGCAGTATACCGATCACCTTCCTTTAAAAATCTCGAAGGTTTTTATCATTCGCTGGGTAAACAGTTTCAAACATTGTCAGCATTTAAGAACATAATACTAACAGGTGACATAAATATAAATATTCATCCAGATTGTAACGACACCACTGCACATGATTACCTAGATCTTTGCTCATTCCATGGATTACTCCCAGCCCACACTTTGCCGACTCATCAGAGTGGATCTTGCCTAGATCACGTTATTTTAAAAACCAGCTCACCATCACGTGTATTTGTAACTAATTCGACAATCACAGATCATAATGCTGTGTTAACAACCTTGAATATCAATAAACCAAAACAATACTGCCCTCAAAT
The DNA here is from genome assembly GCA_017562165.1 of Ectropis grisescens. Classification (NCBI taxonomy): domain Eukaryota; kingdom Metazoa; phylum Arthropoda; class Insecta; order Lepidoptera; family Geometridae; genus Ectropis; species Ectropis grisescens. The sequence continues at coordinate 2,000,777 of CM029779.1, read as the reverse complement.
GAAAAGCATAATTGACTATACTACACTCGAACGTGATCTATGCAATATTGACTACGACCCAGTTTACAACTGTGCTGACGTTAGCGCCTCCTTGTCATACCTAATTGAAAACATACAGCGAGCAATAAATAAAAATACTAGAGTCAAAACAGCAAACAGGAAATACAATAATATTAAGCCATGGATTACGCCTGGCCTAGTGCGATGTATCCGACACAGAGATAAATTGCATCTGAAAGCAAAATCCTCTCTAGACAACCATATACTGCAAACCACATACAAAAGATATCGAAACTTTTGCAATGATCTATTAAAAAACTAAAATTAACTATGACAGGGAACAATTAGCAAAAGCCGGTAATAACAGTAAACGCATATGGGATCACATAAAAAGGTCACTTTCACGACGAAACAATCAGACTCAAACTTGAAACTTCTCCTGACAGAAGACTCCCAGCTCTTTCAGCAAACAAAGCCAATAATTTTTTTTATCAATGTTGGGAAAAATCTCGCTGAAAACTTCAGACGCAACAATATATCTCCCAAAACAATTTTATTCTCAACCACGAGTACAGTCATTTGTAATGCTAGATACCGACGAAAAAGAGGTAGAACGTATCATCCTTGGGTTAAAAGATAACTGTGCCGTTGGGTGGGATAATATCTCCAATAGATTTCTGAAAAAATTCAAACATATACTTGTACCGCCTTTAGCACATATTTTTCACAGTGTCTTACTAACGGTATCTTCCCTAAGTGTCTTAAAAGGCTGTAGTCATACCAATTTATAAATCGGGTAGTAAAGAACAAGTAACAAACTACAGGCCTATATCACTTCTATCCTCGTTGTCAAAAATCCTTGAAAAATTATCAACACCCGCCTTATAAAGTATCTAGAAAATAACGATATTTTATCGAACAAGCAATTTGGTTTTAGATCGAAGCTATCAACAGCAGATGCGGTACACCAACTGACAGACTATGTAGCCCAAGAGCTCGATAAGGGTAACCAGACATTATGTATATTCCTAGATTTGGCCAAGGCCTATGATACAGTGTATGTACCTTCCTTACTACAAAAGCTAGAAGCAATAGGCGTAAGGGGAATTCAGCTTAAACTTTTCACAGACTACATAAGCGACCGTACCCAATGTGTTAGAATAGGCAACGTTGTCAGCGATGAACAGAAAAGCACTAATTTCGGAATTCCTCAAGGCGGGACCCTCAGTTCTACCCTTTTTTTGGTTTATATAAACGATCTTTGCAGTTTAAATCTGGAACATGGCAAATTACTGTCATATGCTGATGACACTGCAATTATATTTTCTGACCCAAACAAGATAGAGCTGCACGAATTTGCTCAGCGAGGTTTTGATAAGGTAAATAATTGGCTAACAAATAATCTACTAACACTAAACGCGGATAAAACAAAATACATATACTTTTCTATGCGTAAATCTAAGCAATCTACAACTAACTAGCATCTATATGCACACACGTGCACAAATCCTACAGCCTGTCTAGACAACTGCCCAACCATAGAAAGAGCAAATGACATCAAATATTTAGGTGTTATTATTGATGACACACTGTCCTTTCGGCTACACATCAAAAACCTAGTAAACAGACTTCGTAAGTTGATTTATGTGTTCAAAATATTACGGTATATCGTAGATACTAAATTAATAAAGCAAGTGTATAAAGCTCTGTGTCAATCAATAATTACATACTGTATCACATCATGGGGAGGTGCTACTAAGACATTAATGCTTTCTGTAGAAAGAGCACAAAGAGCCATTCTGAAGGTCGCAACATTTCGTCCATTTCTCTTCCCTACGAAACTGCTCTATAAAGCCTGCAACATTCTATCAGTAAGACAACTATTTATTTTGAACACGACACTAAAACAGCACAAAAATCTTTCCTACTGCACTGAGATTACTAACAAGAGACGTAAGGATATCGTATGTAGCTCACTGGCACAGACAAAACATGCTTTCACAAGCAGATTTTTCATATGTCTTGGTCCAATACTATACAACCGACTAAATAGATTGCTATCTATTTACGACCAAAATGTTTATAACTGTAAACAAACTGTCTGTGAATATTTGCTAACACTGTCATATGAGGAAACTGAACATTTGATATTAGTTATAAAATAGTAAATAAATTTCATACCTATCTTTTTAATAAGCAAAGTAGTTCATATATTTAACCGATTTTATTGTTTAGTTTTATTTTCTTCGATAATGTAACTCTTAGTCAAAATAGGCAATTTTCGCGCCTGAAACACAGGTTCTACCTAGTTCAGGCTGATAAAATTAATATACCTGTGTATAGCTGTAAGAAAATATTGTATAGTTAAGATCTATGTTATTGAAATAAATTTTTATTTTATTTTTTTATTTATTAATTAATTCTCTTTCTGCTATCCCATTGCCCGACTCATCTCCTTTTTCTTTTGATCGGTTCACAGAATGTGATGTTAGGAAGAGCTTATTGTCAATATCCTCCAACGCAGTCGGCGGTGACAGCATAAGCCGGAACATGCTTGTGCCTATCCTGGACGTCATCCTTCCTACTTTATGTTTCCTATTCAATAATTCCATATCCTCTGCAGTATTCCCCTCTATCTGGAAAGATGCTCAGATTATTCCCTTACCCAAAAAAACCAAATCCTAAATCCTTTTCCGAGTATCGTCCCATTTCCATCCTTCCATTTCTTGGAGCGTCTTGTTCACAAACAACTTAATCACTTTCTTAATAGACATGACCTCCTAAATCCTCTACAATCCGGTTTCCGTCCTGGGCATAGCACTGTGTCTGCGCTTGTGAAAATCACCGATGACATTCGCTTAGGTATGGACAACGGCAGGCTTACTGTTCTAGCTCTGTTAGACTTCATTAATGCCTTTAATGCCGTTGATTTTGACATCCTATTGACAATCTTGCGCTCCCTTAACATATCTCCATCGGTGATCGATTGGTTTCGTAGCTATTTATATGGACGCCGGCAACGTATTCGCCTAGACGATAGTTTTTCGTCTTGGTGTAGTACTAGAACTGGCGTCCCTCAAGGCGGCGTGCTATCACCACTTCTTTTTGCAATTTTCATAAATTGTATTTCTCTACATCTCACTTCTTTCTACTACCTTTATGCGGACGACCTGCAAATTTATTCTCAAGCTTCACTCGCCAACCTACATATTGCAATTGATACTGTCAACGCTGATCTCCGCCAAATTTTAAATTGAGTAAAATTTCGGTTTGAACGCAAATCCGACAAAACACAAGTAATTATCATAGGTAGTTCTTATATGATATCTAGAATAAATTGGGTCACAGTCCCACAAATTGTTTTTGATGGGGTAACTATCCCTTATAGCAAATCGGTGAGAAATCTCGGTGTGATTTTAGATGGAACTTTAAGTTAGGACGCGCACTTGGAATCCATAAGCTGCAAATTATTTGCCTCTGGTAGATCTTTAAACAGACTCCGTAATTTTCTACCCACTGCCACCAAAGTTACGCTTGCTCAGTCTCTACTTCTTCCCATTCTTGATTATTCAGATGTCTGCTATCTTGATCTAACCGAGGCCCAGTTAGATAAACTTGAGCGTCTCCAAAATTACTGTATTAGATTTATATTTGGCTTGCGCAAATATGATCACATATCCGAATTTCGTAATAAGCTCAAGTGGCTCCTCATCCGTTTTCGCCGGAATGCTCATATCCTCTCTCTTTTCTTTATAATATCTTGTTTAACCCTTCAACCCCCCAGTACTTAAAAGAAAATTTCACGCTTTGGAGCAATGTTCATCCACGTCCTTTAAGATCGAAGTACAATTTATCGTTGAATGTTCCATCAGCACGTTCCGAAACATTTTACGGCAAATCATTCGCGTTCCAGGCAGTCCTTCTATGGAATGCCTTGCCCGTGGCTATCAGACATGCTCCATCACTGCCTGTTTTAAAAACCAAGTTAAGGCTTTATACTTGTCACAGCTGTCACTTCACTGATTCTACGTGGATTCTACTCTTTTCATATTGTCTTGCTAATATCTTTAATGTATGTATATGTTTATGTATTAGTCTATTAGTATATTATACTTGCCTACAAATTGTAATATAAGTATTTTAAGTATTAGGATGTATATTTCTTAATTATGTATGTGTACTTTATACCTTAAGGCACATTGTCCCTTACCCCGTCTTTTGCTGTATAAAATTTCTCTCCATCCTCCGGTTGCCTGGAAGAGATCGCTCTTAGCGATAAGGCCGCCATTTGTTTCACTAGATTTAGGAATTTGTCTTTTTGTTTATTCATTTTTTGTTTTGTGTTGTGAACAATAAAGTGTTTCTATCTATCTATCTATCTATCTACATGTAATAGGCTACAGTTAAGGTACATATTTATATTATCCAACGGTGAAATAATTTTTCAAATATGTCCTGCAATTCAGTAGTTAGCGCGTTCAAACAAATAAGCTGTTGAGCTTTATAATATTAGCATAGATTTTATTAGAATAACTGCACAACTATGAGTTTATTGCATACTTAATTTAATTTAAATCCGTTCATTTGCTACATGTGAAAACATGCACACATAAACTTTCGCCTTAATAATAATATTAATATTTATAACATATTATAATGTGATTCCATAGTATTATAATTGACACATTGCAATATTTATAAAAATTTCATTTAAATCTAGTAATGAAAACTGATACAAGTAGGTATGATTCACTTTTCAAATATTAAATTTGTAAGATAGCAGAGCTATTTATTACATATAGACGTATTTTATCTAGTGTTTGCTCCCTCTTTCGACAATCGTATGATGTGATAAACCCCTTAATCAAAAATAACTATTTTAAAATCATTAACACCTGTGTACTTACATAGATTGAAAATATCTTGGAAAGCTGACGTCAATTACGGGATTAAATATATGGGATTATATTATAGATATGGGATTAAGTGTGTTAACAAAACTAATAAATAAAAAAAACAGTAATAAATAAAATAATAAAAGCCGTGCCGGCCGTAGATAGATGAACGAATAGAAGAGAATAGATAGAAGCCGTAGTGAAGAAAACGTGCGGTTCCCAATCATGAGGTCGGAGGTTCGAAACCCGCCTCCATCTTCAAGTTCTCTTCCGAGTGTAGTTTGTCGTCATCGTTCTTTAACAATGAAGGAAAACGTTGTGGAATATTCTAAGAATCATGGGTCATTCGCTTACTTGCTCTGGGCTAGCTAGCTAGGAATAGGCCCTTGACTCTCTTCTTGCGAGAGCAAAACCCGAATCCGAACCGCAAAAAAATGTAGTAGTGGGCTGCTTGTGCTATTCTTATGAGTCTTCTGTCAACTTGCATTTGATCAGCGTGGTGGACTGTATCCTTGATACTCTCCTTGTGAGAGAAGGCCTCGTATTCCAGCAGTGGGAACATATAGTGGGCTGCTTACGTAAGCTATGATGGCCATCAGGGATAGAAATGCGGTTGTGGTGGAAGCCCTGTGCCGGGAGGAGACGATTTAAAAAAAAAAAACAAAAATCGATCTTGAGAGCACTAGAATTAATAGTTGAAATAGTCCTTATTAGAAGAAAGAAAAATAGGGGTATTATATTGAGATTGTATTTTGGACTCAAAGATGTGCCGAAGTTTCCCGAACGCTGCCCATCCGAGTTGGATCCTTCGCTGGACCTCTTTGTCGAAGTTGGATCTACCTAAATGGATCTTTTGACCCAGCTAGACGTATTCGTCAACAACTTCGAGTATGGTATTCCCAACAATAACCGGTACAGGTGAGACATGAACATTTGACATGACCTTCGTCTTGTCCATATTCATCATCGAACCTACCTGTTGGGATCCTCTACTGATTTCCCTGAGCATAGCACCGAGGTCCTCCAGCGACTCCGCCACAATGACTATGTCGTCGGCAAACCAAAGGTGAGTGGTGCATTCGCCGTTGATATTGATGCCATATCCGTTCCAGTCCAGTAGCTTAAAAACATCTTCCAGCGCGGCAGTGAACAGTTTCGGAGATAGAACATCTCCCTGTCTCACGCCTTTCTGTAGCTGGATATGTTTTGTGCACTGGTCTTGTAGTTGGACAGACATTGTGGCGTTGCTATAAATACACTTCAACACTTCGATATAGCGTTAGTCGATGCGGCATCGCTGGAGAGACTGAAGCACTGCCCAGGTCTCGATGGAGTCAAAGGCTTTCTCATAGTCCACATACGCTATACATAGTGGCCGATTATACTCATCGGTTTTCTGTATAATCTGCCGGAGCGCATGGATGTGGTCTATGGTACTATAGCCTTTTCGGAAACTGGCTTGTTCGGGTGGCTGGAAGTCGTCAAACCTGCGTGCGAGACGATTCGTGATTACCCTCGAAAACAACTTATAAACGTGGCTCAGAAGTGAGATGGGTCTGTAGTTCTTCAACAAGGTGTTGTCACCTTTTTTGAAGAAGAGCACCACCACACTTCTGCTCCACGTTTCTGGCGTATTACCGTTAAGTATGACGGCGTCGAACTGGAGGACTTTAAGTACCGGTTTTCCATCCGCTCTCAGAAGCTCAGTCATAATTCCGTCGTCGCCAGGTGCTTTGTTGTTTTTAAGTTGTTTGAGGGCCATCCTAATCTCATACAGGCTGACTTCCGGGATATCTTCGGTAAAGTGTCGGGTCAGCTTGGCTCTGGGGTCTTTTGCCATGCTAACGACAGGTTGTTATAAAGTGTATTAGTTGTTAAAAAAACAAAATTATTGGTGTGAATAGAAATGTGTTTTTTTTACTTTAAAGTGAACTATAAAGTCAAATAAAAAACAATTGTACTAACTGTAACCTAATTAACGTTAATGCATTCTACTAATATATAAATGTGATTACTTGGATGTTTATATTCTTGTTAAATGATTTTGCAGAAGACATCGTCACGAGAGCTGTTGAAATCGATAAGTTTGCAATAGTCTAAGATCCGTAGTATTATTATCATACATCGGCCTTCACCCATCACTTTAATGGGTGAATATGTTAAGAATTACCGACGACATTGTTCTCTTTGCCACATCAGCACCACAACTAGAGCTCATGCTCCAAGATCTGAGCAGTGCTAGCCGAGAGGTGGGACTTCTGATGAACTGGTCAAAAACACAACTCATGACTAATAGCATAAAACGTAGGGTCGAGGTAGATGGGCTAGCAATACTTTATGTCAATGAGAACACTTACTTAGGCCAGATAGTTTCTTTCGATAATAGGAGATCTGGTATACTGGTCCATGAAAGAGCTAATGACGGGAGAACTTCCGATATCCCTAAAACACAAACTGCTCGACACATGTATCTTGCTCATCTTAACCTACGGTGTACAGACTTGGTCATTAACTAAAGCTCAGAAGTTCCGCCTCGGAGTTTGTCAACGAGCAATGGAACGTAGTATTTTAGGTATTAAAAGACAAGACCATGTTCGCAACACCATACTACGTTCCATTACGGGTGTAACAGACGTAAGCTTTAGGTCTGCAAACCTTAAATGGGAGTGGGCGGGTCATGTAGCAAGAATGCACCCCTATCGGTGGGCCAGAGTTTCTACGGAGTGGACGCCATCGGCCAGTCGACCCCAGGGTCGTCCTCCAATGCGATGGAAGGACGAGCTCGGAGCGTTTAAAAATAATTGGACGATGGCAGCTCAGGACCGGATAAAGTGGAGGGAATTTGGGGAGACCTTTGCCCAGCAGTGGGACAGTTGTTGTTAAATAAAAAAAAAGAATTATGAGGTCTTGTTCGACGCAACGCGCAGCCAAACTTCTGGCGTCTTCTAGCATTCCATTCATGGCGGTACTGCCACCAGCATAGTAGTGTAAAAGATTGGGTACTTATATGTGGTATAGTTATTATTGGAGTAATTCTTTCGGCTTAAATGTAAATCCCACTAAGACTCAGGTTATAATACTAGGTAGTGCTCATATGATATCCAGAGTCGACTGGGCCACAATCCCTGAAATTGTTTTCAACGGCGTCGTTGTACCTTACAGCGAATCAGTCAAAAATCTTGGCGTTGTCTTAGACCACACGTTGAGCTGGGAACCACATCTTAAATCGATCAGCTCTAAGCTGTTTGCATCTGGCGGGGCGCTGAGGCGATTGCGAAATTTTTTACCCACTGCTACCAAAATTGCGCTTGCACAATCCCTTCTTCTCCCTATCCTGGACTATGCAGACGTCTGCTATCTCGACCTCAAAGAAGATCAGCTAGATAAACTTGAGCGTCTCCAAAATTATTGTATAAGATTGATATTTGGATTACGCAAGTATGATCATGTGTCTCAATTTCGTATACAGCTCAAGTGGCTCCCCATTCGCTTTCGTCGGAATGCTCATATTATATCACTTCTCTATAACGTGTTATTTAACCCCACTTTTCCGCGGTATTTGAAGAAACTTTTCACCTTTTGGAGCAAAGCACATAATCTACCGCTCAGGTCAAAATATAACTTATTCCTTCAAACACCGTCGACGCGCAGTGAAACTTTTTATGGCAAGTCATTTGGTTTTCAAGCTGTCCAGCTGTGGAACGCCTTGCCGGTCAACATTAGGCAAGCTCCATCTCTTGTCGTCTTTAAGGACCAAGTCAAACAGTACTATTTGTTGCAGTTATCAGCAAGTTGAATTCATTATTTATGAAATAGTATATTCCTAATTGTTTAATAGTAATTGTTTTCCTTTATGCATATATTATTTTTAGTTATACATATATGTTATACGTTTTATATATTAGTTTATTTATTACTTATTTGTGTATTAGGATGTAAAATTATTAATATGTAATATTGGTACATTATTGTATAGAATTAAATTATGTATGTTAGTAATTATTAGTGTGTTATTTTAACTATATACTATACAGAAGTGTAAGCTTCTATATACTCCAAATTGTACCCTCGTCTTCCATTACTCATATCTTCTTCACCATCCTACGGTTGCCTGGAAGAAATCGATTTTAGCGATAAGGTTGCCCATTGTTACTTTGTTTGAAGGTGTTTCTGTATTTTGTTTTATTATTTAAGTGCAATAAAGAGTTTATCTATCTATCTATTGAAATGTAGGTAAATATATTGAAATCTCTTTATCGTGACATAAACAAATTGAAATACTACAGGAAAACATTTATTACCTAGCGTCACAAGTGGTGGTCTTTTTGCTGAGAGCAAACTTTTCCAGACAACCCCTTAAGGGCGTGTGGGCCGTAATTTTGAATTTTTAAAACAACTTAAAGACCTTTAAAATAGTGTATTAAACTCTGAAAAAAATATATGTATTAGTTAAGGATCTAATCTAGTGCAATTCGTAGTCAATAACACGATTTAATGAATTTTACATGATATAAAAAAATCCCAAAGTTACCCCTTTTCAAAAAGTTTTTTCAAGTTTATGACTAAACTAATGAATTTTTTTACTAAATTTTGTACTCAACGAAAGCCACTAAAAGTTATAGATGCATTCGCAGAGTTTGACTTGATAAAAGTATCAGTTATTCACTATGTTTTAATATCTACCATATATATAGCGCGCCGTTCGGCAGGCCTGATCAGTCGCGTTTCGGCGCTCACGGACGACGGGCCTGTGCTTGATTTAGCAATTTTGACAACCAATAAATTTTAAATATTACGATCATAGTGCCACAGTATAACAATATCAGTAGGTATTACTAGTGAAGCACGCTATGATCTTGATTTTTGATACCGTTTTCATTGGAATTGCGAATAGACGCTGATACTAATTAGTACGCTGTTTACTTTATGTTGTAGACTAATAGGGAGTCTCAAAAAACTGACGTCGATAAGACATCAGTAAAAAATTCAATGCGGATGCAATGGAAAATAGTTCAGTATCGGTAAAATATTCGTCCGTCAAATCAGAGATCGGGATAAGAAAATAATGAGGGAGAAATCTCTGCGTAAATCTAATATAAATGCAAGTTAGGTATCATAAATGATACCTAACTTGCATTTATATGCCATTTAGGTAAATTCTTTGGTAGTAAGGTACTTAGTACTTGGAAGAAAAGTCCTCATATACAGATTTTACCACTTTAAAAGAGACTCTTGCGCAAACTATTCAGTTTAGAAAAAAAATGTTAGGAACTTCAATACAATTTTTGAACATCTATCCATAGATACACGTATGATTTTGATAGATTTTTTTTTATTTCTTTTCCAAGTTTGTGACACCACTAAAATTTATTGTTTTTCCTTTTTTTGTATGAAAATGTTAATATTGTTCATAGAATACCTACATGTACTTAACAAGTTTTAATAGTATACTTCTTATAGTTTCAGAGAAAAATGGCTGTCACATACGGATGGACAGACATAACGTTTATTTTAAAATTTGTCTACGAATCCTTAAAAACCCAACTTCGTTCATTTAAAACTTATTTAAAATGAAATTTAGACACTCGACCAAATTTGATAAGAAGCCTTTTAGGCAGTGAAATTACTCGTAGAATTTAACTCTGTACTAAATTTCCGATTCGTATTTTTTATATAAGGTTTAGAATCATTTCCTGAGCATAAAATTACAAAATAATAACAAATCCAGGTGGAGCTTCAAGCGCCAGCTCGTAAAAACGTTTTGGCCGATATTCCGAAAAAGTTATAAAGCCTATCATTATTGTAGTAAATAAATGTTTCCATCTTTTGTTGCCAGTAAACTTTTTTTTCGAACTTACCGATTACGATTTATTATGTCCAATTTAATGATAACAATGTAAAAATAAGATGTGGATTCTGTTCCCAGTAGCATAAACATGTCTCTTTTTACCGGAATGGAAGAAGGGTTATGTTTTTCGCGCGTATCTTTATGTTTGTAAAACTTTTATTTCCACATATCTTCCAAACGGCTGGATGGATTTTGGTAACTAAGATATTCTAAGACTAGTCACATTCGCCAAAGTGTCCTTAGATAGTAGGTAATATTTTTTTACGTGTAGTTTTTTTTGTAGTCGGGGTTTTTAAATTAAAGTTATTCTATCATATTGCTCGTTGCTCGAATAAACAGCACCGTTCATTGTCATGATTGAAGAGTTGAACGAAGAGTTTGGTCTCCACTTTTGTAATAAGAACAACTAAGCTGTGAAACGCATTGCCAGAGTGGGTTTTTGTCGATGGTTCGAACCTTGGCGTTACGAGGTACACTGTGTTTGTTTCTATTAGAGAAGCAAGTTCCATCGTAGACCACATCATTTTCATCCACTATTATCGGCATCATCACAATCGTATCATTAAATGGGTTATAAATCGTAAACGGTAAGTTTTACAAAAAAAGTTTACTAGCAACAAAAGATGCAAAATTTTATTGACAAAATATATAGTTTCCAAAATAACGGCTAAAATAGTTTTTTTTCTCAATTGGCGTTTGAAGCTCTACCTGGATCTGTGAGCATTTTGTAATTTTATGCTCAGTAAGTGATCTTTACCTCATAGAAAAAAATTGGTTTAGAAATTTAGTGCAAAGTTGACCAAAAAACCTTCTATTTTTACTGGCCTTTCATTACGTTTCAGCACATTTTTTTAAATTTTTGACGAACTTGTGAATTATTAGGAAACATTTTAAAAATGTGCATGAAATTGGAAAAGCCGTTCTCAACTTAGTGTGTATAGATAAATTTAATATGTCTTCGTTTATATAGCAACAAAACTCTTATCATAAACAAACAAACATAAACAAATCTTGAACAAAAAATGAGTTTAAATTACATAGTCCAATATTTTAATGTTATTTCTGCACTGTGGCACCGATTCCGCGGTCGGTGACGGTCGCGAGAACAAGTCAGCGTTAAATGCCTACTTTGACAGAAATACCTGGCCTTAAAAGAAAATCGCGTACAAACAATTATAAGGGGGAAACGCTATTTAGAACAAAACACGGCTCAAATATTTGTATAATCCTGATTTGTCATTACATCACTCCACGACCGCTGTGGGCTATGGATTGCGTGGCTCAGTGACTCACTATTATCAATTAATTTGCTGTCTTAAAGCTCGAGGTTATCGGTTTGACATAATTATAATAAAGCATTATTCAATTTCACAATAAATCTCCACTTACATTCAAAGTTTCAACTTCTTATCAAACTTTTAACTTTTTTATGAAGCGTTAACTTTAAACGATGTTATACTTATTACCTACTCGTAAGTAACATTATGTATCTTATCATTCTAGATAACTCTATGGCCTATTAGGTAGTAAAACTACCCACAGATACGTAGGTCATTTAGATCGTGGAATCAATTCCACATAAGACACATCATATGTGTGTGATTATACATCCATATACATAAAAATCAATGCCACTTTTCGTTGTCAGTAAACTCCTCCTTAACGGCTCAACCGATTTTTTTTTTTTTTTTTATAATTTTATCATGCAATCAGTCCTTCCGACTATGAGCAGATATGTTGTGAGGCTTTTGATCATAAGGAGATGTTCCCCTATAGGAGCATCTACCATTTTAATATTTTGGCTCAGTCAGCGCCGCAGAGATCTAACGTTCTGTGCCGTTTTAGGCGATTTAAACAGTCTGGCAAAGTGAGCTGGACAGCAAGTTGGTTCGGATGATTTTCCAGCCTTGTTTTGTATTTGCTTGAGCATGCCTTTATCTCTTCCTTCACTGTTGGTATGCCCAGATGTTCGTGTACTTCACTGTTTCTAATGAACCAGGAGCGTTGCTGATTTGCTTGAGAATGTAGTTTTGGGCTCTTTGGACTTTATTTTTGTTAGAGTCGCTGCAGGCTCCCCATAACTGGGTCCCATAGGTCCACACTGGTTTTATGACAGCCTTGTAGATTAGGAGCTTGTTGTCAAGTGACAGTTTTGAATATCTGCCCAGGAGCCAATAGAGGCTCTTGTATTTGAGGTTGATCTCTTTGCATTTCGTATCAATATGTTTTCGCCATGTCAATCTACGGTCTAAGTGCAATCCGTGATATTTAACAGTATCACTCTGGGGCAGCTCCCTACTACCAAGGTTTACAAGACGACAAGTTTCTCGTCGCAGTGTGAAGGTGACCTGCACTGATTTATTGGCACTCACTTTTACACGCCATTTGTCAAACCAGTAGCTCATTTCGTCAAGTCCTCGTTGAAGTTTCGCTGTGGCATCTGCAGGGTCGTTACTAGAGGCTAAAATTGCTGTATCATCAGCATAAGTAGCAATGGTGACGCCTGGTGTGAGTGGGAGGTCTGCTGTGTACATAGTGTACAAGACTGGGCCAAGAACGGAGCCCTGTGGCACTCCAGCAAGTATCTCGTGAAAACCTGACAAGCGGTCATCTTCTCTGACTTGGAATATTATATCGCTTAGATATGACTCTATTATTTGAAAGAAGCTGTGAGGAAGAAGTAACTTGATCTTGCAGAGCAAATCCTTATGCCACACCCGGTCAAAGGCCTGTTGAACGTCAAGGAACACTGAAGAGCAATATTCTTTCCTCTCAAGACTTTCACTAATGTGTCTGCATACTCTGTGTACTTGTTCAGTGGTGGCTCAACCGATTTGAATGTCTTTTTTGTATACGTTTGGGTAGGGCCCTGGATGGTTTAGATTCACAACTAACCCCGGCAGATGGCGCTGCAGTTGGTATCTAAGCTATTATCCGAGCGAAACCGGAATGGACCGCTAGTACCCATATATAAGTTCCGGCTAGTCTAGTCGGGAGAGTGGCGACTGTCGATCCGGAACCCCGTATTCAAATCCCACGCGCACTACTAGCCATTTCGAAGTAATGTGCGTAATGCCGCTAACTTAATACCGGTAAAGAAAAACATCGTGAGGTAACCGACAGGTAACAACAATCTTCTATGAGGTCATGTGTCATCCATCAACCCGCACTGAGCCACTGTGGATTACGGCCTTGACTCTCTCCTTGCGAGAGAAAGCCCCGTGTCCTAGCTGTTGGAGCTTTTAGTGGGCTGTTTATGCTTATGCCTATTATCACTGAGTAACAAAGCTTTCGTATTTTAATCGATTTAGGCTAGGGATATCAACGAAATTTCAAAAAATGTGACACATCCCAAAAATAGATGAAGGAACAAAATTATGGACCCACAGTTGTGTAGATTATGTGGCATAGAGGTCGCGGATCTATTCTTGCTACAATCATAGTGTAACAAACTTTTTTATTTTAAAAACTCGTATTATATTTATTATTTCCTCCTCTGAGCAGGCACTTAACTTGGTCATCTCTTACTTAAAAGTATTTTTTAAAATGAATGTACTTAATATAGAGTGGCAGAACAAGTAAGCCATGCGCCTAATGGCGAGCGACATGTTTGCTTATAAAGTACAGTGTTATACGAGTCTGAACACGAAGGGTCTAAAAGTCTAAATCAATGTAGCACTGGCAGTTGGAAGTAAAAAAAATCTAGAGACCTGGCTAAGTGGCGTGCCTAGAGAAGGGTTTATACAGCTGTGGATATTGGGTAGCTAGTTGAGGTCACCATAGGCCAACCTGCCATAGGTCCCTATAAAAAGAAGAGCATGGTTGTCTCGTTCCGCTGCTCCGTCGCCGTTCCGACGTTATGCCGCTACGTCACTATATTCCCACGTGACGTGAACCCATAAAAAATACTATACTAAAATCTCTGACCGGGTCTAAAGAAGTTTTTGTTTATATACTTATATTATACAGTGGCGAGACGACCAGGACATGTGCCTGATAAGTAATAAGCCTGTTCATAACAGCACGCTATTAGAACATGATTAGTCCAAATCATTAGCCCTGCACTGTGCTCGTCACTCAGAAATATAAGATGTTATTATATCTCTATACCCTGTAATTTAACTGGAAACATTACCCTTCAAACTGGAATACAGTGACATTTTCACATTACTGATTGGCGGTAGAATAACTGGAAAAGTGTGGTACTTCCCCATGCGGACTCTGCAAAGAGTCTATCACTACTGTTCAGTAAACACTTTGAAGCTGAAATTGTGTTTTTCTTTAACTTTTTTTAATAAATTAACTACTATTATGTAGAAAATAGCGTAGTATCCGCAGCTATACAAATTACGTATTGTACAACATTAGTGCTTTTTTAATTCTAAGTTATAAGTTTTCACTTCTATTGGTTGTCCGTATGACTGCCAATTTTCATATTCAATTTATACAGATGTCGATTTAACATTGATAGGAGTATACGTAATCACATCAGTGTCAAGAACACAACGCGTAAAACATTAATACCTAACAAATTCTCCATTCACCCTAGCAACAGTTTTATGAATGAACAGGCCTATCTCCAAGCTACTTATCTTGTGGATTCTCATGTTTAAGTAATTAAGACAGATAAGGAAAGTTTCATTGAATTACTTAATTAAGATAAAAAAATACGCGTACACCACAAGACAAATCATACTTACTCGTATCTTATTTCACACAGTAATTAAAAGTAGATTTCTATTATGGATACAAAATGATATGAACAAATGCGAATAAATTAATCAGTTAGAGTATAAAATATTGTAAACGTAATTTTCATAAATTGGGCGTGTTTACTGCATGTCAGATTGTCTTTGGGTTGAAACTACTACTCTGTGGAATTTAGATAAGAAACGACTTTGCGGCATGCCTATAAATATATAATAAATAAATATATATATAAAACCTTGGCGGAATGACCTAGACCAATATTAGCAGAACTGACCCAGCATATTCATCACCCGATAGAGACAAATAGAAAGAGAGCATGGAGGTCTTTGCCCAACATTGGGACATATCGGGCTCTGAATAAAAACAAGCTTAATTTTAGAAAAAATCTTTTAAAACCAAGCTTTTGTTACTTGTTAATAAAACAAACAAAAATAAAAGTGAAAAGCCAGGTTCTAGCTCCATTATCAGACACTGATTACCATCTAGAATCAAATTACTCGTTGAGATGATTCTAACAAACTCAAACTCGATGCGGTTAAAGCATCAAAGCTATGACATAAATAAATAAAGTTTAATTGCAGAGTTCCTGTGGTCATCAACCAACTTCATCATCAGACCCTTGTTATCATCTATCACCAAAGTACTTGTCAAGACGGATCATACGAGCCCAAGCTCGATGGTGTTGTGTCGTTTAATTACCGAGTTTCCATGGCCATCATCAAACCAGTTCTATGGTACCAAATTAATACCATCCAAGTTACATAGATGTAGGTACGAAATTTTGCCTCAATCGGTATCCGGGCAGTGGATCAAATTTAACGATATAACTATCGATTAAGGCCAGGTAATTCTGTCAAAGTAGGCATTTAACGCAGTCTTGTTCTCGCGACCGTCACCGACCGCGGAATCGGTGCCACAGTGCAGATATAACATTAAAATATTGGACTATGTAATTTAAACTCATTTTTGTTCAAGATTTGTTTACGTTTGTTTGTTTATGATAAGAGTTTTGTTGCTATATAAACGAATAAATATTAAATTTATCTATACTCGTAGATATACAAAACTCAACATTTTCTTTTTTGGTCACACTATAAGTTGAGAACGGCTTTTAAAATTTCATGCATCTTTTTAAAATGTTTCCTAATAATTCACAAGTTCGTCAAAAATTTAAAAATGTGCTGAAACGTAATGAAAGGCCAGTAAAATAGACGGTTTTTGGCCAACTTTGCACTAAATTTCTAAACCAGTTTTTTTCTATGAGGTAAAGATCACTTACTGAGCATAAAATTACAAAATGCTTACAGATTCAGGTAGAGTTTCAAAAGCCAATTGAAAAAAACTGTTTTAGCCAATATTTTGGAAACTATATATTTTGACAACAATTGTAGAATATAAAATTTTGCATCTTTTGTTGCTTGTAAACTTTTTTTGTAAAACTTACCGTTTACGATTTATAGGCCATTTAATGATACGGTTGTGATGATGCCGAAAATAGTGGATGAAAATGATGTGGTCTACGATGGAACTTGCTTCTCTAATAGAAACAAACACAGTGTACCTCGTAACCCCAAGGTTCGAACCTTCGACAAAAACCCACTCTAGCAATGCGTTTCACAGCTTAGTTGTTCTTATTACAAAAGTGGAGACCAAACTCTTCGTTCAACTCTTCGATCATGATGATGAACGGTGCTGTTTATTCGAGCAACGAGCAATATGATAGAATAACTTTAATTTAAAAACCCCGACTACAAAAAAATCTACACGTAAAAAAATATTACCTACTATCTAAGGAGTCTAAGGACACTTTGGCGAATGAGACTAGTCTTAGAATATCTTAGTTACCAAAATCCATCCAGCCGTTTGGAAGATATATGGAAATAAAAGTTTTACAAACATAAAGATACGTGCGAAAAACATAAGCCAAGCCTTCTTCCATTCCGGTAAAAAGAGACATGTTTATGCTACTGGGAACGGAATTCACATCTTATTTTTTTACATTGTTATCATTAAATTGGACAAATAAATTGTAATCGGTAAGTTCGAAAAAAAAGTTTACTGGCAACAAAAGATGGGAAATTTTATTTTCTACAATAATAATAGGCTTTATAACTTTTTCGGAATATCGGCCAAAAACGTTTTTTCGAGCTGGCGCTTGAAGCTCCACCTGGATTTGTTATTATTTTGTAATTTTATGCTCAGGAAATGATTCTAAACCTTATATAAAAAATACGAATCGGAAATTTAGTACAGAGTTAAATTCTACGAGTAATTTTACTGCCTAAAAGGCTTCTTATCTAATTTGGTCGAGTGTCTAAATTTCATTTTAAATAAGTTTTAAATGAACGAAGTTGGGTTTTTAGGGATTCGTAGACAAATTTTAAAATACGAGTATACGTTATGTCTGTCCATCCGTATGTGACAGTCATTTTTCTCCGAAACTATAAGAAGTATACTATTAAAACTTGGTAAGTACATGTATTCTATAAACAATATTAACAGTTTCATACAAAAAACGAAAAAACAATAATTTTTGGTGGTGTCACAAACTTGGAAAAGAAATTAAAAAAAAATCTATCAAAACCATACGTGTATCTATCTATGGATAGGTGTTCAAAAATTGTATTGAAGTTCCTAACATTTTTTTTCTAAACTGAATAGTTTGCGCAAGAGTCTCTTCCAAAGTGGTAAAATCCGTATGTGAGGACTTTTCTTCCAAGTACTAAGTACCTTACTACCAAAGAATTTACCTAATGAGATATAAATGCAAGTTAGGTATCATTTATGATACCTAACTTGCATTTATATTAGGGGATTTACGCAGGGGATTTCTCCTCTCTCATTATTTCCTTATCCCGATCTCTGATTCGACAGACGAATATTTTACCGATACTTATCTATTTTCCATTGCATCTGCATTGAATTTTTACTGATGTGTTATCGACGTCAGTTTTTGAGACTCCTATTGGTCTACAACATAAAGTAAACAGCGTACTAATTAGTATCAGCGTCTATTTGCAATTCCAATGAAAACGGTATCAAAAATCAAGATCATAGCGTGCTTCACTAGTAATACCTACTGATATTGTTATGCTGTGGCACTATGATCGTAATATTTAAAATTTATTGGTTGTCAAAATTGCAAAATCAAGCACAGGCCCGTCGTTCGTGAGCGCCGAAACGCGACTGATCAGGCCTGCCGAACGGCGCGCTATATATATGGTAGATATTAAAACATAGTGAATAACTGATACTTTTATCAAGTCAAACTCATGAAAGCATCTATAACTTTTTAGTGGCTTTCGTTGAGTACAAAATTTTGTAAAAAAATCATTAGTTTAGTCATAAACTTGAAAAACCTTTTTGAAAAGGGGTAACTTTGGGATTTTCTTCTATCAAGTAAAATTCATTAAATCGTGTTATTGACTGCGAATTGCACTAGATTAGATCATTAACTAATACATTTATTTTTTTCAGAGTTTAATACACTATTTTAAAGGTCTTAAAGTTGTTTTAAAAATTCAAAATTACGGCCCACACGCCCTTAAATAAGCATATAGACTGTAGGCCCGTGAACAAAATTTATGGGTCATCTGATACAGCAGGAGACCTATGTAGGATGATAGAAGGGTATAAAGTAATAAGATTGAGCACTATGCCGTTGAACAACACGTTTTTTTTTTTTGATCTTATATATGAATCTTCAAATATGTATTTGAATGAAAGATTTAATGAGGTAATTATTGTACACAATTGGTAATAAATTTATTTTTGTAATAATTTTGTGATTTAATTTGATTATTTTGATTTGATGAATTTGTAAAGTTTTCATTTTTTTTTGTATTTGTATGGTTGAAGGGTGATTTGACTTGTAAACTGTGTCATCAATTTTATATGAATTGGAAAAATATTTGTATGCCTAGCATATCAGGCAAAACATGACGACAAGCTACTTTAAACTTTTTGTGACCTATTTTATATATCATGCATTATGTGTGTTTGTAATTTACTCATGTTTTGAACAAATAAATTATCTTTTATCTTTTACGGCGGTAAAAATATGACTGTTGGCTACGCTATGTTTTTTCGTAAACATCATTAACCTTTAAGTACCGACGTGCCATTTTAGTTACATAAGTACCGACGTGACGTCTGCCGGACCACCATAGCCTAAGTGAGGATTTTATTTTATATTTTAAGATGTTTTGAAAAAAAATAATTTGGGTGTATTGTTGATATATCTAGTTGTGGTATAAATAAAACAAAACACAAAAGTTTTCACATTAATTATTGGTTAAAAAATATAGGTTTGAACTCTTGTGACCTTTGGGAGAAAAATATCAGTCCTATCTTAATCATTTATTTTTATCAACTAATTAAATGTTTTATTTTTTTCTCAAAGATTAATAAGTACAAAAATAATAACAATATGAATTCGATAAAGTATAAAACGTTTTTTTTTAAATACAAGGCATAAAGTTACACGATCTTTCAAAATGTACAAAAACACTTTTTGCATACTGGCTTCCTGCATTGTACGCACACATGTTTCATGCAAGTGCCAAATTTGTTAGATGCCGATCATGGTCACTCTCTAAGACAATACAATTCAGGGCGATATCCTAAGATTCAGACTCTTATCTCTAATTGAGCCATTTCACTATTATCGCTTTGTGATTTTTATTGTAAGGCGTAGTTACACGTTTCTTTCTTGAGACAAAAACACATTTTTTTTTTATTTGAGCTTACACCTGATGTACTCGGCTCATCCATTTTTATAACCAGCTGAAAATAAAACAAAAAACAGTAATCTCAGAAAAAACACGTATCCAAAAAAGTTACATAAGTACAGTTGAGTGGTCTGTCAGACCACTTGCAATTTTATAAAAGTTATAACTCACCGAAATCGCACGCGCCGACTCAGCCACTATCCTCGAACGTTGCCTAGCGATAACTCGAGGGGTATATGGAAACACGGGGGAATACGTCTTCGTTAACACATTAAACTAGTGCATTCGATCTCTGCAATTGTCTGTCAGACCACGCGTCGGTACTTAAAGGTTAATCTGTGGTAGATATCATCGTTGAGAGGCAATATCAGGCAAAATGGCGGGCAAGTGCAAAGCTATGATTCTTAAAAAAAACCTCCCAGATCCATGGTAGTAAAACTATTACACTTAGAGCGTCTATACAGTCATCCATTCGCTGGATGTGGCCGCACCATCGCAACTGTCCCCTCATGAGTAAGGCCTCCATGCCGAGGGCATCCGAGCGACGAAGGCCATCAGCATTTGTAACACCACAAAAGTGTCCCGCTTTCTTATATCTCTCTTATACAGGCACCAAGTTTCTATAGTGTATAAAAGGATAGGCAGCACAATAACACGGTACACTGACAGCTATCGTTATACGTTACGTCGTGATTGAGCAACAAATATCTAAATATCCAAACATTGACATATACAATATTACCTAGTAGAATGTATTTATAAATAATTGTGAAGTCCTGTAGAATATATTAAATATACATTTCTTACCATCTGTAAGTACCTACATACCAAACGAACAGTTTTGACTCTTCTTTTGTAATAAGAACGTCTAGGCTATAGAATGCGTTGCCTGAGTGGCTTTTTCCCGACAGTTACAATATTGATATCTTCAAATCGAGAGTGAATTCGTTTCTTCTGCGTAAGCTCCCTCCATCATAGACCGCATCGTCGCTTAGCATCAAGCGAGATGCCGATCAAGTGTAAGCCTTCAAAAGTTAAAAAAAATGGCAGTCATAGGAACTGCCGATAGAAGTGAAAACTAATAACTCTAAATTTGATAATTTACTTTGGAATGGGGTGAAACCCACTTACGTGGGCGAATCCGTAGGTCGTGACCATAAGCATGTCTATATAGAAATGCGTCAGTCAATGGGAAATGCGGACGCATTACTAGATGGCCAATGTCCATGGTCCCGAGCTTACTTGAAGATTTCTCATCATTCCCGAGCTAGAATACAATTCACAGCCCACGAAAAATATGTCTGTTCCGAGCCAAAAAACGTTTTCACTTCAAAAAATACATTTGAAAACAGTAAATTGCATTTTTTTTTTAACTTTTATAGGTTTACACTTGACCGCCATCTCGCCTGATGTTAAGCGACGATGCGGTCTACGATGGAGCGTGTTTATCTAGAAGAAACCGATTCACTCTCGATTTGAAGACACAAAGATTGTAACCTTCGGGGCAAACCCACTCAGGCAACGTATTCCACAGCCTAGACGTTCTTATCACAAAAGTAGAGTCAAACCTCTTCGTTCGTGTCTTTGGAACATCAACCATGAAACGATGTCGCTTTTTCGAGCTACGAGCATTCCGATAAAAAAAAGGGCAAGGTGGTATCAGATCATGCAAATCAGTCGCACACCGATAGGTTGGCAATTTTTCGGCGATGATCAAGACTTTATAGTCTTTTTCGCAGAAGAGAGTCATTGCCTATGAGCCTTATTATATCATTATTATATTGCTTTTTCTGTGATGTGATTGCTTAGCTTATCACCAGAATCTCCTAAAAATCTCACGATGATTCAGACATTCGACACGCGCCTAAAGCCAGCCGCCGTGACAAGCGCCCACCATTGCCGGACCACGTGCTCGAGAGAGGTAATAACCCTATTTAAATTCATTCAAATTTTCCACTTGAAACTTGTCGCGACTCGTCGTTTGATAGCGGCGACCACTGGGGACAGATAACAGCTACATTCGGACTACTACGTAACGACACTGATAAGCATTTGGATTATCCGACATTTCTGGAATCGGATATCTCCTGTATTATATGATTAAAAAAACTGTATTATATCTTCAAATCGAGAGTGAATCGGTTTCTTCTAGGTAAGCACGCTTCATCGTAGACTACATCGTCGTATAACATCAGGCGAGATGGCGGTCAAGTGCTAACCTAATATAGTTAAAAAATAAGTAGTGGTAGGTTTTTGCAGAATCTGCTTAGAAGTACCTCACCTTTGCTAGTAATTCTACCACTAAGCAGTAATCCAAACATCGCTGTGTTCCGGTTTCGAAAGCAATGTTCCAAGAGAACATAGAGATAAATCATCTACCTAACATCTATCAAGACTATTCGTATTCCAATAGCTGCGTGTCACTGTGCTGTTATGGGAAGGCGTGTTGCTTACTATCAGGCACATGTCCTACTCGTCCGTTACTTTATACTACTTCTAAAAAAAGTTATAAACAGCCCACTCTGTGTTCTTACTGCTGCGGCTCTCACAATGAGATAGCCTAGTGGATAGATTGGCTAACCGTTATCAGCTGATATCTTACTAATACACAGTTAGAACGTTGTCTGGAAGAATAAATAAGATACTTTTTTATCGTACAGAGTGACGCGACGAGCAGGACATGTACCTGATGGTAAGCAACATACCTGCCACAGCACAGTGATCAGTGACACGCAGCTATTGGAATATGAAGAGTCCAAATCATTACCTAGGACTGCACTGCGCTCGTCACCCAGAGATCTAAGCCCTGCAATCTGGAATATTTTTGAAGTGAAAATTTACACGCATACATTTTTCTTGGGCTCTTTGAATTGAATTTTAGCGTCAAACGCTCGGGAATGATAAGAGTGATTCGGGTATACTCGGGACCATGGCCATTGGGCATCTAGAAATGCGTCAGCATTTCCCATTGGACATCTAAAAACACGTCAGCATTACCCATTTGCTATCTAGAAATGCGTTAGCATTTCTATATAGCCATGCTCATAGCCACGCCCTCCGGTTTCACCCGCGTAGTTTCCAAACTAAAACCCTCTACACACGAGCCCTAAAATCAGAGGAAATTACGTAAAATTTATGGAGAGGACCCTACATCGCACCATATATCACCAATCATATGGTGCGATGTAGGCTACTTTTACGTCTTACGTTTTACGTCTTACGTCCCCACTACTTATGCGTAATTTCCTCTGATTTTAGGACTCGTGTGTTGAGCGTTTATGCTATCAAATTCTGAGTTTATAAGTTTTCCCTTAGTTTCGTTGTAGGCAGGCAGTTCCTATGACTGCCATTTTTTCAGGAACGGAAAAATAATGGGAACGGCAAGGACGCGGGTAAAACCGCAAACTACTGCTAGTGTTTTATTAGTTGTAGTGGCCTAGCAGCAAGAACGTCCAATTTCACAACGATGAGGTCGTAGGATCGAATCCCGCCCACACTTCTGACTATTCCTCCGAATGCAGATGTTCAGTTAGTCGTTACCGCTGGCTTTAACACTAAAGGAAAGTATCGTGAAGAAACGCCGTGTACAAGAAAAACATCCTTCAAGGACACGTGTCATCTACAAACCCGCACTTAGCTAGCGTGGTCTACAATACTTTAACTCTCTCCATAGAGAAAAACCCCGAGTCCCAGCAGTGGGAACAGAAATTTGGGTGCTTTACGTGGCGTTTTTACTCGTAGATGTGAGTCCTAAAGGAAAACCAGTAATTTACTTCGTTTATTTTCTTAAACAATGTTTTAAGACCTTTTAAAAATGTAATGAATAAATGAATTCCTAAGTTATGAAGTGAACAAAAAATTGTATTTAGTTCAAATATTTTCACAAAACTGAAACTTATAAGCTTTTAAGTTTGCAAGATCACTGACCTTCTATGGTTACGAGACCTCAAATATTGCCTAATGTTACCACGATTCATTGATGACTGTACCTCAAAATATCCAATAAAATTATGGTAATGAGCGCAACTAGAATGTCCAATAGGATTTCAAGCATCTTACGCCACCTTGTGAAGGCCACCACAGGCCCGGCTTTCCGGTTCAATCAGTATTCTGTCCCGTTATTCTTCGTCATTGAACGTGCAAATGACTAAACTCCACTTATGCCTACAAGAATAAAAAAATCTACTTATCTATTCGCACGCGTGCCGTCTTCGCGTCGCCGCCGTCGAAAAGGCGCAGGCATGACACTGCACATTCCACTATAGCAATCGGTTACTCGTATTATCACTATTCGTCATCGATACGATAGAGATGTTACGCCATAAAAAAGATGTCGACTGCTTCATTGATATTCCGATAATGTTGGATTTCGGTAATGTCATTTTGTAGCACTCTCCTTGAATCCGCCGGGAAAGTTTCACGCTCACACGCCGGGTTATCTACCGGCAATAAGTGGTATATATGTCGGTTTAAAGGGCAGTGTTGCCATATACGTTACAGGATGATTATAACTACTAATATTTTAAATTTAAAAGTTTGCGGAACGCATAACCTGAGTGGATGTTACCTAATGGACATGGTATGGGCATCTCTAAGTACAAATATAAATGCAAACAACGATGTATCGTTTACCATCAGGCATGATGGCGTTCAAGTGCAAAAATATATAATCAGCAAAAATTAAACAAATTTGGCTTTGACTTAGCTAAGACGGGTTCTGGAGTGGAGACCGCGAATCGGTAAACGTAATGTAGGACGCCTTGAGACTAGATGGAGTGACGATATTCGAAAGGCAGCTGGTGGCGGTTGGAGACGGAAGACCGAGGATCGGGCTGAGTGGCGTATCATGGGAGAGGCCTATGTCCAGCAGTGGACAAGTACAGGCTGATGATGATGATGCTGACGAGCTTTGACAAGATATTGCACAATCCAAAAAATTACGCTGTATTAAAATATAATAAAAATAAAATTCCATCACATCGACACAGGCTTGGAACAAAAACTGCTATTTATGAACGGATTAATGGCGATTCATTTTAGGGGATTGCAGTTTTCTGAGAAACAAAATGATATCGGATTAATAATTGTTATCGTTTGTTATCTTATAAATTTTCATTAATTTATAATTATAGTGTGTAGTAGAAGTTTTTCACAATGATTTATGTTCACGAAATACGATTCTAGAGCAAAATTTTTACAAACCAAGAATGTCATATTTATTTTTATCTAATCAAAATCCTTAATAAATTCAAGCGTTTAGCTTCAAAAACTACGAAAATTCCATAAAATCATGCATCCCCCTTTTTAGGTGGAAGAAATATCTTTAGGGATCTGCTACTATTACTATTACTTTGTTTATCTGTTTTACTGTATTCATTAAAACTAAAACAAATTGTTATTGCATATTGCATGGTTCACGAAGAGGCCGATTTGTATGGGCCAACTTTTAAAATGTTTTGTAACATCTCATCTGCAAACAGTGATAAAGATTTTTGTATTTGTATCTCCTTTTGCAACAACTAGAAGTGTTGCAAACACTCTAATCTGCCTCTGTAACGAGTGTCATTTCAAATAGGTTCAGTAGTTTACGTCTGAAAGCGTATCCAGACAGAGATACTTTTGCATTTTTACAAATGCGTATATTATGTATCATAAAATACTTAATAAAGATTATTTTAACAAACAAACTACTCTTACAGGTGTATTCAAATTAACTGTTTGCAATTTGACGTTTCATGACGCGTCGTCTCCAAAAACGTCTGATCAAATAGAAAATGGCTCGTGGGCAGAAAACAAGTCTGCACATGACAATGATGAAATACGTACACTTGTTTGCGAAGAAGGTGTTTGTATAAGAAACGTAAAGTTATTGTAAGTGGCCTATTTAGACATGGCTGTTTGCCTTGACGTCGCTCCGCAAACAGTTGTTATCGAACTCGTCGGTATGACTAACTGTCAGATGATAAAAAAATGTTGCTGTTTAAGCAAAGATTAGAGAAATTGGGCGTTTTTAGAATTTAAATGTATCTGACAAAAATTGTTCTTATTTTCGCTAGACGGGCGGTAATTATTCATTTGGTGAAATTTCTACAATTAAACAATAGCACCAGCTTTGTCAAAATCGAGTTAGCATCTTGCAATAAATAGTAAGCTATATATTTTTCCAGGCTATAATCTAACTTGTGTCCCAAATTCCAACTCGATCTGTTCAGCCCTTTCGACGAGAATGATCATTAGACACTCACTACCAACTGCTCTACGACCTACTATCAAATTCTAACAAGTTTTCACTTTATCAGCAATTCCTATTACTGCAATTTTTTTAAGTTTAATGATCTTTTTGCTGAAAAGTGACTATACCTATCGGACATATCCTCTCGTTTCTACCAGAAAGAGTTCTTACCCGAGATCAATCATTTTCCTGTTGGAGTTATAATACCGTGACGTAAGTAATTCCGCTAATTTGCAAGATGCAAAGGTCATCGCTCGAGGCATTTTTTTGTACCAGAATTTATGAGAGTGATACGTGACACTAGCCGCCTATCGC
Organism: Ectropis grisescens; assembly: GCA_017562165.1. Lineage (NCBI taxonomy): Eukaryota > Metazoa > Arthropoda > Insecta > Lepidoptera > Geometridae > Ectropis > Ectropis grisescens. Next base: position 1,974,047 of record CM029779.1, on the reverse strand, counting down.
GGATATGGCATTGACCATGCGGAATGCCCACCGGTACCGCACATGATGCAAGTCTTAACCGTTCGAGGAACTTACCTTTCCTTCTCTTCTAGCTAACTTACAAGGACTTCAGAGAAGCTGCTTTATACGTCATAATGAACGTAAGCCAACAAAAACTGTAGTGTTAAATAAGTACAAGTAATCAGCGGGTACGGGAAAGAATGCGAGAGAGTACCCACGCTCGCGACGTAAGCGGTAGATGTGGAAGGCCGTTTGAAGGAAGGTGGTTTATGTCAGTATGGTCTACAACTTGTAGAGCCTTGTCTGTTCGAGATATCCCGACCGTTTCTTTTGATTTTAAAATAAAGGATTCTTTGCATTGTTGGATTGTCTGTAAGTCCGTCTAGGGAGGGCCTGCCACTCCTTTGCCCGTATATATATTTTTCTTTGCCATAGCCAAAGCTTATATTTTTGGCAAGGCAATTTTATCTATTATCATGCAAATTAATTAATAGAATTAGATTTTCTTGAAGGGCCGGGTGGCTTGATAAATAACAAGTGGGCGTCACCTCCTGTGATGTAAAAGATGCTCGCAGTTCCTGACCAAACTATAACTAACTATATCTGCACTTTCAAAAATACTCAAATATTAATGCAGGATTCAAACCTATAACCGTTGAAATATCGAACAGCCTAGCCACTGTTCCAAAAAATCTGATTACAGTTTTAATTTTTTTTTAAATAAACGTTTAAAAAAATTGCCGAAGCCGGGTCGCAATGTATAAAGTAGCAAGTAAATTAATTAATTATTTCCCAATAATTATTGCCAGTTTCGTTTGTTTGGCCAGCTGAAAACTGAAATGATAATAATTATTGTTTGCTTAGGTTTACGTAAAGAGCGTACGTTAAGAGAACGTGACGAGAGTTTCGTGCTCGTAGCATCACGACTTCTTTTCACGCGAGTACTATGAATGTAAGATACACGATTAGAGAAGGTCAGCAGGTAATGGGGAATGACTCTTCGTGTCTCTACCAGCAGGTTTACTGCCTTACTAAACTGGCTTTGGCTTTGCTGTCTCTATAATGTGAAGCGAAAAGAAAAGATAGAGCAATGTCAAAGCTAAGTACAAGAACAAAATTAAAAATTTTGACTAACCCCCGACTACCTCAGATTTGTTATCTGTACTACATTCTACTAGTCATGCCCTTTCATTTGATACCCATATTAAGGGAGTTGTGTAAAAAGAAATGTATTTCGCCATTTTGTGGAAGCGGCCATCTTGGATTTCAAATTTTTCATAGTGCAATGTATTCTACTAGTCAAGCCCTTTCGTTTGATACCCATATTGAGGTATTAGTGAAAAAAATAATATAATTCGCCATTCTGTGGTGGCGGCCACCTTAGATTTGATTTTTTTATAATGTATAATATTCTACTAGTCAAGCCCTTTCATTTGATACCCATATTGAGGTAGGTTGTGAAGAAATATTTTGTCCGCCATTTTGTGGCGGCGGCCATTTTGAATCGATATTAACCAAACATAGCTAAGAACATCCGCACGGATATTAACCATCAAATAAAAAAACGCATCCACCAGACACACACAGACACACACACAGACAGACAGACAGACAGATAGACAGACAGACAGACATCGACGTCAAACTTATAACACCCCTTTTTTTGGTCGGGGGTTAAAAACTGTCTTAGCTTTGATATTGCTATCTCTTTTATTTTCGCTTGAAAATATACAGACAGCAATAACAAAGCCATAGCAGATTTTTTTGGGCGGTAGAAGGGCAGGCTAAAATCATCCGAGGACTGGAGTGGCTAGAACGTCCGTCTGATTTCAAAATCTTTAAGTCCAAATACAAAAATCTTTATTACTGTTTGCAAGTTATATGATACAAAACATTTTAAAAGTTGGCCTATACAAACTGGCTTCTTCGAAAGACGTGCAATATGTCTGGCAAAACAATAATTCGACGATTCGATTGAGTCAAAAAACAATCGAAATCTGTGGGCTGAGTGGCGTATTATTGGAGAGGCATATGTCCAGCAGTGGGTGAGTGTGGCTGAGTATGTTGTGGTTGTAAGTTCTACTCCGACTGTATCTCGGAATAGTGGTTCAAGCGGGAATTTGTCATTAATATTGGATTTAATGGCGAACGGTAGATAAACAGCCGAAAATGCGGCAGTAGCTCCGAAGGTGGTGAAAATACGATATCGAGATATACCTCGAAAGATTCCATTGGAGAAAGAGAAGAAAAGCCATTGCTCTACAGTGGGACAAGATAAGGTAATCCGACGAACATTATATGTAAATGCGAATTTTTTTGACGTTTGTTGCTCAATCACGTCGGAACGGCTGAACGGATCGAATTTAAATTTGGAACACATGTTAATGATGCTCTGGGAAAGCACATAGACTTTTTATCACGTGAAAATAACGGGAACGGGATCTTCGCGGATGGAATCGGAGGGCTATGATATTATAATATTATTGGATTTAACGGTGATTGTCACTTGGGAGGCAAATAACATTTTCCAAGAAAAATATGTTCGATGACATATCATCCTCCAACCCGCGCTTAGCCAACGTGGTACCTATATTGTAAATTATAACCTTGACTTTCTTCGTGTGACAGAAGGCCCTGAGTCCTAAAAGTGAGAACATAAAATGGGTTTTTTATGTTATTAAATTAACGGTTATCAATAAAAATACCGTTCACAGAAAGTTGTAGTTAAAGTTGTTTTGTCATGGTAGGACTTTGTGCAGAGTTCCTCTGGAGAAATAATACACCTTTACTAGTTATTCTACCTCCAAACAGTAAGAGGTAAACATAACGGGTGGTCCTGTTTGAAGGGCAATTTTCCCAGGTAGTATCAGGGTATAGAGATATGTTATCATTGTAGATTTGGGAGACGAGCGTAGTGCAGTGCTAGCTAAGGAATACAATTCATGTTTCCATAGCTGCGTGATACTGTGTTATTATGGGCGGACGTTTACTTACCATTAAGCACAGGTACTGTTTGTTCCGTCACTCTATACATTAAAAAAGTAACATGCACTCTCCCTATTTATCAAATTACGGACGAACTGTAATGCTCACCAGTGTTCAGCTTTATGTATATTAATAAGGAAGTTTTCTCTTTCATCTGCTGATTGCCTGAAAGTAATTGCATTTACCATTAAGACTTCCACACGTGGCTCTTATTTGTTAATGTTTTCTATATGTTGTTATTTTATTTTGTGTGTCACAATAAAAAGTTTTAATCTATGTAATATAACATCTGTATTGCTTTATTTTATAATAAGATACATACATAGAACTAGGCTTATTTTGAATCATAGATAGCGCTTATCTGTGATTCATAATAAAAAATGAAACTGGTAAAATAACCGGACAATTATTAAGTATATATTTTCCTTGTATAATGTTTTAAGTTTATTAATAGTTTAGCATGATTGGTTCTATTTATAGAGACATGAACAATATAGATATGTGGTCTATTTTCGTAGCAAATATACTAATCTAGGAAGCGGGCCGTTCGATGGTTCCGTTTGGTGTTGGGTCCGGGCGCAATGTCTCAACGACGAACTCTCAAGGCCATGACATTTTCAAAAACCTTTCCGAGTGCTTGGTTGAAGCGACGCGGAGCCAATTTCTTTTTTTAGTGCGTTTATTTGGCCCAATCCTAATAAGCATTGCCATCCGGAGTGGTAATGTCGCCAGGATGGAGGCTGGGCACACTTTCGACTAATAGTAGGCTTGATCTCGATTATCTTTATACCTTGCTTGCAACCAAGTCACGAGCATTTGAGTTTCATAAGGTGGCCCCTGGACTCGTCACAATTATTTCTGTTCAACTGCAGGTCAAATTAACTTGCGCAGATAAATGACTTTAGAGTCTAATGTAGAGTTATCTTAATCATTTGATTTCCGTTTTTAGGCAACAGTGCTCCATCTACACTTACTTTACTGAATGTGAGCTCGCGACAACATGTATATTTCCTCCATTCTGTTTTATCAATGTTTAGTTACACACAAAATTATTTGTCCGTTTTTTCTTTCATCAATTCTTTCTATAACATTAAACAACTGCACTTAATAGTAAGCAACACGCTCGCTTATAACAGCTCGGCGCTACGCAGCTATTTGATCATGAAGAGTCCAAATAACTGACTAATTCTGCACTGCAGTCATCATCCGGAGATATAATCGTATCGGTTTATCTTTTTGCCCTGTAATTGCTCTGGAAATATTGTTTAAAACTGGAACATTAATGTTTGCACGTTACTGCTTATTGATACAATATCTGGCAAAGTTCGATTGTGGCGAAACAAATAATATGATTTGTCGAACACATCTCCAGAAACGAAGATGCAATGGGACTGATAGGACTGGAAGGACAGGTGGCGAGAGAAATAGTAAGAGTAGATTACCCAAATGATGGACTCATCTATTAAAACATCCACACAGTCTCCCATGTTTGAGTGTATTCGAATGCGTGAAAAAGATCAAAATGAATAAAAAATTGGAAGGCAGTGATAGATAAAATTGACGATGGACAAAATCATCCGTTGCTAGCAATCCTACGAACCACCTTGTCAAGACTATTTAAATAAGTAGTCAGATTATTCCTTATAGGTACTGTTCTTGGATAAGTTCTATCCGAAAACATTATAGAGTATCTCTATATTTGTGTTCGTAGGTAGCAACCAGCACAGAGCAGACATTATTACGACTTTTCAATTATTTGTCCACGTGCTAGTAATAAAATAATTATTTAATGAGATTTGCGTAAATTCGCAGACGTCATGTAGACGCAGAGACCAGCTCGCTTGGAGACAGACTGCTGGTACAAAGATTAACCAAACAAAATAATAGTATCTACGTAGCTGGTGTTACTATGGAAATGGCACATTTTGAGCAAATTTTGACGTCAGATGAGGTGAGGGGGGTCAAACACTTGGCTGGGAACACTCGCAACACTTCAGTAAATAAAGTTGTTACATATACTTACACATAATATAATCGTGACGCAAAAAATTTCGTTTTGCAGATCTTTGGCCAAAACGACTATCTTTTGTACTATTGTAAAGTAGAATTATTAGAGTTATATTAAGTAATGTAAACTTCATACCTATTGTTATTAATCGCAGGGAAATGATAGAACCAAGATTTGATTAAATTATTAAGGGATTTCATTAGATGTGAATTTTAATTGGTTTGATTCCTTTGCAAAACGAATACTTGTATGATGAAATCTTGTGCGAAAAAGACTTCAAACTCTTGAATATCGCCGAAAAATTGCTAGACTATCGGTTTTTTATCGGATACACTTCGGAGAGTGTGCAACTGATCTGATCTAATACCACCTTGCCCTTTTTTTCTATAGGAATGCTCGTAGCTCGAAAAAGCGACATCGTTTCATGGTTGATGTTCCAAAGACACGAACGAAGAGATTTGACTCTACTTTTGTGATAAGAACGTTTAGGCTGTGGAATACGTTGCCTGAGTGGGTTTTTCCCCGATGGTTACAATCTTTGTGTCATCAAATCGAGAGTGAAATGGTTTCTTCTAGGTAAACACGCTCCATCGTAGACCGCATCGTCGCTTAATATCAGGCGAGATGGCGGTCAAGTGTGAGCCTATAAAAGTAAAAAAAAAAAAAAAAAAAAAAGAGAAAGAATACTAATTTTGTTGCAGTTTTGTATTTATATGTACTATAATCATTTCGATACGTTATTTATTGCTTTATTATGTTACAGATAGAAAATATCAAAGACACGATGATAAATCAAACACCACGGCCCCAAATAGAAAATATAAAACTTTATTGACTAAAACCAAAATCGAAATACATAAATATATTTTTTACAAATCTGGTTACTGATACAGTTTGGATGGTTAAATTTGTTGCTCAATCACGTCGAATCAGTAAGAACTGAATAAACCAGTCTGACATTTGAAATTCAAGTGGGTATGTTTTAATCTGGAATATCACAAAATAAATAAATAAATAAATATTGGTGGACAATTCACACACAACGTAAAAGCTTTAAGTACTTGACTTTTATCCCGTAAAATAAAAAGTTCTTTAAGGAACAGCTAATCTCTAAATTACGCGGACAGTACGGACGATTGAGGAACAGTTCTTCTCTAAAATACGCAAATGAAGACGCCGAAAAGCACTAGTATACAGGATTTAAAATTGTGAAGTTGGGTTTTCTTTTTTTTCTTAATCAAGTTTCTTTCGTAACTTTTTTGCCACTTACTCGTATACAATTGACTTATGATTATCCCGCACAAAACCTCGCGTATCGTTACGAACTTCGGTTTTCCTCATATTACGATTATCTTGTATAAAGGAATGTTGGTTAAATTCCGTGTGGCAGAAACCGCGATCGCAGAACGTGCGATCTAAATATAGAGCCTACAGTTACACCACGATTTGATAAGAGTCTATTTTTAGGATGTCTCTACGTAACTCGAGCTGCTCTGAGATAACCTTGTTTAATTCATTAAACTTGTATGTAAGGAAAATTTCTACAATTTTATGAGCTGATACTGCTAGCGTTGTAGGTACCGTTATTTAAATTATATCAAAAGAATTGAATGTCAAAGTGACGCGACACTTCATGTAATTTTTTTTTTTTTTTACTTTAATAGGGCTACGTTTGACCGCCATCTCGCCTGATGTTAAGCGACGATGCTGTCTACGATGGAGCGTGTTTACCTAGAAGAAACCGATTCACTCTCGATTGGAAGACACCAAGATTATAACTATCGGGAAAACCCCACTCAGGCAACTCATTCCACAGCCTAGACGTTCTTATCACAAACCTCTTTGTCCGTCTCTTTGGAATATCTACCACGAAACGGTGCCGCTTCTTCGAGTTACGAGAAGTACGATAATAAAAAGGGTAAGGTGGTAAAAGATCATGCAGATCAGTTGCACACTCTCCGAAGTGTATCCGATAAAAAACCGATAAGCTAGCAATTTGGCGGCGATGTTCAAGACTTTGAAGTCTTTTTCGCATTAGAATGTCTTCGCCCATGAGTCTTTTGGCACGCCTCTCGATCGATTCCAGAGCCTCAAGCTGATACTTAGCCGATCCATCCCAAAGGTGCGAACAGTACTCCATACAAGAGCGAATCTGTGATTTGTATAACAAAGGCAATTGTTCAGATTTGAAGTACTTTCGCACCTTTAAGAGGAAACCTTTGCACCTTTGGTAAAATGTTCATCCAAAAATAAAACATGACCAAAACTTAACAACTTGCTGGCCTAGTAGATATACCGGTATTTCTTTTTGTTTATATTATAGAGTGACGAAACGAACAGGACATGTGCGTTATGATAAGCAACTTGAGCGCTCTTAACAGCACAGTGACACGCGGCTATTGGAACACGAAGAGTCCAAATTATTACCTGGCATTGCACTGCGCTTGTCACTCAGAGATATAAGATGTTTTATCTCTACACCCTGTATTTTCACTAGAAGCATTGCCCTTCAAATCGGTGCACAGTGATGATTCTGCTTGGCGGTGGAATGACTGGCAGAAGTTTGGTACTTTCCCAGGTGCTTTGCAAAGAGTCCTACGAACTTACTACTACAAAACCAAACCATTGTAGTACTTTAATTAATAATAATATTACTGTAGAAGATACCCATTAATTCCAACCTTGAAAATAGTCTAGCATATCGTCGTATGCATTACAACCACCGTGATCATAACAAAGTTCGGTTAGCAGTAAAGGCCATTTCAGTCCAATTGCCGCAGTCCACAAATATCCAGGTTTGACCTTTGAAAATAACCCTTTATTTTAACCCATCTATCTAATTAAAGATACAACAGTAGGCGGAGGTGTAGCATTGCTAGACAAGACACATTGCGAGGCACTTGATACGCCGCGACCGTGACTAGACGATCGCAAGAGTAGACTCGTTTGCATCAGACGGAGAAAGTGCTTCTTGGAATGTCGCCCAAATATTGATAACGGTTTCTGGGACAGTCGTAACAATAGGAATTTGGACCATGAGGAAAAAGCTCAAGGTTTCTACAGGTTTCTTCTCTTTTGACTTCAAATGAGATAGGTACAGGTTCGTACTTGTCGTAGTTCGACCTTCGTGAAAGGCAAGGCACAGAGAGTGTCTAGTCACAGTCGGCGATGTCTACTTACTGTCAGCATCCCATTCCACTTTGCTCTTACTAATGTAAGAATGTTTCAAAATAAGACTTAATAGCATTAATAGTATAATTTATACTATCAATGCTTAATAGTGATCTAAATAATCACTTAATTATCTCGACATGTCGGTAGCGATTTGAATTCATATACCGTTGTGACGCTGTTGAAACATCGAAGTAATTATATAATTTAATCGCTGTTATCTGTATAAGGTTTTCAGATGGTGAAAGTTTATTAACTAAACCACAAAACTGGCGATATCCAACAAAAACATTTTTCGAGGGTATGTATCATCCGCTAACCCGCACTTGGCCAGTGTTCCCGCCTTGACTCTCTCCTAGTGAGAGAAGGAGCAGAGTCCCAGCAGTGGGAATACAAATATAACTGGTTAGGCGAATACGAAAAAATCTAGTATTATTACAGGAAGTTTGGAGCTTTGGATGTTTGTTGAGCAATCACGTCGGTATGGTTGAACGTGAAGAAATTCGGATTACAGATAATAAGAATTCTGGAGTAGCACAGACTACTTTTTTTCGTTAAAATTATGGATAAAACCACTACAGCTGATAGTCAGGCGCGGATACAGGGGGTGTCATGAGTTAGTAACCCCCCTGGGCTGCACCTAAATGGAACACTGATTAAAAAACATCCATGTACTTATCACACAGTTTTGTGTCATGACCACGACCATGTGAGCCCCGTGACAATGCCCTCCCCCCTGGAGCCAAATCTGGATCCGCCCTTGCTGCTAGTATAATTATATGTCACCATAAATTATTGTTAATATCAGATTATAATCTAACGACGTAATATTAAACACTAACTCAAGCCCCGTGGTTTTACCCCCATAGTATCCCCGATTCATTCATTTTTGCGGGACAAAAACTAGGCTATGTGGTATTCCCTCAGGGTATAAATCTAACAAACTTTCGCATAAATAGTATGTATTAGTATGATTGGTAGTATCGTACCAGCCAGATGTTGTAGGTAAAATAAATTGTTCTAAGCTAGCCTGCTCCAACTGACCGCACCAAGCGCTGCGGTCGGGTAGAGAGCTCACTATGACGTGAGAGTGAAGTCAGGTGACATAAGGGTATTCACGTGTGATAAAATCGCATCAATTAATTACAATATATGTAACAAAATGTTAATGTTCTTAACAAAATACTTTCTTGCCGCCTTACATTATCTGTTCATGTTGTTGTGAGGTATTCTAATAAAGTAAATTGATCATCTCTCAAAATAAACCCAAGAAGTCACCTTTATTGCAATAGTGTGCAGATGGAACCTTTTGATCCCTTTCTGCTTGAATATGTTGTAGCACAGGGAGGTTGAAACGAAGTACAGTAATCTCTACATTTGGTAACGTTTCTACTTTTTTATAATTTATACTTTTTTCTATCAAACTGGTAGCTCGAAAAAGCGACACCGTTTTATGATTGACGTTTCAAAAACTGGAAGGAAAAGTCTCTTTATCTCTCTGTCTGTAATGTGTGTATCGGCATCGTAGCACCCCAACGGATAAAACAGTTTTGATTTATTTTTTTCATTGCTGAACTAGTCGGGATTTTTCGTAGCTGTTTCTTAATAGAATTGTGTTAAAATTGATTCAATTGTTTCAAAGTTACAATAAGTTACAAAGTTACTCTTTTGTTGTTGGCGGTCGAAATCTTAGACGCGTTATATGCGTGTTTGTTTTACTTTCAAACATAAGTGTAACTCAAAATTGCGAGTCCATTTTGCTGTCTTTTAATTTAACGTGTGTATACTTGCTTTGTTGCGAGTTTCCACTTTCAATTGTTTTATGAAGCATCAAGAGAGTTCCTGTGTATTTTTGGTGATATATTCAGCTAAGCTAATAAACTTAACATTTACCTCATAATTTTATCTCACGTGTACACAGATAACACCATGCTGTAGATATAGGTTACGGTGTCTTCCGGAGATGGTCTCGTGATAACGATACCCGACCTTCCGTCTTGTCTTATCACTGAGGAGATATTCGTTTCAGAGAGACTGGTTTGTACTGCAATGCTTCTTATGTGTACCAGATGAAATCATTAAAAATCAACTCAACATTTATTTTAATATTACCAGTAATATGTAGTCTTATTGCCCTACGAAATAATCGATGAATATCCAATGGAACGTTTGTTGAAGTTTTAGTTCGAAGGACATGGTATAGATCTAGAAAACTGTATCTCTCTAAGTTTCCTACTCCGCAATGTCACTGCGGAGCGATGACATTGGCACGCGCACACTTGAACTACGTGCGCGCCTCCCCGCCTCCCAAACGACGTAACCTCACCACCTGTTCACACCACAACCGACCTTCCCTGACAACAACTAAGACCCAATTTAGAATATCGTGCCCGTTTAACTCAGACAGAAGCGGTTAGTAGCGAAATCTAAGCTTAAATTGCGTGGGCTGAAGATCCGTTTTCAAATGCAGCTTAGTGGTCGGAAGCGGCGAGGAATTTCATTCATAAGTGCGAATGAGGTCGTTTGTAGTAGTAGCGTAGCTGGAGTAAAACGTGGAAATAACAGCGAGTAGAACTGCTAAATAATTACGGACCTACTGACCTACAGACACATACATGGTGGTGACCCGCCACTTATATTAGCAATAGGTACAATTTTAGTGTCTGTGAAAATCAAACATTTTAAGTCGGGCAGTTTGTTAATATTGATTCATCAAACATTTTCATTTAGAGTCTGTTAATTATGATTTTTAAATGAGAATAGCATAAAAACTGTCAATTTCAAATGTGTATTTAAAATAGGCTTAATGAGCTTACCTGAAACTGAACTCACCTTATTTGTGTAGTAAAAGATGTACCTCACAGCCTAAGTAGATGCAGATACACTTACTCAGAAAATACTTGTCCACTCGTCGTTTGACATAATTGATCCGCCTAGATTATAATTAGCGGTTTTAGTAGTGTTGGTAGTTTGTTCCGAGCCACGGTAGTACCTAACAAAACAAACGACTTTTACCGTTTCGTGCGAAAGTGAGATTTGTCGATTGCAGAATTATTTTCGCATAAGTAGAATTAACCCACAAAGAATCAGTGAAATCTGCTGGTAATATAATCCTGTAAAAGTAATATGGTTCAAGAGGTCAAGGCTTAGACAAAATAGAGTAGTGCTTATAATGAGCTAGCGATCCGCTCCAGCTTCGCCTGTGGTACGTATAAAATAATAATATAACACTCACGGATCACGTACTTCCATAAAATAATTTTTGAAATCGGTGCAGTATACCCTCGGAGTAACTCGTTCAAACAAATGAACTCTTCAGCTTTATAATATTAGTATAGATTGGTTCAGACACTGGTTCAGACAGGCAAAACAAGGAAACACTGCTTTTATATTAGAAGTATCGTTCCTGATTTCAATTCGATAGCATTTGAAGTTTTTAACGTCAAGAGTGCAAGATTGTGTGAGGCTTTCGCCATACTGGCTACCTTTGCTTTAGTAAGCAATTCGTTTTCACCCTATAATACTGCCGGTACATAACCGTAGGTGATGACAATTTTATCTACTGAGGACTACATTAACATTCAAACCCCAAGTACTCGTAACAAGGATCAAAGGGTTCAAAAAGCATTAAATGGCAACTGTAAACCAATAATTCACGTGTACTTTATATGGAGCACAAAAAAAAGATACTAAGGGGACTACAGGACAAGTCGTAAGGATTTCACTACAGGACAAGTCGTAAGTCGGCTCACTACCACCCATACACTGTGGATTCTCCCAAAATCCGTACTAAACGGTTTGAATCCACTTTTCTCGTACTTACAGCTTTAGAGTGGAATAAGTTGCCGGCGTCCTTGTTCCTTGAGAGATACAATCTATAACTTTTCAAGGTCAGTGAATAGGTACTTTCTAGGTCAACGTGCGTCATCTTCCACCACACCGTCGCTAACCATCAGGCGAGTCGGTGGTCAAACGCGGACCTATACGCGATAAAAAAAATCTTCATCCATGTTTTTTTTTCTTTAAAAGGTTCTATTCTGGTGTACTTTCCCAATTAAATATTATCGAAATTGGTCGAGCGGTTTTTTTAAAACGAAACATTCTAACACATCATTTTTACAGGGTACATATACTTTTTTGTTTGCTTTGCAGTTATGGGAGCAGTGCGTTTATTAGGACTATCCATATTAGGGTTGGAGGTACAGAAATTTTATTAAAATACGAGTAAGTTAATGTGCAGGTTTGATTCTTCAATTTGCCTCGTTTTTCAGAAAAAAACAATTATTATGAATATAATGATTTATCTTTAGTGTCATTGGACGATTGTGTTGCCCTTCATAGTCCCAAGTGTGTTTGAATAGTACATTTCTTCATTAAAAAAGATAAGATTTATGTTATGATGTATTTGCAAATTATTACAGCAATACACTACGGAGGTAGTTCACCGTCATCATCAACAGCCCAGTAAATATTCCCACTGCTGGGACTCGGGGCCTTCTCTCGCAAGGAGAGAGTTAAGGCCATAATCTACCACGCTGGCCCAGTGCGGGTTGGTGGATGACACATGACTTCGAAAGATTCTAGGTACATGTCGGTTTCCTCGCGATGTTTTCCTTCGCCGTTTTAAGTTAGCGGCATTATGCACATGATTTCGAAGAGACTGTGGTGCGTGTGGGGTTTGAACCCGGGGCTCCGGATCGGCAGGCGCCATTCTCCCGATTAGATCCGCCGTAACTTAATAACGGAGGTAGTTAAGTACATTTTGGAAACAATTGGTCTTTGGTGAAAACCTATCTCATTTTCAAAACCTTTCCGAGCGGTTGATCGACACGACACGTGACCAAAATGCTGACGTTTATGTGGGTAAATGAATAATCATTGCCAGTGCCATGCTGGGCACGCTTCCGAGTTATTGTGGGACGGACTATCTTGATTATGTCTAGTCTCTCTTCTAATCACAACTGAATTATTAATGGACCGCTTTAATAACTCATATTCATATATTCATATTCATATTTATTTATAAAAGATAATTTTACACGTCAATTAAAAAATCAATGAAATACATCACTGTACTTATCATATAAAACATTGTCATAAATTAATAAAAATAGTAAAATAATCAAAATAAATAGAACATTATGTAATAGTCTAAGTGTTAGTTACAACTCAAAAATAACCATAAAAATCATAAAAATAAACAGATGTGCTTTGTGTAAACAGTAAGGTATGTAGTGTGGGGTAGTTCTAATAATTGTAATTTAGTTTTGTTTATAAAGCTCTACTTAATTAAAATAAATGCATAGCATATACTGCTCTCTATTTGCTTCATTACAATGCTACAGCTATGACTAGATATTTGTATCAATTATAAAAAATAATTACTGCTCGATCATACTCGCATTTCGATAAACAAGATTGGCTTTTTATGATTTAGAAAAAATACAACGATTATTAATTTATTTACGTCACTATTTCACAAATTTTGTTGTTCTTGTTATCTAGACTATGAAACATTTTGCGTATTACATTTTACTTTCAAAGAAATTTGATTGATTTTTATCGAATCGGTCTACCAGTTCTTTTTCCATAGATCAATCAAATTACGCGTGCCAATCGGCTTAAAAGCATTTTCGAGATTTTTTCATACGATTGTCTGATTTGAATCTTTGTCATTATATAGGTAGTTTTTAAATAAGTGTGAAATAAATGACACGTTATCTGTCATTCGTTTCGTTATCTACATATTTCCCTTCGTCACGCCATAAGGCTGTGATAGGACTTTTTGTTAGTCCTGGGGTTGTACCATGTCCTCGAAAGGTTTTTGACGTGACAACGTCTTATAAATTGGTTTGCCGGGTGACACTTCAAGAAACTGCGTTACGCTCCGCTCACGTTATGCGCTCACAACGAGAGCGAGTGAGAGGCACGCGTCCCTTCCACTCGGGCATGGTTAGCCCGCCTAAGAGCGAGAGAGACAGACATAAAAAGTGAAAGGCACGCGTCCCTTCCGTAAAATTATTTTACCACTCAAAGTCGTTGTCACGTAAAACTTTCGCCCGTATACCGACTTTACAGGCAACCAATTTTTTTTTAAACACGCTAGTTTTCTTACGATGCTTTTCTTCGCCGTTAAAGCCAATAGAAATGTAAAATTCAAATCAGCATACTCAGAAGTGCGGACGGGATTCGAACCTACTCTCTCACGATTATAAAATTGGACGTTCTTGCCATTAGACCACACCGTTAATCGAGTAAAAAACATTAAGAACTCCGCTCAGCTTTGGTGGATCCACCATTGTTAAAAAAACATCCCTTCTCGTCTCTGCCAATATCCGCTTCGGTGGAGTGGGGCTGTGCCGCGATTCACCAATCACGTGGCTTGAAATCCACATATTAATAAACATATATACTCGGATTTCAAGCCATGAAATTGGTGATCACAGCTCCGCTCTGATCCGCTCCGCCTCATTGGAACCGCACCCCTAACGTAGAAAAGATATCACTTGTTCGAGCTTCGAGCACTCCGATGTAAAAACGATAAGGTGGTATAGATCAGGTGTACAGTATACACGCTCCGAAATGTATCTTATAAACCTGATAAACTAAGTAAATAATTGTAATCTGGTTAATAAAAGTTTTCTCTTTTTTTGAGCTTACTACATTGCAGCGATGTCCAAGACGGAAGTATTTCTCGAACAAGGGGTCGTTGCCTTTCAAAATCTCTATCTCAATCGAATATACGGCTTACACACATTCAAAATTTTTTAAATTCATATCCTTCCGAATGTTTCTGTCTAAAGTCTAAAGAGCGTGGGTTGGTTTTCCGAGTGTGTCACCTTAGTGCCTATATCGTGTCGCTGTCTACGTCGGATGTTGGCACTCTTCACGCGAGTGACGTATTTGCGTCATTTATCACCCTTATAATTGGTAAAGTACACGACTTCCTGTCGGCAGGTATTCCCTGTACTCGTCCGACCACGTGCCTCTTTACCTTGAGATATAACCATTATTTAAGTATTCCACGTTCGCGGAACAGAATCATGCAAGACTTTTTTTAACTGTTACAGTTTTACACTTGACCGCCATCTCGCTTGATGTTAAGCGACGATGCGGTCTACGATGATGCGTTGTACTAACGAGCAGAAAAAAATGCCTTTTTTCTATGGGACTTTGGATGATATTCGGATGTTCCTAAGACTCTATGGATATTATTTGATTGATGGTATTAGATTACGCTGATAAATTGCACACTCTTTGAAATGTATTCATTAATTGGTCTGGTACTGATGCAATCTTGCGACAAACACTGTGTCCGACTGAAGCAGCAATACGCCTTAGCCATTATGTCGCGGCACATTACTGAATATGCAAAAATTGCTGCCTGGCGGTTCGAAAGGTAATAAATGTTTCTAAATAATTGAAACTATTCGTTTTATATATAGCTTCTTGGCTATGTTATGTGATCGAGTGTTGCATAATTATATTCTTGCAACGCCCCGTAGCTTACCTTAGTTCACGTTCCCATTATTTTCCAGGACAAAAGCTACGTGTTCCAATGATCTATCTATAGTCTAAACTTCAACTCGTTCTGTTCAGACGATACGACGTGATTGAGCAACAAACATCAAAACATTGGCATTAATAAAAAAATTAAGACTAACAGCGCATGCTCCCGCTCCAGTTACTTTCCCGTAGTAAAAAATAGGCTTTGTGAGTTTCACTATTATAATCTGTGTTCCAAATGTTCCAAATCTCAACCGGATCCTTTCAGTAGTCAGTAGAGTTTGGGTAAAAGAGTAATAAACATACATAATATGTACATCCATCCATCCTCACAAACTTTCACTTTCGAGTATTAGTAGGACTTACATAAATATTGGTAGACAATTCACACACAACACCATCTGACCCCAAACTAAGTAAAACTTGTACTATGGCGGCCAGATAGCTATGTACTATATAATACAATACTTATATAGTTTTAAATACATACATAGAAACACCCAGACACAGTACAAATATTTGAAATTCATCACACAAATCGCTGTTGACTTGCGAAATTGGTTCCGATTTTTAATCTTATCTCTGTATTGTACTCTGAAAAATCAAAGGACTACATGGATCCGTGGCAACAATACTGTAATATTATAAAACTGAAATGTAATTTCTGATTATTTTCATTATAGCATGGATTAAGTGGCAATTTTGTGTTTCTACTTTAAGAACTCGGGGCCTTATCTTACAAAAACTGAATCAAGACAATAGTGCACCACGCCAGCTAATTTCCATTTCTCCTGTTATTAAGTGATGATGCGGTTTACGATGGAGCGCACTTATCTTGAAGAAACGGATTCACTCTTGACTTGAAGATTGTAGCCATTGGAAAACACTCACTCAGTTGTCTGAGTGAGTGTTCCATAGTTTTGGCGTCCTTATTACGACAGTGGAATCAAACATTCTCTTTTGATTCTTTGAAACGTCAATCATGAAACGAGGTCACTTTTTCAAGCTACGAGCAGTCCTATAGAATAAAGGCGACGGGGTATTAGATCACGCACATCAGCTGCATACTACGAAATGTATCCGATAAAAATCGATAAATTAGCAAGTTTGCAACGATGTTCAAGACTATAATTTTTTTTCATAATTGCCTTATGGCGGATATCGTGAGTCTAATGATACGAGTGTTTTTGGAACATACCTAGTTACTTACGATATCACAGATCAGAAAATAATTACTTGATATTTTACTGTCACAACAAGGTGATAATGGCAAATTCATACATTTGAAGTATACATACATACATTACATACTTTAAAATAAACGAAGTGATGGAGGCGGGGTTTCAACCGACTATTTCGCGTGTAAAACGTTTATTTTTTCTTTTATAGGTTTACCCTTGACCGTCATCTCGCCTGATAAGCGACAATGCGGTCTACGATGGAGTGTGAGTATTTACTTAGAAAAAAAAAAAACAATTTACTCTCGATTTGAAGACACAAAGACTGTAACCATCGGCAAATACCCACTCCAGCAACGTTCTCACCACTGAATTACAACTGCCACCGTTCTATCTGATTTTTTAATTACCAAAATTCAGCAAATACACGCAAGAAGCGCCAATAACGAGCAACATAGACACACGCTACTACGCTAAACGTACTCGCAAACTGTTGGTTACATGCACAACTACAATGTGGAATACCTCTAGTGTAGAATTACTCAAGTAGGCGGTAAATAATTTTAAGGAAAACCGTAGATAATTAAAGTTTTACTGCGCCTGTCAGTATGTTAAGCATCAATGTATATTCCTGGGTGAAATAAGAGACAATATTGAGGAAAGTTCAAAAGATACTAAATGTAGTAAAGTTGTTTTATAGTAGAACTATGGCAGATAACCTTTGCTTGTTGTTGAAGTTTAGGCGACCGTACAAGTCGCAGAATTCAACTAACTTAAACTTACTAAAATATTATACCTAAGTATGTACATAGAGCATGCATCTAGCATTCTTGGAGCATAGCCGCAAGCATTGCACGGCCTTACCATGCTCACCTTACCAGGTAAATGAAAAAGTGATCTCTGGGTCTCAGATTTATTTAAAAAATATAGGACAGAAAATTGTTTGATGACACATGACTTCGAAAGATTCTAGGTACATGCCGGTTTCCTCACGATGTTTTCCTTCACCGTTTTAAGTTAACGGCATTACGCACATGACTTCGAAAAGACAGTGGTGCGTGTGGGTCTCTGGATCGGCAGGCGTCGTTCTCCCGACTAGACCAGGCGTAACTTCGAAAATAAAAGTAATTTATGTATGTAATTAATATACAATTTGATTCTAAGTAAAAATTTACATGTCAATAAAAAAAATGTCATAAACCTAATTACTACAAACACAAGTTTGGAGTCATCAATTTAGTCACTGCACTCGTCAAATCGCCGACCAAAAGTGCCCATCAGACTGGTGGCATTTCCCCGCTGTATGGCCAAAGAAATGTTTTGGGTCAGATAATAATAAATATAGATTAATATATATTATAATATATACTTCGGACCTGTTGGGGTGCTACAATGCCACGGATAGACGCACACGTCAGAATTATAACGTCTCGTCGTTTCTGCGACGGGGGTTAAAAATACATATTCAGGTTAATATTAGTCAACATGTACCTAACTGTACATGCAGTACAGTTACTTAGTAACTAACTCACAAAATAAAACGTTCATATTGTAGTATCACGCCAGAATGAAACTGTATGCTTTATTGACATATTTATTGAACCTTTTCTCGTTTTTAACTACTTATAATAGATTTACACTTTACCGCCATCTCGCCTGATGTAAAACGATGATGCGGTCTAAAATGAAGAGTTTTTACCTAGAAGAAATCGATTTGAAGACACCAAGATTAGAACTATTGGCAAATCCACTCAGGCAACGTATCCCATAGCCTAGACGTTCTTATCACAAAAGTAGAGTCAAACCTTTTCGCTCCAGTCTTTGGAACGTCAACCATGAAACGATGTCGAGTTTTTCGAGCTACGAGTAGTCCAATAGAAAAAGACACAATCTGATAAACTAGCAATTTTTTAAGTCTTTTCACTAATTAAAAATAATGTAAAAGTAAACTATCTCCGTCTTTATTCATCTCCAAATGAGCAATAAATAGAATTTGCTCGTGCTACAAAGTACGTTTTTCATAGAACTAACATTCTGACAAACTAGCCACAGCTGTAATGTTCCTAAAGGTTCGTTTTTTATATCGACACCAGTGACTTGAAATTATTGCTAATTTTATCATTCCCCACACTACAACCCAAACTACTATTACACAAACTAAGTAAAGCTTGTAATGGAAAGGTGATAATTAAAATGTATCCTAGACATTATACGGTGCTAACACACAACCAGAGTTAATTTAACGCTTTTAATAAGTTTTCTCCGAAATATGCAGAAACACGTAGTTCGCTGAAACCCCACAAAATGCCTTCAACCCATAAATCTCACCTGACTAGCTCCCATTTCCCACTAATGAAAGGTGATCGGTCTAGGTTCAGTGAGTCAGACACCCTTAACGCTACACCTTGCCATGCTATCGTACAACTGAGCCACGAATGAAGGCATGTGGAACATATCTGAACTAGAAAAAGAAATGTACTTCAAAGTCTTGAACATCGCCGTAGAGTTTCTAGCTTATAGATTCAGATGATCTTAATAATTTTTGACTTGTAACTACATTATAGTCTCTCAAATTATGGAATCACGTTTCATCGGTGTGAATGTAACCTCTAAGATTTCATTTATTCTAACAATCCAGGGCCTGTTCTTAGGCCACATAACATATAGATATGTTCTATACTTTTCGCTAGAACATGTACATGAACATGTTCTTCATAGAACAGATGTTCTATGGCCACGGCAGTTATAAATGACTTATAAATGAGTGGGAAAGTTGCTGAGACAAGTAAAGCTGGTCGCAGAATGAAGAAAATCCTGTTTGTGGGACATCCGAGAATGGACGGGCATTAGGGTTCCGGCCTATTTCAGCTTGCCGGGGCCGCATTAAGTATACTAAGCTTACGACTGCCAACCTCCAGTAGTTGAGCGTTTGTAACAAATAATTAAGGAACAATTAATTCTTCAAGCAGAAGTTCCTAAAGCCTAAAAAAAACTTATTCCATACAAATTGTCACGGAATCTCGAACTCAACCAAATAAAGCGCCACATCCCATAAAGGTTTCACATAAGACGCGATTTTCCTACACTGAATAGTAACAGTAGTAGCAACTTGGTGTTAATCTGTGTCTATTACGGCCCCGTAGTGACTTCTACGTTATCTGCTGATTCACGGACTGGAGTACGGGGAAACTGACTCACCTGAAATTTGAAAGATTAGTTAATTACCAATAAGGACATGAAGTTATTTAAATATATAATAATAGCTAGCTGCGCCCCGCGGTTTTACCCACGCAGTTCCCGTTCCCGTTATTTACCCGGGATAAAAAGTAGTCTTTGTGTTCTTCCAGGCTTTAATCTACTTGTGTTCCAAAATTCAGCCTGATCATTTACACGTTACGATGTATTTGAGAAACAAACATCCAAACATTGACATTTATAATATTAATAGGGATTAAGATATGTTGTATATAAATAATATGTTGTATCGGTGGACGGCCTCATAGCGAAAAGTTTTTAGACTGTTAGAGACTTTGGTCATGGGTCAGATGCAGAAAGCTGTTATCTGCGATAGAGAGGGCTTCGATGGCAGGTTCCTTGCTCTGCAGCCGTACCCATCGGTACCTTAAGACCTGCCCCGCTGTTGGCACTCTAGATTTTGATGTTATAATATTTTATTTTCTAATTGAAATAAACAAACGTTGGAATAATTAAAAACTGTATTAATATTCTGCGGTTTTTATATCTCAAGTGATTGGGTTCAAACCTAGTTGTAAACATTTGACATCACCACTTAACGGTCAAAAAGATCGTCAGAAATCTGGGAAGTTCTTAACTTCTTTCAAGGTGAGGCGTCATCCCATCTCTTCCCATCCCATCCATCCCTTGAGTCCCATCAGAGGAAACATTTAGTGGGCTGCTTATTTATTATATGCATTAATTCTCAATTTTATTAATTTCTTTAAAAATTTACAGCAGTATAATCCTAAAATTTGGTGAAAGGCTAACTCAAGTGCAAGGTTGGTTTAATTTTAAAGTTCGAAATTTTGACAAAAAAAAACTCAAGATTGAGTTTAAGTTGGGTGTAACGAGGCAGTAAGTTTCGATTTAAAGAGAACTAACTACCAGTGACATTAATAATTAATAAGCAAACATTTAAGGAACAAGTTCGCGCTGAGACCGCAACACGTGACCTCGACAGGAGACCGCGACACGAGACCGCGACAAGAGACCTCGACAAGAGACCGCGACATGCACTTAGAACAGATACAGACACTATAGAATAGGCATGACGACAGGTCCTGCAATTATATTAAATTATTTGATATAATTACAGTATTCAAATATAATAAAATATGTAGGTACCAATTTAAATTTTGATATCTTTTTGTTTAACTTACTTTATGATCGTTCAAAGTCGTATGGGCAACTCTATTTTAAAAGAACGAAATCATTAGAAAATATATTTACTATTAGACAATCCATTCAATTTAAAGTGAGTTTTGTTATGGAACCAGTTTCTTAAACGCAATATTTAATATAGCTAACGTATAAATACACATATAAATTTTGCGCGCGACGCATAGAAAATATCTGACAGTGATGTCACGCTTTAGTAGTGTTTTTTGTATGAAGCGTTTTTGGAAAAGTCCAAAATTGTGCCCATACAATTCTATAGTGTCAAGGGCCTGTCACGGTCTCGTATCGCGGTCTCAGCGCGAACATGCACTTTTTATTTTACAAAGTAATGGCACAGTATAAAGAAATATTAAATAAACTGTTATAACTGAATAATTTTTATACTAAAATAGACAATTCTATAGTGTCAAGGGCCTGTCACGGTCTCGTATCGCGGTCTCAGCGCGAACATGCACCTTTTATTTTACAAAGTAATGGCACAGTATAAAGAAATATTAAATTAACTGTTATGACTGAATAATTTTTATACTAAAATAGACTATGGTAATGGTATGTAGACAGGTACCTGATTTCGCCAGATAAGCACAGGGCCACGCTGGCCAACACAGACCAAGCAGAGAGATACCTGGCCAATGATTTGAACTCTTCTTTTCTTTATTACGTAATGACACTTACCGTTTCTTCAAAAAGCGAAAGAGAATAGCTTCTTCAACTTTTTCTTTTGGCTTCCAAACGGTAATGTCACCATAATTTCGCCAATGTCCAGCTTTTAAGCGTTGGGAGTATCCAAAAGAGAATATACGTTTAATCAAATGAAACGTCAATCAATCCCCCCAAATATTCTGACAACGCATCATGACAGCACAAGTTACATATTTGTCAGTGTATGATATCACTGTCACACTAATATTGACTGTTATATGAAAAACTGTATGTATTCTGTTTAAACGAATAATTATTTATGAACATTCCTTTTATTGCGCGGAGGAAATGCATTTGCACGTACCCTACCACCGGGGGGAGACGGTCGGATTATGCCGGACTCGACACCATGAGTGGTGCGGTGGTGCTCCTCATCGACAAAAACTTTCACAGGGTTAAACTTTACCGCTTATGGCGGGAACTAGTGCACCGGCGCACCTGAACCCAAGACTAAAGGTAGCGGTTCGCCCGGACACCGCGACACGAGACCGCAACGCGAGACCGCGACGCGAGACCGCGACCGGAGACCGCGACCGGAGACCGCGACAGGCACTTGACACTATGGAATTGTATGGGCGCCAGTACGCGCCGAGACCGCGACACGTGTCTCGGTCTCGTGTCGCAGTCTTCGGGCGAACCGCTACCTTAACGTAACTTATCTACAAACCTTCAAACTTTCTCATTTATAATACACTAGTTGTACCCTGCCCCGCTTCGCTGTGGCACATTGTGATGCAAAATTAGATAAAATTGATGCGGATTATATATCATTCTAAAATTTCAGCTCGATCGGTGCAGAACTTTTGAGTTTTTAAGCGTACACAAACCAACATAACGTTTTTATATACAGAGATACTTATAGAATGCTATTTTTTTTTTTGTAGTACACGTGCCTGATGGTAAAGGCACATGCCCTGTTCGTCTCGTCACTATTACAACTCTTAAGCAACATATCTGCCACATAACAGCACAGTGACACACAGCCACACCCCGGACACTCCACTAAAACTCCATACAACCGCCGCTGTGGAGTTGCCTACTCTTCACACAACTACGCAGATGTCGTTCGTATACACGTGAATGTGCGTTAGCGCTAGGGCTACTGAATTGTTTTATTGAATAGTTGTGCCCTTGAGTTCACCTGGTGACGTAGTCTATAAACTTGCTATAATGTTGAGTTACATAAATAGAATGGAGCCAAATTACACTATTTTAATTAAAAGGGTGTTTGCACAGATTTCTAAATTGTTTCAGAAATCTGTAAGTGTTTGTATTGCCGCGTAAAATGAAACGAAACCGATGATAGATTAGATCAGGTACCTAGGTGTTTCACCTGCATTTCTGCTCAGATGTGCGAGCAGCGCACTTGCCTGTGTGAAAGGCGTCCGACCTTCCGAGTACTCTATTAGTGCAATCGTTTTGTTCTTCGATCGCACCAAGCGAAATCGGTGGCCGTCTAACTCGCACACCGGCATGGCGTCGTAGGTTTTCCGCTTCATCGTGACTTTTGCGGTACTCCCATTGAGCAGGCGAGACAATCCAGGCGACAAACGGGCTCGTTTCCGTTCCCAAGCGAAGCAAAAGCTTATTCCGAATCTTTCTTTGTTGCTGTCCATGAAGAGAGCCACTCCGCGGATACGGATCCCTGCTTCTCCTCGGTCTGCGTTCTCCAGTAGTTGTTTGACGGAGATGCTCTTCGAGGAGTTATGTTGGGCGGGAACCGCATGCCGCGCGGCGTCCACAGACAGCGGGGCAGAGTGTGGTGGTGATGGGGGGCGCGTATTTGATTTAGTGGAATTTCTCATGGCCGCTATGCGGAATGAGCTCTCCATGAAGGACAGGAGCCGTGTTCTGTTATCTGGATCTACTAAGATGTTGTGGAGATCCGAGACAACCAGTCTTCTGTCGATCATAGATTCGAGCTCATGTCTTGCGACCATGAATCGGGGACAATCGACTAGCACGTGCCAGATCGTTTCGGGTTGGTCGGGGTCACACTCGCATGCCGGACTGCTCTTGAGCTTAAATCTGTACAGGTAATCTGCTATTCCTCCGTGTCCCGTCAACGCTTTTACCTGGAAGGGAGTCAGTTTCGTGGTTCTCATCACCCGATATGCGTTTGCTATATCAGGGAGGAACGTTTGGGTGACTTTTCCGGTGTCCGAGGTCTCATATCGATCCTGCCATTTCTTGACCGATTCTTCGCGGATTTTCCTTTTGACGTAGGACAGGGGGATCCCCTCATAGTCCCTGGGTGACTCCGTGAGTGGGTAAAGCTATTTATTGCATGTTTCATGCATTTTTATCAACGTAAGCAATAGGCATGTTAACAATTTTTCGGAATTGGTTTTATTTGGAAGAGTGACATTTGTTTACCATAAAAAAAAAAAAATGCAGAGAAGTATACAATCTAGTCAGTCTTCGACAGCTAAGAGCATTTAGTCTGTAAAGCTTATACAAATAAGATTCAAAGTCGAATGACCGAGTGGGGAGGACGGCGTTACGGTCTTCCATCCCTCTTTCTTGTGAACATACGAAAGAGATGCACGGTCGCTAAAATTCGGTCCCCAGGCTCGCGATAAAAGCTATGCAATAGCTTAAAAAATTACGAAGATACAATGCTTAGAAATTCCGTGCGACGTCACTTGTGGGTACGATTTTTACCTACAAGTGACGTCGCGACCCCTCAATCGGAATCTGTAAATTTCATGATGATGATATGGGCATATCTCTGTCGAGTTTTAACAATTTACTAAAACAAAGTGTGTGTATTCTTTCATGTTCCCTATGTTTCCCACCTAACGGTCTAATTAGAATGGTTTATTTTTACCCAGTCCGCATTTCCAGGATTGCGCCCTCTCTCTAATCACAATTTGCCCACAAATTATGACAAATGTTCACACTGTATGGGAATCGAACTGTCATTACATAATCGTCCTTACGACACTTCGACCCAGTTTTAAAATATGAAAATGTTATCATTTCTACGACAAGGCGGTCCAACTCACCCTGATCATAATTTCCGGGCTGCATAGCTTGTCGAAGAGTCCTATCGCGAACGGAGGTAGAGCGGTGAATATCACGTTGTAGAACCCTATCGTCCACCGCTCGAATATGATCTGACCGGACCTGCAATGAAACAGTTGATCCACAATAACAATACATAACAATCACAAACAATACTGAACATTATTTTTATAAGTGGTCATTGCCACCTCGGGTAGTGTGTAGTGTCGCTGTCGGTGTGAGGCGGTAATACATTTAATTATTGAGACCGCTTTTAAGAACATCATCAAAATGACTTCGAATCGCGAAGTCAGAAAGTTAAACCAGTATATCCGATTTCATCCGCGTACATTTCAGCAGCGAACTGTATTTTATATTCCCTGAGGAACTTTACATTTTTTCGGGATCTGAAGTGTCATAAATGCCATCCCAGACAAAAATCAACCAACATTTCACCAGAAGATTCCTTTCATTCACGAAAGTGACGCTTAAGTTCAATTCACAGCACAAAAAAATCTGTGTTTGTGCGCCAAAAGAACAACAACAAAATTAAAAAATTTGATTTACCCCCAACTACCTCGAATTTGTAATCTGCACAACATTCTACTAGTCAAGCTTTCATTTGATACCCATACTGAAGGAATAGTGAAAAAAAATAATGTAACTCGCCAGTTTTTGGTGGCGGTCGTCTTGATTTGATATTTGTCATAGTGTAGTCATGCCCTTCCATTTGATAACCACATTGAGGTATGTTGTGAAGAAATATTATGTCCGTCATTTTGTGGAGGCGGCCATCTTGAATCGATGTTAACCAAAGATAGTTCTATCTGGCTACCATAATACAAGCTTTGCTTAGTTTGGGGTCAGATGGTGTAGTGTGTGAAATGTCCACCCATATTTATTATTTATTTATAGTTAGACAGACAGACAGACATCAAACTTATAACACCCTTTTTGGTCAGAGGTTTTAAGAAAGCAGTAGCAATGAACTGACCAGGCGGAGTAGATGGCGAACCACAGCTCGATGACGTAGAGGCAGATGTTCTTGTAGAAGGAGTAGAGGATCAGCTTGCTGATGCGGGAGTAGTTCCACGCGCCGTGCACCAGCAGCAGGCGGAGCAGGAACTGGAACTGGAGACATATTGTATAAAGTACAATATAAAACAGTTTGTTGGCACCACTAATAAAGTTGACAATTTAAGTAACATCACCAAAAAAAAAATATGATTGGTACAAATTATTCATTTATTTATGTAAAAGAAATGTTTACCAAATGAATATTATAATTGTTAATGACGTACTTATTAGTTAAGCCAACTCGCGCAAAAACCACAACTAGTATTACATTAATATTTATAAAATTATCGCTAAATTGATTTATAAGGAATCTATTTATAAGATTTTCGGCGGTGTAATACCAGTACCGCAAACTAGTAAATCATGCAGTCGTTCAACTACGCCGTCTAGACGGGGCAATCGTGCAGGGCGGGCGGGGTGAGACGCGGAAGCGCGCCCCGCCGTTATCAACATTACAATGTCAGTATTTCGTGAGCGCGATTCAGTTTTAGATAGATAAATAGAAACTCTGTATTGTGACGCAAACAAATTAGAATATTACAGAAAAACACTTATGAACTAGCACCACAAGTGGCGGCCTTATTGCTGAGAGCAATCTCTTCCAGGCAACCAGCATCAAGGAAAACAGCCTACAAACAATTTTCGGCTTTATCTACCCGTGTCTAGACATTATCGACGTTTCTCTCACGACAAAAGGCGATTAACTACTGGTAGTATTTAGTTATACTCTTCTAGTAGTATAATAGGCATGACGACTCATTTTTGATTTAATGTGCTATCAATAGGCTACTCAATAACTGAAACATAGGTGAAATAATTCCTTTCGGCCGCCTATAATTACTTTGTTATGTTAAAAACTTCCCGTAATATCACGATTTTAAAATCACAATTTTGGACTCTCCCAAAAACGCTTCATACAAATCACTACAGAATCGTGACGTCACACTTCTGTACACACTTGTTTCTATCGTATTTTCTATACGTCGCGCGTAAAGTTTGTATGGTAGCTATTTTAAATATTGCGTTTCGGAAACTGGTTTCATAACAAAAGTAACTTGACATTGAATGGGTTATCCAATGGTAAATACATTTGCTAATAATTTCGTACTTTTAAAATGGACTGGCCCATCTACCTTTGAATGATCATAAAGTAAGATAAAATAAAATATATCAAAATTACAATTGGTACATATTTTATTCTATTTAATACTGCTACTCCTGCAATTATGTCAAATGATTTGATATAATAGCAGGAGTGTCGTCACGCCTATTGTTTGTTACCTGCGCGATGCTGTAGTCGGAGGCGCAGACGGCTTGCAAGCCCTCCACGCCGGAGATGCCGACGCCGACGGACGCGCGCTGTATCATCGCCACGTCGTTGGCTCCGTCGCCAATGGCGAGCGTCACGGCGCCCGTCGCCTGAGACACCATCTCCACCACCTAAGAGAAAGATGGACCAAAATCCAAGTATAAGCACCCCTAATGTTCCCACTGCTCCGGACTTTCTCTCGCAAGGAGAGATTCAAGACCAAAATCTACCACGCTGGTCCAGTACAGATTGGTAGATGCAAGACCATACTCTACCACGCTGGTCCAGTACAGATTGGTGTGAATTTCACTTAATAAAAACTATTACATATAAAGTGCATTTTGCTAGTGGCTAAATACGTTTGAGCGGTAAGTGTACGTATTTACGTATAACAAACGGGCGTGTCCATGACACAGACAATTTTCACTTTTATCAATACAGTAGAACCTATTTAAATCTTGATAAATGGAAAACAAAACTCGAAAACATTATGTGTTCCCCTCCCTTTAAAATCCGCAACCAGAATAATACTGAACATTTCACTCATATTAAAAACGTCATTCGAGCAGCCTACACACCTACCGCCGCGCGCCGCTGCTGCCGCCCGATATACCATATCGGTGGTATGTACTAGGGATGCAACGGAGGTCATTTTATCGGAACCGAAGGCGGAGTAGACGCATAGGCAGAGTCAGAAGTTTCAAGAAGGTTTCAGAGTCAGAAGTCAGAAGCAGGAAAAATGTTTTTATTGGGGACAAATAAAACATTATTTTGTCAGACACGTGGACACGATAAACATTTTGGCAATTGACCACGTGTGGGCCGTAATTTTGATTTTTTTTTAAAACAACTTTAAGACCTTTAAAATAGTGTATTAAGCTCTGAAAAAATATATGTAATAGTTAAGGATCTAATCTAGTGTAATTCGCAGTCAGTAACACGATTTAATGAATTTTACTTGATAGAAAAAAAATCCCAAAGTTACCCCTTTTCAAAAGTTATTTCAAGTTTATGACTAAACTAATGAATTTTTTACTAAATTTTTGTACTCAACGAAAGCCACTAAAAGTTATAGATGCATTCGCAGAGTTTGACTTGATAAAAGTATCAGTTATTCACTATGTTTTAATATCTACCATATATATAGCGCGCCGTTCGGCAAGCCTGATCAGTCGCGTTTCGGCGCTCACGGACGACGGGCCTGTGCTTGATTTTGCAATTTTGACAACCGATAAATTTTGAATATTACGATCATAGTGCCACAGTATAACAATATCAGTAGGTATTACTAGTGAAGCACGCTATGATCTTGATTTTTGATACCGTTTTCATTGGAATTGCAAATAGACGCTGATACTAATTAGTACGCTGTTTATTTTATGTTGTAGACCAGAAGGAGTCTCAAAAACTGACGTCGATACCACATCAGTAAAAATTCAATGCGGATGCAATGGAAAATAGATAAGTATCTAATAGTATCTAATAAGTAATCAGAGATCGGGATAAGGAAATAATGAGAGGGGAGAAATCCCCTGCGTAAATCCCCAAGTTAGGTATCATTTATGATACCTAACTTGCATTTATATGCCATTTAGGTAAATTCTTTGGTAGTAAGGTACTTAGTACTTAGAAGAAAAGTCCTCACATACAGATTTTACCACTTTGGAAGAGACTTTCGCGCAAACTATTCAGTTTAGAAAAAATGTTAGGAACTTCAATACAATTTTGAACACCTTTCCATAGATACACGTATGGTTTTGTTAAAATTTTTATTTTTTTATACTTTTCCAAGTTTGTGACACCACCAAAATTTATTGTTTTTTTTTTGTATGAAAATGTTAATATTGTTCATAGAAATTTAGACATTCGACCAAATTTGATAAGAAGCCTTTTAGGCAGTAAAATTACTCGTAGAATTTAACTCTGCACTAAATTTCCAATTCGTATTTTTATATAGGTAAGGTTTAGAATCATTTCCTGAGCATAAAATCACAAAATAATAACAAATCCAGGTTGAGCTTCAAGCGCCAGCTCGAAAAAAAACGTTTTTGGCTGATATTCTGAAAAAGTTATAAAGCCTATTATTATTGTAGAAAATAAAATTTCCCATCTAGTGTTGCCAGTAAACTTTATTTTCGAACTTACCGATTACGATTTATTATGTCAAATGTGATGATAACAATGTAAAAATAATAAGATGTAAATTCTGTTCCCAGTAGCATAAACATGTCCCTTTTACCGGAATGGAAGAAGGGTTATGTTTTCGCGCGTATCTTTTATGTTTGTAAATCTTTTATTTCCACATATCTTCCAAACGGCTGGATGGATTTTGGTAACAAAGATATTCTAAGACTAGTCTGACTCGCCAAAGTGTCCCTAGATAGTAGGTAATATTTTTTTACGTGTAGATTTGTTTGTAGTCGGGGTTTTTAAATTAAAGTTTTCTATCATATTGCTCGTTGCTCCAATAAACAGCACCGTTCATCATCATGACTAAAGAGTTGAACGAAGAGTTTGGTCTCCACTTTTGTAATAAGAACAACTAAGCTGTGAAACGCATTGCCAGAGTGGGTTTTGCAGAAGGTTCGAACCTTGGGGTTACGAGGTACACTGTGCTTGTTT
This sequence comes from Ectropis grisescens, assembly GCA_017562165.1. Lineage (NCBI taxonomy): Eukaryota > Metazoa > Arthropoda > Insecta > Lepidoptera > Geometridae > Ectropis > Ectropis grisescens. Next base: position 1,944,067 of record CM029779.1, on the reverse strand, counting down.
CTATTAGAGAAACAAGTTCCATCGTAGAACCACATCATTTACATCCACTATTATCGGCATCATCGCAATCGTATCATTAAATGGGTTATAAATCGTAAACGGTAAGTTTTACAAAAAAGATTACTAGCAACAAAAGATGCAAAATTTTATTTTCTACAATTATTGTCAAAATATATAGTTTCCAAAATATCGTCTAAAATAGTTTTTTCAATTGGCGTTTGAAGCTCTACCTGGATCTGTGAGCATTTTGTAATTTTATGCTCAGTAAGTGATCTTTACCTCATAGAAAAAATTGGATTAGAAATTTATTGCAAAGTTGACCAAAAACCTTCTATTTTACTGGCCTTTCATTACGTTTCAGAACATTTTTTTAATTTTTGACGAACTTGTGAATTATTAGGAAACATTTTAAAAGATGAATGAAATTGGAAAAGCCGTTCTCAACTTATAGTGTGACCAAAAGAAAAGGTTGAGTTTTGTATATCTACAGTATAGATAAATTTAATATTTCTTCGTTTCACTTCACAATTTACAAAATTGTTATCACTAGTATAAACAGTATAAACAAATCTTGAACAAAAAATGAGTTTAAATTACACAGTCCAATATTTTAATGTTATTTCTGCACTGTGGCACCGATTCAGCGGTCGGTGACGGTCGCGAGAACAAGACAGCGTTAAATCCCTAATTTGACAGAACTACCTAGCCTTAACGTAATTTATCTACAAACCTTGAAACTTTCTCATGTATAACACTAGCTGTACCCTGCCCGCTTCATTGTGGCACATTGTAATGCAAAAATTTGATAAAAACAACCCTAGATGCGGATTATACATCATTCTAAAATTTCAGCTCGATCGGTGCAGAACTTTTTGAGTTTTTTAAGCGTACACAAACCAACATAACGTTTTTATATACAGAGATACTTATAGAATGCTATCAATTTTTTTTTGTAGTACACGTGCCTGATTGTAGAGGCACATGCCCTGTTCGTCTCGTCACTCTTACAACTCTTAAGCAACATACCTGCCACATAACAGCACAGTGACACACAGCGCACAAATCATTACCTAGTACTGCACTGCACTCGGCACCCAGAGATATAACTAAGATGTTTTATCTCTATGCCCTGTAATTTCACTGGAAACATCGGACACAGGAACACAGAAATGTTTGCATACTACGAGTATAACTAGCAAAGGTGTAGTACTTCCCTAGGCGGACTTTGCAAAGAGTCCCACCACTACATGTACTACAGGTACTTAAAATGTACCCTGAGCACCTTGAAACTGTTAACAAACTGCATCTCTGCCATGCTACAAACAGTGTGATCTACAACAACCAATTTACTTGATCCCTAGAATCGCTAGCGGCGAGGTATGTTGCGGTTCTCTTTATTTTGGTTGTTGACTACAAATAGCGATAGGTATAAAACGTCCGGCGTTCACCGCTACCTACAATCGACTAATACGGAAAGAGTGAGCTCACTCTTCCCAACGATAACATAATTCCGTGCGTCTGAGATTTGGGAGGGGCACATCCACTGATTAATATCGATGCTTATATTTTAGTCAAGTAAACCACGCCACTTTCTTAGTTTTCAACATTTATCCTGTAAACCTTTATCTTTTGCTAATAAGATCGCTTTTTGTGTCCAAAAGTTTTAATTCAAAGTATAATAATTTATCGTGTTTAACGATAACAACTTGATATATTCTGTCAGGCTATAAGCACTTAATGCATATCATGTGTTTTGTAATATATTATTTCGCTTGTTAGATATCGTTCTCGGTTGAATCATAACAGTAACCTTAGACACTTTCAGGTGACATATCTCTATCTATAGTCCTTGAACACTCTCGCCAGGGGCGACAATTTCGTATTACCATAAGACATTACGTGTGAATGTGTAGTTCAGTATTTTCACCTCAAGATTTCAGTGGCACGGATACATTTGTACAACAGGGAATCCCGAACAGCCATTATTCACTGCCAACTGTCTAGGTGCGTGACAGACGATGTTTTCTGATGTGTGACTCAGTTATAGCTGTCTAGATGATCTGTAAATGTCTAGATAACACATTTCAAGTTGGTTCTTCACATTTGCGTATAGGCATTCATTAGTGTGTGTAATCGCCAGACTCGTGCTCCTTACAGTCTCTACAAATTTAAATGTAACATTTGACAGTAATTCTACTGCCAAGCAGTTTCGACGAGATACGTTATTATCCTTTAACTACGGATAACGAACAGTTAGTGTGATACTATATTTTATTACTATTATTAATATTAAGCAACGGCAACGTTGCTGTCTACAATGGAAAACGTCTGCCTATAAAAGACAGAAGATAAAAGAGATTTATTCTGAAACCTAGCTGAATCCATCGAGAAGAGATCCACTCATGCAGTACACTCCAATTAGCATTAAATTTAATCGCGATCTAAAATTTATTTAGCTCTATGAACCTATATAAAATAACTAGATGTCCGCCCCGGCTTCGCCCGTGGTACATTATTTAGCACTCATCGGGATCCCGTACATATCCAACGGTGAAAGAATGACTGAAATCGGTCCAGCCATTCCTGATAATATCGCTTTCAAACAAAAAACCTCTTCAGCTACCTGCTACCCCACCTATCGAAAATTGGTCGTACTAAGTCAGATTTAGAAACAAATTTGATTAGCAAAGGTTTATATTCAATGACGCAATCTTGGACTTTGGCGAAATTACGGTGACATTACCGAATGGAAGCCAAAATAAAAATTTGAAGTTGAAGTTGACGTAATCTTAGACACATGCTGTCATGTCAAAGCACGCTACGGAAACTCTCAAAAAGGAACATTTTTCCCCCGTTTTTGTTACATTCTTGATTCATGCTCCATTTCTATTGATAGTAGCGTTACGTTCTATAGCCTATAGCCTTCCTCGATAAATGGACTCTCTAATAGAAAAATAACCTTTCAATTCGGACCAGTACTTCCCGAGATCCTAGCGTTCAAACAAATAAACAAACTCTTCAGCTTTATAATATTAGTATAGATATACATAGACGTTACATTTCTACTTATGATTTCTACCACAAATGGTTAACAGACAATTAGGCTTTTATTACTACCTACTATTAAAATAATTAGATTTATTCAGAGTCAATATTAATGCATATGTCACGTGAACTCAATTTGTCGTTCAGATTATCAATTAGGTTATTTCATATTTAGTTTTCAGACTGTAACATGTCAACGCTGTACTAAGCTATTATAAAGTTAGTTAAGCTTTAAACAAATTGATTGCTACGGATGGCTTTAGGAGTTTTATTATACAAGTGCATAACTGGACAATTTTCAACAAATTGTTATAACGTAAATTAAATACATCAAGATTTAACAAGACAATATATATATATACCTATAATTAATATACATATAACATACGTACTTGATTATTATGACTAGTAAATGAGCTCCAAACTAAGCACAAGACTTGTATCTTGAGGCTGGAAACTGAAATTTCAGTAAAATTCTCAGTTCTGTTAATAAATTATGTAATTATTTACAAAGTAAAGTGATGCATTCAACTACTACTAACTATTATTCGTGTAAGGAATTAGAAATCAACTCACGTACACTTACGCAGTTTTTGAAGTAATCTACCAAATTATTCTGTTTGTATTTCTCCACGAGTTCAAACTAGCTAGGCGGTTAATTAGTTTTACTGTCCGTTAAATTGGTGTCACATAGAGTATGGTAAACAAATATTATGTAGCTAAATGTGCACAGTGTTGTATGGAGTCGCAGATATATGTGTAGTGTGTACATCTATAATACATGACAAATATAAGCTTTACGATAAGTTAATAACTATTATAAGTAGTCTTGATAAAATCTTTACGACATTATTTGTAGTTTACAATCAGAAATAACTGTATAAAACCATTTATTTCCACTCTTTTTAATTATGTGACTGACATATTTATGACATTTGACTATCAATTATGAATAATATATGGCTATCATTTTCTTAATATCGTAATTATATAGGATTATATAGGTAATATGGCTCTCTAATGTTTTATGAAAAAAAATTGATAAAACGTCACTTTAAAACCAACTAATCGTATAATACTAATTACAAAAAACGTTACAAATTAAAAATATATCATTTTACAAACAGCGTTTCGCATAATATCTATTTCAAAAATATCTTACATCAACAAATGTAACTTTACTTTACCCTATAAAACCCACAATGTTTATATAGTACTCGAACCTACGGGGCTTAATCACGAATAATTCATTGTTTAAATACCTTGTATGGTTTTATACATATAAAACCTATCGTTACTTAGATATTCAAAAGTTACAATTAATTATATCAGCTCTCTGGCCGCCATATTACAAGCTTTGCTTAGTTTGGGGTCAGGTGGTGTTGTGTGTGAATTGTCCACCAATACTTATTATTATTAATAATTTTTAATTTAATTTATCAAATGTTTGTTTTGTTGAGTTGCTTGCCAAACAACACATAAAAAAATAAAAATGTGTCAAGTTTTGGTTTGTTAGTTAACAAAAATATTAAATTAATCATCTGTGAAATAATACGTTATATAGAATGAAAGTTCGTCAAATTTTGAGATATAACCAATATGTTAAATATTTATTTGTATAATAATCGTTTCATTACCCGTAAGATTGTCTAACATTGGACTTAACATGTCGATTTGTGAAAAATAGTTTGTGAAAAAAACGGATACTATAATAAAATATACCATCTAGTCCCAAATTTGATAAAAGTTTGTTCTATGGAAGCCAGATAGCTAATGTAATGTTTTAAATACATAATTATGATGTAAATAGAAGAATCCAAATACACAAAATGACACACGGTAATACCGTACTGGGCTACCAGTAGAAGACCAAGGAACAGGATCCTAGAAAGGGATTCCTTACAGCCTTTGCGGAGAGGATCTAGCATACGCTAACTTATTAAGTGCCTCTATTCGGGAACGAACTTATTATGTATCTACTTGTAATTACCTGGAAGAAGATGATACAAGAGACAGTAAGAACCACATATAATCAATTGTAAAGTTGAGTCACAAAATGACGTAAATAGCAAATGTACTTGACATTACCAAATTATACAATAGGAAATTCCGAAGAGCTAAAGTCGTCATTTTTGACATGAAAGCTAGTGTTGCGCAATGTGTAGATGAAATCATCCGATAGTTCGAACTGTTGGACGAAGCCAAGATTTTCTTCAAGGAAATTGGTGGTCGCGGTCTACTCTAATCGATCGCAAATTCGAACGCGTCGGTACATCATGTTTCAGGAATTTATCAATATTTTTATCGATACAAATTTAATTCCTCTCAATATTAAACCTACTTTTACGTAAGTTTTGTCTTGAACGAATCATTAGTTATAGGACAAAAATGTTTTGCTTCAAACCAAAAGTATGCGTCACATGCTAGAGGTGATAGGTGTTCTATATGCGAGAGCCTAAGTTTGTAGTTGTGTATTCCACTTCACTATTTCTTTCCTTATTGAGTTGTAATGGAATAACGCATCTTTAGCTGTGGATTAAGAAAACTTCATGCCCTTAGCAATCTTCCCCAATGAGCCCCCCTTAATCCATAAAAAAATAAAACAATGTCAAACGCGTGGGTTTTGAAATTGCTTTAACTTTCCTGTACTAGTTTTTATCGGTCGTCTTCAGTATCCTCCTAGACAGGATGCCCCAAGTTTAAATATCTTATTATAGGCTAATCCAGGACTACTCTTAACCTCTATATTTTACTTAATTCTTAGACTTCTCTACTGAGTAAAGGCCTCTCCCCTTTCTTACCTTTTTACTCCATACATTTTCTGCCCTTTTATTCCAATTTACATATATACATACATATATCTTCGAGGCATCTGTCCTCTGGTCTACCTCTCTTTTACCTACTACCATTCTACATATTGTACGTTATCATGGCAACAGATGAACTCTCAGTTATTCTACTAATATTATGAATGCAAAAGTTTGGATGTGTGTTGCTCAATCACACCGGAACGGATCACGTTAAAATTTGGATCACAGATTAGAATCTGGTACAACACTATGCGGGAAAATGACGGGAACGGGAGTAACGCGAGTAAAACCGCGGGGCGCGGCTACTTTGACATGTAATATTATAATTCATTGTTGAAATTAACGATTTGTCATCATAATGTCATAAATAAATCAATAAACTTTATCATAATTAAAATGTTTTTAAGAAATTCCATGTCTACCCGTAGGTATTAATTTTTTTAATTTTTTTTTAAATAAAGAGTGACGAGACGACCAGGACATGTGCCTGATGGTAAGCAACATGCCTGACACATAACAGCACAGTGACACGCAGCTATTGGAACATGAAGAGTCCAAATCATTACCTAGCACTGCACTGCGCTCGTCACCCAGAGATCTAAGATCTTATATCTCTAAGGCCTGTAATTTCTCTGGAAACATTGCCCTTCAAACCGGAACACAGTAATGTTTGCACATTACTGCTTGGCGGTAGAATAACTAGCAAAGGTGTGGTACTTCCCCAGGCGGACTCTGCCAAGAGTCCTACCAAATAAGAAATAAGAATTTATCCCTAGTGCCGTCGGCGCGCAACGAAAACAAAACCATTCCAAGAGATATGTAATTTTCTTCATCATGTTTGACATTTCGATTCTACATTCGGATCCTACGCACCGTCCGACCTCAACCACGAATGCGACACATTTCTGAAATTGTTCGCCCACCGGGACCGAAATATGCGACCAGTTTTCTTCCTTGATCAACTATTAGCAGACATAGCTGTCTATTGAGTAACGAGTATTTTGGTGGAATTCCGGGGCGAGCTTCGGAGCGTGGGAACCGCGGTCAGTGTTTACATGAAACTCCTAATTTCAGTCGCTGGTTAACCGGCCAAATATTTGAGTAATTCGTGATTACTCACCGAAGCTCACGTCGATATATCATCGTGATTTAGGACGCTAGGGCGGCCGCCGCGCTGTCGCCGGCGTAGCGGTTAGCTGGCTGATACAGCCTGAATTCCACGCCGGGTATGTTTTTAACAGATTTATATAGCTTGACCTGTTTATTTGAGTCAAATTTAGTCATTGGATTTTCCCCTCTTTTCCGTTGTCAGATCTGATATTTCGTACTCTGGTTTAGTTTTGATGACTATAAATTTTTTCTTTTCAATAAAACTGTTTTAGTAGGTTAAGTTTATTTCGTTTTCTTGTATTGGCTTTTAATAAAGACTTTTCTAATCTTATATAACAAGGAGTGCCTTGTGGTTTTACCAGCTTAGCTCCCATCATTTTCCCGTAATAAAAAGTAGCCTATGTGCTATTTCAGACAATATTGTCTGGTTTGTTCCAAATTTCAATCCGATCAGATGGAACTTTTTCTGAAGCGTGCACTCAAATCTGCGAGGGCGGTTTTAGGAATACGCGAAATAGCCGGCGCATCCAAATTGCGCAGTCGTAAAAGTGTCAATTGAGGAGTTAATGTAACGAGATTCGGATATTTCGACAAATTTAAATTTAGATGGACGCAGGTAGTTAGTTTTGTAGTGGTAGGATTCATGGCAGGTTCCGCCTTAGAGATAGATAAAAGGGCAAGGGTGTTAGGTAGGAAAAATGTTAAAAACAAATAGCTACCAGGCACTGTGTTGTTATGGGAAGGCGTGTTGCTTACCTTTAGTAGTGGTAGGGCGCACTGCAGAGTCAACCTGGGGAAGTACCACACCTTTGCACACCTATTCTACCGGCAAGCAGTAATGTGCAAACATTACTGTGTTCTGATTTGAGTGATTCTGTGTTCTGATTTCAATGTTACCAGGGAAATTACAGGGCTTATAGATATAACATCTTAGATATCTGGGTGCCGAGCGCAGCCCAGTGCTAGGTAATGATTTGGACTCTTCACGTTCCAATAGCGGCGTGTCACTGTGCTGTTATGTGGCAGGCATGTTGCTAACTATCAGGCACATGTCCTACTCGTCACGTCAATCTTTACTAAGAAAAAAAGATAGTGAGATATTATTTTACAAGCCGTTATCTTAAATTAACTCACGTAGGTACTCACCTACTTGTTTATGTTTTTGTTAATCAACAATAATTACTGCATTAAAACATTAAGATAACAAATAATTATCTTCATATCTATTACTCTATAAATTAAGAACTAAAACAGCAATAAAATAACGATAAATAATTTGGAAAGAGAAAACGATGTTATTATTGTTGAAGTCAAATAGTAAATATTATGATGGATCGATAGACGATAGACAAGTCCGTAGGCGAGCCATTAGTCAAACAATCTAGTTTGTGATAATACAATGTTACAGAGAAATACATCGAAGGAGCTGAATGGCGCTGTAAAAGCGAGGCACCTATCATGTCGTCAGATAAGCGTGTTTGGTGCAGGTATGAAACAAAACATATACATTTAATATATAATATATGTAGGTATGTATTACCAACTAAGTTACGTGGTTGACTATCTTAAAAAAAATATATAAACATCTTATTATTCTTTAACTAACCACTTTTTCAAAGTGATAACTGAGCACGTTAATTATACAAATGTAAATTATCCATCAGAAATTTACCGATGACTTTATTTGTTTGGCTTTTTGGCTCTCTTAATCTTTGACTGTTCAGAATACGGCTGAAACTTTGTGATGTCTTGAAACGAAGAAATTAGGGTATTACTCACGACAGCACTTAGCTTTTTTGTTTGTTTTAGCTTTTGTATGGAAATTCGATAAATACGATTCCTCGTGTTCAACAAAAGCAGTATTCAGGTTATAGGGAAAAACTGTCACACGAACATAATCATGAACACGCTCTGATATATGAATCACGAACAAAAAAACTTGAGAGGTGTCAAGGGACACCCGGATGGAACGAAGTTCCTTTCGATTAATTAGTGAAGGAGTTATTATTATTAATTTTTTTTATTATTTATTATTTACAAAAAACCTGTATACACTCAACAAAAATAATCGTCGCGACACCACACTGTTCAATGCGAAATAGAAATGAAAATATCTGGCTTGCTTTCTATAAGAGAGAGAGAGAGAGAGACAGACAGAGAAACATGCGACGCCGCACAGCTTACAATAGCAAAAAGTGTCGTAACAACTTTTCGTAAGAATTTTTTCCGTCTAGCCCCCTTTCACAACGCGCGATAAGGAACTTCGTTCCAAAAACTGTTAACTCCATAATTAGCATAAATACTTCTTAGTCCAGTTCTGTGCTCTTTTTTATGAGAAGAAATCGAATTTACACATATTTTTCTGCGTGGGGAAGATGATCAGGGTATATCGGGCTCGACGCTATAGTGGTGCACTTACTCCTCTACTCTCTACCTTTCGCGGCCTTTTTGAAGGGGAGTGAGTGCGCGGGCGCGACCGCTTTTCGTTTGCCACTGATATACCTACCTTAGTTTTAATTCTTCATTGAGTTTTATAATTTAACAACCTATAGTTAACGAATCATTTATTCTTAAAATGAATATATTTAGGTAATATGTAACACGGTGATGTATTAGTATACGAATAAATCCGCAACAACTACATAATTATGTAGTTTGAAACTTCTTTTTTCTTATAGCTTAGAGTGACGAGACGAGCAGGACATGGGCCTGATGGTAAGCAACATACCTAACACATAACAGCACAGTGACATGCAGCTATTGGAACATGAAAAGTCCAAATCATTGCCTAGCACTGCTCTGCGATCGTCACCCAGGGAACTAAGATATTATATCTCTAAGCCCATTAATACCTCTGGAAACATTGGCCTTCAAACTGGAACACAAGTAATTAGGTGTGCGGTTGTTACACGTCATTTACAATCTTAATTTCTGCGATTTTTCTGCTCAGTGTCTAGGTCAATATCATCATGGACAGATCGGTAGATTCTGTCTGTAGAGGAATGTCTATTTCAAGAGTCAATGCTTTGTAAACAATGACATTGCTGGTCGATTAGTAAACTCAGAGTAGGGCCTTCATGGACGGTCGCGACCGCCAGAAGGTCGGAATACACGAGTATTACATGTAATACCGATTCGAGCGCAATTTTTGTTTTCTGTAAGATTTACTAAACACATTTTGTTAAGGAAAGGAATTATGGAAAAGTTAAAAAATCAAATTTTTTATTCCATAAGCTACTTGCAAAATGTGATGCTTTAGGGCAATGTAAACAATTTTATCCATTGAAAGCTTTATTGGCGTGTCCAACCCAAAATTTTGGACACAAATGTTACAGGTTTACACAATTATAATAGGTTAAAGTCAAAGTACTTTATTCATAAATGTACAATTTACACGTCAATTAATAAAAAATAAAAACAAAAGAAAGAGCATACACATTGTATACATTTTCAAAGTTTGAAAATACTACTTTACTGTTTTACAATAATTATTATACAGAAAACTCTCAAGCATTATACGAGTATAATGTCTTTATTGTAATTGTACCAACCTATGTCTAATTTATTTATTTACATTTTTATGGGAACTTTGCCATCACTCTCTAAAACTTCGCTGTAACTATAAAAAGTTTGATCGATAAGCCAGCATTTTAATCTGATTTTGAAGCTGCCAAAACTTGGGGCCGATATAACTATTTTGGGAAGAGTGTTATAAACTTCCGGTCCCATAATGTGAGTTAACTTCTGTGACCTCGTGAGAGAGAGTGGTATAACACCCAGCTTGTCGGCGTTGCGTATGTTGCGAGAATGTCTCTCTCCTCGCGTGTTGTACGATTCTAGATTATTTTTGACATACACAGCCACTTGATAGATCAAGATAGCAGGTAAAGTAAGTATACCAAGCTCCTTGAAATATGGTCTGACAGATGTACATTGCGATACGCCAACAATGGCACGTACGGCACTTTTTGGGCGCGCTCCCAGTCGGCAGCGCGCGCGTCTAGCTCGGCACCGTATTGTAACCGGTTAAGATAACTAGGTTCAAGAAAAGTTTCAACTAGTACCTACTTATAAGTCAACCTTATTTATTATTAAATTAAATTTAAGTCTAAATGTTCTACATATCATTTTTAGGTACAATAAAAACTAGGAAAGTTTAGATGTTCTTATGTTTGGGTGTTTGTTGCTCAATCACGTGGCAACTACTGAACGGGTCGGGTGGAAATTTGAAAGACAGACTATAGTCTGGAATAACACATAGGCCAATTTTGATCCCGGAAAAATAATGGGGACGGTAATTACCCGGGTAAAACCCCAGGGTGCTGCTAATTATTATAAATTATGGATTAAACTACTTTATATTTATAATATGAGATATTAGATATATTAACGTAAATTATAAACTAAAACAATTAATTACAAACGAAAACAAGCAACCAAGGACAGTGTTTTGTGACTTAATACATAAAATAAAATAAAATTTAAGAAATACCTAATTAGAAGTAATGTTGTTATTAAGCTTTCGCGATTTGAACACATAACGCAAACACTTACAAGGCCCAATCACAAAACAAAATCGAATACTTATTTTTTTCCGAAAAAACAAAAACTACCTTCAATTTGAAATTAAATTCAGGCATACCACCAAATTCAATAGGAAGCAATCACTAAGTCGTCGAGGTAACGAAAGCAAATTTTTTGTTGCTTTTGCTCATAATTCCAAAAACGCTACACCGATTTCGATAAAATTTATGTATATTGGACCACTTTTAAACTGTGATCTACCAAACAAAAAAAAGTACCATCCAAATCGATTCACAATTGGAGGCGCTCTCGCGTAATATATTTACAAAAAAAGCATAATCCGAAATTAAAAACCCGTCTTTTTTTGGAAGTCGGTTAAAAATATAATCAAAGCCAAACTGATCTTATATCTCAGGGCGATGCGTGCAATGAAATGCACTGATTTGAACGCTTCGTGTTCATAGCTGGAATAAAAAAAAGTATCTATTGAAATAAATCGGAATTTCGGTAATGGTTGATGGTGTCTAATTAACGAATGTTGATCTGTCAATAAAACAGTTATTGAGAAATCAAGATCAGTTAATTAGACACCCTAAACCAGCCATATTAGACCCCCGTAAAATAGATAAAGGTTAGAGGTAGAGGAGGACGTCTCTTTTGATAGCTCTTTAGATACCTATACCTAGGTTAATACGGAAACAGGCAGGCTGGACTGCTAACTGTGAAAGTATGTTGTGCCGCGACATCGGAGTGGGCTTAGTTCTACTATAACGCAGTCTTGTTATTGTCTTAGAAATCAATGCAATTCAATTTATTACTTCGAACCTTAGGATATTACATCACTTGGTAACGTCACATAAAAAATTTTTTTGAAAAATAATATTGAAAAAAAAGAAAGGTCATCGAACCATGCTATCATGCCTATCGTACAATTTTTGGCCTCATCTGATAAGATTCCTCCATGATTGCTATCTTCCGCAATCTTCTACCATCCGTCATTTTCAATGTTACGACCCTAAACATTTAAAAGACGTGTAACTTTAAATTGATTAATTCATTTCTTCTAGAAAAACTACAATAATGCATTGCAGACCTCAAAAGAGACGAAACGGATTGAAAGTCACCGTCATTCAATCTGCTTCCATCAACCCCATAAGAAGAAACAAGTCTTGTACATGTTTCAGAAACGACACATATGTACATACTTACTATTGAACTTATTACGTAAATCGATTCGAAAACTACTTAGATGATTCCGTTTCATTACGTTCAAAAGTTTATTTGCATTTTTATGAAGACTTTGGTATTTGAATATCTCTAATGAGAGGATTCCGGGAAAGAGAGCAGAAATGATTGGTGATCTAATGATTTAGATATTCCTGAGTATTTTGCACTAAAACTACCGATGGCATCACTACGTACCGATTGTTTGAAATCGATAATCGACCATTGTACGAGATTCAATAAAAGTGATGACCTAATGTTAATCAATAGTCATTACGAAGATTATTGATGATAATGATCAAATTACGGTAACGTTATAATGATTTAAGCGGAATATAGGATGTTTGATACCATATCATATGATGAAAAATGTAAATACATGTTATTGCGAAAAACTATGTACCTACATGAAGGTAAGTTTGGTATCAACAGTTTGTCTTAAAATACGTGTAATATGTTTGTGCCTTACAGCCAAGTAATAATTAAGCTAATAATGTAAGTACATATGCTACCGGCCAAACCCGATTTCAGGACAAATTAGTTTTGCCTAGGCTAAACTAGTTCTTCCTTTACGCGATAGGATTTACTAGTATAGCCTAGTCCAAACTAATGTGTCCTAAGCCCGATAGGATAAACCAGTTTATTCTAGGCCTAGTTTATTTACTAGAAGTGTGAATTGACTACTTGGAATATGAATTATTTAGGAAAATTATAACCTCATATACGACGAATGATGAAAATAAATGGAGGAAGCGAAGGTATTGATGACTCTACATCCTACATGAAGTGGGAAAACGGGCGGGTATTATGTGGTAAACTGATTAAGATAATCTGTTATAGTGGCCGGCAAACAAGTTGACTCAAAAGCGACGTGGAAGGGCCCTATCTACGTTGAATCAACTTGTTTGCTGGCAACTATAGCAGTATTCTAGCCTAGTTGTGGGGTTGCCGTTGCAATGTTGCCCACGGCGCTGATAAATGCAGCACTAGTTCTAACAGTAAAATTAGTTTTAATTTGATTATGGTTATTATTCGACTGAAAGTCAACTGTTTGTAAATGTCAAACTGCAGATATACGAGAATTATAGTATCAGACAACACTTATAATGCCCGAGCGATACGAGGCTAGTTTTTTAAGCTAGGCTACCAAACTAGTACTTCTAGACAACGTTACGCCATGCTAGTTTTGTCTACACGAAGCTAGATACTAGCTTGCTAACTTACTAACACTAGCTTGAAATGCTAGCTTCGGGTCGCTTAGTTCCAACAGTGGATGAACATGGGATAACGATGATGATGATGTTCAGGAACACAATTTTTATTTATATCAATGATATGAATCACTACTTTCACGAGTTCAATTTTTGATCCGTGAATCAACTGTTGTGATTATCGACAAGCTTGCGTGACTAGATGTAACGACTGATATAACTGATAACCACGTAGGTAAAATATCGGAAAATTCAAGAAATTGCGCTCAAATGCTTCGATCACCTTTAGGTACTTATCGACGTCAAACCTGAGCTAATGTGAAGGTATTTGGTAAGTTGTGACGATATCAGAGATATTGACACTGTTTTAATATTTCATCATCAATATTCATCACGTAGATTTATCGGAAAATGCTGAAATCCTGTACATATGGGATATAAGTGGCGCGAACATCAGATTTCACCAAGTCAAATCGCTCGCCCCACCTGTACCTCTGAGTATTATTGTCTCAAGTGTAGTTGTACAAAATTGTTGTGACCGGTGAATTGTATAGAAAAATATCTACGTCTAAAATCGTAAATATATACGTCTTTTGAAGATATGTATCATCCACAAAACCACTGACTGAAATTGAATTGACACAGTTGATGAATAGCCTATGTATATACTTATATAGCTACAGATATGTGGTTGATTTTTTACGCAGCTACGTTTTTCCGCTGCCGCCGCCACTATGTTTTTCGGGATGTATACAAATAAATAAGCAGCAGGTACGTACCCGTACCATATTTTTCATATAATTTTCGTAAACTTGACAATACTTGTAGTTCTCGCGCAGCGTGCTAAATTCAAAGGGCCCCGCCAAGAAGCATCACTTGATCACGTGAATAAAGTAGGCTATTGACTCCCCCGTTGTGAGAAAAGACTCCGAGACCGCACGAGTTAACGTTTATGTATGGATGTTTACTCAATAACATCGGAACAGGTGAAAGGTGACACCATTACTTAATTGTATTCCAAATTATAACACAAACGTGTTGTAATCTGGATACAATTAGATTATAGTCTGGAATAGCGTTTAAAAAGCGTCCCCCCAGCAAAACGAGTTTTCTTGTCCACTTTAGCTATCTTATCATTAGCCTATTAGCCAAAACAAATATCAACTGGTAAAAAATACATTACGTTTTTACAATTTCTTGGCTTCAAAATGGCAGTTTCTTTTTATGTTTAAATAATCTCCTCGCAACGAAACCATAAAATATTGAAATAATTGTAATTATCATGCATCTACTCGAAAAACCGCCATGATTTGGATTTTGTACTTATACCAACGGATAGCAAATTCCATTACGAACATTTGGTTGAAACATTGTTTTCAAATAACCAAAATCTGATTTCATAAAGAGTTTATTCTAAAATTTGAGCATAAAACAGCGACAAATCCTACTGCTTATTATCTCTTACTCTTTCTTGCGGTGTGCGATGAGGTAAGAAATACGCAAGGTCCAGGTACGGCCTTAAGCTACTTTTGAAGGAGAATTTGAAAATGCGAGAACGGGAACTAAGAGACGATTTAAACAGTGTTAGCGGAAAATTAAAAGTGAGTACTATCTAAGAAAATCAAGACTACAAATGCTAAGTGCCAAGATATCAAACAGATAGATAGGCTTCCCTCGTAACCATAACATATTAGCATGGTTGTACGTTTTTCGTTTAAGGTCATTCGTGTTTTGGTTTGAAAATAATTTACATTTTTAATACGTAATTAAATACGTTTATTAATGCTATTTGTACAAGAAATCTAGCGTACTACACATTTAAATGTTCTTCAAATATAGTATTTGAGTCGTATGCGTATGACGCGACTTTACCTACGTAACTATAATAATACATGCGTAAAAGCTTGCGTATATAATATATATTTACCAAATATTGAACAATAATCATTACATTAGCTTTTTAAGAAAAAATACTAAGAATGGTCACGTAGGGTATGTAAGGATTGTAATTCTGACTTTGCAAAACATTCTTTCCCAATAATAAGAATAAGTTATCTTATCTTTTTAATGTACCTAGTTAAAAATAATATAAATAAGACAGTGTTTATGCTATTGTTAATCTTAATAATATTCATAGTATTATCACAGAATAGATATTACTAGTATTATGCTCACAATATGCGAAACAAAACAAACTATGTACACAATATATGTATATTCTGCTATTGTTCTATTGAACCTATAATGATGTGTAACTTCATTTACGTTCCTTGTATACACAGACACTTTTCGTCGGCTGCTTCACTTATCAGACGCTTTAAAACTATTATTTTGGGAGTAGTTAGTATTTTTGAACCAAAAATTTGAAATAGGAATTCCGTTTATTACGAAAAATAACGTGCTTGTTACATAATTACTTTCAATTAAAATACGGGCTCCTCGCGTGTGATATGGCTACCTAATAATAATTTATTTTCTAGAAAAAAAACTGACTTCAATTTAAAATTGAATTCAAACACTCAACCATATTACATAAGAAGTCATCACTAAGTTTTTGAGGTAGGTATATGAAAGTAAATTTAATTTTTTTGTTCATAAATCATAAACCACTATATCAATTTCGATGAAATATATATGGCACCACCTCTAAAGTATGATCTACCAAACAAAAAAAACTTCACAATTAAGTAGATCTAGATGTAATAACAAACCTGACTTCTTGTATTTGAATGAACTTTCAATTAAATGAACTGAATAACTTTATGAGAATAAAATCTAGATAGATATCAGTGAGCATCAAGAGCTTGAACCGTTGTACTCGTGATGTGATTTCAATCTGAGCTTGACGGATTATCATCAGTTAATGAGGCGTGAAAGATAAAATGTGTTAAAAATAAATTACCTGCATCCAATATAATTACTTGCCTTTTCATATTTTTATTCTGCGTATTTATAAAGTCGACTGAGTTTTTAGTGAATTGACAATAATTATTTTTTATAAATTTTAGCCATCGCATCGGGAATCATAGCATTAAGGCCAGGTAATTCTGTCAAAGTAGGCATTTAATGCTGTCTTGTACTCGCGACCGTTCTGACGCGCGGAATCGGTGCCACAGTGCAGAAATAACATTAAAATATTGGACTATGTAATTTAAACTCATTTTTGTTCAAGATTTGTTTATACTAGTGATAAAGTTTTGTTGCTATATAAATGAAGAAATATAAAATTTATCTATACTCTAGGTACGAGTATACATAACTGAACCTTTTCTTTGTTGGTCACACTATAAGTTGAGACCGGCTTTACCAATTTCATGCATCTTTTTAAAATGTTTCCTAATATCTCAAGTTCGTCAAAAATTAAATAAAATGTGCTGACACGTAGTGAAAGGCCAGTAAAATAGACGGTTTTTTGTTCAACTTTGCACTAAATTTCTAATCCAATTTTTTTGTATGAGGTAAAGATCACTAACTGAACATAAAATTACAAAATGCTCACAGATCCAGGTAGAGCTTCAAACGCCAATTGAAAAAAAACTGTTTTAGCCGATATTTTGGAAACTATAATATATTATGACAACAATTGTAGAAAATATTTTTTTTGCATCTTTTGTTGCTAGTATACTTTTTTGTAAAACTTACCGTTTACTATGTGTAGCTCATTTAATGATACGGTTGCGATGATGTCGATGATAGTGGATGAAAATGATGCGGTCTACGATGGAATTTGCTTCTCTAATAGAAACATGGTGTACATCTTAACCCCAAGGTTCGAACCATCGACAAAACCCCACTCTGGCAATGCGTTTCACAGCTTAGTTGTTCTTATTACAAAAATGTAGACCAAACTCTTCGTTCAACTCTTCAATCATGATAATGAATGGTGCTGTGCAACCTGTGTTTCGAGCAACGAACAATATGATAGAATAACTTTAATTTAAAAACCCGGACTACAAAAATATCTACACTTAAAAAAAAAATACCTACTATCTAAGGACACTTTGGCGAATGAGACTAGTCTTACAATATCTTAGTTACCAAAATCCATCCAGCCGTTTGGAAGATACGTGGAAATAAAAGTTTTACAAACATAAAAGATACGCGCGAAAAACATGACCCTTCTTCCTATTCGGGTAAAAAAGGAAATGTTTATGCTACTGGGAACAGAATTCACATCTTATTTTTTGGCTTCGTAGCCAAATTTCAAAATATGGGACCCTATATACGTTATGTCTGTCCATCCGTATGTCACAGCCACTTTTCTCCGAAACTATAAGAGCTATACTATTAAAACTTGGTAAGTACATGTATTCTATGAACCATATTAACATTTCCATCCAAAAAAAAGAAAGAAAAAACAATAAATTTTGGTGGTGTCACAAACTTGGAACTGCAACTCAAAAAAAAAAAACTATCAAAACCATACGTGTATCTATGGATAGGTGTTCAAAAATTTTATTGAAGTTTCTAGCATTTTTTTTTTCTAAACTGAATAGTTTGTGCGAGACTCTCTTCCAAAGTGATAAAATATATAAATGAGGACTTATCTTCCAAGTACTAAGTACCTTACTACCAAAGAATTTACCTAACGGGCATATAAATGCAAGTTTCATCATTCCAATTAGGGGATTTACGCAGGGGATTTCTCCCCTTTCATTATTTCCTTATCCGTCAAATCAGAGGATTTGACGGACGAATATTTTACCGATACTTATCTATTTTCCATTGCATCCGGATTGAATTTTTTACTGATGTGGTATCGACGTCAGTTTTTTTGAGACTCCCCTATTGGTCTACAACATAAGGTAAACAGCGTACTAATTAGTATCAGCGTCTATTTGGAATTCCAATGAAAACGGTATCACAAATCAAGATCATAGCGTGCTTCACTAGTAATACCTACTGAGATTGTTATACTGTGGCATTATGATCGTAATATTTAAAATTTGTTGGTTGTCAAAATTGCAAAATCAAGCACAGGCCCGTCGTCCGTGAGCGCCGAAACGCGACTGATCACGCCTGCCGAACGGCGCGCTATATATATGGTAGATATTAAAACATAGTGAATAACTGATACTTTTTGTCAAGTCAAACTCTGCAAATGCATCTATAACTTTTTAGTGGCTTTCGTTGAGTACAAAAATTTAGTTAAAAAACTCATTAGTTTAGTCATAAACTTGAAAATACTTTTTGAAAAGGGGTAACTTTGGGATTTTTTTCTATTAAGTTAAATTCATTAAATCGTGTTATTGACTGCGAATTGCACTAGATTAAATCCTTAACTAATACATATATTTTTTTCAGAGTTTAATACACTATTCTAAAGGTCTTAAAGTTGTTTAAAAAAATCAAAATTACGGCCCACACGCCCTTAATCATTTCAAAATTTGAGACAGTTTTTGACACCATGTTTTTTTTTTTTTAAGTTATAGAGTGTGAACTCTATGACTTTCCGAAAACTACTACAGGTACAGGTAATGACGATTGAAACTAAGATCGTTAATTGGTCATTAAATTGAACTGAACTGAAGTGATGCGCCATGAATTACCTAACTTATCTGTCATCAGAGCCATACGTATCCAGCCGCGTAAAAGCTGTAAAGAATTGCAGCATGTGGATCAAGTACTGGCAAAATCAGAGTTCGCTCTATAATATTAAAATAGAAATGTTAGGATTAGTTGATCAACCCTTACGAGATACATAAAATAATAGATAAAAAAAATGTATTTATTACTCAACAGTATAATAAAGAATGGGCATATGATTAAAATCATATCCAAAAATCTAGAATGAAGTCGCATCACATACTCTCGACTCAACTGTTATATTTACAAAAGACATGACGTACATATACATTAAACAGATGAAGACAGATGAATCATAAGAGGATTAACACTAGCTTTAATGTAAACATAGTGGAACCAACGACACGCGCCGGCGCCGGCGCCGGCGCAGGGGCCGCGTCGTCAAATACACACGTATGCATGTGAGGATTTCCAGGGCTATCGCGTAAAAATACAATACCCTTCTCGCACACTACAATAAACTTTTTTTATATATATCTTGGATTGGCAGAAGAACAATAAAATCCCGTGGAAGTAGGGAAAACTAAACATTCATGTTTAACCTTGTTCTAATACTACTCGTTAGTCGCCTTCCCCCGGCTCAGAACTTCCACCACGGCCGCATTTCTGTCCCTGATGGCCATCTGTAAGTTAAACACTGCAATGATCTACTTACTTACGTATTTACTTTTATTTAAATCCGGGCAACTTAGCACACAGACACACAATTTTCACTTTTATGATATTCTACTCGTAATTCAATAATTTAAACAAAATCGCGTATGAGTGTTTTCAATATGATTTCGCATCGTAACAGCTTAGAGCTTATAATATTATATTAGTTTTACTACGAACCAGTATTATGAATTACTCGAATTTTTACCGTTGTTATATGGCCGAACGAATTTCCTTCCATGTTCACTGAACTCATTTTCACAACAGGTTTAAAAAAAACCCTGTAAACTTGGTGCATAAGACTGCTTCGAAATTTATGAAACAATTTCCACCAATAGCTACGGCAAATATCCCGCAATTAATAAAAGTACTGTTGTCATACATGGCCGTGATAGCTTGAAACTTTTAAAAACGTGAGTTTATCGATATTGAACTGTGTGTTAATACAGGCAGAGTTCAAAACCGAGGCTGTTCATCTTATCGCATCCCACGCGTTTTCCTGTCGGAGATAGTCCGGTTTCAGCGCGTGGTTTTGCCGGCTGCAACAGTGCCGCATTCACTCTCTCGGGTTTCCCGCGCACATGTGGTGCACCACTCCTGAAACACGATGCCGCCTAGAATTCCCCAGGTTCTATTTTCAAAAATATAGAACTGCATCCTCAATGTTTGTTTTATTACCGTTACAAGACTTGACTGTATTCTATTTAGTATTTTTCAGTTCAAGAGAAACAAAAGAAAGAACGTTAAAATTGACTACCAATTCCACGCTATAGCTCAAAAATTAGACAGGTTTTTTGGCGTAATGTTGCAGACAAGTATTGAAATTTAGCGTTAGCTTTGAGTACACATGTAGTATAAAGTGATGGAACGAGGAAAACTTACACAACTATTGGAACATGAAGAGTCAAAATATTTACCTAGCACTGCACTACGCTTATGATCTATAGATATCAGATAATCTATCTCTATACCTTCTTATCTGTAATATGTCCGGAAACATTGGCGTTCAAAACGGAACAAAATAGTATTGGCACTTTGCTGTTTGGCGGTAAAGTAGCTAGTTGTGGTACTTTAGCTGCAACGCCCTTGATTATTCTTGAGGGTTGTAATTAAAACAGTGATTTCAGTAGAATAATAATTTATTTTATATTGCTACAAATATAATATTTTAGTAGTTGCAGTATTGGCACGGTTGCAAGCGAATTTACTAACCAATTGATATTTTTATTGTAGGTTGCTATAGTACTTCAGTCCAAATCTACTAAGTGTGCTACCAGTAATAAATAGTACAGTTATTCCTCTCATTAATTAACGTTGTTGTATTATTTCGAGTATACGACAGCAAGCCGTCACAACAGCGCGGCGTCAGCCCCCGTGACTGGCAGTTTCCTGTGTCAAGGACGGCGGAGCTGCCTCGGGGACAGGCGGCGGCGGGAGAAATTTCTAGAACACGAATATGATTATTAAAACAATATCATTTTCTCAAAAAAAAAAAAAACAAAAACCTACTTCAATTTAATTTTAAACTCTGACCTTGACAAATTTCTTATTTTATTGTAATATCAAACAATCACACTATTCCGATGAGACAACGTGGTAGTGAACATCAATACGTCGACCAGCTGAGCAAATTTTTGTTAATATTGCAATACCGCTACATCGTAAGTAACGCTAAATAAGATTTATACGTAACTATCTCGCGATACCTGCAAAAAAGGTGCCTAAAACCGATTGAGAACATCCTCCTTTTTTAAATCGGCTAGTGACTAAATGGTTGCATAGAGTCATTATTATTGAAAAGCTATATTTTCAGAAAAAAATACTGCACAAAGAAATAAACCATTTTATAACTTTGACTATTATTGCAGTGAAGCTTGAGAGAGTATTTTGGACTCTTCATATTCAAGCTGTTATTATGGGCAGGCATGTTGTTGACCATCCGTAACATGTCTCGCTTGTCTCATCACTATTTTAAAAACAATTTTTATTTATTTATATAGTCTCAATTCTTTCTCATGAAATTAATCGTTCCGTCGTCGATAAAATTGTCTTTCGACAATTTGTCCATTTTGTTGCTTCCAAATCAATTTATTTGTATAAATATTCTGAGTAAATCCATATACCTATTGAATCAAAAATTTGTCATTTTTTGGGTCGTTTAAGCCTCAAAAAGTTGGAATACGGTGTAGCTGTATAGTGTAGTGTGTCTCTTATCAATAATATCTAAATTATTCATTATGCTACCGTTTGGAATCACACAAGATTTTTATCATGAGCAAAACACAAATGCTGCACTTAACACACTGTCTTACGATAATAATACAGCCAAAAACTATGTAATCTGTTATATCTTTAGGTTTGTCTGCAAAATACTCGTATTATCTGCAAAATACTCGTATTATCCTGATTATGTGTTGCAGGGTATTGCACAACTATAGAAATATGTTCAAACATTTCTATTTTGATTTTATTTCAATTTTAATTCAATGATTTGGTCCCGCCGCTGTCTGTTTAAAAACTTGTTTGTCGTCCCGGTATAACCCTGACTTCAAAACGTATTCCAAACCATTACTTTAGACCTATTTTAGCTTTTTGATTATTTATTTTTGTACATCAGAAATGTACAATAGTATACTGATTTGACCTTACTTAAAAATTCGATAGATTAATGAATTATCTCTACGAAGCTTTTAGTAACCTTACTCAAAAGAAACTCAACGCCTACGCAAGCCAAAAATCTGCGAAAATTTTGAGTACATTCAAATCGTTACTCAGATACTTACTTATATTAAAGAGAGTGTCAAACGAACTCAGCCTCAACTCAGCCCAGTTATTGTAGTGTTATATTAAAGAGTGCGTCGAACAAACTCTCTCTTAGCAGTTATTGTAATGTATGTTGTTGTTTAATATATTAAAGAGAGTGTCAAACAAACTCAGCCTGAACAGTTATTGTAATGTTAAATTAAAGAGTGTGTTAAACAAACTCAGCCTTAGCAGTTATTGTAATGTATGTTGTTGTTTAATATATTAAAGAGAGTGTCAAACAAACTCAGCCTGAACAGTTATTGTAATGTTAAATTAAAGAGTGTGTTAAACAAACTCAGCCTTAGCAGTTATTGTAATGTTATATTAAAGAGTGTGTTAAACAAACTCAACCTTAGCAGTTATTGTAATGTTATATTAAAGAGCGTATCAAAGGAACTCAGCCTTAGCAGTTATTGTAATGTTATATTAAAGAGCGTATCAAAGGAACTCAGCCTTAGCAGTTATTGTAATGTTATATTAAAGAGCGTATCAAAGGAACTCAGCCTTAGCAGTTATTGTAATGTTATATTAAAGAGCGTATCAAAGGAACTCAGCCTTAGCAGTTATTGTAATGTTATATTAAAGAGCGTATCAAAGGAACTCAGCCTTAGCAGTTATTGTAATGTTATATTAAAGAGCGTATCAAAGGAAATCAGCCTTAGCAGTTATTGTAATGTTATATTAAAGAGCGTATCAAAGGAACTCAGCCTTAGCAGTTATTGTAATGTTATATTAAAGAGCGTATCAAAGGAACTCAGCCTTAGCAGTTATTGTAATGTTCGCTTAATAGGTGGAAATCGAAGCCATCTTATAACAAGACACTCCACGCTGGCCAAGTGCGAATTGGCATACGAGAAATGTCTAGAACAAACTTGAACACAATTACAAAAATACTCAGAGGTGCAAGTGGTTTTCGAACATGTAACCTCACGCTTCTGAAATCACATGTTCGTGCTACTGGGTCACCGCGGCTTGTTAGCTGAACTCAAATGAGCCCAAATTGAGCTTATACTACATTTTGTAACATTGTAGTAAATGTCTCGATTCTGAGACATCGTGATTCAAGTTATAGCGGTGTCTGTTTGTGTTTCATTTAGCGGGGCTCGTGAATTCAGCCGCTGGTTTGATAGTAATTTGCACGTTGATGTCATTCATGTTTAGTGTCATCCAAATAATTTATTCTGACACATTGTAGGTTAGAATTGTCGAGTTTCTAAACTTTTATTTAAACTGACTGAGTCTTTGTTAATAAAACTAAATTAGAATTAAAATAACAATGTTCTAAATACATACCTAACTACTTACAATAAGCATTTCCTAATTATCTACGAGTACAGTATGTTGGTATGGGTCTTAAATTAGTTAATGATTGTAATAATTAATAATTGAATTCATTTTGCACATTTGCAAAAACTACATTATATTTTATTATGCATTTTAATAGGTTTATTCGTATAAAATAATTATAAGCAATGGCGTAACAAATTAAATGGGGACCATTTAATTTTGTTAAGTTAATAATAAGTTAATTTCTGTTAGTACTTAAACCTTTCGTCGAAATATAATAAGTATTTCTAATTAACATCAATTCAAAAACGGTTACAATAAGATGGGTGAAAAGTAAAAACATCTTTCGTAACGATTTCGTATCAATCCCAATGTTTATTTCAAAAGAAGATGTAGGTATAAGTGTATCAAATACGCTAACCCATCGTTGCCCACCGTGGTGGATTATACTCGCGACTCTCTCCTCGTGTAAGAAAATCCTAATATTCATGATATACTGACTGGGGCTGATATTCTGACATAAATGTTCAGAATTTCCTTATTTAATTCTTTATTTTGATTATTCTTTATTTACCTTGTATAAACAATTCTACGAAAGAACGCTCCAAGCAGATAATATATTTTTTTTGTAATTGATGTACTTGATCTTTGCCTTGCATAAGATCACGTCATACGTACTTTACTAGGAAAGTCTGCTTTAGGCGACGTTACCTTGTCTCCAAACTCATCAGGAAATTCACAGAAAATTACGCAAAGACAAAAAAGTTTGAATATAGAGCCAAGGCCGAGAGTGACAATGCTGTGAGGAGCTAATTGACAGGTTCATTCATGAGCGGAAGCTGTGAACTCTATGATAAATGAGCGATCAAACACACGCTTGGCAACGCCCAGTGTCCAGACGGCTTCCGTGCCAACGGGACTCTGAACTGTCAGGGTCTGTACTCTCGATGCCATTAACCAAAACGCACGTGTTTATACTAACTACTACTGCTTAATAACTGTGATTTAATTCTATTTTTTTAGTTGTCGGGAAACCCTAACTAGTAATTTTTTTTCGTTCTATGTCTTTTTGTATTATCAAAGATTTAAGATTTTTTTTAATTTTTAATTGTTAAACTAAATTTCAATCCAACGTTTTATCTATGTACAAAATTTTATAGAATCGTGATTGAATGCAAATTATATGATTATTTTGAATGCGCATACAAACTGCAATCACATGATAGAATTGGCCCACTAAAACCGTAGATCGCGCTATCTAAAAGGAGGAAAAAGAGACCTTTGCTCAGCCGTGAATGTTGAAGTTTATATTAATACATATTCATAGTTCAAATTCCATTACACAAACACAAATCGGCTTATTTCGGCGCTACGTTCATTCAAAAGCTTGAAAGCTTTTTCTGGTATTGATTTACTCAAGAAGAGATAGAAGATAGAACTGAACAAGGCGATCCGCACTAAGAAGGTTTGAGCGAGCGAGTCCACGAGACACCCTACGAAGCAAATATATTATAAATTATCATATTTTTACCATAATAGAGGTATAAATGGTAATATGAAATTCTGTCTCCATAGCAATACGAAGATCCATAGACAAATTAAATCTTATTACAGAAAATGTTATTACAACTTTCCCTAGAACGCGGGTTAGCCCTGGTTTTACTAGTTTGGTACTTATATTACTCACGTCACGATAGAATTCCCTTGCGCATTACAGCTAATTAAAACCTATGGTGAAACCTAGGCTGTCTAGCTAGGGGACTGGTTCATCTAATTACCGTCCGCTCCGTCATAAAAACAGGACTGAGTATTACCACTAAACTAGTATCACTAAACCAGAACTTCTAATCTCAATAAGGTTTAATGTCGTCACTAAATTAGTAAAAACTTAAGCATTTTTCGCTCAAAGTTAATGAGACAAAGGTCTTGAAGTAAATATGAGTTACTGCACGATAAAATGAACACAAATAATTTTAAAATAGGCTCTATTGCAGTCGGCTTGTCTAACTTTACTATTTACAAAAGTTAGTGCTTGCGCAGAAGCCACAAGGTTCTACTATCCTTATTTTACCGTACTAAACGAGTACATGTCGTAGTATACTCGTATGATGCTAGACAGTTTTCTGTGCCATAGTTATTATAACACATTGAAGTAATTATTTCAAAGTTTTAAAATATATACAAATTATATGTTTTTTTTTTGTTTATATTTTTTATTAATTGAAGTGTATATTTATATTTATCTTGTAAATGTACAATATGCACTTCGATAAATGTAGTGTCGTATCAGGAAATCAAGGAGAAGGCGGAGTGTAGAAGTACATGGAAGGAACTCCACCGACAAGAGCGTCGCTCTTAAATTATGAATGAATATTGTACATTTATCAATCAAGAACTTTGAGTTTGCACTTCAGACAGAATCTCGGCTTGGAGCCATAGTTAGAGAGGATCCCGGTCATTTCAGCTTCCAAACAAAACCGGCCCCATGAAAACTGTCAGAGATATAGCTCAACCCAATAACGCTGGCTGCTCACAGATCTAGAGGCACATTATTTAACAGTGTTATTTAAAAACTATATACTTAACACATTGTAAACACATTTAGTTTCCTAATGAACCAAAAGGTTATCTGGAAGAGATCGCTTTTAGCGATAAGATCGCCTTTTGTGCCCATTATGTTTTGTTATTTTATATGTTACTTGTTGTCAACTTTGTTTTGTGGTGCCAATAAAGTGTTTTGTATTGTATTGTATTGTATTGTAAATCATTGAAATTGGTCAATTTGTTTATCGCAGCTATGCAGAGAGCACGCATACTTTATCTAAGGACCTATGCATTTTTATTAGAGGATTTTACATCAAATATGAAGGTAGATCCAATCAAACTTAATATTGTATTTAGGGAGTATTCTTTTTGGGAATAGATAAAACAAGTTAAATGAGCACATTAAAATTTTAAAAATTAAATAATAAATTTACTTAACTTAGCAAATATTAATAATTTACTTAGCTAATACGTCATTATAGTATTATCAAATTGCATCATAATGATCTTCATTAGCTACTTATCGAAATCAATCAGGTAAAAATAGTCTACGTTGAAGCACTTACAAGTGTAACGTTATCAGTGTCTGTCTATGGAATTACAATTATATTTTTCCAAAGTAAGTAGATAAAAACCTCGAATAAATATGGATTTTCCATTACTATACGATAAAATTTCAGTACCTACTTATTATGAATGAAACCTATTGGTTACAATGAAGTCTAAGGTGATTGTTTTACGTGTATAATAATTATGGGCAGGTAGCTCACATTTTTGAGTGGTGCCTTGAGCCCGGCCGCGGTCGGCGGCATTTTACAAAGGACTTTGTGCCCGCACGTCGCGTCGCTTTTGACACTGCGGGCAGCGGCGCACGCGCGCAAGGTCAGTGGCTACTACGGGGCGCAAGTAACGGGGCAAGCGAGGGCTACGGAAATATACATTTTATTTTTTCCTTAAACTAAACAAATATTATAAGACATTCCTCAAATAGCACTAACCCAAACTATGAGACGTATGAGTCGGACTGAACTGACTAAATTAAACGTGAGTTACCCGTGTATTTATTTAAAACAAACTATGAGAGTTAGATAACTGATATAATATAATAGTTATAAAATTGTAAATACATACTTACGATAGGTACATATATATACACCTAGACATAGAAAATATATCTATATTGACCACACAAATATTTACCTATACACACATACCTTGGGTAACAATCGGTATAGAGACACCCGGGCATAGAACAAGTATTTTTATTCATCACACATTAGTATATTTTGAGTGGGAATCGAAACCACGAACCTATACTTCACGGGTAGACTTACGACTATCTAAGCCATGAAATCAGTCGTTGTATTCATGTGTATACAAACGCCAATAACTTCTAAACTTTTTAAACTTTACCCAATAATTTGACAGTTTTTTGGCTCGCAAACGCATCGCGCAACGCAAGAAAATTATGGCAAAAAAGCTTTGAAAATGTGCCAGTAAAAAATCAATAATACAACAGGTCAAAGTTGAACAGATTACAACATCATTATGCGATACACGCAACAATGAGTCATACGGAAACCTCGCTAGAACCGTCTGCTTATGAATTGTACTGCAAACATTTCAGCCTTCTGTAAACCAACTGACAAACCGCTAACTAGGTCTGAATGAGGGGGTGCTCCAAATTACGCCAGTCACTATGACATCACACCCAATTTGAATCGTGACGACGACTTTCTTAGAACTTTCATAGTTTATGCCAACACTTCGTCGGAATCATTATAAAATTAATGTTGAAAGTTCTGTAATGAGCCCTTTCTTTGAAGTCAAAATTGGATGTTTATGGTTGGAGGAATTAACCTTATTTCTAGCAGGACGGTTATAATGCAATCATAGGTAAGGTATGTTAATCTATGATGTGAAGTTATAAAGGTATTAAAGTAATAGGTCTCTAGAATCTGATGCTGCTCTTCTACCGCCTAAAAAAATCGGCTATGGCTTTGGTATTTGCTGTCTCTAACATTTCAAGCGAAAAGAAAAAAGACAGCAATATCGAAGCTAATACAGTTTTAGTTAGGCGGTAGACCCTCTGGACTAAATACTAAAACAATTGCAATATTTTATTAGCATTAACCCACTATAATGTTCTCATTGCTGCATCTCGGGACCTTTTCTTAAAAGAAGAGAGTCAAGCTCATAGCCCAACACGTTGTCTGAGTGCGGGTAAGTAGACGAAGCATGTCCTCGAAAGATGACTTTCTTAAAATATTCGATTTCCTCACAATGATTTCCGTCAAGGTTAATACCGGTGATGACACCAAACGTGTACTTGAAAAAAAAAGAACAAAAAGTGCTGGCAGGATTCGACCCCACGACCCACGATTGTGAAATCGCACATTCATTTTAATTTATTTTTGGTAGATTTTGAATTTTATTTTATTTCTTTTAATGCGGCGATATCATCTTCATTCGATAAAGTCCTGAAAATAAAGTCAACAAAAAATGTGTCCATGACTCGGCAAATTCGTTGCTAGAAACTTCTACGAAGGTTATATCCTACACACGAATTCCTCGACCATCGACCGCGCTCCTAGCATTTACATACTTACAAATAATTAATTTCAGAAAGACTTCAATTTAAAAAAGTTTTAAAAGGTGAAATTTAGGAACTGATTTAATCTATTTGTATGTCTTAAAATGGCTAAAATGATTTCACATAGTTCCGGCCTAAAATTCTAATAATTTACAATCTAGTACCTACAAGTAGGTACTTAGTTTACTTATTTTTAGGACCAAAGTCCAAAATTTACAGAAGTTGGAATATCTTACTATCGGCATTAATCCTTTGGATAAAGAAGCATTTTGGTTTAAAATTATAGAGAAAACGCCTCCAGGCCACGTGGTTCGACAGCGTAGTTCGATCAATCGGACCACGTGAACTTTTTTTCCTCTTGGTTCGATCAGTCGAACCATGTGCTTTTGAGATTCCTGATAGTTCGATCAATCGAACCACGTGAACTTTTTTTCCAGCTGGTTCGATCAATAGAACCATGTGTTTTTAAGACTCCTGATAGTTCGATTTATCTGACTATGTGGACTTTTTTCAATAGGTTTGGTTAATCGAACTTCGTCAACCCTTGTAAAATTGCTGAACTTAGATGAATACAACAACACAACAAGCATATTTTAATCTTCATTTAACCATGTTACATTTTTACTTTACTTCGTAACGTTTCCAAGGACATTATAACTTTATATACAGTAACTAACATTAATAAACTCTTTTTGTACAAAAATTAAATCCGTCTTCAAAACCACAAACAGGCACATACTTAATCCCAAGTTTTCTTAGTCCGAGTTAATTGTGCCTGTGAGTATGCTTCGATGAATCGAACCAGATGAACTTGTCATAGTGGTTCGACAATGGAGTCGAACCACGAGGTCCCAAGAATTAGTAGTTCACGTGGTGCGATTCTAAAATCGAACCAAGAGGAAAAAAAAGTTCACGTGGTCCGATTGATCGAACTACGCTGTCGAACCACGTGGCCTGGAGGAGAAAACGATCTCATTAGCATGATACACATGTTACAATACATTTACGCGTGCCCGACACAACTTAATATTAATACTTAAGATAACGTTTATCGTAAGTGATCGGTGACATAAGCATTGCAATTATTTCAAAGATTACTTTATGTTACAGCATATTTTCACTTGTGCTAGGTCAAGATAACCAAACATAGGTATTTTATTGTTTTAATCTGAATTTCGTTTGATCTGTAAACTGAGTCTACAATCAACCTATTTGCGGTGGGTATTCTAGAGTTTAAGCATGGTCAACTTTTGAATTGGTCAAACATTTTCACAGAAAGCATTGGAAATTTAATAGAACAATAAAATTACATTGTCTTTTTTCAGCAGTTTCAAAATTTCAAAAACTAACGAAGTTGGGCAAATTCGAAACCGCTATCTCGCGAAAAGAAAGTGTTCTCGCTTTCAGGATATTTTAAATCAGTTATAATCACCCATATAAAAAAAAAAAAGTTTTATAGCTCTGAAATCAGTACTGTGTCACCTGATACAATAGGTAATTACGTGGATAACAACATGATACGGATATCATAGTATTACGTTTATCACCAAATATTTTTCACGAAAGTATCAGACTATTTACAAAATCAGGCGAATAAATTCCTTCTGTATTAGTTAGGCGTTTGCGAGTGCTGATTTAATCTCTCAATTGTTTTATGAGAAGATACGCTATCTTTGAAAGCGGCCGCCGTCGCCAGCCGCCCGATCCTAATCACGGCGAATGGGCTGACACCCCTTATCAAATAATACGGTACGTGGATATCCGATAGTGTCATAATCGCCGGTATTCAATTAGTTAAGATTAGGAATCTAAAGGGATTTCCAAACTATGCATCCTTGTCAAAATAAATAGATTAACAAATTTACATACCCTTCGAAAACCGAATCCAAATTTTTAATCTCGGCGCACGCGATAAGTAACTACCTAATACGTGCTCCTAATCCAAAGTCTGCGGTGACGGGCGATTTTGGTGCTTTTTCCACGAAACATTGTGAAATAGGCACGCGTCCTGAGGATAAAAGCTATAAGAAATCCGTAAAAGGACAAGTCGGGCCCTAAAAAAGTTCCCCGAAGACAAGTCGTTGGCACGGCACTTCCTCGGGCGGTGTGACGTCGGCAGCGTCACCTGTCTAAACACGACGTCACAGAACGGTGACGCGGCGCGGGTGTGAGCTGTTGACTCAGGCTCGCTTTATAATACAACTCCTTCGGCACTCCGACCAGAACACAACAGACCGCCGAAGAAAGAACACGTCCACTACTGATTGTGACAACGTGCAACCTGTGTGATAACTGATAAGAGTTGTGAATATTTGAGAAGAAATTGTGCAATATTTTTTTTGGTGATTTTGTGACGTAAAAGATAAAATTGACAGTTGAAATGGCAAAATACGAGTATTTCGTGTGCTTAGTGATGCTAGTGCTAGTGTCGGTGGTAGCGGCGAAGAGACCGCACCACCCCAAGTTCCCCTACAAGTTCACGGAGAGGGATTACAGGGCCAGCAAAGTGAATACACCAAAGGTGAATATGATACGGATCACTTTTACTGGACAGTGAAAGTTTATGATGCAACTTCGTTCACACTTAAGTGATAACGAATAGTGACTTTTGTTATTGAACTTTTAAACAATTTTCTTTTAAACTTGAACAAATTATAACTTTTTTCATTTCTGAAAATGTTTGTGTTTATTGTAACAACACGTGGTGATACACAAATATACAATTAAAGTTACCACTTTCACCAAACTCTTCACAGTAGTGAAATTTACATACCCTTTGAAGACTTAATAAAAGTATAACTTTTATTAATTCTTCAAATATATTTGTTTTTTTTCAATTTTTTTATACTCATTGAAAGTCCACCGTAACATATAGAGTTCCCAGTTTGCTAAAACAAATATCTGCATTGTCCTCAGTTTCCTGTTCTGGAGACCGAGGGTTGGAGAGGGAGAAGATAATAGAAGAATCAAGATGCGGGAAACCACGGGACGTCTTCGTACATCTGGAACCGAAGGCTGCTCACGAAGAGGTAAATATTAACTTTTGCTAAAAAAACTATGTAGACTATAAATACCCTATTATTGAACTAAACATGTATTTACTTAATGACTTTCCATGACTAATCAGTCATTAGATAGCACAAAATAGCAACAATTACAATGTTAATTAAAATCTGGACTAAGCATCAAAACGCAATATCTGTTATCGTATGACCCCATTATTATTCAACGAACGTCTTTAAAATATCTGCCGAACTCATTGAGTGACCCTGACGGTTTAATGCCCTATTTCACAATATTGTAATAATTAAAAACTAGCAAATCACTTACAGACAATATTAACGATATTATCAAAATGACGACTGCTGATGACAGAATATCATCAGTACAATGTATTTGTCAAAGGCCGCCGCCCACTGGTAGAGAAAATATCGTCTTCGATAGCATCTGAAATATCTGCGCCTATGGCCACGGCACAATTAAGCAAAGTGCCAAAAAACTCACATGATACACTTGGCGCCCATTACTCATTACGCGAAATTAAAACTGTTATCTAAGATTTGTCATTGACGCAATGAGATAGGTGACGAAAATCTTAATCAATTTGATGTGTATCAACTTATCTTATGATTCCATTTTTCGATTGTCTTCGTCACTTGCTTAATTTAAGTACCGGTTCTAAGTACCGTTGTAACTAAAAATAGCACCTATTTTGTAGATAATAATTTTAATTACAGTGAATTAAAGCCAAAAAGGTTTAACTTTCTATCATAATCTCAAAAATCTAATTTTGAAACAGTTTATCAGTCTGCTATCTTTTTCATTTCTGATTCGGCAAATAATTTGAATATTATATTCGTAATTTGTAGACTTACATCCGCGTACATAAAAGTGATTAGCGTGTGAAAATCCGGTTCTGAGGCATTGTGATGTTAAGAAATGTGTTTCCCCACAGGTGAGCCCGGGCGCCGTGTGGGTCAAGCGTTGCGTGGGGCTGTGCGAGTTTGATAGCGCCGGTTCCTGTGTGGCCACGGAGACGCGAACCAGGCATATACCGGTAAGATACTTTTTAATATTATTCCTTTAACCCCATTGGGGCAGGTAGGGACTTTACACTCTTTCCATAGCCTATGCGAAACGCGTAGATCAGAAATTATAGAATCATAAACCGTTAATGGTAATCTGTGTTACCGGCAGTGCAGTGCACTCGTCACCCTGACATATCAGATTAAATTTATCTGATTGATGATTTAAGCTACCATTAAAACTGCGTACAGCATATTATCGCTTCCCTAAAGACAGGTCGTGCAACCGGTCACCCATCCAAAAAACAGAGAAGTGTTATCACCGTTGATCTTTAGGCGACTACGCCACGCACCGGTGGTTACGGGCCTTATCTCTGTCTGTACCCTTGACACACTTCTCTGTGTGCTTACTTGCGCAACGCACACCGATCTTAATGACATAACTTTATACGCATCT
Organism: Ectropis grisescens; assembly: GCA_017562165.1. Classification (NCBI taxonomy): domain Eukaryota; kingdom Metazoa; phylum Arthropoda; class Insecta; order Lepidoptera; family Geometridae; genus Ectropis; species Ectropis grisescens. The sequence continues at coordinate 1,910,192 of CM029779.1, read as the reverse complement.
TTTTTAGCTCGTGTCGGCTTAAGATCATTCAAAGAAATACTAAGTCATGTTCTAATATCTTTAGTTCCGGATCGTCTTGATGACTCACGCGGCACGAGCTATGATTGTGATAGTTCATTTACATATGCACGCTCTAGAAATAACCATTTGTCATGTATTTTTCCTAATCCTTTCTCTAAATTAATCAGAACGATTTTAAACCGTAACTAACTTTAAACAAATTTGGTGTTATAGTTTTTCTTATGTGAATATTTCTTTACAGGTTCGAATATACAACGCGGAAACCAAAAGGGAGACATGCGCGACGTATCCCGTGGAGGAACACGTAAACTGCGGTTGCTGCAACAAGGAAGCTAGCGAGTGTGCCAGCCCTAAGATCTATGTCCCTCGTAAGTGCTCCTGCCAATGTCCCAACACGGAGGAAAGACGAGAGTGCCTCAGAAAGGTTCGTGAGACTCTGGATGTCGTCTGCACACTGTACCGTCCGCACGCATGTTACAACCAACGCTACGCACCACTTAACATTTTTTTTACTTAACTCCGCAATATAACACTTTTTTCTGCTACTGTCTCGTTGTACTACTATTTTTTTTTCTAAAAATCTTTACTTCTGAACTAACAACGCCTATCGATTTCTACAAATTAAACATACAACTTTTTTCTTCCATTCATTTTCCAAATTACTGTCGTTGTACTATTAATTAGTAAAATTCGGTATCGCATGACTATAATAATTTTAAATACTTTTTAAATATTGATTTTTGTAAAATATGTTAATCATTTTGTAGTCCCTTGTCATTTTTGTCATCAACTTTCATTCTTTTAATTCCGTAAATATAATTCGTTTCAATTTCATCAACTCATAATTTAATCGTCATTTAATGATCCTGAAACATTTGAACATCTGGGATTTCACGCTATTCAAATCAAAACACTGAGATCAGTGTTGTAAAATCAAATCTAACATCACCAGTAAAAACCCCACATTATACCATCAAGAACGAATCACATGAGAAACCCCACTAAAACTAAGTGATTCTTTAAACTCAGCTATTTTATTCCGTATTTAGTATTTCGATCACTCACGCAAAATATTTGAATACAGCTTCCCTAGTATATTTGTACATTTAGTATTTATAGTAGATTAGCCGCCGCGGCGTAATCATACACCTCAGACATTTCAAACTCTACACAGCCTTTAACTGCATCGACATCCATTGTCTTGTGAACTTAGCTTTCTGTGTTCTCTTTCGTCATTTTTGCATGTTGCGTATGGAATGGATTTTTGTAATGTCAGAATGACCACTTGTTATTTTATCAGCTAAAGTTTATCAACGTCGGATTACATTGACTGTATTTTTGATGGCCATTTCTAACTGTCACAAAGTCAAAAATTACTAGAAATTATTAAGCAAAGAATAAAACATCCATTACGCAATTTAAGAACATGCAATTTTACACACATAACATATTTTTTCTTGTAAACAGCAATCAGCAATTTCCTTTTCTTTGTTACAGCGGAACCCGAATATGAGGTGGAATCGATCTAAATGCATCTGCGAAGAGCGTCGAAAGACGCACGTATAAGCAATGGGAGGATTCAACTGGTGAATTATCTCGGCATGAGGTCTTAGTGCCACGACGTGACTGATGGCTGCTGTTGCAAACTGCAAGCGCTAAAACTCAACGGGGACAAGCTACAACTCAACGGGATAGAAGCATGACTCAACCGCGAGACTCAAAACTCATCAGTGCGGAACGAGTTACTTCAACCTGGACTGCCTGGAGTTGCCACTCAACACTACTCAAACGGACCGGATGAGGAAGAAATCAATTTCAAAAAGATCTAAATAACTAACAAGACTTCCAAACTCACGTCTTGTGTAAAATGCAAGTGACGGAGATCATTCTCTAACACCAAAATCTTCAAAACGATTGTGGTGATAAATAAGTGTTGTGAACACTAGAGACTCGAAAGATTCGAAATAACCGTCCGTATTCCAAAAGTTTACTTTAAGTTCTCATAACTTGACAATCTTTTAATTAATTTGACTAAACTCAAAAAAATTACAGCTTTTGGGTCGCATAAGTCTTGAATAAATTTATGGAATACAGCGGAACGTGACAGTATACGTAACCAAGCGACTGAGTAATGTGTCTTATTAGTTTTAAGTTCTCGAATCTGAGCAGTATTATAGGAATAAGTTATTTATTGAATTAGTCTAAGAAAGAGGGGCCAAAAGGTGCTGTGAGTAGAACGTCACTACTTTGTTCCATGACTTTTGGTTGTCTCATTTTGATGTACTTAATTTTGAAACTCCATATTATTAGCTCTTGTATTGTATAAAAGGGTCTGTAAATATGCTCTTATTTAATGACATCACTATTCAGTATTTTGTGTGTGAGATGCGATGCTGATTGGGGAAGAGTCGAAAGAGAAGCGGATATAAGCACAGAAAATTTAATCTTCTGAAGTATTACAACACAACATAGTTTTACTTAAATATCTGGCAATAACCGCTTAATTTATGAAATTAAGACAGATAATCGATAGATTGATATCGATACTTTTCTCCGCGTCTTTTCGACTTTTGAATCGTATTAGCGAAAACTAGTTATAATTTTAAGCGTAAATCAAATTTGCGCAATTCCTAAATTGTGATAATTATGATATTCTAATTCCAATTAGTTACTATTTAGGAATAATTTAAGCATTTAATGATTAGCTTTTAAAGTATTTGCTTCTAGTCAAGCGATAACTTATTAAATAATGAACAGTGTAATATATCCGACTATTGTAAGGCAGCTCTCTTTTTAGTATATAGGTTAAGTTATTTATTATACATTTTTACGTGTAGTATTGCATTTGTCTCCTGCCTCGCCCGTTTGTCGCTAGTCTAGTGCCAAAGGCAACAAACTCAGGTTCAACTAAGTATTTTTTTTCTGCTAGTTTTAAGTTAATTTATTTTTATGTATTTGTGAAAACCGAGCTTTAAAAGCGATGGATATGAATATTGTAATTTTTTCTACTTTAGTTTTAAAAGCTGAAAATAAAATTTGTACTTAATTTTTTTACAATTTTGTGTTTGAATCCTGTATCCTCCGAAAATTAAACATCTAACTTGCAATCACCAACTTCTGAACCAACTGAATGATATTTTTATGGGACTAATCTAAGAAGTATTGGAGAATGAAGTCCTCAATTTTTTATCTAATACTTGTCGGTCTTCGGAACATATTCAAGGCCAGGCCAAATATACTGAAAATTCTAATAGTAAAGTAGGCACTGACGACCTTGTTGCTAAGGAGAATATCTTTCAAACATCCGTACAATCATGGATATCGAGGGATATGCCTTAATTGCGAATTTAGTTCGAAACCTAGTGTCCGATATCCGTTCGTAGAATGGACGAATATGATGCAGAAATTAAGCTATGATATAAAAATACGGAAACAACTAAAAATAACTAAATAGAATAACTGAATCAGAAAATAAACAATATCTAATCACGGGTTGATTAGTGATTTTTAATCCACAACACTGAAAAAAGAAATTGAAACACAACGACATGAAGCATTATTTAAAAAATTGCTGGTTCACCTACACTGCAGAAATTTAAATTATGCCAAATGAGATTGATAAGTACAGTGTTTTGTAATAAACATACCTATCAATTAATGTCAGTCATATACATTACAACACACTTAATTACAGGGTGTAGGGGAAGCGCTTAACATCTAGCTTCCCCAAATGTCAACCTCTCTCCTGCGCGTGGTACACCCTGCTGCCAACTAACGAGGCTCTGACGACCGAACCAATGGCGGTATATCCATTTAAAAGCCAGTCCTAAATGGACCAGGCCGATGACGGGCAGCGGCGTCATCGGTGCAAAGGACTGGCTCCGCGGTCACCAACCCGCTTGCCAAGCGTGGTGACTATGGCAAACACCCCCTATGAAAATCACAACTGAAAACGGCCCCTGGTCCCCGGCGGCTCCGCTATTCCAGGCGCTGGTGGCAGCCTTGGTTCCGGCGGAGCATGGGGTGCGAAGAATCTCCGGCAGACGCCCCGCCACCAAACCCAACGACTCGACCTGGCAACGTATAACGCACGGACGCTGAGGGCTGACGAAAAGATTGTGGAGCTGGAAGAAGAAGTGGACAAGTTGCGATGGGATATCATAGGGTTATCAGAAGTCCGTAGACAGGGCGAGGACAGGATAATCCTTGAATCCGGCAACTTGTTCTACTACCGGGAGGAGATCAACAATCCCTAGGGGTGTCGGGTTTATCGTCCGCAAGTCTCTCGTCAACAACGTGATAATGATCGAGTGTGTGTCGAACAGGGTTGTATACCTTGTACTTAAAATTAGCGACCGGTATTCATTGAAGGTCATACAAGTATACGCACCGACCTCGACACATCCCGACGAAGAGGTTGAGGCCATGTATGAGGACATCTCCAAAGCCATATACATGTCTCGCCAACACATTTCACAGTTGTGATGGGAGACTTCAACGCGAAACTAGGCAAACGTAGCGGTGATGAGTTGAGAGTGGGGAATTTCGGATATGGGCAGCGGAACCCAAGAGGGCAACGTCTAGCGGATTTCTTGGAAAGGAGAGCTCTTTATGATGAACTCCTTTTGCAAGAAACAGCCACAAAGAAAGTGGACCTGGATTAGCCCAGACGGTTCCACAAAAATGAGATCGACTTCATTATGACGAGTAAACGGCAAATATTCAGCGACGTCTCTGTGATCAGCAGGGTTAAGACCGGCAGCGATCACCGTATTGTAAGAGGCACGCTGAATCTAAACATTAAGCTCGAAAGATCACGTCTAATGAAGTCCACGCTCCGACCAAATTATGCTCAGATCAAAGATCCCGATAACTTTCAACTCGAACTTCAAAATCGCTTCGAATCCTTAGATGAGTGCGTAACGGCGGACGAAATAAACGACAGGCTAGTGGAAACTGTTCATGCTGTTGGCAGAAAGTTCTATAAGAGCCGACGCCAAAATAGAACTCAAAAGCTCTCCGATCAAACTCTAAATCTCATGGCGGTCAGACGAGATATGCGGTTACAGTCTTCGGTCGACATGACGGTATACCGACGGCAATAGACAGATCTCTACTTGTGTGCGACGCGACATACGCTGCTTCAATACTTCGAGTATTGAAGAAGCGATCAAGCAGAACAAAGGCTCAAAAGTGTTCGCAAGAAATCTGTCTCTTGGGCAAAGTCGGCTGACCAAACTGAAGACCGATAGTGGTAACGTTGTCTCGTCGAAGCCTGAGATTTTGGAGGAAATTGAGAGGTTCTATGAACAGTTATACACCTCTACGCAAGCACAACCTGTCGTTAGCATGGCAAAGACCCCAGAGCCAAGCTGACCCGACACTTTACCGAAGATATCCCAGAAGTCAGCCTGTATGAGATTAGGATGGCCCTCAAACAACTTAAAACAACAAAGCACCTGGCGACGACGGAATTACGACTGAGCTTCTGAGAGCGGGTGGAAAACCGGTACTTAAAGTCCTCCAGAAGCTGTTCGATTCCGTCATACTTGACGGTAGTACGCCAGAAGCGTGGAGCAGAAGTGTGGTGGTGCTCTTCTTCAAAAAGGTGACAACACCTTGTTGAAGAACTACAGACCCATCTCACTTCTGAGCCACGTTTATAAGTTGTTTTCGAGGGTAATCACGAATCGTCTCGCACGCAGGTTTGACGACTTCCAGCCACCCGAACAAGCCGGTTTCCGAAAAGGCTATAGTACCATAGACCACATCCATGCGCTTCGGCAGATTATACAGAAAACCGAGGGTATAATCGGCCACTATGTATAGCGTATGTGGACTATGAAAAAGCCTTCGATTCCATCGAGACCTGGGCAGTGCTTCAGTCTCTCCAGCGATGCCGCATTGACTATCGCTATATCGAAGTGTTGAAGTGTATTTACAGCAAAGCCACAATGTCTGTCCGATTACAGGACCAGTGCACAAAACATATCCAGCTACAGAAAGGCGTGAGACAGGGAGATGTTATATCTCCGAAACTGTTCACTGCCGCGCTGGAAGATGTTTTCAAGCTACTGGACTGGAACGGATATGGCATCAATATCAACGGCGAATGCATCACTCACCTTCGGTTTGCCGACGACATAGTCATTGTGGCGGAGTCGATGGAGGACCTCGGTGCTATGCTCAGGGACCTCAGTAGAGTATCCCAACACGTAGGTTTGAGGATGAATATGGACAAGACGAAGGTCATGTCAAATGTTCATGTCTCACCTGTACCGGTTATTGTTGGGAATACCACACTCGAAGTTGTTGACGAATACGTCTACCTGGGTCAAAAGATCCAATTAGGTAGATCCAACTTCGACAAAGAGGTCCAGCGAAGGATCCAACTCGGATGGGCAGCGTTCGGGAAACTTCGGCACATCTTTGAGTCCAAAATACCCCAATGCCTAAAGACGAAAGTCTTTAACCAGTGCGTGTTGCCAGTGATGACTTATGGAACTGAGACGTGGTCCTTCACTGTTGGTCTCATAACGAAGGTCAAAGTCACACAGCGAGCTATGGAGAGAGAGCTATGCTCGGAGTCTCTTTGCGCGACAGAATCCGTAATGAGGATATTCGCAAAAGAACGAAAGTGGCCGACATAGCTCAAAGAGTAAGCAAGCTGAAGTGGCAATGGGCGAGCCACATCGCTCGCAGAACTGACAACCGATGGGGAAGAAAGGTTCTCGAGTGGCGACCACGAACCGGGAGACGCAGTGTTGGACGGCCTCCCACTAGATGGACAGATGACCTCACAAAGGTCGCTGGAAACCGCTGGTTGCAGGTTGCGCAGGACCGTTCGTTGTGGAAATCTAGGGGGAGGCCTATGTTCAGCAGTGGACGTCTTGTGGCTGATGATGATGATGATGATGATATACATTACAATGACCAACATTAACTGACCAAAAAATCTAATAGAGTTAATAAAATATATACGTAGTTCCTCCCAATATATTACAAAATGATGCACGAGCAAGACATGGTGATGGTTAGCAACACGCCTGCCCGTAACAACAGAAAGACACGCAGCCACTTGAACATAAAGAGTCCAAATCACTCCCTACCAAACTCTGACTACTAAACTCCTACTAACTAACCGACTACTAGCGCGACCAACCAAACCACATTCATCGCCTGCAGAGGTGCGGTCGCAACCTGAAATTTTGGAGAGAGACAATAACAATGACACATTATGTCAAGTAAATTCGAGTGAGCGTAAAACACCATTTTTTGCGCAAATTTTGGAACAATCGGAACATACCTACAGCATTAGGTGTCGACAAACCATAAAAAGGAGCTTGGAAAAATATCACTAAATTTAGAAGAAGAATTTTTAATATAACGTTTTTGATTTTGGAGGGAGTCATGTCCTCTATGACACACTTCTTCGACCGCGCCTGCCTGGAGATATTCAAAGTTTCATCTGTTTACCTCGTAATTTCTCAAGAAACTTTGCCCTTCAATCCGTAAGGTTATGTTACTCCTTGGTAATAGAAAAACTGGTTGGCCGTACCCAGGCTGACTCTGCTAAAAACAACAAGATAAAGCATTCCATGAAATGAATCGCTTCAGTGTAAAATAAATTTTATCGACAGTTCAACGCATAATTTATTCCCCAGTTAACTCTTGACCTCGGTAACAATTATTATGGTTTATAAGAATCATTAATTTCCTCGCTAAGGAAATGTGATTTACCGAGAAAACCGGGACATAACCGCAGCTCACGGAAACATCGGCGGCGGCGAATAATTATTTATATGTAACAAGTAATTATTACGACCTGTTTTTGTAATGGCTTTAACGGTAAATAACCTAGTTTGTATACTACAGGATTGAGGCAATATAGGCTCTCTGTGTGTCTTTGAGTGGAGACCACGAATCGGCAAACGTAGTGTAGGACACTCTGAGACAAGATGGAGTGACGATATACGCAAGACATCAGGCAGTGGATGGAGACGTATGACCGAGGATAGGGCTGAGTGGCGAGCCATGGGAGAGGTCTATGTCCAGCAGTGGACTAGGATAGGCTGATGATGATGATGATGAGGCTCTCTATTTGTCTGTTTATACATATATGTATAAACGCTGCGTAAAACTGTAATGAAAATATTTTCGTTATATTTATTATTAGCGGTCATTCTCGCTTTCGGCTGGGAAATATATTTTTAACTAAATACAATGATGTTCTCATTGTCCACCAGTGGCAAATTTTTCCAGGTTCTGTTCTATTTATTGTGATCATATCTTTCTGTTATGAGCTCTTAAATGGATCGCAAAACCAAACTCTGTTTTGAAAGCTCTATTGCACGGCGCACAGTGCAATGGACATTCAGCGTTAACCAAATTGTAAGCCTAGTACTTGACCAATAACTCGCCTGATGTAAAGCAAGGAAGCAATCTAAGATAATAATAAATATCGCATGGCATTTCCCGCATACTAAAAGCTTATATAATGAGAGCTTGACAATTGATATAATGCATAACTACATGGTACTTATATGTACATTATAGTAGATAAAACTTATCCTGACACATACTTATACATTATTTCATACAACAAATATTTGTATTAATCACACAAATATTTGTCTTGGATGAATCAAACCTACGACTTCTTGGCGCCGTGAGCAGATTTACCTACTACAAACTAAACTACGAGGCTAGCGCTTTCCCAGAAGAAATTCACTCTAGATTTGAAGAAGTCGAGGTTTTTTGAAATCAAACATTCTTAACGCACATCATAAAAGGAGGAGGTTCTCAATTTGGTTAGATTTCTTTATTTGTAATGCACACGAGACTGCTGTTATGGGAACACGTGTTACTTACCATCAGGGGCATGTCCTTCTCGTCCTGTTGCGCCTAAACTATAAAAAATCGTTTTTTCAGTTCTTCGGGAGAAAAATATTAAACTGCATTTGGGACAGAGGTAACTGTTACACATACAATGTCGCAACATTTACTGTGGGGAGATAATGTGTTCTACAAAGCTGAAGTACGCTATTTGCTCTATCATCAATCGTTTAGGCAAAGCAAGCGACTCGATTTTAAAGTACACTTTTTTTAGAGATCCCTTACTTAATTATGTAGACAAAACAGATTATGATATTCAGGTTTTTTTTATTTAATAATTTAGCGTTCGTTTTTAATAGGTACACCCGTTTAGATTTTTTTTATAAACTAAAGTTCTGTACTTCTGTTTTACAAATAATTGTTTTGATAGATCAAACAATATAAACTATGGATCGGGTCAAACTGACTTAAATAAACCTTTGATTCGGACCTTTGTTCAGCAGTAGGTCAATTAAGGTTGCTTTACAAAAATATTGGTGGATATTTCACACACAACGCCATCTGACCCCAAACTAAGCAAAGCTTGTAATATGGAAGCCAGATAGCTGATATAATACTTATATATTTTTAAATACATACTTATTATACATAGAAAACACCCAGGCACAGTCCAAATATTTGAATTCATCACACAAACATTTGTACTGGGTGGGGATCGAACCCACGACCCATGGCTTCGCAGGCAGACTTACTACCAACTAAACCACCAGGCCAGCCAAAAAAAAAGAGGGAATCATTAAAAACGATGTAAATATACAAAGTTAAAAGCAGTTTGTTTTGTAACCATTTTGGAACGATTCATTTATGAATGAGTAAAATAGAAATTTAGATTTTTTATGGTTAGTGTGTTTCAGGATAACATCACAACGCTCACACATCGTAGCCCATCGCTACGGAGCTACGTCGTAGCAATACTCTGAGGAAAACAAACTAATAATAATTACCTTTAAATACCTACAACGCTACCAAAATAAATCGAAAATAACGAGCTAGATGAATTAAAAATGATCAAGTAGGAAAAAACGACACAGCATGGCGGTAGTTAGGATTAAATGATCGATAATTGTTATATATTCTGAAGAACGTCGAGTAGCATGACATGCTATTCTTCCCGACTTGCTATACGAGTATTATATCCGCGGTCGAAAACAGTCAATAACAGCATCTTCTAATAATGACTTCATATATATACACACTCTCTTAAAAGTTAGAATATATTTTTAGTTGGTTGATATGTTAATTAATTTATTCTTCTTCTTCAAGTGCCTCTTCAATGTTGAAAATCGTCAGCTTCTTGAACTTTTCTCTGCCCATTGCCATCCGGAAAAGCAAATGAATTAATTCATTTATTGGTAAATGTATCCAGAAATATATACATCTATATTATACTAAATCTACTCCGCCGTACGTATAGGTCAATATTTGAAAGAAAATACCGTAATGAAGCTGAAGTATTGAAGAAATGTCTTATAGTTATTTTCTAACCTTAGTGAAAAGGAAATTTCAAGTCAAAGATCTTCTCACAAAGGGATCCAGTCCCCTAACGGATTGCATGATGTCGATGATCGCTTTCACGAAAAAAAAAAGTTAAACACGTTCGCAACTTCTCACTATTTTCCTTTTTTCACCTATTTCAAGAAATGTTATGTAAAAAAATAATCGAAATGACAAAGGTCCGCCAATGAGTCCGTGAAGGGTCTAGATAAAATAAAAAATCAAAGATATCAATCATCATATTCATCCCGACCATGGCCACAGGACTAGACACAGACAGAGCAGTTCTATAACACCTAGAATGACGCCTGTACATAGCACCTTTTTTTTTTGTATGTGGGGGAAATACTTTTACGTATGCCCACCATAATCCACCTGTCACTGTCCTTGCGGACTTACCTCGTGGGGGGAGTTACTACTCCATTATTATAGAGCACAGGCCCGTGAACAAAATTTATGGGTCATATGATACAGCAGGAGACCTATGTAGGATGATAGAAGGGTATAAAATAATAATATTCAGCACTATACCGGCATTTGAAAGCTGTCCGACTGAGTGCAAATTGAAGAGGGGACGGGTTCCAACCCTCGTTCTTTCCTTTTTGTCGCATGATTTTTGTACGGCATTGCAAAATAATGGATTGGATGAAATGGAACATTACAGGTACTGAAACTATAAAAATTGAAAGTTTTAATTGCTTAGTTATTAGTTTTGTTATATGTTCAGGGTAAATTTGGTCATTTGATTATTTACGGCATTGGTTCCATACAGTTTCAATACCTGTTCTAATCCATTATTCCGCAATGCCGTACAAATATCATGCGACAAGAAGGAAAGAGCGAGGATCGCAACCCCCCTCTTCAATTTGCTTTCAGTTGGACAGCTTTCGAATGCCGGCATAGTGCTGAATCCTATTATTTTATACCCTTCTATCATCCTACATGGGTCTCCTGCTATATTATATGACCCAAAAAATTTGTAAACGGGCCTGTAGTCTATTATTAGTGCATTTGGCTCTAGTGACGCACCGGAAATCAACGGCACGTCACCACATCAAAGGCCTATCCCTAGGTGGGGCGTCGGACGGCCCTAAACATCCAACGCACTCACACACTCCACAGGTCTTCCTGTGGAGAGGAGGTGCGAGCCCAGAGTAGCGACTCTCTAGGCTCGCCCCCGTGTCCGCTTCCGCCTCAGTTAAGGAGCGAGAGGCTTCCAACTCTCGCTCCGGAACTCGTACGACCTCTCACTGTCGAGAGACTCACTTCTCAGGGCGAAGATGATCACCACCGAGGTCTAGGGATAGCCGCGATTCCGCCTCTATGGCCGAATCGCAGCCCTTGTCCTTCAACTGAGTACTCTGCTAATCAGAGTGCTCGGACCCTCATCTGGAAGACTTAGGAATTTTACTTGGTCCATATATCAGCCGAGTAACCTTCCCAAGTCTTCCAGTCCTCCTCCCCTCTATATGCACTGCTCAAGGGGTGAGGAGCGAGTGCAGAAGTTCCCAGCGCCGGCCGGGATTTGTCATCACACAGCAAGATGCCACCGAAGCAAGTTGTTGTGCCCAGGGTGCACCACATGGAGGTTTCCGAGACACGCACCCCAATACTTGACACACATAGTTAATAAAAGGCAGTTTTTTTTTGCTTAATGAGTTTTATTTATAAAACATAATAATCATTATTTTATAATGTTAATTCAAATTAAATAAATCAAATTATATAATGTTAATTGAAATATCTAAGCAATTAGATCAATCATATTTTGTATTATTATTTTTTAAATGACATGTAACTTTGGAGTTATAAATAAATATATTGTATTGTATTGTAATTATAGCTTTTTAAAATAAAGACAACTTTCTGGAAGAATGTGAGATTTTGCTTATCTGTGGCGGTATGATTGGCGGGAAATCCATTAATATAATTAAAGTGCGCACGTCATCAGCCCACTGCAAGAATTCGCACTCAATCATTTGGTATCTGAGATTTAACCTGATATCAGAGCTATTATTTAACAGAATTCTAGGTAGGTTTTTGTGACGTGGCGTCCTACGTCAATTGTCACACTATCTAGAATTAGGCGCAATAACTTGAATCTTACACCAAAAACTGGCAGACAAAACTAACCCAAAATGCTGTATTTGAGAATATCTAATAGTACATAGACTATTTTTTAACGCGGGAAATCAACTAGAACTGGACCTACGCGGGTAAAATCTTAGGGCGCTACTAGTAAAGTATTTTTAGCTTGATTTATTGTATTTCTCCTTGTGACCCCTCCTAAAACCTGAGGCTGCGTGCTGGTGATCCCCTCCAAAATTTGAGGCTGGGACCGCGCCTGATTTCATCCAATAGTCCCCAAATTTCATAACTGTCGGCCGAGACTGCACGTCTTCTGTCCTATAAAAGATCATCTTCACTCACTCATTTAAAATGCCGTGATTGCTCTTCACATGTCACTCATCTCCGTCTTTAATACAATCAGTAATAATAATGCAGTAATCTGCTAAAGTGTCTAACTACTAAAGTGGCTATTTCTATTAAAAGCTAGAAAATGAATGAAACCTTTGGATTGAAAGGAACCTTATATGTTACACCAACCTTTTCAACCAACACCAACATTCCAAAACATCACAAAAGCACAAATTTAGTGATTTCAATTTCACAAATGCTGAAAATTTATTATTTATAATTCAAAACTTTAACAGTAATAATTAGAGGTGGTATAAAAAAACCTTTAAAGTGCCTGATGAGGTCTTGCCCTCTTGCCACAGATGAAGTCAGTAATCTTATTCCTTTAAACGACAAATTCTTGTAGGTATATAAGTATGTAGGTTTATATATCTATATAGAATCTGAATCTCTCTCGGAAACGGCTCGAACGATTTTCATGAAATTATGTATACAAGGGGTTTCGGGGACGATAAATCGATCTAGCTAGGTTTTATTATTTTTAAACATCATTTTATGCGCGTTTTTAGACAATTAAAAACTCCTACAATGTCATTAGAATACGATAACTTATTTCGCCACTGTTCTTTAAGTGTAAATGGCTCAGACGGAATATCCTCGCGCTCGGAGTCAACAGGCCCCGGCTCGAATCCTGATGGTGACACTCGGGATTTTTTTTTCTGAGAAAATCTTATACTTACTTTTATAAACGCATTTAATTCGTATCTAAGTAGGTCTAAGTAAGTCATCACTACGTAATTCGCACCTGCCTAAATATAATTAAAAAAAACCGAGCAAAGCTCGGTCAACCAGGTACTAGTATCATCAGCGCCATAAATACGAGTAGGTTTGCGTCTGACAGATATTGTTGATCGAGTGATTGTAAATCACCGATAAATCAACCGATTGTAGAGTAATTTGATTGCGTAATGTTTAAACTACAAGAATTACAGTTGCCAAAATTAGTAAGCGAAAGAAAATAAACCCAAATACTTTTTTGTCGGCCCCAAGTTTTGGCAGCTTCAAAAACAGATTAAAGTGCTAGCTTATCGATCAAGCTTTTTATAGTTACAGCGAATTTTTAGAGAGTGATGGTAAAGTTCCCATATAAATGTAAAGAAATAAATTTGACATGGGTCAGTACAATTGTATTAAAACCATATTATACTCGTATAATGCTTGACAGTTTTCTGTACAATATTTATTATAATACAGCAAAGTAGTAATTTCAAACTTTGAAAATGTATACAATTTGTATGCTCTTTCTTTTGTTTTTTATTAATTGACGTGTAAATTGTACATATATGAATAAAATACTTTGACTTTGTCAATTAAGTATCGCTTTACAAAATTTGTTTGAATCTTCTTGACTCATGTGAATTTCCAAAAGTCTTAAAATATCTTCCGCAATGTACTCAAAAATGTGATTTTATTATTATAACTAAACCAGCAGCTCATCTCTGAAAAGCGCAAAGATACAGGCTCTGCCTAGTATGTGGCTCGCCGGAAACGGATTATTCAATAACTCTGATTGTGCATAGTGTTAAAATTGTTGTTATATAGTGATATTGTAAATTTTTCTGTAAATAAAATTTATTTTATCTTTATTTTTATTTTATTTTATATCTCTGTTTCAGCTGCGTAATTCCAGTTTCCGTTATTTTCGCGCAATAAGAAGTAGTCCATGTGTTCTTCCATCCTATAATCTACCTGTGTTCCAAATTTCATCCCGATCCGTTCATACGTTACGACTTGATTGAGCAACAAACGTCCAAATATTGACATTTACAATTTTTTATTTTGTTTTTGCTTTGATAGGTTCGCCTTGACGACCATCTCGCCTGATGCTAAGCGACGATACGATCTAGGATGGAACGTACCTAGAAGAAACCGATTCACTCTCGATTTGAAGACACCAAGATTGTAACTATCGGGGAAAACCCACTCAGGTAACGTATTCCACAACCTAGACGCTCTTAACACAAACGTGGAGTCAAATCTCTTCGTTCGTGTTTTTGGTTCATCAACCATAAAACGATGTCCCTTTTTTGAGATACGAGAAGTCCGAGAGAAGAAAGGGCAAGGTGGTATTAAATCATACATATCAGTTGTATCATATCATACATCTCTTCGTTCGTGTTTTTGGATCATCAACCATAAAACGATGTCGCTTTTTTGAGATACGAGAAGTCCGAGAGAAGAAAGGGCAAGGTGGTATTAAATCATACATATCAGTTGTACGCTCTCCGAAGTGTATCCGATTATTATTAGTAGGATTAGTATAATGTTTTTTTAATTCCATTTTCTTTTAGTTGCGACAGCTTCAAACTCATCATAAAACAACTACTCACTTAGTTACCTAATAAAGTTTTTATTCTTGGCGGATATTTATATCAGTGGGTTATCCCTGCTGTGAACTGGTATCATAGTTAATTACCTGCGTACAATGTCCAGTGAGAATTATTACTATTTTAGGAACGACTGGTAGAGTTACGTTTGTAATTCTCAATTGAAACTTAAGAAAATCCGTGGGAAATATTCGGTTTCATCTTTTCGTCAACTCGTAACAAAGTTGGTCGCTCAGTACATTGTTTCGGGTCTACCTAATTTGATGCTCGTTTTTGTACTGTTTTGCGTATTTAGCTATTATTTATTCTGTGGTCATGACTCACAAATTACAGTAACATCTATCACGTTAAAATACGTAAGTTGAAATATTGTCTGTTTGTCGCTATATATTTTTGTATTGTACAGGGCTGTATAGAACGATTAAGTTAAACCAAAAGGGTTATCGTCACCTCATTATTATCAAAAAAATGGTAGTCATAGGAACTGCCTAGAAGTGAAAACTTATAAACTCAGAATTTGATAGCTTACTTTGGAAACTACGATAACCGGAACGTGAAACTGGAAGGCGTGGCCATGAGCGTGGCCATCAAGAAATGTTGAAGCATTTCTAGACGACCAATGGGAAAGGCATTTCTAGATGGCCAATGGTCATGGTCCCGAGTTTACCCGAAGATTTCTGATCATTGCCGAGCGTGACGCTAGAATTCGATTCGCAGCCCACGAAAAATCTGTTTTTGCCGCGCCAAAACAACTTTTCACTTCAAAAGTCATAATGGACTAGGGCTAAAAACCCTGAGTCCTTGCAGTAGGAACAATTATTAGCGTGATAATAATAGCCCCCAGGGGCTAATAGCCCAATTACGCCAACGTCTTGTGCTTCAGCAGGATGCTGTTATGGACTTTGACAAGTGTGTGGTTTCTGCTGAGCTGAGTTTTTGCTGACATAATATAGTACAAGTTGTTCATAATATGATGAAAACAACACAATCCTATAAGGAAAAAACTAAAAACATGATCATGATCAACTTTCTAAAATCAAATCCATCTCACCTGAAATGTGCGAAAATTTACTAAATTGCGATTAAATTTCATGCAAAACCATACAACGGAACTAGTGCAAATGTTGAAATCATTTGTGATTCAGAGAAGACTTTTAAACAAAAAAGCTTCATGATGCAATTCAGGTACCTATATTGTGATTTTTATAAACAGGCATAAATTGTGGTTTCCTATTGAACTTCAGGCTACGCTGAAAGTGCAGGGCAGGGCCCTATTTAGATTGATACACTATATTTACTCACATAGATACATAAGCAAACATGAAGCATATCTTGAATCAATACTTACCATACTCACTCAACGAGTAATATCCACAATCCATACACGAGTACATAAATAATAAATTGCAGTTATAAAGCTGAAAAGTTTCTCTTCTTCTTTATCGTATCACTCTTGGCAGAGCGGTCGTGGTCACGACGAGGCGTCCACGTCGGTGGTAGGAGTGGCCACAACTCTCCGTACGATCTCCCGCCATTTCTCTATATTCGCGGACTGCCTGGCGCCGTCAGATACGTGGCTTCCTATCGCAAATTTCACTTGGTCAGTCCAGCGCATAGGTAACAAGCCGCGCGATCTTGTTCCTTCCACTTTTCCCTGCACAGCCAGCCGCTCTATGGAGTCGTCATTTCGTCTGGAGACGTGTTAAAGTTATTGATAGCATTTATTTGAAAGCACTAATCTCTAGAGCTACTAGATTCATTTCAAAAATTCCTTCACCATCGGATACTCTCTTGATCACCGAGTGCTATACGCTACATATGTACTACGGGTGAAGCCGCAGTGGATCATTAGTCTACATATATTGCGATTGAGTGAGTGACCGTTTAGCGTTTCTTTCCAGCCGACATCAGGCGAGAAAGCGGTCGGTGGTCCAGTCGAGAGATCGGCGCCTGCCGATCCGAAGACCTCGGGTTCAAACCCCACACGCACCACTGTCTGTCACTGTTCATGTGCGTAATGCCACTAACTTAAAACGGTGAAGGAAAACATCGTGAGGAAACCGACATATATAACTAGAACCTTTCGAAGTCATGTGTCATCCACCAACCCGCACAGGCCAGCGTAGTATGACCTTAACTCTCTTCTTGCGAGAGAAGGCCCGAGTCCCAGCAGTAAAAACATTTAGTGGGCTGTTGATGATGATGTTTATCGCAAATAATCCTAATAATATTATACTATTAGACTGCAGGCCCGTGAACAAAATTTATGGGTCATATCATACAGCAGGAGACCTATGTAGGATGATAGAAGGGTATAACGTAATAAGATTGAGCACTATGCCGTCACTTGTAAGCTGTCCAACTGAGTGCAGTTGAAGAGGGGGGGTTCTAAACCTCGACCATTTCTCCTTGTCGCATGATTTTTGTACGGCGTTTCGGAATAATAGATTAGAAGATGTATTGAAACTATAAATATTATATAATATTACAGGGGTGTGTAATTCCAGACGACGCGACGCGACGTTTAAATGTAGTTTATGGTTTTTTGATTTGCAGTGCAATGGGTGGCTTTATCGCTTTCTCCTATTGCTCAGTTATCAAAACCGAGATGGCAATTTTTCCAAAGTTTTAATTAACTGTTTTCGAATCCTGTATACCTTAGTGCAATTTAAATAAAGGCTGAAATGCCTTCTTCTTCTTTATTTCATTTGCTTTATTCTTTCAAATGTTATATTTGATTTTTCCATAACATTAATGTGTTTAAAATCGTAATACACATTTATATTGGGCAACTCAGAGTTTTCAAACTGTGTCTTGCCCAGTATAACTGTCTGTTTTATTATGTCACTAGTAGTGCCTCGCGGGCTTACCCGCGTAGTTCCCGTTTCCGTTGTTTCCCGTGACAAAATCCTAGATATGTGCTATTCCAGTCTATATATGTACCTAGCTGTGTTTCAAATTTTCATCTAACAAGTTCTGACGTTAAAAATGATAAATGAAAAAGCGTTCATGTAGTTCCAATATGATTTGGCAACAACAAACAATGACATTTACATGTAGGATATAATTTTTGACGTGACAAAGTCTAACAAATCGATAAACGCCGGCTGCATACACGAAAAGGTGTCCCGTTACGCTCATTGTCCCGTTACGTTCAATGTACGCTTACGCCGCATCTATCAATGTTTTGTTTACCAATCGACTTTACAGACAACCAATTTTTTTATAGTATTCTTTGGTTTGCAATAGGTATTACAATTAAATAAAGTTTTGTTATTCATAAACCTTAAAATCCGTTTTTCTCTCTTTACATTTGAGTGAGATTCCTTAAAAACCTACGTTACGTAATTAGTTATCTTTGATTGTTGGAAGCAAAAACTGCCAAGGCCGGCCAACGGAATTACCTGACACAGTTCCGTTGCCTACATGCGTTTCAAACCTAATTAGCATGCATTCACTAAAAAAGCAAACTGCGGGAAAAACTCTGCTTGAAACGATATTATAGATCCGCCTGTACACGTGCCCGGGTTGACTGCAGCCGCATGAGCGTGAAGCTGCGCATGAGCAACTCCCTTGATGTTCTCACTGCTGCGACACAGCTCCTTCTCTTCATAAAAAGAGTGGCCATAATTCACCATAGGTAGATACTTTTTACTGTACACTCTAAAATGAAAACAGATATCAACAAAATTTGGTACACGCTTAAACTCAAGAGAATTTTCAGGAAAATGTTATGTAAACGATCTCGTAGAAAATTTCATGCCATCATCATCGGTACCGGTGGCATTCAACCCTGCAACCTCACCGAAGTTCTCGTCACTAAGCTTAGTAGAAAATACTTATTTCTTTTCTTTTCTTGGAGGTAGTGATTCATTTTGAGTTATTGTAAATTAAAAATGATTAAAAAGTCTGTTTTATTTCCGCCTTTACATTTTTTATCTACTGGCTGTGCCCTGTGAAAAAAAAATCTTGAACCCTGGTGCAATCGCACCAGGTTTCAACACGCAGATTACAACGCGGTTTCTAGGGTTTTTTTTTCACGGGACCCAATGTCAACCATGTGCCGATGTCGCTTTTTCGAGTTACCTACAGGATGTCTGATTGAAATGTCTGTTCTGTATGTCTGAATGTGTGTTCTGTAAATTTCTGTTGTTTAGTTTATTGACGAATCTAAATCTCGGTTTGGCGCACCCGTGATGCAAACACTACCCACCCAGGAGGAAACATTAAACCATTCGATTGCCGACGATTTGTTAGAACATTAACATCCACAACGAGGTCGCCATGATTAGTTCTGCAAGAACTCCACAAATGTGTGGAGTTTCCGGTTGAAGTGTGGCCAACTATCCCGAATATTTCCCTTGTTTAGCCCCCACCACATTAATAACACGCTAATTTTAGAAATCTGATGCAAATTCAAAATATTTATCACAAAAAGTACATTTATATCAAAGGACTGCAGAGGCTGGTTACTACGTTGAGATAGAGATCAAAGGTTTTATTGCTAATGAAAATGGATCGTTGTAATAGTTCTAAGTAGGTGGCTAATTATATTAGTGGTTTAGTCATCGGTGCTGCAGTTTAGTGAAAGGGTTTAACGTATTCTGCAGTTAAATGACCTGCGAAAGCTGATGTAAGCAAAAATCTATTAAAAATTGCTGCTCACGTGATGTTTTTATTCAACTTTGTTACAAATTTTATAAATTTAAGAAGTCGCGTTGCTAACCATCATGTCTTGTTTGTGCTGTCACTAAATATGATAAAGAATAAAGGATTCTATGGACACCATTTGTAAATTTTAGATTGTTTCCTAGACCGTAGTTTATTTGGCAACAAGTTTATTTTGTAAACAAAAGTTGGACGTATCATCAGTATGTGGCCTTCACCTGGCGTGCCCTTACCTGTCACCCGTCAGTTGACTGACAAGAAGGGCATGGCGTGGCCGCCGCGACCCGCGACCAGTCCTATTTTTAGGCTATTTTTAGGCTGCAGCATCAGATTTAGTTCAATCCACCGTAATAGCCGTTAGACTGTAAACATGGCTTTAATTAACCAGCAGTTGCGCATGCGTGTGGGCTCTCGTGGCAGATTCATCGCCGCCATTTTTGTTTATGTTTTGCCCCGACTCAACATGTTTGTTTTCCAACAGTCGATTTAGAAAAAAATTCTCTACGAGCACTGACAGACGTGTTATTCCGAGCTGCTTTAAGTGCATTCGTTTACGATTTTTATTATATTTTTCAATGAGCCAATTCTCGAAGTGGAACGATTTGCGGGTACTTTATTAGAATTTGTAAAAGAGAACGCTCACTAAAATTAGGAAACGATAAACACAAGGAATTTCGGGTTAAAAATACTTGGCTATTTTCGTAATCTTCAAAAAATAACTTTGCTCGGATTGGGTTCATGTAGTTTATTTCAGGCGATATAAACAGGAGAAATAGAACCACGTGGCGTGCCGGTTAACACCGTTCTTATTTATATACATCCAAGCCTTATTTGGAGTTTCGAAGACCACGCCTCCCAGTTTAACTGCGGTAAGAATAGTAGGTAAGTTAGTGTCATCAAGTGAAGTTAAATCCGTGGTAGCCCATTGGCTAATATTTTAATATCTATTAAAAAATAAAATATGTTTTATATAAATATCAATCTTTAGATGTTTTTTTTCTTAGTTATAGTTTTGCACTTAACTGCCATCGCGCCTGATGTTAAGCGACGATGCGGTTCAGGTATGAGATTAGTGTGCGTTTATTTACGTTTTACGAGATATTGTCTCACGAATAAGCGTCAAGAACACCAGCAAATGCAACATAAAGCTGGGAGTTTGTGTGAATTATTTTAAGTGTGAGCTATAGCATAAAGATAACAGAATAAACTACCAGACTCAATATTTAGAAAACTCAGCAGTCTTATCCGCTTAAAAAAGTACGTGCTTAGTTCGATGATATATGTATGAAAGCAAAGATGAAATGATGGATGGCAATTTACAATAAAATATCATAATAGTAGGTATGACACTCTAGCAATAACTCTTACTCTAACTAGATTGGTTTAATTCATGGACGTATAAAAAAGTGGTATTTTTTTTATACGTCGATGATTTAATTACAGGAAACAACGGGAACGAGTACTGCACGGGTCGAACCGCGGGGCAATTCTAGTTACTAATAACGCTACTTTACCGCTTAGTAAAGTAAATGTGCAATCATATTGAAAATCTACGTTTTATGTGTTAATCCGTTGGTCGTAAAAGAGCTTCTTAACATCGTAACCTCAGTTATAAAACCAGATTGCATCGCTCACACCTCTTCAAGCGCCGTTCATTAACTAATAAAACAATTCTGTTTAGATAACACCCGACTTTGGGCCGATAACGGCTACGTTTTCCATCAAATCGGTAGAAATCCATGTATAAATCAAATTATTTAACAACCGTCTATTAATCTTATTGAATGTGGTACTTATCATTAATACTTTACTACGTTCAAACGTAAGTAAATTTTATGCTTTAGATACGCATAATTTCTGCAGATTGAAAAAAAAATGATAATAGGCTTACGCTATAGAAAAACTGCAACAGCACGTATTTATTCTATAATGACAGAGTAGATAGATACTTTAACTAATTTTACTCCATGGCATCATTTGCAATAAGATAGGTAGGGCTATAGTTTCTACTAATAACTCTTTACAAATGACTTTTTGGGAACTATCATGCCACAAATACACTAACTAACCCCCAATTTGTGACATTTTGATATCCTTAAGCACATTTTGGTACACTACTGTAGAATTATGCTCTCTTACGACACCCTGAACTCCCCGATTCTGAGATTTCTGACCCCTGTTCTACAAATATAGTTTACGTAAGTTTGGTGTCTCTGTTTGTGACATGGTAGAACCTAAACGACTATTTTAACATAATGCTGCATCTACACCGAACAATTCAGAGAGCAGTGGCCCATCAACAACACACAAGATACTGGCGAAGTTGTGGTTATGCTGCAGAAGCCAATCATAAGAGTTGAAGTTGGAATTGACCTTATTCTGAAGCAGTTTTTC
The DNA here is from genome assembly GCA_017562165.1 of Ectropis grisescens. Taxonomy (NCBI): domain Eukaryota; kingdom Metazoa; phylum Arthropoda; class Insecta; order Lepidoptera; family Geometridae; genus Ectropis; species Ectropis grisescens. Next base: position 1,887,915 of record CM029779.1, on the reverse strand, counting down.
AGTTTGAAAGTAAACATGCTCATGAAAGCTCTTACCCATCACTTGAAACTAGGGTTACTACACATTTATATTAATAACCTATTTCATTAAACCAATGATCAGTGGGTCAGAAGCTTGAAATATAATAAACCAATCACACCACAAAACTGCGTTCAATCCAGCCACAAGAAAGGTGTAACCCGGATACCTCCAGCAGTTAACTGCGGAAAATCACCACCTTTGCACACGATAACCGCACATTTACACATCTTTAGCCCGCAATACATACTTTACTTCTTACTCATTTCACCAGAAACAAATTCCATCAGGTAACATGTAAATACACATCAACGATATTAATTTCAGCCCACGTACAAGGAACGTTAAAATTCGTACAAAACAAGTTATTTCTCTTTGTGCGATATGTAAAAATAACTGCTTAAATATATTTTAATCGGTCATGAGAATTATGGAGTAACGAAACCATAAAATCTGGGGGTTAGAAAACAAGCCGCACAGCAAATATTTTTCTGGGTCGAGTTGGCCTTTGATTGAAGTCAAATATTTTGAATTCCTTTGAAGTTTATGTCCCTGGCGACTTCTTGGCAAATATGACTCGTAAACGTCTGTAAGTAGGTTTTGTGCTTTCACACTACTATATGAATTGGAACCTTGTTTTGATGGTAGGTATTACTGTTTTGATCTCACAAACTGAATTGTAGGTAATACATAACAAACCACTCGTAAGATCGGGGATCAAACATTTTATGTAATAAGCAATTACCATGTCTGTTCGAACAGATATCTGGCAGAAAATTCGCATCTAATAGGTGTTTGTACGTTTTATACGTTAGGCTTATGGAGATGAAACTACTGATAAAGGGAACAGACAAAAAGGGAACAAAATTCGAGTTTTATACTTGTTTTTTTATGTAGAGATCAAATAATGTTGATGTTAAATACTTACTAACTATCATCGTCTGTGGATAGAGATTTCAGTTTTAAAATACGTTAGAAGAGGGTGCCTTAAGAAAGGCATTATGGCATCATATACGACATATATTATGGAATGGCATCTTCATTATTTTTGAGGCAGGAAGATTCTTCACATCCAACAATTTTAATACACTGTTTTGAAAATACAGTTAATATGAGACCAAAAAATTTAAACAAGAATTACCTACCGTGTTTTACGCTTCAACTAGATTACGAAAGGAATTTCTAGGGCCATACCTACGAAGCCTTTGACTGCTAAGTCTTTCGCCTATCACGTTCTACCCATTTACTTAAAATAGGCGTGCGTTTGACCTTCGGGACTTACCCGATGTAAAGCAATACCACATCTTAGGACACGTTTATTTCGATTGTAGGTACCTACTTGTCACGAAACATTGAGTAGGTAGACAAGTAGAGACACGTAGTGCGTCTGATACAATGGCCATTTGTTTTCATTCATTTAATAAAAAAAATTAAAAATAGATTGTGATTAAGTCCTGTGTAAGTTTTCAATGGATGTTAGAACAAAGCATTTTGAATCCACTTTATCGTACACACTGCGACACAGTACAACTCAATGTTTCGCTATAAATACAGTAGGTATGTTTGTGTATTTTCAATATGATTTCAGATTGCGAAACTTTTAAAGCAGATATTACAGATTTAAAGCCATGTTACTAGATGCCAATGTCATAAAGATATTGAAGTTATGGTTCGGATTGGCACATCCGGCTGATCCCTCTACTCTTTTTAGGGATCACAATAGTTTTGGGCTGAAACTAAAGAAACCGTCTGAACTTTACAAACACCTAAGAGTTACAAAAACGCATGTTTTGGGAAAGTCGCAAGACGAATTAATTACATCTCTCCCAAAAGACAAAACTGCTTCAGACCTGGAATCTAGACTTCAATTCCATAAACAATTTATGGCAGGTGCACAAGTAAATACTGCTGGGTTGGGTGCGAGAAAGAAAAGGGAAGACCGAGACATGGTAAAAATCTTTCTACAACAAGACGAAAATGACGGTTACAAAGTGCACGCTATGAATTAAGAAATGCAAAGTGAGTGGTTAACCATAGGTGAGTTCTGTATCCCATTAGCTCTAAAGTGGCGCACCTTGATCTATGACTGGTCCCCTGCCTTATTAAACATTTATCTAAATGCATTCCAAATGACCCTCCCTGACCAGAGTAACTTGGTAAGGTGGGGAAAAGCCTCTGAAAAATGTTGCTATACTTGTGGAGAGGCGATATGTACAGCGAGGCACATATTGGTGGGATGCAAGGTGCTCCTTAATGGGGGTCATTACTCACGGCGTCATGACAGAGTACTTGAAATCATACGTGAAGCCATGAGTCTTTCAGTAGCTAGAGCCCAAAAGGGATTAACGACAAACAAAAGACAAATTAACTTTGTAAAAGAAGGCTCAACTTCAAACTCCAGGAACAAGCCTTACTCAATCTTGGGTACAGCACCTGATTGGACTATTTTAATGAACACGTATGAAAAGCACTACAAAATCCCAGAAGATGTGGGTGTTTCGTCATCCAGACCGGACATTTTCCTTTTTTCTAGAGCTACGAAACGCATAGTCCTTGTAGAACTTACCGTACCGTGGGATACTAATATACCTAAAGACCACGCGATGAAACAAAATAAGTATTACGACCTCCTAAACGAATTAACAAAAAACGGCTATGTAGTTAGTTTATACGCTGTAGAAGTGGGAGCGAGAGGTATACAAAATCTCTCAATAACCTACTGAAAGACCTTGGCTTATCCAGAAGTGCAGTAAGTTCTATACTAGAACGAGTATCTAAAGCTGCACTACTAGGCTCATATCAGATTTGGCTGGGCAGGGAGAGAAAAACGAGTAGTAAAGGTGAGTGTTGATGTACGTCAGAAAGGGGCCCCTTAAACCTACGCCCGAGTCACAAGTCTCGGGAACTACTCGAGTTTTTCTCTCTGCCACACGATGGACCCGGCACCCGCACGGTGAATCCATGGAATGCTAAGAAGATCGTCTCTGTATGCTTTGTTCTAATTTTCGCAATATCCACCTTGAACCGGTGCCGCTCGAGTCTTGTTTTTCTGGCGGTCCGATAATAACAGAATGAATGGGGGGAATTGAATTATACAACTCCTGCGGTCACTCCCCGAAATGTATCAAGGCAAGCAAGGCAAGGAGACCTTGCGGTGATACCCAAGCCTTGACGACCTTGGTTAAGTCTCACCAGAGCTTGCAGTCTCTTGGCGCGGCTCTCGATCGCCTCTAGAGCCTTGAATTGAAATTTGGCAGAGCAATCCCAATAGCTCAGCCTCTTTGGGGTCCGAGTCACCTTCGTCCGTGGGGAAGCACCTGTATATTGAAACCCCACACGTGGTCCCCGGGTGGTGCTAATCAGGTGACAAATTACCGGTGGTAGGCTTCGGCCGTGGTTGGTGACCACCCACTAGACTAAGTCACGGCGCCAAGCGGCCTAGCCGTGTTCCGACGTGTTGTCTAGTGACACCGTTAGGCGAAAACGGGTCAGAACAGTTGCTGCATAACTACAAGACCGGTCTGTCACACACCAATACTATACATCGGGAAGCTAGTCATGGAGGGTAGCGGGATCCGAGGCACGGTTGCCGCGACCGACCGCAGATAGTTGGGGGTCCAAGTAGTGAGCTAGCCACTCATGAAAGGCTGCCCCGCCATCTAGCGAAAAATCCCGGGATGCGCTATCCTGCCGATTGGCGACCGGATGACAAGGCCAGATAGACATCCCCGGGGGGACTCGGGCGTCCCCGCAGTCTCCAGACTAGCTCCCCACTGATGTGTTTGTGTTGTGTGTTGTGACCAATGGTCAGTAGTGTGCGGCCTCGTTCTACTGCCGTTTTCCCACCGATCCCCCTCTCAAAACAAAAATGAAAAAAGTTGGAAACAGAAACAAGTGTAAAGAGCGGCCGCACTCCTTGTCGGTAAAAGTGCACCTCACAAATATTCGAGGTATGCACTCTAATCTCTCAGCAGTCCATCACCACCTCGAGACTGAGCAGCCGACACTCTTTTTTCTGACGGAGACGCAGATAGGTTGTCCGTCGGACGTGGCGTACCTATCGTATCCAGGTTATACCCTGGAGCACAAATTCCGGCCTCGTGCTGGAGTGTGCCTGTACGCCCGTGACGACATCTGCTGTCGGCGTCTCCGTAACCTTGAGTACACTAGGTTTTCTGTTCTTTGGGTACTGATATACACAGGCATGGACAAAATTGTCTATGCTTGTGTGTATCGGTCGGACAGCGGGGACCTGGAGACGACTAGGCTCACGGAATATTTAAGTGAGGCAACGGACGCGGCTCAACAGAAGTACCCTTCGGCCCAATTAGTGTTACTGGGGGATTTTAACGGCCATCATAAGGAATGGCTGTTCCCACACCGGGAACTTCTGCCGCCCCTCACTACCTCCAACGCTGAAACCTGATGGGACACTGGCTCACACTGCAATGGAGAAGGCAAACATGTTTGCATCTCAGTTTGCGGAATCTTCGCGTCTTGATGCTGGTAGCGCGACACTTCCCACTCCATCCGGCTGTCCGACTTTTATGTCAGAGATACACATTCGCCAAATGGAGGTTCGCAAGGCTCTACGCAATCTGGATGTGAATAAAGCCAGTGGCCCAGAAGGTATTCCTGCCCTAGTGTTGAAGGCTTGTGCGCCTGAGTTGTCCCCGATACTGACGCGCCTATTCAGACTTTCTCTCCAAACGGGGCTCGTACCGAAGTTTTGGAAGCTTGCCAATGTGCAACCAGTGCCCAAAAAGGGTAGTCGTGCTGACCCTGCCAACTACAGGCCAATCTCGGTCACGTCCATACTCTGCAAGACTATGGAACGTGTCTTAAACCACAGGCTCCTGACGTACCTAGAATCAAACGACCTCCTCAGTGACCGGCAATACGGATTTCGCCGAAACCGGTCCACCGGGGATATTCTAGCGTACGTCACTCACATCTGGAGTGAGGCTATTGAGAAACACGGGAAGCACTTGCAGTCTCCTGGATATCTCGAAGGCTTTCGACAGGGTTTGGCATGATGACCTTATAAGCAAGCTTTCAAGTGGTTTATGGTTTGTCTCCTGGGTTTATTGCGTGGATATCGGACTTCTTGAGGGATCGATCCATACGAGTCGTCATTAATGGCTGCTCGTCGGATCAAATGGCTATCAATGCTGGAGTCCCTCAAGGGTCGGTACTCTCTGCAACACTTTTCCTGCTACATATTAATGATCTGTTGAAGCCCGGTATTTTTGGGTACGCAGATGATAGCACCGTTGTAGAGAGCTACATATCTAGTGCGAGAGCTAGTGGGCAGCAAACCCAGGTACTGAGAGAGAGTTTGATTGAACGTTTGAGCTTGACCCTTGAGGCGGTGTCTGAATGGGGTGATGCCAATCTGGTCAAGTTCAACGAGAGTAAGACGCAGGCGTGTCTGTTCTCCGCAAAAAGGAGTCCATTCCAACTGACTCCTACTTTTCGTGGTGTATCCGTGCCAGTTTCTGACCGGCTTGAGCTTTTGGGCGTTACTTTGACATCCACGCTCAACTTTGGCTCGTATATCGAGTCCAAGGCTAAATTAGCTGCCAAAAAATAAGGTGTCCTCTCAAAGGTGCGAAGGTACTTCAACTCTGAACAGTTGCTCACATTGTATCAAGCACAGATTCGCTCTTGTATGGAGTACTGTTCGCACCTTTGGGATGGATCGGCTAAGTATCAGCTGGAGGCCCTGGAATCGATCGAGAGACGTGCCAAAAGGCTCATAGGCAATGACTCTCTTCTGCGAAAAAGACTACAAAGTCTTGATCATCGCCGAAAAATTGCCAGCCTATCGGTTTTTTATCGGATACACTTTGGAGAGTGTGCGACTGATTTGCATGATCTGATACCACCTTGCCCTTTTTCTATCGGAATGCTCGTAGCTCGAAAAAGCGACATCGTTTCATGGTTGAAGTTCCAAAGACACGAACGAAGAGATTTGACTCTACTTTTGTGATAAGAACGTCTAGGCTGTGGAATACGTTGCCTGAGTGGGTTTTCCCCGATGGTTACAATCTTTGTGTCTTCAAATCGAGAGTGAATCGGTTTCTTCTAGGTAAGCACGCTCTATCGTAGACCGCATCGTCGCTTAACATCAGGCGAGATGGCGGTCAAGTGTAAACCTATAAAAGTAAAAAAAAAAAAGCTCAAGTTCTGAGGCTGGGTACGCATGAGAAACGTTTTAGCAAGTAGATTCCCCTTTTTTACTGTCATAAGTTTGGAATCTACTACGTAATACGCACGTATAATCTTCGTATTTGGATTACTGTAAACAAATGAGCTCTTCCATCATCGGCTCATCCCATAAAATAAACCATAGATTACGGCAATTGTGCCAATGATTCACCACTATGTGTGTGTAGCGTGATAAATGGAGGGCAGGCATGGTCGCGGACAGAAACTGGGTTGGAAGATAATGAGTGCTGGTCCGAAAGGATAAAATAAAAAACAGCCATTTATTTCCAACTAGCGGCCCGCCCCGGCTTCGCACGGGTACATACACACACACACACACCTTTTTGTATCGGGTTTAAAAAAGTAAAATTATAAAGGGAGTTTGAATTTTTTTTATGACTTTTTTAATAATGTTTTTTTTTGTATTTTTATTTTAATTTTTATACATTTATAATATTATTTACAAAAAAAAGCCATTAGTTTTAGTGAGTCAGAGCTTCCCTGTAAACGATATTTGAAGTAGTTTTATTTTGTGGCAGCAAAATAAATTGATTTTCAGGAGCTCCGACACGTGGGCCAACATACAGTCGCAACATAGTTGGCCATGAGTGAAACATTCTTTTCGTAGGTCGATCCCTAATAATTCGAAGGTTTGGCCCTGGGACTTGTTAATAGTTAACGCGAAAGATGATTTCACCGGAAACTGAAGTCGTTTAAAAGGGATTGGCAGATCAGTTGGAATCATCGGTATCCTCGGTATATGAGCTAGTTGACCAGCTGCTGGGCCAGTGATAAAATTTTGTTCAGCAAGCCGCTGCGAACGCTCGATACTTGACTCTCTAGCACGCCATTGCGACGCGTATTCTCTCCGACTTGCAAGGCGATTTTCAGTTTCTGATGAAGATTCCTCATTACGCCGTATTTTTATTGCCCTCGCCTGGGAACTATGTTTAGAAAGTTGATATCTTGATCTTTTTTGGCATTTTAGGGCATTATAAAATGAAAAATAGAAGGAAATAAATAATTAAACAGGCTTTTACTAAATTTTTGCTTATTGAACTATATGAAGTACTAAGCTGTTTGAATAATTAAAATATAATATTTATTATCAGGTAAGTAGTAGGTACTTATTGAAAGAAAATTAAAAATATGGGCGTAGAAAACCACCTTTTACTAAATTTTTGCTTAAATTTTGAACAGGAATGAATACCCATAAAATACTACTATAAGCAGTTTGAAAAGTTACATTAAAATATAATATTTATTATCATATACTTATTTACCTACGAAACGAATTTAAAGCGAATTCAAAATTTTTTTCAAGCTAAAATCATACGATCACGCACACGACCGCTGCGTAGGGAGCCGATCGCGCAAGTGAGCCGCGCGGCACTTTATTTTATTACATTGACTCGCGACACTTTTTGTAGATAATGATGAGTTCTGCGAAGTCGTAGTAAATGATTTTGTTTTATCATCAATAGTTTTCGCAGCGCACGCGACGTAAGGAATTTTTCAGGTCTTTTTTTACACCTTATGTTACATTATTGGAGTTTTAGTAAGGATTCTAATTTTTTTTAATATAATATAGCCTATGTTACTCGGGGATAATGTAGCTTTCCAAAGGTGAAAGAATTTTTGAAATCGGTCCAGTAGTTTCGGAGCCTATTCATTACAAATAAACAAACAAACAAATCTTTCCTCTTTATAATATTAGTATAGATAAATAAATTACTGTTTAGTTAGTTTGGAATAGTAGCACAAAAATAGCAAAATGTTTGCATATTTTTACTTGTATCGTAAAATAACAATCAGTCAGGCGACTCAAATACATTTTTTGCTACTCAAATAACAAGTCAGTTGACATCAGATAATATTAAAAACTAGTTTATTAGCTTTACATTACATAGTAGTGGTAGGACCATGCGCGGTCCGAGGGTCACAGGGTCACAGGTCACATGACCCCCCCAAAATCGTAAACGTTAAAACTAAAAATCTAAAATAAAGTTAACGATTTATTGTATTCCTACTGGTGACCCCCCCAAAATTTGAGACTGCGTACCGGTGACCCCTCCAAAATTCGAGGCTGGGACCGCGGGACCCTTTCTTTTCGCCCTGGGGAAGTATCTCATCTTTCCCAGTTCTTCTACCGCCAAGCAGTAATGTGCGAGCATTACTATGTTCCGGTTTGAAGGGAAATGTGTCTAGTGAAATTACAGGGCATAGTCATAAAACATCTTATATATCTGGGTGACAATCGCAGTGCAGTGCTAAGTAATGATTGGGACTTTTCATGTTCCACAATAGCTGCGTGTAACTGCTGTTATGTGTCGGGCATGTTACTTGCCATCAGGCACATGTTCTGCTCGTTTCGCCACTCTTTACTATAAAAAAACTGTCATACGTTTGTCTGTATATTCATCATACCTCTAGAATCGTAAACTATGCATTTGTTCATGTCAATGATCTTTAGCAAAGTTATTGTGCAGCCAAAGGTTTTTGAGTTGGTAGGATGTACGTTGGTACGGTTTTAAATAAAAAATCCAAACAGAAATAATTGCAAAAAAATTACAGCTCCGTATTTTAAGCGTAGGTTCACAATCTAGGCTGCGCCTGTATTTTGGGCACCCCGAGAATAGATGTAGGTATCATCATCATCATCATCAGCCGCAAGACGTCCACTGCTGAACATAGCCTAGATTTCCACAATGATCGGTCCTGCGCAACCTGCAACCAGCGGTTTCCAGCGACCTTTGTGAGGTCATCTGTCCATCTAGTGGGAGGCCGTCCAACACGGCGTAGGTTCACTTATTTTTAACAAGATGTAGGTATGTAGTTGCAAAATTCAGTACCTACAGTTAGACAATACTCAATAGTGTAGAGTAGGTAGTACTAATATAATAGAATAGTGTAGTTCATATTGTTATTAAGTTTGGTTAGGATGCCGTTTTAAAAAAAGTTAATATTCCTATGAACTAAATGCGACCTTTATGTGTAGTCTGGTAAACTACATTGAGCACAGTTTACGTTTTGCAGAAACTATTAGTCAATCTAAGCCGCGTGTCTTCTTCATGAGCATTGTAGTCTTACGCTGCTGTGACGTAGTAGTAATGACGACACATGCCGCATTCGACCGGTAGGAACCAAATTTGTAGATTTACATTCGAACAATTTTGGACTCTATGACGCAAATCTTAGATTTGTATATAATAACGGTGCGACACTATGTTGTTATAAATTCAGACAAAATTCTGAGTATTTTGTGAGTAATAAGATTATCACTTCACGTCACACTTTATTGCATTGCAACGCGCTCTAAATGAGTTAAAATCCTCTGTCTAGCAAACTTATCCCCCTTATTTCAGGCTTCAGCTTTTTATCCTATAGAAAATATTTATGCTTATTCTGAAGACAAGTGTTGAACAATTATTAAGATTTGTCGCGGCTGTAGTCACAACACGGTGAGTACTCTAGAGGCTCCAGAGCATTCTGCTCACAGAACACTTATACAACCTGCTCCTCCAGACTGGAGCAGAAGTTAAATGAGGCAGCGTCCGAACTTACGTCGTTTGGGGATAATGATCTGGCTTTAAATTTATTCAAGATTCATAACCTGCATTTGCCTTGTCTGGCCTTGCCACCGTGCGGGTGCCGGGTCCATCGTGTGGCAGAGAGAGAAAACCCGAGTAGTTCCAAAACAAGACTTGTGACTCATAAATTAAAAAATAATAATAAGCGTAGGTTTAAGGGCCCCTTTCTGACGTACATCAACACTCACCTTCACTACTCGTTTTTGAGGGATTCTCTCCTGCCCAGCCAAATCTGATATAAGCCTACTAGTGCAGCTTTAGATACTCGTTCTAGTATAGAACTTACTGCACTTCTGGATAAGCCAAGGTCTTTCAGCAGGTTATAGAGAGATTTTGCTGTTCTATAGCCTTCCTCGATAAATGGACTATCCAATAGAAAAAGAATCTTTCAATTCGGACCAGTACTTCCCGAGATCCTAGCGTTCAAACAAACAAACTCTTCAGCTTTATAATAATAGTATAGATAAGCCAAAGCGGCAGAATGGTCACTGGAATCAAACCCAGATTTATACATGTATTAACAAAACGTTTATTACACAAAATTTATTTTATTTTACAATGGTAATAAATTACAAATTTACAGTAAGTAAGTACATAAGTTAAGGAATAATATACAGTTTCTTTTTAACTTCGGTATTATTGTGTTGCCTGATAAAGAGGGCTTTTAAAAACAACTCAAGTTATAATTTAAATAGATGGCAATGATCAAAGAAAATGTCAACTAGTACTTACTAGAGTAAGAGCCCGTGAACTCCAGACATTCGTTAGTTTAACAAACTGAAAGTTTATCCGCGCAAGCTGCATCTGTCAACGCCAGGATGACCCAAACTTCGTAATGCTCCATCGTTCTTACCCGTGATGAGCGCAGCGCTGACAAACATTCAGTTAAAATAACGAAGGTCTAGGGTTCACGGGCTCTTAGTCCATACCTACTTATTAATCACAGAATATTTAGCTTGAGTAAGGTATATGGATATAGGTATAGGAGTAAATCCCCGTTATTTCGATGCAATTTCACGCGTCATGTTCACGGGTAAATAGATTGTTTACCGGTGAGCATGTTGCTTGATGTTACACCGTAGGTAATATCGGGTATTTGCTGTACTATATCACCACGGAAAGTATTCGTAATTAGTAAGAGAAAAATCAATAAAATAGAAGTATAGTAAAATAAATAATAGTGATTGGTGGATCGTAATGGTCACCCGTGCACCGGGAACATTTAGCGGTGGATTATATGACTTGCCTGTCTTGTCTTGACTGGTAGTACCACAGCTTTAAAAGTTATTCTATCGCCAATCAGGAATTTGCAAACATTTCTGTGTTCCGGTTTGAAGGGCAAAGTTTCCAGTGAAATTACAGAGCATAGATGGGCAGATGTACTGCTGCGCGACTTTCATAGGTTTTACAAGATTTTTACTATATATTTTGATTTTAGATGAAATTGGTATGTCATATTTGTTAAAATATTACGCATAAAACTATATAAAATTGTAAAAATCAAGTTAAAAATCGCTATTTTTGTGTAGTACTGTCCCTCAAAAAAAATCCGACATTTAACAGTGTTTTGTGAAAAAAGTTATTGCACTGGCAAACCTCTGGTTGCTTATTTGAAATTTGGCGGGATTTTAATTATTTTATAAGTTTATTGTGCTGCCAAAGCCTTCATTTTACTAAATAAGTAATTTTAAACTTGTCCCTGGCATATGGACCTACCAGACAAGTCCAGGTTCGTTACCGCATTTTCGTTTAAATTTATAGTTTTTTGTTCGATATGGTATTTACTTTTATATTTTAATGGCAACATCATAGTGTGACCGAAAAAGAAAAACAATGTGTCTATGGTGTAATCAACCATTTTATTCAAACAGCTGTTTCATTTTCGGCGTTTGGTGAGAGATTGAGTTTTACAGGCACTGTCCGGTGAGTAAATTTATTTGTTTTTAATGTTAAAACGTGTTTCCAAGACCGAATTTGTGTATAAAACTTAAATAAACTATTTAAGATTACTTTAATGTGAAAAAATGTGTGATAAATAATCAGCAAATGTAAAATTAATAGTTTTTTTAATGAAGTACTCGATTCCGTTACCTCATGTCCGTTACCATCGCAGTGGTAACGTATACGCCGGACTTGAAAGTCACGAACAGGATCACGTAAAGCAAGGTTTACATGGTGTAAACTTCACGTTTTCTTCTATTAATTTATTTATTGCACATATTTTCTAACAGTGCGAGGCAAAGGCAGGGTTTTGTTTTAATTAAAATTAATGTGAATTGTAGGTATATAAAGAGGTTCTCAATTCGGTTTTATTTTTATGTTTTTTTAGGTACCTACCTCTGAACTCCGTCATTTATGTTAAATTAAACTAGCTTTCCGCCAGCGGTTTTGTTTTTCCCTTAAAAATGATTTAATAGTTATTCTGGATAAAGACAAATACAAAAAATTTAAAATCAGTCCACCAATTCTCGAGGTCTAAGTGTTCGAACAAGCTACATTGTTGTATTATTAAGATAATATTACTCGAAATAGAAACTGTAGGACTATTTCCCAAGCTTTTTGAAGTGTATGGTTCGCTTTACTTTACTTACTATATGGAATTTCAGATTTCAAGATGGTGCTTACTGCAGCTGAAAAAATGCGCCGTTATCGCCAAAAAATTAAAGATAATCCTGAAAAATATAAACAACAGAAGAAAAAGACCTACAACACATAAAAACTAAAAGAAAGAAAATATCACAACTTGATGACGCCGATAAAGATAAAATAAGAAAACAATGGCGAGATCAAAAAAAGAGGCAAAGAAAAAATAAAAAAATAAAGAAAAATAATGAGAACAAAGATGAGGATAATGAAAACATTGATAGGGACGGAACATCATTCAGGGACAATTCACTTAACAAAAAAAATCAAGAGTCAGATTCGAATTTAAAGTCGAAATTGAAATACATGAAAAAAAAGGTGTTACTTGTTATTAAAAAAAATTGAACAATCTAAAAAAAACGAACAGTCACTGCAAAGAATAAAGGACAGATTGAAAAAAAGATTGTATAGACAAAAAATTACCAGTGAAACTGAAATTAAACATCTAAAACTCACTGTCGATAAGATGAAAGCCCATGAAGAAATTTTAGAAGCTGCTTTGAAAAAGACGTATAAGAACTGCAAGAATCAAGCAGAAAAGAGAGTATTGAAAGGATTGCAGAAAACGCTAAAGTAAAAACTTTCGTAGCTAAATTAATGGGTTTATCAGGAAGAACCAAGTACAAGAAAAAACAACATCTAACGGCAAAATAACTGAAATTGAAAATTCTTCATCAGAGACGATGTTAGCCGTTGCACCGCTGGCAAGAAGGAATGCCGATCCAAACACAAGGAAAAGCGTCAAATCCGGTATTTGTTGGACACATTAAATAACTTGTATGTTAAATATAGGAGTGAAGGTGGTAGGTACAAATTAACAACTTTCCGTAAATACAAACCATTTATGTATTGGCTCCCCATCTTGCATCACGTGACACTTGCCTCTGTGTGAAACACGATAATGTCAACTGAAATTTAAAGCTATAAGAAAGAGTGGTTTAATCGAACAACGACATATAAAGGATGTACTGCAAGAACTAGCCTGTGACCTCAAATCTCCTTGTGCATGCATGGAAAATGCATAACATGCAAAAATAAGCCTCTTAATTTTGAACCCAGTATGGTTTGGACAAAACCGTTACATGGAATCAATGGGAGAAAACGACATGAATATTTAAAAAAGGAAGGTACTGAAAAGAAGACTTCTGTTTGCATTAAAACAGAAAAAGTCAACAACACAAGCACATTGCGTGAACTATTACGCATATTTGAGGCAGAATTAAAATTATTCAAAAACACTATTACAATGTACACCACCAACAAGCAAAATACCAAGAGGGCGTTACGCATTTGAAACAAAATGAAGCTTTAGTCATTTGTGACTTTTCTCAAAACTACGAATCAAAACTAAGCTCAGAGGTTCAGGTAGGCACTTTGGTGGGTCTAAGCCTCAGATTTCGTTACATACCAGAATGATCTATTTCAAAGACACATCCCAATCATTTTGTACTGTGTCACCAAGCACCATTCACCAACCACAAGCAATCTGGGCACATTTAAAACCTGTGCTTAAGTACATTGAAAGAACATCAGCCTCAAGTTACTGTTATTCACTTCTACTCGATGGCCCTACTTCACAGTATCGCCAAAAAAACAATTTCTATCTGCTCAGTGTTTTTAGGCAAAAACTGAATTTGGATCATAGTACGTGGTCATTTTTGAAAGTGGACACAGGAAGGGCGTTACAGATGGTATAGGAGGCACAGTGAAACGAATTTTAGACAGAAATGTTTGTTTTGGAAGAGATATTTCAAACGCTTCGGATGCTTTTGAAGTTTTAAAGGACTCCTATGTACAATTAAGATTTGGTATATATCTGAGAAAGATATTGACGAAATTGCTGCTCTTTTGCCACAAAAAGCTATCAACTGTAGTCGGAACAATGCAATTACATCAGATTGCAACACAACAACGTGGTACTATTACTTACAGAAACTTGGGATGTTTTTTGTGGGTCCCAAAGGGCTTATGCCCATGTTATGAACCAAAATCCACAAATTTGATATTCCTACGACAGAAAATAGGGACATTGAAGGCAGCTGATACATTAGACGATATTGAACCATCAGATTTAATTAATATGGATGTTGAGATAAATCTTGAGGAACTGTCAGCGATGGACGATGTAAACTTTTCTTCAATTGATGATCTCACAAAGCCAAACCAAACTAACTCAGCATTTGAAAATGTGTACGAGGACTTTTCTTTTATTGGAGTTTCTTCGAAACCAAATACTAGCAAAGCTAACTCATCGATGATGGACAGAAACTCTGGTAAGCCTAATATAAGCCAAGGTGATTCTACAATGGATGACGTGGACTTTCCTTCTATTGGACATGTCAAAACGCAAAATAATGGTGACATTGTTATCGAAGTCGCGGACAACACAAATACTACAAAAGATAATATGAGCGCTATAGAGTCAACAGCAATAGATTGTCTGAACATTTCATACACAGATTCTACAGCTGATAATAAGCCGAATATTTTCAAAACTACTTTGGCAAATGACATTCAAATATTAGACCAAATGACAACAAATGATGAAATTATTGTTGAGGAAATAACTGCGATAGAACGTCCACAAATTTCCCCACATCCTGCGGATTACACACAGACAAATGCAGTTTCCCAAGCTGATTCATTTAAAGAGAATTTAAGTACTATGAGGAAGAACCCATGTATTGTCGACTTAACTGTTCATCCTTTGGAGATGAAACTTACTTATAAGCCTAAAAAAAGGTCTGGCAGTAGCGTGTTATGTGTTTCGCAACCAAAAGTGAATAAAATTACTGAAGAAGAAATAAACTCGAAAAATTACAGCGAACCATGCGCTTCAAAAAGCTTGCGAAAAGGTTCAGTTTCTATTACGAGTAATGTGTCTGTTGACTTAAAATTTAAAACCGAACAAACGAGATTACCGAAACAATCAAAAGGATTGAAGACAGTAGTAAAACGTGCATTTACATGTTACAGTTGCAATGGTCCTCTTTTTTCGAATTGCATTACTAAATGTATATCTTGTTGTAACCGATTTTGTTTGACCTGTGCTACGGGAGAAGTCATCAAAGATTTTATTTGCAATAATTGCCTGTAAATGATTTGGCAATTTTTTTACTGGAGGAGCTTTTCTGTGCCCATCTAGTTTGTTTTTTTTTATTATGTAGGTACATTACGAATTTATGATAAGTTTATTTTGAAGAAAAATGTTTCATTTGTTTTTTATCGAGTCCAAAAGATTATTAGTTTTAATGTTTAAGATATTATACAGAGACTGAAGATATTTCTTTAAAAGTCTGATCTTATTGTGATTTAGAGTTGTCTCGTTATTACCAAAAAATAGGAAGTAATTTAATGAAGGTAATTTTTATTCAGTAATTATTTTATTCAATAAGTTCTAGTTAAACACTAAAATAATTATTACTCAACGATCTCATACTAAATATTAAAATTATATGATATTAGGCGTCATGTGAACCTAACCTTATAGGGTCCTGTTCGTTGTTAGCGTGTCCTGTTACGAGACTGTACCCTAAACCAATGTTCCTAAAAATCTTAATTTTATTTGAGAATGTTTAAAATATGTATACACATTAATTAGAGAATAACGTATTTTATCAAAATACTAGAAATTAAAATAGGTAATTATCAGAACAGCCAAATTTGTGAATTTGATAAAAAACTTTTGCATACATTTTACACCTTAAGTAACGTACTGGACATGAAAAGTAGATTAATCTTGTGTATTTATAAGATAACGAACTGAAAATACATTTATAGATAAAAAGCATGTTTTCTTTTCCTTTACTCAATGATATTTGCATATATTTATAGTTTTAATATAATAATGAACCAATAACCAGCGGTAACGAACAGGATTTAATTTAGTGGCTACTTTAAAATATTTGCTAATTTCCCAAAAACTAACGAATTTACGTGAAAACTTTTATATTTAGCAGAAAAAGGAATTATTAGAGAATATTAAGTAAAATATCCAAGGAAATTCTACCAAAAAAAAATCAAAGGTCAAATTTGAAGCAGTGTACTACTTTTCGCGTTCTTGCCCAGATAGATGGACATCTCTGGGTGACGAGCGCATTGCAGTGCTAGGTGTAATGATTTGAGCTCTGAAGTATTTGTTTATAGTATAGAGTAACGAGACGATCCGGACATGTGCCTGATGGTAAGAAGCATGGCTACCTATAGGTAACATCACTGTTACACGCTGCTATTTGAACATGAAGAGTCTTGTCAAATCTTAACCTAGCACCATACTGCGTTCGTCATCCGGAGATAGTGTTTTATCTCTTAGCCTATTAATTTCTGTGGAAATATTGCCTTTCAAACCGGAACACTGTAATGTTTGCACACTACTGCTTGGCGGCAGAATAACTAGCACACCTTTCTTAAAGAGATTAAGAGGGTCCACGGAACTCCACATTAGAGTAAGCGCACGTCTCGCATGTTCTCTCTAGTGTTTATATCTATACCACAGACATCTATCTCTATCTCCACACGAGTTGAGGTACTATCCCAAATTGCCTCATTACTGGGCAAAGGCCAAAGTTGTGCTATCAAGCAGTAATATTTAGAAAACGGTTCTTCATTTTACCCAAATACGGGTAACTCTGTACACATTTAAGTGTAATATAATCATGTATATTGATCATTATTCTTGGCACAAAATTAATCTATTATTATTTATGTACAAACATTTCTCCTAAATAAATAAATATTATTGGACATTCCCCACACAGCGCTTCTTTTGTGGGAGCCTGATAGCTGATATGTTACTTCTACAAAATACATACTCATGATACACAGGCACAGCCAAACACACAGTATACAAAGAGTTCTCAGAATAAAAGACTGGTGGGTGAAAAAAGATGTCAAATTATTGACATTGATGCCAATAATTTGACATAAATGATGTAATGATCAAACGTTGTTTACTACACTAATATGTTGTATTATTAATTGCGGCGTATTTTATCGCGTTTATCGTAGCACAATGGTACAATAGCTCTGTGAGAGTTTATTTTGTCAAGAATTCGATTAACAGAGGAAGTCGTCCCAAAACAGGGTAGTTCCATGTCTAGTCATAATTATAACTTTCCGTCAGTTTTTCTATTTGTCAGTTTACCAGTGAACATGATGCTAGAAAGAGCGTCGAAATATCGAGGACGTATCGCTACGTCTTTTTTAAGCCTGGGCCAAAAAAAAAGGTGTTATAAGTTTAACGTCGATGTCTGTCTTTTACGGACTTTTATTTGAAGGTTAATTTCCGTGGTTCTTAGCAATATTTGGTAATAATGATTCAAGATGGCCGACTCCACAAAATGGCGGACAAAATATTTCTTCACTTCCTACCTTAATATGGGTATCAAATGAAAGGGCTTGACTAGTAGAATTGAAAACAGTATGACAAATTTCAAATCAATGATGGCCGCCACCACAACACAGCGAAATTCATTTCTATATTCACTACTCCCTCAATATGGGTATCAAATGAAAGGGCTTGACTAGTAGAATGTTGTACAGATTACAAATCCGAGGTAGTCAGAGGTAAATCATTTTTTTATATTTTGTTCTTGTTATACTATAAAGTATCGAGACGAGCAGGACATGTACCTGATGGTAAACAACATGCCTGCCCACAACAGCACAATGAATCGCAGCTATTGGAACAAGAACATTCCAAATCATTACCTAGCACTGCAAATCGCTCGTCACTCAGATATATAAGATGGTTTATATGTGTGAAACTTTGCCCTTCAAACCGGTAAACAGCGATGTTTTCACATTACTGCTTGGCTTTACCTTATAACCACGGTAAATATTCCGTAACTAATAATACTACTGACAAATGAAATGAAACATTAACACCATCTGTGGCACAATTGCAAACTATGTTTTACCATTTTAAACCAACTTATCTGTAAAACGGTCCAAAGTGGAACTAATGACGCCTATATAACACGAAGACACAAGTTGTCTAATTATGTAACAGGTGCAGCACTTTCAACCGTGGCGCCACCATTCATTTATTGCTCATATAATTTCGATGTAACTTGTGTACAATTCGCTATTTACATTTTATACATACTGATACGATATTTAATATTACATAGCAAAGTCGATTCTTCAGGGTTACTCAGAACGCCTGTACTGAGCGGAAAGAGATGCGTTCAACTCTTAAGAATTAATACCTATTACCATTACCGCTGCTGGCGGCTATCTAGGTTTAGGATTTTTATTATAATACCATGGGGCCGAAAATCAGGACAAAAGAACTGTTTAAGTTTAAATTTAACTTTGGGCTCGATATAATGTATGGGACTATCATTACCAGAAATGTAAAAGTTGTTCTGAGCAGGAAAATCCCTAAATATGTGAAGCAAGGTTTATTTACAATTTATCAAGGAAAAAAAATTACATATACAAATTTTGTTCGATATTAAAAGTAAAATGACAATATATTCTTTATGAACATATTTTACTATTCCGAACACATTATAACATAAAAAGTAATAAATATTTCTTAATAGCAACGGTATCCTTGTGACATTGACTGTAATAAATAGAGGCAATGATAATACATTTCATTATAAAATTGGACTTCATTATTAGATCTATTATCTATTTTATTATAGTAAGAGAGAAAACAATTAATGCAAAACATTTTGGACTACAGAATCAAGAATTACTATTTTGCTAAATAATTTATTTATTTTATTAGTATCGAAAATATTTTACAGGTTTTAATCGCGATCACAGAAAAGGCCTAGTTATCCATTCAGATATGACCTTAAACTCGTAATTAGTCGGTACAAATTACAATGGCAGAATAATGTACTCTAAAACATTTTTGTCCTAGCTGTAAGTTTTGAGTGATTGTAATAAATAAATAAAATAATAGTGCAAGCGAGCTGGCCGCATATTTTCAGTTCATAGTTACAGTTTACGGTGTAACGCCACATATGTTTTATCCTTATTTCAGTGAAATAGTGAGGTACAAATCATAGACTCAAATATACAAATAAGCGAATAATCTTACATTATTTATAATTAAATTTGATGTATGGTAATTACGTCAGCAATAGTTATTTATTTTTACACGATGGCAATCCACACATTATATAGACTTAAAAATCTCTCCTCTCCTAAATGAAGTGAACTATGCTGATCACTGCTATTGTTCTATTGAAACTATGTTAATGTGTAACTTCATTTATGTTTCCTTGTATTTTTTTGAATAAATTGAATAAAATAAATTGAAAAACAGAACTTATTTTCGGGGGAATGGGTACCAATGTTTACGCAAGCATGGGAGGGGATAATAGCTTTGCTCACTTTTGACGACAAGGGGGGTAGGGAGAAGTCAATAATTGCAATATATTATACTAGATGTCCGCCCCGGCTTCGCCCGTGGTACATATATAGTACTCATCGAGATCCCGCACATATCCAACGGTGAATACAATTTAGAAATCGGTTCAGTCATTCCTGAGAATTTCGCTTTCAAACAAACCACCTCTTCAGCTACCTGCTACGCCACCTGTCGGAAATTGGTCGTACCAACTCAGAGATTAGCAAAAAGGTTTTATATTGAAGAGGTATGTAATCTGTGATATTCAATGACGCAATCTTAGACATATGCTATCATGTGTCATGTCAAAACACGAAACGTAAGAAAACTCTCTAATAGGAATATTTTTTCCCGATTTTGTTACATTCTTGATTCATGCTCCGCTTCTGTTAATAGTAGCGTTATTTTCTATAGCCTATAGCCTTTCTCGATAAATGGACTATGGATAGTCCATTTATCAATAGAAAAAGAATCTTTCAATTCAGACCAGCAATTCCCGAGATCCTAGCGTACAAACAAACAAACTCTTCAGCTGTATAATATTAGTATAGATACGTAATACTTTAACGGACCTAATCTAACAACTTACTATTTTTGAGACCAAACCATTCTAGTACAAAAATAACAAAGAAAAACCATCGTATTACGATTAAGTCCTGTACAATGACTGTAAATGACTTCAAACCGCAAAAGTTTACAAGTTAATATAACTGATTAGTACTATATTTTATTATTATATTTCAGTCTTTAGAGCATATTACATTAGATCAGGTCCCATTTATATCATAACTCCTCACACTTAACAGTTTTTGGAAAAGCAATGTTTATCACAAATGTGAAAAACTTGCCGTATTTTTATACGGCAGATATATTATACATTGCTGTTAACCTTTCCAGAAAAGCCGTTTCATTCCCCTCCCCAGCAACCTCCCCTCTGACTTCCCTCGTTACATCCCTTTCCAGGTGTCTCAAATCTGCCAAACCCTGAGTGTTAGTAACTATAGTACTGTTATATTCCTTCAACTTTTCGACGTGAGTGAAAACTTGCATTTTGCCGTCCGTATTCTCAGCCCTATAAGGTACTTTTTCGTCTAAGCTAACTGGTTTATGCCCTATGGGTCTGAGGATGGCTAACTCCCGGTGCGGGATTTGTTCATCTTTGTACATTGTTTGATGTCTTTCTGTGTATTTGTTTTTTAGTTTCGCGTATTCCGCGCCGCAGTCGTACACTACGACATTGTTTGTGTATTGGTCGTTCAGTTTGTAAGGGCCTTGTCTGTTTTGTATAGTCACATTTGGCGCTCCTTTCTTAGGAGTCTTTTTCGATTTCGACTGTTTTTTCATTAACACCCCCTGTCTTGTCGTTGAAGCTACAGCGATTTGTTTGATTTTTTTGGGCGACGGCTCCACGATCTTTTGTTCTGTTTGTAAGTTGAATTTTTGCTCGTTCGTTTCCAACTTTTGTCCTGTTTTCTCTAGTTTCTGTTCCTTGGTGTCGGTCATCTTGGTTTTCTTGTCCTTGGGCTTGTGTTCGACGAACCTGTTCCTAACGCGGTCGTGGATGTGGGAGTGCCGGCGCAGGTCGAACGCAGACCGGAACTGTTTTCCGCACTCCTCGCATTTGAAAGGACGATCGCCTGGAATAATAAATAATTATCATTCTTAACCGACTTCTTAAAAATAGGAGATTAGTGTGGCCCCAGGGTAAGCGATAGCTCAAGTGGCGGTACATCAAAGAGATTAACGCTTGAATTAATGCGTTAAAGCGGCCACACTACGGATTGTCAGTATCATCGGGAGTGCGAAGGGATCGCACGTGTTTGCCTTTTTTTTTCTATCGCACGTTTTTGTTTTGTAATATGTACTTTAGTTATGGAGTGGAGTAATGAGAAAGTAATTACGTTTTTAGAGATTCTGCAAACAGAACCATGTTTATGGGAATCGAATGTCTGCGATTCCTGTGCATTTTTATCATCCACCATCTTTTTTTTTTTTATTTATTTTCTGCATTCGGTAATGATTCAATAAATTCAAATAATAATAAATTTACACTCATGAAATACAGAGCTCTGTGGACGTCCATCTTTCTGGAATTCAAGTAAAATTAACGCCGTTTTTATTGCCAACAATGGACATTCACGTTGCCCGTTCAAGTGTAGCCTACCTACTTTAACGCGTTAAAAATTATCGCAATAATTATCGCGCTAATGGGCATTAACACTAGCCGCTAGTGTGGCCCCAGCATTAGTGTGGCCCCAGCATAATTGGCATTAACACTAGCAGTTAGTGTGGCCCCAGCATTATTCAAATTTCTAAAACCACCACACCGATTTTTATCAAATTTATATTGGATCATCTCTGAACTATGATCTACCAAACAAAAAAAACATCAGAATTAAATTGATTCACAATTGGCATAACATACATACAAAAACGCGAATTAAAGGTTTTTGTTCACTATACGCCACGTGAACTAACAAACTCACAACAATCGCTACATGTGTGGATCATGGGGATCATGTTGGGCTGCGCACAATTTTATGTCTTGAACACGACTATGTGACCCCCCTGGAACGAAAGCTGGGTCCTCACACTGGGTTCATATTACCGCTTGACGGTAGAATAACTGGCAAAGGTGTGGTACTTCCCCAGACTCCTTACAGAGTCCTACCACTACTAAATAATCTCCGTAGCTATTCCGAAGGTAGATACAGCCGGGCGGGTGTAACAAGCAGAGCCGGTCACCTGTGTGTATGCGCATGTGCGTGAGGCGGTAGGACGAGCAGCTGAAGGTCTTGGCGCAGTAGTCGCACTTGTAGTTCTTCTCGCCGGTGTGGATGCGCACGTGCAGGTTTAACGAGTACTTGCGCGCGAACTCCTTGCCGCAGTACTCGCACTTGAAGTGTTTCTGTTCCACAAATCAATTCATTACTAGACTAGAAATTATTGATATCCAACCAGTTTAATCATCCATTCTAGAAGAGGCCAGTTTGTATAGGTCAACTTTTAAATAGATGCACGGGTAACTCACGTTAGATATAGTCAGTCCAGTCCGACTCAAGTTTCGATCGCGTCCGGCGATCTTTTTCAAAGAGAGTGCGCGCACGTGTTCTCATCTCGTTTAGCACACTGAAAAACTTAGGTACTTTGGAAATTACGCGCGTGAAACCGGAAGGCGTAGCCATGAGCATGGTCATCTAGAAATACGCCATCATTTCTAGACAGCCAATGGGAAATGCTGACGCATTTCTAGATATCCAATGGGAAATCCTGACGCATTCCTATATATTAATAAGTTTTTTTTTTAAATGCTTAACCAAAGAAGTTTTAGCTCGAAGCCCCTCCTCCACTGACCTTGTCGGAGTGTATGGAGATGCTGTGGTACTTGAGGTCGCTCCACTGCCGGAACTCGCGGCCGCACGTCTCGCACTTGAACGGGCGCACGTTGCTGTGCAGGCGGCGGTGGATCTACGAATAATTAACACTTTTATATATAAATAATTTCGTCAAGGGGTACGGTAGACTTGATCGAAACCTTATATGAATAGCAAAACATAAACAAATATTGATTTTGAGTCGACAACATAATTATGTCCACAAAATTCGGATTATTGAGCATTTCGTTAAATTCTGATGGCACTGACAAACAAACAAACGGCTTCACATCTTTGGTGTGAAGCACGTTTCGTTCCATCAATCAACACATTGCGTGCGTCTGTCGCGCCAAAAAACTGTGACTTATGTGACTACGTAGTACCCGTGCGAAGCCGGGTCGGGTCACTAGTATATACATAATTGCATAATACATATATTTGTAATCACCCTGCATCATTATAAGATGAAATATGTAAAACTTTAGTTGTAATACTTTTTTAAAAATTTGTGAAATAAATATAAAGTTGAATTTGGACAGTCTAAAAACATCAAACTCTTCGTAACAAGAGGGCGCGCCCTCTTTAACGCTCGATAAAAGAAGTACCGACGCAAATAGAGCTAGACGGCGCTAGAGGACAACAAACTGAAAAAAAACTTGAGATATATATCGAGTTTTGGCAAAATTGTAGAACAAGATTCGTTTGTTTAAATATATAGAAAATGCGCTTAAATGGATGCAGGCTGATTACCTTTTACAAAAATCAGTTCCTGTGCATTAGTCTCGCTAAAAATCGAAAACGACTGGACTGATTTGATTATTTTTGGTTTTAAGTTATTCGTCGTACCTTCAACGCTCCATGGGTGTAATTCATTCCGTGCTAATGTCCGAGAGCCCGTGATACAATTTAAAATGTGTCTTAGCGGCTGTGACATAAGGTCGTACCTTCAACGCTCCATGGGTGTAATTCATTCCGTGCTAATGTCCGAGAGCCCGTGATACAATTTAAAATGTGTCTTAGCGGCTGTGACATAAGGTCGTACCTTCCACGCTCCATGGGTGTAATTCATTCCCTGCTAATGTCCGAGAGCCCGTGATACAATTTAATGTGTGTCTTAACGGCTATGACATAAGGTCGTACCTTCAACGCTCCATGGGTGTAATTCATTCCTGCTAATGTCCGAGAGCCCGTGATACAATTTAAAGTGTGTCTTAGCAGCTATGACATAAGGTCGTACCTTCCACGCTCCATGGGTGTAATTCATTCCCTGCTAATGTCCGAGAGCCCGTGATACAATTTAAAGTGTGTCTTAACGGCTATGACATAAGGTCGTACCTTCAACGCTCCATGGGTGTAATTCATTCCCTGCTAATGTCCGAGAGCCCGTGATACAATTTAAAGTGTGTCTTAACGGCTATGACATAAGGTCGTACCTTCAACGCTCCATGGGTGTAATTCATTCCCTGCTAATGTCCGAGAGCCCCTGATACAATTTAAAGTGTGTCTTAACGGCTATGACATAAGGTCGTACCTTCAACGCTCCATGGGTGTAATTCATTCCCTGCTAATGTCCGAGAGCCCGTGATACAATTTAAAGTGTGTCTTAACGGCTATGACATAAGGTCGTACCTTCAACGCTCCATGGGTGTAGAACCCCTTCCCGCAATCTCTGCACATATGCTGCTTGCCCCCGTGCGAGAGCACGTGGTATAACAAGCTGTTCCTGTGAGCGAACACGCGGTCACACTTCGTGCAGCTGAAGCGTTTCCTCTGAAAATCAAACACGGAAATATAAGTGAATTATAATTTTTATTTTCTACAGAAAAAAAATCGAATTCAATTCACACACTCGACTACATTTTATACTTTTTTTTTTTTTATTTTTTTATTTTAATTAGCCACTCCACAGACTCCGGGGTCCGTGATCTTTGTCATTACAATTATCGTTTTTTACACATATCTTGGATAAGGAGAAGAAGAGGAAATAGGAGGGAGTTGGGTACATTTAAAATCTAATTCTAGTGCTCGTCTGTAGAGCCGATCACTACCGGTTGGGATTCCGCTAGTAATCGACTCGACATCGAGTGTTTGCCTAATTGCCTTTTGCCATATGCCTAAGCTGCCTCCTCCCGGCCCAGAGCCTCCACAACGGCCGCATTTCTGTCCCTGATGGCCATCTGTAGGTTAAAATCGCGGATGGTCTTCGGTGATGAAGCCCACGCTCGCCGCACGAACCGACCGATGGCGTCGTCGGTGTCGTCAGCGTAGTATGTGAAGGTCCCCGTGTGCCGTGAGATTGCCACTACCGCATGGGGCACACTCTCGTGCAGCTTCATGTTTGCCTTGGTTTTGATTACGATTACCGACTCGTATGTTAGTCCCTGAGCTTCATGGATGGTAAGGATGCGTGACCAGGTGCCTGATCCATAACCCTGGTTTGTCAGGGTCTCCTTCTCCTCTTGAGTGTGAACTAAGAAGAGGGTGTTTGGTAGGGTGTTGGGTATTTGCGCTCCCTTGTATCTTCTCTGTTCTAGGGACTTTATACGGGACGCTGAAGAGTACATACCGGAGTATATTTCCCTCAGTGCATATGCGACGTCCATTGGGTTTCGATGTGTGCAGAGCAACTCTGGCTGATCTTTGTTACCAGGTTCGGGCGATGATACCTCATTTCGAAGAGATTTTCCCTGTCGATATAAGGCAACTGATTGACGTCTCCAATGAGGACAATTTCACCAACACCAGACAGCCTTGAAGCCATCACAATGGCTCCAAAATGGTTCATGAGAGCTTCGTCCACCATGAGACGACTGAAACTTTCTCTACCGAAACCATTTACCAGAGCAGAAGCCATGGTTCGCACTCTGGTTTTGACCAGGTTTCCGATTCGGTGCGATAGCTTTTCTCTTAGATCTTTTGCTGCCTCAGTTGTTGTAGTGATGATGGCGTCCTTGTCCACGTCGAAGTGTCTAATCACCCATGTTGTTTTTCCACGTCCTGGAACTCCGTTGACCCGGACTGTATTCTCGGTACCTCCCAATTTTCCCAATCTGCTTTGACGTTTCCGTTCCCTTCGATGGTCTTGGCCATCTCTAGGATCTTATCGTCCAGCATAATCTTGGTGCATTGGGCAGTAACTACAATTGGGTCGTTTGGTGGTGTCGCATAAACAGGCACTCCCGCGCGCTCTGTCTCTCTCTCGTTCAGTGTCACGAAGCCATTTTCTGCACTGTAAGCTGCCATATACTGTCCTGTCATGGTTCCCTTGATGACCCGGGAAGTGACATTATTGTAAATGGCTGCTTCGGCCTCCTCGAGTTTCGCCTTTAAAAGGCTTTCACTTCCTAGCCTATAGGACTGCATGATGTTTTCGCAGGTCTTGAGGTTGACTTGTCGTGTCGCGCTCAGTGTGGCTATGAATTCGATGAAGGCGTTGCGTGCATGGCTCCGCGGCTCCGAAGCCGTGACATAGCGGGGCGGTTCAACCTGTCCCATTTCGGCTCTCGTTCGGGCTGGTTGTTGCTGTGAAGCTGCTTTGGGGGTCTTTGACGTCGAGGGGGGTGATGAATGGGATGTGATTCGGAGTACGCTCCTTGCTGCTGCGTTGGAAGCAGTCACGAACGCCGTGTTGGTGCCTCGGCTGCTAGTTAGATTGGCTGAGGCTTTTTCCGCGGCTGCCCTCTGCTGTACTCTTTCGGAGCCGGTTTGGATGGTCGAACTAGGAACAGGATGTCCCCAGCTGTCAGTTGCATTTGTTTGGTCGTGCGAAGGGGCTCTGAGGAAGCTCAGATTTTCTCCCCTGTCTTCGTATACGACAACCTCATGATGTTTAGAGGCCTCAATGCAACCCAGCCGGTCTGCGACTCTCGCTCTTGAATATTCGATTGCCATCGCATCCACGCTTATCACCTGGGGTGTTTCACCTGCATTTCTGCTCAGATGTGCGAGCAGCGCACTTGCCTGTGTGAAAGGCGTCCGACCTTCCGAGTACTCTATTAGTGCAATCGTTTTGTTTTTCGATCGCACCAACCGAAATCGGTGGCCGTCTACCTCGCACACCGGCATGGCGTCGTAGGTTTTCCGCTTCATCGTGACTTTTGCGGTACTTTCTACTACTATTACTACTATTATTATTACTACTTTCTACATTTTATACTCATACTCATTTATTACATACAATCCGTACATGTCAGTAAATTAATAGTAATTGTATATAAAATATACTAATTGAAATCTTCATTACACACTCAACAATCAAAATTAAAAATTACAAAATGTCAATCATCAGATCCAATTATTAAAGTATTAAATAAAATTTATCAGAATTGTTTATAAAAATTATATAGCTAAGTGCTATCACATAATTTCTTTAAGTGTCATGAACTCGTTCTCAATGTCATAGCATAAGAAGTCAATATAAGAAGTCACCATCACTACGTAATCCAGATCAATGAAATTCCATTTTAGTTTTTTTGTTTAGGGCCATTCAAGTTTTACGTGAGCACTATAAAGGTAGCGGTTCGCCCGGAGACCGCGACGTGAGGCCGCGACGCGAGACCGCGACAGGCACTTGACACTATGCAATTGTATGGGCGCCAGTTTGCGCCGAGACCGCGACAGGAGACCGAGACACGTGTCGCGAGACATGTGTCGCGGTCTCGGCGCGAACTGGCGCCCATACAATTCTATAGAGTCAAGTGCCTGTCGCGGTCTCCGGTCGCGGTCTCAGCGCGAACTTGTACCTTAAGAGGGCGGGGTTTCATGCTTTGCTTATCTTTGATGACATGGGGTTTGGGGGAGGGGTCAAGATGGTGATTATGTCACCAATCGTTTTATTTACACAGATGGCAACCCATACATTGTCTATACATGAAAACAAAACGCATTTTCGGGGAAATATTTACGGATGTTTACGTAAGCATGGGAGGGTAAGGGAAGGGAAGGGGGGTTAGAGCTTTGCTTACTTTCGATGACAAAAGGTGAAACCGAACTGAGAACCTCCTCCTTTTTTGAAGTCGTTAAAATTTTTGAGCATTTAATTACCTTTGCGTCTGGATATTGTTGTTTAAGTAACGTATAATTTTCTTGACTAGTTTCACTGTGATCTTGCTGATCTTGACTATGGTCATTATGCTCTTGACTGGGATCATGGCCACTATCACTATGTTCGTGTCCATTATCGTGCTCATGATTATGTTCACTGTGATCATGGTCCATTTCATTATGTTGATCGTGGTCATTGTGGTCTTGAGAATTTTGACTATGTTCACTATGCCGTAAATGATCATTAGGTATAGAATGTTCATTATGTATATTGTGGTCATTATGTCGGTTACTGTGTTCATGACTGTGAATGTTGTGTCTGTGATTGTGTTCATTGTGTTCATTGTGTTCTTGACTATGTTCATTGTGTCCGAGGCTGTGTTCATTGTGTCCGTGGCTATGTTCATTGTGTCCGTGGCTATGTTCATTGTTTCCCTGTTCATGACCGTGACCATGATCGTGATTGTGATCTTGCTCGCCGACGTCGTGATCAGATATCATGCTGTCTGCGAAATTTGCGTTGTCTGATACTTCGCTGTCGAATATCCTTTGTAAAACTTCCTCTGTTGAAAAAAAACAGAATTTATTACAGAATCAATTTGAGATATAATTATTTATTACTTTGTTAAACTTTTTTGCACTATATTTTCACGCATTATAACAACATAAGAGATTAAAAGTAATTTGTGTCATTCATGAAACCAAATACAAAAAAAAACATTGAAATATTCAAATAACACTTGATATTCATGTAAATCTTTATACGGTATAAATAATATATGCGTATTCATTATTATGATAATCTATTTTTTTCCCTATGACAAGATCGCTATTTCTCACATCGCTGTAAATTTTAACTAATTCTGTCAGTGTGAGTTCTGGTATGAGGTAAGTTACAAGGTAAGATATGAGGTAAAGTAAGGTATGAGGTATGTTAAGGTAAGTTAAGGTATGAGGTAAGGTTAGGTATGAGGTAATGTAAGGTACGAGGTAAGGTAAGGCATGAGGTAAGTTAAGGTACGAGGTAATGTAAGGTACGAGGTAAGGTAAAGTATGAGGTAATGAAAGGTAAGGTATAAGGTAAGTATAAGTATTTATAAGGTATACCTTTAAGCAGTTTGTACGGCGTGTCGGGCTCCCGCGTGTAGACCCCGCAGTACCCGCCGCACGGCCCGGCGCCCGCGCCGTGCCCGCCCGGCGCGCGCCCGTACGTCCTGGCAACACCACACCTTACATATAGAGCGCTGAAATCTACTACTGCGCTTACGCTACTTTTTATCCCCGGAAAATAACGGGATCGTGTACTACGTGGGTGAAACAAAGGGTCATTGCTAGCTTTACATTAAAATTAAATAAATGAATTACGGCGGGCCGGTTTACCCGTGCCTTTGTGTAGAGCGCTGCGTGTAGTTACCAGGTGGCGTGGTCCTGCGTCACGTGCCCGTTGTCCACGGTGAGGGTGGGCAGCAGGTGCGGGGGGGGCTCGTACTCGCCGCCGACGCACACCTGGATGCCGGCCATCAGGTCCTCCGGCTCGCTGAACTCGCCCATGTCCTCGCACTGCACACACACAAACACAATTATAATTATATTACCGGATACATTGGGCCCTACACCGTTGCTGGCGGCGATCTAGGTTTAGGTTTTTAAAATTAAAACTTCATTTGGCGCGCCACATACAAGTTTTTCGTGGGCTGTGAATTGAATTCTAGCGCCATGCTCGGGAATGATAAGAAATCTTCGGGTAAACTCGAGACCATGGCCATTGACCATGTAGAGAAGTGTCAGCATTTTCTGTTGGCCATGCTCAAGGCCACGCCCTCCGGTTTATCCCGCGTAGTCTCCAAAGTAAGCTATCAAATTCTGAGTTATATCTGAGACTTCTATCGGCAGTTCCTGTAATGACATTTTTTTTTTTTTTTTTTTGTGCATAAATATTATAAGAATTTGGATCTAGGAAGAAGGAAAACTCGGAAATACGAAGTCTAGTCTCGTATATACATACGAGTAGTAGTAATGGTACAGTCAACGTTTTTCAGACTTGCCGCCGTCGAGGATAATCATTTCTTTCTCGAGTAAGGTTGTTCGAATCTTGCTAACGACGAGTACTTGCACAGGGACAACCTAGTAGCCAGGATCATCTACCAGCAACTTGCTCTTCGATACGATCTTGCTGAGTTCGAGGAGCCGTGCTATATAACCTTTACCATTATTTAAATGGTCGTACGTTGCTCTCCTGGGATCGCTCTATCATGACGGACGGGACTATAATCACCAATAAGTCTGATATCGTTCTGGTAGACCGGTCTCAGCACCAGGCTGCGATCGTTGTCATGCCACATCACGAGAACCTCGTGAAAGCCGAGAAGGACAAGTTTACCAAGTACCTTGACTAGGCTTATGAGGTTACCGCCATGTGGAACGTTGGAATATGTGGATCGAATCATTACACGATCAAATGCATAGTTTACCGTATAAATATACAGACAGGTATTCCCACCTACCGAAGTGCACCCTCACCTTGGCGTGGTGCGCGTCCCTCATGTGCGCCTCGCAGTGCTTCTGCTTGCGGAAGGTCTTGCTGCACTTGGTGCACGAGTACAGGTCCAGCTTGTCGAGCGCGCAGTACAGCGCCTTGTCCGACTCGGGGGCGCCGGGCTCCTTCTCCAGCGCGCCACTCGCCATGGAGTACTGCATCTATGGGGAAATACACGAGTACTGCATCTATGGGGAAATACACGAGTACTGCATCTATGGGGAAATACACGAGTACTGCATCTATGGGGAAATACACGAGTACTGCATCTATGGGGAAATACACGAGTACTGCATCTGTGAAATACACGAGTAAAAATACACGAGTACTGCATCTGTGAGAAAATACACGATACTGCATCTGTGAAAATACACGAGTACTGCATCTGTAGAGAAATACACGAGTACTGCATCTGTGAGAGAAATACACGAGTACTGCATCTGTAGAGAAATACACGAGTACTGCATCTGTGAAAATACACAGTACTGCATCTGTAGAGAAATACACGAGTACTGCATCTGTAGACGAACTGCATCTGTGAAATACACAGTACTGCATCTGTAGAAATACACGAGTACTGCATCTGTGAAAATACACGAGTACTGCATCTGTGAAATACACAGTACTGCATCTGTGAGAAATACACAGTACTGCATCTGTGAAATACACGAGTACTGCACTGCTGTGTGAAATACACAGTACTGCATCTGTGAAATACACGAGTACTGCATCTGTGAAATACGAAAAATACACGCAGTACTGCATCTGTGAGAAATACACGAGTACTGCATCTGTGAAATACACACGAGTACTGCATCTATGGGAAATACACTGCATCTATGAGAAATACACAGTGCATCTATGAGAAATACACAGTACTGCATCTGTAGAGAAATACACGAGTACTGCATCTGAAATACACAGTACTGCATCTGTAAAACACACAGTACTGCATCTGTAGTACTGCATCTGTGAAAATACACGAGTACTGCATCTGTGAAAATACACAGTACTGCATCTGAGTACTGCATCTGTAGAGAAATACACGAGTACTGCATCTGTAGAAAATACACGAGTACTGCATCTGTGAGACTGAAAATACACGAAATACACGTGTACTGCATCTGTGAGAAACAGTACTGCATCTGTGACGAGTACTGCATCTGTAGTACTGCATCTGTAGAAATACACGAGCTGCATCTGTGAAAATACACAGTACTGCATCTATGAAAATACACGAGTACTGCATCTGTAGAGAAACACGTACACGAGTACTGCATCTATGAGAAATAGAGAACACGAGTACTGCATCTATAGAGAAATACACGAGTACTGCATCTGTAGAGAAATACACGAGTACTGCATCTGTAGAGAACACACACGAGTACTGCATCTATAGAGAAATACACGAGTACTGCATCTGTGAAATACACACGAGTACTGCATCTGTAGAGAAATACACGAGTACTGCATCTATGGGAAATACACACATGTACTGCATCTGTAGAGAAATACACGAGTACTGCATCTGTAGAGAAATACATCTATGAGATACTGCATCTGTAGAAATACACGAGTACTGCATCTGTAGAGAATACACGAGTACTGCATCTGTAGAGAAATACACGTGTACTGCATCTATAGAAAAACACACGATCATGAAATACACAGTACCGTACTGCATCTGTAGAAATACACGAGTACTGCATCTATAGTACTGCATCTATAGAGAAATACACGAGTACTGCATCTATGAGAGAAATACACGAGTACTGCATCTATAGAGAAATACACGAGTACTGCATCTGTGAGATACACGAGTACACTATGAAAATACACAGAGTACATCTGTAGAGAAATATCTACTGCATCTGAGAAATACACACGAGTACTGCATCTATAGAGAAATACACGTACTACATCTGTATCTGTGAAATACACGAGTACTGCATCAATAGAGAAATACACGAGTACTGCATCTATAGAGAAATACACGAGTACTGCATCTATACAGAAAATACACGTACTGCATCTGTAGAGAAATACACGAGTACTGCATCTGTAGAGAAATACACGAGTACTGCATCTATAGAGAAATACACGAGTACTGCATCTGTAGAGAAATACACGCATCTATACTGCATCTATGGGGAAATACACACGTGTACTGCATCTGTATCTATGAAGAAATACACGAGTACTGCATCTGTAGAGAAATACACGAGTACTGCATCTATAGAGAAATACACGAGTACTGCATCTATAGAGAAATACACGAGTACTGCATCTGTAGAGAAACACACGAGTACTGCATCTGTAGAGAAATACACGAGTACTGCATCTATAGAAATACACGAGTACTGCATCTATAGAGAAATACACGAGTACTGCATCTGTAGAGAAATACACGAGTACTGCATCTATAGAGAAATACACGAGTACTGCATCTATACAGAAATACACGAGTACTGCATCTGCAAATACACGAGTACTAGAGAAATACACGAGTACTGCATCTGTAGAGAAATACACGAGTACTGCATCTATAGAGAAATACACGAGTACTGCATCTATACAGAAATACACGTGTACTACATCTGTAGAGAAATACACGAGTACTGCATCTGTAGAGAAATACACGAGTACTGCATCTATAGAGAAATACACGAGTACTGCATCTATACAGAAATACACGTGTACTACATCTGTAGAGAAATACACGAGTACTGCATCAATAGAGAAATACACGAGTACTGCATCTGTAGAGAAATACACGAGTACTGCATCTATAGAGAAATACACGAGTACTGCATCTGTAGAGAAATACACGAGTACTGCATCTGTAGAGAAATACACGAGTACTGCATCTATAGAGAAATACACGAGTACTGCATCTATAGAGAAATACACGAGTACTGCATCTGTAGAGAAATACACGAGTACTGCATCTATAGAGAAATACACGAGTACTGCATCTATACAGAAATACACGAGTACTGCATCTATAGAGAAATACACGAGTACTGCATCTGTAGAGAAATACACGAGTACTGCATCTATAGAGAAATACACGAGTACTGCATCTATACAGAAATACACGTGTACTACATCTGTAGAGAAATACACGAGTACTGCATCTGTAGAGAAATACACGAGTACTGCATCTATAGAGAAATACACGAGTACTGCATCTATACAGAAATACACGTGTACTACATCTGTAGAAATACACGAGTACTGCATCAATAGAGAAATACACGAGTACTGCATCTATAGAGAAACACACGAGTACTGCATCTATACAGAAATACACGTACTACATCTGTAGAGAAATACACGAGTACTGCATCTATAGAGAAATACACGAGTACTGCATCTGTAGAGAAATACACGAGTACTGCATCTATAGAGAAATACACGAGTACTGCATCTATAAGAAATACACGTGTACTACATCTGTAGAGAAATACACGAGTACTGCATCAATAGAGAAATACACGAGTACTGCATCTATAGATAAATACACGTGTACTGCATCTATAGAGAAATACACGAGTACTGCATCTATAGAGAAATACACGAGTACTGCATCTATAGAGAAATACACGAGTACTGCATCTGTAGAGAAATACACGTGTACTGCATCTATGGGGAAATACACGTGTACTGCATCTGTAGAGAAATACACGAGTACTGCATCTGTAGAGAAATACACGTGTACTGCATCTATGGGGAAATACACGTGTACTGCAACTATA
Organism: Ectropis grisescens; assembly: GCA_017562165.1. Lineage (NCBI taxonomy): Eukaryota > Metazoa > Arthropoda > Insecta > Lepidoptera > Geometridae > Ectropis > Ectropis grisescens. Next base: position 1,853,374 of record CM029779.1, on the reverse strand, counting down.
GAGAAATACACGGGCGAATCTATACAATTAGGTAATTACTAAATTAATTTGTTTTCATTAATTATATACGTAACGTTATTTAATTAAAACTGAAAACGAAGAGTCACCAAACAACCTGATTTCTTCTAAGATACCTGCAACACAATTCTTATACCTTACACCTAATTCAGCCTTCATAGTAATATATACCTTATTGTAGGTGAGCGTCTTTTCGCTCGACGTGTAGAGTATGTGTTTGTCTATGGGCTGGTACAGAGTTTTCGGCACGGTGTTCTCTAGCGATAGCTCCACGATAGAGTCCGGTAGAGTCGCCACATTGTCCACGATGCAATTTGTTGATATCTGGAAAAATACTATGTGTTAGTTGTTAGAGTTGATTAGATAAAAAAAAAATATTGTACACATTTTTTGTTTTCTTTCACTAACAACAATCCAACCAAGTGCGAATCGGGCTCGCGTATCGAGGATTCCGCACAAACTTGTATTATACAGCGTGGCGCTTTGGTGCCGACATTAAATGAACACACGGGTAGGGTTACTGACCAGTAATCATACAAAAGGTGTGAAAAATAAATATGCGCTTATTTGAAAAAAAAAATTTTTCTAACAAACTTAATAATTGTATCAAGCGATCGAACGAAAAGCACCCTGTGCACTAGATTCATTCACCAACGTCAGATGTGTGCGTGATTTACGTTCGCTTTTCGTAAAACAAGCTGGCAACGTCGCACTGCAGAAAGTACCTATCTGTAAGCGGCGCGCGGGTGGGCGCACGGCGTGGCAACGCCGCCCCGGTCGAGAGGGGTAGGTACTTACAAATGCGCGATAATTTGGAACGGGGACTCCCCGTCAACTTTATGCCTGTTCATCACTAATAAATCGAATACCTACCAAATAACAAGGCTAATAAAATAACATAAAGTAAATAGGTAAATGCGTAGGTAGGTATCTATTGTAATTTTGGCGAAACATTACAAAATGATTGCTTTTTGAAGTAAGATGCGTTGTCAGAATCAAGGACACTTCGCATAAACAGCCCATCAAATATTCCCACTGCTGGGACTCGGGGACTTCTCTCGCACAGAAAAAGTCAAGGCCATAATCCACCACGTTGGCCAAGTGCGGTTGGTGTTTAACATCGGGTTTAAGACAATTTATTTCTCATTAAAAAAAAATTACATTTTCACTTACATGAGAAATAGCTATTTAAAAAAAAAGTATAATATTTTATTTTACATCGTACGTGCAAATTCTGTCTACTACAAAATCAGAGGGTAGTTAGAAATAAGTAATTGTATGTCGAAGCCGGTGCGGGCGCCGATCGCCGGCCGCCGGCGGAACAAAAGACTCGGAGCAGGTAAAATAACCACGGATATATGTGCATCTGGAAGCGGCTCAGCGACGTAAAAAAAAAAATTCAGTAGCATAGTTATTACTTTACCATAAATAAAATAAATATATATATATCTATGCGTACGCAATATGTACACTTATCATATAAGTATTTAATAAAAGTGTATAAAATATGTTTTTTTAATGATTCTCTTATGTTATGGTTTTGTTAATTCTGTTTTAAGATAAGTACCTACTACAGGGACGTTATGGTACAAACATTTAGATATAAACAACATTTTGAAATGCGTTTGCACAAATATGCATACACCTCAGACTGATTTATTTATAGTTGGTAATAGGTATATTGAGTTTCAATTGTTTAACATGTAATTGGTTAACATGTAACATAAACATGACCTCGAAAGATCGTAGGTAAGTAAGTACATGTCGGTTTTTTCACGATGTTTTTAAGTTAGCAGCATTACGCACATGACTTTGATAAGACAGTTTGTGCGCGTAGGATTTGAACGCGGGACTAGACCAGCACTTGGTAATAACAAAGGGCATTACCGTTTTTAGCGTGAAAGCTGCTGAAATGGTTGGTACCTACAACTTTCTTTAAAATAAATTAAAAAAACTTCTCGCAAAACGATTTCAATTTCGTAAACAATCTAACCAATAAAACCTCTTTGAGAGAAAAAGTAATTTTGTTTAAAATCGAATTAAGCTGTTGTACTTACCTTTCCTACTGGCGGAACGGCAACGCGCGCGCGCGCGAAACGGTCGAAAACATGCTCTGAGTCGATTTTCAAAATCCTATTGTAGGACTTATCAGACTAAAATCACATGTGCATAGGTACACTCAGAAAACACTGTACCTTCGACGTCACTAATTAAATAACTATTCACAACACAATCAGAGTCACACACAAACAAAACGAAAAGCAGGCTAATCTTATTGACACTGACTCTAAAAATAAATTACTCTAAAAGAACGAACAAAATTAACATGTAACCGTCTTTTTCGGGAATAATTTTATTAGATTACAAAATTCCCTAGGATTTAAAGTAAAAGTTTTAACGCGCCATTTAGAGAAATGTGTCAGGGACTACGGTCAACTTCGCATCCCGGCGGCTAGCACAAAACTAGTGAAAAATAAAAGAAAGAGAAAGACTACATTTAACATTAGTTAATAAGTCTCTTTCGTCTGCATTTCATTCACAAACATTTACAAGTGTGTTGCAAGACATCGCCTATCTCGTTTCTTTAGTATTTGCTTTTCGCCTGATTTTTAATTGATAAATCGGATGGACTGTGGGCTGCGGTGTAATGACCTCTGCGCAGGAAATTTTAGATACAGGCTGCTTTATTACGGTATTTTGGAAAATTGCGAATAACTCAGTAAATAATAACGATAAATGAAATTTAATTTGACAGAATTGGTCAAAATATGATATTTTATAGGTGGTTTCATTTAATGTCGGCACCAAAGCGCCACGCTGTATACGAGGGGTGATCCAAAAGTAATGATAATCAGTTATTTCTAGTGCACACAAAAATACAAAAAAATTACAGTCACTTGCTCAATTACCCACTAGTTCAGGAAAAAAAAATCATATAAATAGGCCACGATTCCGGGAGCTACATTCATTTGAATACGGACTGTCAAGGAGTGAACATCAAAATGGAAAACACGAAATCAGAGCTGTCATTAAATACCTCTGCTTGAAAAAATGTCTACCAAAGACATACACAGCGACTTGGTGGAAACATTAGGGACTGTTCTCCTCCATATTCCACAGTTGCACGCTGGGCTAAGGAGTTTAAGCTGGGAAGAACATCGACGGAAGACGAACACCGCGAAGGGCGCCCATCGACGTCCCTCACTGGAGAAAATGTGAAAAAAGTTGAAGAAGTTGTATTGGAAGATCGAAGAGTGACTATCAGGCATGTAGCTGAGGTCACAGGGATCTCATATGGCAGCATTCAAAGAATCCTTGTGAACGAATTGCATATGAGAAAGGTCTCCGCGCGTTGGGTACCGAAAATGTTAAACGACGAGCAAAAGAAGAAACGAGTCGACATGTCAAGAGCAAATCTCGAAAAGTTCCAGGCAGACAAGGATAATTTTTTGTCACGTTTTGTGACCATGGACGAAACCTGGATCCACCATTTTGATCCTGAAACAAAACAACAATCGATGACATGGAAACGATCCGATGAACCGACGCCGAAGAAATTCAAAGTGTCAAGCTCAGCAGGGAAGTTTATGGCGTCTGTTTTTTGGGACGCTGAAGGAATAATCATGGTGGACTACTTGGAAAAGGGGGCCACTATTACAGGCTCCTACTATGCAGAACAAATAAGAAGATTGCGGGAGGCTATTAAGGAGAAAAGGCGAGGCAAACTGCGGGCTGGAGTGCTGTTCCATCAAGACAACGCACCGGTTCACAAAGCTGCAATTGCCATGGCTGCCATTCAGGAAGCGGGCTTTGAGCTGGTGGAACACCCCCCTATTCACCAGATCTAGCCCCCAGTGACTTCTATCTCTTTCCACGACTCAAGGAACACCTCGGGGCAAGAAATTTGACGATGATAGCGACGTGATGGCCGCGGTTGAGGACTTTTGAGAGTCAAGATAAAGATTTTTTTTCTAAGGGAATTTTAGGTTTAGTAAAGAGATGGACTAAATGTATAGACTTGCTAGGAGACTATGTTGAGAAATAAATTTAGTTTTTGATTTTATTCATTGCGTTTATTATTGATTATCATTACTTTTGGATCACCCCTCGTAAGTACAAATTACAGTAGGTACTTATTCTTGAAATATTTTTATTGTTTGGTGTAACTAATAACGTATTCTTTACGCAAATTTCCCTTTATCTGTGCAAGGACTAATTAAACTAGGAGATTTGACCAAGTCGTCATCCCAATTTAGTTTGAATGCTACAAGTCGTCATCCCAATTTAGTTTGAATGCTACAAGTCGTCATCTCAATTTAGTTTGAATGCTACAAGTACTCATCCCAATTTAGTTTGAATGCGACAAGTCGTTATCCCAATTTAGTTATAATGCTACAAGTCGTCATCCCAATTTAGTTTGAATGCTACAAGTCGTCATCCCAATTTAGTTTGAATGCTACAAGTCGTCATCCCAATTTAGTTTGAATGCTACAAGTCATCATCCGAATTTAGTTTGAATGCTACAAGTCGTCATCCCAATTTAGTTTGAATGCTACAAGTCGTCATCTCAATTTAGTTTGAATGCTACAAGTCGTCATCTCAATTTAGTTTGAATACTACAAGTACTCATCCCAATTTAGTTTGAATGCTACAAGTCATCATCCGAATTTAGTTTGAATGCTACAAGTCGTCATCCCAATTTAGTTTGAATGCTACAAGTCGTCATCTCAATTTAGTTTGAATGCTACAAGTCGTCATCTCAATTTAGTTTGAATGCTACAAGTCGTCATCTCAATTTAGTTTGAATACTACAAGTACTCATCCCAATTTAGTTTGAATGCTACAAGTCGTCATCCCAATTTAGTTTGAATGCTACAAGTCATCATCCGAATTTAGTTTGAATGCTACAAGTCGTCATCCCAATTTAGTTTAAATGCTACAAGTCGTCATCCCAATTTAGTTTGAATGCTACAAGTCATCATCCCGATTTAGTTTGAATGCTACAAGTCGTGGTCACCTTGTCGGTGGGCAGGTCCTGCACCGGGTTCTCGATGATGATGGTGTGGGGTTCGTAGTGCTGCCGCAGGTGGTGGTAGAACTTCAGCTGCTCTTCGCCGTAGTAGTCGCCGCAGATCTGGCAAATCAGCACCGGCCGCACCTACACAAGAGTCAGACTTCATGTTGAGGCAATCGGCTCTTGGGAGCAGGGATCTTGAACAGTTTTTTTTATAAATTAATTTTGTTCACAGTATGGAGTGACAAGACGAGCATGTGCTTGATGGTAAGCAACATACCTGCCTAGAACAGCACAGTCACATGCAACTATTGGAACACAAAGGAGCCAAATCATTGCCTAGGATTGCACCACGCTCATCAACCAAAGATGTTAAGACGATTTATCTCTTATACCCTGTAATTTATCTGGAAATAATGCCCTTCAACCCGGATCACAGTGATGTTTGCACAATACTTTTAGTAAAGGTAACTTAGCAAAGGTGTGATCATCTCCAGGCGGACTCTGCAAAAAATCCTTTACCACATAGCAGTAGATTACCCCCCGGGTCTGCGGTCATGATGTGTTACCTCATGGGAGTATCTCAGTAGCAGTAGATCACCCCCCGGCGGTGACGTGTGTTACCTCGTGCGTCATGTGGTGCGGCCCCGGCACGTAGCTGTCCGGGAGGATTTGCTCCTGCTCCGGCCCGGGGCCCGCCGAGTTGCAGTTGATCACCACCAGCTCCTGCGGTCATGATGGTGACAATTAAACGGTGGAAAAATTGAGTTACTAAGATTTTTACTTAACAATACTAATCTAAAAATCTATATGACCAAGCTTAGAAGACTTACTTAGACGACAATGCTTTAAAGAGATTCCAAACTAGCAGCCAAACCACTAAATGAATCCAAGTCTGAGAATCTGTGCGGTATTGTGAGGAAGATTGCGGATACAATTTCGTTGGAGTTTGAGGACAGAGATCTGCTGAAGGTGACCAGAGTAGCTAAATTCAACAAGGAAAATATGAGGCCGCGTACTATCGTGGCCAAGTTAGGAAGCTGTAGACGCCGAGACGAGTTCCTTTCTGCTGTTTCGCGTTACAACCACTCAAACCCATTAAACAAACTCAGCACTGGCCTTTTGGGTTTGGCTGGCCATAGCTCCCAGATCTTTGTTGCTGAACATTTGTCCCCTGCAAACAAAGCGCTCCACGCTGCTACTCGAATGAAGGCAAAGGACAAGAAGTATAAGTTTGTATGGGTTCGAAACGGGAACATTTTGGTCAGAAAGGACGAGGAATCCCTCTACATCCTGATCAAGTCCCTTAAGTGTTTAGAAAAACTTGTATAACCCCCATTCCCTCTTTTTCTTCGTTTTAGTTTATAGTTCATGTTTTCTTAAATACTTTGTATAGTCAATATGGGCTTAAAAATTTATATACAGAATGTTAGAGGTATGAAAACTAAATGTCTGGATATTTATAATTCTATATTGTGTAATAACTATGATGTAATTTGCTTTTGTGAAACATGGCTTACGGATTCTGTGATGTCCTCGGAGTTGTTTGATGAAAGATATCGAGTAATAAGACGCGATAGGGACGCGAAGTTCTTAAATTTGTATAATAAGGGTCACGGAGGTGGAGTATTAATAGCTGTATTAAAAAACATCGACTTAGAAATTTCTTACGAACAGCAGAGTGATATCGAGGATTTATGGGTTCGCTTGAAAATAAACGGTCAGTTGATTAATATCTGTTTGGTGTATTTACCATCATATATATCTCTAGATACATTTAACTCATTTCTAAATCGCTGTACTCGAAATAGTTTGTCATCGGGGCCTAACTCTAAAACTCTGATAATGGGCGATTTTAATATACCAGATGTTCAATGGCAAGACCACCGTGTGTGCACGGCTTTAAAGAATAATGACAGGCTCAATTCACTGAAAAAATTCATGGATCGAACAAACATTGGTCAATTTAATCGTGTCTCGAATTGCTGCGATAATGTTCTGGAACTTATACTGACCAATCTAAATGTAATTAACGTCAGTCATACAGTGCCTATGAGTAAAGAAGATAAGTTTCATCCAGCTTTAGATTTTGTTTTAGATTTGTCAAAGAATTTGCGTGAAAATACCCTTTACCAAAACTAAATTTTAAGAAAACTGATTTTGTTGAATGTATCTCTGATATTGAAGACACCGACTGGCATTTTCTTGCCAGTACACTGGACTGTAATAGCTTCTTGGAACTTTTTACACTAAACTTTGGGAAACAATCAACAACCACACTCCATCGGCCTTGCGCAAAGGTAGTCGACATCCACCTTGGTTCTCCAAATCACTTATTAGAGCTATGAAAGAGCAGAACACATGCCATCGCCGATTCAAGAAGTATAACAATCCTCGAGATTACGACCAGTATTCTGTTTTACGAATCCGCACCAAACTCTTAATGACTAAATGTTTTAGGTCGTATATATCTTGTATAGAAAATGACCTTACGATCAATATCAAAGCTTTTGGCGCTATACAAAGTCTAAACGTATCACAAATGATATTCCAAATACAGTCAAATATATGAATGAAACTGCCAACACTGGAACAGCAATTTCAAACCTATTTGCTAAATATTTTCATCCGTATATGGCTCATTCACAATCGACTCATCAAACTACGAACCAGATTTTCCTTCTGCGAACAGCTTTTAAAGTAAATTAAAATTTTCAGAGTTTCAAGTTCAAAAGCGAATGAATGAAATCGATGTACAGAAGGGCAGCGGTCCTGATGGCATTCCTCCTATTTTTGCCCGCATGTGTTCCTCTGCACTTGCGGTTCCTTTGACAATTATTTTAATAAATCACTTAGTGAAGGTATCTTTCCAGACTTGTGGAAAACGCCAAGATCACTCCTATTCATAAGTCAGGCAATAAAATGATGTCAAAATTATAGACCAATTAGTATATTAAACTGTTTTGCCAAATTGTTTGAAAGTATGGTGTATGATCCTCTCTACAATCACTTTAAGCATCGGCTGAATGATAATCAGCACGGGTTCGTAGCAGGAAAATCAACATCGTCTAACCTCTTAACCTATATGAATTATTTGTGTAAGTCTTTTGATAAGGGATCTCAGGTTGACTCAATTTATACAGATTTTGCAAAGGCTTTCGATCGAGTGAATCACGACATACTCTTGGCCAAGCTCTTTCATTTAGGTGTGCACGGTAATCTTCATCGCTGGTTTCGTACTTATCTCATGAGTCGTACTCAGCTTGTAGCTTTGCACGGTTATGAGTCTAAACCATTCGAACCAACATCAGGAGTGCCGCAAGGATCTAATTTGGGCCCTTTGCTTTTTTTGATATTCATCAATGATCTGCTGGATAGAATGACTTGTCCGTATCTGGCTTATGCAGACGATATAAAGTTATACGCTGAGATAACTTGCAGAGAGGACTGTCTGTTACTTCAGCAGAATATTAACATGATTGATGAGTGGTGTGGGTTGAACGGTATGCCTTTAAATAAAGACAAATGTCAGTTTATAACTTTCACAAAGAAGAAAACTATAATTGATTATCAGTATTTAATTGACGGCATTGGACTGAGTAAGGTAGGTGTCGTGAAGGATCTAGGTGTTTGGTTGGATTCTTCACTGAATTTTAAATTCCATTACAAAACTATTGTGGCTAAGGCCGGTGGAATGTTAGGTTTTATAATGCGAACCGCAAAACCCTTTAAACAAATGAACTCGTTCAAAACACTGTACGTATCGTTGGTTAGGTCACAGCTCGAGTACTGTTCGTCAATTTGGGCTCCTATTTACAAAGTGGACAGGGATAGTATTGAATCCATACAACGGCGGTTTCTCAGGCAATTAAGTATCAAACAAGGTTTACGGAGAACTCTTCCTGAGTACGAAGACCGGCTGGCACATTTTAACTTAGACAGTCTATTACAAAGGCGTAAAATTGCTGATTTGTGTTTGCTTCATAAGATTGCGAACGGTTCATTGGGTGATGAATTGGTTGCTGACGTCAATTATTCTACTCGTAAAATATCGGTACGCAGACCTACTCGTGGGCTTTTTGATATTCCATCTACCAAAAACAATGTAGGGCGCAATAATCCATTGTATCGCATGTGTGAACTATATAACGATGTCTGTTGTAACAAATGCGATGAACTCGATATCTTTATCAGAATCTTAATGGCTTCAAAAGTTACTATATTCTTTGGATATTTAACATATCACGGCTTTCGGATATGTCCTAGAATAAGATTGTCGCAAAATATTCATAAAACATTTCTTGAAATTTCGTTGTGTAAGTTGGCTTTGTCTTAATGTAGTAATTGTTATCAATGCCGTGTACGACATTTAGATGAACAAATTCATATTGATAAGTTTATCATAAGTAGTTTATTTAAATTTTGATTTGTTTATTGCTATCGTACCAATAAAATAAAATAAAAATAAAAATAAAATGAAATAAATCTTCAGTTAAACTCGGATGATCTAGATGGTCAGGGACATGGCCACACCCTCCGTACCGTTCACCCGCGTAGTATCCAAAGTGAGCTATCAAATCCTGAGTTACAGCCTGAGTCCTTTTCATTTCTGTCAGCAGTCCCGATGACTGTCTATTTTTGTCCTCACCTGCTGCGGCGTGGAGTTCCCGTTGTTCCTCTTCAGCTTCCGCGAGATCCTCTTCTTGTGCGGGAGACTCTTCCGGCTCTGTTGTTTGTGCTGCGCCGGCGAAGAACTCGCCAGCTCAAGGATCTGGCTGTCCGAGTCTTGGAGCATCGAGTCATCGCCCTGGACCTGAATTTTACAATTATTTATGTATCTGTACCTACTTGAAGATGTTCTTTGTTTGTTAAATATAATCCTATCCTGCTAATAATCCTCCTATCCTATACTACTAATATTATAAATGTTTGTTGAATTGTTGATCAATCACATAGGAACTTATTAATCAGTCGGGTTGAAATGGCAATCACAAAATGTGATTGAAGGCATGATACCTTTTTATTTTTATCAGTGAACCAGTCAGTATCGGAGCACCGCTTCATGTCCTGCAGCGGAGGCAGGGTCTGCATCGGAGGCAGCTGAACCACAATGGGGTCGGCCTGTTGTTCCTGTAACAAATACATACTTATACTTTGTAGTAAGCACCCTGCTATATGTTCTTATTGATGAGACCCGAGGCCTTCTCTCAAGGGTCTGCAAGGGAATAGCAGTGCTGGTACAGTTTTATCTTCAGCGGGTGTTTATTTGAAAAAGTAATTAATTTGATGGGTAAAACCAAACTTACCAAACTTTGTCCATTGAACCGCATCGTGCCGTCCAGTATCACTGACGTATCTACGTCGCTCCTCACTTGCGACACCTGGTGGACATTAAGATTACATTTTAAAACCCCGTTCAACATATGTAGAAACGTTTTATATTTGAGATAGAATGAAGGGACAAGGAAAACATGCAGCTTGCAACAATCTTTATGCCATCAAATCGAGCGTGAGTTATCAGTGAGGCTGATAGTGGTAAAACCAGCACTGAGCACAAGAGCTATGTGAGAGGGTGGTTTCCCCTGCTGAATCCCAGCAACACGGTACCTTGTGGTGCACCGCGGCCGGCGGGTGGCGCGAGTTCTGCAGGTGCGCCACGATGGCTGCGATCGGGCCCTCTAGCAGCTCCTCCGCCCACGGACCCTCGCCTTGCTCCGTCACTGACACTTGCCTGCGAACGTTCCTCAAATTAAAGACACGAGATAGCGGTAAAAACGCCTTTTTGTTTTTAAAGGCTTCTATGGTATGTAAGCCTTAACTGGCCTCTACTGCATATCAAACTTTGAGGTAGCACAGAAGGCCTACTGACCTAATCTTATCATACTCAACAAGTATCAACAAGAATTACATCTCCCATGACGACTGGCGCAAGGGCTCCTCAGACTGTATGATCTCGGGTTTTATACTAACTTTTCTGACACACCACAGACAGATTTTTTTGGGCTGTGAATTGACCTCAAGCATTCGGGAATTAATCTTCGAAAATAAATCTTCAGATAAACTCGGGACCATGGGGATTGGCCATGTAGAAATGCACATTTCTAGATGGCCATGGTCATTGCCACGCCCTCCGGTTTCACCCGCATAGTTTCCACAGTAAGCTATCAAATTCTGAGTTATAAATTTTCACTTCTGTCGTCACCTATGACTGCCAATAAAAAAAAAATTCTAGGTATATCTGCAATCAGCTATAAGCAGATGGATTGAGTGCTGAAGACTGGTGTAGTGTGTTCCCCAGTAGGACCACTACTCAATGTCCATACCATTAGATCAGGCAGTATGTTATTTCTTTCATAGGTTTCTAACTGACGGCATCAATTCATTTTAAAGTACAGCAGATATTTTAGTAGTCAGGAAAATTACAAGTTTTTATAAGTAGGAATCAAAGTGTTACCGGCACATCTGCGTGGTGTAAGTCTGCTGGTGCATTATTGTCACCCGACCTGTTCCGTCATCCTGCACACTCATTGGTAAACCATTTGCATCGATATGTACAGACTGGAAGAAACAAAATACATCCACATTTTAAACACGATAATTATTATATATTATTATTATTTATAATTATTATATAGAACCTCATGACTATTCCAAAAATTACATAATGAAGATCATTTATAATGGTGTCTACTTTGATAAGCCTCATTAACCAATACAAAAAAAAGACTTAAAAAAATAGATAATTATTTACTAGCAGCTCCCCCTGATTTCACTCACATCATTACCAATTGAATGAAGTTGAAGTAGTGGCTTCATGGTCTCAGTCTAGAGGAAACTGAAACCCTAATTCATGGAATCTACCTATAATAAGTTATGATATTAATTTATATTTTACCCAATCATCTGGATTGTCTCCATTACTTATGGTTTAATGATGCTTTTGATGGATCACCCAGCTCGGTTTACTAGTTCTCGGCAGACCACTTGCTTCACTAATCTATTTTGTATTGTAATGTAAGTTTTGTTAAGGCATATTTTATTTTATATTATTGTATTGTATATAAGCTTATAAGCTTAGTTTGGGGCTCACTGGCAAGCTTTTGTGCGTAGGCGTAATTTTAGTAAATAAATTATTTGTATTAATCCCTTTATTTACCACAGATAGCAATCAGCCTATTTGTTATTCCAGTCTAGTGCCTAGTAGCTTTTACATGAAAATCTAATAAACATTTGTACATACTCACAAAGTTTTGTGTTTTTAATATTAATAGGATAAAGATTTACACAAAATAATTTACAGAATGGCCTTACATTCATAATGAAATTTCATACAAACTGAGAGTGTTCAAATTTGTTTCTCATTTGTTCAAATTTGTTTCTCATTTGTTCAAAGTAAATATGGGCGTTTTCACAAATATGTATACTCCAACAAAAAATTACAGTATTTTTAGAAGTATTCGTTTTGAGGCTGTGTTTGGTCTCATTATGATAGAAAATTTATATATTTTTGGAAACACTGGAATGTTATGAGATTAGAAGTAAATAGTGTAAGATATACTAAAACATAATGGAAAGTCACGCAATTTAATATCAGTTGTGTGACTATATTCTCGAGCTAAAAAACGTTAAAAACCACTTTATTTATTGGATAATTTTGGCGTCTACCACTTATAAATTGGACATTTAACATAAAACTGTAAATATTTGCATTTTTTATTGTACTTTCATCAATAATTCAATAAACTCTTCAGTTGTGTGACTCTTGGTACTTTCTTGCCCTTAATTATCATTGCCTTTGAAATTACAACATACATTTTAGAGGATAAGGTACAATATAATATACAAATAAATTATTTTCGTTTCAGAGAGTACTCTAACAGACTTAAAATATGAAATTGGCTTCTTTAAAATGTATTTTAGTTATTTGAAATTAAGGGACAGTCACAAAACGAACACCAGAAAACAGTAAGGGCGCATTTACATGACGCGTTAATAGTACAGTACACATACCTAACGCAAGAAAATTGATTTGTCACTGTAAAATTAACACTTAATTTTTTTTTTGTATTTATGAATTTGTTATTATTAATACTTATTTTTGCTTTTTGTAAATATTTACCTTTGTAAATTTTATTTCTATTGGGCTTTATATTATAATAGTATTGGTAGGACTCTTTACAGAGTTCGCCTGGGGAAGTCTACCAGCCATTCTACCATAAAACAGTATTTTGAAAACATGTGTTCCGGTTTGAAGAGCAATGTGTTTAATTAAATTACCGGGTATAAAGATAATCTTTCATATTTGGGTGACGAGCGCAGTGCAGTGCTAGGTAAAGATTTGGACTCTATATGTTTCCAAAAGCTGGGTGTTACCATGTTGTTATGGGCAGTCATGTTGCTTACCATCAGGCACGTGTCCTGCTTCTCTCGTCACTGTTTACTACATAAAAAATCTAATTCTCCAAAAAAAGGTCACAAAAATTTTAAGAATTCTGCAATGTAAACTGAGCTTTAGATGTTCAGAAATGTAGTGACTTTCTGTTCCGCTTATATGTGACCGCTCAAATAGTCACACAACGGAAGTCACATTTGAATGTCCTCTGACACATAAAAATCGTTTAAAAAATAATGTAAATGTTTATTCATACGAACTTTTGAATAACTTAGAAACAATTGTTAGCAATATTAGTAATTCATATAAGTTGGTATTTAAAGAATAGTAAGAATACCGTAATGCACTCTATGGTAACCCTAAAATTCCGGGTGAATATGATTTGTTTGTAGTCTGTGGGCTGCGATAGTTTTTGGCGGGAAACTAGGACGCTCACGTTGGTCTCGTGGGAACAGGGATATAAAAAATCATATACGGCAGCAAGTCTAAGCGAAAGGTTTAAATTAAAAGTACTCGTAACCAGTAATAAGTAAATATCTAAGTAAAAAGTGATAATTGTACATCTGTTACTGATTTTAAGGTACTGTAAAGCGTTTTTGTTAATTATAGTACGAAATGTATTACTTGATCTGCACGAGGCAGCTATGAATAAGTTGGTATGAAGGACTGATTCCGAAATATAATGCTGTAGACTGATCATAGCTGTTTTATTTATGAACTAATGGTGTTCTTAATTTAGAATAAACTATGTTCCTAATATCTCAGAAGTGGGATCGGCGGACAAGTAAACCATAATTGTCCGTTGGTCCCGCCCATGTGATATATTTTTTTTTTTTCAATGTTTTTCGCTCCACGTTTAACATCTGCTTGTTAATGTCACTCAATACGAAAACTCTATGATCAGTATTTAATTTGTGGTAAAATGTACGGTTTAATGAGTTGCAGAGCGAACCATCGATATAAACCAATGGATATGCCCTGAGTAACTTGGAATTGGTAATAAACTGCGTCTCTATGTGTGTCGTAAGTAGTTTACACATAACTAATCTACTTGACCCTAGAATCGCTAGCGGCGCGATTTGCTGTGGTTCTACTTATCTTGGTTGTTGACAATGAATATTGATATGTAAAAACGTCTGGCGTTCACCGCTTCCTGCAACCGACTGGAACGGAGTGAGTGAGCTCACTCTTCCCAACTATGACATGATACCGTGCGCCCTGAAGTTTGGGAGGGCACATTTGTGTATTGAGATCTTTGGAGTGAACAATCTCACGTAAGTGTATTTTTCCGTGTAGGTACTTAGGTACCATTTTTGATTTGATATTGCAAAGTGGTCCTCACTACATTAATTACTGGAATAAGTCTAGTAGACTGCATCCTGTACCGCATTTTCGAGGTGTTCATTATTTTTAGCTACCCGTTTAATTGTGCACAAGATATTGCACATAATAATAAATGTGTAAATAGTGACTATACATATTTTCTATGCAATTTAAAAAGGGTATGCCATTTTACAAAAATTCTATATCATATAGTTTTCGAAAACCATGCTTCGATAAAAAAATATGTAACACCCGAAAACCGCAATGTCAGTCATTCTGGACAAACCATTAACGTTACTCTGATACTTATTCAAATGTTCTTTTTAAAACTGTGGTCGCCCAGTTGTGAGAACGTTCGATTTACACGAGGTTATGGTTCGAATCCCGGCGGTACGTTTGAGTATTTTTCCATGTTCTGTTAGTGAAACTTTGTCATGACCACTGATGTCATATATGATGATAATGTAAGTCACAAGGGAACGGGGTGGACCTAAAACGATATCTTTCAGGGACACTCATTATCCGTCAAACCGGACCTTGATAGAGTGGTGGGTATTGGCGTTTATCTTCTTTTAAAGAAGACCAGAGTCCCAGTTGTGGAATAAAATGGTGACACAATAGACATGCATGTCAGATCACGGGTCAGACGTCGAAGCTGTATGTACGAACCTCATAGCAGATCATAATTATAAAATGTTCTCAAATTACTGTGTAGAGTAACTATGACGAACCAAAGCGGTAATGCATTCAGTATAAATGACAGTATATGGTTTGACGTTAGCTCGCTTTTGGCATATTATCTGGGGCACAGCAGTGCCCCGCCAAATCGTATATATCTTACATGGAGATCCGGACAAAGTCAAGTTTGTCTTTAGTGTACAGAGTCGTTTTAGCAATTAAATCAATTAGAGAGATAATCTTATGCACGTAGAAAATTTTAAAGAAACTGTGTTTAACTGCTGATTCAGATAACCATGGGCATGTGACGTATATTAAATTAAACTCTTCTTTTCTACCAATAGTTATGAACTAAACTGACATTGCCAGTGATATGATCTTAAGTCACAGCATGCGCCGTTCATTGAGAATGGAGGTGAGCTGTGAACTTCGACTGAGGTGGCTATTGTTCAGCCAAGATGTAACTTAATAAGGCAAATCTTTATAGATTGTACATTTAAACGAGTTGAAACCAGAGTCACGCGTGACTAGTATCATCAAGGTAGAAAGTAGGTAGGTACTAGAGCTTCTCATTGCAGTTTAGCAGTGTTCTAAACTAAAGTAATCTGAAGAAAGTACTTGCTCATATATGGAAAGATAGAGTTAAAGGTAGGTTGAGCAATCATTAATGCCTTTGTTGGAAGTTCCAGATTATGGATAGACCGAATCAAGGACGCAGAGATAGCGTCGAAAGTTGCGGCATGAAGAGTGAACCTGAGACCTAGCGCTGCAAAGGCACGCTCGGATAACGAGTATTCCACCGATTGAGAAGGACCGGAACGAGGGAGTGGAAGGGAGTCTGAATAACAGGCAAGTCCACAAGCGTTCTAATTTTAATTTACTCAGTGATGATGTAAACTGATACTGAGAACCGTAGCCAGGAAGTGGAAGGGAGTCTGGATAACAGGCAAGTCCACAAGCGCTTTAATATGAATTTGTTTAGTAATGTTGTAAATTGACACATTTGAGAACCAGAGAACCAGGAGATGTGGAAGGTAGTCTGGATTTTAACAGACAAGTCCACAACCGCTATTATTTAGATTCGATTTATGATGTAGTAAATTTGGCGTGGTTTAAAGAAGAGTTGTTGAGGCCACAGAAGGCTCATAATATGGTGACAGTAATAAGATAAACGATAATGATAAACATAAAAGATCACGGGTTGTCACGAAGATTCACAGTCTAGCGAAAGATCGTTCGCTCTTGGGAGGAGGAGAAATTGTAGAGCATTACAGTATAGGCGAATCTGCTCAAGGTTTACGCAACAAGACGCGAGAGAGACGCTGCAATTATAGCGACACATTAAATTAGTAAAAAAAAAAATATTTTGTTTTACACTTTGCAAAACGTCACTTCTGTTCATCGGATTTTGAACATGAACTTCATGATGTTCTTCATACATTTATTTAATGAGTTGAAAAGTGTACATGGACATTTGACTGCTGAGCTTTCTTTTACAAACGTAAAACCAGAGTTTGATCTAATGTTAAAAGTCAGACTACAATGATTTGAGTAACAAAGTAATGTGTCAAAATTAACGAGTGGAACGAAAATAAAATAATCCATTTTGCTGTACCCAATAACCAGGCATCGCAAAATCTCAGAAACGTTACTCTAATAGTTGGGCCGAGTGGATAAGAAAGCTTGGCGAGGCATTCTCCCGCTGCCACTGGGACAACCGTGCAGGTTCACTATTATTATTAGGCTTGAAAGCTTGCCAAACTTGCACGTCATGGTCTTATGGAGGCAGTATTGTTACCAAAAAGCATACACAAGAAGATTATCGCAGATGTAGAGATACGGAAGGTAGCATAATGTTAATTACACAGAATTGACGATCGATTAAGAGTATCAATTTGGGAACCGTTAGAAATTAGCTATTGCTCAAAGTCAACGTAAACATAAAAACTCACGATGTATCAGAAACTATGGAGGATTAGTTTTGAACGGATAAGTTTATAAGTAACAGTTTTTACTGAAAATTAAAAAAACCAGAAGTCGCTATTCCTAACAATGTTAAAGTTACTTTGTATTTCATAATATTATAGAATGATGGTGTAACATTGATATGTGCTTGTTATATTAAGAATTCAATATGAATATAACAAATACGCCAGATGACTTCTTGTCGGAAATAAGGTCCGAACCAAGAGATTATCTTAAGTTAAACAATGAGGTTGTTGTTGGTTCGGGGCGACTAGTAGCTGTTCCAAGAAAATCACAAAGCGAAGTATTAAAGATAAAGAGTCAATCTATGCAGACTGTTCAATTCATGGTAATAGCTCTAAAATATACACAAATTACGTGTCGCGTTGTTTGTCCGCGACGGACTCCGCAATTGTAGTCTGGTTTGCGCACCGTGTAAGATTTGATCCAACTTGAAAGATGGGATAGTCTTTGTATGGAGGTTTCCGAGCGAGGTTAGAGCGGGCCGCTAATATCTATAATATGTATTACTGCCTTCCCAATTCACACTTGATGGTCAGGGAAATGTTATTCGAAATCTCGCTGAAGCGAAGATTCGGTTTATAACAGTACTTTAGTAACTCAAATTATGCCTACAAGTTATAATGAGCGATATCTGTCCCGTTGCATATGATAATAACGAGCACTTCTTCAATGGTGACTAGTAGCCAATACTTTTGAAAAAAAGGAACTACATAATTTGCTCGTTGAATATAGCGATTACTTCTCGTCCGAAAAATAAAAGAGATTTGCCACAACTCATGAGATGAAGGATACGAAGCCAGGAATATACAAGACGTATCGTATGTCACATGACAAAACAAACCGGGTAAAGCCTCGAACTATCGCGGTGGCATTTCATCACGCTACAATTTAACAGACTTCCTGGGGTTTGCAGTCAGTATAGACGGTTTAAAGCCTGGACTTGAAGGCGGTTTCTAAGTAGATACTTTAAGTACATCAAAAAAACCCATACGAACTGGTCTTAAATAGTTTTCCGTGATTTGCGGACCGTTTGGCCGGTCCACACAGATTCAAGTGAGTACGGCGTGGCAGGTATTCTGGGGTCCTTAGGACAGTCCCTTACAGTAATAAGAGAAAAAGAGAAGTAAAAGCTCCACTCATTCGAACTTGAAACCCTCTCAGCAGTATCCTCTCTTAGTAAATTTAGAGTTTACCTTCAGAGTATCCCACTTAAAATATTGTCAAACTGCATTGCGCCGAGAACCACACTCACTAACAGAGATCTAGTACCGTGTGTGGTCGTTGAGGGGTGTAGTTCCAAGAATTCAATGGCGACATCGCGTATCGAGCGAGCAACCCTCATTTGGATGCTTTAGAATAGGAGTCCCAAGGGGAAGCTATAGATCCAAATCCCAGACTTTATAGAGTATCCTGAAGATTGGATACAATAACTATCCTCAGCTAATAAGATAACAATACAAAAAAAAAACACTTTATTAGGTATATCACAATACAATAGAAAAAGTGACTAAGCATGTAAGTAATTAAAATGTTGTACACAAAGTTCAGCCTATCGCTAATAGCGATGTCTTCTAGATGACTTTTGGTTGTTAGGACAAGATAACTAGTAAAGGTATGGGTCTGGTATCTTTGATAAACTTATGTACCTACATAAACAATTACACAAATAGGATACATATCATTTAGAAGTAAATCCGTTGTACAGATATGGCACATAGCTATTGTTATACTTACTTAATACTAATATTATAAAGATAAGAAAATAAATATAAATCTTGTTTGTTTGAACGCACTAATCTTTGAAACTACCAGACTGATTTCAAAGTTATTACATTGGTTATGTGCGTGGTCGTTGCACGCTATAGGCTATAAATACACCTACCGCAGGCCAGGGTGGATGGCTAGTAAATAATATAATGCATGAACAAAATATATTAAAATAGACTTACATAAACATACTTCATAACATTGAATACCTACGCGTAAAGGACAATACGCACGTGTTTACGAAACGAAGCTGAAAAGATATCTACTGTTCAGCAACTAATCCGAAAGTAGTAATTATTGAAGATTATATAAATAATAAATGATTATAATTTCTTATAATATAAATAATAAATAGATTATAAGAAATATATATCGTCGGTATAAAGATAAGATTTATCGAGTAATCAACGATAATGATCAGATCCGAAACATACTTTTGCATACTTAATCAATAAGGTTCAACGACGAGGATTTAGTAAGTACTCGTATGTAAGGCGTGGAACGCCAAGTGATGATAAAATTAGCTATAAAATTTCAAGACCTGTATCGTATTAGAAATTTTGACAAATATTAGGCATCTGATCAATGATATATATGCCTTTACTCGCCGCGGTCGTTATGAAGACGTGGTAGCCGCAGATACGAGAACTCAAACCAGTGATGGTGTTTAATAGGTGTTTGAATACGTTTAATTCGAATCAAGTTCCAATAGAGACTATCAGATTGTTGGTCACGAAACAATCAATGATTCCCTATAAGTATCAGTAAAAATTATTTTGTCGCTCATATGAAGTAGATTATTATGCTAATTGATTAGACACGCTGAAATCATCATATTGCCTAGTAGAGAAACCATTGACGTGATTCATCATCATTAATTTATAAGTAAATGATTACTTTGGATTATGTTCAACGAATAAAACTTTCACTAAAGTTATAACAACTACGACCAAAAACTGTTGTAAACAATTGTTACGTAACTTAATTATTAGATATATAATATTATGAATAATTCGGTTTTACTTTGTTTTTTGTTTGTTTGTAATGAAATGCAGGTTATCTTTTGACTACCGCAAAGTATAGATAAGGTATATTATCGTATATGCCTGAAATTAGATATATGTATTTATGTAATTATAATTTTCATGTGATAATCATCAGAAATTAAAACATAATAATGTACCAAGGTTTAATTAATTATACGTACTTGTCATGATTCGCTGAATAGGTATTTTGGATTGAAGACTATTATTATATAAATCTAGCCCATATTTTTGTAGCAAAATTATTTCACAAAAAAAAAATAGACACATGGTAAACAGGTGTCTAGACTCCAGGTATCTGGATACAGGCTTAGCCCTAGTTTGAGATTAATTGAGAGAAGCTTAATTTACAATGCGACAATAATGCCTACTTACTATATTCTTATGTAAAATCCAAGTAAAATCGTACAATCTTATTATTGTGAATTGTAAATACAAATATAATAAATATTGTTTAATTGTGTGTATCAATAATGCATGATTTTAATTTGAAAATGTATCTATGAAAATATTGCCCTTCTTAAGTATAGTAACTGACACATTTAAAGATATTTATAGTGAGTGATGATGCAATGTGCTCAATTTTATTTGTTTTCTTTTGAACATAACTAATTAATTATGCTCCTTTGATATCCAATTTGTAACTACATGTAACAAACATATTATTTAAAATAGAGTTATTAACTAAATGGTTATAGATAAATTTGTAATCCTTTGCTATAAGATGATTACTTTGTTAAACATATTAGATTAACTAGAAATAGAATATAATTACTCGTATAATATAGTCAAGATGTAAAATAAATTTAAAACCCGAGCGCGAGGACTCGCTTCTGCAGGATGGCCGAGCTGTTAGCAATATTAGTAATTCATATAAGTTGGTATTTAAAGAATAGTAAGAATACCGTAATGCACTCTATGGTAACCCTAAAATTCCGGGTGAATATGATTTGTTTGTAGTCTGTGGGCTGCGATAGTTTTTGGCGGGAAACTAGGACGCTCACGTTGGTCTCGTGGGAACAGGGATATAAAAAAATCATATACGGCAGCAAGTCTAAGCGAAAGGTTTAAATTAAAAGTACTCGTAACCAGTAATAAGTAAATATCTAAGTAAAAAAGTGATAATTGTACATCTGTTACTGATTTTAAGGTACTGTAAAGCGTTTTTGTTAATTATAGTACGAAATGTATTACTTGATCTGCACGAGGCAGCTATGAATAAGTTGGTATGAAGGACTGATTCCGAAATATAATGCTGTAGACTGATCATAGCTGTTTTATTTATGAACTAATGGTGTTCTTAATTTAGAATAAACTATGTTCCTAATACAATAATATTTTCAAACTAATTTATTAAAAAGAACACAATAAAATAGATTGGAACAGGACAAATTATGGTCACATTCCTGAGTGAAAAATTCGTCACGCACCGGCTTGTGAGACACATGTCTCCTTCTCAAGCAGTTCTAAAAACACTGACGGTTACATTTAGTTTCGTTCAAAACCATATACAAATATGCTGCCAACAACGAAAGAAAATGTTATTACTGTAATATAAATATAGTTTAATCACAAAATGGAATATTCCGGAATGATCAATATTTTTGAATTTTACTTTATTTTGTTTTAACAACTAGTTTATTTTAAATTTGTAAATCTTTGGCTTATAATATTACAGGAATCGTGTACTTTTATTATATAAACCACAAAAATAGTGTGCACCTTGAAAAAAAAACTTATAAACAGAGATTATTGTGCGTAAGAACCAGTTGGGGACAGCAAAAAATTAACCATTTCTGAATAGTTTTTTTACTATTTTAGGGTCAAATGTTGTATCTTTTCTTAAAAATTTGTTGTGACACAATTATATGATATTTTGTTTATGCACTTATGAATAAAAATTAAATATAGTGAAAACTATTTCGTAAGAAATTACAATTGAATTCGAGGGACAGGCGTAAAACAGGGGGTATACATTTTTGTGAAAATGCCCTTATGTATCATTGACATGAAGAAGTAGAAGAAAATATATATATATTTTTACTTTTCCTTTACTGCAAAACACCATTTTAAATGTAATACTATACAGGCACAATGTCTTTTCTGTGGTATTATTACTGTAGCAGTGTACACTATAAAGCTAACAATTTTTTTATACAATTTATTTCACAAATATATTTTTAAGTTAACAGCAAAGTAGTTACACAAGTTGGACACACTTCAAAGAGTATGTAAAACAATTTCCCATGAACAAATACTTGCTATGTTATAAGTGAACATATATTGAACTGTGGCTTAGCAAGTGGACTAAACTCAGATGTACTAATTGTTTTATAGTTTAAGTTTTCTGCAATTAGTATGAAGTAAATAGATGTGGAAATTTATTTATTTTATCATTAACTTGAATGTCTGACACATCTATATGCAAATTGATTGAATTCAGACATTTTATAAAAGATGTGCTCTTTGTGCTTTTATAGTATTCAACAATTATTTATTAATGCAAATCAAAGAATTTTAGAAGCCTGTGATGCAAATAGGAGCTACGAATTGGTTGTTTTATATATTATAAATATTAGACACAAAGAGAATCATGAGTGAAAGGAGTCCTATCTTACCTCGTTCGGGTGGTGTGAATTTATGTAATGCGTCACTGCTTCGTCCATTTTATCTTCTAATAAATGCGCTTCAACAGTCCTCATCTTGCATAAAAATTATAGGAAGCAATCTTGTTTATTCCATCATCTGTAATTGATTGAGGTTATTATTCTTGACAGATGCTGTTGTTTGCGTTCAAGGTCACGAGTTTTGACACAATTTAATAAAAATAATGGAACACATTTTTCGTTTAGATATTAGAACGACCATACGAAATACACAAATCATTTTTTTTAATTACATAGAGGTTCAAATTTACAAAATTATTAAATAGGTAGGTAGGCATAATTCAAGTTTTTTACCCAGAAAAACATAACACAAGACCATAGAGTTTCTTTTCTTTCTTTTTTTATGTCTTTGTTTTTTTTTACCATTCGTCCGTAGACTTATTTTATCATGTACTGCAGACTGCAGTAGAGATACAGACAACAAATCTACTGTTCGTCCCTCCAAATCCCGATGAGATTCAGAGCCAGTGTTTCCAGGGAAATTTCCACTTTCAGAAAAAAAATAAGAATGTCTATTACATACACTATTTTCAAGGAATTTGTATACTACGTAACGGTTACGTAGTATACAAATTCCTTGACTATTTTTTAACGAGGGAAACAACTGGAACGGGAACTACGCGGGTAAAACCATTGGGCGCTACTAAAAGTTTTAGTAAAGTATTTTTTACTCGATTTATTGTATTTCTACTGTTGACGCCCCCCCAAATCTGAGGCTGCGTACTGGTGACCCCCTCCAAAATTGTAGACTGGGACCGCGCCTGACCCGAACAAGCTGGTTTCCGAAAAGGCTATAGTACCATAGACCACATCCATGTGCTCCGGCAGATTATACAGAAAACCGAGGAGTATAATCGGCCACTATGTATAGCGTATGTGGACTATGAGAAAGCCTTCGATTCCATCGAGATCGAGGCAGTGCTTCAATCTTTCCAGCGATGCCGCATCGACTATCGCTATATCGAAGTGTATCTACAGCAAAGCCACAATGTATGTCCGATCACAAGGCCACTGCACAAAACATATCCAGCTACAGAAATGTTAAAGAGAGGGAGATGTTATATCTCCGAAACTGTTCACTACCGCGCTGGAAGATGTTCTCAAGCTACTGGACTGGAATGATATGGCATCAATATGAACGGCGAATGCATCACTCACCTTCGGTTTGCAGACGACAAAGTCATTGTAGCGGAGTCGCTGGAGGACCTCAGTGCTATGCTCAGGGACCTCAGTGGAGTATCCCAACAGGTAGGTTTGAGGATGAATATGGACAAGACGACGGTCATGTCAAATGTTCATATCTCACCTGTACCGGTTATTGTTGGGAATACCACACTCTAAAGTTGTTGACGAATACATCAACCTGGGTCAAAAAATCCAATTAGGTAGATCCAACTTCGATAAAGAGGTCCAGCGAAGGATCCAACTCAGATGAGCAGCGTTTGGGAAACTTCGGCCTTCGGCACATCTTTGAGTCCAAACTACCCCAATGCCTAAAGACGAAAGTCTTTAACCAGTTTGTGTTGCCAGTGATGTCTTATGGAACTGAGACGTGGTCCTTAACTGTGGGCCTCATAACGAAGCTCAAAGTCCCACAGCGAGCTATGGAGAGAGCTGTGCTCGGAGTCTCTTTAAGCGACAAAATCCGTAATGAGGATATTCGCAAAAGAACGAAAGTGGCCGACGTAGCTCAAAGAGTAAGCAAGCTGAAGTGGCAATGGGCAGGTCACATCGCTTGCAGAACTGACAACCGATGGGGAAGAAAGGTTCTCGACCACGATTGGCGACCACGAACCGGAAGACGCAGTGTTGGACGGCCTCCCACTAGATGGACAGATGACCACAAAGGTCGCTGGAAACCGTTGGTTGCAGGTTGCGCAGGACCGTTCGTTGTGGAAATCTAGGGGGGAGGCCTATGTTCAGCAGTGAACGTCTTGCAGCTGATGATGATGATGACTGCCTACATCGTATTTTTGAAGTGAACATTTCTTTAGCATCTTTGTGATTAAAAATAAATGAAACGAAAAAGCGACAGTAAAAAAATACAGACTGTATATATATGTAGATTGTAAATAACTTCATAAGATTTAACGTGGGAAATAATAAGATAGGAAGCATTTATCGAAAAAGCTCAATAAAGCTGTGTAACAAATATAAACGTAAGTAAACGAATAAAATGTAAAATAATCATCAAGCTTTCTATCATTCATCAAGATTTCTTTATTTCTATATTATCATTATTAAAATCAACAATTATTATCCTTTTCTCGAAATCCGAAATTTTAGATTCGTTTCATTATCTCGATGTTAAGCATTTCTAAAGTATCACTTCTACCACGTTTTTTTTTTCTAGTTAAAGAAACATTTTGAAAAAAAGAGGAATAAAAACAAGGAAATTATAGATGGCGCTTATGTTTGATTTTTGTGGGCCGTGCTCAAACGTCGTTTTGAGCTCAAACGTCACTTTTGGAAATGAAAGAAATATTCGGGTGAAGTCGGGACTATGGCCAGAAATGCGTAAACATTTGCTTGCCTTTTTGCTCAATCATCACATGTTTTCATAATTTCATCTAAAAAAATAAACAATAACAAATCAAATATGGCAATAATCAATTTCTAGCAATTTTTTAGAGCACAAACTTAACTTCAAAACCCAAAATTTCAAAAACTATACACATATTATACACTAAAGTAAACAAAAACTCGTTTAGTGTCCATAATCTTACAAACATAATGAGAAAAACAGAGAAAATTTCAGTAAATACAATAATCTGAAAATAGGATTAAGCTATCCACGATAAAAAAAGCTGTCCGAATCTCAACCGAATAGAAACAGCTGGTAGTCGGTTGTAAACGTCAAAAGTAATCGGAATCTCCGTTGTGAATCGTAACTTGCCCAAACCAGTCGGTAGCGGCCAGTTTCCGTGCCTCAGCCCGAACCGAATAGATTGTGAATCGCTACGATGATGGCCATGGCATGTTACCATGATTACCATTCCACATATTTAGTCTAGATAACCATGCTTAGAAGACAGTGCCTATCCGCTTGATTATTTATATGACAGTGCTTTGGAAGATTTAAAAATTGATTGAGAGAATTGAGAAAATTGGTAGCCCCTATCGGCTTGATTCACCGGTGTGTATATATACTATATATACTGTATGTGCATATAGTATCCAAAAACTTGGTTGATGACGACAACAAGCAAACTTAAAGTTGCGTTTTGGGTTTTTGGCGGGAAACAAATTTTTCGTGTTTTATTTGGGAAGTTATACCAATAAATTTGTGTTTAATGGCGTCTACTTGAAATTAAAAAAAAAAAAAATTTTTGGCGGCAGTATTGAAAAAATTATAAAATAGAATTTGTGCTATCGAATGCAGTTTTTTTGGTGTTTCGAGTTTATTATTTCGTATACAACACATTTAACCCATAAAACCACTGTCTCCCTTATAAATTATTAATGTAATAGTTTATTTTATATATATAATAATTTTAGTATTAAAATTAACGTGGTTGTTACACTTATTTAATTGGATAACGGGACACTCACGTATATACGGTCGGTCAATCCAACTCGAGTTTCGGCCGCGTCCGGCGGCCCTTTTCAAGGAGAGTGCACGCGCGCGGTGGCTGCCCGTTTGGTGCCAAAGCCAAACGCCTCCTATCGTCATATTTTCGAACCATTTTTTTTGTCTCGTCGGAAAAGACGTAGTGATTACTTACTCTGTGTTTTTCAATCATTCACTCTCTACATTACATTCTACATACATTATGATCTGTGCTTTCTACTTAGTCTGTGATGTTGATGTTATTATTTTCATATTTTCATTTTCACGTTTTCAGTACAATTATTTATTTTTAGCAAATAAGAATTAAAAAATCGAAAAAGAAATGTCTCAACCATGAGGAGAATATCATTGAAATCTGTACTTCTTTTAGTGATATGCTGTTTGGCTATATATATTATCATTAGATCTACCTCTACGAATTACGATATTCCTGAAAAATCGCTTCAGAAACATGAATTTCTCAACTGGTTAGTAAAATAGTATTTTTATTAAAAAATCATAATTATATTCGCGGTTTGCTTCCTCAGCTAGGTTAAAAAGATACATTTCTTTCATTTTAGTCACAATGAATTGTTCAGTTTTGTCATCATTTAGTTATTTTCAGGAATTTTTTGGGGTCAAACCAGAAATCTTTGGATGAAAACTCCAAGATATATCTCTCGTTTGTGGTCTGCGAGAGTCGTTTGAATGAATCCCTAAATGTGGTCAAGTCTATGCTTATATTCACAAGAGCACCGGTCCACTTGGTTATATTTGGTGATGATGTTCGTCGTTCGCAGCTTAATAAAACATTGACAAGGTGAGTGGTTTGGTGGGTGATGCACCCTCAAAAGGTCTAGGAATATGCCACTTCCTCATGACGTTTTACTTCATTGTCAAATCATGTAGTGATGACAAACTTTACATGGGCATATGGAAAAGTACTTCTAGGTGCTGGCGGGATTTGAACCTACAATCTCAGGATTGTGAAATCATACTTTCTCATGGAAGAAGGCTAAAGCTATTGATTATACAAGAAATTTAGCTTATTTTGCTTGATTAACTTTTCTATCTATCATATAATACTTATTTAATATTATAAATATAAGGTATATGTGAAGAAAATTAGTATTTTCATATGTAAAGAATGTTTGATATAGGTGCATGAGCTAAAGCAGCAATAGCTATCATAAATAACAAGTTTACATTGTAGACTGTTTCATCAGTAAGCCTCAAAAAAAGAGGTAAGGAAAAGGTAATCTATGTTTGTTACTCTTTCAAACAAAAATTATTAATTCTCTACATATACTAACTATCAACACTACAGAGGCTCTAAACAATAGTAATAATTTAAAATAATTCCAATTTAATTAATTGTTGACAGGTGGCAAGACCTCACATCAGATCAGATTACATTTGAGCTACATAAGATAGTGTTCCCAGAACCAGATGCTGATTTTTGGCTCAATCTGTTCCAGAAATGTTCAGCTCAAAGATTATTTTTTCCTGTGAGTAATATAATCTACCAAAACTAAATCAACACTTCTTAAACCCAGACTCGTGGGCCATAATGTGTGCGCAGATCACGGAGGCTAATACAAAGAGGAGGTGTGGTAATTAAATTTCCATATGAAACGACGCGTGATAGTTTGCGGGATGAGGGGGCACTGAGGGTGTGTTAAGCTCCGCCCACTTCTCAATTTTCCATCTATCGGCTAATACCAAAACTACTAGCTTAGGTTGATGTTGATGTTACTACATAGTTCAGCTACCTTACACTAGATGTCAAAAGATTTAATGAGATGGGACGTACTGAGAACTTTAATTTTCAAAAAAAAAAAATAGGTAAATAAATAAAATTAAGATATTAAAAACATGCTTTTATTACTTGTCAATAAAATGAACAAAAAAATTTGAAAATAATTTAAACGTGATAATAAATGTACAGGCACTTACATTGCAACCTTTAACGATAAATTAAGCTTCTTCGTCTACGTCACTATAATCATAAAATGAAGAGCAATTTTTGTCCTCATCCCTAAAAAGCAGGAAGTAACTCATCCCAAAGACACCAGACCGATAGCCCTAACCAATACAATTTCTAAAATCTTTTTCAGTATTTTGCAAACAAAAATGACCACATTTATGACCAGCAATAGGTATTTCAGGCCCAATCACCAGAAAGGGTTCTTGCCTGGTATTTCTGGATGCCTGGAACACAATACATTACTAGCAGAAAGTTTGAAAGATGCCAGAACACATGAGAGGCAAATTACAGTCTGCTGGATAGACCTAGAGAACGCGTTTGGTTCTGTCCAGCATGAACTTATGATATTTGCCCTAAAATGGTATAACTTTCCTGCTGAAATTATTGACATAATTAATTCTTATTATTGCCACTTAAAATTCGTCATAGCAGTAAACAAGGAATACACAAAACCACTTGAATACAATGTAGGACTATTCCAAGGGTGCTGCTTATCACCAATAGCATTTAATATAGTTATAAATATTTTAGTAGACAAATTAATATCCCGTGAAAAGAAATGGGGCTACCGGTTTAAAATCAACAATAAGTACACTGAGTCAATCTTGGCCTTTGCGGACGACCTTGCAATACTTACACGTAATCCCAAACAGTGTC
Organism: Ectropis grisescens; assembly: GCA_017562165.1. Taxonomy (NCBI): domain Eukaryota; kingdom Metazoa; phylum Arthropoda; class Insecta; order Lepidoptera; family Geometridae; genus Ectropis; species Ectropis grisescens. The sequence goes on along the minus strand of CM029779.1, from coordinate 1,824,290 downwards.
AAGAATTGTTGAACGAAGTCGATGAGTTCTGTACATGGACGGAGGGAATGAGGACAAAACCATCTAAATGTCATTGTCTTTGTCTGGGTAGAAGAAATACCAAATATACGTCTTACGATCCGGGACTCTCCATAAGTGGCCAAGGAGTTGCCACAATTGCAGAGGCAGTGCCTTTCAAATTTCTTGGTAGAAAGATAGATCACAAAGGACGTACACCATCATTAGAGGTGGTTGTTGAAAATTTCATGAACAACCTCAATAAGGTAGACCAGCAGCCTATCAGCAATATCAAAAAGCATGGATATATGACAACTACCTCACATCACGTCTCACTTGGCCTTTCCTAGTATATGACATCGGTAAAACTCTCCTGGCAAAGCTAGATGCCAATGTCATAAAGATATTGAAGTCATGGTTCGGATTGGCACATCCGGCTGATCCTCTACTCTTTTAGGGATCACAATAGTTTTGGGCTGAAACTAAAGAAACCGTCTGAACTTTACAAACACCTAAGAGTTACAAAACGCATGTTTTGGGAAAGTCGCAAGACGAATTAATTACATCTCTCCCAAAAGACAAAATTGCTTCAGACCTGGAATCTAGACTTCAATTCCATAAACAATTTATGGCAGGTGCACAAGTAAATACTGCTGGGTTGGGTGCGAGCAAAAAAAAGGGAAGACCGAGACATGGTAAAAACCTTTCTACAACAAGACGAAAATGACGGTTACAAAGTGCACGCTATGAATTTAGAAATGCAAAGTGAGTGGTTAACCATAGGTGAGTTCTGTATCCCATTAGCTCTAAAATGGCGCACCTTGATCTATGACTGGTCCCCTGCCTTATTAAAATTTTATCTAAATGCATTCCAAATGACCCTCCCTGACCAGAGTAACTTGGTAAGGTGGGAAAAGCCTCTGAAAAAATGTTGCTATACTTGTGGAGAGGCGATATGTACAGCAAGGCACATATTGGTGGGATGCAAGGTGCTCCTTAATGGGGGTCATTACTCACGGCGTCATGACAGAGTACTTGAAATCATACGTGAAGCCATGAGCCTTTCGGTAGCTAGAGCCCAAAAGGGATTGACGACAAACAACAGACAAATTAACTTTGTAAAGAAGGCTCAACTTCAGACTCCAGGAACAAGCCTTACTCAATCCTGGGTACAGCACCTGATTGGACTATTTTAATGGACACGTATGAAAAGCACTACAAAATCCCAGAGGATGTGGGTGTTTCGTCATCCAGACCGGACATTTTCCTTTTTCTAGAGCTACGAAACGCATAGTCCTTGTAGAACTTACCGTACCGTGGGAAACTAATATACCTAAAGACCACGCGATGAAACAAAATAAGTATTACGACCTCCTAAACGAATTAACAAAAACGGCTATGTAGTTAGTTTATACGCTGTAGAAGTGGGAGCGAGAGGTATACCAGCAAAATCTCTCTATAACCTACTGAAAGACCTTGGCTTATCCAGAAGTGCTGTAAGTTCTATACTAGAACGTGTATCTAAAGCTGCACTAGTAGGCTCATATCAGATTTGGCTGGGCAGGGAGAGAAAAACGAGTGGTGAAGGTGAGTGTTGATGTACGTCAGAAAGGGCCCCTTAAACCTACGCCCGAGTCACAAGTCTCGGGAACTACTCGAGTTTTCTCTCTCTGCCACACGATGGACCCGGCACCCGCACGGTGAATCCATGGAATGCTAAGAAGATCGTCTCAAACAAAAATGACAGCCCGGAGAGACGGGATGACGCTGGAAAGACAGATGGCTGGTGGAAAAGACATCTGACGGATGGAAAGACATCTGACTGTTGGAAAGACAGCCGAGGGTGAAGGCCTAGCAAGCCAAGCCCGGGAATTTAATCGCTAAAAGTCCAAATAAGAATAATACCCTGGGACAGTCCGAGAGGCGGGGCGGAAGATCTGTCCACCGTGTGATAGTAATGACGACCCTGGCGCGAATACGGACTTGAGATGCCCTGTGTGGGAAAATTTACAAGAGACGAGCCTGGTACCAAAAGCATTTAAAGACACATGATGGTGTTGAAGCACGACAGCCGTCGGTCAGTACTTCGACAAACACTATGGATAGAGTTGACCCTCATATATCCCAAGGTGAACCATCGAGTGAAAACTACCAGGAGTCCATTGTCATCAGGACACGTCTTGGCATTCCCAGTTTAAAAACTCTACCTGGAAAGTTCATGACGAAAACTTGGCGATCTTATTAGAACATCCTGGGCCAAAACAAGACCTAAACAGCCAAGTAGAAACTTTCCAGGACACCATATATACATACTTCTCGGAACATTACCCACCATCAACTTGTTATGCTCAAAATAGCAAGGAAAATATGTTCAAAATGAAATTGCGGAGGAAGAAAAGAGAGTTAATAAAACGTCTTCGTGTAGCTAAAACCATGGGCGATAACCATCTAAGTCACCAACTGTCCAGGGCTCTAAGATCAATCCTTAAATTAATACAAGGAATATCGCTTCAAATTAGTAAAATCGTGATAATTTTAACAGAGCTAAACACGAAGTAGACTTTGATAAAAACCCTTTTCAATACTCCAAAAATATTTTCAGGGAGCAAAATGGAAAGCTTATCTTGACTAACGCGCAAATTTACGATCACTTTAAAACACATACGAAGTGCCTAAACGCGGGAGCTCGTACGTAGAACCAAACATCCAAAGACCTAATGATCCTCTGACAGGCTTTCAAGGCACCCCACCTAGTGAAGAGGAAGTAAACTATCAAATTAAAAAGAAAACTACTAAATCAGCTCCTGGCCCAGATGGCATTCCTTACATAGTGTATAAAAAGTGTCCATCAGTTCGTAAACATATCTTGAATATATTCATTAAGATCTGGTCAAGAAAGCAAGTCCCAGTAGCATTTGAAGAGCAATTTTGTCCTCATCCCTAAAAAGCAGGAAGTAACTCATCCCAAAGACACCAGACCGATAGCCCTAACCAATACAATTTCTAAAATCTTTTCAGTATTTTGCAAACAAAATGACCACATTTATGACTAGCAATAGGTATTACAGGCCCAATCACCAGAAAGGGTTCTTGCCTGGTATTTCTGGATGCCTGGAACACAATACATTACTAGCAGAAAGTTTGAAAGATGCCAGAACACATGAGAGGCAAATTACAGTCTGCTGGATAGACCTAGAGAACGCGTTTGGTTCTGTCCAGCATGAACTTATGATATTTGCCCTAAAATGGTATAACTTTCCTGCTGAAATTATTGACATAATTAATTCTTATTATTGCCACTTAAAATTCGTCATAGCAGTAAACAAGGAATACACAAAACCACTTGAATACAATGTAGGACTATTCCAAGGGTGCTGCTTATCACCAATAGTATTTAATATAGTTATAAATATTTTAGTAGACAAATTAATATCCCGTGAAAAGAAATGGGGCTACCGGTTTAAAATCAACAATAAGTACACTGAGTCAATCTTGGCCTTTGCGGACGACCTTGCAATACTTACACGTAATCCCAAACAGTGTCAAGAATTGTTGAACGAAGTCAATGAGTTCTGTACATGGACGGAGGAATGAGGACAAAACCATCTAAATGTCATTGTCTTTGTCTGGGTAGAAGAAATACCAAATATACGTCTTACGATCCGGGACTCTCCATAAGTGGCCAAGGAGTTGCCACAATTGCAGAGGCAGTGCCTTTCAAATTTCTTGGTAGAAAGATAGATCACAAAGGACGTACACCATCATTAGAGGTGGTTGTTGAAAATTTCATGAACAACCTCAATAAGGTAGACCAGCAGCCTATCAGCAATATCAAAAAAGCATGGATATATGACAACTACCTCACATCACGTCTCACTTGGCCTTTCCTAGTATATGACATCGGTAAAACTCTCCTGGCAAAGCTAGATGCCAATGTCATAAAGATATTGAAGTCATGGTTCGGATTGGCACATCCGGCTGATCCTCTACTCTTTTAGGGATCACAATAGTTTTGGGCTGAAACTAAAGAAACCGTCTGAACTTTACAAACACCTAAGAGTTACAAAAACGCATGTTTTGGGAAAGTCGCAAGACGAGTTAATTACATCTCTCCCAAAAGACAAAATTGCTTCAGACCTGGAATCTAGACTTCAATTCCATAAACAATTTATGGCAGGTGCACAAGTAAATACTGCTGGGTTGGGTGCGAGCAAAAAAAGGGAAGACCGAGACATGGTAAAAACCTTTCTACAACAAGACGAAAATGACGGTTACAAAGTGCACGCTATGAATTTAGAAATGCAAAGTGAGTGGTTAACCATAGGTGAGTTCTGTATCCCATTAGCTCTAAAATGGCGCACCTTGATCTATGACTGGTCCCCTGCCTTATTAAAATTTTATCTAAATGCATTCCAAATGACCCTCCCTGACCAGAGTAACTTGGTAAGGTGGGGAAAAGCCTCTGAAAAATGTTGCTATACTTGTGGAGAGGCGATATGTACAGCAAGGCACATATTGGTGGGATGCAAGGTGCTCCTTAATGGGGGTCATTACTCACGGCGTCATGACAGAGTACTTGAAATCATACGTGAAGCCATGAGCCTTTCGGTAGCTAGAGCCCAAAAGGGATTGACGACAAACAACAGACAAATTAACTTTGTAAAAGAAGGCTCAACTTCAGACTCCAGGAACAAGCCTTACTCAATCCTGGGTACAGCACCTGATTGGACTATTTTAATGGACACGTATGAAAAGCACTACAAAATCCCAGAGGATGTGGGTGTTTCGTCATCCAGACCGGACATTTTCCTTTTTCTAGAGCTACGAAACGCATAGTCCTAGTAGAACTTACCGTACCGTGGGAAACTAATATACCTAAAGACCACGCGATGAAACAAAATAAGTATTACGACCTCCTAAACGAATTAACAAAAACGGCTATGTAGTTAGTTTATACGCTGTAGAAGTGGGAGCGAGAGGTATACCAGCAAAATCTCTCTATAACCTACTGAAAGACCTTGGCTTATCCAGAAGTGCTGTAAGTTCTATACTAGAACGTGTATCTAAAGCTGCACTAGTAGGCTCATATCAGATTTGGCTGGGCAGGGAGAGAAAAACGAGTGGTGAAGGTGAGTGTTGATGTACGTCAGAAAGGGGCCCTTAAACCTACGCCCGAGTCACAAGTCTCGGGAACTACTCGAGTTTTCTCTCTCTGCCACACGATGGACCCGGCACCCGCACGGTGAATCCATGGAATGCTAAGAAGATCGTCTCTATATCGTAGAAACCTAGATGTATATATTTATTATCAAACTCCAACGGTCTTATTCTTAAAAAGTTATAGCATGTCTATAGCAAGTCTTGCTATAGTACGTCTTAAAAAAATGGTATTCATAACAGCATTTTAGCGCTAAAACGTGCTATAAGCCTTCTATAAAGTTATAAGTTCTGAAAGGAACATATAAAATTAGTTGGTAAAATAATTTTATTCTGAATACGGCCCTGGATATTTCTCACGTTTAAATAGTTAATGCTACATGACGATAGATGGCAGCTCGTTCATAAAATAATAATAAAAGCTGTAAAAGTACTGTTTTAGCTACTAAAATGTATTTTGGACTCAGTGTATAACAGTTTTTAGTATTTACGTATTATTATTACAATATAATACTGCAAAATCATACGTAAACTTATGTATTTTCTTCCCAAAAATGTCGCCATCTAGTGTCAAGTAGTAGAAATTTAACCCAGAAAGCTGAGAATGTTCTAGAACTTTTATATTGAATACTTTTAAATTACTTACAAATGAAATGTGATGCCATCTATATTATCAGAACGTCTGTCTGAGTAACTTTGACAAAGTTATTAAATTAGAACTTTACTTTACTTTAGAATTAAACTAGCCGAAAAATTATTGGGCTAGTAAATGATCTTTTTATCTCTGATGAGCTCAGTGATGTAGAGCTAGGGAATAATTTGGACTCTTCAGTTTCGAATAGCGGAGTAACTTTGTCCCGTTATGGATAGGCGTATTGTTTACCATCATGCCCATGCCCTGTTCGTCCCTTCACTCTAAATAACAAGAACAAAATTAAAAATTTTGATTAAGCCCCGACTACCTCAGATTTGTTATCTGTACAACATTCTACTAGTCAAGCCCTTTCATTTGATACCCATATTAAGGGAGTTGTGAAAAAATAAATGTATTTCGTCATTTTGTGGAAGCGGCCATATTGGATTTGAAATTTGTCATAGTGCAATGTATTCTACTAGTCAAGCCCTTTCATTTGATAGTTTGATACCCATATTGAGGTAGTAGTGAAAAAAATAATATAATTCGCCATTTTGTGGTGGCGGCCATCTTGGATTTTAAATTTGTTATAGTGAATAGTGTTCTACTCGTCAAGCCCTTTTATTTGATACCCATATTGAGGTAAGTTGTGAAGAAATATTTTGTCCGCCATTTTGTGGAGGTGGCCATTTTGAATCGATATTAACCAAACATAGCTAAGAACATCCGCACGAATATGAACCTTCAAATAAAAAACACCGCATCGAAATCGGTCCATCCGCTTGAGCTCTACGGTGCCACAGACAGACACACACACAGACAGACAGACAGATAGACAGACAGACAGACATCGACGTCAAACTTATAACACTGTAATACAAAATGGCGAAATACATTTCTTTTTTCACAACTCCCTTAATATGGGTATCTAATTAAAGGGCTTGACTAGTAGAATGTTGTACAGATAACAAATCCGAGGTAGTCGGGGTTAATCAAAATTTTTAATTTTGTTCTTGTTTGGTCGGGGGTAAAAAGGTAAACCTTTATTTACGTTGCTACCTATATACAATTTCAGAAACTGCTGCCACACATTGATTCCTTAATATATGTGGATACAGACACATTATTCCTCGGTCCCATCGAAGAGTTGTGGGCTGAGTTCAGGTCCTTCAATGAAAGCCAGATCACGGGCCTGGCGTGGGAGGACAACAATGCTAATATAGCCTGGTACCCGAGATTTGCTAAGCATCCCTTCTATGGAAAATACGGTACGTATCACTAGTCTTTACAAGCCATAGCGAACCCCCAACTGCCTATGGCCTGATGTTAAAACGGTGTTGCGGTCTACTATGGAGTGTATGGAGCATGCTTACCTTGAAGAAACTGCTTCACTCTAGATTTGAAGACAAGATTGTATCTATCAGAGGCTCTCAGGCATATTCTATTACAATAAAGAAATGTCTCACTTGTCTTGCAATTTTGTCTGCTCTTTCATGGTGGGAGCTCATAACATATCATTAGACTGGCCTAGTGGTTTAGCGACTAGTAAATTAGCCTGCAAGCCTGAGGTTGTAGGTTCGATTCCCACCCAGTGCAAATATTTGTATCATGAATACCAAAATTTGGCCTGTTTCTGAGTTTTTCTGTGTATAATAATGCTCTGTGAGTATGTCTATGTATAATTAGTAAGTATTTACAATTATGTAAGTTAACACCTATCTATTAGATCCCATACAAGCTGTTTTTGGGATATCATGTTGTGTGAGAAATATTTTATTTGTTACCCCAGGTTTGAACTCCGGTGTGATGCTAATGAACTTGACGCGCATGCGTGACTTCGGCTGGATGGATTATCTTACGCCCGTCATGAAGACCTGGAAGGACCACATACCCTGGGGAGACCAGGTCAGTACTTTAGCTGAGCTGCGATAATATAACTTATATTAGATTAGACCTTAGATGTGGTTGTTATGCAGCGGTGATGGAGGCTCTAGGTCGGGGTGAAGCTTTTATTGCAAAATGTGTGTAAATTAGTTTAGGAAATAAATATGTAGATGCTTAGTTTTCTATCAATCTAATATTAATCTCTTTCGGCATTAGACAAAAAAAAATAACTAAAAGGAAACAATGTTATGTGTTTAAAATAGGCATGGACCTAGGAGCCCGTGGAGGTACGATTTTTAATAAAAAGACCTTAGATGTGGCCCGCTGTCGGCGCGGTCGTGCATATTGCGCGCCAGACGAACCTCGAACTCCCCGTCTGACTCGATCCTCATGTCCTTTAATAACATAGATCGTAGAACTCAAGATTAGCCCTCACAAACTCCAGGGTGCACGGAATCATGTTAACGTTGGGAAGAGTGAGCTCACTCTTTGCCTGCCGGTTGTAGGAAGCGGGGGACGCCGGTCGTTTATACCTATCACTGATTTTGATCATTTTGAACATAAATATAAAAGATTATGCCTTCCTATGCATTCAAAAAGTGTTATAATAATTCTAGAAACTCAAATAAATCTAATAGAATTACATTTCATACGTAAGTTATTTGAAATTATTTAAAATATTCTCTAATTACATACCCATTAATATTTTAAAATGGCTACCATCACCGTCGCCGGTTACACATCACCGTGTGACAGAGAGAGAACTATAACTAGCGCGAGCGAAATAGATGTCTTAGACAGAGACAGAGATATCTTAGATAGAGACAAATGTCACAGACGCAGTTTGTTACCAATGTCAAGATGTTCAGGGCTAATCTTGAGTTCAACAATCTTTGTTTAATAAGTGTTTGTTGATAGGATATAATAAACATAATATTGAGCGGTCGGTCCGGCGCGGTCCGCGAGCTGCCGTGCCGGTGCAACTACCGCGCCGACCAGTGCGCGCACGGCGCCGCGTGCGCCGGCGCCGCCGCGCGCGGCGTGCTCCTCCTCCACGGCAGCCGCGGCAGCTTCCACGAGCGCAAGCAACCCGCCTTCCGGGTAACGACACACTCTTTCATTTTTCCAGTAAAAACTTTTTTGGCGCGCCACAGAGAGACTTTTCGTGGAATTGAATTCTAGCTTCACACTCGGGAATGATGAGAAATCTTCGGGTAAACTCCGGACCATGGCCATTGGTCATTTAGAAATATGTCAACATTTCCGGATGGCTATGCTCATGGCCACGCCCTCCGGTTTCACCCGCGTAGTTTCCAAAGTAAGCTATCGAACTCTGAGATATAAGTTGTCACTTCTATGGGCAGTTCCTATGACTGCCAATTTTTTTCATAAGAGACGATTTTCTTAGCATTCCATGGATTCACCGTGCGGGTGCCGGGTCCATCGTGTGGCAGAGAGAGAAAACCCGAGTAGACCCCGAGACTTGTGACTCGGGCGTAGGTTTAAGGGGCCCCTTTCTGACGTACATCAACACTCACCTTCACCACTCGTTTTTCTCTCCCTGCCCAGCCAAATCTGATATGAGCCTACTAGTGCAGCTTTAGATACTCGTTCCAGTATAGAACTTACTGCACTTCTGGATAAGCCAAGGTCTTTCAGTAGGTTATAGAGAGATTTGCTGGTATACCTCTCGCTCCCACTTCTACAGCGTATAAACTAACTACATAGCCGTTTTTTGTTAATTCGTTTAGGAGGTCGTAATACTTATTTTGTTTCATCGCGTGGTCTTTAGGTATATTAGTTTCCCACGGTACGGTAAGTTCTACAAGGACTATGCGTTTCGTAGCTCTAGAAAAAGGAAAATGTCCGGTCTGGATGACGAAACACCCACATCCTCTGGGATCCTGTAGTGTCTTTCATACGTGTCCATTAAAATAGTCCAATCAGGCGCTGAACCCAGGATTGAGTAAGGCTTGTGCCTGGAGTTTGAAGTTGAGCCTTCTTTACAAAGTTAATTTGTCTTTTGTTTGTCGTCAATCCCTTTTGGGCTCTAGCTACTGAAAGGCTCATGGCTTCACGAATGATTTCAAGTACTCTGTCATGGCGTCGCGAGTAATGACCCCCATTAAGGAGCACCTTGCATCCCACCAATATGTGCCTTGCTGTACATATCGCCTCTCCACAAGTATAGCAACATTTTTCAGAGGCTTTTCCCCACCTTACCAAGTTACTCTGGTCAGGGAGGGTCATTTGGAATGCATTTAGATAAAATTTTAATAAGGCAGGAGACCAGTCATAGATCAAGGTGCGCCACTTTAGAGCTAATGGGATACAGAACTCACCTATGGTTAACCACTCACTTTGCATTTCTAAATTCATAGCGTGCACTTTGTAACCGTCATTTTCGTCTTGCTGTAGAAAGGTTTTTACCATGTCTCGGTCTTCCCTTTTCTTTCTCGCACCCAACCCAGCAGTATTTACTTGTGCACCTGCCATAAATTGTTTATGGAATTGAAGTCTAGATTCCAGGTCTGAAGCAGTTTTGTCTTTTGGGAGAGATGTAATTAATTCGTCTTGCGACTTTCCTAAAACATGCGTTTTTGTAACTCTTAGGTGTTTGTAAAGTTCAGACGGTTTCTTTAGTTTCAGCCCAAAACTATTGTGATCCCTAAAAAGAGTAGAGGGATCAGCCGGATGTGCCAATCCGAACCATGACTTCAATATCTTTATGACATTGGCATCTAGCTTTGCCAGGAGGGTTTTACCGATGTCATATACTAGGAAAGGCCAAGTGAGACGTGATGTGAGGTAGTTGTCATATATCCATGCTTTTTTGATATTGCTGATAGGCTGCTGGTCTACCTTATTGAGGTTGTTCATGAAATTTTCAACAACCACCTCTAATGATGGAGTACGTCCTTTGTGATCTATCTTTCTACCAAGAAATTTGAAAGGCACTGCCTCTGCAATTGTGGCAATTGCTTGGCCACTTAGTTTCTAATTTTCATTGTATTTTCAGTAAAATTTACCTACTTTGAAATTAACGATTTCTACAAACAGGAATATATACAGGAGGGGCGGTTAATTGTGCATGTGAGCTTGTAAGACACCAAGCGGCACCTGGGCGCCGCGATGTTCCGTTTGAGTTTCATAATAGTGGTTTGTAATTACCTGAAAATAAGGTCTAAAGTCAAACGGATCAGCGCGACTCCCAGGCGCCACTTGGTGTTTTACAAGCTAGCCGGTCCGTTCCGATATGCCGAAGTTATTCAGCAATAAGCAACTAAATTTTGACATTTATAAAAGCCATAGAATAGTAATAAATTAACATTATGAAGTTAAATGAATACTTATTAAAGTGACATTTCGTTCCAGGCTTGCTACGAGGCGATATCGGAGCACCAGCTGCGGTCGGAGCCCCCGGAGGTGCTCCTAGCCCGGCTGGACCGGTACCTGTCCCGCAGCGCAGACTCTGCCTGCGGAGCCCTGAAACAGGCCTTCCTCACCGTCCCCACGGAGACCCTGCACAGGCTCTATCCCTCTAGAATACCGGATAGATAGTTAGAATTGTTGCCGTGCCTAATTAGATAACTAGAATCAGTGAGAACTTACTTAAAATTAGAAAACTTGTGGTTTGAGGGATCCGATAGACTGCGCTTTGACAATTCAAATACAAGAGTTTACACTTGGCTAATTTTAGGGACTGAATTTAGAACCAAATCTAGGGCGAGGTTTAGTCGACTGAATTTAGAACCAAGTTAGCAACAAGCAATGCTCGTTTCTGAAATTAATATGCTAGTTTACTGAATGTTATTACACTTCACTGGATTCAGTAGTGACTAAATTTAGCCCAGTTTAATAAGCGTTACAGATGTTTGTATGTCAAGAACAAGTAGTGAAAAATGAATGTAGGCAATCCTGTTTGCTGCTCTAGCGTTAGTTGTAAAAGCACTACATGAGGTGACACCGTTTCATTATGGACGAAAACTTGAACAAAAAAGTCATTAGGCTACACTTTAGTTATACAAAATAGCTAGACTTATAATACAAGTAGCGAGATTTACTGAATCCTTTGATTGATACAAATTCGGTGTCCTCAAGTGTAGAGTGGTTTCGTCTATTACGCGCTCCATCATTGACCGCATGGTCGCTTTTAAGGTGAAATAGGGATTAATAATTAAAATATAAGCACAGGTTAACTACAGTTAACTTGACAGTTAATACTTGATAGTGAATGGTGGACTGTAAGCAGCTGGCGAATGTGGAAAATTAAAACAGCGCACAATGTTGGGAAAATGTAATTTATTTTAAAATGTTTGCAAAATAAATTAAATCGGTCCTCCACCAAGATAAACAAAGAACACTGAAGAATAGGAAAAATCGTTATTTTTTTAGTAATACAAAAATAAAAAATGTAGATGTTCCAGCCGTTCCTCAACACCTGGGGTTAATCATGGATTAGGAGAAAAGCACAACACACCATAAGTAAGACTCTTAGGGTGTGTTATGTTTTTCTCCCCGTACACGTAGCAGTTTAAAATAATGTAATAAGTGTAAATATCGCGCAAATAAAAATACATACTGTACAAAAATATTATGTATGGAAAACGCTTTGTATTTTGATACTGTCAATCTCTGAGTTGTTTAAATATCGTTGCTGTCAATCGAGTTAGCGCCAAGTATCGTCAATTTAAAACAAAATATTAAAAAAAGAAACGCACGTTGCTTACTATCAGGCATATGTCAGGCTCGTCCCATTACTTTATACAATTAAAAAAAGTATTTTTTAAGCATATTATACATATTATGTCATCTGTTGTAAGTTTACTTGATTGTTAGATTAATAAAGATACAGATACTTTTAATTTATAATCTATAGTTTACTGAATGCGATCTCTTTGTAATTAATCTCAATGTGCAAACGAAAATATCAAATTTGACTAAAAAAAATTGCTACTCTGAAATGCTCTCTATGTACTCAAAAAGCTGATATTATAATTTTAGGTACCTACTTGGTACATAAGTATTTTTTATATTATTTTTATTAAACTTTTGTTGAAATTAAAACTGTGTTTACTTTCACTTTTTAAATGTCGAAACTCAACAGATTGGTCGTATTGGTCCATTTTTTTTACAGGGTATTTATATTATATTATATATTTAGTGTATGGAGTGAACACATGCTTTGGTTTCATTATAATAATTGTTTTATAAAATGGCAGTATGAAATGGTTTTTATGATTAACTAGCGACCCACCCCAGTTTTGCACGGGCTCCTTGCTGATACTATACTAAGTGTGCTAATATTTACAGATTTGAAAAATATGCTAAAACAATGGTTATTCTAGGTTATCCCTAAGAAATGGATTTAATATGTGCTCTTGTGGACTTTTCTGTACACCTTTTTTTGATTACAACACATACTTTTTACTTTTTTTGATTACAATATTACAGTACATTAAACATTTGGTCTATCTTGTGGGCACAGATTTCTAAACAGATGAAACCTTCGTGAACGACACTGTGAGGCCAGTCATTAGTTATGTATGCGTGACAGCTCTCACCGACGTTGTCAAATTACTCACGTTGGTGTGCGTGTAATGTTCCCAGTCTTAAGAAAAAAGTCCCACTATTGATGTCTTAAGCTTTGGACATTTTCACGTATAATAAACACATAAAACATTATTTTAAAATAATTTATTATTACACCGATAATATATAATGTAAGGATTTCTTGTTAATAACAAGAAATCTTATTTCCATTTTATGAAGTGTTGAAGAAGAATTTTGATTTTACATGCAACCAAAAATCAACTTGAATCGCTAATATTAATTAGTATGATTAATTAGTATAATAATTAATTTGCTCGCTTAGATAGTTTAAACAAAAACAATCATCTTTACCACCAAAACTAGTTTTGATGAAATGCATATGGGGGGATACCTTTTATAGGGCCAAACAAAAACCAAAAAAAAAAAACAGAAACAAATAATCGTTTAAACGATTCACTAATGCTTCACTATTTTTTTTTACAAAACCTCACTTTTAAACCAACCTTCGTATAATATTCAAAAACTGCTACTATCAAATGATAATATTCTGAGACCTACTGCTGGCATTATATAACATTCTATTCTACTCGTATAATATTATTAAAATGTAAGTATTATGTATTTTTGAAAACTCCACAGAACATACAAGTATTAAAAACTCGCTTCATAACTACAGTTTTCATCAACACTATTAGTAATTTTACTAACACTAGTAACGGCGTGGATCACTGCTAGGGATCAATTTATATTATATATAAAAAAATATAGTAAAAATAGGTCTTAAAATTAAATAATACTACCTTAAAAACAAAAATTATAATCTATATTTTACCTTCACTTCAGGGGAAACTACTTCAGTTTGGGATAGTTATTTCAGTTCCCATTTGTTACCATAATGAAATCGCCTAAATAACATAATAGCAGTAAAAATATTTAAACTTACCTATGAAATGATATTCCTCTTTCCTTTTTTTGTTTTTGGGAACTATGTTTGCAATGTTTGAATACACAAGACGGCATTATTTAAAACAAAACATAAAATCACACAGTATGGACAGGCCCGTACAAGATGAAGTTTGTGTCGTACTGACAGGAGTTTGTATTTGCTTTGGCCACATATTACTGAAATAAAACCTTTTAAACTCCATAGTACACAGAAGTATTAAAAACTCGTTTCATGACTATAGTTTTCGTCAACACTATTAGTATTTTTATTAACCCTTGTAACGGCGAGGATTTGTTCTTGGCATCAATTCACATTAAATTAAAAAAATTACGATTATAAAAATAGGGCTTAAAATTGAATTATACAATGTTCATCAATAATTTGGTCTACGAGTATCTTGAAAACAAAATTAGAATCTATATTTTACCTTAACTTCAGGGAAAATAATTTCACTTTAGTGTAGAAACACTGACCTATTTTCGTTGAGGTGTTGTGTTTCTATTCATCAATCGAAATAAAATCGTCTAAATTATATAAATATCAGTAAAAATATTCTAACTTTCCTATGAAATTTCCTTTTTTTATTTTTGGGAACAATGTTTGCAATGTTTGATGACACAAGACGGCATAATCTTAAACAAAACATAAAATCACACGGGACTCCCGTACGAGACGGAAGTTTGTTTCGTACTGACTGGAGTTTGTATTTGCTTTGGCGTTTGATATTTGCTTTCCGGACCTAAGGATCTGTGTTCCGCACGTTCCATCTGCCTTTTGTTTTAGAAATCTGTGCTTGTGGGGTTCAGCCAGAGTCTTCGATGCGATGGAAGTATGTAATTATTCCTTAAATACGCGCCAAACGAAGTACTCGTATTACTTAAAAAAATTGGCAGTCATAGGAACTCCCGATAGAAGTGAAAACTTATATCTGAGAATTTGATAGCTCTCTTTGGAAACTACGCGAGTGAAACCGGAGGGCGTGGTCATAAGCATGGCCAGCTAGAAATGCGTCAGCCAATGGGAAATGCTGACGCATTTCTAGATGACATCAAAAACAAAAAGGATATCTTAATGGGATTTTGAGAAGACAAGTGAAGGTCTCCACGTTCACTGGTAAGGCCCAGGGTAAGAATGAATGACCCTTATGAGTAAGCGAGTAAGCCGTGGTGGTGTTGTAGCCAGAACGTCCATTTTCACAATCGTGAGCTTGTAGATCCAAATCAGAAATTATTAACAAAATCTATATTAATCATAAGAAAACAATAAATTTCAATTATCAGCTTAAAAATAATGAAACTTCCATACAACAACTTTAGTTAGAATAAGTACTTGCTTGGCAAAATCCTCTCAGGAGATATTAAAAGTGATTTCGAAAAATATTGCAGGTGTAGTGACGGAGTGACACTGACAGTCCACTTTGACGGCTTGACCAAACTTGACTTTGATCTTTGACGGCTTGAGCCGTGTTTGAAGGACCTTTGTTTTGATTTTGGTTTCGTGTTTCGTAATTCTTATAAATTTGAAAATATTTCTAGTTCTAGTGTTTTTTTAAGTCACAAAATTTTACGATGATAAGAAACGCCGTGTACCCGCGACTCATAGCTAGAACACAAGAGGTAAGCAATAAACAACTTCACAAGTATACGTTTTTAATTTCAAGAAATGTGCGCAGCTAACGTGAACTTGATTCTAAATAATATGTTGAAACAAATGTCGTAATTTTGATGTGAAATGCTTAGCCAAAAAATAAGAGAGTCTTACTATTCTGTCATTTAGTTTCAGCGATGTAAACATACGAGCAAATTAGATGCTATACGAGAGAAGTTGAAAGAAGGACCTGGGCTAGCAGACTTCGTTTCCGAAGACCGACCAGCGTCTTGGGATGACTACGAGGGGGAAACTGAAACGAGAGAAAGGCGAGGCAGAACGCCTGAGGCTACCTCCATGGCTCAAGACTACCATACCCACTGGTAAAACAATAATACTTACGTTCAAATGATCTTTCTTATTGTACTATCAGTTTGTTTTACTAATAAACAACCTCTAAGATGTCACTGCTAGAGCTCGAGATCTTCTCTTACGAGGAGAGAATCAAGACATAATCTATAATACTGGATGAAGTTTAGTGGACAAGATATGACAAAGAAATATATCAAGGGCAACCTTGAGAAAAGAAATAACTATCGTTTTTCTTTGACTATTGATATAACGAAATGAGATACTTCTACTGAAATTTTAACTTTGAATAATTAACTGTACTAACATACATGATTATATTATTTACATTTAATTATTCAACAACGTCATATAACTATGGAAGATTAGGAGTTTACAAAACCTTAAACTATAAAATTAAGGTTAGATTTTGGCTGATGACAATCTTATTGATGTTGCAAATGTTTTATTTGTTACATAAACAAGTTGCTGTAAAAATTATTGATATTGCTTTTAGCAATGATTCTTATGTTTATTTGATGTAATCAGTCAATACAATTATGATACCAATTATCAATATATCTAAAACAATATCATTACTTCACTATAGATCTGCCCAAAAACACTTTAAAATCATATCAAAATCAAAGGACATTACTGTATTAAAAGAGTCACTGAGACTAGTTGCTGCTTTTAATAGACAGAAACAAGACTACAGCGAATATATTAAGTATGTTATTTATTTTGAGGAAAAAAAATAGAATCACACCTATAATTGATTTAAAAAAATTAAGTACTGGCAGGTACGGGCACATCAGCTTATGTTGTTGTAGCATGTGAGCTGTCATTAAGTAAATAAACACTGTTTTAATCTATCAGTGGTTCATTCACTATTTTATCAGTAACTATGGAATATTTACTGATGTGATTTTGTGGAACAACAGAGCAGCTCTGTACAAAGTCTAGCTGTAAGAGATAGGTTATGGGACAACTGAGGCAAACGAAATGACATGAAAGAGGCTTATGCTGTTTCACAAACACTAACTAGTCTCAAACTAAGCAAATGTTGTCACCGGGCTCGAATCATTCTTGCTCTACTATTAATTAACCTAGTTGGCTTATGGTATTCACAGTTTACATATAAGTACCTGGTTGACCGAGATTTGCTCGGTTTTTTTAAATGATATTTAGGCAGGTACGAATGACGTAGTGATGACTTACTTAGACCTACTTAGATACGAATTAAATGCGTTTATAAAAGGCACTAAGTATAAGATTTTCTCAAAAAAAAAAGAACAAACAGAAAAGTCCCGAGTGTAACCATCAGGATTCGAACCGGGGCCTGTTGACTCTGACGGCGAGCATATTCCGTCTGAGCCATTTAGACTTAATGAACAGTGGCAAAATAAGTTATCTTATTCTAATGACATTGTAGGAGTTTTTCATTGTCTAAAAACGCGCATAAAATGATGTTTTTAAAAAATAAAACCTAGCTAGATCGATTTATCTTCCCCGAAACCCCCTGCATACATAATTTCATGAAAATCGTTTGAGCCGTTTCCGAGATTCAGATTCTATATATATATACTTACAAGATTAGCTCGTTGAAAGGTATAAGATAGATATTTTAGCCTTTGTCCTTATAATGGGTATCAACCGATGGGGCTGATATAGACTTGTAGTTTAAAAGAGCCCCAAGCTAAAACTAAATGAAGCATGTGCCAGGTTAACTAACATTTAAAATAGTATTTTTTTTATAGTATAGAGTGACAAGACGAGCAGGAAATGTGCCTGATGGTAAGCAACACGCCTGCTCATAATAGTGACACGCAGCTATTGGAACATGAAGAGTTCAATTCATTAGCTAGGACTGCACTCTCGCCACCCAGAGGTAATATAAGATGATCCATCTCTGTGCCCTGGCAAGATTGCCCTTCAAATCAGAACAAAGTGATCTTTTCACATTACTAGTGGAATGACTGCCAAAGATGTGGTATTTTCCCAGGTGCAAAGAGTCCTACCACTACAAAGTATTAGTTGAACGAGTAAAGCTAACAAACGTGTGACGTGTCAGGTTCGAAGTTCAGCGAGCTAAAGCAGCAGCTGCGAGGGCTCAAGCTGAGCACGGTGTGCGAGGAGGCGCGCTGCCCCAACATCGGCGAGTGCTGGAGCGGCGGCAAGCACGGCATGTCCACCGCCACCATCATGGTGAGATTTTTTTATTATTTCTTTGGGTGCTTTCGATGTATCATCACCATTATCAACCTATATTAGTCCACTGCTGGAAATAGGCCTCTCCCATGGCTCGCCACTCAGCCCTATCCTCGGCTATACGTCCTCATCCACTGACTGCTGTCTACCGTATATCGTCACTCCATCTAGTCTCAGGGTGTCCTACACTACGTTTGCCGATTCATGGTCTCCGCTCAAGAACTTGTCTACTTTCGATGTGTAATAAGTATGTATTTAAAAATATAGAAATACTAGCACCGTCCTGCAGTTTTACTCGCATAGTTCCCGTTATTTTCCCGGGATAAAAAGTATAGCCTATGTGTTCTTCCAGACTATGATCAGTATTCCAAATTTTAGATTGGTCCGTTTATGCCTTACGACGTGATTGAGAAACAAATATCCATACATTGTCATTTATGTATAAGTAGGATCCCTAAATTTTCCATTTTGTAACCAAATCTTATACCAAAAATCAAATACTTTAAAGTAGTAACATTAGTTTTGAATTAAATTTTACTACTATCTGTCTAAAAGAACTAGTAGACTAGTGCATTAGTAGAATACTATAATACGAGTAAAACACTGATAATATACTGTAATAAATGATTAATACTTACAATATGGGTGCTGCCACAAAATGGCGACGAACATTTCTTTTTCAGACCCTCGAAATCGATGTTAAATTAAAGAGATTGACTAGCAGATACAGTACGCCAAATTAGAAACCCGGTGTCGTATGGGGGGGTACCTCAAAATGTTTGATTAAAGACAAAAATAATTTAAAGTGTGTTCTGGTTCCCAGCTAATGGGTGATACGTGCACCCGCGGCTGCATGTTCTGCTCGGTGAAGACGTCTCGGGCTCCGCCCCCGTTGGACCCCGACGAGCCGAGGAACACCGCGCACGCCATCAACCAGTGGGG
This sequence comes from Ectropis grisescens, assembly GCA_017562165.1. Classification (NCBI taxonomy): domain Eukaryota; kingdom Metazoa; phylum Arthropoda; class Insecta; order Lepidoptera; family Geometridae; genus Ectropis; species Ectropis grisescens. The sequence goes on along the minus strand of CM029779.1, from coordinate 1,805,031 downwards.
GCTCGGGTATATCGTGCTCACCTCTGTGGACAGAGACGGTAAGATATAGCTGGTTTTAATCGACTATCGTGAAATGTTTTTGAAGTGAAAGTTTTTGAGTATACAGATCTTTTCGTAGGGTGTAAGTGAGGCTCACCACGCACAGAAGTAAAAGGCTCGATCGAGTGAACTCGGGACCGTGTAGATACCGAGCGAGAAAAGAGTCAGTCAGCTGGTGGTGGTAGGTAGTGGCAGGACTCTTTGCAGGCCTGAAGAAGTACCACACATTTGCCAGCTATTCTACCGCCAAGCAGTAATGTGCGAGCATCATCGTGTTCCGGTTTGAAGGGCAATGTTTCCAGTGAAGTTACAGAGCATATAAATAAAACATGCAATGCAGTGCTAGGTAATGATTTAAACTTAAAGTTCCAATAGCTGCGTGTCACTGTGCTGTTATGGGTTGACATTTTGCTTACCATGAGGCACACGTCCTGCTCGTCTCGTCACTATATAGTCTAACTATGTTATATAACAAGAACAAATTAAAAATTTTGACTAACCCCCGATTACCTCAGATTTGTTATCCGTACAACATTCTACTAGTCAAGCCCTTTCATTTGATACCCATATTAAGGGAATTGTGAAAAAAGAAATGTGTTTCGCCATTTTATGGAAGCGGCCATCTTGGATTTGAAATTTGTCATAGTTCAATGTATTCTACTAGTCAAGCCCTTTCATTTGATACCCATATTGAGGTAGTAGTTAAAAAAATTATATAATTCGCCATTTTGTGGTGGCGGCCATCTTAGATTTGATTTTTTTATAGTGTGTAGTATTCTACTAGCCAAACTCTTTCATTTGATACGCATATTGAGGTAGGTTGTGAAGAAATATTTTGTCCGCCATTTTGTGGCGGCGGCCATCTCGAATCTATATTAACCAAACATAGCTAAGAACATCAACTTTCAAATAAAAAAAACGCATCGAAATCGGCCAATCCGTTTGAGTTCTACGGTGCCACAGACAGACAGACAGACAGACATCGACGTCAAACTTATAACACCCCTTTTTTTTGGTCGGGGGTTAAAAATATACAGAACTTTTCATAGGCTGTTAGGCCTTTACCCTTTACGTTCTGAGATGTTAGTATTTTCCCTTCAATCACTTGATGTGATGTTTTTCTACAACTTGTGTGTTTTTGTATTACACAGATATACCTGACGGAGGAGCGTCGCATCTCGCTGAAACTGTTAAGGAAATCAAAAAACAGTGAGTACAACAAATATTTTAATAGTTGTTTACAATGTCAAATTTAATATAAATGTTTCTGTGAATCGTAAGTATGTATTAATAATTATTTAAATATTGTATCAGCTAATTGGTAATCCATAGTACAAACTTTGTGTCATTAGGAGCTAGTTAAAGTTCTGTAAGATGAAATGTCCACCAATATTTAATTTATAGTTTATAGGTGTCAAATAATTAAATTTTTAGGCATTTTTATATTTGATATATATCAAATATAAAAATGCCATGATCCACCACGTTGGCCCAGTGCTAGATGGCGGACGATACATGTTCTCGAAAGTTAATAGAAAATAAAAGAAAAAAAGAAGAAAAAAGGAAGTAGAAAGAAAATACATGTACTGTTGTTCTGTCAAACATTTTATCGACTACCAATAGAAAATATTGTTGTATTGTTGTTAAGTTCTGTTTACAAAATTAAGCTTCGTTTGCTCGTGCGCGGATTAATATTGTGCGAAATCGCCTTATTGTGGCAGAATTTGGAAATAAAACGTTACACCTCTGTCCTCTCGGGGATAGGTACTCAATGATTTGAGCTTAGTAAAGGCGTCACATATTACCTAATAAAATTATCATCATATTTATAGTACTTGACGTGACGGGACGAGCAGGCCGTGTGCTTGATGGTAAGCAATACGCTTGCACATAACGTCACCGTCTCACAGAAATTGGATCAAGAAGAGTCCAAATCATTGCTTACCACCGCACTGCTCACGTTATCCAAAGATAATATAAGAAGATGTATTTATCTCTATGCCCTGTCATTTCAGGAACAAGGATATCTTAGTGGAGTGTTTGGTGCCGGATTTCCGCGGCAAGAGGGAGAGCATCGCCACGATGGCCCAAGCTGGCCTGGACGTGTTCGCGCACAACATCGAGACCGTGGAACGCCTGACGCCCTTCGTCAGGGACCCGCGAGCGGGGTGAGTATTCTTTCCACGATGGTCCATAATGGTATATCACTTTTGGTATAGTCAGTCCAGTCCGACTCAAGTTTCGATCGCGTCCGGCGATCTTTTTCAAGGTGCGCTTGCGTGTTCGCAGCGCGCGTGCAGTTCGTAACTAGTTCAGTGCTAAACGAGCTGCGAACACGCACGCTCTCTCTCCCTGTAAAAGATCGCCGGACGCGATCGAAACTTGAGTCGGACTGAACTGACTGTATCAAACGTGAGTTACCCGTGTATTTATCTAAAATGTGTAATAACCACGTTAGTTTTTATCTATGTTCATAATTTCGTCAAGGGGTACGGTAGATTTGATCGAAACCTTATATGAATAACAAAACATAAACAAATATTGATTTTGAGCCGACAACATATATCCACAAAATTCGGATTATGGAGAATTTCGTTAAATTCTGATGGCACTGATATAAACAAACCGCTGTCGCCATCTTTGGTGTAAAGCACGTTTCGTCCCATCAATCAACAAATTGCGTGCGTCCGTCGCGCCAAAAAGTATCCATCACAAAAAACTGTGACATATGTGACTACGTAAAACGAAACGTCTTGCCGCCGGACCGGAATTTTATTAGTAGGTACTTATATTTAGTATCAGCATTGCACCCGTGCGAAGCCGGGGCGGTTCGCTAGTACTGAAATATGATTGTTGTAATGTGTCGTGTGATGTGGCAGGTACCGGCAGACGCTGGAGGTACTGCGCACGGCCAAGGAGCTGAACCCCGAGCTGGTGACCAAGTCCTCCATCATGCTGGGGCTGGGAGAGACGGACGCGCAGGTCGAGCAGACCATGAAGGGTAACCGACACTTTTCAGCTTCTCATTCTACTAGCAACGCCCCGCGTTGTTTTTCCCGTTGTCGTGGTAAAGCTACGAATTTTCGAGGTTGTGAGTTTTATAAAGTGAACCTTTTATAAAGTGAATCTTTTATAAAGTGAAACTTTTATAAAGTGAAACTTTTATAAAGTGAAACTTTTATAAAGTGAAACTTGTATAAAATGAAACTTTTATAAAGTGAAACTTGTATAAAATGAAACTTTTATAAAGTGAAACTTTTAAAAGTGAAACTTTCATAAAGTGAAACTTTTATAAAGTGAAACTTTTATTACATCGCCTCAAACTTTTTCGTCTATTTATTGCATGTCGCATGACGGTCGGCCGCGGAGTACGGGGAAAGTGAAAGGCGCTCGACGAAGCAGCCGAGGCCAATATGGCGGCGATACTCGTTAAGTTACAGTACCCGGCGATAAATATTGCACATCGACACCTGGAAAGAGACAATTGGCCAACTTCGACTTCGTAGAGCATCATCTCTGTCGCACGAAATACAAACAGTCCGGTATCTATTAGCATTTGAACAACGACTAACAAAACGTCACATAGGTAGTGTGCGACAGAGATAATGCTCTACGAAGCCGAAATCAGCTGACTGTCTCCTCCAAAGGCCGATGTGCAATACTTATCGCCGGGTACTGTACACTCTTGTGATGATGTCGTTTTTAAATTTATATATTTATTTATTATTAGACGAACAGCTTTAGCTGACATGCCTGTGTCTTTCAGTAGGTAGCTAATTATAGTACAAGCTTTGCCTAGTTTGGGGTCAGATGGTGTTGTGTGTGAATTGTCCACCATATTTATTTATAATTCTCGGTTAAAATGACACTGTTTTTTACTAAGATTGACGTGTAAATTGTAAATTTATCAATAAAGAACTTTTAACTTTGACTTTTGACTATCCATATGTCTAGTTTACTTTTAAAAGAGCGTAACGGTTTTTAGTATAACGATTTTTGAAGTGAAAACTTTTTGGCGCGTCACAGACAAATTTTTCGTGGGCTGCGAATTGAATTCTAGCGTCACGCTCGGGAATGATAAGAAATCTTCGGGTAAATTCGGGACCATAGCCATTGCCACCTAGAAATTCGTCAGTGTTTCTACATGGCCATGCTCTGGGCCACGCCCTCCGGTTTCACCCGCGTAGTTTCCAAAGTAAGGTAACAAATTCTGAGTTATAAATACACTTCTATCGGCAGTTCCTATGACTGCCAATTTTTTAATGTGTTTCGTATTTAAGGTACATAAGCCTAAGATGGCCCTGTTCCTAAGATGGCCCACTTTCAAAATTTTACAAGTTAATAAGTCCAATGAGTTTAAATTTCGCGCCCGTGTTCGAACTTGCAGTACACAAAACTGCAAGTTCGAAATTTAAACTTATTTCTATTTATTAATTTGTAAAATTTTGAAAGTGGGCCATCTTAGGAACAGGGCCATCTTAGGCGTATGTACCTTATAGTCCGTTCCACGAAGAGGTGTAGAAAATGTAAACAAAGGTGCTACCATAACATAAAAATCGTTTAACCTTAGTATTTTTCTAAAACTGTCTTAAAATATTTTTCACAAATATGATTCGACTTTACTGTGATCTTAAATACAACATACTTGGATTTGTATTGATCAAATAACGATTTATTAACTTATCTTGAAAGTTATAAATAGTAATAGTAGAATGTGGTAGATACGATTTTAAACAGTGGCAATTTGATCTATGTTTCTCAAACTGCGATTCCCATCAAAACATAAATGTGAAGTGAAAGACAAGTTCAATATTATGATATTAAAACCAGCCAAGTTAGACTGCTTTTAATAATTATCATTAATTATAAAAACAAATCATATTTTAAGTATTTAAAATTAGTCTATGTTATTATAAATAGATTTTAGAACTGACCATTTAAGACCATTTAGATCTCTATTCTTTAGTCGTTGAAGTCAACAAACAAGGCAGATAATATCATAATACTGAACTTTGATCTCACTTCACCTAAGTATACGCATGTTTCTGATATATCATACCATTACTTTTTGCACGTAAATTATAAGACGTTTACCTAATGAACCACTAAAAATGTATATTTATTCGCAAGAAAATCTACCAAGAGGAAAATTAAGGAAAAGGGATCTAAGCGGGTAAATTTGCGGGACGCTGCTCACATAAGCGACCCACTAAAAGTTCTTTGCTGGGGCTATAATTCTTTCGTGTTGGTGGTGGATGACAAACCTCTCTGACATCGAAAATTTTTAGGAGCATGCCAGTTTGCTTAAGGTTTTTTCTTTCATGAGCGTAATGCTGCTAAAGCATTACGCTCATGAATCGAAAAAGTCAGAGGTGCGCGTGAGATTAGAACCAGGCACTGCATCTGCGTATTGGCGTGACAAAACCACCTAAGCCTAACAATAACTTAATGTTAAAATAATAAATGTAAAAAAAAACTTAATGTAAAAACAGAACAACGCTCATTAACAAATTTGTTTGGATGTAAAAATCTTATATTAGGATAGATGAAAGCACTACTCAGTATTCGATACGTTTTAAAATTAATTGCAACAGCATCTAACGCAGTAGAAATTAATTGCATTTTGAATGAATTACACCTACCACTCTTATTAAAAAATACCTAATGGGGCACATATTAAAACTATTTGAATCTTCTCAGAACGGGTAGAAATAGTGCCACCAATATATTTTGTGTGCCACCATTTGTTTTGTCATTTTACTTACCTTATTTGTTTGTTACAGAATCAAGTTTAAGGGCCACGTTAGCTATATATTCAGACTTGATTGCTTTTTTAGTTCAAATATAAAACGATCAATAATTATAGCAAGGAATAGTATATAGGTTACCACTTATATAGGTACACTACTTTTATTAAGACAAAATAATAGCAATGGTAGCTACACAGGTAGTAAGAACTACACTAGTGATGTGCTGTATTGTGAAAAAGTACATCCACGGATACGGATCTGAATGTGGATATATATACGAGTATCTAAAGCTGCGCTAGTAGGTTCATATCAGATTTGGCTGGGCAGGGAGAGAAAAACGAGTAGTGAAGGTGAGTGTTGATGTACGTCAGAAAGGGGCCCCTTAAACGTACGCCCGAGTCACAAGTCTCGGGATCTACTCGGGATTTCTCTCTCTCTCTGCCGCACGATGGACCCAGCACCCGCACGGTGAATCCATGGAATGCTAAGAAGATCGTCTCATATATATATTTACATCGCACCCCTTATGTAAATATATATTAAATTTAAGTTTACTAAAAAGTCAGTCATTTCACATACATAATGAAAAAGGAATTTAAGTGCTACATAACAAAACAAAGCTGTACTTAATAATTAATATTAATAAAAACTGTTTATATGTTACTATTGTGTTCCATGAACCAACCACCCAAGTTATTTTTGTATTAATGTTTTAAACTTATGCGCACCACATATTTAATAAACGTATAATTATAAAATACTATAAATAAGACAAAAGGTTGGAAACGGACTTATTGGAATATATTTAACCTTATGTGACGAAAACCTAAAAGGGCAAACAGAGACGCTTACAACGAACTATCTTCTAAAACAAAGGTTGAGAAATGCTGGTCTGTCATATTGAGAGTGACATTGATTTGTTTACATTTTCTTCACCTCTTCGTGGAACGGACTATAGATGATATTTTTAGTTTCATGTCACTGTTGTCAGATCTCCGCGCCGTGGGCGTGGACTGCCTGACGCTGGGCCAGTACATGCAGCCGACGAAGCGGCACCTCAAGGTGTTCGAGTACGTGCCCCCGGCGAAGTTCGCGGAGTGGCAGGAGCGGGGCACCTCCCTGGGGTTCCTGTACACGGCCAGCGGGCCGCTGGTGCGCTCCTCCTACCGCGCCGGGGAACTCTTCCTCTCCAGCCTGCTCAGAGAACGCAGAGCTGGCACTGCGTGACCTAAGCTTCCTACCGACAAGCCGGATTTTAGACTAGAACAGAAGAGATAGGTGAAAATCTTCATTATAGTGACTCAAACGAACAGAAATATATAGTAAAAACCATAAATGAACAAGCTAGAACGGTCGACACAGTTAGATTTTCTATTCCTTAGTTTAGATCACAAGAGGATGCTTATATATAACCTATATTTTATAGGTAGAAAACTCAATTATAGGGACACGCGCGGACTGAAATATTAAGTAAAAACCACTCATGAACGAGCTAGGGTTGACACAGTGCGATATTTTATTTTTGATTTTGTAGTACCTATAAGTTTCTCCGAAAAAACAGAAACCAACATCAAACTCAGACACACCCCAAAATTTGTTGACTACACTATGGTTGACACAGTGAGACCTTTTGTTCCTTTGATTTTGTAGTAAACGTTTCTCCGAAAATAGATACGCAGAAACCCCGTTATTACAAACAATCAAGTATATACAAACAAACCGAAATATTAATAATAACCCTTTATAAACTACATTTACGTTGACAAACAGATGTATTATTTTCTTTCTTGTTCCTTAATAGGGATATTTAAACCCATATACCTAATATGGTACAAATTTAAATTAAGTTTGGTACAAAGATAATCTTAGGCTTACTTAATCTTACATATTGTAATATGTAGCCTAAGAACAGAGATAAGTTACTATTTAAAGCGAAAATAAAGTTATAAAGGGATTCAACATTGTTTGGAAGTTTGGTCATTTTCAAGCTAGAACCATACAATTTAATTTTTGGACTTTTCATTACATATTTAAATAAATATGACATTTTAAAGTTTGTAAAAAGGCTAATATTAAGGCGATAAAATTCCTGTTAAGTAGCTATTATTATTGATTATATACGCATTGATTTTCGTGTCAAAGCCCAAAAGGTTTCGACTTGTAAAGTTTCTTTCGAAATGTATTGTATATGTAAAAGAATTAGTCATCTGACTTTTCCGAGAAACGAGTGCAGTACAGTGCAGGCGTCTCGCCTACCGTTAAGTGCATGATATGTTGCGTCGTCGTTGCCCGTGATTCTATATTATACTTTTTTTTTATACTCGTCGTCTCTGTAGCCTAGTCATATGTAAAATGAATCTATTTTGAAAGGTTTTATATTTTTCCCTATAAAGTATAGTTAATATTTATTTGTTTAGTGTCGTCTGTATATTTAGTAATTTCAAAAATAGTCGCCGTTTTTGGAAATAGGTAAAAGTATGAAATAAACTCGTTAAGGACGACGTCTCTGTCCTCGTTATTAGTTGTTGTAGGTATCATCTTTCTTATTTATGCTGCTTTTAGTACAAAGATGTAATTTTTAAATAAATACACGGGTAACTCACGTTTGGTATAGTCAGTCCAGTCCGACTCAAGTTTCGATCGCGTCTGGCGATCTTTTTCAAGGAGAGTGCGCGCGCGTGATCGCAGCTTGTTTGGCATTGCTAGCCGAGTTACCTGTGTACCTATTTATTTAAAATATGTAATAACCACGTTAGTTTTCATACTAAAAAAGATGTAATTATTTTTTGAATAAATTTGTTGAATCTTTACTGTGCATTTTTATATTACTTAGTCCTTCAGTTAGATTATAAACAAGAACAAAATTAAAAATTTTGATTAACCCCCGACTACCTCGGATCTCAGATTATCTGTATAACGTTCTACTAGTCAAGCCCTTTCATTTGATACCCATATTGAGGTAGTAATAACAAAAGTAATACAATTCGCCATTTTGTGGTGGGGGCCATCTTGGATTTGAAATTTGTTATAGTGTATAGTATTCTACTAGTTAGTCCCTTTCATTTGATATCCATATTGAGGTAGGTTGTGAAGAAATATTTTGTCCGCCATTTTGTGGAGGCGGCCATTTTGAATCGATATTAACCAAACATAGCTAAGAACATCCGCACGGGTATTTACCTTCAAATAAAAAAAACCGCATCGAAATCGACCCATCCGTTTGAGCTCTACGGTGCCACAGACAGACACACACACAGACAGACAGACAGATAGACAGATAAACATACAGTGCTGAGAAGTTTCGAGTGACGTCACGTTATGGTGCGATTTAATACGACAGAGTGACGTCACAACCCCCCCCCCCACTCCGGAAGTTTGATGATCTGTATCTTTGTCTATTTTTGATAATTTGATAAAACAAAAAATACGTGTCCCGTATTTTTTAACCCCCGACAAAAAAAGGGGTGTTATAAGTTTGACGTCGATGTCTGTCTGTCTGTCTGTCTGTCGGCCTGTCTGTCTGTCTGTCTGTCTGTCTGTCTGTCTGTGTGTGTGTGTCTGTCTGTGGCACCGTAGAGCTCAAACGGATGGGCCGATTTCGATGCGGTTTTTTTTTTTGAAAGTTAATATCCGTGCAGGTGTTCTTAGCTATGTTTGGTTAATATCGATTCAAAATGGCCGCCTCCACAAAATGGCGGACAAAATATTTCTTCACAACCTACCTCAATATGGGTATCAAATGAAAGGGCTTGATTAGTAGAGTACTAAACGCTATAACAAATTTCAAATTCAAGATGGCCGCCACCACAAAATGGCGAATTATATAATATTTTTCACTACTACCTCAATATGGGTATCAAATGAAAGGGCTTGATTAGTAGAATACTTTGCACTATGACAAATTTCAAATCCAAGATGGCCGCGACCACAAAATGGCGAATTACATTTCCTTTTTCACAATTCCCTTAATATGGGTATCAAATGAAAGGGCTTGACTAGTAGAATGTTGTACAGATAACAAATCTAAGGTTAATCAAAATTTTTAATTTTGTTCTTGTCCATAACCTACCTGACGAACTAATTAGAATGGTATATTTTTGATCCTGTCATCATTCCCATTGGGTTTCGCACCGGGGTGCTGATTCGCAACGCACTCAGAACGATTCCGTCACGGAATGACAATCCTTGTCTCTGTTATTCTAAGCGGATATCTCTATCATTAAAAGACCGAGAAGTTTGATTCTGTCGATATCAATCCGATTGTGTTGTGAATCCCCCTGAGTCCCAACACAATCTAATAACATCACTAACCACTAACTACAAGAGACCTACCGATCAAAGGCCTACATCAGCATAACGCTGCAACTTTACCGAACAACCCTGAGAATAGTGGCCCGTCAACGACACAAGACACTGGCGAAGTTGTGGTCATGCCGCATACAGAAGCCAAAGATAAAAGAAGTTGAAGTTGAAGATCTTTTTTTTTTTTTTTTTAAATAAAGAGTGACGAGACGATCTGGACATGTGCCTGATGGTAAGCACCATGCCTGACACATAACAGCACAGTGACACGCAGCTATTGGAACATGAAGAGTCCAAATCATTACCTAGCACTGCACTGCGCTCGTCACCCAGAGATCTAAGATCTTATATCTCTAAGCCCTGTAATGTCTCTGGAAACATTGCCCTTCAAACCGGAACACAGTAATGTTTGCACATTACTGCTTGGCGGTAGAATAACTGGCAAAGGTGTGGTACTTCCCCAGGCGGACTCTGCCAAGAGTCCTACCACTACAAAAAGATCTAATAACATCTTGGGTTTTTTTCTATCGGACAACTCGTAACCGTCCAGTGTTTATTTATTTATTTATTTATTTATTTAAACAATTGTTAACTATGCTAACAGCTTAAGCCAACATACGAGTAGGTTAACATACGAGTAGGTTAATATACGAGCTTAAGTGTTAACATACGAGTAGGTATAATATAAAAAAACGTCACTGTATATGTGCACTGTGATAGGCGTAACCATTTCAGGTTTGTTTCCTTGTTGTAGGTAATGGAAGGACTTTTGCAAAGTTCGATTGGGGAAGTATCGCACCTTTGCCAGTTATGCTACCAAGCAGTACCTACCTAATGTGCAAACATTACTGTATTCAAGTACGAAGCGCAAAGTTTTCAGTGGAATTACAGGGTAAAGAGATAGATTACCTATCTGATATTTCTGGATAACCGTAATGCACTAGGCAGTGATTTGGATTCTTCACGTTCCAATAACTGCGTGGCACTAGTTGTTATGGGCTGGCATGCTCCTTAACTTGTCTTGTATATTGTTTAAAGTGACCACTCTGTATTTGTAGACCGCAAAAAATAACAGCGGCGGAACTAAACATCATAATGGTAAGTATATTTTACACCTACAACTGTTTTTTTTATTACGCGACATTGTTTTGTTTCTAAGCATCAAAAACAAAGGCTGTCTCTTTCTTCCTAGTGTAAAGTCGGTGATACTACTCTATTCGCAGGCCTTTTTTGTAAATTTTTTTGAAGCCATGGTTATTATTTTTAGGGATAGGCTAATTCTCGAAAATTTTAAGTCTATAATTTATTGGAGAACTCAGTGTGCCACCGATGCGTCTTTGGGGGCGCTGACTGCTCCCATAAAAAACCCTGTCTGTTCGTATTAAAATATCAAAGGATTAATATTTTATTTTATTACACGGGACCTGAGCTAAGATTAAACTAAGTAGGTACTACCTAGCCATACTTCGCCCATAAGATGTCCATGGCACATTATTATTTGATCTAAATAAAACTAAACCAACGAAAAACTACTATTGACGTACCTATAGGTATTTTTCAAATGGTACCTATTTACCGAGGCTACATAAAGGCGAGCGTGGATGCGGCAACGCACGACTGAGCACACACGCTACGAAAAAACCACAACGTAAGCTGAATACAGAACAGACGTTAATTTAACTGCATTTGTTTCAGGCTGCCAGTCGGAGTCTCGAATAGGCGGGTAATAGGGATCGCCAACCAGGTTTCCGGTATTAGAAAATACCGGAATTTCGGCCCTATAAATAACGGTATTGCCGTATTCCTTTCACAAAACTCGGTATATTTGGTATATAGTGTAGTGAAAAAATATTCCTAAAGTGTTGCCAGTCACGACATATTGGTTCTGAAGTAAAGAATTCGTTGAATGGTATAACAATACTGTGCAGAAGTCGAGTTACACATAACGAGCGCTCTAGAAACGCAGACAGCAGACAGACAATCGCTCACGGATATGATATTCCGGAACATTGAGATAGGAGACAGCGAGCGTCATCCTCTTTAAACACGCGTGTTATAGGCTCGTAATGCTTTTGTGTGGAGATGGAACACATAAAAAAAGAATGATCAAAATTCGGTTCATAAAGAAACAACAAAGATATCCGCGAACACACAAACAATAATTTTAACAAAAAAGATTCGACTTTCAACAGTAAACTTGTAATGTAAAAAAGTTTTCCTCGATTTCTCTAGGATGTCATCATCAGATCCTGGTTTCCTTATCATGGTACCACCCTTGGAATATCTTCTTTACAACAAAAAAAAAAAAAAATCAAAATAGGTTCATAAACGACGAAGTTATCCGCGAACACACATAAAAAAAACAGATATGTATACGGTCGAATTGAAAAACATCCTTTTTTTGAAGTCGGTTAAAAAATGAAAAAAGATAGATACGGTCGAATTGAGAAACCTCTTTTTTTAAGTCGGTTCAAAAAGGTACTTCTTACATTTAGGTTCGTTATTAATATTAAAGGTACCTAGGTAATTTTTTACACTACCTTATAACATGTAATTCGATTTTCACCAAGGTCAAAGTCGTAAGGTTTTATATAAAAAAGTCGGACGTAGTCGCACTAAAACAAAAAGTGTGTCACTAGAGTCGGCCACATTTGCACGTTTGCGTTGTCAGGTTGTCACAGATAGGCTGACACGCACACATACACAAGTAGCGCGTGTAATGACTCATTGATGTGTGCGTGTCAGCCTGTATGTGACAGCGCACATGTACTAATATTTATTCTGTGGCAGATGTGCATATTATGTGACCGACTCCATGAACACATTTTTTGTTTTAGCGAGACTACGCCCACCTTTTTTTATACGTCCATGGTTCAAATTGTAATTATTTTAGCGAATTTAGCTATTATCGGTCTGTCATAGTGAATGATGCTATACATTATTCGTAATTAATTTATAATCGTTTGGCCACTAGAAAACTAAAATAAGTAATTTTATAACTAAAATAATTTAAAAAAGAACGAAAGCCAGAGCCATCATTATTTCCTTCTTTAGCCTTAAGTTTTTCTTCATTTGTTTTTCCTAAGCTATAGTAGGTAAGTAAGTTCCATAGAAATAGAATAGGTAGTTCCTGTACTTCGATAGAGCGCTTAGGTATTCCACAGGTATATTACCATTAAATTATTTCCCAGACGCTCTAAGTTTTCCCGGATTTCCATTTACTGAAGCGGCTGAGATCGTATTTTAAAATATAATACGCTTTTATTTTGGAAAATTCCGCCAGTGGCTCAGGGGAGAGAAAGCTAATTTCAATTTCATTTAGTTCTGGCGAGATTCCATGCACCGGACAAAGAGTAAGGCGCATTTTGCAGATCAGACTAGTAGTTTCTATATTCCTTTCGTCCGAAGTCTTCCTACACCTACAATTCGAATGATCTATTGGACTTTTTTTTTTAAGAGAATTCCTGTTTTAAAATGAGAATCATCAAACTGCATATTTGTTTAGTTTAAGGTACCTAATTGAAGTAATATTTTGAACATTAACATTGAAAGAGAAAAGAAAGGCATCAGACCATTGAAGGTATTTCTTTTATTTATTAAGTCATCTAACGTGTATATTTTTATAAAAGAACCTATGTATTAGCCAAAGAGAATGTAATGATGTAACTAACTCGATCAACAAAGCCTAGTGTATGTCAAAAATTTAGTGTAATACTCCAACTTCTTTGGTAATACTTAATTTTCCAATTTATTTGGTAATACTCCACTTACCTACTTCGTGTTTTTCTATTTGTACTCTATTTCCCGTTACCTAGAATCACCCTTAAATCACAGATTACATACTTAAAATTGATCGTTCTTGTCATTATGGCCATCATTGCATTCAACTTTATGAATGTGGCATTTATGTAGCGAACAATAAAAAAAGTGTCAATGCAGAAGTGAAAACTTCATTATCAGAATTTTGTATTAACTTAAGTAGTATTTGAATAATAATTAGTAGATTATTAGTATTTGATAAATAAGAAACAAGTCAGATTTTTAAAAAATTCTTTATTAACTTATTAACACAAATCAAAATTGTAAATACAGCTTCACAGCAGTAAATACCAATTGATTGTATCATTCTCGCTCAGGCACACTCGGCGGTTCCGAGTTCTCCCGACCGAGCCTTTCATCTGTCAGCTTCACTTTCAACCTACGGAAAAATCTGTGTGCGGTGCGCTAAACGAAGTTTTCAATTTAAAAAATATAATTTATTTCAGTAATATGAAGGTAGAAGGTACATACCAGTTAAACTACTTGTCACCTCTGTGGAGTAGATATTCTGTGTCGGTAAGTGGCGAAGCGCGAGGCAGGCACGGAGGTCTCGGGACAGTTAGGGCTCCGTAGGCAGCCAGATTACGCCCTGTCTGAGCCCGATACGCAATCCCATTCGAGGACTACGGGATTTCGCATTTTTATCGACTACGTTTGCCTACTAAGTATTATAACTACAATTCAATTGGGAATTGGATTCACCACCCGCGACACAGATATTTTTTATTTATGGAATACAGTCGCGTAGTAATGAATATGGGGTTCGGGTCCGTTAGAATTAAACCACAATTAAACTAAGCATTAGATACATCGAAATAATAGCTCTATTTCATGTTTTCTTATTTTCATCAAAAAATCAAAATGCGTTACTCGGTCACGTGATCACAATATAGTCTGTGATTGGTCAACGATAACAACATGCAACTATTCCAACATTAGGAGAAGAATTACAATAATAATTATACATAGCACTGAATCCAGATATATAAGATGATATATTTATATGTCCTGGAAACATTGCCCATCGAACCGGAACACAGTGATGTTTGCACATTAATAATAATAATAATAACCTTGACACAGCGCGCATCGTCAGGAGGTTCCTCACTCTGCAGCCCTAACCACCGGTAGCTTGGGCCCTGCCCCGCTGCTGGCGGCAAACTAGGTTTAAGTTTTTATAATGTTTTTATGTTGTTTTATATATCAATATTGTAAAAACTTAGGCTTAAGAAAAGAAATAAATACGTGAATAATAATAATAAAACAATTAGTGTACGTACATACCATGCTTGGCCGCCATGCGTTCTTGTACACTCCGCGAGGCATAAGCTGAGCTTTGCATTTGTGTGAGTGTACATGGATAGTGTAGGTGTGACAACCGGCCTTAGGCGCGGCGCCATTCTGTCTCGCCGCGCTCCTGCCTGATTGGTGATCACTCACACTAATGCAAAGCTCAGCCTATACCTCGCGGACAAAATTTCAAGCTCCTGCCTGATTGGTGATCACTCACACTATTGCAAAGCTCAGCTTATACCTCGCGGAGTGTACCACTGGCTACTTTTTAAAACAGTTCACGCAGAGATGACGTAGGATGTAGGATGTAGACAGGCCTTTTTTGTCAATTCTTTTTTGGAGACACGCTAATAACTCTCGAAAATTGTAAGTCTATATTTTACAACAAACATCCCAAACATGACTGCCCTAGTGGCTTAGTGGGTAGTAATTCTGCCTGCGAAGCCGAGGGTTGTGGGTTCGATTCCCACCCAGTGCAAATATTTGTGTGATGAATTCAAATGCTTACACTGTGTCTCGGTGTTTCTATCTATACTAATATTATAAAGAGGAAAGATTTGTTTGTTTGTTTATTTGTAATGAATAGGCTCCGAAACTACTGGACCGATTTCAAAAATTCTTTCACCTTTGGGAAGCTACATTATCCCCGAGTAACATAGGCTATATTATATTTAAAAAAAAATTAGGAATCCTTACTAAAACTCCAATAATGTAACATAAGGTGTAAAAAAGACCTGAAAATTCCTTACGTCGCGTGCGCTGCGAAAACTATTGATGATAGAACAAAATCATTTACTACGACTTTGCAGAACTCATCATTATCTACAAAAAGTGTCGCGAGTCAATGTAATAAAATCGCGTGGTTGTCGCTCACCGCGCTCAGCTAGCCAGCATGCGATGTAGGCTCCATGTAAGCGTCACTGGGGTACGGGGGTCAATATAGTCAATGTGATAAAATAAAGTGCCGCGCGGCTCACTCGCGCGATCGGCTCCCTACGCAGCGGTCGTGTGCGTGATCGTATGATTTTAGCTTGAAAAATTTTTGAATTCGCTTTAAATTCGTTTCGTAGGTAAAAGAGTATATGATAATAAATAATATATTTTAATGTAACTTTTCAAACTGCTTATAGTAGTATTTTATGGGTATTCATTCCTGTTCAAAATTTAAGCAAAAATTTAGTAAAAGGTAGTTTTCTACGCCCATATTTTTAATTTTCTTTCAATAAGTACCTACTACTTACCTGATAATAAATATTATATTTTAATTATTCAAACAGCTTAGTACTTCATATAGTTCAATAAGCAAAAATTTTGTAATAGCCTGTTTAATTATTTATTTCCTTCTATTTTTCATTTTATAGGTAATGCCCTAAAATTCCAAAAAGATCAAGATATCAACTTTCTAAACATAGTTCCCAGGCGAGGGCAATAAAAATACGGCGTAATGAGGAATCTTCATCAGAAACTGAAAATCGCCTTGCAAGTCGGAGAGAATACGCGTCGCAATCGCGTGCTAGAGAGTCAAGTATCGAGCGTTCGCAGCGGCTTGCTGAACAAAATTTTATCACTGGCCCAGCAGCTGGTCAAGTAGCTCATATACCGAGGATACCGATGATTCCAACTGATCTGCCAATCCCTTTTAAACGACTTCAGTTTCCGGTGAAATCATCTTTCGCGTTAACTATTAACAAGTACCAGGGCCAAACCTTCGAATTATTAGGGATCGACCTACGAAAAGAATGTTTCACTCATGGCCAACTGTATGTTGGCCTATCACGTGTCGGAGCTCCTGAAAATCAGTTTATTTTGCTGCCACAAAATAAAACTACTTCAAATATCGTTTACAGGAAAGCTCTGACTCACTAAAACTAATGGCTTTTTTTTTTGTAAATAATATTATATATGTATAAAATTTTAAAATAAAAAATACAAAAAAACATTAATAAAAAAAAATTCAAACTCCCTTTATAATTTTACTTTTTTTTAAACCCGATACAAAAAAAAGGGTGTGTGTGTGTGTATGTACCCGTGCGAAGCCGGGGCGGGCCGCTAGTTTATAATAAGTATGTATTTAAAACCATACATGTATAATATCAGCTATCTGG
Source organism: Ectropis grisescens (assembly GCA_017562165.1). Taxonomy (NCBI): domain Eukaryota; kingdom Metazoa; phylum Arthropoda; class Insecta; order Lepidoptera; family Geometridae; genus Ectropis; species Ectropis grisescens. The sequence goes on along the minus strand of CM029779.1, from coordinate 1,787,723 downwards.
CCGCCATAGTACAAGCTTTGCTTAGTTTGAGGTCAGATGGTGTTGTGTGTGAAATGTCCACCAATATTTATTTATTTATCTATACATTGGCATTTAAAATATTAGTAGTATTGAAAAACTTTATATACCACCGGTTTACTTTTTAGGGTTACCGGTTACCGGTTTACTGCGTGCCTCTGCGTAGCCCCATACAAAAGCCCTGGATCTACGTAATAAGATTTCCCTTTTTAAGGTTCCTTTTCACTTTTAAGGTTACATTTTTGTAAAAATTCTATTCCAATCCATAATTGATCTGATCCCTGAACTTCAGATTGATCAGTTTAGTTCTTATGACGTAATTGACACACATACATACAAACTTTCACATTTTTAATTTTAGTATATTTTTTAATTAAAAATAATTTCAATCCATTCAGTGCGACCATTGCACTAACACTAAACAAAACGAATATTTTAGTGGGTTAGTTGTCTTTATTACTTTTTCCATACATAAAACAAGCTACCTTTTCTTGCATATACTACATTTCTATAGAAAATAAAAAAATATGAAACATGTGGCGCAATTGAGAACTACTTTGACAAGGTTTTGCATAGTAAACGGCTTATTATACATTTTTTTATGACATTGAGTGACGAGACGAGCTGGACAGGTGCCTGATGGCAAGCAACATGCCTGCCACACAACAGCACAGTGGCATGTAGCTAGTAGAACTGGAAACTTTGCGTTGAGCATTTGGCTAAATTTAGTTACTTTGCCTATACTTGTAGTAGGTATAAAGCGATGTTGCTTTCCAAATTTTACAGTCGAAGGTCAACGGAAACACCCCAGATAAAGCTTTTTCAGATACAGACGGACGGACGGACAACAAAATACTGTAAGGGTTCCGTTTATTTATTTTTTTGAAGTAAGGAATCCCTAAAATGTACTAAATACTGATATTCTTTATTGTAAGATTATAGAGGATTTTATAGAAGCTGATAAGTAGAAGGGCTTACTGAAAAACCTTAATATGTTTACTCGGAAGTACAATTACCAAACATCATCATCAGACCAAGAAAAAATGTCATCGCGTGAGTAGTTTTTGTAAAAAAATTGTATTTCTGTGTAGTTTTTCTCCTTGAAATAGGTATGCGTCTTAGTTCTATCTTCATTTTCCAGTTCATTATAAATGCGTTCGAACATTTCAGTCGCTACAATGCATTCTATACCAGTACTGGTGTCAATCAAACCTTTAATAAAGTAGGGCGCCATTCGAAATCGTTCTCTATTGAAATTATTAAAATATTCTTTCAAAGCACCCCGATAAATTACAGCAATTGAGTCGAAATAACTTTTGGTGAGAATATGAATTTCTTGACCTACGTATCTTCCAAATGTTTCGCCAACAATTTCGTAAGCCTCGTTACGGTTTTGTTTATCTTTCAAAAGACCAGGATTTTGTACAGCAGCCTGTCGTATCGTTTTATAATAGAGCATGTTAAGATGGAAAGGTACATAGACTTGAAAATATTTATCAACTGGCAGAATGCCACGCATCCACTCCACGAACTTCTCCATGACTGGTAAGCAAGAGACATACTCGTCATTTATAAATACTTCTGTATATTTAAGGGACTGAGAAATAACATCGAGATATCTAAAGAATCTATTTGAGTTTCTTTTAGATTCCAAGAACATTTGCAAACGTTCAAAATATAACTGACCAACATTCTGAAGCTTTCTTTTTTGTGATTCTTCGTTTGTACAAAGTAGCAGATATTTGGCAAAAATTGTCAAATATAATTCTGCAGTTTTATCATACTCAAAACTTTCATAACTGTCTTTGACTGGTACTTTATTGAGGACCAATCGATTTTGAACGAAGTTTATAAGAACGTCTTCAATGAAATCATCATCGACTTTAGGAAGATTCGTTTTAATACGGAACAATAAGCCCAAAGACTTACTAAAATTAGTAGTTTCATAGATCACCTTGAATGCTTCGGTGAGGTATGTCGGCAAGATACACAAAGGCATTAAATCCGCATACTTAATAATGTTCGCTAACACATGTGGATTGTTTTTAATTTTTGGAATCAGTGGTTTTATAACATCCCAAACTCGCGGGTCACATGTATCTTTCCGATTTCTATAGTAAGAGATTGTAGCTTTTATGGCAGCGTTTGGCTTTAGTTTTGCGACAGCTGCAAAAACATTAATTTCACAGCTTGTTCTTTGAGCCAGCACAGTAGCCAATCTTGCGGTTCTATTCCACGTTAATAATTTTTGGATAATAGATTCAATGTCTACTGATCGACACGTTATAATTTTATTTGCAATAAGTTTCGCACCAGCTTTCTTCCATTCTAAGGAATCTAAATGCATGGCTGGCCTAGCAACGTGCGCATTTGCTCTGAGCAAAGCAGAAAACCGCTGATGCTCTTTGCCTTTAGTATCTAGTTCCAACATGTATGATTTAAAATCCTTACCGATTAGGAAAGCTGTTGGTCTAGCTAAACTTTTATGGAACTTAGCTTCTTTGAAAGCAATGAGAAAGAGTTGTGCCAAATCCTCCTTTCCGACATTGAAGTAAACGCTCATTTTTCTGAGAAATTGTTCAGCATTAATCGTATTCCTGCGTTTATCAGCAACAACACTATGAATAAATTTATCAACTGCCAGAATTGTGATGTCATGTTTGATTGCATTTAAGTATGATGCATCAGTTTGTATAAGATTAAAATTTTCAGTAAAAAAGTGCTTTTCGACCTATTTTGGAACGAAAGAGACGCATCATAAGGTTTTTTACCGCATCTGTATTATTTTTACTAATCTCTTTAATAGTATCAATAAGTTTAGGGTACGTGTCGAGTTTCATGCTATATGCCTGAAGAGTATCGATTGCGTGTTCTAAAATTGTAACTTTAGATTTTACATCAACTTCTGAACTCGCACTATCAACCAACATGTTCAGTAAATTCATTTTAATGTGTTGTTTTTCCGCAATTGTCAAGGAATAGTCCTTGAGAGTTGAAAAGTTTTGCAAGAACGTTGTCTTTATTATTTGTTCACAATTACAATTAGATAATAAATCTCGGATTACCACCGCGTGTAAACCTTCATTACAATCAGCTTCCGGAGCTTTTCCGTCTAAGCCTAGTCCATGTCCAAATGTCAACAAACTTTTCCAGATATCATCATTAGCGCGCCATATCGAAGTCCGTTTGACAAGACTACGAACAACGGCAGCCCGAACCTGGCAGGGTTCATTTTTTATATTCCATTAATAAATTAAAAAGTGTTTTCAAACTCTCTGATCTTCCTCCGCTTTTGCTTATTAGTACCAAAAACATGAACAAACGGTTTTGTGACGAACTTTCACTCCTCAGTTTTTTGCGCAGCTCAAATAGTGTTTTGTCAAAATTTGAGAATCTGTACTCGTCAAATAAAGCATCCAAAAATGTTTTCTTTTTAACACACTTTTTTAGACAAAAACCTACATCCATTTCAGTCTTCATACAGTACATAAACCGACTGCTCATGTCACACATTTCTCCAAAGTTATCATATCTATTATGTTCTTCTGCTTCAAGAAAAACATCTTGAACTATATCATTTGCACGACACAGTGTGTGTAAGTTTAAAGGTACAGCATATGGACATTTTTTTACAGGTTCACCGTAGTCTTTATCAACGAAAACTTTCTTTTTAAAAGCGGCTCTCTTACTAAATTCGATTCTTTTTACGAAAGGTTCCACTATCTTGTAAGTAAATATTCTTTCATGGTTGAGGTATTGCGCGCGTGCTAATGTAATTACCAGATTTTCACATTCTGCTGAAGTTAAATATTTTGCTACCGTGTTCTCATTTAAAATACGAGTAGTATACACTTCCTGCTTTTGCATAAAGCGATCCTTGCGATGAAGCATTATATTTTTTGTTAAATCTGCATTCAATCTTTTAAAGTGTGACATAAAACGTTCTTCTGCAATATCTAGAAAAATGTCTGGGTCGGTTTTTAGTATGCATTTTATACTGTTGAAATAGTCTTGTTCGTGTGCCAGATATTTACTTAAAAATGAAGTATTTTTAATCAGCTTTTCGTAGAACAATTTAGCGACGACGGGTGTCTTTTCACAAAGTAATCTCAATCGCCTTGGCGTAATTTTCTCCCAAATGTATTGTCGTTTTAATTTCATTCAAAATAACTGCATCAGGACACTTATACAAAAATTTGAAAGCGTAATCGAAGTTTTGGTTTGCGTAATACGTGTAGAATTCCTGGCATCGAGAGGGATCCTTTAAATGCAATGTGATCCAATGTTTCATTTTGTTCACAGCTGTTGTTATCATGTGAGGATACAGAGTGGATTCTAAATATTCAGAGTTAATCATATTACAGTGATCTCTCTCTAATAGCCATGTGCTTTTCAGAGCCCTACTGACAAAGAGCATGTCATCGTCTTGTAGGGTCTTTAGGATGTATTCCAAATGTTTATGTTTTGACGCGATATCAATTTTAAAGAGGTGATCTATAGTTGAATATTCCGGTGACGACAGTATGGCTTCAATAGATTCCCCATTGCTGTACGCTTCATTCACCAAGGAGTTTAGAAGCCGGTGGCGTTCTCCTAAACTGCGTCCTTTTAAGACTATTGGTAGTGTTATCGCCATCGCTTCAAAGTGGATTCGCGATGAATTCTGTGGGAAAAATACGTTCATGTAAAAAAATCCTGCAGATTGGATGAATGTATTATATACTAATATTATAAAGCTGAAGAGTTTGTTTGTTTGTTTGTTTGTTTGTTTGTTTGTTTGTTTGAACGCTAGGATCTCGGGAAGTACTGGTCCGAATTGAAAGATTATTTTTCTATTGGATAGTCCATTTATCGAGGAAGGCTTTAGGCTATAGAAAATAACTCTACTATTAATTGAAACGGAGCATGAAACAAGAATGTAACAAAATCGGGAAAAAATATTCCCCTTTTAAGAGTTTTCGTACTTTTCGTGCTTTGACATGACACATGACAGCATGTGTCAAAGATCGCGTCATTGAATTTCAGTAATCTGTGCAATGAATATAAACCTTTGCTAATTTTTTTTTCTAAATCTGAGTTGGTACGACCAATTTCCGACAGGTGGCGTAGCAGGCTGAAGAGGTTTTTTTGTTTGAAATCGATATTCTCAGGAATGAGTGAACCGATTTCAGTCATTCTTTCACCGTTGGATATGTACGGGATCCCGATGAGTGCTATATAATATACCACGGGCGAAGCCGGGGCGGGCATCTAGTGTATTATAAGACAGGATCGTGTTTTGAAGAGAAGAAATTAAAAAAGAGGAATGTACCCCACTAGATGCATAGTAGATCTGCCGTCGCATTATTTTCTCACAATTTTAATTGAGGAGCACAAATTTATGATAGTTCGACCACGTATTGCGTAGTGATGAAGGCTATAATATAACCTAGAGAGTGTGACTATGATTATTAAAGTGGATGGATGTTGTTGTCGACGCGACGCTTAGGTTAGAAGTTATGTTAGAATAGTTTTTCGGAATGAACGGGATCTGATTCGCCTATACTTACTACAGATCTACTAAAGCTGTGGAACAAGTATATTCTAAATCAAAGATAACTCCCATGGGAGTTCCACAAGGGAGTATTTTATGGCCAATATTATTTTTACCGTATATAAATGAATTACCGAAGCTTACCGAACACTTATGCGTAATGTTCGCAGATGATGCAACTATATACATACCTAAATGCAGTAATGTTGAAGAATTTAATCAAGAAATAAACAAAACACTAAACACAGTAGGAACTAAGTTAGGCGATATCAACTTGAACCTTAACGTGGACAAAACAAAAATAATACAATTTAGAAACTACAAACAGCAACCAACAGATTTAGAAACATTTTATAGCGGGAACAAGATCAAAGATGTTGACAATACTAATTTCTTGGGAGTATCAATAGATAATCACTTAAACTGGAAATCACACGTAAATAAAGTCAATACTAAATTATCAAAATATTGTTACGTTTTGGCAATTCTCAGTAATATATCATCAAAGAAAATTGCATTAAACGCCTACTATGGTTATGTTTACCCTCAATTAAGTTATGGCGTGAGATTTTGGGGTAATTCCGTTGAAATAGAATCAACCTTTATACTCCAAAAGCGATGCTTAAGAACAATATTAAGCTATTTATTTTATTACAACAATATTTATTTTTAACCCCCGACCAAAAAAAGGGGTGTTATAAGTTTGACGTCGATGTCTGTCTGTCTGTATGTGTGTGTGTCTGTCTGTGGCACCGTAGAGCTCAAACGGGTGGGCTGATTTCGATGCGGTTTTTTTTATTTGAAAGTTAATATCCGTGCGGATGTTCTTAGCTGTGTTTTTTTTAATTTCGATTCAAGATGGCCGCCGCCACAAAATGGCGGACAAAATATTTCTTCCCAACCTACCTCAATATGGGTGTCAAATGAAAGGGACTAGTAGAATACTACACACTATAAAAAAATCAAATCCAAGATGGCCGCCACCACAAAATGGCCAATTATATTATTTTTTTCACTACTACCTCAATATGGGTATCAAACGAAAGGGCTTGACTAGTAGAATACATTGCACTATGACTAATTTCAAATCCTAGATGGCCGCTTCCACAAAATGGCAAAATACATGTCTTTTTTCACAACTCCCTTAATATGGGTATCAAATGAAAGGGCTTGACTAGTAGAATGTTGTACAGATAACAAATCTGAGGTAGTCGGGGGGTTAGTCAAAATTTTTAATTTTGTTCTTGTATTTAGTTAGCTCAACGCTAAGGACAGTTTATGTAATATTTTAAAAAATAACGATATTCTCACTCTTACCTGTATTTATATAAGTATATGAAATTTGTATTTTTGTCAAAATCAACACGAACTATTTTTTCGAAACTAAGTCTAGTCGATCAGAGATTCTCGGGAAAAACAAGTACAACATCTTCATCCCACAAATAAATAATGGCATGTATCATAATAGCCCATATATCATGGCCTTAAAGATATATAATACATTACCAACCGATATTAAAGCTCTGGTTGGTAATCATTTTAAAATTAGGCTAAAGACATGGCTAATTTCTAAAGCATATTATAAACTAACAGAATATTTGAACGACTAGTGTTGTCTACTGTAAATAATGATTACAAAGGCTTAGAATATAGGATGGTGAAATTATTTTTAGTAGTTTTAGTGATCTGTTCTCTTTAAGAAATGTTATTTAACTTTAATTATTGTATGCTCACAAAGGGCAGACTGTTGTAAGTACTGGACGTACTAACAACTAGTTTGTACACAGTTTAACAATAAACTATTCTGATCCTGATTATATTCTCACTACGTGACGACAAAATATATTATACTAGCAGTGCCCCGCTGTCTTACCCACACTATCTTATCTTCCTTATTCTTATTATCTTATATGATAAAAAGTATTCTAGACCATAATCTAACAGTGTTCCATTCCTCAGCCCGAACCATATGGACCTTCTGACGCTACGTGATTGAACAACAAACATCCAAACTTACGAATTTATAATATTAGTAGACAAATTTAACCCCATGATATGTATGTAATCTTCAAACAGCCGTTTCTGTCATTAATGGATTTCGGAACAGTACACAAGTTTTGTGTATCCCCGTTATTATTTAAACACTGTAGAAACTTGCTGTCATGCTGTCTGACTTAGCACAGAAAAAATATTGTTACCAAGTAAATAAGGGCGCATTTTGTAAACTTTCAGTAAGTACAGACTGGCAACATTTCTTACGTCACACGCAGCTGATATTATTTACCATCATAAACCACCCACCGGTGACATCATCCTTCTCATCTCGGAAATCTTTGCAAACAATATCATTTTTTAGATAAGTAATTTGAATGATAAGCAATTAGTTAAAGTTATTGTGCTAGTAATTTATTTCGCCTCGGTCTTAACTGAAATGAAAGAGATCAAGAAAAGAACCAGGTCTACATAAGTTTGGTAAAATACACGATTTATATTAAAAATAGATTTAACTTACATAAGTATCATAGTCCCTTAACAGTTGTATTCTTATTTACAACACTTCATTGAAGACAAAATCCATCTCAGAACACAATCCATCCAACAACACCACACAGTCAATATTATCTATTCTACGCACACTGACATCATATTTTTTTAGCAGAGAGCATGAGCAGTGGGCAACGGGTTTGGCAACGGGGAAACGAGGCCAAGAAGTTTTTATTTATTTATTATTGGCTATGGATACTAGTTCTTCAGCCGGAGGTCAAGAAGGTGACGCCAGTGTTTCCACTCTACTGTTTTATTTCTACCCTAAATATCATTTTGTAGAAAATCGTTGGAGTGCTAAATCATAAAAATATAAATCAATGCCAAATTGTTGATTGAGCTCTAACCATTTATTAACATACTATCTATTTTCGCGCCAATCTTTAAGAATTTTGTGAGCTTTATTATTTGGTTGTAAAATTTTAAAAGACTTTGTTTATTTATTAGAGTTAAATTGAGAGACGATTTTCTTAGCATTCCATGGATTCACCGTGCGGGTGCCGGGTCCATCGTGTGGCAGAGAGAGAAACCCCGAGTAGACCCCGAGACTTGTGACTCGGGCGTAGGTTTAAGGGGCCCCTTTCTGACGTACATCAACACTCACCTTCACTACACTACTATAGTAAAGCAAAGAAAAAGGAGTAATGAAATTAAATATTTTTTTGTCTCTAGTGCCTCCTAAGCTCTAAAGTAAGTAAATGCGATGCGAAATAAAAATGTTAAATAAATGCATCTTGGGGTTTTGGCACTCATGTAAAAATGGGCTAAATTATATCGCTGTGTACAAATCTATCTACTTTACATAAATATAATATATAATAAGGCATTTTGGAATGTCAGATGAATACTTAAATCAGTAGGCAGTCAGATTACGTTGTCACAATAGCTCCACTTTATATTTTCATCAAAATGTGTTACACGGTCACGTGATCACAATACAGTCTGTGATTGGTCAACGATCACAAGGTAAGATAACAACATGTAGCTATTACAACATTAGAGTAGGATTACCTATCACTGCATCTCTGCATCCAGAGATATAAGATGATGTATTTTGATGTAAAGATTGCCCGTCAAACCGGAACATAGAGATGTTTTCACAGTATGTAACTGGTGCCACACGACCGACATTTTGTTCGTTAGAAAACAGAGGATATACCTATGTTTGGCCGCCATGCGTTCTTGGATCACCTGCCACCGGCTTTATTTAATTATTCTACAACAGTTCACGCAGGGATGACGTTGGATGTATGTGAGCTTTTCTTCATTTCAAGGTTTTGTTTTTGATAACATTGGTACTATTTCAATCCATAATCTATCTGAATCCTGAATTTCAGATCGATCGATTAATAGGATTTTCAAATATACAAATACAAAAATCTTTACTTATTGCTATTTGCACGTACATAAGAATATACAAAACATTTTATAAGTTGACCCATACAAACTGGCCTCTTGAAGAGGCAAGCTATATTTGTGTCTGACAATACAATTTGTTCTAGTTTTAATTTATACAATGAAAAAATAATTAAATAATTGTCAGCTGATTAAAGTACTTATTCTTCTTACTATATAAAAATAATATAAACATAAACAATTTCAATCCGTTCAGTGCGATCATTGACTGACACTAACGTGAATAAAACAAAGCGAATATATTAGCGGGTTCACGGTCTTTATTACTTTTTCCATAAATAAAACAAAGCTAGTAAGTAAATGTTTAATATTAGCACGCGTCAAAAATTTAACTTTTTCTTCCATGGACTACACATTTCTATAGAAATAAAAAAATGTAAAACATGTGGCGCAATTGAGATCTACTTTGAGAAGCTTTTGCATAATAAATAAACGGCTTATGACAAATTACTATTGCCTATACTTACTTGTATTCGTAGTATAAGGCGGTGTTACTTTCGAAATTTTACAGTCAAAAGTCAATGGAAACACCTTTTCAATCCCTCCCCTGAGAAGATCGCAATACATAATTAAATCTATAGAATTAATACATTAAATCTATTTTGACAAGACAAGACAAGATCGCAATACATAATTAAATCTATAGATGCGATCTTCTCAGGGGAGGGATTGAAAAGGTGTTTCCATTGACTTTTGACTGTAAAATTTCGAAAGTAACACCGCCTTATACTACAAGTAAGTATGGGCAATAGTAACTCCTTAATATCTTAAATAAATAAAGTAAATGGATTTTATACTTGAGGGTATGCACTCAAGTATATAATCCATTGAAGCATTGAAAAAACAATGCCTACAACTACTACTAGCTAGTAGGTACTTTTTTTGCGCATAAACCCCATTGTTTTTTTCTATGCTTCAATGGATTATATACTTGAGTGTATGGTTTTAATTGCAATTAAATACCCTTTTGCATTCCCACGATAAAGATTCTAGACAAATGGATGGACAGAGAGACGACAAAGTCCTGTAAGGGTTCCGTTAAGTTTTTTTGAAGTATGGAATCCCTAAAATGCTAAACATACTGAAATTCTCTATTATAAGATTATACAGGATTTTAAAGAAGCTGTTAAGTAGAAAGGTTTATTGAAAACCCTTATATATTTAATCTAATGTACCGTTACTAAGCATCATCATCATCAGACCAATTATCATCGCCTGAGTAGTTTTTGTAGAAAAATTGCATTTCTGTGTAGTTTTTTTTCTTTAAATAGATATGGGTCTTAGTTCTATCTACTTTTTCAAGTGCATTGTAAATTTGTTCGAACATTTCAATCGCTACAATGCATTCGATACCAGTACTGGTGTCAATCAAACCTTTAATAAAGTAGGGCGCCATTCGAAATCGTTCTCTATTAAAATTATTAAAATATTCTTTCAAAGCACCCCGATAAATTACAACAATTGAGTCGAAGTAGCTTTTGGCAAGAATATGAATTTCTTGACCTACGTACCTTCCAAATGTTTCACCGACGATTTTATAACTTTCGTTACGCATTTGCTTGTCTTCTAAAAGGCCAAAATTTTCTAAGGCAGTCTGACGTATCGTTTTATAATAGAGCATATTAAGATGGAAAGGTACATAGAGTTTAAAATATTTATAGACAGGCAAAATGCCACGCATCCATTCCACGAACTTCTCCATGACTGGTAAGCAAGATACATATTTGTCATTTATAAATACTTCTGTATATTTAAGAGACCGAGAAATTACACTAAGATATCTAAAAAATCTCTTTGCGTTTCTTTTAGATTCCAAGAACATTTGCAAACGTTCAAGATATAACTGACCAACACTTTGAAGCTTTATTTTTTGTGATTCTTCGTTCGTACAAAGTAGCAGATATTTGGCAAAAATTGTCAAATGTAATTCTACAGTTTTATCGTATTCAAAACTTTCATAACCCTCGTTGGCTGGTACTTTATTGAGGACCAATCTATTTTGAACGAAGTTTATAAGAACGTCTTTAGTGAAATTCTCATCGACTTTAGAAAGATTGGTTTTAATACGGAATAATAGGCCCAAAGACTTTTTAAAATTCGTTTCATTGATCATCTTAAATGCTTCAGTGAGGTATGTTGGTAAGATACACAAGGCATTGAATCCACATACTTAACAAGGTTTGCCACCACATGTGGATTGTTTTTAATTTTTGGAATCAGTGGTTTTATAATATCCCAAACTCGCGGGTCACATTTATCTTTCCGATTTCTATAGTAAGAGATTGTAGCTTTTATTGCAGCGTTTGGCTTTAGTTTTGCGACAGCTGCAAAAACATTAATTTCACAGCCTGTTCTTTGAGCCAGCACAGTAGCCAATCTTGCGGTTCTATTCCACGTTAACAATTTTTGAATAACAGATTCAATGTCTACTGATCGGCACGTTATGATTTTATTTGCAATTAGTTTCGCACCAGCTTTCTTCCATTCTAATGAATCTAAGTGCATGGGTGGCCTAGCAACGTGAGCATTTGCTCTGAGCAAAGCAGAAAACCGCTGATGCTCTTTGCCTTTAGTATCTAGTTCCAAAATGTATGATTTTAAATCTTTACCGATTAGGAAAGCTGTTGGTCTGGCCAAACTTTTATGGAGCTTAGCTTCTTTCAACGCAATGAGAAAGTGTTGTGCCAAGTCCTCCTTTCCGACATTGAAGTAAACGCTCATTTTTCTTAGAAATTGTTCTGCGTTAATTGTATTCCTGCGTTTATCAGCAACAACACTATTAATAAATTTATCAACTGCCAGAATTGTGATGTCATGTTTGATTGCATTTACGTATGATGCATCAGTTTGTATAAGATTAAAATTTTCAGTAAAAAGTTCTTTTCGACCTAATTTGGAACGAAAGAGGCGCTCCATAAGGCTTTTTACAGCATCTGTATCATTTTTACTAACTTTTTTAATAGTATCAATAAGTTTAGGGTACGTGTCGAGTTTCATGCTATATGCCTGAAGAGTATCGATTGCGTGTTCTAATATTGTAACAATAGATTTTACATCAACTTCTGAACTCGCACTATCAACCAACATGTTCAGTAAATTCATTTTATGTGTTCTTTTTCCGCAATTGTTAAGGAATAGTCCTTGAGAGTTGAAAAGTTTTGCAAGAACGCTGTCTTTATTATTTGTTCACAATTACAATTAGATAATAAATCTCGTATTACGACCGCATGTAAACCTTCAGCACAGTCAGCCTCCGCAGTTTTTCCATCTAAGCCAAGTCCACGTCCAAAAGTTAGCAAACTTTTCCAGATATCATCATTAGCGCGCCATATTGAAGTCCGTTTGACAAGACTACGAACGACGGCAGCCCGCATCTGGCAGGGTTCATTTTTATATTCCATTAATAAATTAAAAAGAGTAATCAAATTCTCTGATCTTCCTCCGCTTTTGCTTATTAGTACCAAAAACATGAACATACGGTTTTGTGACGAACTTTCACTCCTCAGTTTTTTGCGCAGCTGAAATAGTGTTTTATCAAAACTTGAGAATCTGTATTCATCAAACAAAACGTCAAGAAGTGTTTTCTGTTTCATACAAAAACCTCCAAAACCCATTTCAGCTCTTGCACAGCACAGCATCCGACTTCTTATATCACACATTTCTCCAAAATCATCATAACTATTATGTTCTTCTGTTTCAAGAAAAACATCTCGAACTATATCATTTGACCGACTCAGAGTTTGTAAGTTTTTAGGTACAGCATAAGGCCATTTTTTCACAGGTTCTCCATAATCTTTATCAACGAAAACTTTCTTTTTAAAAACGGTTCTTTTACTCAAATCGATTCTTTTCACGAAAGGTTCCACTATCTTGTAAGTAAATATTCTTTCATGGTTCAGGTATTGCGCGCGTGCTAATGTAATAATTAGATTTTCACATTCTGCTGAAGTTAAATATTTTGCTACCGTGTTCTCATTTAGAATACGAGTAGTATACAATTCCTGTTTTTGCATAAAGCGATCCTTGCGATGAAGCATTATAACTTTTGTTAAATCTGCATTCAATCTTTTAAAGTGTGACATAAAACGTTCTTCTGCAATATCTAGAAAAATGTCTGGGTCGGTTTTTAGTATGCATTTTATACTGTTGAAATAGTCGTGTTCGTGTGCCAGATAATTACTTAAAAATGAAGTATTTTTAATCAGCTTTTCGTAGAACAATTTAGCGACGACGGGCGTCTTTTCACAAAGTAATCTCAATCGCCTTGGCGTAATTTTCTCCAAATGTATTGTCGTTTTAATTTCATTCAAAATAACTGCATCAGGACACTTGTACAAAAATTTGAAGGCGTAATCGAAGTTTTGGTTTGCGTAATACGTGTAGAATTCCTGGCATCGAGAGGGATCTTTTAAATGCAATGTGATCCAATGTTTCATTTTGTTCACAGCTGTTGTTATCATGTGAGGATACAGAGTGGATTCTAAATATTCAGAGTTAATAATATTACAGTGGTCTCTCTCTAATAGCCATGTGCTTTTCAGAGCCCTACTGACAAAGAGCATGTCATCGTCTTGTAGGCTCCTAAGGATGTATTCCAAATGTTTATATTTTGACGCGATATCAATTTTAAAGAGGTGATCTATAGTTGAATATTCCGGTAACGACAGTATGGCTTCGATAGATTCCCCATTGTTGTATGCTTCATTCACCAAGGAGTTTAGAAGCCGGTGGCGTTCTCCTAAACTGCGTCCTTTTAAGACTATTGGTAGTGTTATCGCCATCGCTTCAAAGTGGATTCGCGATGAATTCTGTGGGAAAAATACGTTCATATAAAAAATCCTGCAGATTGGGTGAATTTGTTATAAGACAGTGTGTAGTGTAGGTGTGTATAGGATTGTGTTTTGATGAGAAGAAATTATAAAAGAGATCTATAATCTAAGAGTAGATCGGGATCGGATTGGGCAAATATTTCAGTTCAGGCGTGCCAACATGATTGAACAACAAACATTCAACAACTTTTGAATTTATAATTATAGTGATATTGATATAGCATAACAGTGATATTGATTTAGTGATACTATAGAAAATTGTAAATTGGCCTTTAATGAAGTGATTCAGAATATCAAATGCGTAATCGTTGTTCAACTTCAATTTATGTATTTGGCTTCTGTAAGTAGCTTTGCCGCAAAAAAGCCAAAGCCAGTGTCTAGTTAGTGGTACATTTTTCTGCAGTTGTTGCATTTTAATGCAGCGTAGCGTTGAACATGACGGGTGTTCGGTAGAGTTCTAGTCGTCTACTCTCTTTCTACGAAAAACGTAATTTCGAAATAAACTCGTGATTAGAACTGCTTACTAGTAGAACCGCAGTAGGAAAGTCGCGAGTTTATTTCGAAATTACGTTTTTCGTAGAAAGAGAGTAGACGTCCTATTACTTTTTTGTTAGTAATCAGTTTCTAACTACTGAAATGGACAAACACATAACGTCACAATTCACAATACATATTGTGTTTATGTTTGACATTGTGAGGAATTTTCAAACCACTTGTCAATGTTAAAAATGTGCCAAAATTTAACCCTATCTGCCCTATTTGTAATGTTCGAGCAGCAGTTTCTGTCATACGTGCGTTTAGCCATTTATACACAGTACACAAGTCCTGTGTAACCCCGTTATTAATAACAGTAAAACATTTTTAGATAGGGCGCATTTGAAAAACTTTCAATTCATACAGACTGGCAACATTTTTTACGTCACACGCAGCTGTTTTCATTTACCAATACCATCATAAATTCATAAACCGCCCACCGGCTTCTGAGCACCGGTGACATCATCCATCTAATTTCGAGAATCTTTGGAAAACAATAGGTATCAATTTTATAGATAATTTCGATTAATAAGTAATGAAGTTCTAAATTATTTCGATTCAGTAGAAGCTGAAACTAAAGATACAAAGAAAAGAGCCAGGTACCTATACATTTTGTATTTTATTTACACAATTATTTATCTTAATGAATAGATTTAACGTGAATAAGTATTTACCTTAACAGCTTTATGCTTATTTACAACACTTCATTGAAGACAAAATCCACCTCAAAACACTTGCTTCAACAACAACAACTCTTTTCAACACAATCAATATTATTTATTCTACGCACACTGACACTGTTTTACATTTTACATGTATGAATGGCCAATGGACAACGCGGGAACGAGGTCAAGAAGGTGAGGCCAGTGATACCATTCTACGATTTTATTTCTACCACAAATATATTTTTTTAAAGAATCTTTATAGCGCCAAATTATACAAAATTGTTCGTTGATCTCTAAATTGTGGTTGAATTTAGATTAATTTTAATTTGTAGTGGCTACTAAACTCTAAAAAGTACCAAATCTGTAGCAGTGGAAACACCGATAACAAATGAACGCCTCATGAGGTTTTGGCGCGAATATAAAATATTTGGCTTAACCATGTCGCCGCGTTATTATTTCGTAAGATGTTGATTTTATGACTTTACTAGCAGCACCTAGCGGTTTTACCTGCGCATTCTCCGTTCTCGTTATTTTCCCGAGATAAAAAGTGGAAGTGTCGAAAGTGTCGAAGCATTCACACGAGAGCTGTGGCAAGCAATGACGTTATAAAATATATGTAAATACGAGTATCATTGGTGGTGAGCGAGGTGAGCACTTAGTGAAACACACAGACTAAGTAGAGATGCACTGTCAAACATTACACTACTTGAGACAGGCTCGCCGCCGGCGCCGGCCAGGGCCCCAGGCAAGAGCGAGTCTAAAGGCGAGAAGTGCATAAAGTGGTTAATGCATCTGTGATTGCATTGCCATCGCAACTTTTAGAGGGTTATAGTTGCTACGATAAAGCTTCTGCCGGAATGAATATAGATACTAGGTAGCCTCGCGGTTTTAGTTGCGTAGTTACGTACTTAAGTACTTGCATGAACTACCAATATGGCACTATTATAATAATAATTATAAGCAATTACGGAATATACCTTAGGAGACGTGGTGGCCTAGTGTCGAGAACATCCCACTGGGCTCGAATCCCGTCTGCACTTCTAAATATTTGTTAAAAGCAGATTGATATTGGCTAGTTTGTCATCTCCTCGACCTTCAACGGTGAACGGTGAAGAAAAACATCCCGAGGAACCCGCCGACCGCCAGCGTGGTGGAATATGTGTATCATGTTGTTAGTCTAGATCTAGAATAATCAAATATCGGTGAACTTTTCACACCTCGAACAATTCGTTCTACCGTTCTATAATCTTATTACATGCATGTATTGGACTTTATTCATACTGACCGGGCACTATGAAAGCAGGGTCACTAAGAGAGGGCAATTTGATAATAATTATTCAAATAATCAAATTGACCGGGCATTATACATAATGTACAACACCTTTTGGATAGAGTAATACAAACATATTTAGTTACAATTTTTTTGCAGTCAGTTAGGCCCCTAAATCACTGTGACTCCGGATGGGCGCGCCGTCCCACCAGAAGTTCTAAGGTCAGCCTTGAGCCTTGAGACCTTCCTTTAACTTCTGGCTCCCACATTTTATAAGACTCAAGTGGTAGTAGCGACAAGCCTTAGTGGAGCCGGGGTGTTCCGAGTCGGATTTGGCTCCTAAGTAACCTAACCGGTCCCATTTGGTTAGGTACTTAGAAAGTAAAAATTAGAATCAACTTAGCGTTATTATCAAATTATCCATTTGTCACGTAGCGATATAATAATGACCAGGCAATATGATAAACAACGAAGCTTAAATAGTAATTAATCACTTTGCCCAGAGCTAGACATTATGAATAGTGCCCGGGCGTTATTAATAATGCCCGCATTAATCACATTGTCCAAGGCTGGATCGGCCTAGTATCAGCTGGAGGCCCTGGAATTGATCGAGAGACGTGCCAAAAGGCTCATAGGCAATGACACTCTTGTGTAAAAAGACTTCAAAGTCTTGAACATCGCCGAAAAATTGCCAGCCTATCGGTTTTTTATCGGATACACTTCGGAAAGTGTGCAACTGATCTGTATGATCAAATACTACCTTGCCCTTTTTCTATCGGAATGCTCGTAGCTCACAATTTCAATCAAATTTGCACACCGTGTGGAATTTTATTCAACTTGAAACATAGGATAGTTTTTATTTCGATTAATTGTCTTTATATGACAATATCCGAGCGGTTTTCCACTGGAACAGGCCGCTAGTATCTTATAGAAGCTTTTCGATATAATTGGAGTGTCTTCAAATAGAGAATTAATCGGGGTTTTAAAGGCAGGTCAGGGTTAAATCATAAAATATAGGTAGGGCAAAAATAAAAATTAAGCAAATATTCCATTATGTATTCAGGGAGCCCAGATAACTGTTACTACGAGTACACTCAAAAGTTAGAAAAGTATGTTTTTTCTCAACCTAAGAGTACTTTGTCGTAAAAAAATGTCAGGCCAAAAATTATTGCTCCTCTTAAAATGCCGCTCAAAAATACATAAAAGTATACCTAATTCCGAGCAAATCAAAACTTTTCCAATCAAAAATATTCCTATCCGATGGCAAAAAGTCCGCAAACACTCGTAACAAAGGCACTCAAACTGCAAAACACTTGACAAGACCGCCTTCACTGCATTATATTTTGATTAAGACTAATGCTTACTCCTAAAAAGACATCTCGTGAGCTCCTCCCTATAGCATTTCAAGAGTTATCCTGTCATTTTTAGTAAAAAAAATAACGCTAAATATGTGATGTGTTTTTATTACAATTTGAGTAACAATTGCATCTGATGATATTTATATACATCTAGGTCTAGTACTTCGTTATATACATGTGGCTTAGCGTAATAGCTGCCTTAGTTACTACATAAAAATATCAACAACGTGACCTCTATAAAATTGAATCAAAAACCCCAGTTTAGATTCTAAAAAAAACAGAAGAGACATTTCGTTTCCACTTTCAAAAAAATAAATATCTCCAAACTATATTGGGATGGATACAAATCCGTGTCTTCAAAATCTTAAGTGTCCAAAAATCACGCGAAGCGTATTCATAATAACAAATAATATGAGGCGTTAAGATGAGTGAACAAGTTTGTAAAATTGTTATGTAAGCTTAACATAATTTTAACAAAATAGAATAAATACGTCACCCATGATGCAATACAAAACTAGTTTAAGGTGCGACCCCCAGCAAAACGAGTTTTTTGTCCAGTTCAAAGTCAAAGCTATCTACTCATTAGCCAAAACAAATATCAACTGGTAAAATTACATTAAATTTCTGCATATTCTTGGCTTCAAAATGGTGGTTTATTTTTTTGTTAATAACTTTATTGTTTCATCTCACAACGAAACCATAAAAAGTAAAAATAATTGTAATTATCATGCATCTACTCAAAAACCTGCCATTATTTAGATTTTGTACTTACACCAACGGATAGGCAATTCCATTACGAACATTATGGTAGAAATATTTTTTTCAGAAGACGAAAATCTGATTTTATAAAGTGTTTATTCTAAAACTTTAGCGTAAACCAGCGAGAAATTGACAGTCTACTGTTTCTCTCTTGCTCTTCCTTGCGGTGTGCGATGAGGTAAGAAATACTCAAGGTAATTTGCTCGGGGTATACCCTTAACGGGTTTACATCGAGCTGACAGCAAAAACGCTTCAAGACGTACACCAGTCAAATAAGTAGTTTGCTAAAAAAAATGTGTGATATGGCTTGAGCTTCAGTAATGTAATAACTTGTGTCATATATTATTTAGTTTTTATAAAACAAATTATGCAATCAGAAGCGTCCTAATATAAAACGTATTATATAATATAAAACAAATTATGTTATCAGAAGCGTCCTGATTACATAATTTGTTTCATAAAACTAAATAATATATTACACAAGTTGTTACGTTACTGAAGCTCAAGCCATAATATATCACATATTAATTAACCCTAGCATGCTTACATACCCAAATAGATACCTACGTAATCTACAAATTAAAATAGATGTTTGAGTTATAAAATAATAAAAAAGTAGTGCCTTTAAACAATCGGTAACGTATGTGGGCAATGATAGAAAATAAGCCAATTTTATATTTGCGCCAAAACCCCATGATGCCTTTTTAGATATTGATGTTTTCAACGCTATATATTTTAGGGGGAAGATGGTCAACACACATAATATGTAATTTTAATTTGCGTTTTCTTTCAATTTTCTGTTTATAAATAATTAATTGCTGTGAAAAATAAAAATAACCTTTAAAATGTGAGTGCAATGAAATACTACTATTCAACACTGTGTAAACACTGGCTACGCTTTCTTGGCATCGTCGGCTGAAAGACTAGTATCCATGGCTATGAGTAATAAAAAAAACTTCTCGTCCTCATTTTTTGTTTGTGTTTTTAACCCCCGACAAAAAAAGGGGTGTTATAAGTTTGACGTCGATGTCTGTCTGTCTGTCTGTCTGTCGGTCTGTCTGTCTGTCTGTCTGTCTGTCTGTCTGTCTGTCTGTGTGTGTGTGTCTGTCTGTGGTACCGTAGAGCTCAAACGGATGGGCCGATTTCGATGCGGTTTTTTATTTGAAAGTTAATATCCGTGCGGGTGTTCTTAGCTATGTTTGGTTAATATCGATTCAAAATGGCCGCCTCCACAAAATGGCGGACAATATATTTCTTCACAACCTACCTCAATATGGGTATCAAATGAAAGGGCTTGACTAGTAGAGTACTAAACGCTATAACAAATTTAAAATCCAAGATGGCCGCCACCACAAAATGGCGAATTATATAATATTTTCACTACTACCTCAATATGGGTATCAAATGAAAGGGCTTGATTAGTAGAATACTTTGCACTATCACAAATTTCAAATCCAAGATGGCCGCTACCACAAAATGGCGAATTACATTTCCTTTTTCACAATTCCCTTAATATGGGTATCAAATGAAAGGGCTTGACTAGTAGAATGTTCTACAGATAACAAATCTAAGGTAGTCGGGGGTTAATCAAAATTTTTAATTTTGTTCTTGTGGTTAAAGGAGTACGACTAATATCAGGCAATTTTGTCCGAAGGTTCGTCAGCAGATTTCACGAAGGGAATCTAAGGGACTTTGATTTTTATCAGGGTAAAAATATTCTAAATTTCAACAACATCTGTTCTTCACACTTGATTGAGTCATAAGCATCAGAAATTTCACATTTATAATATTAGTAGCTGAAAAAAGGGAATCCATTTTAAACCCCGACCAAAAAAGGGGTGTTATAAGTTTGACGTCGATGTCTGTCTGTCTGTCTCTGTGTGTGTCTGTCTGTGGCACCTTAGAGCTCAAACGGATGGGCCGATTTCGATACGGTTTTTTTTATTTGAAAGTTAATATCCGTGCGGGTGTTCTTAGCTATGTTTAGTTAATATCGATTCAAGATGGCCGCCTCCACAAAATGGCGGACAAAATATTTCTTCACAACCTACCTCAATATGGGTATCAAATGAAAGGGCTTGACTAGCAGAGTACTATACGCTATAACAAATTTTAAATCCAAGATGGGCGCCACCACAAAATAGCGAATTATATAATTTTTTTTCACTACTACCCGCAATATGAGTATCAAACGAAAGGGCTTAACTAGTAGAATACTTTGCACTCTGACAAATTTCAAATCCAAGATGGCCGCTACCACAAAATGGCGAATTACATTTCTTTTTTCACAACTTCCTTAATATGGGTATCAAATGAAAGGGCTTGACTAGTAAGTAGAATGTTGTACAGATAACAAATCTAAGGTAGTCGGGGGTTAATCAAAATTTTTAATTTTGTTCTTGTGTATGTATTGCGCGATAGATCAGGCAGAGTTTACGTCTATCTATTCGACACAAACATTGTATGTAAAGTTGCTGTCATTGAAGTTAATGTTTTTAATGGATTTTTCCTACAATGAAGTGTCGTAAATAAAAATAAACCTGTTAGGGTAAGGACTTATATACGTATAGTAAAACGTAAAGTAAGTATTTTTTTGAAGATAAGTTGTGTGTAACACATAGCCGGCTCTCCGCGTACTTATCTCTTCTAGATTAAATTGGTAGCATTATTTACACATACATTTTTACTTGTTAATGCCAAATCACCAAAACATAATCTTGCAAATATTTTCAAGATCGGAAGGATGATGTCACCGGTGACTTAAGGTAAGGTGGGCGGTGCCGGTGTATGATTGTAAATTGTAAACAACTGTGACTGTGAGAGTGACGTATAAAATGTTGCCAGTATAGTCGGTTTATTCTCTTTCTAGTAGTAAAATGTACTGAAATGTGCCCCGTTTAAAAATAGTTTTTTGAAACTTCTTTTGACGCACCACAAACAGATTTTTGGTGAGCTGTGAATGAATCTCATCATCAGGCTAGGAAATGAAAGAAATGTTCAGGTGAACTCGGGACCGCCGAGTGTGCTAGAGCGAGAAAGTAACAGTCAGCTGCTGCTGTGGGGCTGTTGTCACTGTCTTTTTTTAAATTTATTGTTGGCCATGGATAGTAACCAGTCCTTCAATCGCATCTGTCGTGTCGTTGTGCTTACTATGAAATTTTAAAGCAATCATTTTTATTTTTAAC
Source organism: Ectropis grisescens (assembly GCA_017562165.1). Classification (NCBI taxonomy): domain Eukaryota; kingdom Metazoa; phylum Arthropoda; class Insecta; order Lepidoptera; family Geometridae; genus Ectropis; species Ectropis grisescens. Next base: position 1,765,612 of record CM029779.1, on the reverse strand, counting down.
TAGCTGACCCGGCGAACTTCGTACCGCCTAACAGTCAATGAATATCAATGAATGTTATGTTTTTACTGTAGAATAAATCTTAGGTATTATTTTCGGGAATTAAAAATTAAATAATTTATCTATAATTTACGAAAATTAATGTCTAAAACAAACAAATATAACAGTACCTGAACTTTGTAGACATTTTACGAAAAATAAATTTCTGAACGCACACATGTCTTGAGAAAAAAATAAAGTTGTGGCTTATCAGCATCTATTGAAATGATTAAGTATTCATTACACAAATCGAGTTTTCATTGTTAAGATGTATTCTGCTATTCGGGACGGAAGCAAATCCAACAAATCAAAAACCATGGCAATTGGTCCAGCCGTTCTCGAGGTATAATACAACACTTATACACATACAAACACGACTTTCTTTTATATATATAGATTATTAGAATAATTCAAAAGTTTTAAATAGTTGTTTTTAATTTAGTTTTCACTTCTGCCGTGCGTTTAAGTGCACAGACATTTTTTTGTATTTGCATTGAGTTTATGTTTCGAAAGTTTAAAAACTACATTCGCACAAAATTAAGCCCAACAGCTTTTAAAAATTTATTTAATAATACATAAATTTGATGAGAGAATTTAATCAATTGTAGAACATAATACTTTTCAACTTAAATCTAATCGTAGTCAGACATTCAATTTATGAAAAACTGGCTGCAACTCGTGACTTAAGAGAGAACCGTGTTTATGAGAAGAAAACTTTTACCCTAAAATAAGCTACAAGTACTAAAAACATTGACTGAAATTTCGCCTGTTAAAACGAGGCGTTAGTTTCGCTTAGGGTCGCACAGGGCACCCCTCAGGGCCGCAGAATATCGTTGGCATTAGCATATGAATTCAGTGAGAGTAATAAAGGAATAATATGCAAATAAAGCATGGAATTGTTGAAATGCCAACACTGGCGAATGTCATAAAAGTCGTGTTCCGTTATGATTATCGTGTGTTCGCATAAATCTAGTGTTGCTACTGTTTATGGGCTCTCTGGGACCGCCGGTTACCAGAATGAATTGGATAGTTTTAGAACAACGGGACATAAGTGTACACAGCTCATTTGTTACTGAAAATTAGCTCTTAAATACTTTCATCGACACAACAAATAAGTTGTGGACTATTATAATTTGTAACTAAAATAAACTACTACGAGTATTATTACAGACAATAAAGGTACAAGTAATTTCAGAGTTGAATAAAATAAAATATGTTCATCAGCTTTGAATTGTTAGGAATAATTTTTGTGCAGTTATTTTGTTGCTGGTTATAGGACTTTAATAGTTTTAGGAAACAAAATACATATATATAAACTACACACTGAATCCCTCATACTATATCTACATATCTCTCAAGTTTGACCAAATTATACATAAATGTCGTAAATATCGATTGACTTGGTGAAGAGCTTACTTGAAAAAACATCATGACACTTATTTTTTGCCATAAGATTAATTAAATTGTTAAATTCGGATTAAGTTGCCTCTTTATTACTCAACTGAGAAGGGTTCTTAGTTGAGTAATGAAGCTGAGCTCACATATTAGTCTAGATATATCCGCCATTACAGATAACCGTATAAAAACAAACAGCGACGGTGCACCTATGCGCCACGCGCGGTGGACCGTGAAATTGTCCGGCGCCCACCGCTCGCCCTGCCCGCCGCCTCATAAAATATAACTGACAGCTAATGATCTATGAGGAGTCATGCTCTGCGGCGTGACAAACTGCTATGATACAAACAAATATTCGTGATGATTCACTCATAGATGGTGAAATAATGTAACTGGTTCTATTCCGAAAATACGTCGCAAACTGTACGTTAGTCGTTGCAACGTTGGTACGGTTCGTTTCTATTCCTAGTATCAGTAGGATCGATTCTGATGCGAAAGTGACACTTATGTTGGAAATATTACCGAAGACTTAGTAACTAAATTGGACGTTTGAATATTTGGATGGTTGATACTTAATCACGTCGGAACGTTTAAACGGATAGAATTGAAATTTGCAACACATTATAGTCTGAAATAGCATAAGCTTTTTATCACTGGAAACCCACGGAAACGACAACTACGCGGCTGAAACCGCGGCGCGCTGCTAGCATAAAAGGTTGTCAACATTGTTTCACAGTTCCATAGTCCTCAGGGCAAATATTCCACTGTTTATCAGATTGCACACCGGTGGTGGCGTCAACATGCACCGGTGAATGAATCCTGTCAAAATATCCTCATCAGGAAAGATCAGAAGATCAGTTTTGTCGCGGAAGTTCGCCAACTATCAATTAATTCATCAGGTAGTATCAGCCCCGGCGCCCCCGTTAACTTGCTTCGTTTGCATTTTTATTGCTTTTTAATTTTATCTCGGCCGACAGGCGAGATATCCCGTGTCGTTGGCACAACCGCAACCTACACTACAATTGGGGCACAGTTTGGGCGAAGCAACTACTTTTTAATCTGTGGTTTGCGCTCTATTAGCTTACCCATGTATAGTTCGGCCGTAGAATAAATATGTTCGGTTTAAATGCACACTCTTTTAAAATGACACTAAATGAAGGAAAAAAGTTCACATGTTTAGTATGAAAAGGAACGTGGTTGTTACACATATTTAATTATGTCAAAGGGTAGGTATTCTAACTCTCGCGTGATATGGTTGGTAGATAAGCCTTGATTGACGAATGACGTAAACTTTCGATCATACTGAGCTACAACTACCGCTCCTAAGTACTTTTGTAAAAATCGTAAGGTAACCTTACAAAATCGAAATTATACTTCTGAGGTCTTGCGATCACTTTAATTGGATTATCTTTTAATTGGAGCTGGATCACTGCAGCGGATGGTATTGAATTTATTCTTATAAGGCAAAAGCTCTAGTCCCAGCAGTGGGAATGTTAGCTGAGCTTAAGCTGTATTCACAGACATATCATACTGTAAGTAAGATCGCGACCCACGACCGTGTTTCGGAAGGCACAGGTAATTAAAGCTTCACCTTGAACTGGGAGAATTCCGGCCTCGACTTATATTTTTCTCCATCCAAATGCAATTAATATTTTTATTACAAAAAGAAAGAAATTAGCATATCTACCTATTTAGGGCGGCATAAAAAGATAACGTTATGTCACAAGAACCATTGTCAATATTGTCCCATAGTAAAAGTTACATCGTGTAGAGGGGTGCGAGGCTTGAGAACATCCTCGTTGTGAACCCTGGGTAAGAATGTTTACTTCATCACTCACCTCGATGGTATTTCGTTGGCTGATGCCGTGAAGACTAATCGTGACCGGGGAGGGACGAGCTTCTATGCACGAACCTTGCCAAACCCCATCGAGGATCGAGCGTAGAATTTCGTTGGAGGGAGTGGAATGACTGGGAACGTTACTCAGCAGCAACGGGATAGAAGCCAGAAATTAATACATGATGAATCAGATGACATATATGATACAACCGATTAAAAGTTAAAAATGAAAAAAGAAGAAGAAGACTTTATCAGCTGACTATTATTATCATTGTATAAATTCAGACCAATGGAAACTGCGTTGCCAGACATATTGCATGCCTCTAGAAGAAGAGGCCAGTTTGTATGGGTCAATTATTTAAATGTTTTGTATCATCTTATCTTACCTGCAAACAGCAATAAAGATTTTTGTATTTGTATTTATTTGTATTTGTAGGGATAGACCTTACCGAGGAGGTGTAATCCCGTTGTAAAAATTTATATTATCGTTGAAAAATAATCTCATTTGTAGAACGAAATTTGAAATTAAAACAAAGAGTTATGAGTCGCTACTCACTCCATTGAAGTCTCCTTGTGAGGTGAGAAAACAACCAGTTTTTTTTAACCCCCGTCCAAAAATAAGTTTGACGTCGATGTCTGTCTGTCTGTGTGTGTGTGTGTCTGTCTGTGGCACCGTAGAGCTCAAACGGATGGGCCGATTTCGATGCGGTTTTTTTATTTAAAGGTAAATATCCGTGCGGATGTTCTTAGCTATGTTTGATTAATATCGATTCAAAATAGCTGCCTCCACAAAATGGCGGATAAAATATTTCTTCACAACCTACCCCAATATGGGTATCAAGTAGAATACTTTGAACTATGATAAATTTCAAATCCAAGGTGGCCGCTACCACAAAATGGTGAAATACATTTCTTTTTCACAACTCCCTTAATATGGGTATCAAATGAAAGGGCTTGACTAGTATAATGTTGTACAGATAACAAATCTGAGGTAGTCGGGGGTTAATAATTTTTTTTAATTTTGTTCTTGTTAAGTATATAGTGTCGAGACAAGTAGGCCACGTGCCTGATGGTAGGCAACATGCCTGCCCAGAACAGCACAGTTTCATGCAGCTATTGGAACACGGATAGTCCAAGTCATAACCTAGCACTGCACTGCGCTCGTCACCCAGAGATATGGGATGGTTTATCTCTATGCCCTGTAATTTCACATATGTTTCAGTCACAAATACTCAGTCCATCCCTGACAAACCAGGGTTATGGGTCAGGCACCGGGTCACGCATCCTTACCATCCATAAAGCTCAGGGACTGAAATACGAGTCGGTAATCGCAATCAAAACCAAGGCAAACATGGAGCTGCAAGAGAGCGTACCCCATGCGGTTGTTGCAATCTCACGGCACACGGGGACCTTCACATACTACGCTGACGACACCGACGACGCCATCGGTCGGTTCGTGCGGTGAGCGTGGGCTGCATCACCGGAGACCATCCGAGATTTCAACCTATAGATGGCCATCAGGGACAGAAATGCGGCCGTTGTGGAGGCTCTGGGCCGGGAGGAGGCAGCTTAGGCAAATGGCAAAAGGCAATTAGGCAAACACTCGATGTCGACTCGATTACTAGCGGAATCCCAACCGGTAGTGATCAGCTCTACAGACGAGCACTAGAATTAGATTTTAAATGTACCCAACTCCCTCCTATTTTCCTCTTCTTCTCCTTATCCAAGAAATGTGTAAAAAAAATAATTTAATATAATTGTAATGACAAAGATCACGGACCCCGGAGTCTGTGGAGTGGCTAATTTAAATTAAAAAAAAAAAATACTTGGTCCATCTACTTTGAAACAAACTACACTAAACGATCTCAGGTAAGCCTCCGCTAATACGGACTGTTCATTAAAGTCGCTGGTGCTTTCGCTGCGGTCCACCATCAGTCTCGATTACCTGCCGGCTCCAGTGGTATCTGGGCTGCTAATAACATCCATTTGTCTTTAACGGAATTAGATACCTTTTTAATGTTGTTGTTGTAGTTTGGTAAAGCTAATCTAAAGCCCTTATTACATTTCACTAAATTTAGTTGACTTTAGTTGAATTTAGCCGGTACTGAATTCAGTGATATTAGTGGTGGATAATTTGCACACAACACCATCTGACATAATAATTACATAGCTGTAAATACATACTTACTATACATAGGATCACCCAGACAGTACAAATATTTGATTACATCACACAAATATTTGCACTGGGTGGGAATCGAACCCACGACCCTCGGCTTCGCAAGCAGAGTTATTACCTACTAAGCCTCGAGGCCACTCAGCATTCAGTTAGCTAAGCATAGTACTAAATTCAGAAGCGAGGATTTCTAACTTGCTTCAGAATGCAGTCGACGAATCTTGTTTCTAAATTTGCTCCTGAATTTAGACACTAAATTTAGCCAATTAGTCAGACCTTAAGCGTAGCTTTGTTTGCAGCTATGTTTTGCGTATGTGCGTTGCTATACTCAGTAAGTGTATGTTACTCGTATAGGTAGGTATATAAGTTGGCAGTTACTCGCTATTCCTAGACTACAAACTTAATATGATAAGTATGGTTTGTAATATAGGCAGTATCATACATTCGTATGAATAATAGATATACCTAAAATAAACAATACGAAACAAAAAAAAAAAGAGTTTAATAACTATTTGATAGCCGCTCATTTACAGCGGGATTGTATCGCTGCACTGCAGATTGTGACGTGTTCATTCTTTTTCTTCCTAAATATAAATGTTTTTCCACTTGACGACACGACATGGATACGTTGAAAAGTATTTTGAACCTTTTCGTCGCACACGTTGGCGTAGTCGCCTCGCTGCCTCCGCCTTCGTTCATTCGAAAGAATATACGTATATATAGTACTAGCTTTTACCCGCGACTTCGTCCGCGCCACATATTTATTAAAGTAATTGAGGCAGTACCTACTCGTATGTCTACTACCATACAAATACACGTTTCCTAATCAAAATCGGTCTAAGTCAAAGTTTTATATTTATTAATAAATGTACAATTTACACGACAAATTACAAAGAAACTATGTTTTCAAAAAAATTAATCAAAAACAGACCTTAATTTAAAATCATATTGGGACGTTCCACCAAATTTTATTAGAGTCTACTAATAAGTAGATATTAGTAGATATATCGACTGATTACATGAAAGCAAATTTTAGTTTGTTGTTCATATTTCAAAAACCGCCGCACTGATTTCGATAAATCATTTATAGTCATTTATATGACCACCTCTGAACTATAATCTACCAACCAAAAAAATAACCATCTAAATTGATTCACAATTGGAAATACAACTGGATTGATAACCTCCTCCTTTTTGAAGTCGGTTAAAATAGCATACAAAGAGTGCCAAGATCCTTCCATGCACACTTTTACTCCTCATTTCCACTCTTTTCAACTCTTTTTCTGTGATAAAAAGTCGCCGTTGTCCTTTCCTAAGTCTAGGTAGTCTATCTGTGCACCAAATTGTAACAAACTCTTTAAGTGGCTTAGGCGTTAGACGGTAACGGACAGAGAGAGTTACTTTCATATATATAATTTCATATTAGAATTGAAAACAGGTGTTCCTGATCATTTTATAGGAGGCAGTTGTAAAAGATTACCGAAAAGTAATACGTTTACTCCTCCAAAAAACTCATTTTCACAGTTCTTAATTTAGCTTAATCGAGCGTCCATCATGCATAACATTTGATAAGACACCATGGAAATCTCGTCGACTATCAAAATTCTGTCTGATAGTCTGATACGCCATTTAGTGGCTGCGCCCATCTTAAGTATTGAGGTTGTATAGTGCACTGTATTCTTCTTGTCAAGCCCTTTTATTTGATACCCATGTTGATGGGGTTCATAAAACCTAAGTTATCCGCCATTGTGTAGAGGCCGCCATCTTGGATTTTAATTTTATATAATACATTGTATTCTACTGGTTGAGCACTTTCATTTGATACCCATATTGATGGGATTGATAAAACCTACGTTATCCGCCATTGTGTAGCGGCCGCCATCTTGGATTTCAATTTTTTATAGTATATTGTATTCTGCTTGTTGAGCCCTTTCATTTGATACCCATATTGATGGGATTAATAAAACATAAATTATCCGCCATTTTGTAGCGGCGGCCATCTTGAATTTATAATGATAATGAATAATCATAATTGTATTGTCATCAAAATCCAAAGTGTATACAACATTTCAGATTAATCGGTTGACAGGAAGAGGGCGAAATTTGAATTACTAAATTTGACCCAAGAATAAATAATAATAAATAATAAAAAAAACCCCAATTCCACCCCCGTGGGTACAGTTCGAAACTACAAAACTGCTAAAACATACATTTTATGGTTTCGTGTTAAATATCTAGACGTAAAGTTTCATAGTTCTTCAACAATGACGAAGTTTTCCATATAAACTTTCATCCCTTATTTTAACCCTTTCAACCCTTTTTTCGGAACAAAAAGTAGCCTATGTCCTTTCTCGGGATCTATTTTATCTATGTATCAAATTTCATCAAAATCTGTTGGTTGGTTTAGGCGGTAAAGACGGACAGACAGACAGACAGACAGACAGACAGACAGACAGAGTTACTTTCGCGTTTATAATATTAGTATGGAAGTATGGATAATAAGTATATATTAATATACCAACGCGTGGTAATAAACTCTGATTTAAATACCGAGTCTTTATTTTCGCTAATACTCAATACTCAAATCTTTATTGCGTCATATGTGGGTAGGTACAGTACAATCATGTGTTGTGATTATAGTTATTGTATTCGTTACATATGACCCTATAAGGGCATGGCAAAAGTGCAATCGGAACGTCTCATTTCTAGGTCATCAAAATTGTCTTGAAAAAAGTCTTGTAGTTTGTAATAGCATTTATTCTCTAATATATTCTTTAGACATTCAATAAAATTGATATTTTTTTCCAAGTCTTTTATGTCATTTGGTAGCTTATTGTATATTTTTGCAGCCATTGAGTGTGGGCCAGCGACATGCATTTCTAACCGGGATTTAGGTTCAACAAGTTTGTGCCTATATTGAGATCTAATGTTTCGTGCAGTCTTCCGAGGTTGGTCCGCAAATTTATCGAAGAATTCAATATATTTTCTAACAAAATTACAACATTCTAAAATATAAAATGAAGTAAGAGAGAGTATTTTAAATTTTATAAAATATAACCGTTTATTTTATTTGAGCAAATGCTTAAGATAAGATACATATTACAGATATTTAACATTAAGATAGTTCTTTGTCAATGTACAGTATAAATGTAAGTATGTAGGTAGGACTAATTATCTCAGCAAAATCAATTGTTCAATTAGTGCGTGTCCTGTATCCCACACTAGGGTGGTCCTGTGTCATGGGATACAGTGCCATATATGGTTTGTGAAAGTTATCTATGTCTGTGTCGGGAGTTTTTATATTAGCCAGGATACGGATACATTTTTTTTGGGCGACAAAGTGGCTGTCTGCTTCCACACTATTTCCCCAAAGAGTAATACCGTATCTGAGCCACGACGAAGCAAACGCATTGTAAGCCGTTATTGCTGTATTTAGGCATAGAATAGATTAGGTCAGACCTTAGTTCTTTTAATGCATATGAAAAGCTAGATTTTGATTTTATTTTGCTTATGTGTTTTTTCCAATTCAAATGCGTACCTATCAAGCTCTAAACCTAGTAGTGTAGCCGTATTTACACATTCTAATCTATTATTATTGTAGCAAAAGTTAATATCAAGGGGTGATTTTTGTGGGGGTCTAAATTGTATGATTTTTGTTATTGTAAAATTTAAGTCAAGACAGTGGTCAGTCATATAATTATTTATACCATTAAATATGTCAGTTAATATTTTATTAAGATTTAAATTATTTTTACAAAATGTCAATATCGAAATGTCATAGGCGAGAAGAACGCTAAATTCAGTCAAAATTTTGGGTAGTGTGTTAATGTAAAATAAAAATAGGATACATTCAATCACTCTACCTTGAGTAATGGAGTTGTTAATCTCAATAGGAGCAGATCTTATTCTGTCAATTGCCCTGGAGTCAAAGTCAAAGTATTCTATTTCAACATATTGCTTCCTATTTCTTAAATAGGATCTAAACCAGTCATGAACTGTTACTCGTATTCCTATGTCATATAATTTGTCTAATAATATGTCAAATTTGACCTTATCGTATGCTTTTGACATATCGAGTAGAATACCAACTGCGTAATTTTTACTGTCTAAAATTTTTAATATTTCTTGGACATATTTGTAAACTGCTAAGAATGTAGATCGATTTTTTCGAAAGCCGTGTTGAGCGTCGTCAAATAGATAAAATTTTTCACAAAATGAATTTAATCGATTTTGCATTACCTTTTCAAATATTTTGGAAGATGTAGGTAGAAGCGCTATCGGTCTGTAATTATTAGGATCTAGTTTAGATAATTTTTGTGAACTGGTTTTACAAGAGAGATTTTCATTTCGTCAGAAAAACTGCCTTCGTTGAACGATTGGTTTATATAAGTAAATAATAAGGGAGGGTTAGTTCTTCAGCCCATTGTTTTATCAGAATTGGTGGTAATTCATCTATTCCGTAACTGTATTTCCCTTTATACCGCTTAATTATTTGATATATTTCGTGCGGCTGTACCGGCGCTAGAAACATTATATTTATGGTTTGACAGCGGGGCGGGGGGCCTCGCGATATAATATTAGAAGGTATTCTATTTAAAAAATGCTGACTTGAGCAGATAGTAGGTATTTTAATTTTACTCTTACATCGCTAATATAAAAATATGATTCAAACAACCATGTCGAATATAAACACACACGCACAGACAGACTCGTTACAGATACAATTTAAAGTTAAAATGAAGTTTCTAACAGCTTTCTTGAAAATATTTACAAACCTTACGGACCAAAAATCCAATGGAATGGGAGTGGCACCCACGTTGACCAATAAGCAAAACATAAAACGGGTTTATTTTCCGCGCAGCTGTCGTTTGCAACAAACTAACTTCATTAGTATTTTCTTAAAATATCAGACTTTAACTATACCGATAAGTAGATCAAACGTATGTACAGTGGCCGGCAAACAAGTTGACTCATTGAAGTTAGCTGTGCATGGCTGCGCAGAAATGTTTTTAAGGTCTCTTTGGTGGAAGTGCACATGCGCGAACTTTCCTCTTGCTAACTTCATTTGGGTCAACTGGTTTGCCGGCAACTATACGTCGATTACTGTGGAAAAAGGCTAAGTGTTTTCTAAAAATATATTACGGATTACGGGTCAAGACAAGTGAGCTGCTTAGCTCAGGTTCAGTTCAATGACCAGCCTCACTACCGATCGAGCCACAAGCGACAAGGCCAGCCATAGTAAATACTAAATAGGTACCTACATTATGGTCTAGCGTGCACCGTTTTTGATCAACATTTTTCATCAGACGAGTCGCAGCCATGCGCTGACCGATTATGCGAGTACCTTATAAAATCTCGTTTACGTCGTATCGTGCAGCTTAAAACCTCCCAATCTAGTTTCGTGCAATTTCCCCAACCCTTTCCAAATGAAAACTTCCTGCCAAGTGTGATAAGATCAGTCTTCATGGCGCAGGACCGATGTACGCGATACTATCTTTATGACATGAGGGGAGGGAGAGACTGTGGACTTTATTAATCGTACTAGGAACCTGGTGAGTAACACTAGACACAACACAGAGTTGCACACACACGGTGTTTTAAACCGAAAATGACGAATTAAACATCTAAATGTGTTTTTTTTGCAATAACCCAGGGTTTCTATGGAATGGACTTTGTCGGCCAGTCAACAATCCTACTACCTCAGGGTTGTCATCATCATCAGCCTGTACTTGTCCACTGCTGGACATAGGCCTCTCCCAAGATACGCCACTCACCCCAGGGTTGTCATACAATCTGAATATGAAACGGTCCCAGGACATTTTAAAATGAAGCTCAGGATCTGAAATGGAATGTAAAGGAGATACTTTTGTCCAGTGCAATAAGTGTAGTTATTTAAAAAAAGTAGGCCCTGCTGTCATGTACACTTTACCGGTCAAAAGCATTTAGCGGCTTATAAAAATATATTTTCTTAAAGCTTATATATGTACATAGACTAAATCGAAATCTAGATACATTACAAAATAATCACGAAATGAAGGTGTTTACCCTCCACCGCGTGCGATGTGCAATAAACTTCACTTGGCGCAATGCATTTTTGATCTTTAGCTATCCAAAGCTCTCATTGAGCTTCAAATATATTTTAAAGTTAAAGTTAAACCACACAGTATACGTTTGTTCTGTTTTAGCTAAGTTACAGGTTTTTGTTGTAACCCTATTTATAACCATAGAGATTAATCGAAGAATCAACAAAAACCGATTCATTCCGTTAATCAGTAGAATTAAATTAACCCGTAACAGGCTCCGGTTAAATTAACCGTGAGTTTTAATCCTCCGTTTACCGGACGCCGTATAATCCACATATTGGAAGCGATTAAAGCGAGCCGATTGAGCTCGCAATTGTCGCATTTTGAGTGGCGATTTGCTGATTATTTTAAAGTTTAACAATTGAAGGGTTAATAATAGTGGATACTTAATACTTTTGATTAATACTTTTGTTTTAACTTAAGTTACGTTTTAAAGTTTTCATTGTGAAGGTTCTATAAATAAATAATGTATGTAGCGTAATGGCGATTAATTTTGAACTAATTAAGTAGATCAAAAATATAAAATAGCTGAATATTGGGCTCGTTGCTACGCCACCTGTCAATACATCGTAGCAACTTTAAATCTTTCTTTGACTAATGCCATATCTATTCTATGCTAATGCACAACGACTTTGCTAAAGATCATCACATGATGAAATGCATAGTTTCATAGTTAGTTCTATAAATGACATATATACAGACAAACATTAATTTTCATTTAAATCTAAATATCTTAACATATATAAATCTCCTGTCATGATGTTTGTCCGCAGGACTCCTAAACTACTTAGCTGATTTTAATCAAATTTGGACACCGTGTGTAGATTGATCCAACTTAAAAGATAGGATAGTTTTTACTTCGATTAATGGGCTTTATGTGACAATATTCGGGCGAAGCCGGAACGGGCCGCTAGTATACTATAAATTACGAGTCACGTTGTTTGTCTGCGCTGGACTCCTAAGCTACTTAACCGATCTTAAGGCCAGGTAGTTCTGTCAAATAAGGCATTTAACGCTGTCTTGTTCTCGCGACCGTCACCGACCGCGGAATCGGTGCCACAGTGCAGAAATAACATTAAAATATTAGACTATGTAATTTAAAACTCATTTTTTGTTCAAGATTTGTTTATACTGTTTATACTAGTGATAACAATTTTGTGAATTGTGAAGTGAAACGAAGAAATATTAAATTTATCTATACTCGTAGATATACAAAACTCAACCTTTTCTTTTTGGTCACACTATAAGTTGAGAACGGCTTTTCCAATTTCATGCATCTTTTTAAAATGTTTCCTAATAATTCACAAGTTCGTCAAAAATTAAAAAAAATGTGCTGAAACGTAATGAAAGGCCAGTAAAAATAGATGTTTTTTTTTGGTCAACTTTGCACTAAATTTCTAATCCAATTTTTTTCTATGAGGTAAAGATCACTTACTGAGCATAAAATTACAAAATGCTCACAGATCCAGGTAGAGCTTCAAACGCCAATTGAAAAAAAACTGTTTTTGCCGATATTTTGGAAACTATATATTTTGACAATAATTGTAGAAAATAAAATTTTGCATCTTTTGTTGCTAGTAAACTTTTTTGTAAAACTTACCGTTTACGATTTATAACCCATTTAATAATACAATTGCGATTATGCCGATAATAGTGGATGTAAATGATGTGGTCTTCTCTGATTGAAACAAGCACAGTGTACCTCGTAACCCCAAGGTTCGAACCTTCGACAAAACCCACTCTGGCAATGCGTTTCACAGCTTAGTTGTTCTTGTTACAAAAGTGGAGACCAAACTCTTCGTTCAACTCTTCAATCATGATGATGAACGGTGCTGTTTATTAGTGAGCAACGAGCAATATGATAGAATAACTTTAATTTAAAACCCCGACTACAAAAAAAATCTACACAAAAAAAAATATTACCTACTATCTAAGGACACTTTGGCGAATGAGACTAGTCTCACAATATATTAGTTACCAAAATCCATCCAGCCGTTTGGAAGAAATGTGGAAATAAAAGATTTACAAACATAAAAGTCACGCGAAAAAACATAACCCATCTTCCATTCCGGTAAAAGGGGCATGTTTATGCTACTGGGAACAGAATTCACATCTTATTATTTTTACATTGTTATCATCAAATTTGACATAATAAATCGTAATCGGTAAGTTCGAAAAAAAAAGTTTACTGGCAACAAAAAAATGGGAAATTTTATTTTCTACAATAATAATAGGGTTTATAACTTTTCAGAATATCAGCCAAAAACGTTTTTTTCGAGCTGGCGCTTGAAGCTCCACCTGGATTTGTTATTATTTTGTGATTTTATGCTCAGGAAATGATTCTAAACCTTATATAAAAAATACGAATCGGAAATTTAGTGCAGAGTTAAATTCTACGAGTAATTTTACTGCCTAAAAGGCTTCTTATCAAATTTGGTCGAGTGTCTAAATTTCTATGAACAATATTAACATTTTCATACAAAAAAAAAAAAAACAATAAATTTTGGTGGTGTCACAAACTTGGAAAAAAAAAAAATAAAATTCTAACAAAACCATACGTAGAACGTGTTTCTATGGAAAGTGTTCAAATTTGTATTGAAGTTCCTAACATTTTTTTTCTAAACTGAATAGTTTGCGCGAAAGTCTCTTCCAAAGTGGTAAAATCTGTATGCGAGGACTTTTCTTCCAAGTACTAAGTACCTTACTACCAAAGAATTTACCTAAATGGCATATAAATGCAAGTTAGGTATCATAAATGATACCAAACGCCGGCCAACGTCATAGGTTCGTACTACGTGCTAGCCCAAACATAGAACAAAACGAGGAAGTGGAGAGGATACTTAGAGCATACAAGTTGACGTGACGCTCGCTAATCAAAGCTGAATATCTAAATCTGGCATGGACGCGAGCAAATGTTAATACTTACTCGTAGATCAAAATCCATGATATTTGTTTCCAGTGAACTTTGAGCCACATTAACCGAATCAAAGTTGGTATTTTTTTATTGCCCTTCAAACCGGAACACAGTAATGTTTTAACGTTACTGTTTGGCGGTTGAATAACTGGCAAAGGTGTGGTACTTCCCCAGGCGTACTACTTATATTAGGGGATTTACGCAGGGGATTTCTCCCCTCTCATTATTTCCTTATCCCGATCTCTGATTTAACGGACGCATATTTTACCGATACTTATCTATTTTCCATTGCATCCGCATTGAATTTTTTTACTGATGTGGTATCGACGTCAGTTTTTTGAGACTCCCCTTTTGGTCTACAACATAAAGTAAACAGCGTACTAATTAGTATCAGCGTCTATTTGCAATTCCAATGAAAACGGTATCAAAAATCAAGATCATAGCGTGCTTCACTAGTAATACCTACTGATATTGTTATACTGTGGCACTATGATCGTAATATTTAAAATTTATCGGTTGTCAAAATTGCAAAATCAAGCACAGGCCCGTCGTCCGTGAGCGCCGAAACGCGACTGATCAGGCTTGCCGAACGGCGCGCTATATATATGGTAGATATTAAAACATAGTGAATAACTGATACTTTTTATCAAGTCAAGCTCTGCGAATGCGTCTATAACTTTTTAGTGGCTTTCGTTGAGTATAAAAATTTAGTAAAAATTTTAATTAGTTTGGTCATAAACTTGAAAAAACTTTTTGAAAAGGGGTAACTTTGGGATTTTTTTCTGTCAAGTAAAATTCATTAAATCATGTTACTGACTGCGAATTGCACTAGATTAGATCCTTAACTATTACATATATTTTTTTCAGAGTTTAATACACTATTTTAAAGGTCTTAAAGTTGTTTTAAAAATTCAAAATTACGGCCCACACGCCCTTAATCAAATTTGCACGCCGTGTGCAGTTTGATCCAACTTGAAACATAGAATAGTTTTTTATTTCGGTTTATAGTCTTTATATGACTTTCCGAGCGAAGGAACTGGCCGCTAGTAGATAAATAAATATTTGTGGACAATCCGCACATTATTAGCTGGTCTGGTGGCTAAGTTGGTAGTAAGTTTGGTTTCGAAACCGTGGATTGTGGGTTCGATCCCCCACCCAGAGCTAGTATTTGTGCGGTGAATACAAATATTTGTACTGTGGTTGGGTATTTATTTATTGAATTATAGGCGAGCAGCTCTTGCTGATATGCCTATATCTCAGTGTTGAAATAACAAATTATAGGTAATTGTCTGTTAAAATGATTTTGTCTTTTACTATCCATCTGTCCAGTTTGTTCTTAAAAGAGTTTAACGAGTTTGCCGAAATAACATCCTCAGGCAACCTGTTCCAGTTATAAACCACTCTGTTGCTGAGGATGTGATGTGCAGTGTTTGTCAGTGATGGCGCGTGGGACAACCGGGACTTATGACGCCGATTGTCTCTCTTATGCTCCTTTAATCTGTACAGGTTCCTTATGTGAGGGAGATTATAAAATCCATTCAGTATTTTAAATGTTTGGATCAAGTCTCCCCGCAACCTACTATCTTCCAGTGTAGTGAGTCGTAGGGCTTTTAACCTCTCTGTGTACGATTTACGTCGAAGGGCATATGGCAATTTCGTCGCTTTTCTTTGCACACTTTCAAGTAAATCAATATCTTTTTTGAAGTAGGGGCTCCAAATTTGATAACCGTATTTCAGTAGTGGTCTCACATAAGTTTTATAAATTTTAAGAAACATTTCTACAGTTATAGATTGAAAGGATCCTCGAATGACGTAAATAAAAGAGTTTGCTTTTTTTACAATTGCAGAAATGTGTTCTTCCCATTTTAAATTTTACGTAATTATAACACCGAGGTCTTTTTGCTGATTCACTGAAGATAAAGCAACACCATTGAGATAATAGGTTATTAGTGGATTATTCTTGCCTAGATGTAAGATCCCACACTTTGCAACATTTAGATTGACAACCCAGTCCAAGGTCCAGTCTTGCACTTGATCTAGATTTCTTTGAGCTGCCCAGAACCAACCAATGGGTTTGCAAAAATTTACCATCATCAGCGAAGAATGCTGATTGACTTTCAATTGTTTCAATTAAATCAGTTATGTAGATCCCAAAAAGTTGTGGAGCAGTCACCGATCCTTGTGGCACGCCACTGGATACATTCCTGTGTTGTGATAGGGAATCTCCGACTCGAACTTGAAAAGTTCTTCCAGTCAAGTAATGTTCTATCCACTTCAGCAGCCTGCCACGTATACTGTAATGGTCTAATTTCATCAGGAGACGCTGATGAGGGACTCTATCGAAAGCACGCTGGAAATCTAAGTAAATAATGTCCACTGGATTTCGTTCGTCCACTTCCTTACTCCAAGTATGGACAAACTCTAGTAAGTTGGTGATAGTGGATCTTTTCTCAACAAAACCATGCTGTTTGGTAGATATAATAAAATGCCTGAGAAACTGAGAAACTGTGTCCGTTGCCTATTTATATTTTTTTTCCATTATTTTAACCACAATACTAGTAAGGCCTATAATTCTCTGGATGTGATAATGATGGGTAACTCATTGAGTACCACAAAAAGAGATCTTATAAATTGTATAGAATCATTAGTGGATTTTCACAGTTCCGGTAAAGTTGGCAAAATTGTATTATGTACATTTCCTTATTCAACATCTTTGAGTGATAGACAAAACCAAAAAATATATTCTTTGAATGTTATTTTACACAACCTTATTTCAAACAAAGGCGGTGACTTTATATTATTTGATATTAATAATTTTATACACAATTTTGTATTGTCTAATGGAAAACAGTTCTTAGCCCGACACTTAAAAGTTAAAATTGCTAAACTGATTGTTTTTACATTGTCAAACGAGCGAACAAGGAAATTTCAAAACTTGACAAATATTGTGACAACCAACAGTGTCTGTTTAAACTGAAATCCTTGACAACAGAGAGGCCTCATTATGTTACAACAAAGCGTCGTAACAAACTAGGCCCCCCTTGCAATAAACGAACAAATAATGTTATTCAGATGGTTCAAAAGAACACCGTTTATATTTTATACCAGAATATAAACAGGCTGTTAGGTAAACTAGAAGAAATAGAGCTATTCTTGGAAAGCTCACACAAATACGATGTAATTTGTTTCACTGAGACGTGGCTATCGAAATGTGAATTGAACTTTAGCCTAAATAATTATTCAATAGGTAGTATATACTGTAGGAAATTGGCAATAGGAGGTGGTTGCATAATTTTTGTTAGCAATAATGTGAAATATAAGTCTCGAAAAGATGTAGAAAATATAACTGTTGAACGACATTGTGAACTAGCTTGCGTAGAATTGGATCGATATGTTGTTTTATGTGTTTATAAACCACCTAGTGCCGAAATTGAGATCTTCTTAACTACTTTAGAAGAAGCATTGAGTAGAATATCTGAGAAAAGTAAACAGATTGTGATGTGTGGAGACTTCAACACAGATATACTTTCGGAATCTCGTAACAAGAGCAACATATTAATGTTATGTCAATCTTTTAATTTGACAAAAGTGTTCACTGAACCCACTAGGGTCGCAGTAACTAAGAAAGGTTGTTCTGCAACCTGCATTGATAATGTTTTTGTAAACTGTGAATACTTTCATTCTGAGGTCCTGGATTGTTTGCGTTCGGACCATAGGGGCTTGAGCATTTATCTTCCTGCCTGTATGAAAAGGGCGGAAGAGAAAGTTCTTGTTAGACCCATTACATTGTCCCGCATGTCAGCTTTAAATACCGCGATAACTAATCATTTTCCAACAAATTTTGCATTATGACAATTGATGATCCTAATCATAATTATTCTGAGTTTTTTAAAATGCTGAGTACACAATTTAATAATATTTTCCATACCAAATTTGTTAATATTAACGCAAAACCGAAGTTTGCCGAATGGGCAACACCAGGTCTTATTAAAAGTCGAAGCAATCTTTACAATTTATACAAACTAAAGACATACTGCAACGATGATGCCACAAAACTATATGTTAAGAGATATTCAAGTATTTTTAGAAATGTATGTATTCGAGCAAAAGCAATATTTATACGGGATCAAATTAAAAACTCCAATAATATGATAAAAAGCACGTGGAAGATAATAAACAATGAGTCTGGAAAAATTAAAAGTCGTGAAATGATGAGCGCACTTCGGATTGGCGAAAAGTCACTACGAAAAAATCGGACATAGTAGATGCCTTCAAGGTTTATTTTGCTGATATTCCATTAGATACAACTAAACATCTAACTTCGTCTCCTCTCTTGCAGAAAAATTGTTGACAGAAAATGTTGATTGTCCTTCATCCACATTTGAATTTCATCATGTTACTGCCACTGCAATACTAAAAACGTTCAAAGATATTAAAGTTAAGAATACAGAGGACTTATGGGGATTATCTGTTAAGGTACTTGAGGGGATTATTAATAACATTGCCCCATATTTAGCAGAATTATTTAACGAATGTATAAAAATGGTACATTTCCTGACATGATGAAATATAGTAAAGTGATACCTCTGTTTAAATCTGGAAACAAAAACGAACTTGAAACTACAGACCCATCTCGGTTTTGCCTTGCATCAGCAAAATATTCGAGAAACTTGTTCTCCAGCAACTTTTATCTTACTTTAATATTAATAATCTATTACATAGTAACCAATTTGGATTCACAAAAGGACGTTCCACTACCGATGCAGGTATTGAACTAACTAATTATATATTGAAAGCCTGGGAAGATCATCATGACGTTCTGGGAGTATTTTGTGACTTATCAAAAGCTTTCGACTGTGTTCATCATGACACTCTTTTAAAGAAACTGCAGTTTTATGGGGTTTCGAAACCAGCTCTAAATTTCATTTCTTCATATCTTAAAGACCATGTACAAATAGTCGATGTTGACGGTGTGCAATCAAATGAGTCGCCTATAAGAATGGGTGTACCACAAGGTTCCATACTTGGACCTTTCTTGTTTCTTATATACGTTAATGATCTACCTTTATGATAAAGAAACATAAAAATATAGAAATAGTTATGTTCGCCGATGATACATCACTTCTATTCAAAATTAAGAGAGGAATAAACGATTTCACTGAAATAAACGTACTTTTGGACATTGCGTACAAATGGTTTGATGCAAATAATCTAGTACTTAATCCAACTAAAACGAAATGTATAAAGTTCACACTCTGCAATGTAATGTGCGGTAAACTTGATATAAGACTGAAAGATGAACTTATCGAACCTGTACAATCTACTTGTTTTCTGGGTATTTCAGTAGATTCAAAGCTTCAATGGGGCCTCACATAGAGAGACTAGCTGATCGACTCAGTTCAGCTGCCCACGCAGTTCGTCAAATTAAAAAATATCAGACGTTGCAACAGCTAGGCTTGTTTATTTTGGCTACTTTCACAGTATTATGTCCTACGGGATCTTATTATGGGGTTCGGCTGCGGACAGAAACTCTGTTTGCGTATTGCAAAAAAGAGCAATCCGTGGTCTATATAATTTATCACCTAGAGAATCAGTACGGGAGATGTTCAAAACTATTAACATATTAACAGTCCCTTCATTGTATATTTATGAATGTATAATGTATGTAAGAAAAATCGAAGTCGTCTGCAGAAATTAACTGATCTGAATCCAAAAGCGCACCATAAACACAAAATTGTATTTCCTAAGTGCAGACTTCAGAAAACAAATAACTCTTTCAAATGTAATGGTATTCGCTTCTATAATGCAATCCCTGTACAAGTGGAAGGCCTCAATGAAACCAAGTTTAAAAATGAAATAAAAAGCTACCTATTGAGCAAGGCATATTATAATATAGACGACTTTGTTAAAGATAGTAACGTATGGAAGAGAAATGTGTCGAAATTAGAATCTTGTAATAAGGTAAAATAATAGATTTTAAGACTTTTGATGTTACATTGTTTGTACTAATGTAGTATCTGTATACTGTGTGTATTGATTATTTGTTATATTGTCTTCGACAAAGCCTTTTTACAGCTGCATGTAATTGACTAGGCCCCTTTACAGCTGCTTTATTCTTTTTGACGTTGTTATTTTATCATATTATGTACACAGATTCTTTGCCTTTTTGTAAATGACGTTACCAAGTGTTCTTATGAATTTATGGTATGAATAAATGAATTGAATTGAATTGAATTGAATTGATGCATTTTGTCTCCCTTCTTAAAAATGGGAGTGACTACAGAATGCTTCCAATCTTGAGGCAGTTGTCCAGCTTCAAAGGAAGCATTCATCAGAACCGAGAGATCAGGGCAAGTATGTGAGCACAATTTTTTAAAACACAGACTGGAAGCTGATCTGGCCCTGGACATGACTGAGAGTTAAAATTCTTAAGAGTTTTTATCACATCTGATTCAGAAAAGGTTATGTCACACAAGCTATCTTTTACACGTGGAGTAGATGAAACTGTAGATGTAGCGAAAGCATCAGCTATTTCACAAGGTTGGGTAACGAGGTCTCCATTGTGATTCCTAATTGCCGGAGGTATGCTAACTTTCGACATAGTACTTCGTCTCATGTGGGAGTAGAAAGCTTTATCACCCCTACTGATAATTCCAGGTTCATAACTGGCCCTTTGTTTTCTGCACAGTGCAACACATCTGTTGTTCACCTCCCTTAACTTGTGATAGTCATCTACATTCATAGAAGCTCTGTATTTAACCCATAGTGTTTTTTCTCAGATATCAATTTAAGAACACTATTATTAATCCATGGTTTATTTTTTGGCTTGGATGTTATTTGCCGCAATGGGGCATGGTTGTTAGTGGTGATGTTGATTGCATTTAAAATACCACTCCTTAGTTCCTCAGGATCATTAGATGTAGATATCATATCCAAATTGTTGCTAAGTTCAGTGTTAAAGTTGTCATAATCAATAAGATTGTAATTCCTTCTTAGCCGAGGTATAGAATTTTCTTTACGTGTTAAGCATTGAATGGTAAAATGTAACACTGAGTGGTCACTTTTTCCTATGGGAGGCAAGTGAGCGACATCATGAATTAGAGTGTCCTCATTCACTAAGATAATATCTAACATTGATGGCTGTTGATTAACCTGGTGTCTAGTAGGACTTTTCACTAACTGATGCAGATTACTGGATAAATACATGTCGAAGAAAAGATCTTCCGGTTTGGACATTTGGTCACCACTGCGACGTTGAGTTACAGTGATAGGCCATTTCAAGTGCCTATAATTAAAATCCCCAGCTATCTCTATAGTGTTATGCTGAGAGGCAGATAGAAGATTCTGCATTAACTTGTTATCACGACTTTTCCAAGTCACTTCCTCTGTATCATCTGGGCGATAAACCCCAACTACCAAAAATTTATTAGATCCATATTGGATATCAATGTATAGTGCTTCCACCTCATCACACATGTACCTATGATTATTTCTCGCTACAATAGGAACACCACACAATTGATCCCTCACATACACAGCAACACCTCCACCCTCGTTTTACCTTCAGATTTAGCCTTTTGTGTTTACGGTCTAATCTAAATAAGGTGTAGCTTGGTATATTAAATGAGCTGTTACGGTCTTTAGAATTAAGCCAAGTCTCAGTGATTACAACCACTGATGGTTGGTAAGAGTTTACATGGGCCATAAAAAGGTCAAATTTGGGGCGTAACGAGAAAAGGTTTGTGTACATTATAGTAAAGTCACTGTATAGATTTCGATTGCTAGGATTGATTAGTTTTTTGGAACTATTTTGGGAGTGCCTTTAATATACTTAATGGTTAAATTAGTTTCCCCATTCTCCGTTCTATGCTTAAGTGCCTCACGTGCCAAGCTCTGCCCTCTGTTCTGGTGTTTTGTCATCGTATATTTTTACCTCCCGGCTGGCCTTGCTCTTATTCTTCAATATGCAAAGAGCATCTTGTCGACTCTTGAGGATTACCTTCATAGGCCTCTGCTTCCCTGCCTCACGGCGACCGAGGCACTGCACTGACACTACCTTATCGTCAAAACTGCCACCATTTACATCATGATGAATTTTATTCACACATTTTTCATCAAATAACTTAGCCTAGCCGTCATCAGCTGCACTTTCCTTCACACCGACCACTATCAGGTTATTTGCTCTCTTTTCACGTTCTAATATGTAGTTCTTCGACTATAGAATTAGTGTTTGGAACCGTAATCGGCGACGGTTGCGGTAAGAACGGCGACACCACTGACGTGCCATCCTGACCTCCCGACACGGGCACGGGTGTTGTATCCTGCCCACCGTTACGCGTCTCTAGCAGAAGCACCTTGATTTCTTCGACCTCCGCTTTCAGTCCATCGTAAGACTTAATCAATTTCGGCACTTGGAAAAGGGCCTCCCTGCACGGATCGCACAGATAAAGGAGCGTTCGTTTACCCTTTAGCCCCATGACACGCGCCTCACTACTAGTGAGGTTACTGCACTGCAAGCAGATGTGCCGCTTGCATCCATTGCATTTAATAAGTATATATTTAAAAATCTAGATATAAGTATCATATCAGCTATCTGGCTCCCATAGTACAAGCTAGGTTGGGGCTAGATGGTGTTGCGTGTGAAATGCCCACCAATATTTATTTAAATGTATGATTGACTAGATTTGGAATACAAGAAATATTTTGCACAGTCCGCTCTGGAAGTACCCACTACTCCTTTGCCAGTTATTCTAACAGTAAGCAGTAAAGCACAAACGTTACTGAGTTACAATTTGAAGGGAAATGTTTCCAAAATAATTACAGAGTAAACAGATGAACTATCTTATAACTCTAGAAGATGTGCACACTTGCGCAGTACAGTATTTTTATTCGATGCGACGAAAAGTATTAAAATTAACTTAGTTGTTAAGTTGTTACACATGTTTAATTATTATTTATGGTCGGTTAACCATACCATATTATGGTTGGATCATATCTCATGTGAGTTACTGGTTTACCTAATTAAATATGTAGGTACTCGTAATTAAAACATTTATTAAGAAAATATATTTTTAATCAACGGCCAAAAAAAGGAGTGTTATAAGTTGTCGTTGTCTGTCTGTCTGTCTGTGTGTCTGTCCGTGGCACCGTAGAGCTCAAACGGATGGGCCGATTTCGATGCAGTTTTTTTATTTGAAGGTTAATATCCGTGCGGATGTTCTTAGCTATGTTTGGTTAATATCGATTCAAGATGGCCGCCTCCACAAAATGGTGGACAAAATATTTCTTCACAACCTACCTCAATATGGGTATCAAATGAAAGGGCTTGACTAGTAGAATACTATACACTATATCAAATCCAAGATGGCCGCCACTACAAAATGCTGAACTATATTATTTTATTCACTACTACCTCAATATGGGTATCAAATGAAAGGGCTTGACTAGTAGAATACTTTGCACTAAGACAAATTTAAATCCAAGATGGCCGCTATCACAAAATGGCGAAATACATTTCTTTTTTCACAACTCCCTTAATATCGGTATCAAATGAAAGGGCTTGACTAGTAGAACGTTATACAGTTAATCCGAGATCCGAGGTAGTCGGGGGTTAGTCAAAATTTTTAATTGTGTTCTTGTCATTTTAGTGACACATTTGGCACAAGACTAGTATAGACGCATACGAGTAGTATAGCGATGCAATAATTATTTCCTCTCACACGTTGAAATTATCACGTTTTATCAAAGAATTTACATATACTACGTATAATCATCATCAATACATCTAATGTCACCGTCGTGACGTGATATTGTGCTCCGTGTTTAATATTATTTTTTGGTGTTCAAATATGGCTAAAATACTCGAAAACCTGGTTCGTGGATTGACGAAGACCGTGGAAGAACTTGTTGACAAAGTGGAATCACTGCAATCCAAGCTAGATTTGCAATCTGAACAAATTGCAAAGTTAACATCACAACACAACGAAAAAAGTACCCGCATTTTAGAAGATTACACAAAGGACGGCGCTCCGACCGCCGAAGTGACTCAACTGCGGCCCGTAAGAGACGCCCGGATAGCTGCAACCGCCGCAATAGCTGATAAGGCCAACGCTACTAAGAGAAGCACGAAAAATACTGCACCGAAACAATTACCCGGTTCACATACTAAAGCAAACATAAGCGAAAGTGTGACGAATTCGCGACCGGCGACTCCGGCGCCGCCTGCAGCACTGGCGGCCGGCGCGTCCGAGCCCCTCGTCGCGAAACCGGTTCCCGGTGTAAATAAACCGGTAAACAGTGACTCTGCCGGAGACTGGCAGGTAGCTGACCCGCGGCGGCGCCGGCGGCGCGCCGGCCAGCTGGCCACTCCCGTGACTGTAGGTATGGCGAAAGATGACCACGGCCTCCAGGTCGTCGAAAGAATCACATACATTCAAGCTTGGCAGTTTAAACCGGATACGACGATAGATCAGGTCAGAGGGTTTTAAATAAAATCGTGCAAGCCGACTACTTCATCGAAAACGGCAAATCAATCTGATAGACACGCATCGTTCATAATAGGTATGCCTGAAAGCGTGTCTTCTCGCATCACAAACCCGAATGTGTGGCCAACGGGACTTCGGTTCGCGAAATGGTTTTTTCGCGTTCGCTCGCAGCAGAGGCAGCAGGCCTCGGGCTAGCGGACGCGGGCGCGCCGGCCCCGGGCCGCGCGGGACCAACAGCTGATGCGGCAAGCGACGATACTGATAAGAAATCCGGTTTTGTTACAATTTGTGTGCAAAACGTGCGCTCTTTAAGAAGCAAAACTAGCCATCTTGAAGTGCTTTTATTAGATGATATGAAATGTGACATTTTATGTATAACGGAGCACTGGCTTAAGTCGGCTGAATTAAAATGTGTTAATATTAATAATTTTGTACTCGCATCGCACTATTGCCGACAGAACGTAGCCCACGGCGGCTCGTGTATTTATGTTCTTAATAATATTAAATGTAAAAATTTAGAACGTATCTGTAATCTTTCAGTCGAACAAGTTTGTGAAATATCTGCGATCGAGTTGATAGATAGGAATGTTATTATAGTATGTGTGTACAGATCTAACTTGACGAGTACTTCATTATTTTTCCCTGTGCTGGAACGCCTTTTCGATACGCTAATGAATGACGGTAAGGAATTTGTAATATGCGGGGACATTAACATTGATACTATAGACCCGAATAAGTCTGATTTTAAAAAAATATCAGATATTCTATCATCATTTAATTTGCATAACATTGTTGACTTTCCCACTAGAGTGGAAGGCAGTTCGAGCACGAGCATCGACCACGTATACGTGAGCCGCTCGGCGGCCGGCGCGGGCGGCGCGCGCGCGCGGCCGCTCGTGTCGCTGCTGTCCGACCACCTCGCGGTGCGCGCCGCCGTGCCGTGCGGGCCCGGCCCGGCCCGGCCCGCGCGCCGCGCGCGCTGCTACAGCCGCGCCAACAAATACAACTTTGTGGCCGCGGTGGCGGGGACCGACTGGGAAAAATCATAACAAAGCATGTGAGCTCGCCTGGCGACATGGCTCAGGCTATTGCTAACGTGTTACAGTACCACAACCAAGTTTGTTTTCCTTAAAAGTAATGACAAACAACGCTAAACAAACAGCATGGGCGACTAACGCGACTATCAGTCTAAAAATTTATTAATTGACATGTCCCATTTAAAAGCGAAATATCCTTACGATAGCGAATTACAATTAAAATTTAATGAATTTCAAAATAAATATGACGACCTCCTGAAAAGTGAGAGAAGCGACTACTTTACAAAGTACATTCATAGTTCTGAGAACGTAACGAAGTCAATGTGGGAAATTGCCAGGACTGAAACCGGTAAAACTCGACATCGTATCGATTTCACCGAAGTTCTGACGCGCCCCGACGGGTTCAAATTTCCTTCGAAGGTGCACGCCGTGGACGCCGTGAACGAACACTTCGTGTCCGTGGCGGCCGCGTGCGGCGCGCCGGCGGCCGACGTCGCCGCCGCGACGCGCGCACTGGCAGCGGCGCGCGCGCCCGCCGACCGCTCGCTGAGACTGAGACATTTCACCGCGCTCGAGGTATACCGGATTATTACGTTTGGAATAGCGCATAAAACATCGGTTGATATATATGGGATTACAGCGTCCTTACTGCACGTAGTGGCGGAGCCGGTGTCGCCTATTTTATCGTGCTTGTATAACGAAAGCTGTAAAAAGGGAATCTATCCGTCGGCTCTTAAATACGTTAAGGTTTCTCCGTTGTACAAGGGCAAAGGTAAGTTAGAGGACGTCAATAACTACAGGCCTGTATCGATTATTCCAGGATAGCTAAAATATTTGAGCACGGCTTGAGTACGAGGCTGACGCAGTACTTGGAAAATTGCGAGGCGATGAGCGACAGGCAATACGCGTACCGGAGCGGGAGATCCACGACCTCGTTGGCCAGAGAGCTGATCCGTCGGATAATGCAGGCGCGCGAGGATCAGATGCAGGTCGCAGTTATATTCTGTGATCTTTCTAAGGCATTTGACGTGGTAGATCATGAGGTACTGGCAGCTAAGATGAACCATTACGGAATCCGTGGCCTCCGCGCTGAAGCTCCTGACGGACTTCATGTCTGGAAGGCGCCAGGTTGTCGTGGGAGACGGTGGCGGGACGAGATCCCAGCCGTTGGAAACGGTCATCGGAGTGGCCCAGGTTCCTCGCTCTCCAACATCATGTTCTCGCTCCTCCTCAACGACCTTCCTGAGAGCATTCCTGACGGGCACGCGCTTATGTACGCTGACGACGTCGCAGTCGTTATAACAGCGCCGACTATAGACGGGTTGGAGCTGAAGTCCAATCGAGCGGCAGCCAGTCTCGATTACTGGTTCCGAGTCAACGGGTTGATGTTGAACGCCGGAAAACGCAATTCATGCACTTCAATCTGTCCGGCCGAAAATATAGACCCCTTACTGTCGGAATCAACGACGTGAACATTAATCAGGTTGAGTCGACTCGATTCTTGGGCTTTCAGCTGGATTGCGCACTGACGTGGGAAGACCACATCGACGGAGTTTGCGCCAGGATGGGTAGTGCCTGTTTCGCTCTGCGGCGTGTAGCGAGGATCCTACCGCAACCCATGGTCCGGCAATGCTATTTCGCATCTGTGCATTCGCTCCTGCAGTACGGGGTCGAGCTCTGGGGGCGGGCCGCCGACTGGGAGCGCGTCTTCAGAATGCAGAAGCGGGCAGTACGAGCGATTGTGCAGGTGCCACAGGACACATCTGTCTTGCCATACTTCCGGTCCATGGGTATTATGACACTAACGAGTGTGGTATGTCTCCAGGCAGCGCTGTATGCCAGGGACCACCCGGAGGAGTACTCCAACCTGGGGCACACGCGAGCGCGCGACACGGCGCGGCACGCGCACCGGCTGTGCGCGGTACCTCACCGCCTCGCCAAGTCTGACAAACTTGTGCATGTGGCGGCCACGGAGGTGCACAACAGACTTCCGAGGGAAATAAGAACTGCGTCCTCTAGGGGATCGTATAAATGCAGTGTAAAGCAATGGCTTGTCGAACAGGCGTTCTACAAGTACTCGGAAATGATGAAGTTGAAATTAACTTAACTCTAATTATACTTAATGTAATTTTACTATGTGTCGGTACTTATAGTACTTATGACATTGTTATTTTTTTTTAATTCTTTATGTGTCTGACATCTATTTTAATTTATTGTATTTAATGACATGGTGATTTGAATTATTGTCTGACATTTTGATTTATTTTTTATTTTTATTTTTTTTAATTGATACTATCCTACTACTATGGGTTATATATTCTTAATTAATTACATTTTGTGTAATTCTTTTATATTGAATTTTGTGACGTGTAATATTTTTTTTTATCAATAAATATGATTATGATTATGATTATGATTATAGAGTTGGAACAAACGCTTTACACCGAAAGCACGGGTCTGATCGCTCTTGTCTTGTCGGTCTTGTGGAAGTGTCATACTTTAGTAGCGACACCTCACTCTATTGCCATAGCAAGTATGCACGCCATCTGCTTACGATTGGTACAATGGAACCGTCGCTCGTCATTTGTTTAGCCATGCCATTTTATATTCATATTCTCTCGCGTCTGTCAGCCAGTCGATCCACAATAAGCCATGTTAGTCGAAATAGACGTCACTTTCTCTGAGTAAGCACAATAAAACTTTTCATATAAAGCGGGCATCTATTTTTACAATCATCACACGTTTTTATTTGACTCTGGACAAAATTACATCAAGCTCTTGAATGGCTGTCGTAAAATTCGCACCAATTTGGATTCCCGGGGGTCCGGCGTCGCCAGCTCCGGAGTAGAGGAACGCCGGGTAATAGAACGTTGTTGTATAATAAGACGGTAAAGTGAGTGTTTTACGCGGCTGTCGAGACGCGCCGCTGTTTTCACGTTTTTTTTATCTCCGCGTCTGATGAGAGTAGAAGTCGATGGGCACTTTGCTCGAATCTGTTCCTTGTTTGGTGTTGTATCGCTTGCAACTGTACCTACACTTAGTTCGAGTTTTTGATGTAACTATACGGAATTTGGTAATTTTTCGTGGTGTAGAATTTATGTTTGTACTTGTAGACTCACGGTTTTAGCCGCACAGATCCTGTTCCCGTTATTTTTCAACGATAGAAAGTAACATAATAAATGTGCTATTCTAGAATAACACTATAAAGTACTTAGCTGTACCCTGCCACGCTTCGCGGTGGCACATTGTGATGCAAAAAAAAGATAAAACAATCCTTGATGCGGATTATATATCACTGTAAAATTTCAGCTCGATCTGTGCAGAACTTTTTTTAGTTTTTGAAGCGTACACAAACCAACGTAACATTTTTATAAATAGAAATATAACCTCTACTTACGATTTGGTGAAAGGCGCAGTTCGATCACGACATAATCACACAAATGTTCCTTAATTTAAGTGAATATTTAATTCAGATTGTATAATAATCAGAATCAGACGCAATTTTTTTTTGTAAATGAACAATGCAATGAGAGTTTCTCTCTACTTAGTCTATGATGTAATGTAATGTCAATAAAATATAATGTCAATGTAATGTCAGTCAGTGTTTTCATCGCTTCAGGGAGATGGCGCGGTCATTGGTACACAGCTGATCGTTATAAAAGCTGTTTTTTCGCGCTCGCGGATATAAGATTGATGCAAAAATTAGATAAAAACAATCCTTGATGCGGATTATATATCATTCTAAAATGTCTTTAAGTTAAATTTCTTTCTTTAAGTACTTTTTGAGATTTTGAAGCGTACACAAACCAACATAACATTTTTATATATAGAGATTATAGAACTGTGTGTAAATTCGAAATTTGAGGTCTAGGTTTTAGATTCTCGTGCTCTAGAAAACAATATTTGGTAAGTACTTATTAGCAGAACTTATCATGGTTACCAATTCCCAACAATAGATTTCTGTTACATTCAGCGGGACGCTAATTAAATGAAAATATAATTAATATTGCACATTGATACGTGTTTGGCGTGAGTTGGTGTTGAGTGAGGATAGTCTTCTTGACTATACATCCAACCGAGGTACGACATCCAGCCATCAAAACATAAACCAAAATATTACCTTTCATTCGGCAATTAGAGGGTTTACTCTTAGCAGGTCGACCGTAAGACGTTAATCCGAAAAGCCTGAAACAATTAATGGCAATCCGAGCGGGGCTGAGGAGCCGAGCCGACCTGAGGAGCCTGAATAATGGCATCACACGGCTGAGGGCGCCGGCGCACCCGGCCGCTCCCACGGACTTTCCTGCATAACTTCTTTAAACAAACGCTTCTGGAAATCATTCGCGTTGATTCGCGTGTTATTAAAAGGAGACAAATTTGAAAAAAAAAATGGCAGTCATAGGAACTGCCGATAGAAGTAAAACTTATAACTCAAGATAAGATAGCTTATTTTGGACACTACGCGGGTGATACCGGAAGGGCGTGGCTATGAGCATGGCCATCCAAAAATTCGCCAGCAATGGGAATGGCTGACGCATTTCCAGGTGACCAATAGCCATGATCTCGAGTTTACCCGAAGATATTTATCATTGTCGCGCGGACGCAAGAATTCAATTCATAGCCCACGAAAAATCTGTTTGTGATGCGCCAAAAGAAGTTCTCAGTTCAAAAATTAAGAGATCGATTTTAAATAATGTACATGAAGCGGTTAAGGAACGCCGTGATGAAGTTGAGTGCCAACCCGATATCCGTGGTGCCAACTATATCTTTAGTGTAAATGCAAATTTTTTATGATGCGAGCGCACATCGACACCCTAATTCGATACACTGAATACTAACTTCAGCTTCAACTTCAGCGCGTTTTGAAGTGAAAACTTCTTTTAGCGCGCCTCAGACAGATTTTTCGTGGGCTGTGAATTGAATTCTAGCGTCAGGCTCGGGAATAATAAGAAATCTTAAGGTAAACTCGGGACCATGGCCAATGCCCATTTAGAAATGTGTCAGCATTTTCCATTGGCCATCTAGAAATGCGTCATGACCATACCCTCCGGCTTCACCCGCGTAGTTTTCAAAGTAAGCTATCAAATTCTGAGTTATAAGTGTTCACGTCCATTGGCTGTTCTTATGACTACCGATTTTTTTTAAAGGAACTTATGGCAGTTAGCAGATGGCAGCTTCTACATACTGCCTAACCAAATTTGGGCTAACGCAGAAGGATTGTATTTGTATGAGAGCCAGTGGTATCCAGAAACTATAACTGTACTTGGCAAGATAGTCTGAGGTACCACAGGCGGTATTACAATAACTGACAAAGGCGTGATACTTCTCCAGATACTCTGCAAGTACTCTACTACGATTACTACGACTATAAAAGTGAACACAGTAATGTGAAAACATTACTGTGTTCCGGTTTGAAGGGCAATGTTTCCAGAGAAATTACAGGGCTTAGAGATACAAAATCTTAGATCTCTGGGTGACGAGCGCAGTGCTAGGTAATGATTTGGACTCTTCATGTTCCAATAGCTGCGTGTCACTGTGATGTTATGTGGCAGGCTTGTTGCTTACCATCAGGCACTAAACATAGGAAACATTGCCTTTCAAACCGTAGTATAGTCATGTATGCGGTATTTACCCAGACAGATTCCGCAAAGAATCCTACCACTACTGAAACCTAGCATGGTAACTACACACTCTAACTAGATTATCTTCTCACAATTACTAAGAAAATGTTCCATCAAAGAAGCGTCGTTTGTCAAGCCGGAAGTTAAGCTATTAACTTAGCGTCCTATCAGCGTCAACTTAAACTTATAACTTAACTCTGAACTAGGTGACGTAATCGTTATTGATGTGCTCTTGATGACGTGTATTAATTGCTTGTTATTTAGTAATTATCTTGAGAAAATATGAAGATAA
The DNA here is from genome assembly GCA_017562165.1 of Ectropis grisescens. NCBI lineage: Eukaryota > Metazoa > Arthropoda > Insecta > Lepidoptera > Geometridae > Ectropis > Ectropis grisescens. The sequence continues at coordinate 1,733,737 of CM029779.1, read as the reverse complement.
AATTTGTGTATTAAATTGAGCTGTTTTTAAGTATTAGGTATGGGTTTACCGCCATCTCGCAAGTGACGATGCGGTCTACGATGAAGCGTGCTTACCTAAAAGAAGCCGATTCACTTTCGATTTGAATACACCATGATTGTAAGCATCGAGATAACCCACTCAGGTAACGCATTCCTCAGCCTAGACGTCTTCATTTGAATCCTGAATGTTGATTGTAGCACGCTGTCAACTTCTTTTGACTTAAATTATTTTTGTTCTGACACTACGCTGCTACAACTCTACTTAAGCATGTTAGTGACACGAACCCATAAGGTTTTACCCAACCAAAAACAATACGAATAGAAAAGTTTTAGAAATAAAGCAGTCATAGGGACTACCCATAGAAGTGAAGACTTATAACTTACAAATTTAAAACAGCGCTCATGTTGCGCAATAAATCCTCTCCACTCTATTCTACTCTAGATATATAGTTATAGCTCAAGTGATATCATGCTACAATTAAAATCCATGACTAGACCGAAAGGGCTTTTACTCTGCTTTTGTGATTTTCGATATGGCGAACTCTCATGATTTTACTCATATAGGAAGCGCCCAACGCGTTGGTAAACTCCTAAATGAGTTCGCTCCGCTACTCCGACGCCCCAGACGCTACGCTGCCACACCACCTTCAGCTATTAGCGTGTTGGTAACGGGAATCTATAAGATTTTTGGCTACTATAAAGTGCTTAACGGCTACAGACGTCACCACTTCAATATTTTCGATCCTTCACAGCAGAGTGTTCACATATTTTACTTATTCTTTATCTAAGCTTCACAGATTTCAAACAAAACACTATAAAACTACCTGCACAGATAGTTTTAGCTCACTACCTGAATGAAACGCAGCAAAACTATCGCAGCTCACCGAATCCCTCCATTACGCACTGCTCCCCCACGTATCACAATCCGAAGAGGTTCCCACATTAATATGAACGAAACCGATATAAAATTAAGTCAACAAGTTCCTTCCAAAAATTATTCATAGAAAATCCCCCGAGGTGAGAAGGAGGGGCGAAGGGCAAGGGGGAAAAAAGGAAAATGTTGGATAAGTTCGTTCATGAATTGGAAATGTAATTTTAGCACGTGGACTTCCAATTGTTTCGGCAGCCATTGTAGCTGTAATCGGCGCATTGACGGACGACCAGCTTCGGGCTGAAGAACTAGCCGTGGTTTTTTGTAGAGGTGAGGGGAGTTGTGTTGTGTTTTTCTGATTTTTCAACGAGATTGCCCTTTTTCTATCGGATTCCTTGTGACTCCAAAAGCGTGATCGCTTCGAGCTTTCCAAAGACTCAAATGAAGAGGTTTGACACCCATTCCGTAATTAAAACATCTAACTGTGAACCTAATGTGTGTACCTAAGTTACTTACTTATGGGATGTAGTGCAGTTCTTATTGCAATGCAATAAAGGCTCTGCTGAGCTGAGCTCCTTTAAAAATATAATCTGAGTTTTTTCAAGTCTATCGTGAATCGGTTTCTTAGTATATGAAAAAAATCTGCATGTAATTTAGTAGGTACATAGATAGCACCTAGTCTGGAATAACACATAATTATGCTACTTTTATTTCGGGAAAATAACCGAATCAGAAACTACGCCGATGAAACAACGGAATTCTACTAACGATTTCATATCTATAAAAGTTCATAAATTAAAAACATAATAGACTCAAGGGCAACGCGATTAAACAATCGTATACTTAAATACAGTTTGGCTCATTTGTTTAACTTTGTTTAAAAATATAAAAATTATTTGTTACATCTTTTCCTAAAATAAACATGTTTCCTGCCAATTTGTAGACGCAGGTATGTGATCTCAAGAGGCCTCGCCGGCCGGTCGCGTAATAGGGATATGGCAAGTTTACCCTGCAACCTCGGGAGCTCGCTTATTTACTGGTAACATTTAATGGCCAGTCTTGAAAAGTGCCTCTTCTGAATATATTTTAATGTTGATACGTCTGAGTCTGAGAGGAGTCTGACTCTTAAAGTGTGTGGAGTCTAGAGCAACTACCTTCTGAATAGATCGTCGTTTAGAAATTTATTACTCAAATAATTTGCTTTTTTAACTATATAAGGATTAAACTTGACCGCCATCTCGCCTGATGTTAAGCGACGATGAGGTTTACGACGGAGCGTTTTTACCTGAAAAAAATACCGTTCACTCTCGATTTGAAGATTCCAATGTTGTAACCATTGGAAAAATTCCACTCAGGCAACGCATTTCACAGCCTAGTGCATTCACAGTTTTTCATTCATTCATTTAGTGCATTCAGAATGTTTTTAACCCCCGACCAAAATAAAGGGTGTTATAAGTTTGACGTCGATGTCTGTCTGTCTGTCTGTCTGTCTGTGTGTGTGTCTGTGTGTGGCACCGTAGAGCTCAAACGGATGGCCCGATTTCGATGCGGTTTTTTTATTTGAAAGTTAATATCCGTGCAGGTGTTCTTAGATAGGTTTGGTTAATATCGATTCAAAATGGCCGCCTCCACAAAATGGCGGACAAAATATTTCTTCACAATCAACCTCAATATGGATATCAAATGAAAGGGATTGACTAGCAAAGTACTATACGCTATAACAAATTTCAATCCAAGATGGCCGCCACCGCAAAATAGCGAATTATATCATATTTTTCACTACTACCTCAATATGGGTATCAAACGAAAGGGCTTGATTAGTAGAATACTTTACACCATGACAAATTTCAAATCCAAGATGGCCGCAACCACAAAATGGCAAATTACAATTTCTTTTTTCACAATTCCCTTAATATGGATATCAAATGAAAGGGCTTGACTAATAGAATGTTGTACAGATAACAAATCTAAGGTAGTCGGGGGTTAATCAAAATTTTAAATTTTGTTCTTGTAAGAACTGCAATGTGATGTGAAGGTAAGTAAAATTCTACACTATGATTTATTAAAACGACAAAAATTAAAGTATGAAACATTCCGACAAACTTAGGAAAGGAGATCTTCTACACGAACAAAAAGATGTGGTATCATAGGACACGAACGGGAGGAACGAAATTACTAAAAGTAATAAACTTTCGGAAAACATGGAATCAACACAATTTGCGAAAAAATATTTATAAAAATATATATATAACGCACGCACAGCTGTATTTGGACAAAAGTCACGTCCGCCGCATAGCGATCTCATCGGTATAAAAATTCCGCCTGACACGTTCATATCGCTGCACGACCGACCGAAGCCGGCGACTCGACGCACGTCATCAGCGAATATCATCATCATCGCCAACCCCTGGGGAAGAACTGACTGCTGGTAACTGGACATCTACTGGACAGCCCGAACACCATCTAAGTCAAGCGTGTACGGAAGAATATTGACAAATATAAACTTGGAGAAGAAGAAGAGGAAGAAGAAGAAGAAGGGAATTACAATCTAATTTGACGTATCTAACACTCAACACTCTCCCTCACCTCACCTCACCTCACCCACCATCTGCCACAGTAAAAATAAATAATTTAATTAACCTAATTTAGTTAGAAAATATTGTAAAATGTCCGACACAACGAAAAAAGCCTCCGCCTCCACATCTGCCTGCCGCACATCTGGCCCTGCCAATGCACCCAGACGACCAAGGGTGCTCTCTGTAAGGTCAGTAGCGTCAAGCTTACATAAGCGCATTTTAAAAAAAAATGTTAGGACCAGCGCGTCAGACGTGGTGCCGCCAACGCAAAATCGGGAGGGGTACCCCGGTGTGCCCGTAGATGCCCCCGAGGTAGAGTCCCGCTGCGATCAATTACTCGACAAAGTCCCATCGCCACCGCGCTCACAAACAGTAAGCGAAACCTCTGTGCCGGTAACATCAGTGCCAGAGTCGAGCCCAGAACACCTGGCCGCAATAGATAGAGTCGAGAACTGGAAACAGTGTGGAATATCACCTCCAAAGGAGTTGACGATGGATGAGGAAACAAACCGCGATCGAGAGTCTCCAGACGCTCTTCGAGATAGTCCTTTCCTTGGCCGAGTCCAGGCATCGACACATCGCCTCACTCGAACAGGAGCGGACTCGACACGCCGTGGAGCTGCTCTCGGTGGAAAGGGCCCACACTAAGTCAGTACAACAAATTCATTACGATCTAACAAAGGAGGTAGCTTTGGCCAGGGAAACACTCACCGAACTCCAGAAAGAGTTAAGAGTCATTAGAGATTGGCAGAGCTTTGAATCAAGAGAGCCTCATCAACAAATTAAAGCAACGGCCGAAGCGGTGAAGGGCATCAGTGGTTTTCTTAAATCGCCTGCTCCAATTCGAAGCGCCCCCGTTGATCTGACTCCACTGCAGAATGACTATCTTGGCCTAAAAACCGGTATTGAAATTCTTCGGAGGCAGGTCGACGAGCTCCGGAGGGACTCTAACGCAGAAAGGACGAAAACCATCGAGGCCCTCACCAAAACGCTGATATGCTGAAAGAACTCGCCTCAGCTCACCACCCTCCTACCCCCAAACTATTCGGATAAGCTAAGTAAAATTGAAAACATGCTGACGAAACAAACACCACCCCCATCTTCTGCCCCAATTAAAATAAACATCGACGAGCACGTGCTGCCTATTACAGAACGTCTAGAAGCTGTATCGTCAGAACTCCGGACGATGCGCCAGGAAAAACTAATTCTTCCCCCACCAGCCCTAAGCATCGAGGCCGAAATCTGCCAAGCGGAGACGGGCAAGCCACCAAAGCCTTACTACGCAAAAATAGCGGCTAAGCCGATCGTGCCAAAACCGAACCACACTCTTATCGTGACAACGGCGAATCCCACATCCCCCACGACCGCCGAAAATTTAATAGACAGGATAGCGTTAGCTCTGGACACGAAGAAGACTGGAGCAAGAGTTGACCGAGTGCGAAAAGCTCGAAACAGGAAAGTCATCCTGAGTTGCAGCACAGAGGAAGACCTTGGTCTGGTCAGAAATCGTGTGCAGCAGGACAAGTCTTTAAAGGTGGAAACTGCGAAAGCGGGTAATCCACTGATCATCATACGAGACGTCCTGTCTTATCACAAAGACAACGAAATAGTAGAAAACCTTTTGGCGCAGAATAAACATTTGCTACAGGGGGTTAATTTGCAAGAAAGCGCGATTAGAGTGCGGTACAGGAAAAAAGCACGTAACCCTCATGAGTGCCATCCGGTGATCGAGGTCTCTCCTCGCATTCACAGAGCGTTTTTGGATGCTGAAAAAGTCTACATAGGACTTCAGAGGAGACCAGTGGCAGACCACTCGCCCTTGGTGCAATGCTCGAAGTGTCTAGGTTTTGGTCATACAAAGGCGATCTGTCGGGATAGGGATGAGTACTGCAGTCACTGCGGGAAAACTCACTCCTGGACTCAATGCAAGGCAAGGAAAGAAGACCTGTCCCCCAAATGCAAGAACTGCGCGACTGCTCATCCCAACAGACCCCAAAAAGAACTCGCACACAATGCGTTTAGTAGCGAGTGCCCTGAAAGGTTAAAATGGGATGGGATAGCGCGGTCTCGAATATCTTATTGCTAAGGGCACTCATGAGGAACGTGGCTCAGTCTCCCAAAGAGTAGGCGAACCAGGTATGCGTTTCATTCAAGCAAACCTGCAGCGCTCCCAGAATGCAACAGCAGAACTCCTGAAGGTCGCGAGAGAAAGGGAGTTTCAGTTGCCCTTGTTCAAGAACCCTATGTGGAAACAAAGGCGTAATGAAACAATATCCTGGAACTCGTATTATTCAGTGCAGTTTAAATAGGCAAAACCAGTTAAGGCAGCCATAATAGTCTTCGGTGACAAACTGGAGGTAATCCATGACCCCAACTTGTTACCGAAACGGAAGCGGCTGTCCTGTTGGTCGGCACAGGCCTAAAACTGGGAGTTATTTCTGTCTACTTAGAAGGAGACCAAATAGTCGACCCCTACCTCAGCAGGATTAAAGTATTCAGTGAAAACTAGCGACAAAAGATCTGATTGTTGCTGGTGACGTGAATGCGTGGTCCCACTGGTGGGGAAGTACATCCCAAAATGAGAGAGGAAAGCCGTAAACTCTTTCTTCAACGAAATGGACTTATTTATTCTCAACTCTGGCGATACACCAACCTTCGAGATCGTTAGGGAAGGTAGACTCTGCACAAGCATAGTAGATGTAACAACGTGCAGCGAGTCTCTCCTGGGAAAAATCGAGGATGGAATGTTGACAAAAGTATTACAACATCAGACCACAACGCAATTACCTTCACTTTGCGTCTAGTTAAAGCTCTCGAACAACAGAGACCAATAACAACACGCAAATATAACACCAAGAAGGCACAATGGTCAAACTTTATGTCACAGTTAAAATCCTCCTTGTAGAAGGAAACATCTCGCCCGAGTCAGTGGAGAAATGTGAAAGTCCATTGGAACTCGAGTCGATGATTACGAGCTACACAGCTAATATACATGAAGCCTGCGAACAGACCATCCCACTGGTAAGCTCGCCGAAGGAAATCCAACCCCCATGGTATACGAAAACGCTCGATAATCTGAAAAGGAAGTTCTCAGAAGAAAGAGACGGATCAGGAATGCCGCCCCGACAGAGTTGAACTTGTAGTCGAGCAGTATCAAATTGCTCGACAAGACTACAAGGAAAAAGCCAAACAAGCTCAGACGGTAAGTTGGAAGGAGTTCTGCACGAATCAGGAGAAAGAAAGCATGTGGGACAAGATCTACAGAGTGATGAAACAAACTTCGACAAGACAGGAAGAAATACTCCTAAGAGACACCGAAGGTAACACTCTATCCCCGCAGCTATCTGCAGAACTACTTGCCAAAACTTTCTATCCCGACGACTCTGAGAGCACAGACCAACCTTGTCATACAGAGCTACGGAGCGAATGACAGAAACGCCTATGGGCTTACCGGAAAATGACCCACCATTCACATCAGCGGAACTGGAATCAGTACTGAGAACTCTGAATCCGAAAAAGCTCCCGGTACAGACGGGCTAACCGCTGATATCTGTGAAGCAGCCATACGTTGCGAATGGGAGGTTTTCTTGGCGATAGCAAACAAATGCTTGTCGTTGAAATACTTCCCAAGCAATGGAAAGAAGCGCACGTGGTCATATTACGCAAGCCCGGTAAGACAGATTACACACATCCAAAATCATACCGCCCCATAGGTCTTCTGTCCGTTCTAGGAAAAATCGTCGAAAAGCTTCTGGTAAACCGTCTCCAATGGCATCTCCTCCCAACCATTAGTAGGAAACAGTACGGTTTCATGCCCCAGCGAGGCACTGAAGACGCCCTCTATGACCTGGTAGAGCACATCAAAAAGGAGTAGACAGTAAAGACACCGTACTCTTAATCTCCCTGGATATAGAAGGCGCCTTCGACAATGCATGGTGGCCCACCCTCAAAAATCAATTAGCGAAGAAGAGGTGCCCAACAAACCTCTACGACATGGTAAACTCTTACCTCAGCGACCGTAAAATCAAGGTCAACTATGCAAGAGCAGTCTACGAGAAGGAAACAACCAAGGGATGCGTCCAAGGGTCCATCTGCGGACCGACCTTTGGAATGTGATCCTAGACTCGTTACTGCGAATGCTGGAAGCAGAGGAGTGTACTGTCAAGCGTTCGCAGATGACGTCGTTCTCGTGTTTACAGGCAACTCGAATATCATCGAACAGCGGGCGAGCAGGGCGCTGAGCATGACAGTGGAATGGGGTAAAACTAACAAACTCAACTTTGCAGCGCATAAAACCAACGCGATGCTTTTCACAAAAAGTTGAAATACAAAACTCCAAACATAGTCATGTCCGGCGTCCGGCTCGATCTGGTCGATGAAGTCAAACTGCTAGGCCTACTGATCGACCGCCGGCTCAACTTTAAAGCACATGTGACCGCCCAATGTAAAAAGTGGCGAACATTTATAGACAGCTCGCATGTGCAGCGAAGGTGACCTGGGGATTAAATGGCGAAATCACGAGAACAATCTACGTCGCGGTGGTGGAACCTATCATCATGTATGCCTCAAGTGTATGGGCGCAAGCGGCAGACTTCGAGGAAAACAAGGCTCAGTTGAACGCTATCCAAAGAGGTTTTGCCCAGAAAATCTGTAAGTCGTACCGTACTGTTTCTCTGAAAGCAGCACTTGCCCTTTCCGGTCTGCTCCCCTTGGATCTGAGAATACAGGAAGCGGCAAATTTGTACAGAGTAAAAAACACCTCTCCCAAGACTACCTCCCACCAGAAGTGGAACTCGAACGAAATGTTAACTGCCTGGACCAACCCCATCCGTCCACGCAGTTATCCGTAGAGTACGAGCTCCTAGAAGACACCTCAATCTTCCACAAGGACCTCAAATTTATACTGATGGCAGTAAAATTGAAGGTAAAGTTGGAGCTGCTCTAACATGGTAGGAGAATGGCAGAGGGTCAAGAACTCGACCTTCAAGCTCCACTCCGAATGCACAGTCTTTCAATCGGAACTTTATGCTCTGTACCGGGCAACTCAAATGGCGTTAAAGAGCAAGGACCCAGAAGTCAATGTCCTGAGTGACTCCCGATCTTCACTCGAACTGCTAAGTAACCCAAAACGAGCCACCCCTTGGTTAAGTGCGTAAAGGAAAACATTGGACAGATAAATGCTGAAGGAGATCTCTTCGTCTTTTCTGGGTGAGAGCGCATGTTGGCACCGTCGGCAACGAAAGAGCCGACGAACTGGCCAAATCGGCGGCACTCACGGATTCACCCAGGGACTACGAGGGATCCCTTGTCCTACGTCAAAAGGAAAATCCGCGAAGAATCGGTCAAGAAATGGCAGGATCGATATGAGACCTCGGACACCGGAAAAGTCACCCAGACGTTCCTCCCCGATATAGCAAACGCATATCGGGTGATGAGAACCACGAAACTGACTCCCTTCCAGGTACAAGCGTTGACGGGACACGGAGGAATAGCAGATTACCTGTACAGATTTAAGCTCAAGAGCAGTCCGGCATGCGAGTGTGACCCCAACCAACCCGAAACAGTCTGGCATGTGCTGGTCGATTGTCCCCGATTCATGGTCGCAAGACATGAGCTCGAATCTATGATCGACAGAAGACTGGTTGTCTCGGATCTCCACAACATCTTAGTAGATCCAGATAACAGAACACGGCTCCTGTCCTTCATGGAGAGCTCATTCCGCATAGCGGCCATGAGAAACTCCACTAATTCAAATACGCGCCCCCCATCACCACCACACCCTGCCCCGCTGTCTGTGGACGCCGCGCGGCATGCGGTTCCCGCCCAACATAACTCCTCGAAGAGCATCTCCGTCAAACAACTACTGGAGAACGCAGACCGAGGAGAAGCAGGGATCCGTATCCGCGGGTGGCTCTCTTCATGGACAGCAACAAAGAAAGATTCGAATAAGCTTTTGCTTCGCTTGGGAGCGGAAACGAGCCCGTTTGTCGCCTGGATTGTCTTGCCTGCTCAATGGGAGTACCGCAAAAGTCACGATGAAGCGGAAAACCTACGACGCCATGCCGGTGTGCGAGGTAGACGGCCACCGATTTCGGTTGGTGCGATCGAAAAACAAAACGATTGCACTAATAGAGTACTCGGAAGGTCGGACGCCTTTCACACAGGCAAGTGCTGCTCGCACATCTGAGCAGAAATGCAGGTGAAACACCCCGGTGATAAGCGTGGATGCGATGGCAATCGAATATTCAAGAGCGAGAGTCGCAGACCGGCTGGGTTGCATTGAGGCCTCTAAACATCATGAGGTTGTCGTATACGAAGACAAGGGAGAAAATCTAAGCTTCCTCAGAGCCCCTTCGCACGACCAAACAAATGCAACTGACAGCTGGGGACATCCTGTTCCTAGTTCGACCATCCAAACCGGCTCCGAAAGAGTACAGCAGAGGGCAGCCGCGGAAAAAGCTTCAGCCAATCTAACTGTACTCTTCAGCGTCCCGTATAAAGTCCCTAGAACAGAGAAGATATAAGGGAGCGCAAATACCCAACACCCTACCAAATACCCTCTTCTTAGTTCACACTCAAGAGGAGAAGGAGACCCTGACAAACCAAGGTTATGGATCAGGCACCGGGTCACGCATCCTTACTATCCATGAAGCTCAAGGACTAACATACGAGTCGGTAATCGTAATCAAAACCAAGGCAAACATGAAGCTGCACGAGAGCGTGCCCCATGCGGTAGTGGCAATCTCACGGCACACGGGGACCTTCACATATTACGCTGACGACACCGACGACGCCATCGGTCGGTTCGTGCGGCGAGCGTGGGCTGCATCACCGAAGACCATCCGCGATTTTAACCTACAGATGGCCATCAGGGACAGAAATGCGGCCGTTGTGGAGGCTCTGGGCCGGGAGGAGGCAGCTTAGGCAAATGACAAGGCAAACACTCGATGTCGAGTCGATTACTAGCGGAATCCCAACCGGTAGTGATCGGCTCTACAGACGAGCACTAGAATTAGATTTTAAATGTACCCAACTCCTCCTATTTTCCTCTTCTTCTCCTTATCCAAGATATGTGTAAAAAACGATAATTGTAATGACAAAGATCACGGACCCCGGAGTCTGTGGAGTGGCTAATTTAAATAAAAAAAAAAAAAGATACAAAATACGAAAAAAATCGTGAAAAAGCCTTTAACCAAAAATTTCAAGCCTGTACTACATTGTTATTAACTAGTTTATCGTTATGAAATAAATATAGGTAAGGCATCTCATCTAAATTCATTTGCTGGTTGGGAAATATTGCAGACATATTGATTTATACCTGATTTTTTTTATTAAAAACATAAAATCATTCAGAGAAATATTTATGTACCGGGGTCGCCTCGCGGCTTTACTTGCATGGTTCCCATTTCCGTTACTTTCTCGGTATAAAAAGTAACCTATGTATTCTTCAAGAGTATAATCTGTGTTCCGAATCACAATCCCAATCCGTTCATACGTTACGACGTGATGGAACAACAAACAGAAAAATTACAGAATACAGAAGTAAAGCATCGTATACCTCTGGGTGACGAGCACAGTACAGTGATTGATGAATGATTTGGACTTTTCATGTGACATTAGCTTTCTGTCACTGTGTTGTAATAGGCAGACGTGCTACTTACCATCAGCCACATGTCCTGTTTGTCTTGTCACTACATATTATACAAAAAAACACACACCCAAAACGAAAGAAAGAAGGTTTATTAAACCGACAAAATTGGGTAAAATGAAATACATTACTTTTTTTTTTTTTTTTTTGTTTTTTTTATAGTAGCTTTGGTTTTACTTCAAAGTATTGTTCTGTTCTATCTCTGTATCTAGAGTTAGAAAGGTGAAGAAATTATGGAAGTTACCTTAGTAAAAGCAACGCCGAAATGTTCTAGTTTATTCGATGTACAGTTAATATAGTGCTACATGACCATAATTCTATTTTTAATTAAAGTTCAAGTTACCGTGAAAAAGTTCCGCCAATGCAAATGAGAGTCCCGGAGGAGAGGCAAGACCTGGAATATCGTCTAACTAAATACCTAATATTGGATCCGAACAATTTTCTTTCCCGATTGCCGTCTTTTATTAGGTTGGGAGAAGATTGGACGTTCTGTTGAGAAAGTGACGTAATTTTGAATGTAAATGGGTAGTGTAATGCTACATTGCAAGACTACCTACTCTACCAAAAGTATTTTGACAAGTATTGCTTTGACGGGATACGGTTAGATGAAATTAAGATAAATTAAAGTACGTTGAGGAGTACATTCGTTTTAGCGCCTTTAAAAAGAAAAACTACGTTGTGTGCATTGCTGATAGCTTTATGTCAGGCGCTTCTTAACTATTTATTTTTTATTTCGGAAATTTTGACAAATCTTACGCGAACCAAAATTCTGAGTAAAATCAAATCAGTACAAACCTGATCGATGTTTCTGACGGCATAATAAATAGTTCAACGAGAAGAAAAATGTACTTAGTAAAATTTTGGCAGACAAAGCTATGTATCTATTAAATTTACTACCTAATTTAATATTATTATCTCTCAACGTTTTAGTTTTTACTGTAGTAAAACTCTTTGCAGTACCAGTACGACACCTTATTTTTACATCACCGAGCGTAATGTGTGAATAAATCGGTCAATGCAATAAATAGATTGGTGTTTACGTCTGAGAGTCAAACATTACGCTAGGCATCCTTAATCCTTAACCCAGTCGAGGTTGATAAATCTCCAATTAGGATGGAATTTATTCAAATCAAAATATTAAGAAGCATTTATTTTAATTAAAATAATTATAATAAATGGTTCTTACTTGATACATTGTTACATGTCAAATAAGAGCCATTTAGTGTATATTTTTTGCCTCATTTGATTTTTTATACTACGCAACCTACGGCACAAATATAATGATTCAACGTTCCACCCTGTTTGTACTTACAAATGATTATTCTTTTCACCTTTATATCAATAAAAAATCTACTATTCTAGACCCTCCTAAGCCCTAACAGACCATTCATTGAAAGCCTATCCCTCTGTGGTCACTGCTTGAAAAACCCATCGACGAAATGAGCGGTGGATCAAAGCAGTCGGTCCTTTGACGGACGCCGCTTTCATGTTAGCACGTGTTATTTACTAATTAAAGTGATATAAAAGGTAAAACTGATTGGTATTTGCTTTAAACTGATTTATTTGGTTTAAACTAGATCATTAAATGGCAATAATTGTTAAAATGTTTGCCTCCCTTCCAATTGCTACAAATATATACTTAGCTTAGAAAACTTTGGTAGGACTCTTGGCAGAGTCCGCCTGGGGAAGTACCACACCTTTGCCGGTTATTCTACCGGCAAGCAGTAATGTGCAATCATTACTGTGTTCCGGTTTGAAGGGCAACGTTTCCAGATAAATTACAGTTCTTAGAGATATAACATCTTAGATCTCTGAGTGACGAGCGCAGTGCAGTGCTAGGTAATGATTTTTACTTTTCATGTTCCAATAGCTGTGAGTTACTGTACTGTTATGTGGCAGGCATGTTGCTTACCATCAGGCACATGTCATGCTCGTCTCGTTACTCTTTATTTAAAAAAAAAGGCGAGGACTTTTTATTTTTTGCTTTTAATTAGAAGAGTAACAAACAAGCAGACCGTCTACTTGATAGAATATGGTAACCAGCTTATTCCAAGAGCTGGCACCAAATTTTGGGCAGGGATTTGAGGCCTCATAGAATACACATAGGTACATAGGTCACGTGGAGTACTTCTCCTATTATAGTCATAGTTTTTGCAATCAAATCTTGCTTAGCCTTGTAGTTTGTCTAGAAAGGTTACCCTGGAACCGAAACAGTAAAACTAGCGCATTAAAGCTTGACGGTAGAATAACAAATAAAGGTTATACTACACCAGGCGGACACTGCAAATAGTTCTACTACAAATAACTAAAAAAATAGATTGGCGGAACAAAAACACCTTTGTTGAGGATGATCGACATACTGCAAGTAGGATGTGGCAGAACAGAAAAATCGAACTGCATAACAAAAAAAAAATTGCATATTAAAAAAAAAAACAATATTAATTTTGCCCCGCTACTCACCAATCAGATTTGCACCTCCGTGTTATAGGTATAATATGTAAATATGTTATAGGTATAATGATAGGAGGTATGTGGCAACTTTTAAGTTGGTTTAAATTCCTAACCAAAAATTGGTGCCACCCCTGCTGGATCTGCCTTCTACGAGCATCAGGAGAGTGCCTCTAACCAACACAATCGAAGGAAAGCGAGCATCGTTTAATGTGATCCTGGCCTTTTCAACCCACAAATAAATTTGTTGTACAGTTCGCTTATACTTTTATTTAATAGTTCAAGGATAAGCGATCTTTTGTTTCAATAGTAACACAGAGTCTACTTTAAAAAAAATCGTTTCCGTTCCAATACAAATTCAATTGACCCATATTTACAAAGTTTAAAACAAAAATTTGTGTCTCTTAAGGCAGGTCAAAGATAAATCTAACAGATGGCAACAACTTCCCGTCGATACCTAAACAAACTTGCAAGTAAAATATTTGCCTAAATCATCAACACTTGGAGGCAGATGATAAGACTGTTATTGGTTCGGCACACAGCGACAATCACCGGCCGGACGGTAGGTACGCTGGACGTAGAGCTCACTGATCAAGGACACAGAAGTGGCAATACATGATACTTAGGCAGCTCACAAATTGTTGCTACTGTTGGGATTCGAGGCCTTCTCTCGCAAGGAGAGAGTCAAGGCTATGGTCCACCACTCTGCCCCAGTGCGGGTTGGTGGATAGAAGATAACAAAAGATTGGATAACATATGACCTCGAAAGATTCTAGATACATGTCAGTTTCCTCCCGATGTTTTCCTTCGCCGTTTTTAAGTTAAGCCGAGTTAGCGTCATTACGCATATGACTTCGAAAATGCAGTGATGCGCGTGGGATTTGAACCCAGAGCTCCGGATCACAGTCACCATTCTCCCCGACTAGGCCAAGTTAATAAATATACTCTAATTAGTCTCGCGGCTCAGCCGGTAGTGAATCTGTTCATCTGGTCTACTGCTTATACATACTGCGTATATAGCTAGCTATCTAGTAGATTGGATAAACCCAGGACGAACAATTGTGTGATTAATGGGAATGTTTTGTGTCTGGGTGTTCCTGATTAATATAACATGTATATGACATGCATATTAGCTATTTGGCTTCCAAGTTTTTACGTATAGGAAATGCATTTACTTACTATTCTGTCTAAAAGAGACGGTCGGGTTATATCCGGCTCAATATCACGAGTGATAGATACCCGACTAAAACACCATGGGGTCCACCTTTGTCGCTATGGCGGGAACATGGGGTCAGTTACAGTTATTATGTAGCCTTACAGTTTGATGATTCTCACTTTTCTGGTATTTTGGAGGCATCAAACAGTAATATATTAGTGTTTTCACGTAACTACTTGGCGGTAAAACAAAACTTTGACACTTATCCAGCAACATGCCTGACACATAACAGCACAGTGACACGCAGCTATTGGAACATAAAAAGTCCAAATCATTACCTAGCACTGCACTGCGATCTAAGATCTTATATCTCTAAGCCCTGTAATTTATCTGGAAACATTGCCCTTCAAACCGGAACACAGTAATGTTTGCACATTTCTGCTTGGCGGTAGAATAACTGGCAAAGGTGTGGTACTTCCCCAGGCGGACTCTGCCAAGAGTCCTACCATTGCAACTATTATACTGGTAGTGTTTTTCAATGTTTTAACTCTTCTGTAAGTTCTGTAATATTCTTTGACGGTAGGCTGTTCGGTCAACTATTTGCATTGGTAATTCATAATAACAATGTTATTGTGAGTTCGACAATCCCGTCGCCCTTTGATTAGGGCGTAGGTAATTCTATTTGCTTCGATTCCGAATGTCCGTTCTGAGTCGGTAATCTAATAATAACTTTTAGTTTGAGACTTTATTGCCTTGGCTTTGATTTGAACCGTTCAATTGAAAATAATAATTTTGTCAAAGTTGTTATGAAAACTAACGTGGTTATGACACATTTTACATAAATACACGGGACGGGTCGGACTGGACTGACTATATTAAACGTGAGTTACCCGTGTATTTATGTAAAATTGTCAAAGTTATTTAAACTGTTATTGAAGATGATCAAGCCTTTTCCAGTAAATTGTCGTGATCATGTTTACACATTTTATTGGTATATGGATGAAATTAAATATTTTATTTGTTTAACAACTAGACAGAACAGTTCGTAAAATGTAACTTTTAATGTCATAATCCAAGTAGAAGTGCAATGGAACCCAAACTGGGAAAACTTGTGAAGTGACGTAGAAATTCCCAATACCATCCGTCAAAACTGGTTGGTTAAATTACATATTTTATTTTATTCTAAAAAATAAAAACTGACTTCAATTGGAAACTAAATTCAGACGAGCAAATTTTAGTATATATGTTGATATTCAAAAAACTATTTCACCGATTTTGATAAAGTTTGTATGGGGCTTATCGGAGAGTAGGTATATCGTTTCAAATAAAAATCTAAATTCGTTCAGGAGTTCACGAGAAATCAAGGTAGTACACAAAAAAAAAATATTGACGTATTGATAACCTCCTCCTCCGTTTTTGTATGAAGTCGGAAGTCATTTAGAAATAGGATGCTAATAATTTAAATCAGGTTACAATAATAATATCAAGCATCATTTCTGTGGGCTCGTAAGTTTGTTTAAACAATAAAAAAATTTGATACTTAGTTTTAAGATATTCCAGTCAATGGACACAAATTCAGAATGTTTTTTTTTACTTTTATTGGTTTACACTTGACCATCTCATTTTTTTTTGTTGTTTAGTTTTTTTAAGACTGCCTTCTTGCAAAAGAAGTTGATGTTAAATAATTCGGATGTGCTTCACTACCGACAAATCCATACTAATATTATAAATGCGAAAGTAACTCTGTCTGTCTGTCTGTCTGTCTGTCCGTCTTTACCGCCTAAACCAACCAACAGATTTTGATGAAATTTGATACATAGATAGAATAGATCCCGAGAAAGGACATAGGCTACTTTTTTGTTCCGAAAAAAGGGTTGAAAGGGTTAAAATAAGGGATGAAAGAGTATATGGAAAACTTCGTCATTGTTGAAGAACTATGAAACTTTACGTCTAGATATTTAACACGAAACCATAAAATGTATGTTTTAGCAGTTTTGTAGTTTCGAACTGTACCTACGGGGGTGGAATTGGGGGCGAAAGTCTGCAAGTTCAATATTATTGAAGATAAAACCATGAAACTTTGTATCTAGACACTTGAAATGGAGTCGATAAACGTTTGTTCCAGCAATTTTATAATTTCTAACTATACGGGGATACTTATATAACCGCTTGATACACTGGCCGCTTTTCGCGTTTTACAAATTTGGCGGGAAAACGGGTGTCAGGTTACATAAGTGCGGTGTTTATGTTTCGGCATATGAAGTGCCACCTTACTTTTACCCGTTTGAGCCATTTACTCTCAAGAGCGTTTCAAGACGCTTCTAGCGGTATCATTCATTTATAAATTCAAGATGGCCGCCGCTACAAAATGGCGGATAACGTAGGTTTTATCAATCCCATCAACATGGGTATCAAATGAAAGGGCTCAACAAGCAGAATACAAAAAAAATAAAAAAATAAAGTTCAAGATGGCGGCCGCTACAAAATGGCGGATAACGTAGGTTTTATCAATCCCATCAAAATGGGTTTCAAATGAAAGTGCTCAACCAGTAGAATACAACGTACTATATAAAATTAAAATCCAAGATGGCGGCCTCTACACAATGGCGGATAACTTAGGTTTTATCAATCCCATCAACATGGGTATCAAATAAAAGGGGCTTGACAAGAAGAATACAGTGCACTATACAACCTCAATATTTAAGATGGGTGCAGCCACTAAATGGCGTATCAGACAGAAATTTTGATAGTCGACAAGATTTCCATGGTGTCTTATCAAATGTTATGCATGATGGACGCTCGATTAAGGCAAATTAAGAACTGCGAAAATGAGTTTTTTTGGAGGAGTAAACGTATTACTTTTCGGTAATCTTTTACAACTGCCTCCTATAAAATGATCAGGAACACCTGTTTTCAATTCTAATATGAAATTATATATATGAAAGTAACTCTCTCTGTCCGTTACCGCCTAACGCCTAAGCCACTTAAAGAGTTTGTTACAATTTGGTGCACAGATAGACTAGACTTAGGAAAGGACAACGGCGACTTTTTATCACAGAAAAAGAGTTGAAAAGAGTGGAAATGAGGAGTAAAAGTGTGCATGGAAGGATCTTTGCACTCTTTGTATGTTATTTTAACCGACTTCAAAAAAGGAGGAGGTTGTTCCATTTCCAATCCAGTTGTATTTCCAATTGTGAATCAATTTAGATGGTTATTTTTTTGGTTGGTAGATTGTAGTTCAGAGGTGGTCATATAAATTTTATCGAAATCAGTGGGGCGGTTTTTGAAATATGAGCAACAAACTAAAATTTGCGTTCATGTAATCAGACGATATATCTACTAATATCTACTAATAGACTCTAATAAAATTTGATGGACCGTCCCAATATGATTTTAAATTAAAGTCTGTTTTTGATAAATTTTTTTGAGAACATAGTTTTTTTTTGTAATTTGCCGTGTAAATTGTACATTTATTAATAAATATAAAACTTTGACTTAGACCGATTTTGATTAGGAAACGTGAATTTGTATGGTAGTAGACATACGAGTAGGTACTGCCTCAATTACTTTAATAAATATGTGGCGCAGACGAAGTCGCGGGTAAAAGCTAGTAAAACTATAATTGAAGTATCAAAACTTTACATGTAACTAACTACAAAACTTAAAATCAATTTGATAAAAAAAAAGAAAACTAACCCAGAAGCATAACCCGTTCAATGAACCAAACTTCCATTCAGCCCGTATCTTCTAATCTTAAATGCGGCTCCAAAAACACAGTTTTCCTCACATTCTCCTCACGTACGGAGGTTGGAAGGCGAAAACCAAAATGGTTCAGCAAAGCGAGCGGCTTGCCAACTCTTCATTACTGCTCTTGCCTTGTTTCTTGCCAAGCCAAGGTAAATACAACAGTGACGAATGGTAAATAACAAGTTGGAACATCTGCCCCTCCTTGATGGTGAAATCCTCCTCCTTGAATGTCTGTAGATCTGTAGCTACTAAATGGGTAATTGTTAATTGTGGTTAACGGACAGTGTTTCAAGATAAATTACAGGACAAAGACATTAAAATAATTTTATAACTAACTAGCTGACCATAAACTTCGTACCACTATATTTTTTCGTCAAAATTTTCCGCCGTACAAATTGTCATTCAAAAATTTTGAGCGTAGGTAGGTAGGTACATGCATTTCGAAGATCCATTTTTATATATGAGATGATTAAAACTATAGGCACAGGTCCGAGGTAGATGGCAAGAAAGATAGACTGTTGGATCAATGGTCAGACACAAAAGGCGGTTGGTTATCCTCGACACAGCGCGGATCGTCAGGAGGTTCCTCACTCTGCAGCCCTAACTACCGTAGCTTGAGATCAAAAGTACGCTGCAGCGGCGTTCTAGGTTTAGATTTTACATATAAATTTTGTAGGAAGTAGGAAGGAAAAATAGCAGTGCACGCGGTGATTTCTGTTACTTTCCCGGGATTAAAAATAGCCCATGTATACCAGACTATAATCTACGTATGTTCCAAATTAAAGCCGATCCCTTCATACGTTACGACGCGATTGAGCAACTAGCATCCAAACATTGACATTTATAATATTGATAAGATACAATCCATCACAATTTGACATGGTGATAAATTTGTTGAATTAACATGAATTGAATTCATGTATCAATGGTCCCCAAACTAGGGTCAGTCTGTGTTTTGGGCGCTCTCCAATATTTTCAAAACATTCAAAAGATTTAAAGATAAATGAAGTGAAATGAATGATAAAATGAAGTAGTATTTGGGTATTGATTATCTGCATATAAGTTATTTTTTTGTATCTATGCAGATTTTCAAAACACTTTGATAAGTCAGTTTAAATTAATTTACTTGTATCTAGAAGTACATTGCAAAATATCACGACATCGAAACAATATTACAATAACAGCGATTGTTGTGAAGTTCCTTTGTAAGTAACAAAATCTGTAAATAAAGTAGCGCTTTATTAATTGTAAAATTACAAAGTACTTAAGATTAGAATACACTCAATTTAAACTTAACTTTAACTCCAAACCAGATAGTGGGTTCTGAACCAGACAAAACACTTTATATAAAGCCTTAGTTGGTTCAGCGCTTGAATTTGCATGGGAATGGCTGATCGCAGTCGCACTGTAGGCGGCTGTAGGACCTAGCTCGCTCAGGTATACTGACTAGATTTAAAGTTTCGGGTTGCCAGCCTTAGAGGTTCAAATCTAGTCGAGAGTGAATCGGTTTCTTCTAGGTAAGCGCTCGCTACCGTAGACTGTATTGTCGCTTAAGATCTGGCGAGATGACGGTCATTGTAAGCCTATCTATATTAATATTATGAAGCTGAAGAGGTTTTACGTTACGCGCTAATCTCTGGACCTACTGGACCGATTTTAAAAACTCTTTCACCATTCGATATGTACAAGAATCTTCTTCGAGTCTTCTCGTGACTCGTGAAACGTCGAGGTACTTAAATTATAGATTTGATCGTGATTAAGCCCTAAAGCGTTTGAATTACGTGTTCAAATCGCAAGAGTTTAAAATAATACGTATAGAAATCGTAAATGACCTGTAGATATCGTGAATATCCTGGATAGGTTGCCTTCTGAGTGGATTTTTCCCGATAGTTACAATCTTGATATCTTCAAATCAAAAGGTCATTGTTGGTTTCTTTTAGGTCAAGGAGCAAAACAGAAAAGGAAGCACACTTCATCGTAGACCGCATCGTTGTTCAACATCAGGCGCGATGGCGAACAAGATTAAAACTGTACTCATTTTTTTTTAAACCTGGATATGTGTAATTCTTTCTTCTCGGTTTTTGTTCCTTTTTTTGCTAACGACTCGTACGTTGTTTTTGCACAAATGTGACTTCCCTTAACTGGTAACACCAGATTTAAACTCAAAGTCCACGGTTATTGCTGAAATGATAATATATTCCGGTTTAGGAGTTGGTTAACGTCGGCCGAAATAGGACGCTGTTTCCGCCATTTTGTGGCCAACTTTCTGGAAAACTGTTAAGTGAATAGAAGTAAAATTTAAGTACAGGGCCATTTTATTTGCGGAAAATAAGATGGCTTAAACGTTAGGAAAGTTTCAATGGCGTTTGTCGGCGATGTGGGTAGACGCGAGTAGAGTACAGGTGGTGATTTCATTTCCAAATCAGCTGAGTCGATGGTTGAAATCTATAAATCCGGCAAAGTTGCAGTCAAAACTTAGTTACATTACATTAAATCTTAAGAATATTATAAATGTCAATGTTTGGATGTTTGTTGCTCAATCACGTCGTAACGTTTGAACGGATCTGGTCGAAAATTTGGAACATAGTGAGATTATAACTTGAAAAACAATTGTTATAGGCTACTCTTTATTCCGGAGAAATAAAAGAAACGGGAACAAGCAGCGCCAGGGGCGAAGCCACGGGGCGCTGCCCGAGTAATATGAATGCGAAAGTTTGGATGCTTGTTGCTCAATCACGTTGGAGCGTCTGAAAAAATCGGCAAAACAGTTACATTGTCTGCTTGTGAAGCCGAGGGTCGTGGGTTCGATCCCCACCCAGTGCAAATGTTTGTGTGATGAATTCTAATATTTTCACTGTGCCTTCTATGTAAAATAAGTATTTAAAAATATATAAGTAATCTATCAGCTATCTGGCTTCCATAGTACAAGCTTTGCTTAGTTTGGGGTCAGATGGTGCTGTGTGTGGAATGCTCAATTTTTTATTTATTTATTTATTTTAGCACATAGGCTACTTTTTATCACGGGTAAAAAAAACGGGAACTACGTGGGCAACACCACGGATCTGTCATCTCTTGTGGACATCTCGCCAATCCGCTATAAGCCGGCGTAATGGATTATGAACTAGATTTTTTGCTTGTGAGAGATTGACGGGTCCTGGAACTGAATACATCTGCTTCGTTACTGTGTTAATGCAAAATGACACGAATAAAAAAAACACAACTGATTTTTTTACTCCTGATTTTATAATGATCCGTGATTTTTCCACTTACCTACACTTTTTATATTTGATATAAATTTATTTTGTTCTAAGTTCTTATCACTTTAACTTTAGCATCATTGTCACATAAAATGTGATATGTTCCGTAATACAGTAGCGCACCCTCTGAGAGTTGTAGAAGCGTCGTTCATCTTTTGTTCATTATGATAATTACAGCCATGGAGCTGTAACGTGTAACTGTAATGTAGCTGTAACGCAGCCGTAACTGTGCTGGAACAATAAACTGGCGTAACGTATCTTAGTGCGTAGGTTATAATCTCAAAACAACACAGATTAAGAATGATACAGATGTAAAGATCTAGGCGGAAGAAAATAGTACAGATTTTAACTGTTTTACTCTGCTTAAATGTTATGTTTAAACTTCAAAAAATCACTAGGTTTTTCAATTTCAATTTCATGAAATTTGATTGCAAAATAAAAGTGTTATTTACTGTGATAAGATACCTAATGATGAAACTTTGTTTCTACTTGTGTTTAGCGGTAGAATGAATAGAAACGCTGTTAAGGCAGAAAAATAACGATGTTGTTACACATACTTAATTACGTCACAGGTAACTCGCGTATTATATTTTATAGTCGGTCCAGTCCGACCCGAATTTGCGAGTTGTGGTTGTTTGTTGAGTGCACGCGCGCGAATGCTGAATGTTTGTCACTGAAACTCGAATCGGACCAACTAGGTATATGTTATAACTTGACACACGTTTAGGCGTGACTGTAAGTGTGCAAGTAGTTGATAAATAAATAAATATATCAAATATCTGTGCTGTTGATGTTGATGATGCTTGCTGTTGCTTTTACCAGTGATGTAATTAAGTAGCTAAGTCCTGCGTAGTTAAGTCTCTGCGGTATTGTGTAACCTGCGTCCCGGCTTGTAGCTCGGCGCGGCTGAAACTTGCATATCTGCTCAGTATCTCGGGGGCAAGTATCGGGCGATAAATTAAGAGACAAACAAACTTCCCGCGGGTAACTTCAACTGCGTCGGGGGTGTCCATCCACTTGTACTTTCATTATTCTGGGGCGCGTTCGCGTTGTTGCACGTTGTTTTAACTTCAGACGCAAAACATTCAGTATACAAATCTGGGAAATGTAATGTAATGCTATGCGATGCAATGCGATGCGATACAATACGATGCGATCCGATAAGAGACGAGACGAGACGAGATTTCTCTAGAATGTCGCCCATCAAACCGGTACCTACATAGTAAATGAATCATCGTATATCTCTGGGTAACGATTACTGTGCAGTGCTAGGTAATGATTTGGACTCAAACTCAACTTCAAATTTCTAAAGCTGCGTGAAGCTGTGCTGTTACGGGTTTTTTTTAGATACTTTAGAAGAGACAAGACGAGCAGGAACTGTGTCTGATGATACGCAACAAATATCTTCTAAACTATCTAAATAAATATTCTCGATTAGGTACACCTTTCTACGGCTAACCTAAAAATGGCGAAGGAAAACATCCTAATGAAAAATCCAATGTACCTAGAATCTTTCGAGTCATCCACTAATCCATACTGGGGCCGCGTGGTGGATTATGGATTTGATTCTGTCCTTGCGAGAGAAAGCCCCCAGTCCCAGTACTGGGAACATTTATGTAGTAGGCTGCTTACCTTACATTTTATCTTACAACGAGTTCGCGCCCTACAATGGACGCGCACACACAAACTTTCAACTCAGTACATAAAGACGCACGTGGCCATAATGACTCTACCGAACTGTTTGATTTAAACTCGCAACAATTGTGTTTACAACATCCCCTCTCCCCTATCCCACCCCCGTCGCCCTGAAGTTACACCTAATGGATGATCTCTGTCTATTGATAAGATGCTTAAGTAATTGCACTCGAGATGCTGATATTTGGTGTAATTTGGAAAGTTTAAGAAAGCTTTAGTAAGGCCCAAAATAGATTAAAAGCAATTCGTCTTTGTCTACTTTGAATACCAATGACTAGACTAAAATATTGTTATTTAAATATACACCTCAATCAGGGCAGCCTTTATTATTATCATTGGTTATTTTTAATCTTCAGTTTCAGTGGAAATATTCTAATGAATAAAATCTGCGTGTAGAATCTTTAGAATCTTAAACAGGTTTCCTTTTAGTTAAGCGCGCCTTATAGCAGACTCATTCGTTACTTCATATCAGAAAAGTAAAACTATCATCGCCAAAAACAAAACGAAATTGAAATGACATACAAAAATGTAAAACTACTCAATTTATTCTGACCAAATCTCTTAAGAGACAGACACTATCTAACGAACACATCATCATTGATATCATTGAAGGTCTTTCAAATTATTATTTTAAAAAATGTCGCTTAAAATTAGTTTCTATTACCAAAAGTAGCAATATATATGAGTGTACTCGTAGATCGATGCTGTAGACGGGATGGACAGCAATCCAAAAAAAGTGTGGCAAGGTTGTGTGAAAGAAGGAAAAAATAAATAATCACATAAATATAGGAAAAAAGATAACTCAGATAATATTATAACGAACGGTGGAAGCGGACATGTTATACCGACCTTACATAAAGTGGGACATAAAATATGATGTTTATTTTGTGTTTAATATAGATTTTTTTTTAAAGAGTGGCGACGAGATAAACATTAGTGATGTTACATGTTTGTTGCTCGTTGCTTCGTCACATCACATTACATTAGAATAAAAAATATTCCGCTGAAATTCGGAATTCAAAGATATTATAGTCAGGAATAACACAGGCTATTTTCCATCCTGAAAATGTATAGAGTTCTTTAGGGAGTACCGATTGTCTAAACTCTACGTGGACCAAAACCCAGTCGATATGCGCGAGCTACACGAGGATACTTTTTCAAGGATACATGTTTTATAAGCTGAGCTTTGCAGCTCAGCTTGAGCTAGTGTTAGTAATTTGGCATATTACGCAATGCGAGGTATAAGCTGAGCTTTGCATTAGTGTGTGATCACCAATCAGGCAGGAGCTGATCACTGAGCTTTGCAATCAGGCAGGAGCTTGAAATTATGTCCGCGAGGTATAGGCTGAGCTTTGCATTAGTGTGAGTGATCACCAATCAGGCAGGAGCGCGGCGAGACAGAATGGCGCCGCGCCTAAGGCCGGTTGTCACACTTACACTATCCATGTACACTCACACAAATGCAAAGCTCAGCTTATGCCTCACGGAGTGTACGCAATGCTAGTTTTATCTACACGAAGCTAGAAGAACTAGCTTGCCACTGGTCAGTTTACTAACACTACCTTTCTATCTATCTAACTACCATCATGTAGCTCGGACATTACTGGTGCAAATTAAGAAAACAAAACCTGCGATTCGTGAAATAGTAAAATTGAGTTCCCATTTAATTTTCACATTTTCCCGCAAGGTATCAAAGGCTTATTCCCATTGAAGTGAGTCATAAAAAGCGTTCAAATAATAGAGTCCCAAAGAAACTGTGGGTAATAACCGGCGGCGGATGATTTCAATGAAATATGTATTAAATCTGCGACTGGCGAGATTAAGCGGTGACGCCGGGCCCGATATTACTGGGGGTAGGTACTCGTAGCGCGCGATCCACTCACAGAGATGCAAGCCACTAATATTATGGAATAAGCAGATATTTTTATAGTTCGAAACACGAGATTCTTATGCAAAACATGAGTTTACCATCATAATATATTGTTATTTTTTATTTATCCCATTGTATCAACATGTTGCAATGGCTTCCTTACCCTCTTTCTGTGTCTTTAGTCAAGGTAAAACAGTCTTTTGAGCTGCTACTTACGTATGTATGAGGTTGTCGTATATGTACTCTGTGTATCTGTCTGCGTGACTGTTCATGTCTATGGGTCTATAGCTATGTCATAGCTCAGCGTAACATCTAAAGTTTATGTGCTAAGCTACGCTGAAACGAAACAAACTATAACGAAGAACCATCTCATGTTCGCATATGAATAATCCAAGCATTAGAAACGAACTGCTTCAAGTTATTAACATATCAACCGTGACTACATTATACATGTTAAAGTTTGGATGTTTGTTGCTCAATCACGTCGTAACCTCGTAACGTCTGAATGGATCGGGTTGAAATTTTAAACATTTATAGATTATATGCTGAATAACACATAGGCTACTTTTTATCATGATACAAAATACAAAGAAACTACATGGATAAAACCAGCATTGTTAGTAATACATCAGGATGAATAAACCTTGGATAAAAAATCCAAAGGAAAAATCATGAGTTATATCTTCAACTGGAACGTTGGGCTGCAGTTAGGTGTGTTGCGCAAAGAATTTAATCTACAATGAAAGAAGTTGGTGCTCTTTGTGCGTGTCACCTCCGCCTACCGCCGCCGACCCTCCGAGCCTACTGGGAGCGGTGCTGCGGCAGGAAAGCGTGTGTGGATGTGGCAATACTACCTACTACCTGATTTTGGATGTTTTGTATTTTACTGTACTTCTAAATATCTTTCACTTATTGTTTGTACTTCCCCGTCTTCTTATTCTTTATTTCTCCTTTTCCTGCTAAGTTAACTGCGGCCTTGCGTTTAAGTTCAAGATATAACCCACACTTTTTACATTGGATCTTTTGATATCCATAAAGGTTATCAATTCTTATACTTATCTAGTTGTGTTCCACGGTTTATTTGATCGAATCGTCCTGCTGAGTTTAAAATACTAGTTTAAGTTACCTAAAAATCTACTTATGAAAACACGAAATCGAATTTATCGGTAAAAAATCATGAAACTCTTAGCAACTCAAAGTAACTTTAAAGACATGACATCTATCGTTTATTTTTCCTACGGGATGGGCTTGCGCTAGACCTAGTCTTACCAAGTAAAACAGGGCATATATAAGGTACAACACTTCCCTAGAACATACCTGTTCACGTTACATTTAAAGGCCATACTTATTACTTGGGAGTGGAAACACTGATAGCGGCAGAAGAGAACCCGATTTTCGGTGTTCGGATTAAGAAAAACGCTTAGTGCAAAGATGTGAAAAATTTACATTTACGAAAAGATACTTGGCTATCTTTGAAGTTCAAAAAAGGAAATGCAACTACAAAAATAACTTTGATTTTCTATTTATTTTTTGCTATATTAATACCGGTAAGTAGTATCAATATGATATATGTAAGTTTTACAGTTACCGCATCCACGCAGTCTCTATCTACGCCAGTTTTCTTACAATTCAATATCATCCCTTTGTTGCTGGTTTTCTCTTTAATAAATGCGGTGAGTCTCCAATTTCGGCTCCAATAATATTGTCACCTTCGGTCAGACCACGCCCGCGCCACTGGCACACTTTCATCCTCACTTCTCACTTTGGTTTACTTTCATTGCTACATTCACTTTGCTAGACTTTCATTGCGACTTTCCGCTTTGATATGTTTTCATTGCTTTTTCAATGGAAAAAAGGAAATTTAAATATCCTTTGAGCTTATTCAGGGCTTATTGAAAGAGTTAGGAGAATGAGTTTAGTGGATTTTAGCTCCAGCCACTTTTTTATTTAATTTGTGAACGATGTTGAATCGTATTACGTAAATATCCAGGTAAAAGCTTAGAGCGAATGGAATACCTAAATACTTAAATAACCCTTTTGTTGTCTTTCCGGGGAGTTTTTATTATATTTGGGAGTGTTGGTACTCTTATGTACGATCTGTATTTTTAAAAAATGAACCAAAATTCAATTTCGTTGTGTCTACTGTGCACCCGAAAACTGTTTAATGCCTTATGTAGACGTAAACGACAGTAGTCTTTTTGTATTGAACGTATAAACCTTGCGCAGTTACTAGTGGGTTATCTGGATAGAGTCTATATATCAGCATATATCTGGATAAATCAGCAGTGTTTAATGTAGCTAGGTATGTAGTTTTCATAACGTCAAAGTTCTTTTTTGATAAATGTACAATTTACACGTCAATTTTAGAAAAAAACAAAATAAGAGCATACATAATAATCTATTCTTTATATTTAAAGATAATAAAATGCCATAAAAATATTAAAATATTGAATCGATAAAGTCTTTATTGCCTTCCCACAACTAAACTGTTGATGCTACAGGTTAGCAAAACAATTTTGCAATTTTACAATTTCACAGTAATATATAAAGAAAAAAAAATCTGTTTTTAGATTTGAAACTTCCCCAGACGGATTCTAATAAAAGAGCTGCGACTACGAATAGTACAGAAATAAACCAAAAATAATCCACTATCATAACATTTAATAACACTATCTAATCCCACACAAAGCCATTTAAATATCCACTATAACTTCAATCTCAACGATCCTTCCAAAAAGCAATTCCCAGATATCGAAATTTGCACCCCTTTTCTACTCGTGTTCTAACTTAAGCAATTCTTAACTTAATTAACTTCAAGCTCCAGTCCGTAACGTCCTTGTTATTGTTAAATATTGGAATTAAATACTGGAATATTGTTAGATCTTATTAATTTGTTGTTTGGCGGCTTTCAAGTATCTTTAGCGAAGGAAAGGGTGAGGTAAAATTGTTTTGCCTCAGGCAAACTTAATTGCTTGTTTGTGCCATGTAAGGGAGTGTTTCGGGTATACCTTATGTACCAGAATTAGAAGAAATGAACGAAAATACGTTTAATTATTCCAAGTTTTGTTAAATTAATTAAGTACCTCAATATATTGCAATATTAGCAGTGAAAAAAAAAATGCATCGGTCCGTTTGGATATTATGATGTTTTTATCCTATAAGGGTAAACCCACCCTTATAGGTCCTTTTCCCGTTATCCCCACGGAATAAAAAGCCTACGTGTTTTTCCAGACTAACTGTGTTCCAAATTTCAACTCGATCCGTTCATATGACGTGATTGAGCAAAAAACATCAAAATATCCAAACATCCATAAATGTATAGGAATGTATAGGATGGTATGATATTATTAGTATAAGTGGGGTTTTTGTATACCTAGCTGCACTCTACGGTGTAATTCTACAATATATTAGTTTTTCACAAAAATTGATTTAAAAAAAAACGGATTCAAGATGGGCGACGATATCATCTTTATTGCGGGTCGAACCTGGCCTCGATTGGCACAGGACCGAGGAAGATGGCATGGAAAAGAGAAGCCTATACCCAGCAGTAGGATAAGCAAGGCTGTGGATGATGATGACGATGTAATATGATTCAAGCGTAATTTTTAACAAACTTTTAATATCATATTTATTAGTATCTGATCAAAAATCGCTAAACCACCAATACAAAAAAAACTGTCTTCAATTTAAAACGAAATTCAGAACTCGACCCAAATTTCATGAGAATCTATCATTATACAGTTTAAACAGAATATAAAAGCAAATTTTAGCTTTTTTTATATTGCCGAAACCGCCACATCGTATTCTATACAATAGGTATAGGTCCACGTCTGATTTATGATCTACCAAACTAAAAAAGAACTATCGATTCACAATAAAATTGGCGACGCTATAAAACATACATACAGACGCTACGTGACATACATACAAAAAAACATACAACCGATTGATGACTTCCTCCTTTTCTGAAGTCGGTTAACAATATAACACCGAATACATGTAGTGTGCGCTGTATTTTGTTTTAATATTATAGGTTTACACTTGACCGCCACCTCACTTGATGGTAAGAGACGATTCAGACTACTATGGAATGTGCTTACTTAGAAAAACCGATTTTCACTCTCGATTCGAAAACACCAAGATTGTGACCATCGGGAAACCCCTCTCGAGCAACGCATTCCACAGCCTAAACGTTCAAATGACAGTATATGGAATCAAACTTAATTCTTCGAGTCATTGAAACATCAAACATGAAACGATGTCGCTTTATCGCGCGACGTGGTGGTCTAGAGGAAAACTCGTCCGTTCTTAAATACATAGGTAATACTCGTAATAGTTTAGTTTGTTTTATATTTTAATACTACGACAGAGAGGTCGTGGTTCCATGGCTGGCTCGTAACGTATTAAACTTATGCTAATTCTGATTCCAGAAATAATGTATGTAAAGTTAGATTGATCAGACATACAAACGAAACTCGCAAACCCTTCAAATTATTCATTGAACTCCCTTCAGCTCCTGGGTTTGCTCTCGCGTAATGCTGAGCAGGCCGCGGCTCCCACGCTGCCGCTGTATGCAGATGTGGCGGGACTAACACACCCTACGTGAGTTTGCTTGCTGGTTAGTTTGTTTGTCACAAGTGTTTACGTCAACTTTTATAATTATAATTAGCCCGTTCCGGCTTCGCTCGGATATTGTCATATAAAGACATTAAATCGAAGGGAAAACTACCGATCTTTTAAGTAAGATCAAACTGCACACGGTTTGCAAATTTGATTAAAATCGGTTAAGAAGTTTAGGAGTTCATCGCGGACAAACAACGCGAGAAAAAAATAGTGGCCCATCGCAACTTTATTTGGTTTCAATAACCAATCTATGGGTATAGCCATCGAGCAACTCGATCCTCCGCGCAAGCACGGAAGGGAGATATTTTTGAGGGGAAAGTTGCACTTTCTGTCATTTCTTGCAGGGGAAAGTTGCACACTAGCGCAAAACCACACTATTACATACAAAACATACCTGTACCGATCCATTGCCGATCATACTCACACAGCCAAATCACTAACACATAAAAAATAAGCACCATTCACAAATCTATCCCCGCTCTCACGCCACAGTGTATTATCAAACTTCTTCTGGACTTCATGGCCCACGCGGACTTGTACTTTGACAGAGGGGAAACGCTGTGTATGCCTACTCTCTTCCGTGTTGCTCGCTGGGTATAACCTATTAAGGCGCCATCTGTTCGCGACTAATGAAACATATTATCAATAAAAACTATCCACATACGTAATTTGATCATCATAAGTTACTAGCAGGGCCTCGCTGTGCTACCCGCGTAGTTGCCATTACCGTTATTTTCCTGAGATAAAAAGTAGCCTATATCATCTTCCAGACTATAATCTAACTGTGCTCCAAATTTTAGCTCGATCCATTCATACGTTAAGACGTGATTGAGCTACAAACAGACAAATATCCAAACATTAAAAACAGGCATAACGACTCATTTTTGATTTAATGTGCCATCAAAAGCCTACTCAATAACTGAAACATAGGTGAAAAAATTACTTTGTTATCTTAAAAACATCCCGTGATATCACGATTTTAAAATCATAATTTTGGCCTTTCCCAAAAACGCTTCATCCAAAAACACTGCTGAAGCGTGACGTCACAGTGACGTATTCTCTAAACACTACTGAAGCGTGACGTCACTGTGTCGTATTTCCTATGTTACATAGCTATATTAAACATTGCGTTTAGGAAACTAGTTTCATAACAAAAGTCACTTGAAATTGAATGGATTATCCAATGGTAAATATAAATTTTCTAATAATTTCGTACTTTTAAAATGGCCTTAATGGATCCAGCTTTGAATGGTCATAAAGTTTAGTAAGTTAAACAAAAGTATATCAAAATTAAAGTTGGTACATATTTTATTATATTCAAATACTGGTATTATATCAAATAATTTAAATATTCTTGTAGGACCTATCGTCACGCCCATTATAATTTTAATAGGATGAGAGTTTTTACTTTTTACTCAATCACGTTAGGTGATCTGAATGTATCGGATTGAAGTTTGGAATAACGGTTAGATCATAGACTAGAATAACTCATAGCATATTTAAAGTAACAGTAACACATTATTATTTAGTGCTGATCACTGCTATAGACGTGGTATTTCGTCAAGCGGACTTTACAAAGACTCCTACCACTAAAAAAATGGTTTGAAATTGTCGACAATAGTGAGAGCAACGCCATAAGGCGCAGCTAGTGTCGTATAATCTAGATATGGCGGCAGACGCACGTTACAATATTAATTATTCATTGGCTCCGGCGAATATACCAATTTCACGGTTCTTTGCGCCCGGCGCGCGCTCTACGCTCGACGGTGGCGCCGCCACCGCGCTGCTACAGGATGTGCACGGACAACTTAAAGACTTAAACAATGTCATCTAAGTGGTGGCGCTTTTGCGGAGTCCGCCTGGGGAAGTACCACTCCTGTGCCAGTTATTTTGCCGCCATGCAGTAATGTGCAAACGTTATTGTGTTCCGGTTAGAATGGAAATGTTCCCAGAGGGCTAAGACTGGGCTGAACTGGGGTACTGGGCTAAGAGATAAAACACCTTATATCTCCGGGTGACGAGCGCAGTGCACTGATAGATAGATAGATAGATACTCTTTATTGTTCACACCGAAAGAAAAACAGATTTACAGACAAAGAAAAACAATAACAGCTAGTGCTACAACAGGCGGCCTTATCGCTGAAAGCAATTTCTTCCAGGCAACCTTTGGGTGGAAATGGTTTATGACATTTTTAATAGCGGGGTGTGCCAATCCAGACTACATCATACACTGCTAGGTTATTTGGATTCTTCATGATCTGATAGTTGCGTTTAACTGTGCTGTTATGGGCAGGCATATTGTTTACTATCAGGCATATGTCCTGCTCGTCTTGTCACTACTCTATACCATAAAATAAAAAAGTGACGAATTTCTATATTATCGAGGATATTGAAGAGAAAATTTGTTAATCCGCGTTGAACACTAAACCTGGTTTACTCGAGAGAACGGCGACTGTGAATTCGGAGCCCCGAGTTCAAATCCCACCCGCATCACTGTCTTTTCGAAGTCATGTGCGTAATGTCACTAGCTTAAAAACTGTGAAGTATATCATCGAGAAACCTAGCACTTGACCAGCGTGGTGGATTATGGGCCTTAACTCTCTCCTTGTTAGAGAAGGTCCCAAGTCTCAGCTGTGGGTGCATTTAGTGGCCTGTTTATGAACAAAAACGAATTTTCGGTCATTTGGACGAGTTTCCATATTTATTATTATGAATGAGCGCAGACACTTTGGCGCCATCACATTTTCCAGAGTCACATAGTAGAGCAGGTGCAGGCTTCAATACATTTTTCAAATGAATTTATTTTGTAACCTGATAAATAGGAAATGCATAAATTAGTACATTGATGTTTATGGTAAGATAAATTATGGTTTTGGAGTAAGGCCAATTGTCCAGCGGCAGCCGCTCGTCATACGTATGTTGACGAACGGCTGACGCGACGTTGTCATAGTGGACACAGATTTCATTGTTTGTACGCAAGATGCAAGCATTCGTCATGCAGCCGTCAATTGACGAAAGCGTGCGTAGAACTTGCGGCTACGTGGACAATTGGCCTAAGTAATCATATTTATCTTATAACGCAGGCAACAATCTACCGCCTAACGAAAACTGTCTTAGCTTGAATATTACTCTCTTTTTTCTTTTCATCTGAAATTATAGAGATAGCAATAGTAAGCCAAAGCCGGTTTAAAGGTTTATAACATTTGGCTAAATTATTAAGTCGTCTGAATACTGAAGCAATTTTAAAAGCAAAGTTAGTCGACTGAAATCAGAAGCAAGTTTAAAAACAAGGTACTCGTAGAAGCAAGAAATCCTTGTTTCTAATTTCAGTTTCATGTTAGCTGTTTGAATACTATTACAGTTCGCTGTATTCAGTAGCCACTAAATTCAACCGACTAAATTTAGCCAAGTTTAATAAGGGGTTTTTTTGGTAGTAGAAGGGTCGGTCTTTATGAGATTTTCTTCCGGTTATCGAAGGGCTAATAAAGGCTCTGAATGATGAAGGGAGTGCAACACAGTGGGTTTTAGGAAGAGTTTAAGAGCACACTGTATGCGCCGCTAAGGGCAGGGCCGGTAAGCCGAAACCGCGCGATCAAATTTGCCGCGTCAGCGCGCGCTCACGCGGCGCCCGGCCCGCGCGGCTCGTGTCATTGCCGACTTTACACTCTACGATTCATGCACCATACTGACACCCATGAGCCATGAGGTTTAAGACTATCTGGATCTTTTCAAAACGAGAGCAGCCTAGCGACGATACAGGCCGAATTACGATGGATCATGCTTACCCATTAACTCTCCTGATGGAGATACTTACATACACAGAGTTCTTTCATACATTTAAAGTAATTTTACGCATTCAGAGTCGTTTGATACAATCAAAGCCGATTCATACGTGTGGTGTACTAAGAACAATATTGCGTGAAACAGCTAATTTCTTCACGTTTTCGGAACTGGTCATAATGAAATTTTATTATACATTTAAAAACGTATTTTGTGAAATCTTAATTTTTAAAGGGTTAGTTATGATGTGTATGAGTGAAAGAGCGACTTTACTTTTGGGAACAATGATAAGCTTAGTATACTAATAGACTTTTTGTGAATTTAGGCATACGCCTTCTGTAAAGCGACCACGCGGTTAAAGTACACATTTGTCTAAAATAAATCAATTCAGTTCGAACATGAAGACACCAACATTTTAAACATCAAGATCCATCCACTCAGGCAGTGCACACTCCAGTCTGTAATTATCGTGTCGTGAGGTATACCGTTCCCTCGGCCGCAGCATGCGCTTTTCCGTGGACGTAATTATTCCCGTCGGATATTAGCGGGATTGATACCAAGCGATACTGATTGAACGAAATGGGTTCGTTGCCAAATTTTTGCTTCCGAAATTGGACTTCCATTTTCTGATGCTTTTTCGGTTCCAGCAAATATTTCAATATAATGCAGCGCGCTCATAATATTGCAGATGCTTGTTTTTGTACAGGATGTTTGGTAGGTATCACACCACTTTTAATCGACGATACCTTAGCAGAGACAAAGGCGGATCCAGTGCCAGGGATCAGGGGGGTCACATAGTCGTGGTAAGCACAAAATCGTGCAACAAGTCCATGCGTGCGTTTTTATTATTAGTAGCCCAGCTAGGTTCAGGACCCAACCCAGTGGTGGGTCATGGGTGCGAAGGATGCGCCTGGACCGATTAACGTAATAATTAATAATTAAGCGTCTTTAAGTGTAATGTCGTAGTGTAGACACTACGACATTACGCTTAAAGACGCTCAGACTATATTCATTAGGGAATACCAGATTAGAATAGTCATTTTATGGAATAAGTACTGTGACTAATCACAGTACCTATTCCATAAAATGAATGTTCTATTATTACGTGATCTTGTAAGCCATACTACTCGTACAAAAAAGAAAATGAGTAGGTAGGAATTGCCCGTTCGGGACCACCATACGGTGAAAAGGTGGAACTAAAAAAGTGTATGTCTAAAGTATGGGAAACTTGCAGCAGTGGCGCCATGTGTAGTTTTACCAACCGCAAAAAGGGCCTTATCGGGACGTTAAGTTTGTAATTCTGAGCGCTGTCTGTTCGGGACCACCATGTGGTGAAATGTGTGTACTACTAAAATATATGTCTAAAGTATGGGAGAATGGGAGTAGTGGCGCCAATGTTAGTTTTACCAACCGCAAAAAGGGTAAAAAAGCGACGTTAAGTTTGTAATGAGTGTGACGTCACGTGTTCGTGGTCGTTAGTGTGGTGCTCCGGTTGGGGTAATTCGGGCTCCGGGGCAAGATGGGCCCCCGGCCGCGGAGCGCTCCGGCCCCGTAGGCGCCCCGTGTGCGCTCCGGCCCCGTAGGCGCCCCGTGAGCGCTCCGCCCCCGTGGGTGCTCCGCCCCGTGGGTCTGCGAGGGTGCTTCGCCCCCGCGGGCGCTCCGCCCCCGTGGGCGCCCCGTGAACGCTCCGCTCCCGCGGCGCGCCCCGCACGGCTCCCGCGGGTTCCCACGGTTTGAAGTGGTATTATTGATTGGTCAATCAGCTTATCGCGAGTATGGTTTCACAACACTAGTTGTGTGTCTTATCTATAAAACTTATCGTAGGAAGTTGAGGTTAGGTTAAAGATGATAGTTAGATAGTTAGTAACCTTATAAAGCAGTTGATTGCATCACCTGACGGAGAGCGTGTTCTTTAACAAATAATAAATATTTTTTTTTTATTAAATATGTGTGCGTACAACCCACTGTTTCCGTGTCTTAGTACGAAGGCGGCACGTCTAAGTACTTTTGTCGGTTGGCCTGAGGACAAGCGGCAGACACCGGAACAGATGGCGGGAGCTGGTTTTTTCTAAACGGGGCGTGAAGACAGGGCGAAGTGCTTCTACTGCGGTGGTGGTGTGTGGCACTGGGAGGAGAAGGATGACCCTTGGGAAGAGCATCGTCGTCTGTTTTCCCACTGCCCGTTTATTTTTATGTATTACTACAACAAAAAGTGTTCCTACCATGTAATTGATAGGAATCTGTCTAACCGAGGGATTGATGAATAAAACAATAATGTAAACATATTTAAAAATGTATTTTTTATTTAATCTTATAATGACCCCAGGCTAGGGTGTTTACACCATCATCACAAATGTATCTCTTATCATCATTACCGGAAATAACCTTTTTTCTAGAAACCCTTGTACAAACATTATGCTTATCACTAGTAAATGTGTACATGTTATCATAGAGCGTATAGTTAATGTCTAGAGCTTTTCGATAGTTTTCAAAGTTGAGTTTTCTTACAATAGCTGCAGAAGTACCTTTATTTTTTTTAATTTGCAAGTCACCTTTTAGAATGTAGCTATACATTTTTGCTCGCAACCCTATAAACTCTTCGATTATTCGTCCATTGCTCTCATCTTTCATTACCCCAACCACTTTTTTGTTGACCAACGGTAGATGAAAGATGTTATCGTGGGGAAGATCAGAGGTGTCAAATCGGGTTTGTAAATCAAATCGAATGTCTTCGTAAAAGTTTTGAGTTTTAATGTTGTAGATAAAAGAGTCGGTGTCTGTGTACAGTAATTGCAAGTTGTTTTTGTATTTGGGTAACATGTAGGAATAGTGAAAGTCATACGTGAAAGTCATAATGAAATACTTTGAGAGTTCTAATACTGTGAAGCCCACATAGATGGGTTTGTCATACATGATTTTCGTCTTATTCAATTGTACTGCTACTAAATCTTCCGAGAAAATAGTACAACTGTGAAAGTTTGGAAGAGACATGTACCTAGCAGCTCCATATTTACATTTGGTTTTGTAGTATTCATCATTCCAACTGTTACACAGTTTAACATTGACTCTTTTATCAACGTTTTCTATGGTTTTCCCGAAAATAGAGTTGTTCATAAGTTTAAAAAGTCTTTTCGAATGAGTTTGCTGCATTTTGTCGTTTGACGGTGTTCAAATCTATATAGGATCTGAGCCATGGGGATTGTTGGAAAGCTAATATTCTATGAATTTTTTACATATAAGACCATTTTCTAGACATTGTTTTAACGTTAAATAGTGGATAGTGTAATTTGTTTTATCTGCAAGAGTAAGAAGTAGTTTCTTACTTTTACCTTTAGGTGGAGTTTTTGTTTCAGCGCAAAAGGGGTAGTCATTGTGTTGATCGTGAAGGGTGTGTGGATATTCAAGATCCACTTCCAAAATGTAACCTCTATCTGAGTTGGGTTGTTGAGCTAATATATCAAATGTATTAATTTCACTATCAGTCAACCAAACAAAGTGACCTATTGGTAGATTTTGACGCATTGCATGACCGTAAAGATTGTTGATATCCAAGTACATTATGAAATTGTTTTGCTGATTGGTATCATAGCGTTCAGGATCCATAAAAACATTGTTGGCTTTGGCATACCTTCCAGATACCTGACTAATACCACCTCTAATTCCAGATTGAATAAACTGAACCATCTCATAGTCGGTGAGAAGTTGCAAGTTTACACGTCTCTCTCAACATGGCATCCCACGATAGGCTTGGGACTGTGAGATATCTACAAGGGTCTAATTTATACGCATTCAAGCAAACGGTTCGAAAGTTTTCAAAAACTTCCGCCAACAGTAGGACATCGGTCTTGAGATATAAATCTGAGTATTCTCCCAATGAGTTTATTTGAAACGTTTCCCATACTTTTGCGCATGTAGATAATCACTATCTGAAATACCGTTTTGCGTCAGCTCGCTGTAGAAGGATTCTTTGTTGGGTAAGCTGTTATCGTTGAGTTTAGACCAACAATCTAAGTATTCATAAGGAAATACACCTTTTCGAGTTAAGAGATTCATCTGTTCGAGATTTGAACAGAATCGTGGAAGTATTTGAAATTGATTAGGTGATAAATTTTGACTAATTTATCCAAACTAGAAGACATAAACTTTAAGGAGTCTACAAATCGCATGGTAATTTCTTTACCATTAAAGTGAAACTTCTTACTGAATGAAATGTACCTTTCTTTGTGTTGTGGTATACAGTGAATTTCATCACCGTCTACGGCGGCCAACTGTTTAATAAACATGTGACTATCATATCCGCTTAAATTATGGAAGAAAATGGGGACATAGTTTGGTATTTTAAATTACACTCATTATGAGCTAGCCCTCTAATCTTCCCAGAACAATGACAATGATCGATGAATTTCACATCATCAGGTAGGAAATCTATATTGCAAATGTAACATGATTTAGCAGTTAACATTGTTTCATGGGCTAGAGTTATAGGCTCGCGAGGTGTTTTGTTTGAGAGAATCTCAACGATAATTGCCAAATCAGTGCAAATGTTTTCCACAAATTTCTCTACACAATCCTCACCGCGATACATAACAAATTTTGATAGTGAGTTGTCAAAATTACAGTGCACATAGTAACCATAACTACATGGTATATGTTCATGAGTAAAATATGTGCTTCTCTGCTCACTCGGAGCTTTAACAGGTTTCAATATTGACTCAGAGTCTGCATATATCACAAACGGAAGTGGGAGTTGATGACTTACATTTTTGAATGTGAGATATTGTTTGTCTGGAGAAGGTAGTTCTATTAAAGCTCTATGACAACCTATTTTTCTATGAAGTTGTAATTTACTCTCACTGTTGAAACGTTGTAGGCATCCCTCACAAAAGTAGACACGGTGATTATGTTTACTGACTTGAGAGCTCAATAAACGAGATAAGTTTTTTATCCAACAGTAGTGAGATGCATTACTGTTCTTATCTTCATAGAACAATAGATTAACATGTTTATCATAACTTTTCGATGAAATATACAATGGTACAATTCTTTTTCTATCATTTTCAATACCGTATACGTTCACTTTTATTTCATTTATCACTTCAAAACGTTTGATTCCGCTTGCAGACACTGGTGTGGTGATACCTTCAGTTTTCAGCACACTCTCGTAGGATGGATAAGAAGATGGTCGATCCACATGTGATTCGGCTGGATAGAGAGCGGACACTATAGCTTGAAAAAAACAAGCGTCATCCTTGTTTTTACATTTACACAAGCAAATTTTCTTTGGATCCAGCTGGGTAGTGGGATGTACGAACCCCCTTGCAGCGGTTTATACTCGTTGATATTAACCTCGAGAAATTCAATTTTTTCCAATGCCCAACCGCTGTCTTTCTCTTGAAACTCTTCACACTTTTTCAAAATACTGGAGCACACATTGGTATAGTATTTAGAGAGGTCTGATGAAATGTCCAAAGTCACATTTCTCGAGTTGAAGGATTTCAAATCTCTTATCATTTCATCGTTAGCATCATTACTTTTCAGCTTTGTTATTGTAAACGTGCAGAATAGTTCTAAATTAACCTTGATATGTTTGTAGGTTTTCAGTTCAAACTTGAGCAGTTCTTGAACTTTTGTGGATACTTTTGCTAGATAAAGTCTAGGGTCTAAAATGGATATAGAACCGTTGATTCTATAAGATATAATTCTACATTTGAAGGCCGAATCTATGATGGAGGTGAAAAAGTCTTCAGAGTCTTGCTTACACAACAACTTGTGGCGTTTCGTTCTCAGTGAGCAATTAACCGATTGCTCAAAACTTCAACGTTACAAAATGACACTTTTGCATTGTTGCAACAGTTAAAACAGGCCGCTTGAATGTTTGTGGGTAACTGATACCGTGTAAAGGGGATTCTTTTATATATAGTTAACATTCTACTATCAAGGGAAGTCTGCGGAAAGGTATAGATAAGAAATAAAAAGTATTTTGTGTTGGAGTAACTGTTTATTTTCTATAATTAGCTAAACATGTATTACATAAACTTAAATCAAACTAGAATAAAACAAATATGGTAGTGCAAAACATTTAATTTCAACATCGACAAGAGATGTGTGATTATGAGCGGAATCCATAACTACAACAGCTTCATACATTGAAGTAACCTGACTCATTTTAAACTTTTTCCTAAAGAAATTTAAGCGGTTTTCATAGACTAATTTAACTCTACACATGTTTAATAGACGTAGAGTGATACAATTTAATATCTCATTTAAATGTAACCATTGTTGTTTACACAATCTCATCGATTGCATTCCTGCATAAATCATTACAAAACTCTCTCTTCCTTCTTCTTGCATATTGACATAGCTTATAGGTGACTGCTGCTGCTGCTGCTGCTGCTGCTGGTGGTGTTCTCGAGTTGACGAAGATTGACCGTTGCTGAAGAAATCAGATATATCTCTAGCGTTAACTTCCACTATATTATCCCATTCTTGCTTCGTTACAGTGATCTGATTGTTGATATCGATGAAGATATCTAATCCAACACTTGTTGAACTCATCGGTTTTAGGTATGTTGCAATAGACAACTTTGTCGACTCTGTATTGTGGTGATATACATGTTTACAGAACTCAAAATTAACCGATGGAATCGATGGAGTGTAGGAGTATTGCAGTGTGTCGAACATATTATATCGATATTATATCGATGTGACTCTCGAGGAGCAACTGAACTGGTTCTGATGAACATAATTGCTTATAAACCATTCTACCGATCAGACCTGATCAACAGATCTGATATACAACCGATGAGGTATATAGCAGATCAGATTAGATATAGAACAGACCAGATCGGATATAGAACAGACCAGATCGGATATAGAACAGATCGGGTCAAATAGGCACTTTGAAGCGTTTTTATTAGTTTGTTATTTTGCGAACAGACTTGGTAAGCATGCTATACTCAAACAGTGAGTCGTTTAAAATTAAACAGTAGGCTGTTGTGTCAGAGGGTAAAGACTTTTTAAACTCTAGCTCAATTTGATATCAATAGCCCCACCAGCACCTGAACGAAGCGAATCAGCTTGTCGTGAACAATCGATAACAATAAGAGGTGATTTAGTTTTAAAGTGTGGTGGATTTACTTGAACATTCGAACCCTTCATCCCATAGTACTCTCTTTTAAAACTGCTAAATGCCTGATACAGAAGCGAGTAGAGACCTTTTTCAAAATCATTGGAGAATGAGTCATACGGGTAGTACTGAGAGTTGAGATAAAGCCGTGCATTATAAAAATTACTATGATCAAACACACTCTTATCTTTGTTGACATCATTATTACGTAAATGTTGAAATCCGATAATAACAAAACGAGGTCTCTCCAACAGTGTGCTAGTTTTACTGTCCATACATGTTTTTGAGAGGTCGGTAGTACTGGATACTCATATAAATCCCATGTTCTAAACGCTATAGACACCGGAATGTTATCTTCCACGTAGTTCAACAAGCGTAGTTTTTCTTTATCAGATACTTTAACTATAGGCATCCTCCATATGATGCGGGTTATATTTACATCTATTGTTTTGCTTAGATCCTTTGATATCGCACAATTTAGATCTGTAGAGCTACGGTTCAAGATTAGCTCATGTTTAGCGTTCACAATCACTTTATTGTAGTCCTCAGCAAATCCTAAAAGATGTCGGAGTGGTACTGTAAAACAAAAGTCCCCGTCAATCTCTTTGAAACCATTCAAATTCCATCCGCTGTTTTCCAAAGCATTGCTGTCTTCCTCAGAGTATGATAAGAGCCCTTTCATCGTTGTAGTGATACCACAGTTCTTTGACCGATCAATCTCCACACCATTCAATTCATAACGAATGTCTTGGAACAGGAAAGCAGGTGCGTTGTTGGTAAAAGCAGAAGTTTTAGTAGTGTTGCCTTCAATTATCAGTTGACTCTCACTCGGTAGTACTATTGCATCTTGGTTATTGATATGGATGCGTATTTCATCATTGTTTTGTAGGATTCATTGAAAGGTGTGTACGAATGGTATTCGATACCCTCAATACTATCGTCGAACAACACCTTTTGACCAATATTTAAAATTGAAGACATTATTGCGTACACTTTAGACCGAATGATTTTAAAAACAATATGTTTTCTGCAGTCAGTTTAGGTTTATCGTGGTTTTGAGTATTGATTTTCTGCTTTTTGTTGGCGATAATATTCGATAGGAGAGCGACACCTGTTGAAAATTGCTGTGGAGGTGTTGTCTCTGCTACATCACTCGCAAGACTATGGGTTTGTGCTGCTTCAACAATATCTTTATAGATAATCATAGTCGTTATCTCTTTCTTATATGTAAACGTAAAGAAATATTTTCTTTTCTAAAATTAACCAGTTTCCTTGTTCATTAACAATACGTATTTGAAGGTTCTGGATTGTGTTGACCTTCAAAGGTAGATAAACAAGATTGGGAGGACACTCGATTATTTGAAATCCAGGTGGTACCGTCGGAGTAAATTCATGTAGTACATGTGACGGTTTGTTGTTAATGAATGAACCTTGAATGATATTGCACTCTATTCTTATAGAGTTGGTGGTGACTATGTTTATAGACTGATCTGATATATGTATAGACTTTTTCGGTAACATCTTTTTAGAGAAGCCAAATATACCTCCAACACTATTACTTTTTCAAAATGTATATCATACTCAGGTGAATAGAATAGACATTTCATGGTGTTTGTATTAGCCTCTATATCTATCAACTTGTTTCCATCATCCTTTGCATTCATTAGTAACTCTCTATTCAAGTGTCGTATAATATCCTCCAACTCATAAGACCCCTCGGGAATTTTAATGATATTATCTCCATAGTGAAATAGGTTATTGGTAACATCCACATTAGGTATTGAGTTGAATGTTTGGAAATAAATCAAAGCACACTCGTATTCACCTTCTCCCAATTCGATACAGGAAAAAGTCTAAATTCAAAATTGAACTGTGGCCGTTTAACGATATGGTAAGAGACATTGTCACTGTACAAGGTGAGACTATTGAATGAGGTAATAAAACAATAATCACATTTTTAATACCATTTTTTTTTATTTCTTGAACATTGTCATACATACATTTAACAGAAAACGTAAACATAAATGACCACAGTTATAATCTACACTCTTTGCATATTGTTATAGTTATATCTAATGGTTTCAGGGTCAACACCACCATTCTTCATGTAAGTGAGAAACTCTTGCGGTGGTCTGAGATCCCCGTAGCTGTCAAAGTATTCACAACACTGATCCTTCTTCGCATACGATACCCAATGTGTTCCCGCCCCATGTGAATCGTCTAAATTAACGATCCCCGTCTCACGCCTCCAAGGTTTCGAACTTCTGAGACCATCTCTCATAAACACCCCGCGAAAATGGGGAAATTTCATCTGTTTAGCATACTTCACGAGTTCAAAGTCATAGAGAGCGCGATTTGGTAGGGCTATTTTTAGTTTTTTTGATAGGGTGACAAATAGAGACCCATTCCTTTTTTGTAGGGTGCTAAGTACATACCCTTGCCTAAGGGATGCGGTGTAACATCGATTTTTGTAGGATCTTTCTTGTGTGCCATCTCATAAATGTTTTTGGCAGCCGTTGTGACCCCACCCGCTAAAGTGCCGGCAGCCGCCAATGCTCCGAGAATAGGTATCAACGGTAAAAAGCCTCCCTTTTTCGGAATAGGAATAACCCTCGGTTTTTTCAAGTTTTGTCTCTTCTTGTTCTTCATACTCATTTTGGCAGCCTTCACTGCTACGCTCATCAGCTTTTTACTGGTGGCCGCCGTCATCGGTGATGTTGATGATGATGATGCTTTATTTGAGATACGTTTCTTTACAGCTTTACGTGCGGCTGATATGACATTTTTGAGATGCATTCCCATACCACGTTTCGCTTTAAACTTCATAATTTTATTGATTCCGAGAGCAAACACTCTTTCGGGTAGACTGTTAGATTCACGCCAACGTCTAGCCGCAGCAGAGGCCAACTCTAAATCAGCTTTATTTCGATCCTCCAGGGATGGACCTTGAGCGTAAGCTATATCGTGCGCTTTGCACGCCTCGTCTAAAGGATTGATACCAATATCACC
Organism: Ectropis grisescens; assembly: GCA_017562165.1. NCBI lineage: Eukaryota > Metazoa > Arthropoda > Insecta > Lepidoptera > Geometridae > Ectropis > Ectropis grisescens. The sequence goes on along the minus strand of CM029779.1, from coordinate 1,689,911 downwards.
CCTATTAAGGCGTTTCTCCAGTTTCGTTCCAGGTCCGCAGTAATTATAACCGGGAGGTGTAACTCGAAAGGTAATTTATTAATGAATGTATTCACAAATCCACCTCCTATCTTGACAATGGGCTTTTCACGACTGACAAAATTTCTCGTGTACATTATCATTTTTCTTACCGTAGAGGTCAGTCGAGTACTAACGTCAATTTTATTATAAACCCCACTAAAACTGTGTAAGCAGTTTTAAGACATCACTTCACTAGAAGAAATGAAGTTTATAAAACAACCCACCCGCTTATCAGTTAAAGAATGGAATGTGAACCCAAACAGCGGTGATTGCACCGTTTCCAGACACGGTATGCTGCTGCCTAACAGTATACGATGTTTAGTATGCGGTCCGTCCGGGTGTGGTAAAACAAATCTCTTGCTCTCTCTCCTATTAGAGGCTGAGGGTTTAACTTTTGAAAATATTTACTTGTATTCAAAATCGCTGAATCAGCCAAAATATGTGTTTTTGAATGAAGTTTTCAAACATGTGTCAGAAATAAACTTTTACATTCTCAGATAAGACGGAGGTCACTTCACCGGAAGAGATTAACAATAATAGTATTATAATATTTGATGATGTGTCAATGGAAGATCAAGAACCTATTCGCATGCATTTTGCTATGGGTAGGCACAAAGGGGTTGACTGTTTTTATCTATGTCAAACCTATAGCAAAATACCTAAACAACTGGTGCGAGATAATGCAAACTTTATTGTTATTTTCAAGCAGGATGAGATGAATCTAAAGCATGCTTACGATGATCATGTGAATACAGACATGTCGTGGCATACATTTCTAGATCTCTGCAGAAAATGCTGGAAAGAAAAGTATGGATTTCTAGTTATCAATAAAGAGAACGAGCTGAACAATGGACGATATCGAAAAGGAATAGACATGTTTGTAGTTTTATAGAGTGTGCATACCAGCTCTAAATCATGATAAAACCGGTAAACATGAGAGATATCGAACATTTCATCATGAGTGCTTCAAAGGTGCAGATCTTCGGTGATAAGAAGCTTAAACGTAAACTGATTCAATCAGTACAGTCTGTGAAAAAAGAAAATTAAGTTACTGAACGAGGGTAAGGTTGAATTGACATCCAATCTGCGGGAAACGTTTCAACCAATCACTGAACCTTTAAATACTCTTATCAAACAAATGGAAGCAAGGGGAGAATCAGCAAAGATGACAAAGGAGACAGATGAAAAACGAGACAAATTGAATGATAGTTCCATCTCTCAGTACAAAAATAACACTGATACAGATCGCACCATTGATGATGATGATGATGATGATGCTGATTATAAAGACGCTGATGAAGAGTCAGACCCATACAACTCGAGTATTGAATCGGTTGAATCTGTCAAAAATCTGATCTCAGTGAAGATGATACTAATTCTATTGCAAAATCCTACAAGGATAATCTCATAATGAATCAGATAAACAAAATACCGTATGGAGTACGCATACATTCAAATAAACTTCATATAGGAGATAGTGTTATCAGTTTTAACAAAGATCATTTTAAAATTAAAATGAGAAATTCAACTACTCACCCGGTTTGATGGAACTTTTATTTAAAAAAAGACCCCAACCTATCACTTATTACAAAGGTTGATGGTATCGATTATCGCAAAATTGTTGCCATGACTAATGCTCATAGACGAAATTTTACACCTAACGGTCAGATACAGGGTGATAAGAGTCTCAAATACTCTAAATTCATTAAAGTCGATCATCACCTAAGAAAGGTGGATGTCTCAAGGATCAATCTTCGACAACATCAAATAATATCAAACGTTTGGTAATGAAAAGATATAATCCAAACACTGATTTAAGATATTGGGATGATCCTAATGAGTTAGTTGAACGTCTACGTCTTCTTATCGCTTCACAAGGTGCTGGCAATAATGCACATGATAATGAAATTATCGCTATAATTGAGGAATTACAAGAAGCTAATGTAATACATCCTACATAATCTTGAACTAACATCACCTTTTTCTACTCTATAAAACTCTCTCATTTCAAGAATTCTAATCTAGTAACAAGATGACTGTTGATAAGTTTGGACGTTTTCTTGACCGTCGCAACGATGGTAAAACCTCGCAACAAAACCTAAAGATTATGAAGACTCAAATCAAACTTTGAGAACCGGTTTCTGAGAAATGTTCGCAAAGGTATTTCTAAAATGATGTAATCGTAAAGGAGCAACTAGATGAGGCTATTAACCTATGCATTATGGAAATAAAAAACTCTCAAAGTATAGAAGAAATCTTGAAAACTATACAGAAATACCACTCTCCTAAAGAGAAGCTTAAACCGGCTCCATCATTACCTGCAGCATCACACCCAGCAGCGGCTGCAGTAGCAACGGTACTGTCACCGGTAGCGGTGACGACAACACCATCATCCGCAACAGCAGCAGTGTCATCAACATCAAAACCAAAGCTAAAGTCATCGCGACTGCCTCTCGCATCGCCGGCATCGTCAAAGCCATTGTTATTACGGGTGCAACCGTCGCAACAGTCATCACCATCACCACCGTTCTCATCACATTTGCGAGATTAGAGAAGATGAGCAAGTTGCAGGTTGTTCGCGAGCTACATAGAAATGCTCGTAAAATTTTCCTCGGAGACGTTTCATCCAGAAGGGTTAGATGACACCTGGCAAATTGACTTGATTGATATGCAGCAATATGCCAAATATAATAACGGTCATAAGTATATACTGATTTGTATTGATACATTTTCAAAGTATGCATGGGTTCAAGCCATCAAGAGTAAGTCTGCTGAAAATGTAACGCAAGCCATGTCAGATATACTAAGTAAAGATCGCTTAAAAGAAGACCTAAGAATATTCAGTCTGATGACGGTCGTGAGTTTTCAATGAAAATTTCAGACATTGATGAAAAATACAACATTAATCACTACTCTACGTATAGTGTGAAGAAAGCTTCTATTGTGGAGAGACTCATAAGAACTATTAAAAGTTGGCTTTGGCAAAAATTTACATATGAGAATTCCTATAAATGGAACGGACGTATGTTGAGTGACATAATAGATAAATACAACAACAAAGTTCACAGCACTATCAAGGTTGCTCCAGTGACCGTGAATCATGTAAACGCCAGCGCTTTGTTATCTAATGTTTACAATTTTATCAAAATGCGACCTAAAGCGAGATATGCACTTGGGGACTTTGTACGAATAAGCAAACATAAGTCTATATTTTCTAAGGGTTACACCGGAAATTGGAGTGCTGAAATATTTATAGTGGTGAAAGTGGATACCACAAATCCAATCACCTATAAATTGCAAGATGAAAATGGACAGTCTATATTGGGAGGTTTCTATGAACAAGAGTTGCAGAAAGTGAAATATCCTGATGTCTACCTGGTAGAAAAAGTAATTAGAAGAAAAGGTGATAAAGTACTGGTGAAATGGTTTGGTTTAAACTCTACAAGTTGGATAAATAAAACAACAATATTGATTAAATGATTGTTTTATTTCTAGTACACATTCATAAGTAATAACCTAAATAACCTAAGATAATATAATCGCATATAAAGTTTAGTTACCTATTACTAACTTTGAAATTCTTTTTTAAGCATGTTGCATAGGAATTATAACACTAAAAATAAAGATTAAACAGGAATTATAACACTAAAAGATTAAACAGGAATTCTAACGCTAAAAAGATTAAACAGTATTACATCAATTCGCAAGCATGAGTAATATAAAAAGACACGAAAGGTTAAACATGATTATAGTAAGTATAGAGACTAAAGACATACAATTTAACACACAGCAGAAGATTAAAAAAAACAAATGAGGTGATTTACCAAATTAAGACATGATTTTAAAGTGAAAGATTTATTTCATCTGTTAACGATTACGAAATGTTTGTTAAGCCAAACATAAAAAGCGTACACCTCCACCTTACTACAATGACATGTACGTGTTTTATTTTTAAATTTACTATGTCTCAAACAATTACTAAAAGTTACTAAATCGAATTCGCTAGCTATCATTTCATATTTGGGGCATCCATAGGTTTCCAAGTTACAATTTTGTAATCCTAGAGATGTTAACAATTTTTTTTCAATGTGACCACCCTTGTACCCCCACATATATTCATTCATCCTTTGTTTCATAAATAGTCTTATCATATTGATTTCCGTTACTAAACGTTTGCATTGTAACAGAAAATGATAAAGAATATTACTATTATGCTTCAACCGTGGGAACCCCGCGGGAGCGGAGCGTTCACGGGGCGCCCACGGGGGCGGAGCGCCCACGGGGGCGAAGCACCCTCGCAGACCCACGGGGCGGAGCACCCACGGGGGCGGAGCGCTCACGGGCGCCTACGGGGCCGGAGCGCACACGGGGCGCCTACGGGGCCGGAGCGCTCCGCGGCCGGGGGCCCATCTTGCCCCGGAGCCCGAATTACCCCAACCGGAGCACCACACTAACGACCACGAACACGTGACGTCACACTCATTACAAACTTAACGTCGCTTTTTTACCCTTTTTGCGGTTGGTAAAACTAACATTGGCGCCACTACTCCCATTCTCCCATACTTTAGACATATATTTTAGTAGTACACACATTTCACCACATGGTGGTCCCGAACAGACAGCGCTCAGAATTACAAACTTAACGTCCCGATAAGGCCCTTTTTGCGGTTGGTAAAACTACACATGGCGCCACTGCTGCAAGTTTCCCATACTTTAGACATACACTTTTTTAGTTCCACCTTTTCACCGTATGGTGGTCCCGAACGGGCAATTCCTACCTACTAAAATGATATCCCATTTTACTAATGTGAAAGTTTGGGTGGAAATATTACGAATGGAGCGGGTTGAAATTTACAGTTCAGTAAAATTATAATCTGGAATGGCTCATGCCCCGCAGTTTATTACCCACGTAGTTCTGTCAGTTTTCCCGCGATTTAAATTATGTTGAAAGGTTAATAGTGAGATTGAAATAAAGCAAATCTAGCACTGCGCTGCGCTCGTCACCTAGAAAATTTTGAAGGATTTTTGTATTCTTTTTATTTTTTCTGGAAAAATTCACTTGCAAACCAGAATTCAGTGATGTTCGTACATTATTACTGCATGTCCGAAGAATAACTGGAAAAAATTTGGTACCACCCCAGATAGACTCTGTGAAGAGCCCTGCCTCTACACAATATTATGGAGGTATAGTAGACCTATCGAAAATACAACCATATTTAAGACATTCAACATTTATTTCCTTAATGAACGCTGAATTCAAAGTTTGAATATGAAGCGCGCGTAAATTTTTGTCCGGTTGACGGGCTTGTTATCTAATTAACCGCGCGGGTGCGCGGGGATTCCCAGCCGGCGCCCGGGGAATCCCGGATGAAACGTCTTCGCGTTTACGCGCTCCACTGCCCTTCATACGGGTTTGAATTTGGTTAATTGACGATTGAATTAAATTATTTAAATACAGGTACGTTTTTAAACAAGGAAGCTTTTGTTGCGTAAATTTTCTTAATTAAGGTTGCAAATAGACAGGTAGAATATAATGTGAGTGTTTTCAAATGAAGACTGAATTTATATCATGTGGGTAATGCTGCATCTTTTTGCTTTTACTCCCTAGTAGACTTAATACCTATATACAACACCAGCTCATTTTTGTCCAATGTTGGAAATAGGTCTCTCCCAAGCCTAGCCACTCAGCCCGATCCTCAGTTTTACGCTGCCCGCTGTCATTCGTATAACATATCGTCACTCCATCTTGTTTCAGAGTGTACTACACTACGTTTGCCGATTGCGGTCTCCACTCAAGAACATGTCTACGCCAACGGTTCTGCGGCAAATATGACAAGCCCATTGCCACTTTCAGTTTTCTGTTCTGTCTGTGTTCAATTGAAATATGCGTTTTGAATTTGACATCTTTTCATTTTTTCAGACGTATTCCTAAACCTTGTACCCAGATGCCATTGCGTGTTAGTTTTATTATTCTATTTTTTTTTATTTAGGTACTATTGTAGGTTTTAGGTTTGTTTTATTTAGGTATTGTATTGTAATAGGTATTGTTGTTATTTAGGTACCGAGCTATAGTAGTAATATTTACTATAATTAGTACATATCACCCTAATAGGTCTGATGTGTTCACAAATGATGTTTGTGTTCTTGTTCATATTATGTCAAATAAAGTAATTATATGGTAAAAGTTCTTACTTACAAAATACAAATGCTTGATACAAAAAATCTGTTTACCCCAGCGTGACTATCTTTATCATTTTATACTATAACTGTACGTTATATTGTTGGTTCTAGTAGTATTACTGAATTAATATCCTATTCATGTTTCAAATGTTCAGTCTGTACAGACGACAAACCCACCCGCTCTAACTAGACAGCGGTAATTCTAGACACATCACAATCCGAAATTCTCCATCCGAATAATTCCTAGAAAGTTCGCGAAACACCGCGTCTGTTACAATAAATTAGACGAGCAGGACAACCAACTTAAACTTACAAATGCGTTGAAGAGCCACTAGCGAGAATTGAGTTCGTAAGATTTCAAATTGACTTTGACTTTTTAGTTATTTCTTCTCGTCGATGGTGGAGGTAATTTGATTGCGCCGTAGCCTCTATTCTCTACCTACCCTCAAATACAGCGTTTTATTGCGCACTATAAAATAATTAAATTTCCATAACGCTGCCCGCTTTGCCCCACTGCTCTGTTGTGGGGAAATTTGTTGCACTGCTTTGTGTTTCGAATGGTTAAAGAGCAAAGTAGGAAAATTAAACTTGAGAGAAGAGAATACCCGAGTGCTGAGGATTTTTGAATCAATTATAGGTTTGTGCTTCATTACTACTTACTTCTAAATTGTTGGATGCAAAGCGACAATGCTTTTTGAGATGGAGAAAATACTTTGACGAAACTTATGATTTGAAAATATTACTTATATCTTAATAAATTAGACATTTTCTTTTTACAGCTAACAGCTGGCTGTTTAGTTATTATCTTAATCAACCTATTCCTTAGGAGAGGAGCTAAAGATGGTAGTTCAATTCATCACTATCAGCCCGTTTACGTCCGCTGATGTATTGTATCGGAGATAAACTCGCCTTTGACATTACTGTCACAAAATCCAACCTTTCAAAGTTTTTATTCTCAAGACCCGAACAAGATTTAATTTATATTTTTATAAACTTTAACAGTTTTTTAACGGGCACAACTTTTAGTAACATAACTGAGATTTCAATGAAAACTATACCATCCTACACTCTGAACTACGAGCACTTACACTAAGCACATCTGAATTGTCTATAGACCTATGAAGATAAAGATAATCAAGATGATCAAATCCACTCCCTGTTGGAAGCGTGCTCACCATACTGACGGCATTACCATGCTGAATGGTAATATACGATTATAATTGACACGGATATCAAAAGTCCGAAATTGATATTCCAAAAAAATTTCAGAATACATATCATAAATACGCTTACTTTCAAGGATACTATGATCTATATTTAGACATAAATTTAATTTTATTATGTTTCTTCATGCGATCCTTTTACTTGAAGACCTTAACTACTAAAAATACAAGACTATATAAAGTTAAGTGCTTAAGTAACTTTGGAAAGCTATAAAACCTTTTATGAGACGTTTTGTTGATAAAAATGTAATCAGAAGGTCCTACTTATCTAACTTAAGGTCATGGATTTCATTAGATATATCAAAGGGGCACTCCCTCGGGAGTTAAGGGAAGACTTTATGTGAATACTGGAATTTACTTTTAAAGGGTTTCATCATGTGTTAGGATCGGTCACCACGCCTTATCATTTAGCCCAATCTAGAAAGAGGTATGATACATTTGTTTTGTCTGTTTTTGTATCTATGTTTCTACCCGCCAGATTTGAAACAATCATTTTATAATTTTTTTTCAATGGGCATAACCTCTATTGCGGCATAATGTATACAATATTTAAATGTTGCAAACCTCGTGACAATAAACATTCATTTTAAATACAGACTCATCAGAATACACACACATGCGTATAGTTACAAAGTGACGTTGAATCAGCTTATTCGCTTATTAAGTTTAATTGCGCACCGCGGACCAATCAGGGAGCGGGACACGTGTCGCTTGGCACCCCTTCGATGCGCATTCCATTTATAAGTGTGCGACAGACGAGCGACTTAATGTAGGCAGTAACTGACGTATCCTGCTAATATTATTATAAACAAGCAACGCAACGCCCCGCGGTTTTACCCGCGCAGTGCCGGTTCCTGTGATTTTTCCGTGATCAAAAGTAGCCTCAATCAGCCGAATCAACGTCGACCATGAAACGATTTCTTTTTTTCGAGCTACGAGCAGTCTGATAAAAAAATCTAAGAATGCAATGGAACACAGTTATATTGGAACATTCTAACTTGGCTGTAGAATATTTATTAGTAAAATGTGGCACAACAATGATAATTTTGTAGCAAAAACTTCTTCGCGTTGAAATTTTTTTCCGTAAAATAATCTTATGAGTTTATGTCACCGACATACTTATTTAATTAATACATAATGTAGCGGCATAGCGTCGCGTCGGAACGGTGGTGGAGTAATGGAGCTGACGTTCGCGTTAGACGTATTTTGCACGGGTGAAATCTACATCTAAGTCTACGTTATCGTTATACCTATTACATGCGTAATAGCAGTATACTTATCTGAAGTTATACCGGTGACGTATTATACAACACTAGTACTTATCATTATTAAAATTCTTAGTTTCAAGTTTTCACTAAGTATATGTATCGGCACATCGGCAGTCCTTTTTTATACTAGTTTTTTATATTACACTATAATATTTTGTATTTATTAAATGCATTTTGTATAGCACCATTTTTTTCTTATCCGGTACATCATGGTTCAGCGTTTCCCAAGCAGTGTTTTTTAGCCGCGTCCCTCCCGCCGCGCGGCTGCCGCCCGTCCGCCGGCCCCGTAAGCCGCGTGGGAGGGTGCGGGCCGCGGGCGCGACAGATCAACATTATCATTCGACACTGCATTTATTCAACGGCACCAAATACGCTTATTGTTTTTTACAGAACATGTTTTGGTTCGAAATTATTTTATGATTTTTCCGTTGCTGTATGTACCATAATACAGCAACGGAAAAATCATAAAATAATTTCGTCGCCATCAAACGTGGTGCAATTGTGATAAATGAGAAAGGAATTTAATGTTAAATAGCGCTTGAGTATTATAAGGGTAGGATTTCACGGAGCGGTTTCAAACCGCGCCCGCGCGCGGGCGCGGTCCCGCGTCTTCTGTAGGATGCAGATTTGTATATAAAAACTGAATTCAAAACTCACGAGGCGGTTTACGCCCGCGCTACCACGCGGGTGCCGCGCGGCGCCCGCGTGGCGACCGCGCCGCTGCGCGCGCAACCGCGCGGTCGCTACGCGGGTGCCGCGCGGCGCCCGCGTAGCGACCGCGCGGTTGCGCGCGCAGCGGCGCGGTAGCCATCTGCAGCCAATGATTTCAAAAGGAAGGATGCGCCCTACTTATACATTTTTAGAAAACTTTTAATACAAGCAAAACAGTAAGATCTGTAAATCATACGAACTACGTGAGTGCCGCGTTGACGACAAAAGACGGCATAACATTGTACAAAAAAAAACGTAATTTCATACATATTTTTTTTATTTGCAATTGGAATAATATATGAGAATAAAATTTTTACTATACGTGTGCACACCAACAGCCAAAAAGCATCATGTAGCTGTTAAATGTCTTTCAAGTTTCTGTGAAAACTAAACGAACTACATATGTATAGGTATTCAAAATAGTTTCTCAAATATTTAAAAACAATAATAAACATAGTAAAAAAGTATTTTTATTACATTTTTTTTTCAAATCGGTTTATTAGTTTCGAATCCTATATACAAAAATTCGAAAGTATTTACAAATATTTTCTCTTTGTAATGTACTCAAGCCTAAGTGTAGATTAAACCTATTCAGTCTTATTCCAAAAAACTAAGATACTCGTAGTACAGATTTAAACCAGGACTAACTAATCCAGGTTTGATACGGTGTTAAACTTAGGACCAGGTTTAAAATGTGTTCCTATTACAAAACTCAGACTATCCAAAGACTACTTAGTCCAAGGTTAAGCCTGAGATAGCCCAACGTTATACAACAATATTAAAAATTTTTGGAACTGCTTTTATTTTGAAGATTGACCCTTGTTTACCGTAAAAAAATTACATTTCATTTCAAAATATTAGTATTTTCGATGAGTAAATGTACTAATATACAATATTAGACTAATTTTGAAACACTAACGACTGACATGACGTCACTAGTCGCAAAATACTGGTCGCGATTCATGACTGTATGTTCAGGTTATGTGTTTTTTATCATTACTTGAATACAAACAATCAAAATCGTTGTCGCTAAGATAGCAAACTATAAAAAAGCAGAAATGTAAACAGTTTAATCAGTTTTGACAGTTTGTTTTGCGACTAGTGACGTAATAATTCATATCAGTGTAGCCAGACACGTGACAACAGATAAAAAATATAGGATTTAAAATCATTTATAATAAATTTACTACGTAATATTAAATTATAATAATGTGGTTTTCGATATTCTATTAATGCAAACTGTCATAAAATTAACATTAATGTGTAACATCTCTATTGCGAGAGTTCAAATTGTTAAATATTTTATGGAAGAAACAAGTGTTGTCCTAACCTTAAAATGACAGATCCGAAGTAAGTCCATAGTTAAACTAGGGGTTCGATAGTTAATCTTTAGGATCATAGATAGTACGCGGCTTAGAGAAAACTTCGTTTTGTAATAACGCTTAGACTTGACTTGGTTTAAACCTGGCTTAATTCCAGTACTATAATTAGTCCGTGTTTTGAAATAAGACGGATTACGTTTTGTTTTATTATTAAATCCCAAAATTCAAAATCACTTGCACTAAATTCGATAACAATAAAACAACAACAAAATTACGTTTGTTCAAGGCTACTTCGTCCACTTCACGCGTTCAATATGACTTTAAAATGTATGCCTATTAATCTAACAGCAACAAAAGGAAATTAAGATTAAATATTTACTGATGATACCATATCCCATCTTTTTTTTTACTTTTGTTTTTTGCAACTTTTTAGCACACCATTATGCATTTTAATGCCCACCAAATACTCGTTCACTTCCGCGTACTGAACGTTGTGAACTGAGTCACACTGGCCCTAAAAATGTTTTTAGGGCCAATGCGGTGTTTTTTTTCGTACGGTTGGTCTGGTCCTTACTTATATAAGTCAATGTTCTGGCAGTCGATTGAGGGCGGGAGAAACAAAAATAGTGCTGCTCTTATTAGTTTACTTTTCGCTTTTGAATGACTTTTTTTGGTTTTGAAGTCGGTTATTTTAAACGTAACTTTTCATGTTTTTTTATTTTATGTTTTGTACTTTTTAGTGTTTGTAGGATAGGATAGGGTTTTTCTACCTCTCGAATACATCAAATATTTGCTTGCTTGTAATCTATTATCTGCAATAAAATATAAGTTTATTGCAGATTAGATAGATTACATATGGGCTACTTTTCATCACATGAAAATAACGGGAACTAGTTATAATAAATAATGTAATATAATAATGAGGCTAAATGAATTTGACTAGTCACTAGATCTAGTGAGTTTTTAATACCTGGCGGAACATTTTTGTATGATTTAAGGTTAAGGTAAAAAACCTGTGTTTAGTTTAGTGACTTTTTCATTGCCAACGCATCAGTTATGTCAAGTTTTACTGAAACATGCTAAATTTATGGTTTACCTCGAGGACATAGTCAACTTTCGCTTGTTTTAATACGTTGAGCTATGTCAATAACTTTGGTCCACTGACGGATGACTTCGTTTCGTATACGATTATCTATACGATACGATTCGTATACGATACTCAGAAAAACACCAACCATTCTTCGTTTCACAGCACGTTTTCAACTGGCGCACGGTTTTATATAGGTTCGTTTGGAGACCGGTGCGCTGGGAGGCGTAAACAAGGCCCATCAGTATCTCTTGTAGATCCCCCAGCATTTCGGCCATTACGACGATATCGTTTGGTGAGATACGCCTGTTGCCGTAATATGTGGTGGAATAAGATACATATACAGATAATACAAGCTTTTCTTAATTTGCGGCTGCGATAAAAAATATGATTTATTTCCTTTATTGCCATTTTACCCGACTGAAAGAAGAATTATGGTTTTCGAGTGTATCTGGTATGTTTGTAAATTTCTTTATTTCCACGTTTCTTCCAAATGCCTGGATGGATTTTTATAACTAAGATATTGTTAGATTAGTGTCAATCGCCAAAGTATCATCACATAGTACATAATGTTTTTATGTGTTGATTTTTTGCTGTCGGGTTTTTTAAATTAAAGGTTTTCTATCGTGTTGCTCGTTGCTCGAAAAAATAACATCGTTCATCATTGATTAAAGAATCTAACAAAGAGTTTTATCTTCACCTTTGTAATAAGAAGGACTACTTAGGCTGCGAAACGCATTGCCAGAGTGAGTTTTTCGTGATGGTTCGAACCTTGGGGTTTTCGAGTCGAGAGTGAATTTGTTTCTGTTAGAGAAGTAAGCGCCGTCGTAGACCATATCATATTCATCCACCATCATCGGCATTAACGCAACCGTATCGTTAATTAAGTTTCTGCACATTTATTTTTATTTCTTTTATTTTGGACAAATCTACGAAGTTTGAGGCAACATTTTAAATAATGAATGGAATAACCGGTAATGCCGGTCTCAACAAAATGCGTCAAAAAAGAAAAGGTTAATTTTAGTATACCTACGAGTGTAGATAAATATTTCCTGGTTTATAAACAAACAAAACTCTTATCACAATTGTAAACAAATCTTGAACAAAAATAAGTTTAAACTAGTACTTAGTTCAATTCCGCACAAAGCATCAGAGCGTGCGAGGCAGCGTAAATGCCTACCTTGGCAGAAAAACCTGACCTTAAATATATTATTATTTAATCAAAAATTTGCCACCCCCTAAAAAGTGCCGCCCCGAGCGGGCAGCCCCTACCACCCTCCCTACGCTATGCTACTGACTTCCAACCGCACGTCCGCGCGGTTTTCGCCCGCGAACGTTGCGGGTTTCCAACCGCGCCCGCGCGCGGGCGCGAACCGCTACTATCAGCGGTCTCGTGAGTTTTGAAAAAAAATCGTCGCCCGTCGCGGTTCGCGCCCGCGCGCGGGCGCGGTTTGAAACCGCTCCATGAAATCCTACCCTTAGTGTACTTGCACGTAGTTTGTTTATGTATTAGGGAATATACAATTTCCAATTGTTTGTTTTCTCTAAATTAGTGACTATAATCAACTTGTAATTTTTTCATGGCTTGATTCACTGATTGATTACCATATCGAGATAGAAGAACTTAAAAAAAAAATACATTAAATTATTAAAATCTTGTAAATAATACTTTATTTTAATTTAACAGGCTATAGGGTCTAGGGCGTAGCATTTGTCGTAGCTCACGAGAGTTACTTTCAGAGAAATTACAGGGCATAGAGATAAAATAAAATAAACACCTTATTTCTCTGAGAGACGAAAACTGTACAAGCAACATTAACATCCCATTAAATGTTCCCACTGCTGGGACTCAGACCCTTCTCTGCCTTCCAAAAATTCTAAGTACTTGTTGGTTTCCTCACGATATTTTCCTTCACCATTTTAAATTAGCGACATTACACACATGACTTCGAAAAGACTGTGGTCCGCGTGGTTTTGAACCCGTGGTCTCCAGATCGACAGTCGCCGTTCTCCTGATTAGACTAGCTGTAACTCGCAACTTTAACTGAATTGTACAATATTAGGTAATGATTGGGATACTACATGTTACAATAGCTGTATAGCATTGCTTACCACCAAGTACATTTCTTGTTCATCCCTTTACTATCTACTCTAAAAATTGGTTGCCTGTAAAGTCGGTATACGGGCGAAAGTTTTACGTGACAACGACTTTGAGTGGTAAAATAATTTTACGGAAGGGACGCGTGCCTTTCACTTTTTATGTCTGTCTCTCTCGCTCTTAGGCGGGCTAACCATGCCCGAGTGGAAGGGACGCGTGCCTCTCACTCGCTCTCGTTGTGAGCGCATAACGTGAGCGGAGCGTAACGCAGTTTCTTGAAGTGTCACCCGGCAAACCAATTTATAAGACGTTGTCACGTCAAAAAATACCGTATTCCAAAGACAAATACTCAAGACAAAAATTGAGCAGAGTCAAATTGATAGAGATTTCCGAGGTTTTTTAACATAAAATGGACTTAATTTATCATTGTGATTATTCTATTAACATCCCAATACCCGCGAAAACTAAAAAATGACTAAGGAAAATTAACTACAACAATTTTAGAGGAACAAAATGAAATAGCAAAGCCTTTCCAAATTCCTACTTTCCAGGAATTCGAAACTGATTTAGTAGCTTATTCGTTAGTAGCAGTATTCAGTTAATTACCACGCGACAAAGCGCAGGCCAAGCCATAAAACATCGCAATAACTCTGGCGGGCCGAGCGCAGAGGTTCCACGGCTTCTGACTCTCTCGGTGGACGGCCGTCCCTGAAAAAAGGCAGAGGGAAATTATTATTGGTGTAATTATTAGTACCTGGTTGACCGAGCTTTGCTCGGTTTTTTTAAATGATATTTAGGCAGGTACGAATCACGAAGTGATGACTTACTTAGACCTACAAAAAGGCGCTAAGTATAAGATTTTCTCAGAAAAAAAAGAACTAAAAGAACCACCAGGATTCGAACCAGAGCCTGTTGGCTCCGAGGGCGAGCAAAAAAAAAGTAACCACCAGGATTCAAACCGAGGCCTGTTGACTCCGAGGGCGAGCATATTCCGTCTGAGCCATTTAGACTTATAGAACAGTGGCGAAATAAGTTATCGTATTCTGATGACATTGTAGGAGTTTTTCATTGTCTAAAAACACGCATAAAATGATGTTTTTTAAAACATAAAACCTAGCTAGATTTATTTATCGTCCCCGAAACCCACTGTATACATAATTTCATGAAAATCGTTCGAGCCGTTTCCGAGATTTAGATTCTATATTATACAAGCATTGCTTGTTTAAAGGTATAAGATGCTACCCTTTTCTAGTACACCGAGTGATTGTTTGATGCTTCATCTGAGTTCGATGCAAAGATGTCAATCTGAATGATTGTCAATGATTTATTTAATAGTAATAAAGCGCTCTACAGACGATGCCCTGAAATCGGAGGAAATGACGTAGATGTAGTGGAGCACTAAAATAGGGTATTCTCTACACACGTACAAATCAGTCAGTACGATACTGGCTGTACAACGGACTGGTCGTCGATCAGAGCAAAGAGTATGTAATTACTACGTAGGAGTCGCCACTCAGTACAAACCAATAACAGCAGTTAACATGTCTGTTCAATACCAACCTAACAAATTATTTAGTTTTCATAATATATGTAATATTAGATTTAAATAAAGTTTCTAGTGGAAATGAAAAACTTTTTGGTAAACTACGTTTTATATTTACAATACAATAGAAAATAAATTTACAGTTAATAAAGAACAAAAAACGCGGAAATAAATCAAAGAACAATTATGATCAACACGCAAATGCCACAATGACTAAACAATGCCAAATTGACAAATCGCGTAAATTGGTAAAGAGATGCCCGATGATATGATATTATATTATATATCGTAAATGCTATTGCCTATTATAAAATTTGAAATCGGATCGGTTGAAATTATGAAAACAGTTGGATTATAGTCTGGAATAACTTAGACTTTATCAGCTGACTATTATTATCATTGTATAAATTCAGACCAGTAAAACTGTGTTGCCAGACATATTGCATGCTTCTAGAAGAAGAGGCCAGTTTGTACAGGTCAACTTTTAAAATGTTTTGAAAATGTTTTGTATCACCTTATCTTACCTTTTAGTTTAGTTAGTTTATGAATAATATTTCTAGGATTATGATGGGCAACAAATTTGTGTGTTTCTAATGGATAATACTGTTGAGGCTATTAAAATTTATCATTTTACTATGTACAATGTAAAATGTCATCATCATCAGTCTGTATTCGTCCACTTCTGGACATAGGCGTCTCCCATAATATGCTTCTCAGCCCAATCTTTGGTCTTACGTCTGCTACCGCCATCAATTGCCTTTCATGTATCGTCATTCCATCTAGTATCTCGAAATCGTATACTACGTTAATTTTTTACATAAATACACGGGTAACTCACGTTTAATGTAGTCAGTCCAGTCCGACTCAAGTTTCGATCGCGTCCGGCGGTCTTTTCAAGGAGAGTGCGCGCGCGGGTTCGCAGCTCGTTTAGCACGTACTTGTAATTAAACGTGAGTTACCCGTGTATTTATGTAAAATGTGTAATAACCACGTTAGTTTTCATACTACGTTGATTCGCGGTTTAGCCAACAGCTTGACGTCTTGCTTGAAGTCAATCTGACCAATAATCGACTGTAGGTATATCGGAACAGGAACTGAAACAATTTTAAATTCCAAAAATTTCTTCAAATAGTGAGTCAACATGGATATAAATACTATTTTAAAGAGTAACCTACTTCTTTACACACGTATTTATTCTGTACTAACTAAAATACTAGTTGTAGAAGTGTCATACTTTTGTCGCGGCACATCCCTATGTTGTCGTAGTTGACATAAACCTTATCCGCTTACGATTGGCACAAAAGAACCGTGCCGAAAACTCCTATCTATTCTATCTATTGACTTACATTTTATCTGGTTTCCGCAAATTTCAAATTTATTATAGACCATCTTTTCGGCGGCATTGTAGTAAAACGTATTCACTGCTTAATGCTAACATAATATTATTATGCAATATCTTCTATTCAACTTCTATTTCTTCTTCTTTTTCTATTAAGCTCCTCGATTAAAATACACGAAACACAATACAAGCAATGTAACGGACATGACCACAGACTTAAGTAGATACTTTGATATAACAGTGAAAGAAAGAGAAGCTATACATACTGTGCTCTTGACATGGACCGTGTAAATTTCATACATTTATAATTGTTCCAAGTTATGATACACTTACAACTTACAAAACTAGGGCGTGTATTCCGCAATTCCGAAATCTTGGAGATTTTTTTGATACTTAAATTCCGAAATTGAAACACTTTAATATCGTTACTACAATATCGGTATTTTGACTACCAACTTCTTTTCTAACGATACACACTCGCGATAAGTTATTAAAATAAACCTGAGCGGCTCCAAAATTATTGAACTGGATTTGTTTAACCCCACCATTCTCCTACTTCAAAGAACTTTTAAATCTTTACATAATTACCATAAGCTTCCTTTTAGGTCAAAATCAGTCTTTCCCTAAAGGCCCTTCTGCTTTAACTAAAATGTTCGATGGCATATAGTTTACTTGCAGGGCGGGCGACTCAGTTATGGAATAAATTGCCCGTGCACATCAGGCATTCTCCTTCACTGAACAATTTGAAAAATATGTTTAACAATTATATTTGTTAAAATTGTAGACTTGTTGTTGAAAATTTACTACTTATGCAATTACAGGCGTTTTTTATTTATGTTGTAATCGCATTACATTTATTTATAATCGTATTAATTAGTATTGGTATTATACATCAATAATTAAGTACCTACTAGTATTGTTGTATAAGATTAACTAACTACAATATCATTATATTGTGTTTTTATTATTATTGTGTCTTTCATTCCGTTTTTTTGTTCTTGTTTGCGCACCCCATATTCTGACTATTTTACAAATTCTTTTCCGTCCTAAAGTTGGCTGGAATAGATCGCTTTCAGCAGAAAGGCCGCCCACTGTCGCAGTACTTTACAATGTTTTGTTGAGTTTTGCTGTGCCTTTTTAATGTGTCAATAAAGAGTAAGCATAAATATTAATACATTTTGTAGGTAAAATCCAAATACATTATCCAGTTTTGAAGCTGTTCCGAATTCCGATATTGGGTATTTACTATCATGATTCAGTGCAGGAATTGAAAACTTTCCGATATTACATTCCCTACTTAAAACAAAAACATAGGTGTTGCCATGGCACTTACTACTGAGAAAAGAGAGACTTAGGTTAAAAACTGGTTGTAAAACATCATGAATTATAGACAAAAACATTAGGGATGTTTTTGAAAACTTGTTGTAGCGCACACACAGATTTTTCGTGGGCTGTGAATGAAATGAAAGAAATGTTCAGATGAACTCAGTATCGCCCAGAGGAGATGATCGATATTCATTGATGGTGATATCAATTTAATTTTGCAGATAAAAGTAGTACTGCGTAGTGGTACTAGGCGCAATCCGAACGGCTCAAATTCAAAATGACAATCCTTGCTTCTGTAATTCTAAACAGATAAAACAAAGACCGAGATGTGAGATTCCGTGTCGGATCAATCCGACTGGGTTTAGAATTGCTACGCTGGTTTCATTTAATTTCTACAATAAAATAGTCGTAACATATATCAACTAAAAATAAAACATACCTACACTTTTTTATAGAAAAGAGTGCTTGTCACTGTTTTCTATATAAAAGAGCAGGACATGTGCTTGATAGTAACCAACATGTCTGCCACATAACATCACATTTTTGGTAGTGGTAGGACTCTTAGCAGAGTTCGGCTGGGGAAAGTACCACACCTTTGCCAGTTATTCTACCGCCAAGCAGTAATGTGCAGACAAATTGAAGGGCAATGTTTCCAGAGAAATTACAGGGCTTAGAGATATAGCATCTCAGATATCTGGGTGACGAGCGCAGTGCAGTGCTAGGTAATGATTTGGACTCTTCATGTTCCAAGAGCTGCGTGTCACTGTGCCGTTATGTGGCAGGTATGTTGCTTACCATCAGGCATATGTCCAGCTCGTCTCGTCACTATTTACAAAAAAACCACAGTGATACGCAGGTATTGGAACATCAAGAGTCTAAATTATTACCTAGCACTGCACTGCACTCGTCACCCAGAGATGTTTTATCTCTATGCCCGGTAATTTCACTGGGAGCATTGCCATTTGAACCGGCACGTAGTAATGTTTCCACATCACTGCTTCGGGGTAGAATAACTGGTTATTTATTTCGAGATAAGTTAAGAAAATATTTTGTGTACGATTTCGATTACTCGATCGTATATCGTACTATAGCCAAAAAGTCGTATAAATACGATTTAAATCGTATGGTTGACAACACTGGCTGAAATCGGACCCGATTTTTTGATAAGTGATTTATCACGCCCCCTCCGCCCCTTTTTCGTCATTTCCTCCGATTTCAGGGCATCGTCTGTAGAGCGCTTTAGACGAACAAGCAACAAAAGACGTGCGTGCAAGCAAAATGTCTGTCCACAGCAGCGCAGTGTATGCAGTTTTTTACCCGACTGAAGGAATGGTTATGTTTTTCGCGCGTATCTTGTATGTTAGTAAATTTCTTTATTCCCACGTACACTCAACAT
The DNA here is from genome assembly GCA_017562165.1 of Ectropis grisescens. Classification (NCBI taxonomy): domain Eukaryota; kingdom Metazoa; phylum Arthropoda; class Insecta; order Lepidoptera; family Geometridae; genus Ectropis; species Ectropis grisescens. The sequence continues at coordinate 1,670,358 of CM029779.1, read as the reverse complement.
GTTTTGCAAATTAAATAAAATGAAATTGAAATTGAACAAAAATAATCGTCACGACACCACACTGTTCAATGCGAAATAGAAATGAAAATATCTGGCTTGCTTTCTATAAGAGAGAGAGAGAGACAGACAAAGAAACATGCGACGCCGCACAGCTTACAATAGCAAAAAGTGTCGTGACAACTTTTCGTTAGAATTTTTTCCGTCTAGCCCCCTTTCACGACGCGCGATAAGGAACTTCGTTCCAAAAATATTTTGGTAGTGGTAAGACTCTTTGCAGTCCGCCTGGGGGAGTACCACAGCTTTGCCAGTTATTCTACCTGCAAGCAGTAATGTGAAAACATCACCGTGTTCCGGTTTGAAGCGCAGTATATCCAGTGAAATTAAAATAAGATAGATATGATTCGTAGATCGTACAACATCTAACAAGCAGCATGGAATCATTTTTAATATAGATTGTTGAGACGAAGTCGACATGTTCTTTACAATAAATAAATAAATGTAGTAAATTTTAGTAGTGGTAGGACTCTTGGCAGAGTCCGCCTGGGGAAGTACCACACCTTTGCCAGTTATTCTACCGCCAAGCAGTAATGTGCAAACATTACTGTGTTCCGGTTTGAAGGGCAATGTTTCCAGAGAAATTACAGGGCTTAGAGATATAAGATCTTAGATCTCTGGGTGACGAGCGCAGTGCAGTGCTAGGTAATGATTTGGACTCTTCATGTTCCAATAGCTGCGTGTCACTGTGCTGCTATGTGTCAGGCATGTTGCTTACCACCAGGCACATGTCCTGATCGTCTCGTCACTCTTTATTAAAAAAAAAAAAAAAAAAAAAAAAAAAAAACAGCTATTGGAACCCAAAATTTTATGATTCGTAATGATTTAGATTTCTTTGTTTTCCTCACTCTTGCTTGCTTAGTCTTTGCTTATTTATTCTTTACCTAGCACTGGACTGCGCTCGTCCTCACTCTCTCGCGAGATCGGAAAAACTGACTCACATTATGGGACCGGAAGTTTATAACACTCTTCCTAAAATAGTTAAATCAGCACCGAGTTCGGGTAGCTTCAAAACCGATTAAAAGCTGGCTTATCGATCAAACTTTTATAGTTACAGCGAGTTTTTATATAGTGATGGCAAACTCACAATAAAGTTGTAAAAAATTGACATTGTTCATTACAATTGTAATAAGTACATATATTTTAATTATTGACACTTATTTGTACGATACCTATTATCGTACAATATAAAGTTCAATTTAAACTTTTTTTTTTTTTTTATTCTAATTTAATTTAGGGACATTGAGCCTTATTTGACTATGTCAGTCCCATAGTTACACAGAAATTACATTACAGTAACGAGTAATTAAACAACATTAAATAATAAAACCCTATCTTGAAACAGCCTACGGGCTGAAACATATCATCCATTTTGGAAAATATTGATAAATTTTGTAATAAGATCGCCATTGTTTACAGCTCTCACAAAAAAGTTCTTTGTCTCTTCCATCATGTATTTAAAAAACATCGTAATTTTTTCCTCAAAACTAACGTCAGAGAAAATGATGTTTCTCATTTTTTCTATGAAATCGCTAATATTAAACTTTTCAACTACTTTAGGGATTTCTTTTCACTTTTTTTCTCTTTTGCCTGTCTAGACGAATGTGGCAATGTATCTATTTTATCCTGTTTATTGATTTTGGCAATATCTGAATAAAGAGGCTTGTTACTTAATTTCTTTTGCTTCTTAACTTTTTTCATATCTATATTTACGTCACGCTCACATGAGTCGGAACTCCCATCGACTTCAAAATCTGTATGTGAGACGTATTCCTTACGAATGCCATCTGTGTCCAGTAAGGGTAAATCTGTTTTATTGCTATTTTTGTTCAAAATCACATGGCTATTTTTACTCACGTCTTTGTGTTGACTCAGATATTCATCTAATGCTGCTCTGTAAGTAGAATTACGTTTGCTCATAATTTTTCTGATGTATTTTTCTTTAAGGAATCTCGAGCATTTTCTATCAAAAGCGACATGTTCACCCTTACAGTTGGTGCATTTAAATTTAGTTGCTTCACAATTTGTATGCTCTTCGCTGCATTTGCGACAAATCTTCTTTTTGGATGGACATAACTTTCCCAGGTGACCAAAATGCCAACAGGATGAGCATTGGGAAACCGGAAATGTGTAGGGTTCTACTTTAAATCTACATCCAGCTCCGTAAACAAGCATGGGTAGAATTGCTCCTTTAAAGCAAAACTGCACGGTCTCGCTATCACTCCATTCTTTTTTCACATTTAAGCGTTTAAGTCGCTTTATTGAAAGAATTTCTATTTCACAATCAAAAAATTTAACCAACTCTTCTTCTTTTAGGTCCACTTCTATGTATTTGACAACTCCATAACTAATGTTTACTTCGGTAGTAAGCCGGCATCTATAGCCTAGCTCTTTAAAAACTTCATTGCTTACCAATTTGAATGCATCTTCTTTATTTTCAAAGTTGATTAACAATTTGTAAGGACTTTTATACTTTATTTTTGTTATATTCAATATTTTTTCAGATTTTAGTAATTTTGCCAATTGTATTTGTTTTGGTAACATTTCTGTAGCACTCACACAGACTTCATAAGAATCTATTTCATTCGATTGCACATTATTCAAACAATTTTGCGTGTTTTTAATCCTTTTGACATTTTTTCTACTCTGAACTGGTATAAAATGGAGGTCATCACTGACATGTTCATCACTATCTTCTCTTGATCGTTTCTCTACTCTAGAGGTAAGTGTGTTGCTGCTGCTGTTGCTATCCAAGGTACATGATCGAGGTCTGCCGACCTCGGCCATGTTTACCTTTTGTACTTAATTTGATAAAATGAAAAAAATCACCAGAATTATTTACAAACAATTATGTCAAACCGTGCGCCCGCTGTCAATGACGGCGCGCGACTGTGAATTTAAACTTTAAAAATGTATACTCTGTGTATGCTCTTATTTTGTTTTTTTATAAGATTGACGTGTAAATTGTACATTTATCAATAAAGAACTTTGACTTTGAGTTTGAATTTGTCCAGAGATATGAGATGTATTATCTCTGTCCTGTAATTTCCCTGCCGTCAATACGTCCGAGTCCATCGCACAACCATCACGGTCGCCGTTTGCATAACAATTAGCCACATTACGTGTTAACCGGCATTTCATAACGCGAGCCGAATACCAGATATGGTTAATGGTCCTGCTGATTGGGCATTATGCTGTTACATTTTAAATGTATGTTCTCGTGGCTATGGCGGCGAAAAGGGAAATAATCACGTAGTCAACTTAATAGTTGATGTTTGTTTTAGTTATAGACTCTATGCTGTATAGTATACTCGAAAATATTATTCTTAATTTTTTTGTTTTATAGTATAGAGTGGCAAAACGAGCGGGACATGTGCCTGATGGGAAGGCAACGTGCTTCCTGCCCATAACAACACAGTAAAACGCAGCTATTGCAACATGAAGAGTCCAATTCTATTCTAGCTTAGCACTGCGCTCGTTACCCGTAAATATAAAGGGTTTTATCTGTGAGCCCAGTAATTTCTCGGGAAATATTTCCCCTTAAGCCGAAACACTGTAATGTTCGCACACTACTGCGGCAAAATAACTGGCACAAGGTGAGGTACTGCCCCAGGCGTACTTTGCGAATAGCTTTATTCTACTGTTTTCTGGGATTGCAGCATTCTATTCAACGAATAGTGTCCTAGGATACAATACCGTATAGCATTACATAGCATAGCATATGCAAGAGCCCGCGGTTTTGCCTGCGTAGTTTTCGTTCTAAATACACAGAAATCCAGTGAAGGCGGAACGGACCGTTAGTGTTATTATAAAGATGATGATTTTTTAACGATAGGGTTTAATTGGTTTCAAACAATTTACATATTCTTTTGGTAGTTTGGCTTGAAAAATAAAACATATCTTTCCGTACTCACAAACTTTCACAATAATAGTATAAGTAGGATATTTCCTTTGTATGTCTAAAATTTCAATTGATTTAATCAAAATTGCACGTAATTAATGAGGAGGCAGTAGGCACGGCGCAAATTACGTTAGTACACCTCAAAGCGCAGACGCGTCTGTATTTGCTCGTCTGCAGTTTAATTTGCGCTGCACTTGTGTGGAGTACTGTATGTAGGTACAATTGAAAGAACTACCGAGATTATTATCAATATATTACTGAATTAAAGGATGCTATATTTATTTATTTAGGTATACAAAACAGTACACAGTTAACAATAAACTTAAATAATATACTATAACAATTTACAGTTTTGACCTAAACTATGCACCTAACTATGTATAATACACCACATGAGCAATTAAATGACATCAGAAAAGAGACTAAATAAAATTAAGTTAGTTTAGTTAAGTTAATAAACACAAAAAACAATGAAATAATTCTGTTTTAGAATATTAAAAGAAAAAAAACACAAAAATTCAAAAATGAGTTTGAAAGGGCGGGCATGCTATTTGTTTCTATATAATTTAGAGTAACGGGAAAAGCAACACATGCACCTCATGATAAACAACACATTTTGCCACAACACAGTGGAACGCAGCTATTCGAACACGAAGAGTCCAAATCAACGCTCAGCACTCGCTCAGTTAAAACTCAGTAAGCATATTAACGCCATTATAAGCCAAATGTTTCGTAAATTCCCCTTCCCCTTTGAAATGAATCAATAGATAAGTTAATCCGTTACAATCTACACTTGTTTCCTTTTTCGATCTAATTTCTGATATCGGGATAATCCCGTTAGTTTTAACGAGTCTGCCAATCAAACCTATAATAGCACAGATTTCAATTTCGATTATAACCACTTATATTATTTTTGTAAATTATTTTCGGTTTTGGTTGAATGGTATGGTAAAAGTAAATTAATAATGTTTTAGGCTAATGATTGATTATTATTGTAATAATAATTACGATATTATAATAATAATAATTACGTGTAACATTATAATTTTATTAGGATTTTTTAACACTTCGTGAGCTTACATTTTTCATTCGGGAGTTTCTGAGTCTGATTGTGAATGAGTCATCATTGTTGATAATTGGCGGGGTGTGCACCGACGAACTCATGATTTTGAAGTAGGGTGTTCTAGCCACTAAGGCACTACGGCTTTTCAATGCAATTTGAGTAGCTATTATAAAAAACCAATCAAACCACTCAATAGGAGTTAGACAGATAGATAAACTCTCGATCGAAGATAAGCGTCATGGCGTCATGACAGATTATGTCTTGACCAGCCTTCTTTGCGAGAAAAGACTCCGGCACTCAACAGTGGGCACATTTAGTGAGCTGCTTATATTGTGATATGTAAGGCCTTGCCACCAGATAATTCGGCCCATTCAAAGTGATCTAGTTTAAGAGTCCATGGACCATGGAGTCCTAAATCCAGCCATCCATACAAAGTACTCGATTTGACGTCACTCGATAGTACCTATGTCAAACGCTGTCCACCTAAAATTAAACGCAATAGGTTCGTTTGTCTCATAAACGAACCAAATTAATCAAAAGTTAGCGCGTACAAAGCTGAAATTCTTCATCGAATGCCACGTCCGGTAAAAATCCCACTTTTCTGTCCACAGGGAAAAACAGCGACTACCAAATCGTAAGTCAGCTAGAAAGATTTTTCATCCAACGCTTTAGTAGCTATACTACTAATAAAGTTATCAACCTTCATGTATGTAAGTCGTTTCAAATCGTTTAATTTTTTACCACTGATCCAACACATGGTCTGTTAACCAATATTAAAAAAAACTTGTTTGGGAGACATGTGGTATTAATTAACCCGCACTTACCCAGAGTTGTGAATTATGGCTTTGACACTCTCCTCGTGAAAGAAGGATGGGAACAAAGAGTTTACATATACTACGTATAGAGTTGGCACAAACGCTTTACACCGAAAGCACGGGTAGCATCTTCCTTGCTTTGTCGCTCTTGTGGAAATGTCATACTTTTGTCGCGGCGCACATCTCTGTTGCCATAGAAAGTATGCACGCCATCTGCTTATGATTGTCACAAAGGCACCGCGCGGAAAATCTAACTCTATACGTAGTATATATAAACTCTTTGGTGGGGAAGTAATTTACGTTATCGAGATAGTATGATAAAACTGCTGAGCTATGGAAATTCTGCATTGTAATAAAACTTTAAAAAAAAGTAAGTACTCTATTCATTTAAAATTCATACACATTTCAGAAAAAGATTTTTATGAACTTTCGGTAGGCGTCTTAAACTATAGATAAATCAATTTAAGTAATTCATGAGAGATCTATGTACAAAAATAATTAAATTCATACAAACAAATAACCTCTACCCTGTTGGAAGTACTTAAGCGAAAAAACAGAAATACGAGTTTATATCTACTTTTGATTGTTGTAGGTTCAAATAAAATTAAAATTATGTAGTGTCTAACAGATTAAAAGTCGTTGAATAAAAACTAAAAAGCTGCGAGCCCTGCCGTGCACACGATTGCGCCTCGACAATAGCCAATTTGACATTTAAGTGATAAAAAAGTTGTGAAAAAGTGACAATTAGGGTTGTCACCGCTGCATTGTGTGACGGAAGCGAGTATTTAAATTTCCATTAGGCACTTTGAAACGGTCGATTTTGTGTTACCTTTTGACTTTTGAATAGCGACACCTCGACATCCCGACACCTCGAGCCTGCTCGGGTTTGGGAGACAAAAGAGCACTATCTGCTCCCGGATTCCCCGCGACAAAAGGTTTTGGAAGACGGAGATAATGGCCATTAAAATAATTGTATAGATGACTTCTGATATGTAGGATTGCCATGACACAATTGACACGGAAAAGAAATATTTTTGTTACCCGTTAATTAAAAAATAAATAAGTATACAGTTTTTAACTACTACTAATTCATACCAGTTTCGCCTCTGGGGAGTGCTGTTGACTTTTTATTATTATAGAATCTTGCATTGATTGCAATTCTTGCAAAAAGTATGCTGCAATATTACGACATAAAAAGTAATAAGTTAGGCAATTTCGTAGATTTGTTTTAAAGCAGAGTCTAAACGATTTGAAACTATTTTTTTCGGATAAAATGATAAAACAGAGAACCAAATAATAAATTAATATATAATAAGTCTGAAGTGGTCAGTCAAATAATACCGTAATTCTCAATTTGTTTCTCCCAGAAATTATATCATTCATTGTGATCGCGCTAAATAAACCATATTATGATTAAACTACAGCTAATGAATATTTCCAATCATACTCGTACATTATCCGATTGGCTCCTGACAGACACAGAACAAATGTGACGTCACGTGTCAAATTAGTAACGGTTGCATTCCTCCATTTTGCTTTTTTAAATTTCGAACGCCGCATGATTGGCGACTGTTATTGAACGCGCGTATGCAGTCGACTGGAAACGGACGCATTCGGCCAATGAGAAACGTTTGATGCAGTTTTTTTGAAAATGGAAATATTTTTTCGAATAACGAATGTACACGCCAAACAAAATATTCAGTGCATATTTGGAAATACACTACACCAATGGATAAATAATGTATGTTCTGGCAAAAACTCAAGTTTGCGGGCAGGCAGCTCACGCAAAATGGAAAACTTTGCCTTCTTCAATATCGAAATTGTATTACCTGCTGAGCAAAGAGTAAACGTCAGATGTAAAACAAATATTAGTATTTCTTTTTAAAGTTAAAGTTTTTGTTTCATCAGGAAATAAATTAACGTTTAAGGTTAAAAAGTATCATCTATTCGTATTTCAAATAACCAATTACTGCTGTATTTTATAAAAAGCTTGCTTTTTCATTTTACTTTATCTGTACTATTTATTATCTATACTTAATATTAAATCTATAAATTTGTTTTTTTTTTTATTGAACGCGCTAATTTAAGAAACTACAAGACTGATTTCAAAAATTCTTTCACCGTTGGACATGTCCTTGATTCCTGAGAGCTATTTTATAGGCTATATAAATTATGTACCACGGGCGATGCCAGGGTGAATCACTCTAGTATTGTTGATATATTTCATGCAACATGTCGATCAAGCACTGTCGAATTAACGGTGGTATATAAGCACAAGGCGGAAGGGCTGCCGGCAGAATAAGTGGCAGTTAATTAGGTACTTTATAGTTTGCTAAGGAAGAAAAACTGTTGACATATTTATGTCAACAGTTTTGTCAACAGAAGAAAAACTGTTGACATAAATATGTCAACAGTTTTTCTTATTTTAAACTGTTGACATAGTTATGTTTATTTTCTAACAAGTCGAGAGAGATAGACATTTGCTTTCTTATTTATCATCTGACAGAGCAACAGGTATTTGAACTAAAATACGGGTTTAACTTTACAGCTATATACCAGCAGCGCCGCGCGGGTTTACTCGCGTAGAAACCGTTCCCGTTATTTTCCAGACTGTAATCTAACTTCCCAATTTCAACCTAAATTGTTCAGCAGTTCCAACGTGATTGAGCAACAAACATCCAAACTTTGACATTCATAAAATTAGTAGAATTAATTAGGTGTGTTTTTATTGGTTCTTTTAATAATTTTTTTATTTTAGTTTTTAATAATTAGGTAATTGACTGGGCGTTACTATTATTATTTTTAACACATTAATGGTTATTATTATTATGTTACGATTGTTACATTTCTGCTATTGCCTGTTTCGCGGTAGCCTGGTAAACGGCAGCGATAAATACTCGTAGCCGTCCATATATTCTCTTTTAGTTTTTTTATGTCACATTAAAATGTTTATACGCCAATTTAACTTCAATAATTTATTCAGACAGTATTCTTTTAGTTCCTGGAAGATATGATACTGTTTGGCATACGGTCTGTACGACTTCCATACATATTTTTAAATGAGTTATAAATAATGTTACTAAATTTTCATTTTTTATTCTTTGGCAATCGTTTTAAAAACATAGCAAATATAAAGGTGCTCGTACACGGCTCCATGTAATTTAATAACTCGAGTGGGCCGCGACTCGCGCCGAATCGTAATGGGCCAACTTATATCGTCATTGCGGGCAACTGCGGGCAACTACGGGCAACTGTGGGCAACTTTACAACAAGTTTGATAAGCTCTCGCGGCCAATTACTGGGATTAAATGCGAGGGAGAGATTGGGCGCTGCAGGTATGTACGCTGTCTGGAGGACTCAGGTAGAGAAAGATATTTTACTTAAAAATATTTTGTTGAGATTCTGTTCATTTTCATAGATATGTTTTTTGGTCTGAACATGGGTGGATAATTTAAGGTAGGAAGTAAAACAAACTCAAAAATTACATGTCAATTTATTGTTTTTTTTTAATGAATGGCTCTTTGTGGATTATCCTCACATTTTCGCCAAAGACACGTTAAATGATAGGCCGTGAAACAAAGATATAGGGGACACAATTAATTGATATGTCCACCATACAATAAATATCAGCCATCAATAAAAATCTGCAAAAAATGATTAAAAATCAGTCTTGACACAATATAAAAAATAAAGTGGTCAAGTGCGAGTCGGACTCCGTATATATACATATATATAGTAGTCGGATAAAGGCTTCCGTAGTTTATAAAAGTTCTTGTCGTTCGTTGTTACTTTAATCAGTGTTTTAACAATAGTGAATTTATGTCGTAGTAAAATAAAACTACTTACTAGATCTCATTCAAACCAATTTTCGTTGACAGGTAAGGACAGTTTTCATGGTAATTTACATCATATATTTTTTTTAGTTTCGTGATTTCCTTTTTTTAGAAGTTACTTTGGGGGTTGGGAAACATTTTACCACTTTGGAAGAGTCTCTCGAGCAAACTATTCAGTTTAGAAAAAAACTAGAAACCTCAATATCATTTTTGAAGACCTATCCGTAGATAACCCACACGTATAGTTTTGATGGAAAAAACATTCTTGAGTTTCAGTTGTAGGTATGGGACACCCCTAAAATTTATTGTTTTTTTTCTATTTTTTGTATGAAAATCTTAATGCGGTTCACATAATAGGTACATCTACTGACCAAGTTTCAATAGTATTGGTTCTTTTGTTTCTGAGTAATTTAGAGGGTATTTACCTGCGCCACTCTCGGGTGACTCCCCGCGGAAAAATATATAACCGCCGCCGCGGTGCGGTCACTTTCTCTCTTACATTTTACATTCGAACATTCGCACTTTTTTATTACGCCATTTTTGATAGACAGCTGTTCCTAAATAACTTCGCTTCGCACCAGTTAAAATTACTAATTAGCACCGCACCGCACCGCATCAAGATTATATCACAACGCACCATTCAAAGGCAGCTGCCAAAGAGAGACCAAAGTGGAAAGAGAAGAATCGACGCTCCATCGCCCGGAGGACCCTGGATTCTTAAGGTACGACCTTTATTTTGTGTTTCGGGAGAAAAGGCCAAGCCCCAGGGTCTTCCATCGTCCTACTGTTTTTCATTTAAACCCCCCCGCTCCGCCGCCACGAAATCTCATAGATATCCAAGAGTACCAGCGCACCGCTGGTGACGAGAATGACTTAAAAAATAATTATGTTTCTTCGCCAAGTATAGTTGTTATAGTTTCCGAGAAAAGTGGCTGTGACATAAGGACGGACAGACAGACAGACATGACGAGTCTATAAGGGTTTCCAACCATAACACATGTAGACTATTTTCCTACCACACACGACATACTCTCACACACTCACAGACACCCTCACACACACAGACACACTCGCACACTCACAGACACCCTCGCACACTCACCCACACACCCTCCCAGCCTCGGACACTCACCCTCACACACTCTCCCAGACTCGCACACACACCCTGACACACGAGCATACAAACCGCTATAATACCCTAAAAATATCCAATTTTAATTTTAAATTAATATTGTTGTACTAACATTTTTAAGTCTAATTTGAAATTAATGTAATTATTATTAATTTTTAATTATTTTTTTCTCCTTTGATAAACAATAAATGTTGTAAACAATATAGATAATAATCAAGAATTGACGTAGTGTACTTATATAGATTGATGTAAAAACGAATAGGTCTAATACCCAAAATACAGGTGTGAACTCACCTAGTTTGGGAAATTAGTAATGTAAATGAATATGTACCGATTTTATTTAATAAACATTTTATTATTAATCTATAAGGGTACTGTATTTTGCCATTTGGCTACGGAACCCTAAAAAGAGAGTCGAACTTAAAATTTCTGCTTATTTGAAATCTATTGAAAACGGCTTAAAGTAACAAAATTTCGAACATCAAGGTCCGCCATGTTATTATTTTAATTATTTTGCAACCCGATTCTAGGCGTCAGTAACAAACCCTCGCAAAAGAGAATCTTATACCCAAACGAGTACCTTCAAAGGGTCTCACGCAGAGTTGTCAAACGCAACTCTCTTAGTACAATAGTAACTTACAACATTGTCTTTACAACTGGATCGTGGAGCTACTACCCTTTCTTCAAAACAACTTCATACAAAAGCATTTCAGTTCAGTAGAATATCCATGTTGATATAAGTTGGTTTTGTTTGTAAAAACGGGCGATAGTCGTCGAATGTCCCCCAGAATAGTCCCTTGATTGTCCGCGCGTCCCCCAGGTACCCAATTAGCGTCCCTCCCCCCTCTAACGAGCTGTCAAAGTTTTTGTGCACCCCTTGTTTGGGCGCGACTATTGGCGAGTGACATTGACATTTAAGATTCTTTTTTGAAAATGTTTGAAGGGTTATAGGCGAAGGTGATGTGGGTTGATTACGCTTTTAGGTATTCGTTTTTAGGGTTCTGTTAGAAAGTGATATAAGTAAATCCGTAAAAAAAGTATTTGAGTTTTTTTATATGCGTAAGACCGTGTTTGACCACTAAATCGTGGGATGGTAAGTGACAGTGTGGTCGAAAACGACAAAAAGTTATCTCTTAATTAAAAAATCATACTCAATGCTGTTTAAAAATTACTAAAAGCTGTGGTGGCTTAGTGATTAGAACAGGTGACTCATAAATGTTGGATCGCAGGTTCGAATCCCGCCTGCATCTCTGATTTTTTTCCCATTGCTAATGTACGGGTTGGTCATCACCACTGACTTTAAAGGTGAAGGTGAAAACATCGTGAATTTCGTGAAAATCTGTTTACTTGGTCAAGAGTTCTTCGAGACCAAACATCATGACAATAGCTTTATTCTGAATAATATGTTTTACATAGTCATCATCATCATCATCATCATCGTCAGCCCATGTTCGTCCACTGCTGGACATAAGCCTTTCCAATATTGTGCCACCAAATCCGGTCCCCGGCTCTCCGGATCCATCCGCTTCCCGCCACCGTTTTCCGTTTTCCATAGTGTTAATTAAATAATATGACTTAACCACAATCAGCACTTTTTTGTCAGAGAAAAATCTTATTGGTTCGCACCACGGACATGCGTAGCGGCAGGCAATATTTGTTCTAGGGCATTCCTATATTTTTTTCTTTTCTTATGCATAAGTATAGCATAAGCACTAAATGTTCCCCCCACTGCTGGACCTCGCGTGTTGGTGGATGAGGCAAATTCTACTGAAAACGGCACATTCAAAAATGCAAAATTAAAAACAAAATCACAGTAACAACAAATCCCTAGATTGCCGTCGCGTCGTCAGCTTTATTACGGTAGGTACAGACGGGCGGCCGGTCGGCCGTGGCAAATCGAATTGAAGTAAATTCGCGGAGGTCGTGCGATCCGATTGTCAAACATGGCGGCGCAACGAACCGCGCCGGCCGCCGGTCGCATGTACCGGGTAATTCGCAAACACATGCAGTATCCATTGAACTTTATACAAAATAGTCTATAATTTTAGCATGTGTCTCTAAAAATAATAACAAGTATCCTTATCCAAACTATCTGGGTTCCAAAGAATATTACAAAACTTTAATTTAAAGGGACCTGTAGCAGTCTCAAGCGAGTTCTACTGTCTCGCGAACATTGAAATAACGCAGAAGGTGTAGAGCCTTACTAACATAATCTTAACGTACTTAACGAGTATTACATCTTGTGCGACGACTAGCGTAAGGTCATCTCAGACTGTGACGTCGCCTTGCGCTGTTGTGCTAAACATCTTACTAAATGTGAACATTTTGATCTTTACATATTTGTTGCTCAATTACTTACTTCGTAAAATGTGGCAAGACCAAGCTGAAATTTGGAACTCAAATAGATCAAAGTTGAGAATAATACATTAGCTGCTTGTTGCCTTGAAACAATATAAAACTGCTTAGGAAATGGCTATGTTCTAAATTTTACGCGGACGAAGTAGCGGACAGATATTATAATAGCTGTTTAAGCTGAATCGTGTTGCATATTTAATGCAACACATGTCATTGAGTTTAATTTAACAATATAGGTCTGATATTACCTATTTTTAAGCCCCGACCAAAAAAAGGTGTGTTATAAGTTTGACGTCGATGTCTGTCTGTCTGTAATCTCAAATGGATGGGCCGATTTCAAAGTTTTTTTATTTGAAGGTTAATATTCGTGCGGATGTTCTTAGCTATGTTTGGTTAATATCGATTCAAGATGACCGACTCCACAAAATGGCGGACAAAATATTTATTTACAACCTACCACAATATGGGTATCAAATGAAAGGAGTTGACTAGTAAAATACTACACACTATAAAAAAAAACAAATCCAAGATGGCCGCCACCACAAAATGGTGTATTATATTATTTTTTTCACTACTACCTCAATGTGGGTGTGAAACGAAAGGGCTTAACTAGTAAATTACATTGAACTATTCAAATTTCAAATCCAAGATGGCCGCTTCCACAAAATGGCAAAATATATTTAGTTTTTCACAACTCCCTCAATATGGGTATCAAATGAAAGCGCTTGACTAGTAGAATGTTGAAGCATAATTTGAAAAAAAAATAACCATGCAAATGACTGTAAAAAGGAGTACAAAGTATTTTCGCAATATAGATAACAATTCCGAAGTAGTCGGAGGTTAATCAAAATATTAAATTTTGTTCTTGTATCTGATGACAATGTATAAATAAATTTTTGCATACCTTTCACGAGGAAAACGTAATGGACCTAACTGTAAAAATGACACAAAATTTATCTACATATGTTTACGCAAATAAATCTAATTTCATTTCATTTCAATTTCATTTATGACACAGGTAAATGTGATACCATGTATATATAAATAAAAATAAAAGTGTGCCATAGAAACTACCGATAGAAGTGAAACCTTATAACTTACAATTTAATACTTTACTTTGGAAACTACGCGGGTGAAACCGGAGGTTTGGACATGAGCATGGCCAATGCTGACGCATTACTAAATGGCCAATGGGAAGTGCTGATTAATTTAAGATGGGCAATGGCCGCGATCTCGAGTTTAACCGTAGCTTTCTTATAATTTCATTCATGACGCTAGAATACACAAAATAGTTGTCTGTGCCGCGTCATAAGAAGCTTTCTTTTAAAAAAAAAAATGTAGTATGAAGGTACTACGTGAGAAACACACTCATCACTCTACTAGTCCGTCCATTTTATATTGTCTCTGCTAGCGTATTTTCTTACAAAGAAAAGTCAAGAATCTTTGAGCTATCTATAGGCAGTTTGTTTTGAAACGCTGGTCAAGAGCGAGTTGGCGTAAAAAGCATATCCTCGAAATATTATTATTTTACCGTTTAAGTCAATGGTGATATCCAACTAACACATCGTCATTTGAAAAAATACTCAAAAGTGCGGCAGAATTCAAACCAATGACTTTACACTTAGGAAAATCGGACTTATGGCTTATGAGTATCGGACTATTAACCGTCTATATTAAACACAATGAGGCTCGTTTCCGTCCGTAAGTGATAATTAACTGCTAATATTTTTATTAAAGATAGTTTTCTATTTTTCTCCAAGAGTGGCGCTAATGTTTCATTTTGAAAATATTTTTCTAACAAAATAAAACGTTGGCGCCATTTTAAGCAAAATTAAGAATTACGAGCATCTTTGACAAGTATCGATACCTATTTAAATCATTCGCTTTTCACTATTAACCACTCTGCTAAAACGTTTCCATTAAAACAATCGCGGCCTTGCCCTTGACACATCTTTAGAACGCTGCACATTCCGACACGATAGCGATCACCCTACGCGACCTAAATAAGTCCACTTAGCAATTCTGGCGGCAAATCCTCGCAGATTAGAAGATCAGCTCGCTTCTTCGTGGCATTTCCACTTTCTCCGCAGAAAGTTGCAATAAATTACGTCGCGATACGCGGCATTAACGCGACGTCTGTACGCGCCGTAAGGAGATAATGAGAAAAGTGAGAAAATACCCTGCATTTACTGACGCTTATTACGAATAGATTGGTGCGACTTATTACGGTGGCGTAGAGGTCAAATTAGCTGTTCTTTTCATTATAACTTTACCGGTTTTCCGAGAGAGATGTCTTCGACCTGCATCAAGTTAGAGTATCAAATATGTTTTAGTTGGTGTAATTAAACATTCAAGAAAACAGGAACGATCTAAAGAAGGCACTCTAACGAACAAACGATATACTTGTAACTTACAACTGTTATAACTTGCTAGTAATAATTAACACGTACTAAGCTGACCGAACTTTCTAGTTTTAAATCCTATGTGGCTGAAAATAGTAAACTATGTTAACTTTGGATAAAAATAATATAGATTATATTCATCCAAACTAGTAATCCAGTACTTAACTTATTGTAGACGAAAATTAAGAAAGACTACAATAATACGATAGCTTTGTATAATTTTAATCTTACCACGAACATCTACAACACCAACGACAAGTTCCTTCCTCCACCATAATCACAAACACCTAGAATTTAAGCAGACTTCATATTGAGATAGTCTTTTAAGAGAGTAACTGTCGTCAATAGTGACAATCTCCGTCTTGGAAATATTTTAAAACGTTCCAGTATACATAGTATAATATGTATTACGTATATATATAAATTACGTGTCACTTTGTCCGCGATGGACTCTTAAACTACTTAATCGATTTTAATCAAATTTGCACACCGTGTGCAGTTTGAGCCAACTTGAAAGATAGGATAGTTTTTGTATTTCGATTAATAGTCTTTATATCACAAAATCCGAGCGAAGCCGGAACTGGCCGCTAGTATGTATATAATCGTATAAAGTATATTTATGTAAACACAGTCATAAATGTTTAAAATTTTATCGTTTCGATGTTGTTACTACTTGTTAAATACAATATTACATAAATATGTACATTAGTGTTAGTGAGGAGAATAATGTTGAAAAGTTTTTTTACAGTACATAGTGACAAGACGAGCAGGACATGTGCCTGATGGTTCAGAAACACACACAGTTAAAACCGGAACAGAGTTTGGATATAACAACATCAGTCATCAAGGATTGGTGAATGTGTGTGATAATCTCAGAGCATTTATAAGAATAATTTGTCTGAGGTAACGATATATGTGCGACGTTATTGAGGATAGTGAATAGCACAGCTGCTAAGAAGGTTCCAACCCAGCCTCCGCATCATACACGACAGTGTCGTCGGGTGTAATCACCGAAGTTGTGTGACAATCGAGACATATTTGCATATGCCCCCGAGCCGCCAGCTAACTTCCATTTACAAATCATTTGGTGTTGCGTGTTTCGGCAACAACCTGTGTGTGACGCGGGATTGAGATATTACCGAGCTCCCAGTTTTCCGCTTTTGATGAATGGGGAATGTTTTGAGGGATGCGTTTTCATCGGTGTGAATTTTGATTGTACAAGTGGTGGTCGTTCTTAAAATTATGTTCAGGTTTGAAAGGCAATGTTTCTTTCAATTTCAATTTCAATTTATTTCTTCGAACCATTATTTTACAATAAAAACTTGGTAACGTCAATGACAAAAAAATAGATAAGAAAACAGTTTGAATACAAAACTAATCAATAATATCAACATTTAAAGTAAGCGGCTGTAGAGAGGCCTTGTCCAGATTTTGCAGCTGTAAAAGGGCTTTGTCAGAGATGGTACAATAAAAATAAAAGTGTTTGGATGTAATCGGAATGGGAAATTTAAAATGTCATGAGAAATAGCCAGCTAAGCCAGAGCCACCACATCGGGCAGTCGTAAAAGTCTCGGTTTAGAAATTAATTTGTAATTATAATATTTCTTGCGATATCATCTTCTTCCATACATTCTTATCTTTAATGAAGTCATCAACATTGTAAAACGCTTTATGCATTAAATAGGTCTTCACAACATTTTTGAACTTTTTTTTCATTGAGACCTGTCAACTGCTCCGGTATAATATTATAGAAGCGAACACAGTTTCCTATAAAAGAATTATGTGTTTTTTGAAGTCTACACTTAGGAATTTCTATTAAGTTTTTGTAATGTGCTTTAGGGTTTTTTTCAGAGATTCTACTAAAGCTTTCTTGGTTTTTTTCTGACATACATAATGCATTCATAAATATATAGGGACGGAGCTGTTAAAATGTTTATGTCCTTAAAAATCTTTCTCAGAGATTTTCTCGCTGGTAGTCTATATAAAGCGCGGATTGCTCGTTTTGTACTATAAAACAGAATCTCTATCTGCTGCTGACCCCATAACAGGATTCCATAGGCCATCACGCTATGAAAATAGCCAAATAAAACCAATCTAGCGGTGGCAACATCTGATATTTTTCTAATCTGTCGAACCGCATGTGCAGCTGAGCTCAGTTTGTTAGCTAATACTTCAATATGCGGAGTCCATTGGAGTTTCGCATCCAAAGTAATACCCAAAAAACCCGTAGAATGTACTGGTTCTATAGCTTTATCAAGTAACTTTATGTTGAGATTAGGGCTGAGTACATTTGATAACGTAAATTTAATGCATTTTGTTTTATGCGGATTTAGTGCCAAATTATTTGCCTCGAACCATCTCCAAGCAATATCTAATATTCTATTTATTTCACTGAAATCGTTTATACCTCGTTTAACTCTAAATAGCAGTGATGTATCATCAGCAAACATAACTATTTCTATGTTTGCTTGTTTTTCAACATGAAGGGCAGGTCATTTACATACACTAAGAACAAAAGGGTCCAAGGATGGAACCTTGCGGTACACCCATTGTCAAAGGAGATCCCTTAGATTTAATCCCGTCAATTTCAACAATTTGCATTCGATCTTTAAGGTATGACGCAACAAGGTCCAATGCGGATTTAGACATTCCATAGAATTCTAGTTTCTTTAACAGTGTGCTGTGATGAACGCAGTCAAATGCCTTGGACAAATCGCAAAATACACCTATAACATCGTGATGATCCTCCCATGCACTCATTATATATCTAGTGAGCTTTACACCCGCATCAGTAGTTGAGCGCCCTTTAGTGAAACCAAATTGATGATCGTGAAGCAATTTGTTTGTGTTAAAGTAATGTAGAAGCTGGTTTAATATTAATTTCTCAAATATTTTACTGATGCAGGGTAATACTGAGACAGGTCTATAATTTCCGGGTTCAACTTTATCACCGGATTTAAATAACGGCACGACTTTACTGTGCTTCATTAAGTTTGGAAAAATACCCTTACTAATGCTAGCGTTGAATAATTTAGCAAGATAAGGCGCAATTTTCATGATTACACCTTCGAGCACTTTAACGGACATGCCCCACAAATCCTCACTTTTTTAGCTTTAATTTCTTTAAAAGTTTTTATTATTCTAGTAGCAGTGACTTGATGAAATTTGAATGCAGAAGAGGGACTATTTATATTCTCTCTCAACACTGCGTCAGCAAGAAAAGGAGAAGACGACAGATGTTTCGTTGACTCTAAAGGAATTTCTCGAAAATAATTTTCAAACGCATTTGCCATTTCAGATTTGTTTGTGATAATTTTGTCACCAATTTTGAGCTTGTCAACTGTATCTGTTGCTCTGGACTTCCCAGCCTCTTTGTTTATAAGGTTCCATGTGCTTTTTATAACGTTATTGGTTTTTTTAATTTTATTTCGAATATAAATCGCTTTAGCCTGTACACATGTCTTCCTGAAAATACTCGAATACTTTCTGACATGATTTTTGTTGCGTTATCAGTGCAATATGTCTTAAGCTCATACAAATTAAACAAATTATTTCTACTTATAAATAATCCTGGAGTAGCCCATTCGGCAAATTTCGGTTTTGAATTAATATTGATTTGTTTGGTCTGAAAAATATTATTAAATTGAGTATTTAGCATGTCAAAAAATAAATTATAGTTAATGTCAACATTATCAATCGTCATGTCATAATCAAAATTACAAAAAAAATTATCTATCACAGTGTTGAATGCATCAATTCGAGTTTGTGTTATAGGTCTAACAACTTTTTTTTCCGCTGTCTTTTCTGTACCTATCGGAAAAGTAACGCTCAATCCTCTGTGGTCTGATCGAAGTCGATCAAGAATTTCGGAGCGAATATACTCACAATTTACAAAAATATTATCGATACATGTTGCAGAATTTCCCCTCTTAGTTGACGCAATCCTTGTTGGTTCTATGAACACTTCTGGCAAGTCGAATGATTGGCATAACAATAATACGCCGTTTTTAGAACGGGATTCTGTTAATAAATCCGTATTAAAGTCGCCGCACATCATTATATGTTTACTTTTTTTAGAAACCGTGCTCAAAGCTTCTTCCAAGGCAGTTAAGAAGGTCTCAATGTTGGCACTGGGAGGCTTATACACACATAAAATTATATAAGTGTCTAACTCTACACACGCTAGTTCACAATGACGTTCAATTGTGAATTTTTCAACATCTTTGCGTGTTTTAAATTTGACGCCATTGCTTACAAAAATTAAGCATCCTCCTCCCATAGCCGTTTTTCGACAAAATACACTTCCAACAGAATAATTAGGTAGAAAAAAGTTCATTTCACATTCCTTCAACCACGTCTCAGTAAAACAAATTACATCTGGACGGTTTGAGCATTCTAGGTACAATTCAATCTCTTCGAGTTTACCTAACAAGCGATTTATATTTTGATATAATATATTCAGAGAGTTTGTTTTAAATCCCTTATTTCTAGTTTTGGTGCTGCAAGGGAGACCTCGAATATTTTGATTTTTTTTCGAAACATGATAAGGCCTCCCTGTTGTCATACAGGTCAGTTTAAACAATAATTATTATCGACTATTACAATACTCTTTAGTGTTCTCATGTCATTATTTTGCTCGTTTAGCAAAACAAAAGAAATCAATTTAGCTAATTTACATTTTATATGTCTATGTAAAAAACTTCTTTCCTTTAGTCAAATTAAAATTGTATATATATTTGTTTATGTCTAGCAATAATACGTATAAGGATAAACTATTTTATATGTCTAGGTGACGAGTGCAGTGCCATGGTATACAGTGGTTTGGACTATTAATGTTTAAATAGGCGCGTGGCAAAATACAGTTATCAAGCATATCGCCACTCCATATTACCATGTAAAAATAATGAATTTAATACATGATCACAAAAAGATTTTCAATTTCAAAACATTAAACTTTGATAAAATAATTTCAATGTAACAAAAACCTACCTAATCCAATACCCAGCTTATGTTTGTTGATTAAAAAACTAACAATGACCAGGCTCGCTTCACACGCCGGATTGCGACCCTCTGTTTATGAATAATACACGCATTATGTTAATACTAATCCTATATTGGACGTAACGTACACCTTGTATCGTGTATTTACATTGGAGATAAAAAAACGGAAACCATTTTTTTGTTGGGAGATAAAGTTGACTGTCTCACATTACTCAAGGTTATCTTAAAATATTGATCGAAAAACGTAGAGTTTGTTTAGAAACACTGCATATATTTACAGATGACATCCGATTTATTTGTATATACAGTATCTAGTGATAGTTAGTTGTCTAGCAATATCCTTGCATTAAAGTGCTACAAGTATATTTATAATTCTGACGTGCTTTTTGTATATAGAGGAACAACAACTTAATACAGTGTAGGGTTATTTAAAGCTAGTGTTGCTATCAACGTCGTACATCTGTACTAGGGAAAATAATCAGAGATACACGGTAGATACAAACCTACGCCCTTTTACGAACTAAAATGAGTTTATGAGTAAGTAATAAGTAATTTTAATAGTAATGTAATTTTGTGTAAGAGGAAGCACTTAATTTAAGAAAAAACACCAAGACAAAATTATAAAACACCAAGGTTTATACTACAGTCTAAAGAATTTTATTTACGATAAAGGTTTCTTAAAATAACTATAATTTCATAAAGGTGTTTAATTAATGAAAAGTTGTAATACGCAAAAATAACATATATCTATGCTACCATTACAGTCATCGCACTTGCGTTAAAAACTATCAGCATTGTGTCTTTTAGTATAGGAACGCACATAATTTCACAATGTAAAATTGTTTTTATCAATATTTACTATCTTAAATTTTTTTTTATTGTGTACTCATTTAAATTACTGCAATCATTCCACATTTATGATTATATTTTAATGAGATATCCAGTTCCAAAAACCCATTGGCGTACCTATACTGTTGTATGATTCAAATGAAGAGACATAAATAAAATGTATAAGTATTAATTAAGATTTCTGATGGCAAAATAAATATTTAAAATCGTTTCAGTAACAGTGTTTTTTGCACAGATCATAAAAGACAAATAACTGTGTAACTCAGCTCAAACTCAATGTTCTCTCTCTGTGTAAAGTTGCAACCTCGCCAGAGTACGGAACTTAGATTGCTTCCCGAAATGGAGCCTCAGATGTTAGCGATGCAATCAAATGTTTAATTCAATCAAATTCCGCGTTACTCGGTACTTAGCAAAGTGCAGCTTTACTGGTTGGTACTTGCATTGCTCGGGCGGGGATGTATGTAGCTTCATTGAAACCAGCTTAGTTAAACGACATTATAGTTCTTATTGGTTACAATCTGGTTTAGTAGTGGTAGGACTCTTGGCAGACTCTATCTGAGGAAGTACCACACCTTTGCCAGTTATTCTACCGCCAAGCAGTAATGTGCAAACAACACTGTGTTCCGGTTTGAAGGGCAATGTTTCCAGAGAAATTACAGGACTTACAGATATAACACCTTAGATCTCTGGGCGACGAGCGCAGTGCAGTGCTAGGTACTGATTTGGACTCTTCATGTTCCAATAGCTGCGTGTCACTGTGCTGTTATGTGGCAGGTATGTTGCTTACCATCAGACTACATGTCCTGCTAGGCGCGTGCTTAAAAATGTGTGAATGACTGATTTTAAGCTGTCTGATAATACTCGTAAGAAAAACTTCTAGACATAGTAGCGCGTGATCCACTCACTCAAGATGGCCTACGTGAGACCACAAAGCCCAGAAGTAACCCAATGGCTATCTCTGTGAAGGCACAAGTGACGACGCCAGCCTGGCACCTGCTAGACGGGCGTCGAAACCCATTTCCTCTAAGGCAGTGTTCCTAGCATCCAGATCTGGTAAAAAGGTTCGCCTTTACACCGATTACTCATTTGAGGAAGGAAGAATCCAAGATAAGATGTGTCACGCATTTATTTGAATAGTAGTAGAAAATATACTAGTAGATTTGAAAGATAACTGCCCAGAGGTAGATACTCTGAGATGTTAGATGACTTGTCTCTATGACCTGTGATTTTCATTACATTTGCGCGTATGTTTTGCTGTAGCCGTCACTCTTTATTATACAACTAACTGTCGTTTAATATGGTTTCAATTTAGTTTTAGTTTTAGCCGAAACATTTCTTTTGTAAAGTAAAAGATGTCTAAGTTTCTTCTTATAATATCAGTTAGTTGCTAGTGAAAGCCCCGATAAAATCAGTACATTAGGCGAAACACAGGGAGACAGATAAAACTTTACTTAACCTTTATCTCGGTACCTTCCGGTTTCGGTGGCGTGATCGAACAGTCGAGTGCTCGCGCTCGTGGCAGCAACACCTGTACCTGTACTACCGTTTGTTGTCCCTGAGACGTGAGGTCAGTATTTGTGTATATAATTTATTAGACGTCACCTCAGTATTAGTGTATTTTTTCTTTGTGTCTCTCATTCGTCACCTCACTGTGTACGTTATTATCATAGATGAATCAAACTGGACCTTCAGGAACGGGTCGAAAAAGAAAGCGAGTAGCACCAAATGAAATGATCCTAAGTCAGTGGGTTGAGGATGAGTTGGAGCGAGACTTCAGTGATGTGGACGACAAAGAAGTGGATCCAGATTTATGTTTGCAAAGTGATCATGACTCGGCTTCAGAACAATCTAAAGATGACGAAACTCAGATATCTCAACAACAAAGATCACCAAGCAGTTCAGTTGCGATGTAAGATTTGGGTCAACCTTCAGCACCCCCACAAGATAATCTACAAACAGAATCCCAAAGAAACCAAAGATACTATATAGGTAGAACGGTTTTAAATGGTCAAGTGATGAACCAGTGATGCGTAATTGTCGTTCACTAACTCACAACATGGTTGATATACCTTGATCCAGGGCCGGATTTAGAGATGTGGAGGCCCCGGGGCCGGGGACTGATAATCTTGAATTTAAGTTCTTACCTTGAAATCCAGGTTTAATTCAGGTTAAGTCTTTATTGTGGAGGCCCCCCGTTTGTGGAGGCCCCGGAGCATGTGCCCCGGTTGCCCTTCCCTAAATCCGGCCCTGCCTAGATCAGAGCCTAGAGCATTCACCAACCTAGAAACGTTGTGGAGACATGTTATAGATGACGATGTTACTGACAAAATAATAAAATATACCAACAAAAAACTTGCCCAGATTCGGGTAAAGTACGAAAATCAGGAAAAACCTGAGCTTCGTAACACGGACGCAGAAGAAGTGAAAGCTTTCTACGGGTTATTATTTTACTCATCTGCCTTCAAATCTAACCATGAAAATACCAAATATAGCTTTGCTACAGATGGTTCCGGCCGAGAGATATTTCGCTCAGTTATGTGCCAGTACATTTATATTTGTCCCAGACAATTAAGCGGATTCTTGGCAAAGATTTACCGCCAGACCCTAGAAGCATTGACCCAGTTGTTGGTGAAAATGTCAAAAAAACTTGTAAGGTGTGTCCATCAAAGCTGAAGCGACGCACAAAGTACAAATGTGTGACATGTCATCAGCCTATATGCTTGAACTGTTCCAAAACAATCTGCGGCGACTGTACTGATTGAGACTGAATTTTGAAGACTAATTCTGTCATAGTTCCTATTTTCTTTTAGTAATTAAGTTGAAGGATTAAGAAATTCTATTTGTTTGTGAATAAATAAGTCTAGTTATTTATTTCATAACACTTAAGAAGTGCACCTTTAAAGAATCTGTTTTTTGCGTAATTTGGCAAATGTTGTAATAAATGGTGATTAATGCTTAAATTGGGTATAATTTTAGTCACTACCTAAAGGTTAAAACTTATTAAAATTGGTTACTTTTTCATTTGATTATTATCTACTGGTATGTACCGTATATTCTTAAATTTGTATTTTATTAAAGGCCGTAAATTGGGAATCATAGACACTTCCACTTAACTTATGTATGTACCTCTACATTATTATTACTATAGTTAGTGTCTTTCTGTGAATTTATGAACGTATTGATAATTTTGATTTTAACGCATTTTGACTGGCTACCTTTTTGTTTACAACAACAACTACCAACCGTAAAAAAACCATGGACACAATCGGAACAATACTCATAAATGGTAAGCGCGAAGACATTCAATAAAGCCACAGTTCACAATAACCTCCCTCATGCTATCCAATCACAAAAATACAATTCCCCACCTGGAACAGACAAAAAATATAAAAGCGGATCCCGGACACGGGGAGAGCAGAGGAGCTCACGTACGTCCCCGACAATTACACGTGGACAAAGATAATAAAGAGGCTGTGCCTTCAGCTCCACACTGCGATTATCACGGCCAAATGACCGTCTTAAGACTGGATGCTGGTGCAGGACATAAGACGACGCGGGGGGATACGGGACCGAATTACAAAAAAATATCACAATCGTATTTTATTTGTATAAAACTAGGAGAAGTCTGGATTCCCCAACACATTTGTCACATTTTGTCATCGACGCTCAACTTTGGCACATATATTGAGTCTAAGGCTAAATTAGCCGCCAAAAAACTGGGTGTTCTCTCAAAGGGGCGAAGATATTTCAATTCTGAACAGTTGCTCATGTTATACAAAGCACAGATTCGCTCCTGTATGGAGTACTGTTTGCACCTTTGGGATGGATCGGCTAAGTATCGGCTGGAGACTCTGGAATCTATTGAGACGTGCCAAGAGACTCATAGGCAACGACACTCTTGTGCGTAACAGACTTCAAAAGTCTTGATCATCGCCGCAAAATCGCTAGCTTATCGGGTTTTTATCGGATACACTTCGGAGAGTGTGCAACTGATCTGCATGATCTAATACCACCTTGCCCTTTCTTCTAACGGACTTCTCGTTCCACAAAAGGGCGACATCGTTTCATGGTTGATGTTCCAAACACGAACGAAGAGATTTGACTCCACGTTTGTGATAAGAACGTCTAGGTTGCGGAATGCGTTGCCTGAGTGGGTTTTCCCCCTGATGGTTACAATCTTGGTGTCTTCAAATCGAGAGTGAATCGGTCTTTTCTAGGTAAGCACGCTCCATCGTAGATCTCATCATCGCTTAACATCAGGCGAGATGGTGGTCAAGTGCGAACCTATTATAGTTAAAAAAAAAACATAGGTTGCCCTAGTGTGGAGTCTAGTGCACAACAAGTGCATAACAATTATCAATTCGTTCATTGTATTTCTTGTAACATGTATCTACCTTTTCTTGTGTTTTCCATCCATGCCAGCCATAGTCCCAAGGTCACCCTTTCATTTAAGAGCGTGATGATTGAATTAATCCCAATTTACAGTCCACGAAAAATCTGCCGGTACATGTATGGTGCGCCGAAACGAATATTTCACTCTAGACCTATACTCGTATTTACCCAAATTCTAAGTACAATGGATGAAAAGTTGATTGCCATTTTTTCACATAGACTCATTTACACCTGAATTAAACAAAGTTTGTACCATGGAAGCCAAATATCCGATGTAATACGTATACAATTTCAAATACACACTTAGATAAAACCATACCGATACAAAACAAACATCCACAGGGTATTATTAATTACATAATTGTCCTTACAAAATGAATTTTGGATAGTGTGTACACTGTATTTATCTTATAACACAGTCTACTTTTTCTTCATAATAAACTACAATTGTTCGTGGCTTGGGCCGGGCGTAAGAGAAGGGAGTACAAGGGGGAGGCTCTGTATTGCCATCATTACGGGAACTCATCTCCCAGCGGCGCGGCGAATTGATAACTGAACCATTCCATTTCACAAAAACTACTGATAGTTCAAAGGGGCTTTCAGAGAAAACGTTTTATCGCGTAAAATGGGATTTTATTTACTTGCAATCTTTTTGCGTCTCGTCCAAATAGTTTAAAGTTAACTCAGACAGATACTCTTTTTGTACTCACCAAGTTTTATGAAATCTTAATTATTTAACAATAGATTCATGATATCATTCTTAGTAATTTGATTAGCATGGTGTTAATAGTAAAATACGAGTAGTAATGTTTGCTGTGATCATGATTACTTATCGTAATCAAAAAAATTGAAAGATGTTTCATTAGTTTTTACTGCCGATAGAAGTGAAAACTTATAACTCAGAATTTGATAGCTCACTTTGAAAATTACGCGGGTGAGATTTTCAAAAAAGTACTTTAAAGTACACTTTTGTCAGTTATGCTGTGCTCCAATTTGAAAAACAACGCTTTTAAGGAAACACAGGTAAGACACGACAAGACAAAGACATTAATCACCTTATATCTCTGGTGGCACGAGCACTGTGCAGTGCTTGATCACGCATTGTTATCATCAGGTCTGTCGTCTACCATCAGACACATGTGTCTTGCTCGTCCTGTCACTCTAAAATAATATAAAATCGCCAAATATACCAACCAGAAATGCAAACACCCTAAATATAAATGTAAAAGCAAACGGCATTATTGAATCATGTTTTGAACCCGACCCAATCCTTCGAGCAGTGAACCACGAAACGCGTCTAATGGAATTTCCTTCGCATCGGACCTTAATAAAGAACTATTTAAAAAAATCCTCAGGTCAGTTCGGCAGGAAGCCAATCAGGGAGGCCCTTCTAATAAGTTTAGTGGCGCGGAATAACTGGCTAGTGACAGGAGACGGGAGCCGGGAGCCGGGAGCCGGGAGCTTCCATTGCTCGGGCGGGTCACACTCCACTGTGATTCTTGACTTGCTTTTATAATTGGGCACATGATCACTTTTGGCTTTATGTTGAGTTCTAGTGTCCGAATGCGTAAAAGTGACTTCAGTTTTCAAACACTAATGTTTATTTCCATAATCATTTAAGGTTATCCTGATATTAGTAGAGAGAGTAGACCTCTCTCTCTCTCTCTCTCTCTCTCTCTCTAAATTTTGTTAATTATTTTAGTACATTTATTTTATTTTACAGGTGCATTGGTATTCCCAAACACTCTGCTAATCAGAGTGCTCTTGGGAGACCCTCTTACGAAAGCTTTAAGAACTTTACTCGGCTGATAAGAAACATAGTAATCCTCCCAAGTCTATCCAGCCCCAGTTCTAGGCGCGCTGCTCGAAGAACACGAAGAAGCACGAATAAAAGTTCCCTCCCGGCAAGGACTAGCCATCTCACAACAAGATGACACCGAGGCAAGTGACATGTTGCTCCAGATCCAGGGTGCATGCACCAAGTGGAGGTTCTCGAGCTTCATACCCTATAATGAGTGGGCCTGAACTAACTTCGCTAAACGAATGACTAGTAGATAAAAGACTAATATTTAGAAATTAATAAAAACTTGTTTTTTGATTCTGGACAGAATACTTTTTTTTTTGTACAAATATCAATTACAATTTGAATATTTCCCCATGTAAGTGACAGTGTATTCCGACCCTTAACCCGAACTTCCCTTGGCAAGGGTCAACCATTCTCGCATTGAAATAAAAACTTTTTAAAGGGTTGTAAATGGCCGAGGCAGCGCAAATGTGTGTTTAGAGGACGGAACGCTACGAATATGGAAAATAAACTGCGTTTAGTGTTTGTTGATATTTACTTTGAAAATTGGAGAGGGCGTGGGTGCGTTTTGTGCTTGAAGGGAATTCTTTAGATACGTAGAGATTTATTTAATAATACATAAGGGATCTTCTTTTTTTTTGAAGTGTACACTTCTTTGACCATTTAAGGACTATTTGGTAAGTGAAAATCTTACAAGTTCGCGTCATGTCGTGCTAATGTCAGGCGGTAGCGGCGTAGCGTTGAAGTGGCGCCGGAGCAGCGGAGCAGGGCGTACAAGTTAGGCGATTTTTGGATGGATGAAATCTTGTCGCTGACATACGTAACAGTATATCTGTATTACTATGAAAACTAGCAAGGGTATTATTACACATTTTAAATGAATATACAGGTAACTCACGCGATGTACAGTCCGTGTTATTTTATTTTATTTTTTATTTTATTTTATATTATTTTATTTTATTTTATTTTTTATTTTATTTTATATTATTGTTCTGTTTTAGTTTAGACCTAACTCGCGAGTCCCAAGACACAAGCTTAAGCTTAGTTTGGGACTCACTAGCAAGCTTTTTTACTTAGGCGTATTTTGGTAAATAAAGTATTTGTATTTGTATTTGTCTAGTCAGATTTGAGTGTGGGCCACGTCCGGCGGCGTTTTTCGTTCACGTAAACGAGCAGCACTCGCGCGCGTGCACTTTCGTTGAAGAGCTGCCGGACGTGGTCGAAACTTAAGTCGGACTAGATTAAATAAATATAAATACATATTGGTGGACAATTCACACACAACACCATCTGCCCCCAAACTAAGGAAAGCTTGTAATATGGCGGCCAGATAGCTGATATAATACTTACATAATGTTAAATACATACTTATTATGACTGGCCTCGTGGGTTAGTGGGTAGTAACTCTGCCTGCGACACCGAGGGTCGTGGGTTCGATTCCAACCCAGTGCAAATATTTGCGTGATGAATTCAAATGTTTGCACTGTGTCTGGGTGTTTTATGTATAATAAGTATGTATTTAGAACGATATAAGTATTCTATCAGCTATCTGGCCGCCATATTAACAAGCTTTGCTTAGTTTGGGGTCAGATGGTGCTGTGTGTGAATAGTCCACCAATATATATTTTTATTTATTTATTATAAATAGAAACACCCAGACACAATACTTGAATTCATAACACAAATATTTGCACTGGGTGGGAATAGAACCCACGACACTCGGCTTCGCAGGGAGAGATACTACCCACTAAGCCACGAGGGCAGTCAAGTCAGTCGAGATTGACTGCACATCACGTGAGTTACCCGTATATTAATTTAACCTGAGTATATGGGTAGCTACGAGTGTACAGGAGACGTATTGTGCGACGTATTGCGTATTAATGCTGTTTAATACAGAAGTAATAAGTTATACGTAATACTTACACCAGAAGTCCATGTGATTGGCTTTTTTGTGAATTACCAAAAGCATACGGCGACAATGACTAGCTGTAGATAACAATATGAATATCTGCAACATCAGAGATGTTGACGAAATATTGTCAGCCCAGAGAAAAAGGCGCCAATGTACATACAATCTTTACAAAGTCCGCCAGGTACCATATTTTGCCAGTAATTTTATCGCCAAACAGTTATGTGCAAACATAATTGTGTTCCAGTTTGAAGGGTGATGTTTTCAGAGAAAAACGCCGCCTAGAGATATATATTAAACTTATCTCCAGGTTACGAGTAAAATCAATTTTGGGTGGTAATTTGGATTATTTATGTTCAATGTGCATAGTACTGTGCAGTTATAGCCAGGTACGTTGTTTAGAAACAGTGCTCAGTCAGTTATTTAACATTCAACAACCCTTTCGAACTCTTTCTAGCCGCTTGATACACCGGCGTGTAATGTAGTACCCAAAAACTTGGTTGATGACAAACTTATATTTGCGTTTTGGATTTTGGCGGAAAAAAAAATATTCGTGTTTTTATTTGGGAAGGTATACCGATAAATTTGTGTTTAATGGCGTCTACTTAAACCGGTCTTTATTTTGATATAACCCACATTAAAATTAGAGTTCATTTACATAAAAAATCGTAAAATTAAAAAAAAACAAAAATCAACATTTTTGGCGGGAAAATGGTCCCGACGTATGGAAAAAATTAAAAAAAATATAATTTGTACAATCGAATACAGTTTTTTTGGTGTTTCGAGTTTGTTATTTCGTATACAACACATTTAACCCATAAAACCCACTATCTCCCTTATAAATTATTAAAGTAATAGTTGTTAAGACTACTTGAGAAATCGCGAAAAATTTTACTCAAGTGTCAAAAATGTTAGTTTACAATTTAAGTACATTAATTATAAATAAATGATACCGCTAGAAGCGTCTTGAAACGCTCTTGAGAGTAAATGGCTCAAACGGGTAAAAGCAAGGCGCCACTTCATATGCCGAAGCATAAACACCGCACTTGTGTAACCTGACACCCGTTTTCCCGCCAAACTTGTAAACGCGAATAACGGCCAGTGTATCTAAAAGAAGTTCTTTGGAAATATATTGAATTTTCCAGTTTAGCAGAATGTGATTATAGCTTTATAGCGGTGTCGAGCTATGCACTAGTGTATTTCCAAAGCTAAGTCAAAAGATTCTTGACGTTGAACTTTAAACATACTCTTAATGAAACGCCTTAAAACTCTACATATATGTAAAAGATTTTTCATTTTACTTGTTCCTTTCACGTTAGTGGCTGCTCTATATATTTTAATCAGAAAAGACGTACTTTATATCTCTCTGAACATATTCAGCGAAATGAATTACCCACTGCACTGCAGCCAATTCAAATAAGATAATAAAAGATGGCACGTCATAAAAGACAGATTTGCGTCTGTAATAGAAAAGCTAAATTCCTCAGACAGAGTTTTGACTAGCTGCGTCCCGTGTAATCAGGTGCTTGTACATGTCAAACGATAATACATTTTCGCTAAATACTCCAAATTCAAGGCTAATTTTTTTGTCAAATTTTGAATGTCAAATATATTTACAACTGATAAAAGGTAAAACCGAATATCCAAGCGTTTAGTTTAGAAAATGACGAACCATCCATACAAAGCTTCAAAGTTTCATCCCCTGTTTCAAAACAAAAAAATTCAATTAATTTCTTTTGGATTAAAAACGTAGCGTCTGGCCTTTCTGAGCTGTGTTATCTTCGTACCAAATATAATTTCAATCTGTTCAGTAGTTTAAACGTGAAAGCGTAACATACAAACGGACAGAGTGTATGTAGAGTGATTAATAGTGGTAGGACTCTTGTCAGAGTCTGCCTAAGGAAGTACTACACCTTTGCCAGTTATTCTACTGCCAAGCAGTAATGTGCAAACATTACTGTGTTCCGGTTTGAAGGGCAATGTTTCCAGAAAAATTACAGGGCTTAGAGATACAAAATCTTAGATCTCTTGGTGACGAGCGCAGTGTAGTGCTAGGTAATGATTGTGACACGCAAATATTGGAACATGAAGAGTACATTGGAACAGGCATGTTGCTTACCATCAGGCAGATGTCCTGCTCGTCGCGTCACTCTTTATTTAAAAAAAAGTTATCTACTTTGGATTAATAATGATACAAGTATAGATATAAAATTGGTCTGATTAAATCACTCGGACATTTTTGTTAGTTTTAAACATGCTTCTATTCAATTGAATTTAACATAGTAAATGTATCTTATAGATTTGCTAGTAGGTAGGGGAGTTTGCTCTCTGGGCTGTAGGTCGTCGGCTCGATGCCTGCCTAGCCCTGCCTAGGGCTAACATTTATCTTTAGTTCTGTTGAGACGTTAGTTTCATTTTGTGGTTTCAACGGATCATAAGTAAAATACATACTTAGTAGTTGTATAATATGTATTAAATCAGTAAAATGGTTTCCATTGAAGCTTGCTTAGTTTAGAACTAGATACTAGATGATGAATATTAGTAACAACGTATGAAACTTTAATTATTTCTTCTTCTACTAATTATTTATTCTATGAAAAATAATATTATAGTACCTGTTTGACCGAGCTTTGCTCGGTTTAAATGCGTTTAAAGGGCTCTAAGTAAAAGATTTTCTCAGAAAAAAAAAAAAAGAAAAGACCCGAGTGTAACAATCAGGCCTGAGGCCTGTTGACTCCGAGGGCGAGCATATTCCGTCGGAGCCATTTAGACTCAAAGAACAGTGGCGAAATAAGTTATCGTATTCTAATGACATTGGAGGAGTTTTTCATTGTCTAGAAACGCGCATAAAATGATGTTTTAAAAAAATAAAACCTAGCTAGATCGATTTATCGTCCCCGAAACCCCTTGTATACAGATTTAATGAAAATCGTTCGAGCTTTTTCCGAGATTCAAATTCTGTATATATATACAGAATTTGAATCTCGGATATATATATATAGATATAGATATATATACCTATATACCTACAAGAATTGGTCATTTAAAGGTATAAGATAAGATTAATTCCAGACTATAATCTATCTATGCTCCAAATTTGAACCTGGTCCGTTCAGATGTTACGACGTGATTGAGCAACAAATATCGAAACACCAAAATATCTAACTTTGACATTTACAGTCATATTAGAAGTACTGTTTTTTGATGTGAAGACTTCTTTTGGCGTGCCACAGGCAGGTTTTTCGTGGGCTGTGAATTGAATTATAGCGTCACGCTCGGGAATGATAAGAAATCTTCGGGTAAACTCGGGACCATGACCATGCTCATGGATACGCCGTCCTGTTTCACCCGCGTAGTTTCCAAAGTAAGCTATCAAATTCTGAGTTATAAGTTTTCACTTCTATCGGCAGTTCCTATGAATAGCAATATTTTTTTTCTTTTTAACTTCCAATAAATTTCGAAATTTCCACAGGCATTGTTTGTAACGTAAGTTGAATAATAATTAAGGATTTATCACTACTGGGACATTATGCAATCAGCGACGTTTTATTTAAATTGAACCTTCACGAGTAGAAAATAAAATCTCTGCACAGTCAAGGAATTGAATTGGAAACATGATTGTCAATTCTAAAGGCGATTTGTTCCAGGTTTCCAGTTTCGCTACTTAGGCTGAGGTCATATAGAACTAGAATTCCAGACTAGCTTTGGGATAACCCCTTTGTCAATTTACAGGTAAGGTAATTAAACACTGCTTTCAGCTATCACAGGTTTTTACTAGTATTGTTAATTTTTATAGTAGGTATATATATTATCCTAAAATGACATCGAAATATTGAGGATTCACCGCTAATACATCAACAGTCAATATTCCGTAATTTATAAGACTAGTCTTGTTCAGATAACTATGGTAAAGGTAAAAGTCAAATAAAGTATAAGAGTTGTAGCTAGTTCTTTGTATTATTTTTGTAGGTGTTTCTAAACATTGATATAGGTACATAATACATTTGAGAAGGAAACTACACCAGGTACGACTACGAGGTATTTAAACAATGAATTAAATCGTGATTAAGTCCTGTACATTATAAACATTATGAAACTACACCACTTCCGTTACTTTTCTCTAAAAACGAAGGGTTCCGAACGAGACTTAAAAATGAAAGTAATGTTTTCTGTAATATTTGTGTGGTGTGACAGAGTAATTGTTATATTGTATTGTAAACAAGCATTTTACAATTTGGTTGATGGCACTTCCTCATCATAATTATCTTTTTATGTAAGGAAATGTATAAACACATACTCTTCTTCCACCTGGAAGACATAGCTGGGTTATGCTGGACTCGATACCACGAATGGACACGAAGACTATACCTTCACGAGCCTCTTACAGCAGAAATGCAGGATCGCTTTCGCAGTTTTCCGCGAACCCGCTGCGGGTTGCCATTCTCCAGGCCCTCCTATCGAGCATAGCGCACTTGAGCCCAAAATACGCCGTTACCACCTCGGGGACCAAACAATAAGTGGGTACTAGACGCTCCCGCGTCTGGACACCTTTGCACTTGCACACACGGCGACGGTTCAGGTCCGTGATCTTGACTTCACCTTCACACTTCACTCCTTACAAACAAACTCAAAGTCGATTCATGCCTTCGGGAGCTACAAAAAGAGAGTACATCCCTACACACACATACTTAGAAACACACTCACACAGACTCGTACCCACCCTGTCGTTTTGCGTTGGGGGTAAAAGTTTCATGTATGTAGACTCGCTACGTTGCTTATTATAAACTACGCCCACCTGAGCAGGTACAGTAAAACAACCCTCCCTATGTAAGAGCCTTTACTGTTCGAGAATACCAAACGCCCGAATCCCCGAATCCTGACTAAGGATTTGAATAAAACGGCTCAAAATTATCATAAGCCCGTATTTGTTCCTTTAAGTTTTCGCTGCATTATTTGCAGCTTAAGATCTTCAGGATCAGGACATCGATCTTGGAACTTTACGAAGATTTTTCTGATCAGAAACTTAAAAATTTAATTTTGTGTTTTGTTTGGCGCATATACAGGGTGACTGGTGCAGGACCGGCCATAGCAAAATCACGCATGGAGGAGGTTATATGCTACCTATTAAAGCTTACTTTCCTAACTAAAGTTTTATAGTTTAGGAGATAGGTTAATTTTAAACCTTTTAAAATTTTCCCGAAATTTGACCTTAAAGCTGCTATAACTTTTTATTTAAAGTTCTAGTGAATTATTCTTTTTTTTTGTTAGCACAGACAAATGTTTGATCAAACCTATGTCGGAACTCCGCTTAAACAAGGACAAAAAAAAGATATTACGCTTGAAAAAGGAAAAATTACCGAAAATAAAAACATTAAGATCATTTTATTTTTAATAATTAAAAACCACTAACTTTCAATAATTTATAAACTCTAAATAAACTAATAAATAGTTCATCACCTATCCAACGGTACCAAATGTATAACAAAAAATGTACAAACTACATGTACATATCTAAAACCTCATCGTACAAACACACGTACTACAAAATGTGGATATTTAGCAGCTAGTAATTGATAGGATTTTCAGATTTCTAAAGCTAATTTAATCAATAATAGTAAACAAAATTTGGTCAGTGTTGGTATTAGTAATTAAATAAAACAAGTGCTTAATGGTACATTATTTATTTTGACGAATACAATGATACGAGTAAGAAAAAATTGTGAATTGGAAAAGATATCGGGTATTGAAAGGACATTGTTATTTTAGGTTCTGCTCGAATTGCTGTCCGCAATTTCTAATACATGCCCGACATCTCTTCCTAATTTCTGTCGTAGTTAAATTTAATCTAATCTCTTCTTTCATAATCACGAAAGCATCATTAATTTTTTGTATCAACTCCTCTTTTGTGTTAATTTGTCCTTTATTGTAGACCAGCTCTTTGGCTCGACCCCAAACGTAGAAATCCAGAGGTGTTAAATCTGGGGATCGGGCCGGCCATTCAGTTGGTCCACCTCTCCCTATCCATGACTCAGGAAATGTGTTGTTGAGTAGTTCTCGGACTTCCAGCCTGAAATGCGCCGGGCACATTGTGTTTCAACACGATGGGCATTTCGTCGTTTAAAACTTCCGACAGCAGATCAGGCAAGACGTCCATTAAAAATTCTAGATAATTTTCCCCATTTAAGATGTCAGGTAGGAAATGGGGCCCAATGATAGTCCGACCAATCACACCGGCCCATACATTCACAGAAAATTTCCGCTGGAATGATGTTACCCTCTTATTGTGTGGGTTATTAGGGGACCAATGGTGTAAATTGTGGAAGTTGTGAATTCCTTCTCGGTTGAAATGTGACTCATCGGTCCACAATATGCGTTTGAGGAATGTTGGGTCGTCGACATCTCTGTGCAGAATCAAGCGACAAAAATTCGTCCTCCTTGCATAGTCACCAGTTTCAAGCCCTGTCAACAAGCCAATACCAACTCTTAATGGTTATTAAATTTGATTCGTGAATGTACTTTTCACATAGTTGTAGCGACTAAAAAAAAACATTGTTAAATACATTGTAACATCTAAGCTAATTAATCTAAATAAATTAATTAAAAATTACCTTGAAATGGTGTGTAATGATACGGGTGTTGATTGTCACGATGCATTACTGTCCAGACCTTCCATTGGCTGACGCCCAAAGCTTCAGCTACCACTCTGGTACTAGTAGTGGGGTCCTCCTCAAATGCTGCCAAAATCTGCTCGTCAATTTCGACAGGTAATTGACGTGCACTGTTTCGGGGTTCTCTGGCGTTTAAGTTATCCGTTTCCCTTAACCGACGATATGTTGTAGATACGCTCCTGGTAAATACGCCGCGCTTCACGGGCATTACAGTCAGCAGCGCCGTACGCCAACAGCATATCGGCGTATTCTTCGTTTGTGTATTCAGGCATTTGAATACGAAAACAAACAATAACGAAACTTAACGAAAACAGTCAATAACAAAACAATCAACAAGATAACAGTTCACTAATAACAAGGAATGGTGAAACAGAACAGAGCACGGTCGGTAGTACGTAGGAGCGGTAAGACACGACTGAACATGATATTCAATGCAGTGAATTCTCTCCAAAATCAGATTGGCGTGGCCCTTCCTTTTTCGTAAGAAAGAGACAAAACATGACATCGCATTCCTAAGCTCTGACGTCATGCTAAGGGACCATTGCCGCTGTTTGTTTAACAATAGTAACAATAAACCTTTACCTGAGTAGACCGGCATTTACAATAGAAATCACGATTTTTTATAATTTAATAACTTTTGGATACAAATTTGGTACCGTTGGATAGGTGATGAACTAGAAAAGTTATTTATAGTAAAATAAATTATTGAAACTTAGTGGTTTTTTAATTATTAAAAAATAAAATGATCTTAATGTTTTTATTTTCGGTAATTTTTCCTTTTTCAAGCGTAATATCTTTTTTTTTATCCTTGTTTAAGCGGAGTTCCGACGTAGGTTTGATCAAACATTTGTCTGTGCTAACAAAAAAAAAAGAATAATTCACTAGAACTTTAAATAAAAAAAGTTATAGCAGCTTTAAGGTCAAATTTCGGGAAAATTTTAAAAAGGTTTAAAAATTAACCTATCTCCTAAACTATAAAACTTTAGTTAGGGAAAGTAAGCTTTAATAGGTAGCATATAACCTCCTCCATGCG
The DNA here is from genome assembly GCA_017562165.1 of Ectropis grisescens. Lineage (NCBI taxonomy): Eukaryota > Metazoa > Arthropoda > Insecta > Lepidoptera > Geometridae > Ectropis > Ectropis grisescens. The sequence continues at coordinate 1,633,147 of CM029779.1, read as the reverse complement.
TGATTTTGCTATGGCCGGTCCTGCACCAGTCACCCTGTATATACCATGCATGGGACTGCTCACAGCTTCGCACCTATTGAAATCTAGACTAATATTCTACATTCTACAGGAACTACTGGACTTATTTCGAAAATGGTCATGACCCCCTCAAGGCTGGGTCCAGTATCTAGGTGGACCACTAATTTAAAAGCATGCATGTACTTATCGCACAGTTTTGTGATATGACCACGGCTATGTGACCCCCTCCTGGAGCCAAAGCTGGTTCCGCCCTTGCGTTGGATATGTACCATATGTATATCTGAGTGCTATAGAATGTACCTACTATGTACCATAGGCAAATCCGGGACAGACCGCTACTGTTTTAAATTTAGACAAGGCGGTTTGAGTCTTTCCGTAATAAGAATGTGTCAGGATGAGCTTGGTTTCATACTTTACTTGAATGGGTTTGTTTTCAAAAGATTAATATTTTGATGCATTTGACATTTTGACCAATATTTATTTATTTATTTATTATTTAAGTCGAGTCAAGTTAAGTTAAAAAAAAGCTTCAATTGCGCACGTCTACTCCACAAGTTTGCCACCGCTACGCCTCTATTTAACATGTTGGTGACGCGATCCCATAAGATATACCAAATCAACAATCAACGCAGCTAAAAATGTTGTCACTCAAAAAATAATAATGTAACAACAAAATGTTTAAACGAAATCGCGAACAAACATACATTATTGCATTAAAAACATTCGACTGGCTCCACCAATAAAACCACACAGCCGCTTCATTTGATTCGTTAAATTATAATTGGCGTTATTCGTTGCGCTTTTTGAATAGCGCCGTTATGCCGTTCGCATAACTAAATAACGCAATAACGATAACGGCCTTCGTACGGTTGCGATTTATTGTCAAATGCTTTCTTAAAACGCTAGCTAGTCGAACGCTGGTGATTAGCTGGCGTTTTAGATAAGCGTACTTCTATGACTGCGTCTCTGCTGGATTTAGATTGTTTTTGCTATATCTACACTCCTTAAAAATTCAACTCTCTAATAACGATACATATAATCGAGTGAAGTTTCATAACATTACATATTCCTTATACGTATCCATTACATTCATTACATTATAATCGTACATATCTAACGGTGAAAAAAAATTTTGAACAGTCCAGTAGTTCTTGAAATAAGTGCGTTCAATCAAACAAGCTCTTCAGCATTATAATATTAGTATAGAGGAACACAATCTTTTGTGCGCTTGTGTATTAACGAAGGGAGACCTGGAGATCTTAATTAATCAATCCTACTTTTTATAAACGCAAATGTTGTTATGATAATATGTATTATATACATAATATGTAATATATATATATATGTTATGTTGTGATAATAGTCTGGAATAACTTATAAGCTATTTAAAATCTAAATAACAGGGAAAAACATAACGGGATCGGGAACTATGTATTTGTTGGGTTTTTAGTGTAGGTTTACCAGTGCGTCCTACCTGTACGGTGCTGAAACGTGGACACTGACAGTCAAAATGGTCCGAAAATTCAAAGTCGCTCAGCGAGCTATGAAAAGAGCTATGCTTGGGGTTTCTCGGAAGGATTGCATCCGTAATGAAGTAATTCGTCAGAGAACTAAAGTCACCGACATAGCTCAGTGTATTAACAAACTGAAGTGGCAATGGGCCGGTCACATCTGTCGCAGACCCGATAACCGTTGGGGTAGACGGGTTCTGGAGTGGAGACCGCGAATCGGTTGAACTCACGGTTTGTGACTAAAGGAGGAGTCCCACTACCAACTAAGCCACTACGGCAATGAACCAAGTTATATTTGAAAACTATAAATTATCATTTTCAGGTGATCTATCGTGAAGTGTGCGTCGGGTCTTACGCGCACGTGTCGTTATCATTTCTCGCACGTAGCTCCGCGCCGCTTACCGTTCGGAATCGCTGCTGTTCATTTCAACACCTACACTTACTAACTAATTCATATCACTTATTATGTAGTACGAATTATTCAAAATTTGTGCACTTTTTTCTTGATTTCTTTTATCGATAATAGGCTTCCGCTTGGCCGTCGTCTCGTCTGATGGTACGCGACAGAGCAGTATACGATGAACGGCGCTTACTTGCGAGAAACCGATTTTAATCTTTCATTGGTTCTTTAAAGTCGAGCCACAGACAAAAATGAGTACAACTGAATCACTAAACAACAATATAAGTATCTTATATAACTTAAGTTCACTTAAGTTACTAACTTAAGTACTAGTAGAACTCGAGACCTCTCACAAGGAAGCCAAGCCAAAATCCCACCACGTGGACGTTGTAGTGCGAGTTGGCCATTGATATATGGCTGCAAAATATGTATGAAAATATTTGTTTGTATGGATATACATTTTCCTGCATCAATATCTAAAATATGTATAGCTTATGTGATGTGAGACCGCTACCGCGATAAGCTTAGCAAGCAAGAGTTCACACCGACTAAAGGATTGATTACACATGTCGTTAAGGAGCAAACAGACTGGCTGGTCATTCGCAGGTTTATTAGATTCCCTACACTAACTTTCTGGTAAATGTAAGGGTTGTGCACACTGTGACGACACTCTATGATGAAGTTGTTGAAGAGCACACTTCGGCTTATTAGAGGGAAAAACAGTCTGTTCAACTGGTGTCACAGTTGTCGTCATCGATGTTGCTGGATATAAGTATGTAGGTACATACGAGTACATATAATACATGTATTGTGTTTATTCTGACGTTGTCACTCATTTTTTTACTTAAGTATTATTGTATTGTATTATGTTGGTGTTTGATGTGTGAGTAGTTAAGCAAAATTACAAAGTTATAGTGTTAGTTAAAGAGAAAATTCGTTAGCGTTATTTTTAATAAAACAACTTTTTAACTGTATATTCCGGTTAAAATGTTGTTTAATGGTTTTATGGCAATGGTCTAACCAATATTAGTTTTTTTACAAGCATAGACGCAGATCTATCTTTTATTGATACACAAATATGTGCAAAAAACTTTATAGTGTTTTTACGAAAATTGCACGGCTGGAGGAGTATGTAATTTCGTACACCTTTAATTTACTTATATAGATAGGTATAGAGAAGGAGTCTATTTTGCCTGTGCTTGATGATAAGCAAAACGTCTGCCCATAATTAGCACAGTGGCATGTAGCTATTGGACCATAAAGAGAAAGAGTCCAAATCACTACCTACATATATATAGGACTGCACTGAGTTCATCACACAGATAAGTATATGATGCTTTATCCCTCTATGTCCTGTAATTTCTCTCGTTGAAGTTATCAGCAAAAGTTTGGTGTCGGTGGTTAGTAGCTCTGCGTTATGTGTTTAATCGTAACCGCACAGACAGACAGCAAGTACGGAAATCGTCGGTAATTAATTGGATTGCACCGGCTGCATAGTTTCCGTTTGTTTTCGTTGGTACTACTTACCACAAGTCTCGTTCCAACGACGTATAGGTATTGGTTCATTTTATTTAGTCTACATTTGTCAGCAAAATTGCTGATATAATACTTGTATATTGACCGTATACAAATAACTACTGATACATAAAAAAAAAGATATTTATTTTTAATTGCTGGTGTTGTGGTCAAGGACGTAAATATATTAAATAATAAGGTTATAATGAAGACCATCCAGTGAAGGTTTTGAGCTGCGTAAAGGTAGCGGTTCGCCCAGAGACCGCGACAGGAGACCACGACTGGAGACCGAGACACGTGTCGCAAGACATGTGTCGCGGTCTCGGCGCGAACTGGCGACCATACAATTCTGTAGTGTCAAGTGCCTGTCGCGGTCTTCTGTCGCGGTCTCCGGGGTGTGTCACAAACGCTGTGCTGTGCTATGCTGTGGTTTGATGCGCTACGTAACACTTTGATATTCTAAGCTAAAGGGCCACATATGGAACCATGAACATTGTCAACTTTTGACCATGTTTTGATAGATCACATTTAAACGATTGACTTAAAACAACTTCTGCTGAATTTTAATTAGATCACACTATCCTGTTTTAACTTGTGAACGTTAGTTGAACCATGTATTTAAACTGTGATGTCGTTTTAACGCAAAACCTTTGCCAGTTATTCTATTGCCAAGCAGTAATGTGAAAACATCATTGTCTTCTAGTTTTAATGTTTACAGAAAAAATACAGGATATGGAGATACATCATCTTATATCTTTGGATGACAAGCGCAGTGCAGTAGGTAATAATGATTTGGACTTCATATTCCAATTGCTCCGTGAAGAAATCTAACCGAGACTCGATTGTAATAAAACTGAGACAGATGACATAGGATAAGGTAGATGATCACGATATCATTATTTAATTCAAGTACGCAATATTTACAATTTACATTGGTATATTCATCGATATAATTAAAGAAACGAAGATGAGGTATGCTATAATCTAAAGACAACATAACGTGGCGAAAATTTGTTTGAAAAATTTGAAAATTGAATTGTCAGCGAACGTACACAATTGTCAGCGAACGTACACAACTCCTTGTTGCGACTGAGACTAAATCAGGAGACGTCACCTGATTTTGCATCGCCATAGTAGAAGCGCGTTTGCCGCTTCTGTCGTTTTTAAGAGTTCGATGGGTATATTAGTATTTCTCACCAAGATTTACACAAAATTCTTTGTAAGCAACTTTCAATTTAGTAGCGATACGGTTCAAGTTTGCTAAGCACGCAGCATGCAACAAAACGCTTGTCTGTCAACTAGTTAGGGACCGCAAACACGAGGATGAACGTATCGCAATCAGATGCGTTTTGTTTGTTCCGACGCGTCTTGTTTGCCAGACACAACATGTTTTGAAATTTAGATGAATGTAAAGTTATACTCGTTAATACGCTCTCATTATTTTTTTTATTAACTTTGTATACATGCATTTATCTATGAACCTACGAGACTTTTACCACTTTCTAAACAACGAATTGATTTCGAACTTTGCACATTTATCAAGGATCGATGACAATACGTTTTACTCGTAGTTGGATTTTTAACCGACTTCCAAAAAAAGGAGGAGGTTATCAATTCGACCCCTATGGTTTTTTTTTGTAAAAGCGTGCTTTTATTTTTTTTAACTCTGTTACGATATACGGAAGACAGCAGGCAGTGGATGGAGACGTATAGCTGAGGATAGGACTGAGTGGCGAGTCATGGGAGAGGCCAGCAGTGGACTAAGATAGGCTGATGATGATGATGATTTTTTTAAATTACACAATAACATGAAACACTTTATATCTCCGGGTGACGAGTGCAGTGCAGTGTGCTAGGTAATTACTTGGACACTTCGTGTTCCAATAGCTGCGTGGCACTTTGTTGCTATGAGCAGGCTTGTTATTTACCATCAGGCACATGCCCAGCTCTTCGTGTCACTCTAAGCAATTTTTTTCAATTATAGTTTACTAGCGATCCGCCCCGGCTTTGCCCGTGGTACACATACAATATAGCCTATTATACTAAAATATCTCGTACATATCCAACGGTAAAAAAATACTTTTTGAAATCGATCCAGTAGTTCCCGAGATTAGCGCGTTCAAACAAATAAATTTTCAGCTTTAATAATTATAATATACCTAGATAAATTCAAACTCTTCAGCTTTATATTTATAACCCCTGACCAGAAAAGGGGTATTTATTATAAGTTTGACGTCGATGTCTGTCTGTGCGTCTCTGTGTGTGTCAGTCTGTGGCACCGTAGAGCTCAAACAGATGATTTCGATGCAGTTTTTTTAATTTCAAGGTTAGTTTCCGTGCGGTGGTTCTTAGCTATGTTTGGTTAATAATATCGATTCAACATGACCGCCTCCACGAAATGGCACAAAATGTTTTTTCACAACATACCTCAATATGGGTATCAAATGAAAGAGCTTGGCTAGTAAAATACGAAACATTACGAAAAAAAAAAATTAGAATTAGAATTTATATTTATTGTCAACAAATATAATGAATACAATCGCACTTGACGTTAAATAGCTTATACAAGTACATTGGTAAGTACAAACAACAACTTTTAAACATTAATAATTTATTTCCTTTAAGAGATATCAAAACAATTCGGTTATAACCACGGATATTTATAACTATAAAAATGCCGAATTACATTTTTTTGTACACTAGTACCTCAATATGGGTATCAAATGAAATGGCTTGACTAGTAGAATAGATTGCACTATGACAAATTTCAAATCCAAGATGGCCGCTTCCACAAAATGGCGAAATACATTTCTTTTTTCACAACTCCCTCAATATGGGTATCAAATGAAATGGCTTGACTAGTAGAGTGTTTGATAAATTACAAATCTGAGGTAGTTCGGGGAAAATCAAAAATTTCAATTTTGTTCTTGTTGTACGAGTATACAGCGTGTGGTGGAAAGGTCCAACAATATTTTAACAGGTCATTCCAACACTGATATAGACTTCATCTCCGAAGGTCTCTTTCCCCTCAGCACTTTAGATCGCGAGATAATACGAGTCAAAGTTTGATGTAAAATTGACCAGCTGCAACCCTAATGCATGTACAGCTGACAAACGACCTTGCCTGTCAAAGACTAAATTTTGTGCAGAATATGTATTGTATTTATTTTGCCTACTTCGAAAAAAATAACATAGAGAAAAAACGTCTAGGAGTAGGTAGCTACTACGGTATACAGCGCTGGTTTAGAAATTCTAAGCCAGTTCGGCTAAATTTTATGTGTACGTCTCTTTTCGCTCATCACTATACCGACCAATTTTATGAATTAAAAACACTATTGCTAATGTTGTTTAATTGATTGTGATAGTAGAATATTTAAATTCAACAACACGAAAGAAAGCGTATGTATGCCAAAATCAGTTAGGTACATACTGTGATACATTTCGTACCATTTCAAATTAATTTTCACTTCTTAATTTTATTTTATTCTTTGCGAAATGTCCACGGCGGACTGTCGGCAAGTCGGCATTTGTCAAACGGAGTCAAACCGATTGACGCGCTGTGCCGCTGCGGTTTTTCGCCTTTCGGAACGGCGCGGCGCGCCATGCCGAAAGGCGAAGCCCGCTGTCCAATATGATTTTTTAGAAGTATTTGAGGTTTAAATTTTTGAGTTGAAAGTTCAGTCGCTCTGTAGCGTCGTTGGTGGTGTGTTGTTGTTTTTATCGCAAAATTGATATCTACGATGTCATCACTGTACCTAGACATGGTACCTAGTTAGTCGCCATGAAGAACGTGAAATTTCCCGCAAACGTCTGAACAGCACTAAAGACGCCCGAGTTTTAGTACTACCAGCAGTGCTGGGTGCTGGTCCACCACCCTGGACTGATACTTCTGAGGCCGCCCTCGTTAAGCGTAGGAGGAAGGTGCGCCGCGCCGCAAGCACCTTGGATTGCAGTGTGAAATGGATAAATATGTTTGTGTTGTGTTGTTGTGCACTGAAATTTTAGTGTTACATTACAGTGCGACTATGGTTAAATAATAATGAGATTATTAAAAGGTTAGTTAATGTAGTAAAAAATAAGTAGTTAGTGTAGGTATCTTCCATTCTTATTAGAGAGTTTAAATAATTAAATTAAGTAATTATTCTAACTTTTTATTTGACTTTCGATTCAAACACGTACCTACTTAGTTTTATTTCATATGACATTCCTTCCATCCTTCCTGACTAATATTGTTTGAAGGCTTATTACACTTGACAAAATTTAGTCGACTGAATTCAGAAGCAAGTTAGAAAGAAGCAAACCTCGCTTCTGAATGTAGTATGCTACTCGTAGGCTCGTAGCTTACTGAATGCTAGGTATTACTACACTTCACTAAATTCAGTAGCGAACAAATTTAGCCAAGGGTAATAAGGCTTTAGGTTAGTGCTAATAAAAAGCATCTGTTTTTATGCTATCTGGCTCAATCGAATATGGCAGTTCAATAGCTTCCACGCCTAATCTTTCTCTCTTGTTCGACTTCTATGCTATTTAGGGAGATTTTTCAAACGACAGATAAGTAGGTATCAATGCGCCGGCGCCGGCGGCGGCGCGGCGTGCACACCGAAGGAGCGGCGCGCAGTGGCCGGCGGCGCGGCGGTCAGTGAACGCGCCGTACAGCCGGTTAGGGTTGTCAAATAAAATAACAAACAACGAATTTTTAACTTTGTATGGAATTTTTTTTTAAGCTTTCGTGTCTAATATTCTCACATGTGATTTGATACTTAGTATAGATGAACTACCATAAATATTGTTGGACCTTTCCGCCACACGCTGTATAATATAGTTATACAGTAAATACACAAAGCGTTGCACTTATCTCTACTTTTCCATACAATTTGATAGCAGATAGTTAAGCGCAGTTCGGGCGCTTACCTCAAAGGTTGTTCAAATCCTCTCGAGCCCTGAACTCTAATCGAATTTGCGCATCGACTGCGGATTACGAAGTTCGGGACGAAGTATCCGGAACCCGCTCATATCAAACAATGCCGTAACTTCTACATTGCTTCGCCATAACGGTAAAACTCTTTATAAACCGACTTCGCTACAACAACATTTTTGGTAGCGGTTATCTTCCAGCTTTTAGGCTTAGGGTTAGGCAGGTTAGCAGAGTCCACCTGGGTAGTACCACACCTTTACCAGTTATTCTACCGCCAAGTAGTAATGTGCAAACGTTAGTACGTTCCAGATTTTTCTAAGTTTAGGTCTCACGTGTTTGCAAGTAAAACAAATTGCCGTTATGCATCCAACTTTTCTATCGCAAACACGGACGTATAAAACAGTCAGACATGGTCTCGCTAGAAATCAAATTGTGTCTTTAGAGTAGGCCTTCTTTGAACAAGCAAATTTTTCTTCACGATGTTTTCCTTCACTGTTTTTAAGTTAGCATTACGCGTATGCCTTCGGAAAGACAGCGGTGCACGTGGGATTCGAACTCGAGGGTCCGGAACGGAATCTGCCTTTTTACAGACGGTCTAGTCTGTAGCCGTAATTTTCCAGATTAGCCCTAACAAACATACACAATTTCACATTTATAGTATTAGTAGGATTCGGTGCACGCATTAACTTCGACAAAGTGCAATGCACTAATCACGTGATTACTTAATAATCAGCCCACCGTGCTGTGGGTGATATTAATATTCCCGCCACGTACCACCGTGAATAAGGGATGACCCCGGGGTGGCCTGTGGTCACCACATGCATATTACATAGTTACCTACTTATAGAGGCTTGCACAGTAGATTATGATGATTGCTCAGTGCTGATATATACACAAAACCGTCTATTCGCCGAAACAATAATATTGCAAAAAAATATTTGTTATAAAACATGTTATATTTTTTTTTATTAAGACTGGAGTTATTGGGCTCACCGAACATATCTCTCGTACATAGCACAACCGAATAGAATCCGGTAATAGAAGATAATGGATCAGTTGATATAGAGGTATGTATAATACAACGACTAAAAGCTAGAAACGAAAATACTTCTATAAGCTGACTATTAATTTTATCATGGTATAAATTCAGATCAGTACGAAACTGTTTTTAACCCCCGACCAAAAAAAGGGGTGTTATAAGTTTGACGTCGATGTCTGTCTGTCTGTCTATCTGTCTGTCTGTCTGTCTGTCTGTCTGTCTGTCTGTCTGTCTGTCTGTCTGTCTGTCTGTGTGTGTGTCTGTCTGTGGCACCGTAGAGCTCAAGCGGATGGGCCGATTTCGATGCAGTTTTTTTTATTTGAAAGTTAATATCCGTGCGGATATTTTTAGCTATGTTTGGTTAATATAAATTTAAGATGGTCGCCGCCACAAAATGGCGGACAAAATATTTCTTCACAACCTACCTCAATATGAGTATCAAATGAAAGGGCTTGACTAGTAGAATATTGTACACTTTAACAAATTTCAAATCCAAGATGGCCGCCACCACAAAATGGCGAATTAGTTTATTTTTTCACTACTACCTCAATATGGGTATCAAACGAAAGGGCTTGACTAGTAGAATACATTGCACTAAGACAAATTTCAAATCCAAGATGGCCGCTTCCACAAAATGGCGAAATACGTTTATTTTTGCACAACTCCCTTAATATGGGTATCAAATGAAAGGGCTTGACTAGTAGAATGTTGTACGGATAACAAATCTGAGGTAGTCGGGGGTTAGTCAAAATTTTTAATTTTGTTCTTGTTCCAGATATATTGCATGCCTCTCGAAGAGGCCAGTTTGTATAGACCAACTTTTAAAATATTTTGTAATATCTGATTTTACCTGCTAACAGCAATAAAGATATTTGTATTTGTTTCAATTAGTTTCTAAATAGTCAAAATCACTAAACAATTAGTGTTTAAACAAGAACAAAATTAAAAATTTTGACTAACCCCCGACTACCTCAGATTTGTTATCCGTACAACATTCTACTAGTCAAGCCCTTTCATTTGATACCCATATTAAGGGAGTTGTATAAAAAATAAATGTATTTCGCCATTTTGTGGAAGCGGCCATCTTGGATTTGAAATTTGTCATAGTGCATAGTATTTTACTAGTCAAGCCCTTTCGTTTGATACCCATATTGAGGTAGTAGTGAAAAAATAACATAATTCGCCATTTTATGGCGGCGGCCATCTTGAATTTATATTAACCAAACATAGCTAAGAACATCCGCACGGATATTAAGTTTCAAATAAAAAAAACCGCATCGAAATCGGCCCATCCGTTTGAGCTCTACGGTGCCACAGACAGACACACACACAGACAGACAGACAGGCAGACAGACAGACAGACAGACAGATAGACAGACAGACAGACATCGACGTCAAACTTATAACACCCCTTTTTTTGGTCGGGGGTTAAAAACAATTTTCTCCGAAATAACAGCAAAAAAGATATTTACTTTGCAATTTACTACAAAAAGAGTAAATTAGCTAACTAATGATAAACTAGCGGCATTTTGCACACGACTTCCTAAAGTCAATAGCGCGTGATATGAACTGTTCTGCATCGGCAGTCGCCGTTCTCCTGACCTGGACTAGACCAGACTACACATAGCATAAGAGGCCTAAAATCTAACGTTTTCACTGATGGGAATCGGTCCTTCGCTTACAAGGAGATAGTCATTGCACAAATCCACCATGCTGACCCATTGGGATTGGCGAATGACTCATGAACTTGAAATGAACATGCCAGTTTCCTAACAATGTTTTCGTTCACTGTCAAAGACAATGGCGATGACAAACTTGTACATTTGCAACTGAGAATTTCAGCCGTTCTCGTAATTTTTCCGCGATAAAAAGAAACCTACGTGTCATTCCAGACTATCTCTATTTTATGGAATATACCTAAAGCTTAGTGCTATCAGATTGAAACATAAACCTACGACGCGATTGAGCATCCATTACACATTTATTGTTTTAATAGACATTGCTTTCTAATTTCGAACGAAAAAAAAATTCGACTTCTCCTACGAACCCTCAACTGAAACAGTTAAGGTATTGTTGTATCTCTGATTTCAAGCAAATTTCACATTTATTACGTCAAGTGTGCTTCCTTCACTTGACTAGATGGAGTGACGATATAGGAAAGGCGGCTGGTGGAGGCTGGAAACGTAAGACCGAGGATCGGGCTAAATGGCGTGTTATAATAGAGGCCTATGTCCAGGAGTGGGCGAAGTGACAAACTGATGATGATGAGATTTATAAAACCTTTCCGACGTGATTGAGTAACGTCACATTTTTCTCATTAATATTATTGGTAGGATACTTATAACTCGTACCAAAGCACGAAAAAGTTTTAGTAATGATTCTGTATCCTGTAAAATAACATACTAACAAGTATCAGTAATGATGCCCTGAAAAAACTACACTCTTAAATAATTTAGTACAGAGTTCACTCGACGTAGGCTTGTTTCACTAAGCTTTACATAGTCACACTAGAAAGAGCCAACATATCTACGAAGGCAATGTAAAAGACAGAGACGAATATATGTAACGGAGGTTCCATCGTCACTGCACTAGTAAATGCACTGGCTGCAAGTACGGATAGCAGGGAAATAGTGCAAAATTAACATTTAGGTGACTCAGAGTTGTATGGTTAGCAAAAATATGGCGATTACAACAGAGACTATTTTCTGTAGAAAATGCGATGGTGGCTTAATAGTTGCGACGAGTGATTCACAATGGTAAAGTCATAGGTTCGAACGCCTGCCCCTCAGAGATTTTTTTCATGTGCAGACTGATATAGAGGTACAAATTTGTCATCATCATCATCACTAGCTTTATTATTATCTATTAGATCATGTATCTATGTAAATTGATATATTTCACCTATATACTCATAGAGCACTTTTGTATGTAGTATTTTAAAAAAAAAACATATACTGTGTAAAGTTTCGATTATTGATTCTACCATGAAATGAAATTTAACATATAAGGAAAGCCAATGAAAAGCAGGTTTTATCCAGCGCAATTTTTTTGCTGACCTTTCATATCCACAGCTCTCAAGAAACGGTTTTTCACTACAACTCTTCAAAGGTCAGAAACCGTTCCCACATTTCAATTAAACTGATTCGTCTGACGCTACCGCCACACGTGTGGCGCAAACGAGCAACCTTATAATGAATAGCCCCCGCCGCCGCCATATTTCAGCGAATTAACAAATGACCTCCTGTCATTGCTCGCGCGGCACACGATTTTTCTGCGCACCGTACCCGGCCTGATGTAGGTGCGGTCTGGGCCGTTGGTGCCGCTACGTTGGCACAATTAATGTTGCGCTTATAGTAGGCTGGTTGTGTGCGGGGCTGAACGACCGGCGGCTGGACCCAGTCTGCGACCGTTTATAGGCAACCGGGGCCTACCGCCTAGAGACAATGGTATTAGCTTTAATAGTCCTCTCTCTTTATTTTTGCTTAAAATTATAGAGAGAGCATTAACAAAGCCATAACCATAACCAACCGGTTTGGGAAAGTCAAGGAAACCTAAAGACTTCTAAGTAATAGGGACAGGATTTAGTGAGGTTAACGAGCGGATGGCTGTGATTCGATGTTGACAACACCTTTGCCAGTTATCATACCGCTAAATAGTGATATACATACATTACATTATTTATACCATAACACAACACACAAACTTTTACCTTCATAATATTAGTGGGATTATAATTATATACAAAATGTTGTACACACGATCTAAATACCTGTAGTTTTTTTCAAATCTCTTGACGCATGTTTTTGTATGCGATAATGTCAGGCACCCTACGCGACAATTTCGCGCTAGGTGTTGTTAAGGTACTTACTACTTGTACCAAGTGCTACTTACACTCGCTTAATGATGTGTTACATGTAAACATTACACACGCGTAGCCGTTCATTAGTTAATAAATCAATGACAGGTCCCGGCGAGGCGCTCGTCCGTTAGCCGACAGGTGACGTCCCGCGGGGCTCAATTAGTCGCCATGACCATGAGGCTTTTACACTCGGCGACATCCTAATTCATACTATTCCTATTTCTATTATTCCTTATAGACATAGAGAGACGAAACGAGCGGGACATATGCCTGATGGTAAGCAAAATACCTGCCCATAACAGCACAGTGACAAGCAGCTGTTGAAATATGAAGAGCCCAAATCATTACCTAGCATTGCACTGCACTCGTCACCCAGAGATATAGCCCATCTCTATGCCCGGTAATTTCATAAGAAACATCGCTCTTCAAATCGGAACACAGTAATGTTTTCCATTACTGCTTAGCAGTAGAATAGCTAGCAAAGGTGTGGTACTTCACCAGGCGGGCAGCAAACAGACCTATCATTACTAATGAAGATATAAACAATTAGATTTTATCATCAAATAGGTTTGTCAATAAAGTGTATCTATCTACTAATACTACGTTTACAAAGTCAGGTAGTATACAACTAGTATTACTCGTAGTAAATAAAATGAATAAATAAATATTGGTGGACAATTCACACACAACACCATCTGACCCCAAACTTAAGCAAAGCTTGTAATATGGCGGCCAGATAGTTGCTATAATACTTATATAGTTGTAAATACATACTTAATTTACATAGAAACACCCAGACACAGTGCAAATATTTGAATTCATCACACAAATATTTGCTTTGGGTGGGAATCGAACCCACGGCCCTCGGCTTCGCAGGCAGAGTTACTACCCACTAAGCCACGACGCCAGTTAAAATAGTGATTGTGAGTTCTGTCGTAGATAGTAAAAGGTCGCTCGGATTGGCCGGTCCGACGCCGGACAGAGCAGCGAGCGGTGCGGTCCTGACGTCGAAGCTAGTTACCGTCGGCGAGGATTCCATCTAATTGGTACAGCCCTTTCTTCATATGAGAGGATGGTCTCCACCTGGAGTAAAGCTTAGTTTGGATTTTATTTCCCGTGCCACTCTTCATAAACTAATTTGGCTCTATTGTTTAGAATTAGTTCGTTTATTTCCCTTGACACTACCGCTTGGCACTACTGGTAGTGCCACGGGAAATTTTACTTTCCCGTGGCACTACTGCTCTTATTGGCTGATTAAACGCCTACTGTAAAATTTCCCGTGGATTACCTCATTACCCGTGGCACTACTAAAGTTTTCAAAAATAAAAGGCCCATTCAGACATCGTAGAAAGACTGTTAGGAACAAAACTACTCTTAAACTGAAACAAACAATTTTTAAAATATTTATATCAAAACTCTATTCAAAACAAGTATCGGTTCAGTAGTAAAAAAAAACATCATAATATGATAATTTTTACACCCAAATTTAAACAGTCCTTTTTAGAGTTCCTTACCCAAAGTCTAAAAACGGGACCCTATTACTGAGACTTCGCTGTCCGTCTGTCACTAGGTTGTGTCTCAACAACGGTGATAGCTAAACAGTTAACATTTTCACAGATGATGTATTTCTATTGCCGCTATAACAACAAATACTAAAAATAAAATAAATATTTAAGGAGGCTCCCATATAACAAACTTGTTTTTTACCGTTTTGCACTGTTACAGGTTGTATTCACAGAATATTAGAATATTTAGTTTTATGTTCTGATAAAATACTTACTACTCTACAGCATTTTAAATTAAACTGTCAATAAGGTATTTAGCATATTTTCAAATGCTGTTTTCAATCGTTTTCAATGAACAGACAAAAAGGTACAATATAGAATACGCATATTTTGAGCAACTGATAACGCACTGGACACAAAACTCAGATTAGACTATTTGATCATTTCGAAAATGCCAAAATAATGAGACTGTAAAACTATGAGACCCAAAAAAATACCAGCATCTTAGAAATAAAAATGCCCCTATTGACCTATATTTTTTGTACCGTGCAATTCATACTTAGACGGACAAAGTCATTAGCCCTCCATTTGGATTCACCGTATTCGGGTAAAAACATTAGCGCAGCTTCTCTTCTTCTTCTTTTTTGGAACTCTGTGAGGAGTTTCAACAACCGTGATAAAGTTATTGAACCCTTCGTCACCCTTTTATTAATTTAACCATACACACTCAACATCTTTAGATTTTTTTTTAAGCCAGAAATTCTGCTTTTATATATTTCCAACCCTCCGCTATGTTTTCACACGGCAACAACGGCAGCGCTGCTGTAAGTCCAGTGATGCGTTTGTGAGCTTTCCTTTTAACATGGCCTAGAACTTTAGCTTTTTTCCACACTGCTCTTGACCAATGGTAAAAGCACCCTTTTAGTTGAACGTCTGGAAAAAATTGTGTCTGTGAAAAAAAAGGTTTTATGGATACATCCCAGTAGTAATATAATAAAAGCACTAGTGGGAAACTAAACACTAATATGAGGCCTCCGCAGTTATCGAACTGCTGAATGCTAATTAACTACAGATATGGGGTAACTGGGATGCACCGTTTTTGATTTTCAATGGAAATTAATGGAAAGGCCATTTTAAATGTCCATGAAAAATAGACACGTGCCACAGGAATATTATTTCGCTAGTAGTGTCACGGAAATATTATTTCCTGTGACACTACTAGCGACCGTGTAGTGTCACGGAATGTGCTTTTACCCGTGGCTCTACTGGTAGTGCCACGGAAAGTAAAATTTCCCGTGGCACTACCAGTAGTGCCAAGCGGTAGTGTCAAGGGAAATAAACGAATTAGTTTAGTTTTTGGGTGGAGTCTGGAGATTCCATCTTTGCCATTTGTTTAACAAGTAGATAGAATATAGGTAGTAGAAGTAGTAACAAGTAGAACTATGAACAAGTAAGATGGTTCTATGTTCTAGCGTTTAATGTTCCCGAAGGCTGTCTAAGTGTAGTTAAAATGTACAAACTGATCATCCGTCGCATGAAATTAAGCTTTAAGTTAGTGACAAGGTTGCGGTCTGTTTGGACTGAATGTTATATTGTACTAAAACCGTAATGAACAAATCTTAAAATGACCTTTTCCTGTAATGACTAAATTTCGAAATGCCTTTGATATATAATGTCCGATAATCGTTATGTCTGACGGGACATATACAATTAGGCGCAAAATCACTACTTCATGCTAGAGTATGTTTTATACTATTTAGTGGATTGACCAGAAAATTATTTACCTACTACTATGCAGTACTGACTTTATATTTAGATTTATTCTAACTCAACTCTACTCTCTACAACTCTAACTCAAACAGGTTTTTTGTGTGAAGTGACAGAACGAGTATGGCATAATTATGCTTAATGGTAAGCAACACACCTGTCCATTGCACAGTGCAAACCAGTTATTTGAACATAAGGTTCTAAATCACTGCTGAGCACTGCACTGCGCTCGTTACCCTAAGACAGTTTATCTCAACGGTTTCATTGAAAACATTTGTAACTAGCAAAGGAGTTACTTTCGAGCTCAGGAAAGAATCCTACTCTTAATTCTATTTTTTGAAGCTTGAACACATAAATGAAATAATTCATGTCTTTCTTCTCTCAACAGTTTCATAGCGGGGCAGGCATGCTACTTATGATCAGGCACGTGTCCTCCCCGTCATTCTAAACAAAAGTTTGGTTGCTTATACCAAAGATTGTTCTAAGCTCCTAAACCCCTGAACTCTATAATCCTAGCAGGGACAAGTACCCAGCAGTATGTCGACACACGCTAACTAGCTAAAAAGATTGTCTGCAACAACAATAGAAAATTTATCTAACGTACTTCATACTCAAATGAACTCAATTTCATCAATTATTTGTGTAAATTGTCAATGTTCCGAGTACAGTCAATAGCTAACTAGCCAGGCACGCGGGCAGCACGTGTCAGGGATAGTGCAACCCTTTTGTCAGAGCGAGGGATAAAGGGGAGAAATAAAACTGTTACTCGATCACACGACTTCGTAGCGAAAAGTTCTGGTAATTGCCCCTCGGACGTGGACATGTGGAGACTAGGATTGATGCAGTTTATTAACAATTACAAAGAGTAGGTCGCTATTTATAGGGGTTAGGAAAAGGCAAAGCGAGGAGAGAAAAATGAGAAAAAAAAATTTTTGCTCTCCTAAATACTACGCAAAATGTGTATGTTTTTATGGCTGTTTGTTGCTATTGCAAGCAATAATTACAGAAGGGATCTCTCAAGGTAACTTTCATCCCGGTGAAATAATAGGAACGGGAACTATGCGAATGAAACAGCGGGATTCTACTACTGATTGTATTGGCATTGCATATAACTTTTGTTGTAACTTACTCGTGAAACTTACAAAATGAAGTGCGCTCGCACTGTTGACAAAAACCACGGATACAAGTATTTGTGGAGTGTAAAGTACCATTAACAACCTCTACTTTTTTAATACTTTCATTACTAAAATCTTAATCGAACTTAATTTTATATATTAGCGGTCCGTTTCGGCTTCGCTCGGATAGTGTCGTATTTTTTTTTTTTAAATAGAGAGTGACGAGACGATCAGGACATGTGCCTGATGGTAAGCACCATGCCTGACACATAACAGCACAGTGACACGCAGCTATTGGAACATGAAGAGTCCAAATCATTACCTAGCACTGCACTGCGCTCGTCACCCAGAGATCTAAGATCTTATATCTCTAAGCCCTGTAATTTCTCTGTATAAAGACCTCGGAAATTTTCTTTGGCTCATACACAATAACTTTACTACACAGATCATCACCTGATCAAATGTATAGTTTACGATATTACAAAGGACATTGAGAATTGAGACAACCATTAATTTTTATTATGTATGAAATAGATACCAAATGTTTACTCAAGATTTCCGCAGAGATAAATCTGAGAATTTAATCTTTTTTATGACGTCAATTAGTAACAAATAAATACTGAGGTAAGTCACGTTTTGAAATACGGAGTAGTTAGCACGCTTGGTTCTCATGTAGAAGTATTACAACAGTTTACATTATATCTACAACTAACTGTATTAAGTAAAATACACAAAATCAATATAAATGTTCATATTAAAAATGATACCCCTCTGTCACAATGTGAACATTTACACTATTTACATTTCAGTGTTGAAGTCAGAGTGACTCGATTTTTTCTTGGTTAGCGCGCTCCATGATCGTCACTTTCGATATGGTAAAGCTTGTACAATACAATACTGTTACACTCTTTGTGTCTTTAAATCGAGAGTGAATCGGTTTTTTGTAGGTAAATACGCTCCATCGTACCGCAGACCGCATCGTCGCTTAGCATCAGGCGAGATGACGGTCAAGTGTAAACCTATAAAAGTTAAAAAAAAAACAATAATAAACATATTGTACTCGTACCACATAAATGGGCACATAAAACATGTAAATACTGAAATATAGCGGTGTCGGAAAAGATTATATTGTAGATTGTAGCGAGTTCAATTGTTTTTCTTCACCCCAAAAAACTCCCAACGTGCTTAAAGAAATTTTCGCTTCGTAAAAAATATTCACCAACAAAATATATTTCCCTTTCGACCTTAATTACTATTCAACCTCAAATAATACAAAGACCTAACAACGAAATTCCACCACAATCCTACGAATATAATCCATACATCACCGACTGCTGATGGTTCTATAAATATTAGATTTGCATATCTACATCTGTAGGTCCCTCTAGAAACCGCCTATGATTGTTATTTCACTACATTTGAATATTGTAAGTGCTCCCTATGCATACAGAGGGGCTTGAGTGCCCTACAGTTATAGATTTAGTGGTAGTTTAATTTATTAGTCGTTGTTTTGACAAACTCTGAAGACCAACTTGAGTACTAGGGAGAGTGACTGCCGTAATCCAAACATTAACTCATCATCATCAGCCTACCAAATTCGTCTTCTTAGTCGGACATTAACAAAGTGATTGTGGTTGATAATATGGCGTTAATCTGTGGGCCTTGTCGATCCTGAGTCTTCCCAAGAGCAATTGCATGGGAGACTGTTGCTGTTATGAGGGCCGTCTGTTGATTGGTAATGTATGGGTGACCTTTCCTAACCTAAATTTGGTCATTTGATTATGTAATACGGCGTTGGTTCCATACAGTTTCAATACCTCTTCTAATCCATTACTCTCCAATGCCGTACAAAAATCATGCGACAAGGAGAAACGATCAAGGGTTAGAACCCCCCTCTTCTATTGAACTCAGTTGGACAGCTTACAAGTGACGGCATATGGCTGAACTTACTTAATTCTTACTTTATATCCTTCTATCATCCTACATAGGTCTCCTGGTGGTTCATTTGACCCATACATTTTGTTCACGGGCCGGTAGTCTGTAATATTTTTATTTTTATTTTATCCAGCCTTTCTTCCTTAAAACAGTAACACCGTATTAGCATTACTGTTTTTTCTAATTCAAACAATTTTAAGTTACACTATTATTGTTTCTAGTTAAAACATAAATAAATATATATTTTCATCACTTTTAATTTACACTCCACGCTACCTTTCATGATATTTACGTTTGATACGAATGTCGTATTAAATAATAGTAATTAGATAACAAATGCCATTGTTTCAAAGTAATTTAGTTCAAACATTTCGCCAACGGACTTACATCGTGGCTCGGTTTTGATTTTTTACTTCTATTCAGGACCGTAATAGACCCCGTTGAGAAGTTCGAAGGTCTCACCTACTGAGCTGTCAGTAGGTGAGACTTCCAGGTTTACGGTGAAGTAGAACGGCCGGTCCAGAACGATCTCCTTGATGTTGGGTGGGTCGATGGTTTTCGGTCGGTACCAGTCTGAAAATAAAAATAATAAAGTCAAAGTCAAAGTCAAAGTTTTTTATTGATAAATATACATTTACAAGTCAGGCATAATAAATTGTATAACAGTAATTATACGAAATATAAATATTGTACAATAAAATAGTAATAATTAGACAATGTCATAATAAATATTAATCAAATTTAAAATTGAGCAGACAATGTCATAATAAAAATAAAATAAAAAATCGTAATACAATAATGTCAAATGAGATATAAAATAGTACCAATTCTTTTCAATTATTTAATTATTATTTTACCGTCGGTCTCTAAAAACTCTTCATAACTGTAAAACGTTTGCTCGATAAGCCAGCGTTTGAGCTTACTCTTGAAGCTGCTCAAGCTGGGTGCTGCTATCACCGCATCTGGTAGTCTGTTGTATACTTCAGGACCCATAACGTAAGTCAGCTTACTAGATTTGGTAAGGGAGTGGGAGACACAATCCAATTTGTCGGCATTGCGTATCTGACACGAATGCCTATCACCGCGCTTACCGTATAGGTCGGGATTCTTCCTCACATACACTGCGACCTGGAAGATCAATATGGCAGGTAGTGTGAGGATACCTAGCTCTTTAAAATGCGGTTTCACGGAGGTGCATCGCGTCACGCCCACAATTGCACGTACTGCCCGTTTTTGAGCTCGGAACGCACGCCTCCAGTCAGCTGCGCGTGCGTACAACTCTGCGCCGTACTGTAGCCTGGATTGCACCGTGGCGAAAAAACAGGAGCGAGACACCTCCGGGGACACCACTCGTGATACCCGCCTGAGGGCGAAACACGCACTGCTTATTCTGCCACAGAGATTGGCAATGTGTAGCTCCCACGTCATACTCCGGTCGATCTCAAAACCCAAGAAAGTGGTGCTTTTCACCTGTTCTATTACAACGTCATTCAGTTTTACATTTAGCCGCCTTGTGGCATGTCCCGACAAACAAAAGTGTACAAAGTGTGTCTTTTTTAAGCTTAAGGCCAGACCGTTGTCACTAAACCAGGTATTCAGGCGAGTCACAGTACGATTCAAACCTTCCTCCAACCTGTCTATGTCTGGTGCCGTTACAATAGCTGCCACATCATCAGCATACATGAAGATTTCGGCACCATTCACAGCTTCAGGCAAATCGTTCAACAGGAGGGAGAACAATATGTTTGAGACCGACGATCCTTGTGCTACACCCATCGTGGCCGAAAGCGGGTCTGATCTTTCACGGCCATCCCCAGCATCTACCACCTGCGAGCGGTCCCGCATCATACTCATCAACACTGCATGGGATTTTCCGACTATGCCGTAGTGTCTAAGTTTTAAAGCAAGGGTTTCGTGATCCGCCACATCAAAAGCCTTCGATAAGTCGCAACATAGCACAGCCACCTGCTGTCTGCGCTCACGAGCAGCCATCACGCACCGGATCACCTCCCGGGTTAACGAGGTCGTGGACCGTCCTTGGCGGTAGGCGTACTGACGCGCTGAGAGAGCGTCTGTGTCCGCCAAGTACGTCACGATTCTCGTACTTAAACCGTTCTCAAACACTTTGGCTATAGCCGGTATGATGGATACAGGTCTGTAGCCGTCGATATCATCGCGCTTGCCTTTACCTTTAAATACTGGCGAGACTTTCGAAATTTTTAGCGATGACGGGTATGACCCCTCCCGCAGACACTTATTAAACAGCTCCGAAAGTACAGGAGCAAGAGGCACTACTGCCAATTTTAATAGCTCCATGGATATTAGTGGATTCATAATAAATAAAATGAATATTAGTGGACATTACACGTACATCACATCATTAATTTTTATTTATTTGGTCTCAGAAATTATTGCCCTGCTCTATTATATCATTAAAACTTTTTATCAGTAATTTCACTTGATGTATTATTTTTTCTGCTTTAATTTCCTAAAATCTCTTCGATTAATCTTAGTTTCTTACCTGCGTTCACTCGGGATACTCCGAACTCGTCCATCTCAACGAACAGCTTCTGTCTCACTTTACTCACAAAGACGTTGGTTGTGTTTACTTTGTCTTTTAAAATTGCATTCAACCCTGTTGAATTGGCGTTGAAAATGTCTCTCATGCCGTTCTGGGAAATGTTATCATTATTCAATGAAGGAATCAATTTATGTTATACATATATAATGTAACTAGTATAACAATAGATTATATAGGTAACAAATAATCTTGTTGTTGTTGTTAAAAAGCCTCGGTGAACTAAAAAACTATGGCAACTTAAAGACTAGAATGTGCGTAAGATAATTGTAAGATCACTGGTTCAAATCCCGACTGCTCTGATTATTTAAGGTAAAGCAAAGGTACACGTTCCTCATCACCACTGAACTTACCGGTGAAGGAAAACTTTATGACAAAACCAGCATGTTCAAATAATGTTTCCACGATATGCGTCATCTGCCAACCCACACTGGGCAAACGTAATACTTTTTTTCTGTGAGAGGAAACCGCGAGTCCCAGCAGTGGGGACACTTAGTGGGCTGCTTGTGCTAATATTTACTGCTAAGTGCCAGGTTTATTTAAAAATTAGGTTAATTAAAACTAAAATGTAGGTGAAGAGAACTACAGAACTTTAGAAATAGACTCCAGGTTATAAGTTTTTTATAAAAAACCATACCCATTTTTGTGGTATAATAAAATATTTTGTATTGTATTATTATATTGTACCCATACTGTATTATCGATTCCATTAGTTTTCTAAAGTTCTCACTTTCTACTAAAAAAATCGCACATTAATTATAATTTTAATAATCCTATCCTTACTTTTTTCAGCAGATCTAACAAATCTACTTGATTTTTAACCTTCATCCTCGGCAGTACAATTTTCAAAGGCGTCCATTTCATATGTTGCCGAACAGTCTTCATGGTGTCCGGGAATTTAACGAACTTCTCGAGAACATCGCGGAGAGTTAAGAAGTCAGGCTGCACGAACGTCATACTGGCACCCTGGCTACCCAGTTTCATCGTTACAACCTGTAGTGATTTAACTTTAAAAAGTAGAGCTAAAAAAACGTTTGTCAGATACTGTAATCATGAAGTTGTTACAATCGTCTGTTTCGGAGTAGGTAAAATCAATAAATGAAAATGAATAAACGTTTATTGTGCCAACAACGAAAGACATTATGAAAAACACAAGAATGTGTACATACTAGTGATAAGTGTTCAGTACAGAACATAAAATGTGTGTGGCAACATTTTTATATTCGGTAGAAGCTGCACACACATATGGCAACACAGATTGCCATACTTTCTCTTCTTCTAAAATGTCTGTACGATGTGCACGACCTTTGTAAAACCTTTTTATTTTATTGGAATATTCAATAAATATTCTTAAATACATTCTCGCATGATTTCATTTCACACAATAAGAAATACAGTGAACGAGTACATATTGTGTTAGTGTGCACTGGACCCACACTAGGGTAACCTGTGTTGTGGGATCCAGGCTTCTCCTGATTTTATATATGTAGATAATAATATACTGCAGAGCTACTAAAATAGAAAATAGGTATGTAAAAACAATATGAAAAAATTGGATAGAAACTAAAATGGTTATAACACAGGGACAGCGCTTCATGGTTGACATTCTAAAGACTCCGACGAAGATGTTTGACTCTCATTTTATGATAAGACGGTCCAGGCTGTGAAATGCGTTGTATGACGGGATCTAACAGTAATCACAATTTATGTTGATGTTATACCCTTGATGTCACATTAAATGGGCTATTCCCGTTGGCATCCCATGAATTCCATAATATTACATTTGAAGCTGTCATTTTCCTTCAGAATAACTGAGCAAACCACTAAGACTGGTTGATATTGCCATTGCGGTAGAAATAGTTGCAGGATGGCCGAATGTAGCGGAAGCATCGTCAGCTCGGTGTCATCGAGAGTGTGATAGCAGTCCTACGACTCTGTCCTCAAGCTATGCCAAAAAAATTGTGGATCTTTTAGGCGGTAAGGCCACCACTTTTACTGGTGTCAAGTCCGACACTCCCGCCCTATCCCTGCACGACTGACGATGCGTAAAAGCATTTTCGAACTACCTTATATCGTACCTATATGTAAATACTCACTTTGTAGTCTCCAGCATCATAATATTCGCATTCAATAACTTTCGCCATCATCGGTATATCAGCTCTGGTGGTGTTGGAGGTCCGGAACGGCCTGTTCCGGGTCAAACTAGGATCAAAGTGATTTTCCCACGACGGCTGGAATACAATCAAGATTATTACTATCATATAGCATGGCATAAGCAGCCCAATGAAATATTCCGGCTGCTGGGATTAGGGGTTTTCTCTCACAAGGAGAAAGTCAACACCATAATCAACCATGCTGGCCAAGTGGTTGCTGGATTACACATTTCCTCAAAAGACATTCTTTTTTGGAATGCGTTGATTCCTTCATGATGTTTTCACTTTCCTCCATACCCAAACACACCTAAATAATAGAAGTAATTGTGTGGTAAGATTTATTATTGCGTGAAGCACCTAAAGGGGTTTAAACTATTTTGGAGGACCAACTCAGATATGAATAAAATAGTCCTTCCCAATAAGAGACGTTAGATGGAAATATAACAATTTTTCAATTTCAAAGATTTAGCAAGTTTTGTTTTTTAGATGTTGTGTTTGCTTCAAATTATTGTTCTACTTTAATATCATCCGAAACAAACTACGACGTTACCTATAAGTAAAGATTGTCTTACTTTGAAATGCCCAGCAGTAATTAACATCAAGGACGTGTGATTGTTGATCTCACCTGGAGATAACACGTCTTCTACCCTTCTGTATGTGAAAGACGCTATCTGAAAATAAAATAAAGGTGAATAATCAAGTATTACACTGTATTACTTATTGGAAATACAAGATAACATGCTCTATTAATAATTCTTAGTAAAAAGATGAAAAGCCGTTTTACACGGTAGTAAAACTGCTTGATAGATTTGATTTAGCTTTCATTTATTTTGATAATAATGAGTCGTTGTCAAATGAGATAACCTATTGATTCAAAACATTTAAAAAGATGGCTTCTCCTTGACATCTAATATAATTTGAACACTGGTATTTCATTTAAATATAATATTGATGATGTAGCAATATAATATATTGGGTTGATTAATGTTTTTAATCTATTAGATAGCTTTTATCGCGGGTCTGGGGACCGAATTTTAGTGATCGTGCATCTCTTTCTTATTTTTATTATGCAGAGTGGCTAAACGAGCATGTTTCTGCATGGGCATGTGCCATGTGTCTGATGGCAAGAAGCACGCCAAACAATAACAGAATAGTAGGCACCTATCGAGCAGCTATTGGACCACGAAAGGTCCAATTTACCTAGCATTGCACTGAGTTCGTCACCCAGAGAGCTAAGAAAGAGGCTTTATCTCTATGCCCTTGAATTTCGCTGGAAACATCGCCTTTCAAACCGCAACACTACTACACATGTATGAAGGCAGCAGAATGACTGGCAAATGCGTGGTACTTCCACAGATGGACTCGCATGTTACGTATATTTTGACCAATTATAAATATTAATATCGGTGGACAATTCACACACAACACCATCTGACCCCAAACTAAGCAAAGTTTGTACTATGGCGGCCAGATAGCTGATACATATATAGTTTTAAATACATACTTATTATAAATAGAATTGCTTTTCTACATACACATAATTATATACGGTAAAATGATGGAACAATCAATAGGTACAGCAAAGGTATGGTATATCCCCAAGCTAACTCTGCAACGCGTTCTACTACAAAATGCCCGCTGATATAAGCAAGGAAGTAAAATAACTTACTTCATTATTGATGAACCTGGTTGCGGCTATCGGCATGCTATAGCTGACTCGTTCCACATGGACGCCGTACTGATCAGTGGAGTTTTGAGCGAACGTTAAATTGATGTCCTTACTATAGTCTGCATATATTTTGTTCACGTATAGAAGGTCGGTTTGTTGTAGCGGCAGTATTATTTCTTTGAATTGAGCGTAAAAATTGTTGGCCTGAAACATGAAATGCATAAGCCTACACCGTTCCGTACGCGTGTTTGCAAAAATGGCGGGAAAATGATTTTCAGGTTAGATAAAGTGCGTTGTTTACGTTTCGGCTTATGAAGTGTGACCGCACTTCAATGTATTTGAATCTACAACAATCAAATGCGTTTTAACCCTTTACGTGTTTTATGTCAACAATCGTTGCTTAAGCGAAGGTCTCTATTGGAAGACGGATTGTGATTGTGACATGTATAGGTACGTCTTACACCTTTTAATGTAGGTACTAATCTGTTCGGAATTTTACTTACGCAAAATTTACCGCTAACACAATATAAATAAAGCTTCATTTGGCCTAAAAAAAAAATACGGATGCCAGCGCGCCATTTCTCGATCGTCCGACGCCATTTTGATCCACGACGAAGAACGTTCTTTTTTAAAACCAGAAAATGTGAAAACGGTTTGTATTTTATTGTAATCTACTAAAAAACTATGGTTAATGCTAAAGTTATTATTATTTGTGTGTTGAGTTCTTTTATTAGTGAAAAAGCGTAATAACATTGAAGTACTGTGAAATCCAAAACTTTTTTTACAACGAGCGTGATATGTAAACTTTGCATTGTATGACAGGATTAATTAAAATGGTAAGTACCTAGAAGTTAATATAATAGTAAACAACATTTCAAGGGCTTTCTTGTTATATATATGAAGGTATATAATTTTGAATATATATAATAATATAAATATGTGATAATGATCTAGGCTGCACGAATGCATCATTCCGCGAGTTCGCGTAAAACGCGGAAGGGGTTAATTTGATACCTCTTGGACCAAAGTGTTTGCTTTGAGCGGTTAATTTAGATGCGAATTCAATAATAATTTTGGATCACATTAATTTGTGTTTGTTTTAGTGTAAGTAAGGATATTTGTAATACTTTTCTAAACAAACTTTGATTTTGGTCAAATATGGTAGGAAAACTTGCAAAGCATAATATGCATAATATATCCAAAAAACAGAAAAATTAATCCATATGATGGAAAACTACTTACCATTTGAACATTAGTAAAACCCAATGCTTTCAACAACTCTTCTTTTGCCTTCCCTTGAGCCACGGACAATAACTTACAGAAGGAGAACTGGAGGGTAGCACTGATATTACGGTACTTTTTGTTGTTTTGACCGTAGATTGTAGTAACGCCTGCAAATTTAATGGTGTCATTTATCATGTACTTACTAGATGGACAGATGACCTCATTAAGGTCGCTGAAAACCGCTGGTGGCGGGTTCCGCAGGGCCGTTCGTTGTGGAAATCTAGGGGGGAGGCCTATGTTCAGCAGTGGACGTCTTGCGGCTGATGATGATGATGATGATGTATGATGTACTCGTACATTCTCTTACATTTAAGACAAAGTCAAAGACATAACCTACGTTGACCAAGTGCGCGATTTCAATTGATACATGCCCTCAAAACATGCTTTTTCTTGGCACATGTTAGTTTCTTTGCCGTTAGTGCCTGTGCTAATGACGACGGGCTTGTGCATCTACACTTGAAATATACTCAAATAGCAAGGTTCAAACCTTCGACCTCCTCGTACCACGATGCTTAACCACAACGTTCTTACTACTGGAGCAATACATCCTATTGCGTCTCAGAATTTTTTCACAAAACACTCGAATTAGTAATCCTTCAATATACCCTACTATACTCGTATATAAGACATATTTAGTAATATTTTAGATGTCATGTATAGATTTTTTGGATATTTGAATATTTGGATGTTTGTTGCTCAATCACGTCGTAACGTACAAACGGATTGGGCTAATGGAATACATGTAGATTATAGTCTGGAAGAACAATTAGGCTACTTTTTATCCTGGCAATATAACGGGAACTACGCGGGCAGCACCGTGGAGCGATGTTAGTACTTCTTAAAAAAATATTACGCATAAATCCTTGCATCTACACATAAGTACACACAAATTTGCTTTTATAGATTAGATAGATAGATCAGTGCCGGATTAAGCCAGCGCGGGGCCTGTAGCAATTTCTGTGAAGGGGCCCTTGGTTTGCTTAGGTTTAGTTATGCAAGATATTTTCGCTACATATTTACAGTCAGACAGACGTCGGAGCGCGGGGCCCCCAGTTTGCGCGAGGCCCGTAGCATTTGCTACTCTTGTTATATGACTAATCCGCCACTGAGATAGATAGGTAAACTCTTTAGTGCACTTAAATTATAAAGAAAAATAACAATAGCACAGATAAAAAAACATATAAAAAGTAGCAATTGGCGACCTTATCGCTGAGAGCGATTTCTTCCAGGCAACCGTAGGATGGTAAAAAAAGAAATTAATAATGGATAAAAAGATTACCTGGGCTAAATAACGTTGGAGCTCTTTTATAATAGGTTGGTTTCTTGTATGTTTACTACTTACGTTGCTTGACAACAAAAACAATATAAAAACAAATAAATGTAGTCCCATTCTTACGTTTCAGTTCGTTATAAAGCATTTAAATAAAACTCTAATAAAATAAATTATCTTTTTTTAAATCGCTGTTGTGAATAAATAAAGTGAAGAAAATTACAAATTTAAATGTTTATGTGATACAAAATGTAATGTTTTGATACATTTTCTATTATATCGAATAAATGTATTCTTGGCTTCGTAAAATATAACTTTATTGTTGAGTATAAGTGTTGCATTGTCGTATATTCCATCACAAAACGAAATTGTTGCGTCGATAAGATGAACGTAAACGAAATAGGTATTGACTTTGTAAGTGGTTTATGTTTTGAAAAAAGTATCCCAACGCGTAAGTGAATATTTATAATCAATTCAAAATAAGGACCTACACTTAAAGACATACACTGAGTTTTTACTTTGTAACCTACATGGCGTTTACGAATATATATACCAGCATGGCAAAATCAAGTCTGTTTATCAACAATTTATTTGGACGCGATAAAAGTACCTATGAAATTGCGAATATATATTTCGGTAGATAATTGCTAACTTTAACTAGACCATTAAGACTAATACTGTAACAGAAATAGTTAATCGTTTGGACATACTACTTGGGACCATGAAATTAACGAAATTATAATGGTATTATATTTATTAGGTACTCTACTCATATCTAATATCATATTTAGAATTCTGCACGAATTCAACCGATATTCACGAAAATTTGCGCTCATTTGGTGCAACTTGAGAGATAGTATAGTTTTCATTTCGATTAATAATTTTTATGTGATAATATCCGAGCGAAGCTAGAATTATAACAGTAAATTCCGTGCAACAAAACTTTTTTCTTTCCGCTGCTTTATAATTTTGTCGCAAGTCCAAGATACGATTGTAAAATGGGACAATCAACGAACGCAATTACGGCTTCTAATCTACATAAAATTATTATCAAAATAATTCTTATTTCATAATTATAATTATGTTGAAGGACTCAACATAAGAAAAACATTACATAACGAAATATTTAATTCAATCTTTCATCTTATTTGCCGAAAGAAAACGAAGTTTACCTAATTTCTAACTTTTCCAGTTTATAACCCAGTCTAATCTTCGAGTCCCAATTCTTCTTCCCATGAAAAGTGTCAAAATCGATGTGACGTCACCGGCCCCAGTCACGGGGCCAATCACTCGGCAGCCAATCAATCGCGTCTCACCTGCAAAAAGTAAAGGAACCTCCATCCATTGCTAATAAGTTTGCGCACTCTTGCATGGCGAAACGGAATTGGTGCAATTCCGCCTTAAAATTTGCAATCGGAACGTAAACGAGATTTTTCGCAGTTCGATTTTCGCGAGGATGCCGTGTGTGTATGTGTGTGTGAGGTCAGTTCTGTTCGTGGAAGGAAAAGTGTTTACAAGAAACGAAACAAATTACCTGATCTAGTGAATTTACTGTCAGGTAACATTTCAAGAAGTTACGGGTGGTGTAGTTCGGAGAACGGCTATTACAAGTCAGAAACTCTGGATCAAATCCCATGCGCGCCATTGGCTTTTCGATTTAATTTGGGTAATGCAGCTAACTTAAGAACGGCCAAGGAAAGATAAAGATAATTTATTGGTTTCAAACATGATTAAATTATAAACACAGCTACGTGAGGAAACCTAGCCGAGAGCGAATCGAATATATCTAGCACGCTCCATCGTAAACCACATCGTCGCTTAATATTTGGCAAAATTGCGGTCAAGTAATTATGTAAACCAATTGTAGCAAAAACAAGATGATTACTACGAATGCGAAAACGAGCCACTATTGTTTAACCATGACAATTTTTTTTCTAAAAGTGTTACCTGTGGGGCACTATTCCAGTCGCCGTCATAAGTCCGTAGGTAGTAGATCTCACATATACACGTATATTCACCATTTACGTGTCCCTCGTTTCGTTCCCGGGCTAAAAATGCAGGAAGCGCCGCATACGTCTCAGCCAACAATATTAGAATAATTGATTAACTAAACGCAAAGAGAAATAATCGCGATTCAGCGTTTTGCGAATAAAGCTGATTGTAGACTTGCGACTTGGAATTTTCGAATTGCGACAAATGTCGGGTTTAAGTATGTATGTTTATGTTGGGTGTTATAAGATTTAGGGGAGTGTGTGAGTCTATGGCATCGTAACTCCCGAACGGATAATCCAATTTTGGTATGCATAGTTCCGCCAATTGTGAATTTATTTTGTTAATTAATTTTTTGTTTGGTAGATGATAATCATTGTAGGTAGATGTGGCGGTTTATAAACAAACCCAAAAACAAAAACTAAAACCTGCTAGCCTGTATGATGTTAATATGGATGATGATTAGATTTACCTATGGGTGGAAGTTTGCACTGTTTTTTATGATATTTTTGTGATATAGAGTAACGCGACATGAACCTGCTCATTCTACTAATTTTATAAATGTCAAAGTTTAAAAAATGTTTGTAACGCCACAATGAGTAAACAGATGGGATTTAAATTTTAAAACAATGGCAGAGTTTATAGTCTGAAATGGCACGTTTAAGCTATTTTTCATTGCGGGAAACTACTAGAACGACTACTACTAGCATTGCATGGTACCTACGTAGTTCTACGTAGGTACCATGCAATGCTGCTAGTTAAATTGAAATACATTATAATCATTCGTCCAAAATTATAAACTTTAACTTTACCAGTACGGTAAAGCAGCTCACATAGAATATCATAGAAGTTATATAAACAACATATTTCTAGCTAAATAAAAGGACGCCACCGGTCACACGCACAAACAACGTCTAGACTTTGCCCCATACATCACCCCATAAACTCACAGCGATGATTTCTAATATATCTTCCTTGTGCAGCCGGCCTAAATCTCTTTCGTGCTAGGAAAAATGATTTATAAAAGCCGGGTACCGTCTTTTCATCCCTGTTTCACTCATGTGTTTTGTGTGTATCCGTCTTTGTCTGTTCTAGTCCAATTTCACAGCCTGGTGGATGCTTCCATAGGTCTCGAGTAATGCCTCTATTGATTAAGAAGCTTGAATATTCATTCAATTATATGGCGGCGCGGTTTTCTGATGAAACGGTCGTGGTTTGCCGTTTTAAAGGGTTTGTGTTTACATTTTGGTGGGTTTATTGTTTAAGTGACTTGATTTATTCGTGTTCTGTTTGCAAATCATTAGGTTTGAAAGGCTTTGCGATGGCGATGTCTTTATTGATATTTCGAGGAGATAATGTAATGTCGATTGTGGTTTTGGTGGAAGCATAGGCTCATTCAGCTGTACTGAGTTGAAATGGGTGTATTGTGGTTTTAATAAAGACAACTTTTAAATGAGACTAAGAATAGGCATGGCGGATAAAAAATATTAGACAGATTATAAAAAATACAGTTATTTTTTCTTTCACTAACAATATGACGACGATAGTCACATAACGTGACATCAGAAATATAAAGACGTGACCTCACAACTCTCCACTCCTGAAGTTTGCTGATCAGCTATAAGTAGTTTGGTATATAGTTTCACCGTACCGATCCATAGGAATTCCCACTGCTGGGGCACATATCTCCCCTAATCAAGTAGGGCAATTTAGGATATATAGTCCAGTAAGTACGCTGGCACTTCGCCTCTGTGTTTTGTATATCTGTCTTAGGTTACTAATTAGTTATTAGTATTTCTTAATTTATTAACTATATGTATTTTCAGGCTTCAAGTGTATGGAGATTATTTTTTTTTTTTAAGTATAATGGATTTAAATGCGTGGGATTCAAGTCCGGCAAGCTTATATCAGAGTGGACAAGGCATGTGACCAGAATACACCCGAATAGGGAACCAGAGTTACTAGAGAGTGGACGCCATCAGCCAGAGTTGTCCAGGTTGGCCAGGGTCAATCCAACGCGATGAAAAGACAAGCTTGGATCGTTCAAAATGATTGGACTATAAGAGCTCAGGACCGGATTAAGTGAAATGAATAGGAGGAGACTTTTACCCAGCAGTGGGATAAGAGGTTATATACTTAATGGGTTTGAGTTTGAGTGCTATTTTAACTGATTTTCAGTGGCAATGAGGTTAAAATGCAATCTTTTAAAATAGTTTAAAAAATAGTATGGCATTTTTTATAGTATTGAGTGATGAGACGAGGAGCTCATATGGGTCATAAGCAACATGCCTGCTCATAACAGCGCAGCTATTGGAAGATATGCACTGTGCTCGTTACCCAGTGATA
This sequence comes from Ectropis grisescens, assembly GCA_017562165.1. Taxonomy (NCBI): domain Eukaryota; kingdom Metazoa; phylum Arthropoda; class Insecta; order Lepidoptera; family Geometridae; genus Ectropis; species Ectropis grisescens. Next base: position 1,600,279 of record CM029779.1, on the reverse strand, counting down.
TAAGATATTAAACCTCTATTCCCTGTAACTTTATTGGAATAATTTCCCTGCAAATCGAAATACAGTGCTGTTTTCACATTACTGCTTGGCTGTAAAAATTCTGGTATGGTACTTCCCCAGGCAGACTCTGCAAGAAGTCCTTCCACTACAACAAAAACACAAAATAACAAAACCACTTTTCCTTCCACAAACACAGCGTGTAAGCTTTCATAACCATATCCGAGTTCAATAACGTATTCACCAGCCCCAATACCCACCGGCTCACAAGCAAACGACAACTCCACTGGCAAACAAAATATTCATTCGTGAGTGGATTTTTCCGAGACAGGAGGCTCCTGGAGGCTTCCTTGCAATCTATCGTGTATAATGGAGCTGTTAAAGACAATATGGAAGGAAACATATTGGATGCAGCGAGAGGAATGTGTAAGCGAGCGGCGGCGACGGCTCTGCACCGGCTGGAGACGCACTGAGATGCCTTTTGAAGTAAAAAGTATTTTGCCACGTTGAACACTTACGTAAGGCAAAAGTTTATGCGTTGCCGCAGTGCCGGAGCGGTGGCGAAGCAGCGGAGTAGACACGCGCGTTAGACGATTTTTCAATTGAATTAACACACATCTGAATTATCCATAGACAAATAAAGGTCTACAAATAATGAAGATATTCCAGCCCACGGCCAGTCGAAAGTGTGCCCAGCATGCTGGCGGCATTACCTTGCTGAATGGGAATGCTTATACGTTGGGCCAAATAAACACCTGCATTTCTGTCACGTTTCGTGTCGACCAAGCACTCGGAAAAGTATTTTGAAGATGAGCACCCTGCCCACACGGACCCAATTTAAATTTTTCATATCAATGATAATGTAAGAAGTTCATGTCAACCTATTAATAGATTGATTGTCTCTGGGAAGCTATTCAAGATTCAATACTTTATCAATATCTTACGGTATTCTCTCAGTGTGCCACAGACATGTGGAAGCGATAAATCCGTAGCTACATCTGTGCCGGCGCTCGGTTCAATTTTATTACTATTCTCTTCGACTTATTTGATCCAGCCGTCAAAGCGAAAGCGAGCGGGCTACATTATCGCCTATCTTTAGACTATCTCTAAGCCTTTGTGGGGCGAAAAACTGATCCAATTCTGTCGTCTTCCTATTGAAGCGCTCCTCGTATTCAACGATGGGCAATTATTTTATTTAGGAGCATATTGTAAGATTGAGCGTATTTTTGGAGTAAAGGTTTATTGTAATCTATCGTACAAATGTATTAAATGTAAAAATTTGCTTGTTTGTTGTTCATTCGCGCGTTGTTCAGAGGGAATCTACAGTGGGCATTTGTGCTTATTATTTGTAAAAACTAAGATAGCACATATATAAATATGTATTATAAAACAGTATATGCATTTCTATTTCTGTTGCATAATTATAAAAAAATAAAGACTTCAGTATCAACAAAAACTTGACTTCTAAAAAAAAATGTTAACAAAAATACTGTTATTGTTAATGTTAAAAAAACACAATGCAAATTGACTTTAATTGCTCAACAATCACACAAAATGTTGTAGAAAACCTTTATAAACCACAAGAGTTACTTTGTACTAAATACTCGTATATACCTACTGCATTGACATTCTCTTCGCGTACCAAAATGAAGTTTTCTTAACCGATTCAAGCGAAACAAAAGGTCAGAGTAGCAAGCTAAACAACCGCACGGGACAGCCGTAAGTCGTCCATACATCCTCCATCGGCTGATAAGGGCTGCGTTCGACCGTGAAGATACGGATTGAGCTGGCGGGTCACGGCGGCTGTAAGCTCTGTCACCCTATACGCTACAGTTGGAGTACCCAAACTTCAGCATTTTGTAGACGGTAAGAGATTTTAGGTCTGTGCTGACTTATACGACTCGGCTACCACCAGGCAAATAAAATACACTCAAATATGGACTTTATGTCATACATGTTAAGATACAGATTACATTTGCAACACATTAGCAGATCGCTCGCTGACAGCCGTCTAATAATTTATGTTGCCAATGTAATCTATCTGAACAGGCAGAGATGATCTTCTTAGCATTCACCGTGCGGGTGCCGGGTCCATCGTGGGCAGAGAGAGAAAACCCAAGTAGATCCCGAGACTTGTGACTCGGGCGTAAGTTTAAGGGGACCCTTTCTGACATATATCAACACTCACCTTCACTACTCATAAAATTCTGGAATGTTCTGCTAAAAACATTAAAGTAAATCCACCTCTTCTATGTTCTATGACTGGCCTCGTGGCTTAGTGGATAGTAACTCTGCCTGCGACGCCGAGGGTCGTGGGTTCGATTCCCACCCAGTGCAAATATTTGTGTGATGAATTCAAATGTTTGCACTGTGTCTGGATGTTTCTATGTATAATAAGTATGTATTTAGAACTTTATAAGTATAATATCAGCTATCTGGCCGCCATATTATAAGCTTTGCTTAGTTTGGGGTCAGATGGTGTTGTGTGTGAATTGTCCACCACCAATATGTACCACCAATATATGTACTCGTTTTTCTCTCCCTGCCCAGCCAAATCTGATATGAGCTTACTAGTGCAGCTTTAGATATTCGTTCTAGTATAGAACTTACTGCATTTCTGGATAAGCCAAGATCTTTCAGCAGGTTATAGAGAGATTTTGCTGGTATACCTCTCGCTCCACTTCTACAGCGTATAATCTAACTACATAGCCGTTTTTTGTTAATTCGTTTAGGAGGTCGTAATACTTATTTTGTTTCATCGCGTGGTCTTTAGGTATATTAGTTTCCCACGGTACGGTAAGTTCTACAAGGACTATGCGTTTCGTAGCTCTGGAAAAAAGGAAAACTTTATGTAACAGTTTTTCATTGTCTAAAAAAGCGCATAAAACGGCGTTTTTTAAACACAAAACCTGGCAAGATCGATAAATCGTCCCCGAAACCCCCTGTATACATATTTTTATGAAAATCGTTCGCGCCGTTTCCGAGATTCAGATTCTATATATACGTACCTACAAGAATTGCTCGCTTAAAGGTAAAATTGAATTTTGATAAATCTATTAATATTCCTAGAGCTGGTAGCAAATTTTAGGTATCCCCGCTACTCAACAGCCAGGTTTGCACCTCCATGTTAGGGTATAATAGAAGAGCTTAGAGGTATTTGACAAGTTTCCAACTTGCCTCAAATACCTACATAAAATTTGTTACCAACTCTCGGAATATAAGATCTACAACTGCACAATAAGTATAGTGTCCTGTAGCACAACGGATTTATTGTTTAAGACCCGCGACTAGACAGCCTCGCATTTGTACACAGAGTCGATATCTGACGTGGCTTACTTCAAATGAGAGGGACACGGGAACTATAGAAATATTGGAAAATACTGAAGTAAATTGATGTTGGTAATTGGTAATATTTTGTAAACTTTGATAGAGAACACGTTGCCAGATATATTTATTATTGGCCAAACAGGTATTTTATTTGCTTTATGGTAATTTTATTGGTAGTAGTACATTTTGGAAATAGTCCTGCTGATCTGCATGACCTAATAACTTTTTTTTTTTTAACTTTTATAGGTTTACACTTGACCGCCATCTCGCCTGATGTTAAGCGACGATGCGGTCTACGATGGAGCGTGTTTACCTGGAAGAAACCGATTCACTCTCGATTTGAAGACACAAAGATTGTAAACATCGGGGAAAACCCACTCAGGAAACGAAGAAACAATTTCCCAATTGTCCTTCTTTCTACCGAACTGTTCGCAGTTTGAAACAATGAGATAGTTTCATGCTTGCTGTCCTGGCTTGAACAACTACCCTCGTGTAGCTCGGGCTCCAGCAATATACATAACTAGATGTCCGCCCCGGCGTTGCCCGTGGTACATTATATAGTACTCATCAGGATCCCGTACATATACAACGGTGAAAGAATGACTGAAATCGGTTCAGTCATTCCTGAGAATATCGCTTTCAAACAAAACACCTCTTCAGCTACCTGCTACGCCATCTGTCGGAAATTGGTTGTACCAACTCAGATTAAGAAAAAAAAAATTGATTAGCAAAGGTTTTATATTCAAGAGGTATGTAATCTGTGATATTTAATGACGCAATCTTAGAGACATGCTGTCATGTGTCATGTCAAAGCACGAAACGTACGAAGACTCTCAAAAAGGAATATTTTTTCCCGATTTTGTTACATTCTTGATTCATGCTCCGCTTCTATTAATAGTAGCGTTATTTTCTATAGCCTAAAGCCTTCCTCGATAAATGGACTATCCAATAGATAAATAATCTTTCAATCGGGGCCAGTACTTCCCGAGATCCTAGCGTTCAAACAAACAAACAAATTCTTCAGCTTTATAATATTAGTATAGATATGATTTATCTCCATGCTCTGTTTTTCCTAATTAGAACCTTCTTTTTACTCGTACTACGTTAAATAGTATCTACGGTACACGATTTCAATAACAGTTTACAAGGTCTCCCGAAGCTCAGCCGTCACAAAGGCAGTAAAGTCCAGCTTTCGAACTGAGCAATTGAACAAAATAGCAGTCAAATGCAGCGTCGTGCTCCGACAAATTTATAGAGTGGTACAGACCGCCGGACGGACAAAAGATACATTAACATAACAAATTGAAGGGCTACGGATGTGCACCGTAGCGCCGCTACGCTGTGGGCTACGTTACGTAGCTTCGTTTGTTTCGCTTTGACGTCCAAGACTGGACTTTGCTATTATCATGCAAACCAATGAAGCGCTTGGCACAGCCCTAATGTCAAATCAAGCGATTGGTATAGTCCAAATGTCAAGTCACAATCATGTTCAGCATTGAGTTATCCAACTAATATTATAAATGGGGAAGTTTTGATGTATGTTCCTATGTTAGTTGCTTGATTACGTCACAACGTCTGGATGAATCGGGTTTGAACCTCACAGTTAAGTAATCGTATGAAATAGCAAATAGGCTACTTTTTAGTACAGGAAAATGACGCGAACGGGAATTACGCGGGTAAAACCGCGGGGCGTTGCAAGAAATCCTATCCTACTAATATTATTATGTCAATGTATGAATGTTTGGATATTTGGATGTTTTTTGCTCAATCTCGTTAGTACATCAGAATGAATCGATTTCAAATTTGGAACATGGTTGGTAGAGTAACTGGACAACCGCAGTGCAGTGCTAGGTAATGATTTGGACTCTTCACGTTCCAATAGCTACGTGTCACTGTGCTGTTATGTGGCAGGCATGTTCGAATTGAGAAACCTCCTTTTTTGAAGACGGTTAAAAATAGCAACAGATTTATCAGCATCCCCTGAACTAAGCGATATCTATGTCAGGATGGAAAACGCAAGCGCTCACGCTTACACGAGACAACTTGTCAAACTTTGTTGTGTTCAGTAAAAGCAGCATAATTACAGTTGTGACGGCGTAAAAAACTGTCTAAGAATGATTAAAACCTTCAGTATAGTTATTATTACCGAAGTTTTACGTTAAAGTGAAGGAAAGTTTTAAATAAACCTTTTGCCTCTTCATTTTTGAGGGTATATAAAAATCTGTACTAATTATTCAACATCACTAATGAATCACTCAGTAACAAAACTGAAGAGCCAAATTCTCAAATTAAATTTATGTGCAAACGAAAAATACCCACTAAAAGCTTTTTTAGCGTCAAACACGAAATGGAAACTTATTCAAAGAAATATCCGAAGAGTTTTAAAAGCGTTCTCCGGTTTATTTGCGGATAACCATTAATTTATTATTCAGCATGTAAATTGTTGGCCAACTTCTCAAATCGAAATGTAACTCAAATCGGAATCTTGAAAAACTTTGACTTTTTTACATCTCTCTTAGGGCCAGTGCAGACGGGGTCTGGTTTGGGCTGTAACTGTTGCTTCCTTAAATTTTACTAATGTTACAAATGAAAATGTTTGGATGTTTGTTGCTCAATCACGTTGTAAAGCAACGTAATCTCCTGTAAAATTTTAATTCAATCTTTGTGTCTTCAAATCGAGAGTGAATCGGTTTCTTCTAGGTAAAGACGCTTCATCGTAGACCGCATCATCGTTTAACATCAGGCGAGATGGCGGTCAAGTGTAAACCAATAAAAGTTAAAAAAAAAAAAAAAATTGCAAAGTTGGATTTTTCTTTATATTTAATTTAATTAAGGTGACATTTCAAATTATGACAAAATAATGATTAATTAACTAATATTGACTAAAATAAAAAAAAAATATGTATGTTAAACTTTGGATAAAATAGAATTTTTTGTAAAACACTGTGATAAATGTACATCTTTGTTACCATAGGAAGGAACTAGCCACCAAGATACGGGTTTTTAACACCCAGTTTGGTGGATAGAGTAACATGACAACTTATATGTACTATTTTTTGGATGAATAAAAAGAAAAAGAAACTACCGTGATTCCTGTGTAAAATATTGTATACAAGTGGTTCTCTGTAAAATGAAGTTGACATTTTTATAGGCGCTTTTGGGAAAACCAGTTGAACTCACGTCACTGTAACCGTTACAGTCACCGCCACAGATTTCTAAACAGATGAAACCTTCGTGAACGACACTGTGAGGCCAGTCATTAGTTATGTATGCGTGACAGCTCTCACCGACGTTGTCAAATTACTCACGTTGGTGTGCGTGTAATGTTCCCAGTCTTAAGAAAAAAATTCCCACTTTTGTTGTCTTAAGCTTTGGAAATTTTCACGTACAATAAACGCATAAAACATTATTTTAAAATAATTTATTATTACGCCGATAATATATAATGCAAGGATTTCTTGTTAATAACTTGCTCCACAAAAAAGGAGACAGAAACGTAATTGAAAATTATAGACCTATTAGCCTCATGTCAAACATTAACAAATTTTTTTCAAAGCTGATCCTAAATGGAATATCAAGGACTATAGATGAAAAACAGTCCATTGAACAAGCTGGTTTTAGAGCAGGGTTTTCAACTATTGATCATAAGCATGTATTAAAACAGTTAATAGAAAAATTTTTTCATTTGTCAACTACAATAAAGCTTTCGACTCAATCAAACACAGTCTGCTCTGGGAGGCTCTAATTCAACAAGGAGTAAGAAATAAATATAATTATATTATTGAAAATATATATGCTAACAGCACTGCACAAATCAAGTTAGAATCCACAGGTCATAGACGAGACGTTTTATAACGGCGAGGATTTGTTCTTATCTATTCGTTTCATAACTATAGTTTTCATCAACACTATTAGTATTTTTATTAACCCTAGTAACGACGACGATTTGTTCTTGGCATCGATTCACATTAAATAAAAAGAATAACGATTATAAAAATAGGGCTTAAAATTAAATTATACAATGCTCATCAATAATTTGGTCTACGAGTATCTTCAAAACAAAATAAGAATCTATATTTTACCTTAACTTCAGGGAAAATAATTTCAATTTAGTATAGCAACACTGACCTATTTTCGTTGAGGTGTTGTGTTTCTATTCATCAATCGAAATAAAATCATCTAAATTATATAAATACTAGTAAAAATATTCTAACTTTCCTATGAAATTTCCTTTTTTTATTTTTGGGAACAATGTTTGCAATGTTTGATGACACAAGACGGCATAATCTTAAACAAAACATAAAATCACACGGGACTCCCGTACGAGACGGAAGTCAGTTTCGCACTGACTGGAGTTTGTATTTGCTTTGGCGTTTGATATTTGCTTTCCGGACCTAAGGATCTGTGTTCCGCACGTTCCATCTGCCTTTTGTTTTAGAAATCTGTGGTCACCGCTTTGTATAAGCCAAAGTCAAAGTTCTTTATTCATAAATGTACAATTGAAACGTCAATTTTAGAAAAAAAAATAAGAACATACAAATAGTAACATAAATTTGTAAGTACTTATATACATACATATACAGTGTACACATTCACTTTTGTTGGCACTCTTGGAGAGCCATATTAGCTATTTTATTTTAAATCATTAAAATGCCTATTGTTGAACAGAACTATAAAACTAAACTACAACGGAAAATATACGACACTATTGTTATTTTTAATAAATTTTACAATAATGCGACAGATTAGACTCCCATCTGCCCTCCCCCTTAATACTTCATAAACTTCTCGATTAAGAATTTTCTCGAACATTTCGAATTAACATGGAAATGTACTTTTTCCGTTTATCTTTCGGATTAATTTTTACATAATCATGAGGATTTTTTCCGTAATGAGCGGTTTAATATTCATCATTGTACCGGAGGCTGCTCCTTGCGCTTACTTTGTAATTTGAGTGATGAATATGTAATGTTTTATTGTAATGAGTTTACAACGAAATATTACACTTATTATACTATAATTTTTTACATTTTCATCTACAAAATTTTAGTACATTTTTATACTATTTAATATGTACTAACAACTTCAATATTATGTTGTATTTAATTAGTAGCGAATACACGAAATATCGACATGTTTTAGAAACAGGCCAATCATAAATTGGAAACACTATGTATTTGTTTTGTTTTTTACACGGGTAGAGCGATTACTAACGAAACTATTACCCACGCACCTAAATAACTGTATATACTGAGCCGATTTTAAGTATCGATAGTTTGATGGATATTTCTAGTTTTTAACCCCCGACCAAAAAAAGGGATGTTATAAGTTTGACATCGATGTCTGTCTGTCTGTTTTTTTTTCTTGTTGTTAAAAAAAAGATTATAAAGGTAATCGAGCACTTTACCAGTTAGAAACCTGTCCCAACATAATGGCGACATTACCTAGATGATTCAAATTGTAATTTTAATCATCTAGGTCTTTTATATTTTTATAAATTACCTTTAATATACGAATACGTTTACTTATAAGCTATTTAAGTCTAGAGATGGTCAATGTGATTAAACTCTCTACTATTTGGAAGGTTTATCAGTACGCTGGCGCTGTCACAACGTCGTAATGTTACACTAGTGTTATTAATTACTTGATATTTCTTATTGTCGTGCTTATTTGGTGAAGGTATTCCCGATATTTTAATGCAGTTATATGACCAATGTTATTATGCACTAAGGCAATGTAAATGTGGTGAACAACCGTAGAAACCTAGGTTTCTACTACTACTACGGGTATACTATTATTGTGAATACTAGGATTGTATATTAAAATTGTAATGCCAACGCCTGCTGGGCCGTCAAGATCTACGTTAAATCAAAAAACATTGGAAACTTTATATATTTAGTAACAAGTAACTTTCATCTACTCAAAAATAATATTTAATAAACGTTCAAACAAATAACCTCTTCAGCTTTATAATATTAGTATAAATCAAAGATATGTAGTTTATATGTCAAGTAACAATTTACCATCATATAAATATCGACATCAATATACGATGCTCACGTCAGAACGTCACTCAATTGTTTTGTCTTCCTGGAATCTCTCCATCAACACCACTTAACACATGAACTTTATAGTGTGGTATTAAAGTCCAAATCGACATATTATTACAAATCGTTTTTATTGGAAAAGAAAAAAGGCTGTTTTTAGGGGTTTACCGGCAATTATTCGAATTTTTCTCACCGTAAAAAAACCATTCTTGGACTTCAACGAACATTAAAACAAGGACAAAATTAAAAATTTTGATTAACCCCCGACCACCTCGGATTTGTTATCTGTACAACATTCTACTAGTCAAGCCCTTTCATTTGATACCCATATTGTGGTAGTAGTGAAAAAAAATGATTCGCCATTTTGTGGTGGCGGCCATCTTGGATTTGAAATTTGTTATTATGTATTGTATTCTACTAGTCAAGCCCTTTCATTTGATACCCATGTTGAGATAGGTTGTGAAGAAATAATATTTTGTCCGCCATTTTGTGGAGGCGGCCATCTTGAATCGATATTAACCAAACATAGCTAAAAACGTCTGCACGGATATCAACCTTCGAATAAAAAAAACGCATTGAAATCGGTCCATCCGTTTGAGCTCTACGGTGCCACAGACAGGCACACATAAAGACAGACAGACAGACATCGACGTCAAACTTATAACACCCCTTTTTTTGGTCGGGGGTTAACAAAATGAATTCGCCAAATCGGCCGAGGCGTTGTTGAACCATGCGCCTACCAACACATTTTTTCATCACTTTGCGATTCATTTTTGTACGAGTATTATAGATTGTTATTATAGGATATCTCAAATTTCAACTGACTTTCAACCTTAATATTCTTTTAGACTACATTGTTTTCTCATCCAGTGTTTTTATTTTCAATATCACATAATTCTAACTTTACATATTCTCATAACAGATTAATCCCATTTGAAGATTAACAACGATAATTCTGAAAGAGCACAGTTTTATACCAGCCATTTATAAGACGCATTATGATGTAAGCCGGCGTCTGCGTGAGTTACCGATTCTATTATAAAGGTGATCAGCCAGGATTCGTATCATGCGTCGTTAGTCAGACTGAATTGAGGGTCTTCAAAAAGGTGGATACTGTAGGTGTTACTGGTACTGGAGATGGAAATGAAACCACGTCACTGTATAAACTGCTGGTTATATTGATGTTAACTGTACAAGTGACGCGGGGCGAGAGACTAGCTCGCTCTCCGCTGTCATCCGCTTATATACTATATCTGTCACGTACACGTACGTGCTCCTACAATACTATTGATTGCTCTTGCTACGATATACATTTGTTTTTATTCTAGACTGATTTATTGACGGTCTAGTCTAATATGGAATCAGTCATCTAATACCTTGAAACGAACAATTTTTGTTTATTTAGAATTTGAATTGCTGAAATGGTTCCAACGATTTTCCTGAAATTTTGTCTACGAACTACGAATAACGTGCTACGAAGCCAGTACTTCTAGCTTCGTGTAGACAAAACGTAACGTTGCGTAGCGTTCTCTACACAAAGCTACAAGTACTAGCTTGTTAACACTTGCTTGCTATCGTAGTTTGAAAAAATAGCCTCGTGTCGCTCGGGCATTATAGTCGTGTTTTTTAGGTAAAAAAGGTAAGTTATATAAGTAATCGGTGAATTATTATATTTTTGCTATACCATATGTACCTACGTACATTTCTTGTACAATTGTAGATTTGCTTAACGTTAAATTAAATACCAAAATCTCAGTTATTCATTTTAGGAAAATGTTTTATTTCTGTGTTATATTTCTATTTACAGTCCGCTAATAGTGATTTCGGATTCTCTCATATCCGAGTACAAAACGTATATACCACTAGCAGTAACCCGGGGTTTTACCCGCGTAGTTCCTGTTCTCGTTATTTTCCCGGCATAAAAGTAGCCTATGGCTTATTACATATTATAATGTAACTGTGTTCTAAGTTTCAGCCCAATCCGTTCGTTCATAAGTTTCGACGTGATTGAGCAACAAACACCCAAACACTGACATTTATAATATTAATAGGACAAATTTGACCAGCCTACAGTTACATTTAGATTAGTGCGATAGTTATATCTACGCGCAACAATAGCCAGTTAGGCCCCGGATACAATTTACATATTGAGGGGCTCAGTGGCGCCCCCGCCGGCAATTGGCGCCTGATTCGATGACGCGATCAGCCGATGATCGCTGCCGATTCAATGCGTGCCTGTAAGTGAATGCCTCGATTGATTGGGATGAAGCTCGACGTCTGCGTGCCTTGTTGATTGGGTAATCGCTTCTTGGCACTGTGGGGGTTGAAATTAAGGATATTGATTAAAAGACGATTTACGGAAGTATTAACAATTATATCTTTTAATCAATCGCTTTCTTGTATTTCCCTGTCTCTTTTTCTCAAACCCTGTCATTTTAACCTACACTAGCGTGGGAGAGATCACTTTTCGGCTAACTTTTTTTGTTTTATTTTAATAAAAGTTTTGATTATTTTAAATTAAGTGGAACAAAGAGTTAATCTATCAATTAAAGGATATATTTCGTACTTAAATAGTGAAACGAGCCCTGTATTTAATTTTTTTTACGTTTCCACTGTTGGAGCTCGAGTCTTACTTACACAATATAGTCAAGATCACGAGTCCAGATATAACGACTGAAGAAAAAAGATGTCTTACAGGCGTTTCTGGCTCAATATCAGTTGCATTTAACATAGTAACATTGTTACATACTAGATTGTCCAGAATTTCATCGGTCTGTGCATAATTGATTGAATAATGTTGCAAAGGCTCGAATGAAGAAGTTGATCCCAATAAACTTTGCAATGTGTTACCTAAGTGGGTATTTCCCGATGCATATAAACTGGGTATCATACCCGCCGTGGCTTGCCCGTCTATGGGCTCTCCTAAGGTCCAAGGTCCCGTCACCGGCGCACCTGAACCTCAGAAACGCTGTGATCACGTCGGGACCAACCAGTCTCGAAGCCTTGCGGCAGGTTAGGCCTGTAGTCTTGCCGTATACCATGTTTCAGCTGCGGAGGACAGGCAGAGCAGCGCACCGTAGTACCGGCACTCCTGCGATCCCACCGCGTTCACGATTGTGACGACCCCGTCAAGGCTGCTGTCTGTAGAGAAAGTGGCGGATCGGGATGATCGGGTGGTGTCGGGATCTCCCCGGGGAGAACCGAAACCTTGTTGTCTCAGTAGAGCAATTAAATTATGTAATTGACCGAAATAATAATATTGTTTAATAATTTTCATGCTTCTGCAATTCATTTTAAAACATGTATTGAATTCGTTCCATGGAAGGCGTTACGCCTCGCCGTGCCACGTCACCGGATATTGACGTAACCACCATTTCCGACTGCCATTGCTGCTGTATGAACTTAAATAAGGGAGCTAGGGGTAAGGCTTGAACAGCGAAAATGAAAATATTTTACCTTTAAATTACAATTCATTCATAAAAATGTGTTATGTGAAATATGTTTTTTTTATTATTAAGAGCCCATTGTGTCCCAACAATGACCAAAGACCTCTCTACCTTTCTTAAAATGTTTGTCTATCCTGAGTGAAAATAGCTCAGTATTTAAAATGTTTATTACGTTCATCGTGCCATTGCTTTTTGAGTCTGCCGCAAAGTCGTATGTTATAAAAATCATTTTTCTAACTGAATAATATTTTAAGTGTGTTGGGCAGTGGTTAGGCAGTTTTTGCAATGAGAAAACAGTTGAACTCGCAAAGCCGTTATACACATGGATATGTCCATAAATATATATGTACGGTCAAACTGAAAGTTCTTAGAAAATCAAAAACTGATTACATTAGCCAGTTATTAGTTTTATTATATCTTTTCAAAATATTGTCCATTCACGTCAATACACCGCTGCATGCGATGGAACCACTGGGAAAAGCACTTTGCCCACTCGTCCTTAGGGGTCTCTTCAATGGCATCGCGATACGCAGCCACCGCTTCTTCAGCATTCATAAACCGCTTTCCTTTAAGTTTTCTTTAATTTTTGAAAATAAATAAAATCACAAGGCGCGAGGTCGGGGCTATACGGCGGGTGACCCAGTAATTCAACGTTTGATGTCGCCAAATAGTCGATCGTTCGCTTGGCGGTGTGCGATGAGGCGTTGTCGTGGTGAAGGAGGATCCTACTGCGAGGTCGTTTCTCTCGAACTTTTTCCAAGACAAGTGGCAAACAATTGGTAGTGTACCATTCTGCAGAAACTGTTTTTTGATCCTCTAACACAATTGTTGCGAAATGACCTATCCTTCCAAAGAACGAGGTCATCATTTTTTCCCCCGCACTTCGATCTCTCTTTACTTTAGTTGGCTACTCTTCGAAAGGAAACACCCACTGAGCAGATTGTCTTTTGGTTTCAGGATCATAACAGTAAATCCAGCTTTCGTCACCTGTTAGTATGTCGAACACAGCATTTGAGTCACCTCCGTTAAATCTTTCAATCATTTTACGGCACCAATCCACACGATGGAGTTTTGAGCCTCAGTCAAATTATGAGGTATCCACCGGGCGCAAAGCTTCCTGACCGCTAAATGTTCGTGTAGGATTTTGTGCACTTGACTCATACCGATGCCTAAGCTTGTCCGAATCTGCTGATAGGTCACTCTTTGTCAGTCTCTATCATACGCCGCACAACACAGATGTTATCTTCAGTCGTCGCCGTAGATGGCCGTCCCTCACGTAAATCATCAGTGAGATTAGTGCGACCACGTTTAAACTCATTAAACCAGTTGTAAACAGTTGCACGAGATGGGGCTTCATTGTGAAAGGCCAATCGTAGTCTATCATAACTTTCTTGTTGACTTAAATGACATCGAAAGTCATAAAAAATCATTGCACGAAAATTTTCTCGTGTTAAATTCATGTTGACGTGACACAGACAATTTTCAATTTGCCGCCAAATCGTAAAACAAATGACAAATGAATGAAGTATATACTCAGTAATATTGGCAAAGAGTTCTATTTTCAAATTATAAAATTATTTTTTTATTATATTGTTTATAAGTGGCCAGTTCTAAGAACTTTCAGTTTGACCCTTCAAACTTTTACTTCTGACAGCAGTCCCGGAGTGATATTTTCACATTATTTTGGGGGAAAAAATATAAAAACGACCAGCCTATTCAATTAAATTTGATTAAATTAATTTATTGGAACCATAAATTCATGAGAACACTTGGTAACGTCATTTGCAAAAAAGGCAAAGAATCTGTGTACATAATAAAATAAAATAACAATGTCAAAAAGACTAAAGCAGATGTAAAGGGGCCTTGCCAATTAAATGCAGCTGTAAAAAAGCTTTGTCGAAGACAAAATAACAAATAATCAATACACACAGTATACAAATACTACATTAGTACAAAAAATGTAACATCAAAAGTCTGATAAATCTATTATTTTACCTTATTACAAGATTCTAATTTCGACACATTTTTCTTCGATACGTTACTATCTGTAACAAAGACTTAACAAGACTATATGATGACAAGTGTTTTACTTCGATTACGATTATAAACATCCTAAGGACATCTGCACTACTAGACATTGAGAATGTGTGAGTTTTAAAGTATTTTCGAAAACCATGCTAACGTATCTACTTTGTTTGAAACGACATAAGTCATACCTTGGAAGAAAAGTTTCACAAGTCGGAACAGTTGACTAAATAGACTCATATATAAAACCACAACAAGACAAATTCCGTATTTTTTACGAGTAGTAAAAAATAAAAGAAGAGTGATTTATGATAGAAATCTATATTTTTACCACACCATACATCGTCAACATGGAATAGTCACCGTTGAATAGTGCGAATTCATTATTAATAATAAACGAAACTAAAAACGTTAAAATGTGTCTTTTATCTTTTCGGGAACTAAAGTAAGCACGTAGGTATAAGACTAAGAAGTTAATTATCACAGTACGTCAATATTTTGCATGATAAATGAAAAATAAATTGTGGATGGGAACCTGTCCTTACTAATAAATAGTTAAAACTCAGACCCCGTTAGGGGAGCTGCAAAATAAATATGAAAATCACACTTTGACACATTCGTTGTAATTATTTGAATATACATATACCTATGGTTGCTTATCAGCTCCACTTTGTTTGAATTGGTAAAACTATTGGAGTTTTTATAGATATGGTATCTTAGATTTTCTAAGATGATCTTAGGCAATCCGTACTCAATTAACAGTAATATAGTCTGTGTTACTCATTGTTAACATACTTTTCTGTCGACGAATTATTTTTAAAATATATCCAGTAGTTATTCAGCTTATTCAGAACAAATAAAAGTACCTACAAATAAAGAACATATAAATTGTAAACGTACCAGTATTTATATTATGTAAATATATGCAAGATGACAACATTTACTGGGCTGTTTATGGAATAAAAAATAATTACTGCTATTATTTATTTTAGCGAGTTTCTATAAATGAGCAGTTAGCCCCAGCCTACTCCACGTGTTGAAGCGATAAGTATGTTACTGACGTTCGAGAAATATTTTAACGTTATTCCCGATTTCAATCTATGAAATGAGGTCGCGAATTCGCATGCGAATGACTGCAGCGGGAAATAAAAAAAAAACAATTAAGTTTATTGCAATAATTACTTGATTTTTTCGACATCGTCTATAAACGGGGTCCTAAAATAATTTTGAGGTACATTTTTGTTGGAATTGCAGTATGTGTTTAATAAATAACGGGTGCTAATTATACAAGCTTTTTTAATCGCTTTATTCGATTTCTAAATTGGCATTATAAAGAAGATTAATTAGTTTGTTAGAGGCTATCTCATTTTTCCGATACTTAGTTATTAAATGAGAAGTTTGTCCACGTGCCAAAAAAAACATGAACCGGATTTATTATTTCTCTTAAACAATTTTGAAATTTCAATAATCATACAGGTAATTTTGTGTGTAATAAATATGCTTGAATTTATGAAACTGTTCTAACGCCGTAGAACTTATTAAGAAAGTCCAATTCTTCCAATATTATAGAATTCCACAATCCTACTCATATTATAAATGCAAAAGTTTGGATATCAGTTGCTCAATCACGCCGGAATATCTGGATTCTCCCATTTTAATTGTTTATTTTTTTATAGATTATTTATTTATCATTCATTGGTTTTATCTAGACTGCCATATTGCCTGATGTTTTAGGCATTAGATTATTATTTTAGGCATAGGCATGGTGTGCACTTGACCATCATCCTGATAAGTCTGTTAAGCGACGATGTGGTTCTTAATGAAGCGCGCTTACCCTGGAGAAATAAATTTGCAATTCCATCTGTGTATTCCACAGCTTAAACGTTCATATCTTATTATACGTTATGAACGTATGTTCATGTCTTATCATAATTATGTTCATATCAGGAAACCTCTGTGTTGATGTCTTTGGGGCGTTAACAATGAAACGATATTGCTTATGATGAAACTATGATCATTAATAGTTTGCTAAATTATGAACATAAATAAAATAAATAAGTACGAAACCAATCTTTTATACAAAGGGAAATAAAACCCCGTCAACATAGTTTTTTTACAATCACATATTTTCTATGCACTTCACGAAACGTTGCAGCAATGTAACGAAAAAGTTCAATCTGAAAGCTGCAGATGTCGCTATTCGTAACTTATTATCAGACGAAGCAGAGAAAATCAATCATTCAGGTGCAGGAAATTCCTTAGCGTTACGTATGATACAGGGATGTACAGATTAACTATCCTAAGCTGAAAAAAAACTCTCAATTTTTATCATGAAAAAGATATACACGGTCGAATTTTTATGCTTATATTATTAATATGCTTTTTTATGCTTATAATTATATCTCGATTGTAAGTCACTCGTGTGCCGTATGTGAAACTAAAATTAAAACTACCCACAGGACAAGCCTAGCTTAGTGTGGGTGTTTTTGAAATTATAGGAATTTTGTATTAAACTAATAGATAAGATATCTCTGTACTTCTTATGCTTATTTGTTATTTTAGTTGGAATAAATTTGATTTGATTTGAATTGAGAAACCTCTCCTATTTCGAAGTCAGCTATTAACAAAATATTCGGCCTATATTTATGTTCCCACTGCTGGGACTAGGAACTTTCCGTCACAAGGAGAGACTCAAAGTCAATGTTCACGACGCTAGTTAGTGCGAGTTGGCAGATGACTGAGGACCACAAAGAATTGTTGGAAAATTCAATCGCAGAAAGTTAATGTTTTTCTTCACCATATAAAGAAGATTCGATAGAAGACTGATAAACTTGTATATCTGCTCATGGAAAAACACTTAGAAGTGTCAGGTGGGATTCGAACCTACGTCCTTCCGATTGTGAATCCCGCGTTCTATCTAGTAGGTCATATAGCTCCTATGAGAACAACTCTGACTTTTAACTGATCCAGAAAAATGCAATGGTTAAAAGTATGAATTTACGTTTTATGACGTCAGAACGTATGAACGGATCGGGCTGGGAAATTCGATACAGATTTAGATTATAGTCTGGAAAAATACATGGCCTATTTTATTTTTAATTTTTTATCCCGGGAAAATAATGGACACAAAAACTACGCGAGTCAAACTGCGGGTAGCTACCAGTATTAATTAAAAATAAAAAAAACACACAATATAGAAATAGCTGGGATAAACATGACTGCCAATTTTTATTTCCAGCGTAATGCTCGTCATTTCTATGAGCCGTGCATAGGGCGTCCGATATACGTAGTTAGCATAGGAAGTCACATTACCGTAGGCCGGTGTAGTTTCATTAGTACAATAGCGTCGTAGTTTCCGCGCTATAGACTTTTATTTTTGCGATTACGAATATTCATGACGCCCAGGTGTCCCGTGGGGAGCGGCAGAGGACGGATGAATTAATTTTATTGGTAGGTTTTGTTTGATAGGTAGCTAGGTATCGCCTACTAATATTATGCATTCACATTTGTAGAATAGCATTCATAAATGTAAATGTTTGGACATTTGTTGCTGGCTAAAAATCGGGATTAAATTTAGAACACAGTTAAGTTTAAAAATGCAAAATGTGACAATTAAAAAAGAAATACGTAGGACATTATTTTTTTGAATTCGTTAACATCATAAGTATACATTTTTGTCTACTTGTGATGTTGAAACATCAACATCAAAATGTTCAATTTTGAAAAAAAAATTGGTTGCCTGTAAAGTCGGTATACGGGCGAAAGTTTTACGTGACAACGACTTTGAGTGGTAAAATAATTTTACGGAAGGGGACGCGTGCCTTTCACTTTTTATGTCTGTCTCTCTCGCTTTTAGGCGGGCTAACCATGCCCGAGTGGAAGGGACGCGTGCCTCTCACTCGCTCTCGTTGTGAACGCATAACGTGAGCGGAGCGTAACGCAGTTTCTTGAAGTGTCACCCGGCAAACCAATTTATAAGACGTTGTCACGTCAAAATGTAATATTCTTATAAGCTGTTACGGTTGTTCACCACATTAGTTGAATTAAATATTTGTGTAGGTTATATGTATGGTGAAGTGAGTCCCAGTTATGGTGACCGAAACTGCATTGAAATACTGGAAACTCGGTCCACAACAAAACCACGATAAATGTTCCGTAATAATACCTACTTATGTGTTTTAAGTTCCACAAATTACGCTCAATAAAGTGTTTTAAAAGTAGCATCTCTACTCTAACACAAATTGATGCAGCAGTAGTTACGACTCATTGCAGAATCCGCCTGGGGGAAGTCTTACAACTTTACCAGCATCGATATAATTAAAGAAACGAAGATGAGGTATGCCATAATCTAAAGACAACATAACATGGCGAAAATTTTTTTGAAAATTGAATTGTCAGCGAACGTACACAATTGTTAGCGAACGTACACAACTCCTTGTTGCGACTGAGACTAAATCAGGAGACGTCATCTGATTTTGCATCGCCATAGTAGAAGCGCGTTTGCCGCTTCTGCGTTTTTTAAGAGTTTGATGTTTACCAGTTATTCTAACACCAAGTAGTAATATGTACAAAGTAACATCATTGTATACCAGTTTTAAGGGCAGTGTTTTCAGACAAATTACAGTGCATAGATAAATTATCGTAAATCTCTAGGTGTTGAGTGCATCGTAATACTACCTAGGCAACAACATAGACTTGTCATGTTCAAATATCTGCAAATATCAAAGATACTGTGCTGTAATGAGCATAATTTAAAATCTACTTATCATCAGACAAACGTCTTACTAGCATCTCGCAAAATAATATAAAAAACATGAAATCAGCATAAAGTCAGCGCCGCCATTAAAAAACTTCGAAACTGAAATATTAAAATGTAACTTAACGTAAATGATACGCGGTTTTTTCATTTCTAATACTTTAATAGCCGACTTTAGCTACTTTGGAATTTATCAGGGTTCTCTAACAGATATGCATTACCAAATTTGAAATGCAAACTCATGATTGCAAACAATAAAAGCCATCATCTCGACCAATTGTCTCAAAATATGCACCCTCCATTTCATATACATTAGAATGGAAAAACTTCGTGTCATTTATAATCATCCCCTTATGAAAAATGCTACTTTTGTATGTTCACGTCGTGTAGATATTATGTGTTTTATGGATACTGTTATGATTCTCAGAATTTGTGATTCATCGATGAATCATGTTTTTTCACTTTATTTAGTTGCTAATTACAGCTAGGGGCTTCGGGTTCAAACGAGAGACGTGCCAAAAGTCCGATATCCAACGTTTTTCTATTTGTGTATTTCAAAGTGTTGAAAATCCCGGCAAAGTTATCGGTCTTTAAAATAAGGGTGTTAGTTTACCAGCCAGGGTGAGTTAGTTTCTTCTAGGTAAGCGTACTCTGCCGTAAGCATAGAATAGATAATATAGATAGAACGGACACTCCCAACCCCCCGCCAATTTCAAGCTTCCTCACCCCTCAGGCCGTTTCGGATACGCTAGGAGCACTCAACGAAGGGCTGGTATCGAACATCTAATTCCTAACGAAATATCATCATGGTGGGTTGTTGTGCTGTTTACGGCTGTCCGTCAACTAAACGGGACAAGATTAAAAGCTTTATTTAATTTCCTAATGATAAATAACGTAAGATTAGAAACTTTTCAATAATGTTGCTTTATAATATTACAAGCTTTGCTTAGTTTGGGGTCAGATGGTGTTGTGTGTGAATTGTCTACCAATATTTATTTATTTATAATAACGAAGTCATTTTTAACTCAAAGTTCGTAACTCACACAGCCAGTAACTTATGTGCCCAAGCACGCATTGATAATGCCTGGAGGAATAATTATAGTGACAGAATAAAGTTTCCTTAATGGGTAAGTGTAAAATAAAATGCGAATGTGTACCTACTAACAGAAATAGATATCTAGGTACCTGATCTAATCTATCATCGGTTTCGTTTCATTTTACGCGGCAATACAAACACCTACAGATTTCTGAAACAATTTAGAAATCTGTGCAAACACCCTTTTAATTAGAATAGTATAATTTGGGTCCATTCTATTTATGTAACTCAACATTATAGCAAGTTTATAGACTACGTCACCAGGTGAACTCAAGGGGCACAACTAATCAATAAAACAATTCAGCAGCCCTAGCTCTAACGCACACATTCACGTGTGTGTACGAACGACATCTGCGTAGTTGTGTGAAGAGTAGGTAGCTCCACAGCGGCGTTTGTATGGAATTTTAGTGGAGTGTCCGGGGTGTGCCGTAAGCCACATCGTGTCTAAACAGCAGGTGAGGTGGCGGTCAGTTGCAAACCTATAACAATCAGTTGCTACACCGGCTCGCAACAAAGAAATGTCTTACTTGTTTTTGTTATGCGGTAAGCCGGTATTCTTATTCCTTTTAATATTCGCAACTTTTTCTAAGTTTCTCCATTTAATGGATTCTTAAACAAGTTCCTTTATAAGGTTAGACTATTACAACAGAAAATTATTGAGGAATATGTATTGCTATTTATGAAACCAAAGTGCCAAACATAATATATAGCTAAACCACTACCGATATTGGCTTCTCAAACTTTATCCTAATTAAAAATACCACTATTCTTCTGACAGCTTCTGAATTTAATAGCAAAAACTGCCCCTACCGTTACCGCGCGCCGTGAAACTGATAGGGGAATCTGAAATAAGTGCCAACCGCGCGATGTGTCGTTTTAATCTATAAATTATGTATGTAAAGTGGAATATCCCCTCGGGGAACAAAGCTTAATAACTCTATTTGTGTTTGAGTTTGCGGAAAACGCGTAGGCGTGGGCTAAAAATAAGGTGGTTGTAGTAGGTAATAGATACAATGTTCAAATTAATGTCATTTTAGAACTTATTAAGCCAAATTTTAAAGCTTAACGTGATAATTTTGTTTTATAACTTAAAAGATTATTCTGAATCGTTCAGATAATCACAGAGTATTTTTAGGTCATCCAATCCGGAGCCCATGGTACGGATCCCCCCGCATCGTCATGTGTCATGTGGTAACAAAAATGGTCAGGGAAAACGACATATTCCTAAAATCTTTGGAGATTTTTGAAACCTCTCCAATCCGTACTGGGTCAGCGTGGTGGATTATGGTTATAACTCTCTCCTTGCGAAAGATAGCCATGATTCCTAGCAGTAGGACAATTTTGTGTGCTATTAATGCAGACACTCAAAGAGTAAAACATAATTTCATAAACCGTGATAGACAATTAACATTTTCAAAGATGGTGTTGCCGCTATAACAATACGAGTAATTTAACTAAGTTTCAAAAGAATCGAAAGAAGTCTTCCACGAAAATACAAAATCAACTTCAATTTAAAATTAAACGCAGACACCCATTTATTTCATACATGTCGACCTGTCCCTACGTATACTATCGAAACTAGAAAACAGCACTTTACAGGGGAGCGGTTAGAAGTTTTTTTGGGTAAATTTTTCGCAATATCTCATTAACTATAAATCGTAAGAGTAGTTTTTTTACCAGTCTTGATAGTTCCTAGACCGGTTTAGGTAGTGTAAATCACATCGTAATAAATATGTGTAGTTCGTAAAAACTAAAGAAAAGATAATAAAATATTTGCATTTGCTTGATTTGCTTGTTTGCTTGCAAAGATAATAATTAATAAACACAATTAATGGATTAAATTACGGGAGCAAAGTATGTTTAAAAACATGTTTGTTGTAAGACATATAAAATAACAGGAACGGGTACGGAGTAGAACCGCAGGTCACTGCAGGTAACAAATAAATAAAAACCACGGCAGCGAATAACAAGAACAGTAGACCTGATAAGAACACATTGCCACAGTGCAGTGCTGTGGAATACCTGGGCCTAACTCGGCGCTAGTAAGCTTATCTGTAAGCCAGAACGTAGCACTAAAATTTTACAACTGATATAACTGTTCTAGCTTAGTTCAATTGGACTTGAGTATAGTCATGAGAGTTTACTCTTAAATTTCTAAATCTGTGATCGAACAAAGCCTAAATAAAGTAAAAAAAAATCACTCAGCTCAGATCCAAAATGTCGAAACGTGTACACTGACAGTTAAGACCGCCGCTTAACGAACAAGAAGATAGAATAGAACGAGCTATGCTCGGTGTTTCTATGAAGCATTGTATCCAAAACGAAGTCATCCGTCTAAGGACCAAGGTTTTCGGTTTCACTTCCGATTTCTGATTTTGGCAATACAATTTATTTTTTCTTAAAAATTACATAATTTTATGTTTCCAAAGGCACCTGGACTAGTTGCAAGCTGTATATCAGTTACCAATGGCCTCCCTAAATTGTTATTTCTTTTTGCAAATGTCGGCTTAATTTAAATTTGGAATTACACACCATATAATTCAACAACCAAATTTACTGAAAAATAACAACAATTTAGCAAGGTTATCAACATAATATTAGCAAGCTGAAGTAACAGTGGGCTAGTGTATTATAGGACCGATAACTATTGTAGTAGATGTGCTGTAAAACATTAACAATATACCTTTTTATACGTCAAAATTCATCAAAATTCTTTATTCATATTGAAACAAAATAAGAATTACGACCTCCTACACGAATTAACAAAAACGGCTATGTAGTTAGTTTATACGCTGTAGAAGTGGGAGCGAGAGGTATACCAGCAAAATCTCTCTACAACCTGCTGAAAGACCTTGGCTTATCCAGAAGTGCAGTAAGTTCTATACTAGAACGAGTATCTAAAGCTGTATTAGTAGGCTCATATCAGATTTGGCTGGGCAGGAGAGAAAACGAGTAGTGAAGGTGAGTGTTGATGTACGTCAGAAAGGGGCCCCTTAAACCTACGCCCGAGTCACAAGTCTCGGGGTCTACTCGGGTTTTCTCTCTCTGCCACACGATGGACCCGGCACCCGCACGGTGAATCCATGAAATGCTAAGAAAATCGTCTCATAGCGATACCCTCTGGCTGCCTCCGTAGTACATATATCTGACTCAGGAATCACGTCAAATACTCAACGATAAAGATTTTTTAAGAGATCTGTCCAGTGTCCAGTACTTGTTAGCACGTTCAAACAAATAAACTCTTCAGCTTTATAACAATAGTATAGATAAAATTACAATGAAAACTACACTACCTACATTAACTAACTAGGTACTTAGTTAAACACATTTGAATTATAACAAACGTAGATACATGTTCGTTAATCGAGTTTATCGGAGCAGAACACTATCTAACTGATGCCTATTTGATTCACAGAATTTAACGTTTAACCTTTCAATAAAACAGTCGTTCGGACTGGCATCAATCGAGGCTCATTACCGTTACAGTCCACCGCTGGGAATGGAGCCGTTACCGTAATGAGCCACTATCGACATCGAGTGCACCCATTCGATTCCATTCGATAATCGATATAAAACTTGATGGGCACATCACTAGTGAATTGGCTGTTATTTGGCCAGGTGAGTGAGGAAGGGCAGCCGTTCTCTGTCGGTTTGCGGATTAATTTTATTTCGATAGACATATTATTATACATGTATTTATGAAATAGCCTAGTTGATACTGTAATATTTTGTCGTATAAATACACAAGCAAGGTTCTTCCTAGTTTGGAATAATACATAGCATAATCAACTCAATTGTAGTGGTAGGACTCTTAGCAGAGTCCGCCTGGGGAAGTACCACACCTTTGCCAGTTATTCTACCGGCAAGCAGTAATTTACAAATATTACTGTGTTCCGGTTGGAAGCAAATTACGGGGCTTAGAGATATAACATCTTAGATTCTGGGTGATGAGCGCAGTGCCGTGCTAGGTATAATGATTTGGACTCTACATGTTCCAATAGTTGCGTGTCACTGTGCTGTTATGTGGCAGGCATGTTGCTTACCATCAGGCACATTACCTGCTCGTCTCGTCATATCTTATTTAAAAATAAAAAAAAACTCGTTAAATAAATGTTCTCACCGCTGGGGCTCGGAGCCCTTTTTTTTAACTTTAATAGGTTTATACTTGACCACCATCTCGCCTGATGTTAAGCGACGATGCGGTCTACGATGGAGCGTGTTTACCTAGAAGAAACCGATTCACTTTCGATTTGAAGACACCAAGATTTTAACTATCGGGAAAAACCCACTCAGGCAACTCATTCCACAGCCTAGACGTTCTTATCACAAACGTAGTCAAACCTCTTTGTCCGTGTCTTTGGAATATCCACCATGAGAGGTTCAAAGAGAGAGTCAAGGCATAAACCACCACGCTGGCTCAGTGTGAGTTGGTGGAAGCATGATCTATGAAGATTCTAGAAACATGCCAGTTTCTTTAAGATTGTCTCTCACCGGTTTTAAGTAAGCAGAAAACATTTAATATCTACAAATAATTTATTTGTAGCAAACATGTTAAAACGCTGTGGTGGTGTAGCGGGTCGAACATGCAAATCTGTAAAGCATAGTTATGTAAGCGATTTTAATGATTAGACAACTATTTCTTTGTTAAAGTATTTTTTCTAAAAAGTCCTCGCTTAGCCATTTTTAAAATTTTATAAGCGATTTTTAAACTAACGGGCCGCTTTAACTGTCAATGCCCATTTTTCAGCACTATAAATCATGTTATAAGTTAAATAATTAAATCAGAATCGCAATCAGAAAATGACTGAGAAGTTTTCGATTCCTACTTTTGGTAATGACTCCCAAATTCCGGCAGTCCATTGAAGAAAGCCCGGCTCCACACACCTGCGCAGTGCCCCGGACGAGCTGACAAACTAACAACTCCGAAAACAATTTACATGGCGGCGGGGCCATTTCCATAACTAATTAAATTGTGGAGCAAGTTGCGCGCAGGTGTGACCGCGGCGAGCGGCGGACAGTCCCCGCTTGGAATTTGTGATGTTCGGAAAGATGGCCGGAAAAGGTTTGGCTTAGTGTCTAATTTACTGATAGCACCATCACTACCAGAAGAAAATATTTTAGTTGTGAAAGCACAGACGTGTTCAAAGAAAAACCCTCTTCAGCTTTATAATATCAAAGTAGTATATATACTAATATTATAAAGCTGACGAGTTTTTTTGTTTATGCAAGCTAAGTTTAGGAGCTATTGGACCAATTTCAAAAATCTTTCACCGTTGGATATGTACGATATTTTTGAGTGTTATTATAGGCTACAGTGAACAAACATGGGCTGATGATGATGAAGATGATGATGAGCAAAGTTGGGGCGAACCGCTAGTTTGTATTAAAATTCTGACGATTACATTTTTTATTTATTTAATCTTCATTTAAATTTCTCTTCTTGGCTTACGCGGCATTCTCGTAATATTTATGTGAGGAAAAGTAGCCTATACGCTATTTCAGAGAATCATTAAAGTATTACATTTCAGGCGTTTCAATGTGACAGACACCTAAACGCCCAAACACCCATACTAATAAATAACCATGTTAATTGTCATAGTATTTTTTATTTGAGTACGTTATATGACATCATATGAATTTAGTAAAAAGCGGTTAATTGGAAATTACAAAAAAACACAATTTTATTGATAAGTATATTTAGATGTAGATATGTATAACAAAAGAGTGAGAAGGGTAGTTTGTTTCGGTAGTTGACCCCTGTCCCGCAGTAAACACGACATATCCCAAACGCACTTCAACATTACCTAACATAGGTAAATAAAGATAAACGTGGTTAAACCGGCTACTGGGCTTTAGTGCGGGGAAAGCTTTACACTTTAAATCTAACTAGCGGCGCCCCGTGGTTTCACCCGTGTAATTCTCGTTCTTGTTATTTCTCGTGTTAAAACACCTATTCATTATTCTGGACTATCCTACTTATAATATTATAAATACCAATCCATGGATGTTTGGATGTTTGTTGCTCAATCACGTCGTAACGCATGAACGGATGGAGCTGAAATTTGGAACACAGATCATAGTCTGAAAAAACACTTAGACTTCTTTTTATTCCGAGGAAGTAATGGGAACGAAAATAACGCAGCGTGTTGCTAGTAGGTAATATAGATTTGTTGCAAATGTCAACGCGATCTATTGAGACGTTCCGACGTGATTGAGCAATATATATCCAAACTTCCAACATTTTGAGTTTACAATATTAGTAGGGAGAAAGATGATCTTATGACTAAGTAGTAGAAACATAGCATTTGACTGAACTAGACATAGAGCTTAAATTCGAAATGTGTTTGGCAAAAAACTTGGATGATGTACTACAAAATTATTGTTCTTGAGTTATTTGTTACATTTAGACTAATAGGCTATTTGACCGCCATCTCGTCTAGTGTTAAGCAACGATGTTGTCTACGATGGAGCTTGTGTGTGTAACCATAAAAAAGCCGACCCAGACAACGCATTCCACGTCCTATACGGTGCTATTATCAAAATAGAGTCAAATCTTTGGAGTCTTTGGAACATCAACCGTGAAATGATGTAATTCTTTTAACTACAAGCAGTATTTACAACGGAAAAAGGCACGATTGGTAATATGCTTTGAGTATTTAGCCATACTCAAAGATTTATTTGCCATGTTCATTCCAGATAATGTAGGAATATAACAGTGAAAGAATTTTTCTAATTAGTCCAGTAGTTTCGGAGCCTATTCGATGCAAACAAACAAGAAAAAATTTCCTCTTTACAATATTAGTGTAGAATATTTTCAGTCTGTTTCCAAAGTTTTTAGAATATTCGAAAGTTTATATAGTTTTAGAATGGGTAGAACGTCTGTTTTCTCTAAGGTTTCAGATTCAAATCCACCTCCACTTCGTCATTTTCCATTTACAGATGTATTTACAAGTTCATTATCAACACTGTCTCTAACGGACGCGTTCAAAGGAAACTAAGGTGTTGCAGTGGTAGGACTCTTGGCAGAGTCCGCCTGGGGAAGTACCACACCTTTGCCAGTTATTCTACCGCCAAGCAGTAATGTGCAAACGTTACTGTGTTCCTGTTTGAAAGGGCAATGTTTTCAGAGAATTTACTGGGCTTAGAGATAAAACATCTTAGATCTCAGGGTGACGAGCGCGGTGCAGTGCTAGGTAACGATTTGGATTCTTGATGTTCCAATAGATGCGCTATTATGTCGCAGGTATGTTGTTTACCATAAGGCACATGTCATGCTCGTGTCGTCAATCTTTATTTTAAAAAAACCGGTGTCCAGAACACGCGTCATCGGCCATCCGTACTTGGCGAGCATGGTGGATTACGGCCTCGTTTCTCTCCAAGTGAGACATGAATGTCCCTTATTCCAGCAGGGGGATCTTCCAGTAAGCTATTTTTATTTTTCTGTAGCCGCTTAAAACTCAACTTAGCCGCCGTGTCCCATCACCGGCAGTTAAAAATCGCAAGGGACGGCGGCCTCATACAATTTGCTATGTAAATTCCTCCGACCACGCCCGGAGGTTGTACGGGAGACAACAGTTTGTTTGTCCTCCTTGTTTTACTGTTTACGGGTTTACGTGAGGTTTTTTAATGGGATGCCAAATTGTGAGCTTAGAAGTAAAATCTTACTAATCCTGATGAATTAATAAATAAATATTGGTGAACAATTCACACACAACACCATCAGCCCCAAAACTAAGCAAAGCTTGTAAGCTGTCCGCCAGATAGGTGATGTAATACTTATGTAGTTCTAAATACAAACTTATCTATAACTCTGTGGTTGTACTTGCGTAGTTCCTGCTCTCTTGAATTTCCCGTGTTAAAAAGTAGTATTAGAAAACCTTGATTGTGATTCGAATTACGAATGGAATTTATACAAGCTCAAGTTACGGTATCTCTTAATTAAAATACCCAAAAAACATCGTACACATTTAAAGGTTTTACTACACATAATAATAGTAAGTTCTGTTAGGGATCTGGCAACTTGCAACCCACATAAAGAGGATTTAAGGCAACGAAAACCAGACCTGCGAACGTCTCTTTTTTTTTAAACTATATAAAATATAAAAGTACTCGTAGGCCTCCGCTCGGATCCTGCGTTCGATTTATCGTTTTTTCTAATGAATAAATTAGTTTTGATCATTATTTAACGTTTCTTTAACCAATTAAGTATTTCACATTTAGGTGTATAGGAGTTACAATATAGAGATGGTATTTTATGTTTATAATGTTCAGGACTTATCGTGATTAAGTCCTGTACATTATAAACATTATGTGTTCAAATCGCGAAAGCTTAAAAACAATAGAGATGGTATTTATGTCGAGTCTACAACACATACATAAACAAACAGGTAGTTACATTCTTCGATCTAGTGAACCAAGCCACGACTTTACCGCTACGAGCAATCTCTTTCAACTGTAGGACGGAGAGAAACATCAAATCTAAAAATACAGATAGTATACGTTTTGCTATATCGTAGGTTTTGGTAGCTGAAATTGTTTTTCTTTGCCCGTTACGAGTAACGTTTCCAATGCAACCACTCCAACTGCCATGAGTCAAATCGAAACAGTCCCACTTGACGAACAAAACAAGCCAAGGACGAAATTGCAGTGGACGGCGCGTTTCAATCAACGCCAGCTAAGCGGTTCCCATTTCCGATCAGAGATGGCGCTGTACCAACACGTATCTAAACGCAATCGCGCCTTTGTGCGCCCATTGTACTGAAAATACGAAAGCTCGTCCGTCCTTCCGGCCTTTATTTCGGAATCACGGCGCTTTGTACTGCTCTCGGGATTTTGACTATGCTGTTTCAATAGACACGTAGATGTTGGACCTTTCATGATTTAAGTGGATACTGTTCAAGATGGAGAGGACCTTCGTATACTATATATGTAGAAGTAAAGTTGAAATAAGAGACTGAAAAAGTGAGATTCAAATTCATAGGTTCGCATCCCACCTGGACTTCTGAGAAGTTTGTCATCAGTGCTGTTTTTACGTTGAAGAAAAACATTATATGTTCCTAGATTTTTAAAGGCCTGCCGCCAACCTGCACTGGCCCAGCATAGTGTATTATGACGTTCTCTCTCATTGTGAGAGAAAGACCCAAGCTATTTTTTTTTAATAAAGAGTGAAATGACGATCATGACATGTGCCTGATGGTAAGTAACATGCCTGCCACATAACAGCACAGTGACACGCAGCTATTGGAACATAATGAGTCCAAATCATTACCTACCACTGCACTGCGATCGTCACTCAGAGATCTAAGATGTTATATCTCTAAGCCCTGTAATTTCTCTGGAAACATTGCCCTTCAAACCGGAACACAGTAATGTTTGCACACAACTGTTCGGCGGTAGAATACAAAGGTGTGGTACTTCCCCAGGCGGACTCTGCCAAGAGTCCTACCACTACAAAAGAGTCCCACCAGCTCGAAGATTTAGTGGGTTGCCTGTGCAGGCATGTCTGAAGCGGAGACGAGAACAGGCGTCTCCAATGAGCGGAGACGTAATGTGCGAATAACGAAACTTTATTGTTTGTTAAAAAACATCTCGTCTCCGCTTCTACATCTCCGCTTTGGCGGAGTCTCAGCCTATTATACAGGTTTATTAGTACAGAAGATAATAATTTCCGTAGGGTTTTTCTGACATATGTGGCCAAATATACATATCAATATTTGACACTAAAATCGAAATATATCAATTCATTTGAACTGTTAAATTTTTTGTAATTCTTTTAAATTAAAGGCTCTTTACGAGTAACGTTTTCAACGATTTTTTTTATTTTATTATATTGTGATGTTGATTCTCTCGTTGTGAGAGAAAGTTCCCGTTGATGGTAGTGGGGACATACAAACATAATTTGTATCATTTTTTGTTTGTACTTATACCACAAAACAGTATTCCAGATAAGAATTCAATCAAACTACTGCCCCCAAATACATATAATAGACAAACAGTTACCTTAAACATTGATTTCTTCATCAAAGAGATGGAATTAAATTCACTTCCCAAGAACCCGTACGTACAATACGTTAACAAAAAGAGCCACTTGTATATCTTGATTAACTAATACGTAGACTTGTAATGTGTCTTGAGGTCAACTTATACCGGCAAACACGTCTTTAACTTACTGGTCACCGCGAATTTGGCTTCAAATGAAAGAAAGGAATTCTTTTGACGTGTGTGATTGGTTTGTCAGTACACGGTTCGTAACTTTGATTACGCGGTTGCGACGCGTTGGACAAGAAATTGTGTTTTTTCTTTGAGGCAAAAACATTCTTGAAATACTTGCCTTAGATGTGAAATGATTGAAATTTTGATTCGGACCCCACCTGGTCCTCAGTATTTTCCAAGTTTAGATGTAAGTATGACTTGTTATTACTTACATACCTGTGAAGGCAACCAGTGTGATCCAAGAAAGACAAAAAGAAAGTAACCAATTCACTCTGAACTTGAAAAGTTCCCGATTTTATCTCTTAGGGAACAAAGAGGTCGGCCGGAACTTATGCCTTTCTTTGTGAGAGTGTCTCGATCCTTAGTGGAAACATAAAATATGTTACACTCCGCGAGGCATAAGCTGAGCTTTGCATTTGTGTGAGTGTACATGGATAGTGTAGGTATGACAACCGGCCTTAGGCGCGGCGCCATTCTGTCTCGCCGCGCTCCTGCCTGATTGGTGATCACTCACACTAATGCAAAGCTCAGCCTATACCTCGCGGACAAAATTTCAAGCTCCTGCCTGATTAGTGATCACTCACACTAATGCAAAGCTCAGCTTATACCTCGCGAAGTGTACTAATGGTATTGGAATCTAATGTGTTCATTTGTTTTAAGATCGCCGTGATCATGGCTGTGGTAGTGTGAGTTTTTTCGATAATTATTAATTAATAGGTGTTTAGGTTAGTTCCAAATATTTAACTACATCGCGCTGATCGGTATCTTAAAACGCGACATGCTTTCATTTGTGATTTTAACCTAGGCCAACCTGTGAGTTTTATATATACCTTTGACCTTTTTCAACAACAAAACATTCTGTGTTTGATTTTCATTTCGGAGTTTTTGAGAGTTTTGTACAATAGATTTGCCCTCGTCTGCCATCTTGCATGATGTTAAACGACGATGCGGTTTGAGCTGAAAGACGCTAACCTAGACCAAAACCGACTCACTCAAGACTTGAAAACGTTCAAATTATATCCATCAGAATGTACCCATTCAGGTGACCCATGTACCCATTCCAAAGTTTGGATGTGTTCTTTTTGAAAGTTAGAAATCTTTTCGTTCCAGTTTTTAGGACATAAAACATGACGTCATCAATAGTAAGTAAATAATCAAATATTAGATATAAAAACGAAACCATGCAAATGTGTACACTTTCCGCAATGTATCCGATAAAAGGGTGATAAACTTGCAACTTGACATCGATGTTCAAGAATTTGAATTCTTTTACGAACAAGGAATTTGACGCCTGTGACCCTTTTGGCAATTGAGAGCAACGCCTTCAGCTGGTACGGAGCCCATACCAAAGATGCGAACAGTATTCTACACAAGAGCAAACCTGTGTTCTGTATAGAGTGCATAATCAGCCCACTAAACGTTCTCACTGCTGGGACTCGGGGAAGCAAAGGAAAGAGGAAAGAGTTTAAGTCTGGGCCATAATCCCACTGACTCAGTGCAGGTTGGAGATTGACACGTGACCTCGAAAGATTCTAAGAACAAATCTGTTTCCCCACGATGTTTTCCTTAATCGTTTTAAGTTAGTGGCATTACTGACTCCGAAAAGACAGTGGTGCGCGTGTAATTTGAATACGGAGATCCGGATCGGCAATCGCCGTTCTCCCGACTAGACCAGCCGTTACTTAAATAGTAGTATAAAGTGAGCAATTATTAATTGAATACGCGATTAAAATCGAAGAATATAAAAACATCAATTCACGATGAATTATTAGTAATTAAATTGACATATGATCTAAAATCACGCGATAAAAAAAATACTACCTCAATTGAAACTCTGCAACTCTGAAACAAACTGAAGTCTTGCACGGGAATCACAAAACCATTACATTTCTCCCGCTCCACGCGGGATAGCTAGACCACAGCGCATCTAGATAGAGCTAGACCCGCATCACAGCCCGCTGATAGTCAGTGCCAGACTGCCGACGGGCCTAGAAGCACGCTTCGCAGAGCACACATACATCCGCGAAACTTTCAAAAAAGTTTCCCGCTCTCATTATTCAATACAAAAGTACTCAAAAATCGTGATTCCCCCTAAATCTCTACAACCCGTTTAAATTTCTAACCGTTTTAGATTTGGAACAAACTATTTTTTGCTACAATAGTATTTAGAATTCTTCGTGTTTTAGAAGTATCTAGTTTAGGTAAGAAGCTAACTCAGTCGGTTGTGAATAGTAGTCGCTGTAGTCGTGTAGTAGTGTGCTAGGTTTTGTATACGATCTTGTAGTTTTAGAACTTTTGAACTATTTGTGAAACGGTTTCTGCGACGTGAGAAGATTGCTGGTAAGTTTAGATAAAGTTTGATAACTTATTATGCGTGTAAGATTAATGTAACTAATTGGAGGCTCAATTTAAAAATTTGCAGAGTACACATTAATTTTTAAACCGGATAAATAGCTTATTATTTTCATAAGCTTTTCAAGTCTGTTTCTACATAAATATTATACTTTGCAAAGTAAAATTAAAGTTTTCCCGTAAGCCTTCTATTCGCCAGTGCGAAGCAGTGTGCTACGGTTGAAAGCGTAGCTCGTTTCTCAACGCGTTAACTCTACATGGTTCGTAGCTGCTACTACGGCGCGGGTGTCGTGTCCCTAATGAGAGAATATCTTTGTATATTATGTATGTGGTACTTACATATAGTATCTGTACATTATATTTATATTTATTCAATATAGTTACAGTGCATAATACAATGAAAAAATATATTTAAGCAATGGATTTTAAACGTAACAGCACTAAACGTTTCTTCCTCAGATTGTTCATGAACGTTGTAGAAAATCGTGAAAAATGTATTCTTCATAAAAAGTATTTTGCATTACATCCTTACCTGCCCACAAAATGATAATTGACAAAAACGACTTTTTATTGTTCATAAATTATAGTTCATATATTAACTAACGTACAACTTATTTACATCAAAAATCGAACGTCAATTAATCTTGGGAATTCTCTGTCACCTTATTAACGAACATTGTCATATGTGAAGTTTGTGTGAAGTCGATCAACTACTTCGTTCTTTTTTATGGGACTGCGTAACCCGAAAGAGCGACATCGTTATAGTCACAGATTATAGTCGACGTTCTAAAGCCTCAAACGGGAAAGGTTCAACTCCACTTTCGTAGTAAGAACATGAACTGTCGAAAGTGTTCTTTGAGGAAGTATCTGATTATAAACGTAACCAGGGCGAGTACCTACGTCACGTACGTCACCGAAAATTTCAATCACCGTTAGCTTATAACATAAAGTCGTTAGGTTTTAATTTGACGGGTTTTTAAATGTTACGGCGACATCTACAAATCAAGAGTGAATAGGTTTAGATCTTCTATTTATGTTTGCGTTTTAGATTAGTTTCAGTAGAGCGTTCTGTAGTTGGTAGTATCGTTATTTGATATTCAGTGAGATGGTGGTTAAGGGCACACATTATCGATAAAATTAACGAAAAAATGTGAATATTATGAGATGTGTTTCTCTTTTTTGAAAAAATTGATTCCGTTGATCTTTTTCCTTTTTTGTAATCCGTACAAACATGGATGATACCAGCATGGGATTAAGTGGTGTACAACCGATCTGCACTTCGGAGAGTGTGCAACTGATCTGCATGATCTAATACTACCTTGCCTTTTCTTCTATCGGACTTCTCGTTCCACAAAAGGGCGACATCGTTTCATGGTTGATGTTCCAAAAACGCAAACGAAGAGGTTTAACTCTACGTTTGTGATAAGAACGTCTAGGTTGTGGAATGCGTTGCCTGAGTGGGTTTTCCCCTGATGGTTACAATCTTGGTGTCTTTAAATCGAGAGTGATTCGGTTTTTTCTAGGTAAGTACGCTTTATCGTAGATCTCATCATCGCTTAACATCAGACGAGATCGTGGTCAAATGCGAACCTATTATAGTAAAAAAAAAGAATAGATAGCAGACTATAGAATAAATAAATATATATTATTAGTGAACAAATCACACACAACACAAGAATAAAGAAAATGTAATTTAATAACTAATATTAAACAATTTATATTTGCTGCTGGCCAACCAGACCTTATTCAGTACGCACGTCTTAAATATAAAAAACCTAAAGTTAGTACGAATCCTAAAAACCTAAAGTTCTCGAATCAACTAGATCGAACAAAAAAATCATTAAAATTAGTTATGGAAGAAGATTTCAATAAATAAGGATAATAAATTAATTTAAATATTTCGTACAAAACAGTCCAATATTTTTTATCTTAGAATCGTTTCGAATTTTGAGAAAAAAGAAAAGGAAATCCGTAAATCAATTAATCAAATACTTTATAGACAAGCTTGTCTAACCTTATAAGCACACGGCTCGAATTGACAAACCACTTGCTCTCGTTAAAACAATACATTAACTAATGGATTTGTTTAAACTATTACTTGGTATTACAGCGCAGACCGTTATTCCTGGAAAAATATTTGCCCAGCTTTTAAAGTAATTACGTCATTTCCCGGGGCGCCCGGAAGCTGCTCCGAACGGAATATCGAAGGGTTTTGGCTTCATTTTAAGATTAATATGTAATTATGATAATTATGTTACTAAGTTTTATCTGTGTGAGTAAAAATATGCTGAAATGTTGTTCGTTTTTTTAACCGACTGAAAACAGGAGGAGGTTCCTGAATTCAACCGTTTATATAATTATTTACAAATTTATATTGTACTAGATGTCCGCCCCGGCTTCGCCCGTGGTACATTATATAGCACTCATCGGGATCCCGTACAAATCCAACGGTGAAAGAATGACTGAAATCGGTTCAGTCAAAACCTCTTCAGCTACCTGCTACGCCACCTGTCGGAAATTGTTCGTACCAACTCAGATTTAGAAACAAATTTGATTAGCAAAGGTATATATTCAATGACGCAATCTTGGACATTGGCGAAATTACGGTGACATTACCGAATCGAAAGCAAAGGAAAAAAATCTCGAAAAAAATAAGTTAAAGTTGACGCAATCTTAGACACATGCTGTCATGTCAAAGCACGCTACGAAAACTCTCAAAAAGGAATATTTTTTTCCCGTTCTTGTTACATTCTAGATTCATGCTCTTCCCTTCTATTGATAGTAGCGTTATGTTCTATAGCCTATCGATAAACGGACTATCTAATAGAAAAAGAATCTTTCAATTCGGACCAACAAACTCTTCAGCTTTATAATATTAGTATAGATGTATGTTCGCGGATAACTTCGTCGTCTCTGAACCGATTTCGATGTATATATATTTATTTTTCGGTAGGTTTAGAGTTGGTCCCATTTACGTTTTACTGAATATTGTTAAGAAGTTTTTATTACTTAAACAGAAATTTAAAAAACTTAGAGATCGACGATTTACTCGTTTATTATTAATTTTATTGAAATTGGTGAATGTGTGAATTATATTTTTAAATTAATGTCGAATTTTTTCATTTTTGAGAGAAAATATTTTTACTTCTCAGACTAACCGCTGGATGTTATGAGTTTGGTAGGCGTGATGAATAGATCGTAAAGTATTTATTATCCTCCTGGCCTTACTCTTAATTTTTAATAGCAATTTTATTACTTTTAAATAAACAATTCCGAAGTAATTTACAATTTGTTGTTCAAGTCTTTCACATGAAGTGTCTCGTTACTTTAACATATAATTGAATAGATAGTAATTTATACGACGGAACCACTTTTTACAGCCAGCTGTTATAATGACAAAGTACCTGGTTGACCGAGCTTTGCTCGGTTTTTTAAATGATATTTAGGCAGGTACGAATTACGAAGTGATGACTTTCTTAGACCTACTAAAAGGCGCTAAGAAAAAAAGAACAAAAAGAAAAGGACCACCAGGATTCGAACCGGAGCCTATTTGACTCCGAGGCCGAGCAAAAAAAAAAGAACAAAAAGAAAAGTAACCAACAGGATTCGAACCGGAGCCTGTTGTCTCCGAGAGCGAGCATATTCCGTCTGAGCCATTTAGACTTAAAGAACAGTGGCGAAATAAGTTATTGACATTGTAGGAGTTTTTTCATTGTCTAAAAACGCGCATAAAATTATGTTTTACAAAAATAAAACCTAGCTACATCGATTTATCGTCCCCGAAACCCCCTGTATACATAATTTCATGAAAATCGTTCGAGCCGTTTCCGAGATTCAGATTCTATAGATATATACAAGAATTGCTCGTTTAAAGGTATAAGATTTGTAGTTTACGACCAAAGTTTCCAAAGCGTAAACTAAAAGACCGAATTCGATACATTCTGAATCCGGTATTTATAAAAATCCATCTTCTTAACTTTAAAAATTATCAGGAAACTGTTTAAGTGAGCACCCATAACTCAAGATTAAAGATTTACGCAATTTATAGTTCTACAATTTAGTAATAACATTATTTATTTATTAATTCAATGAGCACACAAAACAGAATGTAATAAACACAAACTATAACATAAGAGTATACTGTACAGAACTGTATTACATTCCAAACTATGTGGGCCTAGAAACAACAATTATTTAAATATTTGTTTGATAATAATAATATTACATAAGTGATAATACATAAAGAAAATTAGGCCAACAGATCTGAACTTAAAACTAAAAACTAACATGCTTTAAAACAGTAGATAAATAAGATATAAACATAGAATATTATAACACAACAGATAAGTATATTAACATTGTGAAACAATTAATGTATAAACAAATAATATTAAAAAAACTCATAATAGTATTTACAGTAAGCACAACAGGGTTATTCTTTTAGATTTAAGTGTAAAATTGCTTTGATTTTCCTCTGAAATTGGAATAACTTTAAGTGAAAAATATCAATGTCCCTATCGGAGACAAGGACTTCGTTGTATTGGCGACTCATTCTGACTATGGGATTATAATAAGATGTATTATTGGTAAAAACTTGCAAACTGAAGGTATTATAATCATTATCTATCAATACAGTTATATCAATTTAAAATACATTTTTCTCAAACCCGTTATCAATATTACTAGTATCTTAAGTGTTATTTGAACTTTTTGTAAAATTTATATAATACTAGCCGTGCCACGCTTCGCTGTGGCACATTGTAATGCAAATATTAGATAATAACAATCCTTGATGCGGATTATATATCATTGACAAATTTCAGCTCGATCGGTGCAGAACTTTTTGAGTTTTTGAAGCGTACACAAACCAACATAACATTTTTATACGAGTATATAGCCATTATTAAACCATTTATAACCAAACTACGTCATTAAAATGCGTCGTCCACGCGGTAGTGAAAAATCTGACGAAAGAAAAACTTACTTAACTAGAAAATTATACGAGTAATCCGCGAGAGAATCAAAGTTTGCTCGAGAAAAAGTGTCGAGTCTTTAATAACTTTAAGAGATTTATGTAAGTGGTTCCGGGATACCGCGGTCGGGATGTTATGAGACTTTTAACTTAATCTCGCATTGTACGGATTATGCTATACGCGCTTGAGTAATGTGCCTTTATCTTTTAATTGTATTTGTAGTGGTAGAATTCAAATCAAATCAAATCATTTATTTAGCTTGTGGTCCTGGGTTACAAATAAATGATACAAAGATAGTAATAGGGATCTCCAGTTCCCGCTTTGTTATCATGCAAGCTGTTATTTTTTTGTAGTCAAATAGTTAGGATATAATAATAAAATATGTGAGTAATTGGACACAGACGTTAAATTCAAAATTAGAAATTAGGTAATATAATTAAAAATACATGTGTTCGCAACACAGCAATTGTAAAATCATCAAACAATGTCATGTTGGGAAAATTAAATAGAAAGTCTCAAAATTTTAGCAATATCGAATTATTATCATAATTATATTATGAGTAATGTCAATTAAAATATTAAAAACAATACATAACTTTATCCTTCACAGAGGCATGTCCATTTTACTGCAACTTCATGTTCATGTTCATCAAATATTCCGGTCCGTCAAGAAATCATCCAGCGAATAGTATGCTTTAGATATTAAGAACTCGTTGAGTCTGTTTTTAAAACTTATTTCTTTCTAATTTCTTTATTTAAATATTGGAGGTAATTCACAAACAACACCACCTGACTCCAAACTAAGCAAAGCTTTTTTTTTTTCTTTAACTGGGCAGAGCCTTTATTAACAAAACTAAGATACAATGAGAACTACACTACACTACAAGCCTACCTAACTAACTACTTACACTAAGCACACCTGAATTATCTATAGACCACTTAGGTCTACATATAATCAAGATGGCTCTCTAGTACTACCGGTATTACTAGAGGTACAAAGTTGTATTATTTGTACAACTAGTTGTACTAGTCAGTAGTACTATTGATACAGAGCGGGTCTAAATTGAAGGACTCATTTTGCCCCGCTATTCACCGGCCAGGTCTGCACCTTTGTGTTGGAGTATAATAGAAGAGGTATGATACAAGTTTTCAGCATAAGCAGCCCACTAAATGTTCCCACTGCTGGGACTCGGGGCCTTCGCTCGCAAGGAGAGAGTTAAGGCCATAATCCAACACGCTGGCCAAGTGCGGGTTGGCGGATGACACATGACCTCGAAAGATTCTAGGTACATGTCGGTTTCCTCACGATGTTTTCGTTAGTGCCCTAGTGGCTTAGTTGGTAGTAGCTCTGCCTGCGAAGCCGAGGGTCGTGGGTTCGATCCCCACCCAGTGCAAATATTGTGTCTGGGTGTTTCTATGACTATATAAGTATTATATCAGCTATCTGGCTGCCATCACACAAGCTTTGCTTAGTTTGGGGTCAGATAGTGTTGTGTGTGAATTGTCCACCAATATCAATTTTTTTTTTTTTTTTTTTTCACCGTTTTTGCGGCATGACGCACATGCCTTCGAAAAGACAGTGGTGTGCGTAGTGGGATTCGAACCTGGGGGCTCCGGATCGGCAGTCGCCGTTCTCCCGAATAGACCAGCCGTAGCTTATATTGTGTGTGTGTGTCTCACAAATTTTCAGTATGCTTCATATACCCAATATTTGGTATCGGCTCTCGGAATAATTCGTTAAAGCGTACCTCTAGAATACACTCTGTTCTCAAATTCAGTTTGAACTTAAACCAATCAATTTTACAGTTATACCACCAGATGCTACATGGCAATGCCCATAGATTTTATGCATTATAGCTAAAATTGGGCAAACTTAACCAATATTTCAGTTGTCCAGACGCAACCGTACCATAGTTCAAAAATCCGTCATACACAGACGGTATATTGCAAAACCGAAGTGTCTCGCGACCGGCACTTAATTAAAACAATAAATTTAGCGCCCTGGCCGACTGGCGATGAATATGTCAGGCGGTCCCAACTATTCAGGGTTGAATGTGAACTGTTGGAAATTTTGTCGTTCCCGTGTGGCTCCAAGACACGAGGCTAATTTACTTAAGACGTGAAACATTTAATTGTTTTATGGAACGAAGTTTATAGCTTAGAGGAGCTAGAGATTATGCTACGCGAACGAACTGAAAAAATGTGCGACTAACACTGTAAGTAAAAATTCTACCGGAAGTGACGCGTAAAATCTGCTAGCTAATGGAACATGAAGAGTCCAAATCATTACCTAGCACTGCATTACGCGTGTCACCAAGAGATCTAAGATATTATGCATCTAAGCGTTGTAAGATCCCACCAAAAATGTTATTCTAGACTATAATCTGTCTTCCAAATTTTAGCCCAATCCGTTCGGATGTTCTGACGTAATTCAGTAACAAACTTTAGAATTTATAATACTCGTTCGTATAAGTAGCATTCGAGATTTTGCTGCTACACAAACTAAAGGACTATTTACGAGAACTGGGAAGTAAAACCGCCGTTTCCGTGGCCAGCAGGCTTCCTGTCCGTCTGCGGTCGCCCCGCGGAGACACCCAGAGCCCCAGTTAGCGTCTATAGCAAAAACTAATTCCGCAGAGACCCCCATAAATTCAACGGGCCAAATGCGACACTACTCTGTTTATTATTTCCCTAAATTCATTGTAATAGACCCTGATAAATGAACGCGTGGGAAGGTGCGCATAGTTTCAGCTTATTTTATTGGTTGAACAGTTTGTTCAAAGTTTTGTCCTTTCTAATTTATAGAATAAAACAACAGTTCTGTAAAGTTGAAGAGTGAAATAGAACGCTAATTTTATTCACGACAGTTTGTGTGAATGTGTAAGTTCAGCATATCATAAGCGGCCCACTAAATGTTCTCACCTGGGTCTTCTTCTCTAGCGAGGAGAGAGTAAATGCTATAGAATCTACTACGCAGGTGCGGGTTGGTGGATAGCTCATGAATTTAAAAGATCCTAGATATTTTTACCCGACTGCAAGAATATGATAACGTTATCCAAATAAGTAAAGGTAAGCAAAATGCTATTAAGCGATTTCATTAAAATTGAAATGGAACTATCTCTGAATCATGACTTACCAACCAAAACAAGCCATCAAATAGATTCTAAGGAATCTATTTTGATGATGTTTTATTATGATACGGGAGCTATCGTTTATCGTACATATAAAAATATACAATTTACTTTTTTTAGAGAGAACTTTTTTGTAATATAGAGAGACAAGACGAGAAAACAACAACTGTTCTGACCATAACAACAAAGAATAATTCAACCATTTAGTAGTACCAGTTTAAGCTATTTTTGAAATTATTGACGCTTCAATTTTGTCCTTATGTTCAATAAAATCAAACACTTAGTTTCATTTCCCTGGACTCATTTTATGTATCTTTTGTACAAAAACACTCGCCAAATGAACGTATTTCTCTACTAGAACAGGTATGACAATATCACACCAGCACAAAAAGAAATCCTCCCGCATTTCTCAATCGCGCGATAACAAAAGAAATACACAAACAACTTTGGCCCATCTTATCGGTTCCATCGCCTCTGAAATAGTGTTTTTTCCATCCGCATATATCTCCTGGGCCGTTCAATTTAACTGTTTTCTTAGTGGAATTTATAGAGGTCGCTTGGTAGCGAGATATGGCGCCAGGTGTGGGATATAGGCAAACGGATGATAGTTTTGTTTTTTGTTTATTGTAAAAATGATAACTGTTTCGCTTATTGGATTTTTTGTAGCGACGTGTGTGATGTATGGGCTGAGATGTATTGGGGTGGAAAATAAAGTAAGACTTATTTTAATTTTACTGTTTTTATCACAGAATATATACATATTTATGTTCTATGGTTACAGTTACTCAAGTTATTCAAAGTTCCAAAAATACGGTTCATCGTAGATCGCATCGCCAGCGACGCTTAACATCAGGCAAGGTGGTGGTTAAGTATAAGCCTATATTAGTAAAAGAAAAGTAATAAACTTCTATAAAATTACTAAGTACTGTATCGTTCTCACTGGCGTTGTATTAATTTTGCGATGGCCGAACATGAGGGTAGTTCTAAGAAACAGCTCTAAACAGCTGTCAAGCATCGCACATTCGTCTTTTGGGAGTTCAACTCGGTGGAAGTACTCAGAATCTATCCTCATAAAGTGCTCAACGCCTTGTCATCCGTGATATAATTTGTGTCAGCTGCATCAAGAGAACCAACTACAGGAACGTACTCGTATATATATAGAATGTACGATCTAGGA
Source organism: Ectropis grisescens (assembly GCA_017562165.1). Taxonomy (NCBI): domain Eukaryota; kingdom Metazoa; phylum Arthropoda; class Insecta; order Lepidoptera; family Geometridae; genus Ectropis; species Ectropis grisescens. The sequence continues at coordinate 1,557,740 of CM029779.1, read as the reverse complement.
GTGAGCGCAGCATAACGATTCGAGGAAACATCATCGAAGAGACGAGCAGTCCCAGGTACGTGGTACTTAATATTCGCTCTCTCTTGTTCATGGACATCGTAACTTTAATATAACGTCTTACCCCAAGTATGTACAGACAGCCACCTACTGGTGCAATGGTACAACTACTATTTTTAAAACTAGCATAATTGTGATCACGTCTTTAAGTTATTAAATTGAGAATTCATGTCGTTCATTGGATATTGCAATAGCCACAATCCGCCACAAGTTGGAGTAGGCATCTAAACACCAAGAGACAGACAAGTTCTATCAGTTCAAAACTTGGTAAGCAAAAGTTCTCACAATTCACTGAGTAATATATCACCGAGACATGAAAATTCTATCAGAATACCTCCCGCTCCCTCCGCCACCTCGGCTTCACCTCCTCTTTTACTGGATTAGTTGAGGTGTTAAACGTGATGTTTAATTACTCGAGAGTGTGAAAGAAATTCTTCTGACAATTGGACAACTTGTTATTTTAGTCGTAATTGTAATTGTTATTTAAATTTTCATAAATAAACATGCATTCCGAGAACATTAAAGTGAAAATTAAAGATTCTATAATATTATTGTACATCTCATCATCACATTTTTTTAACAATTCAAAGCTTATAAATACGTTTCCACACTATATTTTGAAAGTTAACTATTTTTTACTGTATTATTGATCTAATTGGGTTTGCATAATATGCTTCAAGGCCAAACTTAATCAAAAGTTTATGCCAACCATTTAGTTTTTTATTACAACATAATGGTATTAAATTGAGCATACATATAACCATACGGGTGATGGACGTGTACCCTATAATTATATATTTATTGAATGAGTATCACTTAGGTCACGATAGTTATAACATGCCGACATTTATTGCAAGATCAACTTTTTACAATGTTATGTTACAAAACCTAACTTACACTCAATTTGGTCTCTGAGATAGAGTCACGTTAAAAACCGATATAAAATATTATAAACCTATTTATACTTAGTTAAAAAATTAAATGGGTTTTTGGTTTCATTAAACCTTGAATAAATATTTGGCATACGACAAATAGTCTTGTACAACAAGTTAATTTTGGTTCAACATAATCACAATCATTGTGATTGATGATAAAATAGTGTTTAAATATGTCACCGTAATGACAACACCGTCAGATTATAATCTAACGCGTAAGATCACAATCTGACGGTAGAGTCGGTTATGTTAGTTTGAAATCTTACGTTGTTAAATTATAATTTGACGGTTTTTGCAATTTTACGATGACATTATATCATACACGTAAATTATTCGTTCGTAAGTACATTGCTCATTGTCTCCCAGACTACGCATGGCGAAACACGCGTTATCAACGCATATTAATGGCCTCTATGCAAATGGTTCGTTGTACAACAGTGATTATATTCAAATGCTGTAATTTTATTCATGCTTACGATCGCGGACCTACTTCGGTAGCCTCGGGGACAGGCGTCTTACAGCTTACCATCGGATCCCTTAGAATTGAGAACGGTCCGGGCATAATTGAAGCTGATGTATATAATTAATAAATGAATATTGGTGAAAATTATTTCATGTGTAAGCAGCCCACTAAGCCTTTACTGCAGTCTTCTCTAGCAAGGAGAAAGCCTAGGCCATAACCCACCACGCTAGACTAATGCGAGTTTGCGGTTTACAAACTTGAAAGATTTTTGTCTCGAAATCGAGAGTGAATCGGTTTTTTTCTTAGTAAACATGCTACATCGTAGACTCTATCGTCCCGTAACATCGTTAAGTGTAAACCTATATATCCTATATAAAACATAAATAAAGAGTCTAGGACCATGTCGTGTCGGTTTCCTCACAATGTATTTTTTATAGTATTGATTGGCGAGACGAGCAGAACATGTGCCTGATGGTGAGCAACATGCATTGTACATAACAGCATAGTGACTCGCAGCTATTGGAACATGAAGAGTCCAAATCATTACCTAGCACTGCACTGTACTAGATAACCTTGCACTTTTGTAAGGTATTAAACATGAATTAAATTGAGAGTTGCGGTTGTAAATCTGCTTTGGCAGCCATAGGAAGCGCCTTTACTGTTTGTTTAGTAAGTGGCGGTTAAGTGGGTCTTTCCTATATCAATGTGCATTTATGTATGTTTTTTTGTGATAAGAACGTCTAGGCTGTGGAATGCGTAGCCTGAGTGGGTTTCTCCCGATGGTTACAATTTTGGTGTCTTAAAATCGAGAGTGAGTTGGTTTCTTCTAGACAAATGCGCTCTGTAGTAGACCGCATCATCGCATAACATCAGGCGAGATGGCGGTCAAGTTTAGTGTAAACCTATAAATTAAAAAAAAAAAAAAAACCAGCTTAAAGAATTTAAAAAAATGTTACGTTTTATTTTTCTTATTTAGATTGTGTTGTCATCTCTCAACGTTCTACATTTTTGAAATGGACTGGTATTATAAAAATATATACGGTCGAATTGACAGACCTCCTTTTTTGAAGTCTGTTAAAAAGTAGCTTTTTAAACGAGTCAATTTACATTGATTACATCAGATCGAATAAAGCAGCCCATTCCTCGAGCACCCGAAAATATAAATATCAGGGTCAAAAGACATTTTCTACAAAATTGAACTGTGATCTTTATCCCAGTTCTGGGCGAGTTACTCGCTCCAGTAGGCACTGGTATCGTGCATTCGCGCCACTAGCTACAATATTCCACGGATTCGCTTCAATTTCAGATTGCAGCTCCGGAGATCGGTCGTTTGATATGGGTTTGTTTGAATTTAAAGGAACAGTAGTCGAGTCGAGAACATGAATGATAACTTTAAAAATTTGGATTTTAGAGTATACTAGCAGATCCTCACGATTTTACTCGCGCAATTACCGTTCCCGATGTTTTCCTGAGATACAAGAACAAAATAAAAAAATTTGATTAACCCCTGACTACCTCGGATTTGTTATTTGTACAACTAGTAGAATACTAGTCAAGCCCTTTCATTTGATACCCATATTAAGGTAGTTGTAAAAAAAGAAATGTATTTCGCTATTTTGTGAAAGCGGCCATCTTAGATTCGAAATTTGTCATAGTGCAATCTATACTACTAGTCAAGCCCTTTCGTTTGATACCCATATTGAGGTAGTACTGAAAAAAATATTATAATTCGCCATTTTGTGGTGGCGGCCATTTTGGATTTGATTTTTTTTTGTAATGTATAGTATTCTACTAATCAAGCCCTTTCATTTAATACCGATATTGAAGTAGGTTGTGAAGAAATATTTTGTCCGCCATTTTGTGGAGGCGGCCATCTTGAATCGATATTAACCAAACATAGCTAAGAACATCCGCACGGATATTAATTTTCCAATAAAAAAACCGCATCGAAATCGGCCCATCCGTCTGAGCTCTACGGTACCACAGACAGACAGACAGATATCGACGTTAAACTTTTAACACCCCTTTTTTTGGTCGGGGGTTAAAAAATTAGCCTATAGATGAGTTATTTTATGCTATATTCTAATTGTGTTCTAAATTTATACATAAAGTATATTAATGTAAAGTAGTTAGTCCTTGAAGGCTTTTAATTAGTTTTGTTTTACGCTTGTCTATTATTTGTCATAGACAACTTTAAATTTGCATGCCGCAAGGTTGATTATGGAGTTCTCAAAACAATTATATAATATCTTGTTGTACCTACCCATTTTCGCAAATAAATAAATAATGATGATGATTTCAACCCGATCAATTCAGACATTCCAAAGTGATTGAGCCACAAACATCCAAAGATGTAAACATCCTTTCTCATTTATAATATTAGTACGATTATGCTACAAAAAAATAATAAGATTGTGTCACATTTCAATTAGGAAGCATTACTTACATTACATTACTGTGTTCCGGTTTGAAGGGCAATGTTTTCAGAGAAATTACAGGGCTTAGAGATATAACATCTTAGATATCTGGGCGACGAGCGCAGTGCAGTGCTAGGTAATGATTTGGACTCTTCTTGTTCCAATAGTTGCGTGTCACTGTGCTATTATGTGGTAGGCATGTTGCTTACCATCAGGCACATGTCCTGCTCGTCTCGTCACTTTTTATTAAAAAAAATGAAAAAAAAGGAAGCTTTTAAAGTGAACAGCGCAGAAGCCATGAAAAGTCTACAAAGAACCACTTACCATGTTGGATCAGTTAAAACTGCTTAATAATGTAATGTTATGATTTTTTTTTTATTATTATTCAACACACTTTTAACATTCCACACTAATTATTGTAGTGTCCTAATTTTATATTTATAAACAATATCTGAATCTATTCGTTTTTTTGACGTCACAAACGTTTATATATTATTTGACAATACTTTTTTATATTTTTTAGGCTTTTAGTAAAATGCAATCATACTCATAATATAGCTTTGTAAAAGAATATTGAAAAAGATAAGCCACTGAGATTTAGCAAACGTTTGCGTAAGATACAAGTAAATTCCTAAAGGCGACATCTAGTGAACAATACTTAATTTATAAACATATTATTAACATTATATGGTATAATTTGTCAACATAAGCATCGCTGCTTTTTCGACTCAAGTTTTCTCCAACACCAATAAAATGTCATAATCCACCACGCTGGTCAAGAGCGGATGATGACACATGTCGTCGAAAGATTTATTTTTTTAGAACATGCAGGTTTCGTCACAGTAGCTGCCTTAACCACGAAAACTATCGGTGATGGAAAACTTGTAAATATTTAGCAAATTAAGACATGCTGGTGTGATTTGAATCCACAAGTATTTAACTCCATGAACTATAAACCAAAACTGAACCACGTATTAAATACACTTTGCTTAAAAATCACCTGTTTTTTATTCGTACAAGTCTTTATAAAATGTTTGGAATGCGACAAAAAACCAAAATACTATGAAACAATGAAAACATTTTGAGAAATTGATATCATAAACACGGAAACTCAGAAATAATTTACACACGAAGAAAATAAAGCGCGATTAAACAAAAATCCGGAGCCAAATTAATTAATCCACATAAATTCGGACTAGAAGAAAATGGAAAACAAGGCACCTACAAATAATAAACGGTCTACTAGTTAACTCCCTAAAATTCGGGTAAACGCTAGTCGTTTGTCACGGCTGGCAATTATATCGTTATTTATACACCAGGGTGGCGATGCAAGGAGATTTATTTACCCGAAACTGATATCAATAATTTACAGGAACAATGGATACGAAATATGGTATCGAATGAAGACTTTTAATGGATTAACAGCCATGTAAATGTAGCTGTGTGTTGATTAAGAATTATGATTTATTTATGATACGTTAAAATGTCTCCACAAAGAATATGTGATAAGACTCTTTATAAGAAAGAATCTGACGAAACATCATCAATGTTTCTAATATTGCCCGTTGTAATTTTTGCTGATACTACGAAAATATTGATTACATTGATACTAGTTCATTCCGCTCATTTACATATACTCACTTTTACACTTACTACAAGCAACACTGAGTGCAGGCGCACGTCTGACGTGCCGTACCTAGCACTAAAATAAGTGGTTCTTTTATTATTTTGTATATTTACATTAGTCCGCCATCTCACCTGAGATTAAGCGTTGCTGCGGTTTACGATGGAGCGTGCTTACTTAGAAGACACCGATTCACTCTCGATTTAAAGACACCAAGATTGTAACCATCAAGAAAACCCACAGTCTTGACGCTCTTATCACAAATGTAGAGTGAGACGTCTTCGTTCGAGTCTTTGGAACGTCAACCATAAAACGATGGTGCTTTTGCGAAATACGAGCATTCCGATAAAAAGAACAAGTTACGGATACCGCCTCTACTGTAAAAAAATAAATATCAGGGTCACTATTCTGCTGAGAGAGTGTTATATCTATTGTATAGATATGTCACCGTTTAATTCATACTCATACTCATACTCATACTCATTTATTACATACTATCCGTACATGTCAGTAAATTAATATAATAGTAATTGTATAGTGAAAACATAGGTACTAATAATAGAAGTTCAAATTACACACTTAATAATTAAAATTACAAAATGTCATACAACTTAAAAATTCATATTTTACACTCAATATATTAAATTAACTATTACATAATGTCAAAAATCAGATTGATTACTAAAGTTTAAATTAAATTTGTCAGAAATTGTATATATGTATAATATAGCTAAGTGCTATTACGTAATTTCTTTTAGCGTCATGAATTCGTTATCAATGTCATAAAAGCTTGTTTGATAAGCCAGCGTTTTAGCCTTGTTTTAAAATTTTAGAATTAGGTGCCTCAACGACGTCAACGGGCAGTCGGTTGTATACCATCGTTCCCATGACATGAGTCAACCTCGCGGACTTCTCAAGCGATCGCGGAACGCATTTTAACCTGTGTCTGTAGCGTGTGGGCCGCTGCCGTGCCCTGTGGAGGGTTTCTCCCACTTTTTCATAAGACTCGAGGTTCGAGTACATATAGAGTGCTACTTGCATAATAACGATAGATGGCAGAGTAAGGACCCCGAGCGATGTAAAGTATGGTCTGGCCGATCGATCTTCCGGTATGCGTGCTATAGCGCGGATGGCTCTTTTGGCACACAAATGCGCGTCGCCACTCTGCCCCCTGCCCCACAGCTCCGCACCGTACTGAAGCACCGCGTGCACTGATGCGAAATAACAGGCACGGACCGCTTCCGTCGGCAGGAACCTGGCCAGGCGGCGCAAAGCGAAGCAAGCGCCGCTCAATTTTCCACACACCTTATCGATGTGTGCCTCCCACGTGAGGCCACTGTCGAGCTCGAATCCGAGAAAAGTGGTCTTATCCACCTGCTGAATTCTCGTGTTTTCAGCGTACACCGCGAGAGAGGCTGTCGACGTCCCGACAGGTCAAATCGCAGGTAGTGCGTCTTGGTGGAGTTCAGCACCAGACCGTTGTTCCCGAACCACCGATAGAACTGCGCCACGACAGTGCCCAATTTCCCCTCCAGCTCCTCGCCAGACCGAGCCGTCACCACAGCCGCAACATCGTCTGCGTACATGAGTACCTCAGCTTCAGCAATGGCTGCGGGTAGGTCATTTAGTAGGAGCGAGAATAGAATGTTGGACACTGCCGAACCTTGAGCTACGCCCATTGTGGTAGTTAGGGGGTCCGATTTCAGCTGTCCACCATCGCTAACTACGACCTGTGATCTATCCGTAGAAGGTCAGCCAATAGAGCTAGTGTTTTGCCGCGAACACCATAATGGATCAGCTTCAGGCTTAATATTTCGTGGTCTGCGACATCAAATGCTTTGGAGAGGTCGCAGCACAGCACCGCTACCTGTAGCTTCCCCTCCCGTGCCCCCACTACGCGACGTACCACTTCCCTCGCCAGCGACGTAGTCGACCTCCCCTCTCGATAGGCGTACTGTCTGTCGGACATCGCCTGGATTTCCGACAAGTGTTCTATCAACCGCGTGCTCAAACCGTTCTCCAGCACCTTTGCGAATGCCGGAATAATTGATACGGGCCGGTAGTTATCCATAATTTGGCGCTTACCTTTCCCTTTATAAATTGGAGTGATTTTACTTATTTTCAGTATTTTTGGATAAGTTCCCTCTCTGATACATAAATTAAATAAGTCGGCCAACACATGCGCAATGGATTTAGCCGTCATGTTTAACAATTCCATAGACAATCCATACGCGTCCTTCGATGGCTTAGGAGGTATCCGTTTGGTGATTATTTCTAGCACCTCGTCTGCCGTGAAGCTACGTAGCCGCAGCGAGCGGTCGGCGGGCGCGCCGGCCGCGCGCAGCGCAGCCCCCGCCCGGCGCGGGTCGGCGCGCGGCGCGCCGCACGCCGCGGCGGCTCCCGTGAACCGGGCGCACATCGCGTTCACCAATACCGTTTTATTAAGAAACTGATCACCCGCCGAATCCCTGACGACGTCCGTGAAATCCAAATTACATAAGTTTGTTTACCGGTTTGTTCGTTAACTATTTTCCACATAGTTTTCGTCTTATTTTGCAGTTAAGTATTTTATTCGAAAAATAATTACATTTAGTGGTCCTTAATACATTTTCATAAATAATATTTAATTCATTCGTAAAGCGTTTGATTACTGTGTCATTATTAGTGCATTTGTCGCATAATTCGACCATGTCAAGTAAAAGAAATCTAAGATATTTTATGTCATTAGTCACCCAAGAGGATCGTCCATTTAAATCATTTACGCGTTTAGATGGAAAACAAGCTTCCAGCTTATTAACGAAAATATTGATAACGGACCTAGCCAGGGTGTCCGCGGGCGCATCGCGTTCAAATAATTGCTTCCAGTCCACGCTATTAATAGCGCATGTAAAATTTCTACGGTTTATTTCGGAGTAATTTCTACGGTATATAGGTATCGATTCTATGTAATGTGACATAGGCTGTAGCACCTCAAATCTGACAGCTAAATGATCGCTCAGAAGCGTATTGACCGGCGCGACGGTCACCGTATCCGATGAGAGATTGCTATACACATGGTCAATGCTCGTGGCGCTCTGCGGCGTCACTCGGGTTGGGAAGTCTACGAAGTTCACCAGGCCGTGGGACGACAGTAGATCAAGCTGTTTTTTTCTGAATGGACATCACCTAAAGTATCCAGATTGAAGTCACCTACAATAACACATTTCAATTCAAGTTCGCTGACCTTATCAAACAAGCGCTCCAAATATGACAGAAACATGGCCGTACTCACGAGTCCTGTCCTGTAAACACACACCACAGTTATGTGATGATCGATCAGGTCAACTGCGGAGATCTCGCAGTACAATGGCGTGCCTAAACTTATGAGTTCTAAATTTTCCACCATTTTTAGACCATCTTTGACATAAATACATGATCCGCCGTGCTTGTTCTCGTCTCTGCAGTAGCTCGATCCTAATTTGTATCCGTCGATCCTAACTTGTTTTAGTTTATTTCCACTCAACCAATGCTCCGTCACAGCCAACAGATCGCATGCTAACGTACTCTCTAACAACACCTGAAGTTTTGACGTTTTCTGGTCGATGGAACGTACATTTTGTAAGCAAACTACGAGTCTGTTGGCTGCAGGCGCGGGCGCCCTGCGCCGCGGCCGCTCGCCGTCAGACTGCGGCGAGTGCGGCGGCGGCGGCCGGCGCGCGCGCTGACTCATAGCTCTCACCTGTTGCGCTGCCCCGGTCGATGCGGGGCCTACTGCGAAACCACTCCGAAATCATAACTCGCGGTGGCCAAGCGGATGGATTATAGACTTGACTATAAATGCTTTCAGGGCAGCCGATGAGGAACGCCGAATGTCTTGTAGATTTAATATCTCGTTTTCCACAACGTACTCTTCGCACTTTTGATTTTATTTAAATAATTGCGTACATTTTCAACTGTCGTCTCTGGGCGTAATGACCATGCCGTCATCCACTTCAAACGCTCTATAGTCTGAAGCTCCGTGTCATTCATACCAGCACCGGCAAGAGCGACAATCTTGCGTCTCGGTATTTTTTACGGCTGACCGTCTGCCATCCGTCATTTTTACTTCTTCAACCTCACTCAGGTTAGTTCCCCTTACGTGTAATTCGCTTTGTTTAGCTTTATGAATCGTCGGATTTACGACAGTGTCGTTATTTGTTTTTTTCGCAGTAGCCCCTTTACCAACCGGGGTCGTGCTTGTCATTGGCTCAAATTCGCTTCGACTCACTTCGGCAGCTGTCGGTTTCACGTTGACAGGTGTCGCAGTCCGCGCAGTGTTATTGGTCTTCTTCGTGGTCGGCGGCGCACCATTCGTCGTTGCGGCGGCCGCAGCAGCCGCTTGTGCGGTGAGTCGTGCTTGCCGTATTGGTCGCTGCGACGTTGTCGCTGAAAATTAACTAATTAAAATCACCCTCAGTTTACAATCTAACGCAAGAGATTGCAGACCCACGGTACGTAAGGTAAGATTAGTATAAAATCTAACGTTGTTAAAAAGTATTTTAACTGTTTTTACAGTTTTAAGGTGCAACACTGATAAGTAGCGGTTACCATAAACTATTAGTTTTTCGAGCTGCTTGTTTGCATGGAAAAGCGTTGAAAAATGTAAGCAAGATAGAAATTATAATTTATGCCTATACCGCCCAACAATAAGATTGAAAGATGCAAATGCAGCAAAAACCGCGGTACTTTCAACGTATGTATTAACACCTGATTCATTTTGTCGCGTCGAGAAATAGTTTATAAAAGATAACGCAGAAAAGTCTACTAAGCCGTAAGAATCGAGACAAATTTTTGAAGTTTTGCCAAGTCTAAAAATAGAGAAAAGTCTCCTACCACGCATTAGTTTCAAAATTAACACATTAAGTTAAACTCAATAACTAATGTACTCTATTTCTGGTAGGTACTTATTACACACCTGAGATAACCAACCTTCACAAAGACAAACAAAACCGACCAAAACCTGAACAAGATAATAAGAATTTTGTTTAAAAAAGTTTAGTCCGGGGAATTGTAGCGCGAAACTCGTGGCATCGTAAAATTGGTGCGGGCCGCGACTGTGGGCGGTTGGGCGGCGCTGCAGTTACCAACTTTGGTAACTTTTACGGCAACTGTACTCTGTGTTTAGCAGAGCGGGTATACAATACACAACATGTTTTAGAATTTAGAACAATGTACCCGAATATTAAAAAAAATATTATAAAAACAAATGTACACATTAATGTTTAGTTATAATTTAAAATATATAAAGCATAAAGGAAATCAATTAAATGCATACAAATGTTTGAAATAATGAAACATTTGCTAAAAATCAAGTCAAAAAACTTATCAGACATCAACAAATTTGAGCATGATGCTAGCTTGTTAGATTGTGCTTTTGTAGTGGAACATTCAGCGAACATTTTCAACTATAATTAATTAATGTTATTAAAAAAACACTAATATTAAATATATAATTAAAATAATCACACATCAAACAGAAATCACTTGGTGGAAATCATACTAATTTCGACTAATTTTTTTATGACGTAAACTGACATTCTTTTTGAGGGTTTCATTTTTTTTTTTAAATAAAGAGTGACGAGACGATCAGGACATGTGCCTGATGGTAAGCAACATGCCTGACACATAACAGCACAGTGACACGCAGCTATTGGAACATGAAGAGTCCAAATTATTACCTAGCACTGCACTGCGCTCGTCACCCAGAGATCTAAGATCTTGATAGTGTTATTGATTGATTGAGGTTTTGACGGTATTGTAAAATTTTGGTCCGGTGCACTAAATCCTATCTGCAATTTAGATAATTTATCTAAGGGTTTGTTTGTTTGTCATCACCACTGACTTTAATGGTATAGGAAAATCGTGAGAAAATTTACAACTAATTAATTTTTACCAATGTAAAAGATGATTTCAATATATAATGTGATCATTCCAATTATATTTGTTTCATCTTTTATTAAAAGTAAATTAATTATAGCTGATAATGTTCGCTAAATGTTTTATTTTTATAGTGACGTGGCGGGACCAACAGCCTAGTGTTAAGCGGCTATTGGAGCATGAAGAGTCCAAATTATTACTTAGGACTGTACTGCCTTTTCTGGAAATATTGCCCCTTCAAACCGGAACACAACGATGTTTGCACATTACTGCTGGGTAGTAGAATAAAAGCAAAGGTTTGGTACTTCCCCAGGCGGGCTCTACAAAGAGTTCTACAATAAGATTTATCTACAAAAGCGCAAAGTAACAAGCAAATACAGATCCTCGTGGTCATATTTGTATAAACTTGTATAAAATACTTTCGTGTACTGAATAGACCGTCTTTCAAACCCTCTCCTGTCCTATATACTCGCTTCGAGAGAAGCTACAGAACACTTGACGGTTAATTTTCCTGTTCCCGTCCCACGGAACCCTCATTAAGCTGGATACATTGAAGGCTGACCCAGTTTTGATGTCGTTGTGAATAAGTGCTAGTAATGAGACATTATGCATTTCGTTTTATGATTAAGAGATATTAATCATCGTTTAAAAAAAAGTTGTGATGATGATTTTTGCAGAGTCCGCCTGTGGAAGTTTCACATCTTTGCTAGTTGTTCTTTTGCTAGGCAGTGGTGTGCAAACATGTATTCCAGTTGCCTTGAAGGGCAATGTTTCTAGACAAATTGCTGGGCATAGAGATTTATAACTTTGAATCTTTGGGTGACAAGCGCAGTACAGTGCTAAGTCGTAATGCAAACGTGACTGTGTTTTGGTTTTGAGGGCAAAATTTCCAGAAATATTCCAAAAAATAGAAATAAATCATAAGATAACGAGTGCAGTACAGTGATTAGATTGTATATTTTGATATGTGCAAATAACTGCGTCGCACTGAGCTGTTATGGGTAAGCTTACCATCAAGTCATCTCATGTCTCATCCCATTACTTTACATAATAAAATAACTTTTCGAATCCAACTTGTAGTACTTTAGCTGAGTGCATTGAAAAAAAATACAACAATTCACGCAAAAATACAACAATTCCTTTTACGTTTTACATTATAACAAATAGCTTAGGCGGGAAGTTGGGCGGTCATGAAATAATCGATCCAGGTTCAAGATCAGAAAGCTCCTCTTTTTTTATGATCCCTATCTCTTTGAGAAAATTTATTAAAGCTCTTCATTTGTATAACACACATATCTGTTCTAAGTACACTCAGTGTTTAAAACGAGCAAAGCTCGGTCACTCGTGTGGTTAATTCTTCTTCGTGTCCGTAATATTATCCCTCCTACAATAATTACTCTCTTAACAACTTTTATAAAGGTTTGGACTTTGCTTTTTTTAAATATTTATTACACAAGTAATTAAATTTGCTACTAAAACGAACTAACAACTTTAAAAATGTAAACATATAATATTTACATTTTCAAAAAATGTAAACATAAATTTACATTTTCAAAGTTGTTAGTCTGTCTGTCAATCAAACAGTTAATGAGTCACTCTGGACAAAGATATACATACATAGAGCTCCGTAGATCTACAAGACTTTAATAACCCAAAGTTACAAACTGATCTTTGTACAACACTCAGAAGGGTAATGGAAGGGTCCATAAAATATCCCTTACAAATGCTGCAAGGTCATTAACCTTTATTTTATGGCAGCTCTCACTAAAACACTACTTTGGTGCGTAACTTACCTGAGTCTTACTTAGTCTTGGACTACTTTGTTGTTTGCATTCCTTGGAACAAAGATATTTGGCAAAGTTTGAAATGTTGTATGTTATATGTTTGTTTTCTTTTGTTCTCAGTCTGTAGTGCCTTATGCTCTTCTTTTCATCGATCTTTAATTTATACATACATATTTGCACGAATCACATCTGAATTATTTAATTCAATAAAAAAAATCAGATGTGATTCGTGCAAACAGTTCTGTAATTAGTGTTATGTAATTTTTATTGCAATTTATTCAGATGTGATTCGTGCAAACAGTTCTGTAATTAGTGTATGTAATTTTTATTGCAATTTATTCAGATGTGATTCGTGCAAACAGTTCTGTAATTAGTGTTATGTAATTTTTATTGCAATTTATTCAGATGTGATTCGTGCAAACAGTTCTGTAATTAGTGTTATGTAATTTTTATTGCAATTTATTCAGATGTGATTCGTGCAAACGGTTCTGTAATTAGTGTTATTTTTTTTATTGCAATTTATTAAGATGTGATTCGTGCAAACAGGTCTGTAATTAGTGTTATGTAATTTTTATTGCAATTTATTCAGATGTGATTAGTGCAAACGGTTCTGTAATTAGTGTTATGTAACTTTTATTGCAATTTATTATTGTATTTTTATTTGAAAAATCTTTGCAGTGGTAGGACTCTTTGCAGATTAGAACCACATCTTTACCAGTTATTCTATTGCAAATAAATAATGTCATATATTATTATCACAATGAATTGAAATGAAATATATTTATTTGCTTAGAACATCACAAAAAACATTTCATACAGACGTAATTGTTATTTTGTGTTCATCCATGTAGAATGTTCCTGTTTGAAGGGCAATTTTTCAAGTTTTAACTATGACAGTGCAAACAGATAAATCATCTTATATCTCGGGATGACCAACGCAGTGCAGTGTTAGGTAACGATTAAAATTTAGACTCTTCATGTTCCAATAGCTGCGTGACACCGTGATATAATGTGCAGGCGTGTTGGTTACCATCAGGCACATGTCCTACTTATTCTATCACTCTTCACTATAAATAAAACATATATTGAAAATAGCACAGGGTCGGCAGAGTTATTTTGCTGCGCAATCGAACTGAAAAAAATGTGAGACAAAAACCGTAAGAAAAATATATAACGGAAGTGACGCATTAATAAAATGCTCGTGATGATTGTACCATGTTAAATTTCAGATGATTGTACTATGGATAATAAAATTAAGCACTTGTTTTGAAAATTACGTTGCCTCTATCCGAAGGGAAATGGTTTCTGCTTGGTATCCCATGGCAGGAAAGCATTCCATCTTTTAATTTTTATGGATGTCATATAGTAAACTATTTCATAATTTACGTTTTATAGAACGTAACTTCACTGTAGTAAGAACATTTAAATTATAGAACGCGTTGCTTGAGTCGCTATTTTCTGAGGTATATGTATAATTTGTTGTGTTTGCAAATAGACAATGAATCGTGTTCTGGGTAGCGCGCACTCAATTCTATACTTACTGAATATAAAAGCGGTGGTCAAGCACAAACTTATTATTTATAAAAAAAAAACGATCTGCACATTGAAGATATTTACATTTGAAAACATACGAAACCTGGAATAGATATGGAAGTATTATAGTTCACGAAAACAATTCAAATTGTTGCTACAAAACTGAACACGAAACTAGAATCAGTTTTCCCCAAAACCCGAAACATTTTCACCGGGGTTCCCCGGCAGCTGGGACGTAGCCCCTGTAGTTGTCGCCGTAATAATATAAAAAAAGTCGAGATAAAAAAAGGAAGGAAAATTGTTATCATAAGACGACGCTCTGCGAAGGTGGGTTTGGTCGGCGTTGAGCAAAACAGAAACATTTCTATAACTTTATTCGAAAAACGATTCAACATTTCACTTTCTTATGTTTATAAGATAAAATTTATTTAAAATAATAGAGTAAGGAATAGAATTTAATAAATATCTATTCAAATGTTTTGGTAGAATTCACGAAAAAAAAATATTTCTAAGTGCTGTTCAGTATATAATTTCTAAGTAAATTGTGATTAATAACATAAATCAATAAATATTGGTGGACAAGGCACACACAACACCATCTGACCCCAAACTAAGCAATTATGTGATATTATAAGCTTTAAGACGAGTTAAAATTTCAACTCGATCCTTTAAGTTTTTAGTATGTTATTCAGCAACAAACATTTAACTTTTAACAATTAAACTATTAGTAGGTTTTGTTTTAACCAGGATATGTGACGTAATTGTCTATTGGTAACCCCTTTTCAAAAACAATTTAAAAAATCTAAAGACCGCATTTTAATTACTTAATGTGACCCAAATACAAAGCAAATTGGTTAGGGATTTTTGAATTGTATGACGTACCAGAAAAATAAACTTTTGTGTTTTCATTGATAGACATGTTGTTTTTATCAGACCATTTGACTTGATTTTTCGAGATGCGGTCTACGGTGGAGCGTGCTTACCTAGAATAAGCGTAATAAAAATGATATCTTGCCCTGTAGACACCGAAATTGTAACCACCAGGAAAACGCACTCAGACAACGTCTTCGTTGGAGTCTTTGGAACTTTAACTAGCATAGGGTTTTAAAAAAAAAGAGACGTGTGGCACTCGGGGACTGCCGCGGTAAAGCTATTGCAACATTATATCTATAAGAACGTATATAACACAGCTTGCTATACAAATATAGTCTGTAAGTCGTAGTAACAATACGATTTAAAGTCGAATGGCCTGGTGGGTGGCAGGTTTTTTCGTTGCGGTTTTATGTCTTCCATCTCTCTCCTTCTTAGCGCTTTCTCACAAAAATGTTTGATTCGGTGTCCGCGCTCAAGACCCGCGATAAAAGCTATGCAATAGCTTAAAAAAATATTTTGTTTTATTCTTTTTCTTTAAAAAAGACAGTTATGATTCAATTAGACAATATTCTGATATAATTTAAATAACTTCGTATTTTTTCAAACAAAAAGATATAGTTACTTATTCAATTATAAACCTAAATTATTCAATGATAAAAAAATGATTTTTTGATGACAACTTGATTTATTTTTCAAATTCTAATAAAAAAAAAGTACCTATAACGTTTTACTTTATAAATAAGCTAAAGTTTCTGACCCAAAATAAATCATATCAAACTTCTTGGCTCCATCTGAGCTAAACCTGTCTCAAGTAAGTTGTGTTCTTCAACTGATAAAATGCAAATTCGCAAAGATTCTTCTCAAGTTTTCTTATTACTTGCGCTAATAAACGATTCTGGGGGCTCCGGGATTTTTTATTCTAAGTGCTGGTAACCGCGGGTAGGTGCGAAGGACCGGCAATAATTGTGATTGTACTTGTGAGGACTGGAGAAAGGTAGCAAGGGAGGGCTTAAGATTAAGTACTGTTTTTTGTAATATAGAGTAAATTATGTAAGAACAAGTTACGCATCTGTCGACGACAGAACAGTACCACCTTGCCAATTAAACGAGCTTGAATGGCTGCCCTGCACTGCGTTCGTCACCTTAAAAATAAGATTTATTTATCACTTTATTTATTTCATTTGAAAACATTGGCTTACAACTCGGAACATAATGGTATTTGCACATAACTTTTCGGTTGTAGAATAAGTGCCAAAATTGAGTTCTTTGCCATCCAGCTTCAGTATTGCTCGTCCTGTCAACTAGTGCTATGTAAAATGAAATACCGCTAGCGTTTCGCAATAATCTTTGACGGTCTACTAAAAATATGTACGAAATGAAAATTAGAGTTATTAACAAACATAGTCTTGAAATTAATTTGTCATAAATAAATAAATATTTAGTCTGCCTAAACAGTCTTGATGATTCCCAGGCTAGAGACAGCCAACGCCTAAATTTACGATTACACTATTTAATTCAGATAATTTAAACAAAACTAAAAAATATTTATTTTAATGCAAGATTTGTGTTGTTAATCATACTGGTAATTAATAATAAATCGAAATTTCAAATGATTACTTCAAAAAGTTAACTAAAAGTAAATAAACGCTCAATCGTTCAGAAAGCATCAAATTTAACAACCAATTAGCTGCCCCATTCTCGGAAACGCTCGACAAACCGTCACACGGTGGAGTTGCATCAAAAACCGAAATTATTTAACAGTTTAAATTTTAATGAGCGTCATAAACCACTCTCGTTAGGCTTACAGGGGTGCGGAGGGGTGGGGTGGGGCGAAGGGGTGTGGAAGGGTTTCCGCTCCAGTTATCGTGTGAAAACTTTCACCCAATCCGATTTACCTGAGTTAATTACGTTTTCTACTATTAAGGCTTAGTGTGAAGACGACATGGATTGGTTTATTGATGGAAATTGATGTAATAAAATAGATTTAGCTAATATTATTCAAAATTTGTATTAAATTATGGAGTTCCTGATATATGATATAATATATCTTTCGAGAATAAATATTTAAGTTTCAGTTGCGAACGATGACTTTATGACTATATGAAGATATGAAAGAACTGAGTCAGTTTTCATATAAATACACACGCCCATATTTCTGTTGACAACAAAAATTCTGAATTACAAATTCAGAAGATATCAGGTTCATATCAGATTTGGCTTGGCAGGGAAATAAACACGAGTAGTGAAGGTACGACTGTTGATGTACGTCGAAAAGGGACCCCTTAAACCTACACCCGTGTCACAATTCTCGGGATCTACTTGGGCTTTCTCTCTCTGCCACACGATGGATCCGGCACCCGCACCGTGAAGCCATGGAATGCTAAGAAGTTCGTCTCTCTTGTTAGAATTTTATGTTAGAAAATAATTTTATAATTAGGCCATTACTTGATGAATCAATAAAAGAAGAGGGCTTCAAATAAGTTGTACAGTTCATAGGAAATGTTTTAGATATTTTTGCAGTAAAAACTTATTTCGCGCTTATTTTAAGATGCCAAAAACATTTAAACTCACGACCATACGATCATGACGATAAATTACTCTCAGCGATAGTGCTATACGTACAAATTTTATATAAGTAAATAAGTCTTAAAGTTTCCACTTCTGTCGGCATTTTTGCAATGCCACGGTTTTTTCCTAGCTTAACTACTAAAAATAATTTAAAGTAAAACAAAAACATAACTTCGCTTAAAAAAATGTAAGAAACATTTCTTTTCAAATTCTGTGGAAAAATATTCATCTTCCAGTAAATTGGACATAACATACCAAATTTTTCTTCACAAATTGTTTTCTAACGAAACACTGGAACATATTTGTCGGAATCATCGTCCCAATCTTCACTGCTTACAATGTCATAATGAAACAAAACGCGACAGACAATTTCGCGACTGGCATATCTTGAGAAATTCGCGCATTTTGTAATATTTCAGAATTACGAGGCCAATTTCCGTTTTCCCGACTAATCTTCGAGTCGTGCGTGAAATATCAGAAGTGGGATCGTGAAGTTGTCGCGATCTTGCCCGATCCGGATTACACCGGTTGAGACGTGTCAATTATCGAGCGTTACGAATTCATTACGGGGCTTGGAAGTTGGCAAGTGCCTTGAGAATAGGCCCTTTTGTTCGAAGTGTTTTTGTTTGTTGTTGGGAAAGAAGTTACAGTTCAATTCAATATTTTACATTTCAGCATATAGCCAACATAAGTCGGTAGTAATTGATTGAAATAAATAAATAAACATGGCGTTTATAATATTCTAGCAGCTCTTCGCAAGTTTATCCACGTAATCTTTGCGATGGATCTTATGTCGTCAACCCAAGTGGTTGATGACATAAGAGTCTGCCAAGCTCATCGCCGATTGGTAGCCACTCTGTCTCCTGCCTTCCTTTACTCCACTCTGATTTCACGGCATCTGGCATAGGCATCAAATTCACGTCACTGAGCTCGATCGACAGCACCTGTCATCTACATTTCCCCACCACTTCACACAGATCTTCACTCCACCTGGCCACAGCGTCTCACACTGCGCTTGCCTAGGCACGGTCTTCACTAAAAAAATCATCTACAATAGCGGTTATCGGTTTTTCTGCTAATGTTGTCGGATCATCACCATTTAAGCTTATCAATCTTTCTAGCCCTTCTTGTTAAATGTTCTTAATGATACAATTAAAACTAGCCATATCCTACAATGGAAAATTAATTCCCCCATATTTTAAGACTAAGGTGTGAGAGCCGTGTTGTGGTTTCTTAATGTTGCGACTGTTTTATCGTTCTCATTATGCCCCTAGTGCGAATTAATTTAGCAGGAATCTTAGGATATTGTACCCGAGATATATTGCAGGGTCTTAATTGAAAGTCGAAGCGATAAAATTTTCATTACAATGTTGAGAGGGGAGTTATGCGTGCTTTCAAAGTACGAGAATGGGCTGGAAGCCTAATTTGCACATACCTTGTAGACATGGATCTGTGTATTCTGGGGGATGAAGTCAAGGTTTATGACGTAAAACGCACGATGAGGGGAACGCGTTTAATTCTTCATTTTGAACATCTCCTTTACAATGTCGTTTTTTTTTCTCAGATAGAGTAACAGGACGTTCAAGACATTTCTGCACTTGCTAACTCAGACACAATATTCTAATTACAACGTTACCATCAATATTTAGCCTGTAATAATGTAGTGGTAGGACTCTTGGCAGAGTCCGCCTGGGGAGTACCACACCTTTGCCAGGTATTCTACCGCCAAGCAGTATTGTGCAAACATTACTGTGTTCCGGTTTGAAGGGCAAAATTTTCAGAGAAATTACAGGGCTTAGATCTCTGGGTGACGAGCGCAGTGCAGTGCTAGGTAATTATTTGGACTCTTCATGTTCCAATAGCTGCGTGTCGCTGTGCGTGTTATGTGTCAGGCATGTTGCTTACCATCAGGCACATGTCTTGATCGTCTCGTCACTCTTTATTTAAAATAAAAACTCCGCAATAATGTAAAGCATGACAAGCATTTAGAATAATGAAAAAGAATCGGTACAGTACTTTTTAAGTGTATTCGTTTCCTCTATGTAATATTAGTATTGATAAATTTGGAATCAAATGATCTTTCAAAGTTCAAACACACATAATTCACGAATAAGTATGGAATTCGAACGTACCAAAGAATATAGTCGCAAAGCGGCAACTCACTCAAAACGTACATTTATTACCTACGAGTACCGTTCACATTCAAAGAGTTCGGGAAATAAATCGCGATTGTCTGAAGGAATAGGCAAGGAATAGTGAAGGAACGATAAATTGGATAAAGCAGCAATATTGCCGTGCTCCGCCCGCGTAATAGGCAATTTTCGACATCCAATCTGGCACAATGGTGTTCTTTGCCTATTTAAATATTTCGGTTGGGAAGACGGACCGATATAAATGATTACCGATTTTAGTCTCTATTCTTTGACTTCTAAATACGGTTTTTGTGTGTGTAAAACAGTTATTAAAATCACGTACGCCATTCATACTTTTTTCATCGTAAGTACATAGGTCCACGTTTCACCACCAACTCACGAACAAGTTAACATAAATTGCATTGACTTGAAATTACAACACTACTCGTAGTGTGATTCGGTATATTCTAATTTACTTGATTCCCATATGGATAACATTGACCATTCTACGCGGACGAAGTCACATGTATATCCTATAAACTAACAAGCACAAAAATAACTTCATGAATATCGCTGTAAATGTTTGTCCCGGGTAGGAATTGAACCTAGATCTACGGGGGCAGGCAACCACCAAGCCACAAACCCTGCCACACGGCCAGGCACATGTAATAGTTTTTTTTTAAATAAGAATTGATGAGACGAGCAGGACATATACCTGATGTTAAGCAAAATGCCTGCCACATAACAGCACAGTGACATGCAGCTATTGGAACATGAAGAGTCCAAATCATTACCTTGCACTGCACCGCGCTCATCGCCCATAATAATATTATAATTTATGTAATAAGTAGGTACAAATATTTTTTACTTACCGGACCTACCTACTTTAATCAGAAATAGCCCCTCAGCCAACCCATTCCACAGCCTAGACATTCTCATTACGAAAATGGAGTCAAGCCTCGTTGTTCGAGTATTTGCTACATCAACCATGGACTAATGGCTCTTTATTGGGCTACAAGAAGTGTAATAGACAAAAGCTGCAAGGTGATATACTAAATTAGGCAGCTGCACACTCTCCGAAATATATCCTAGAAACTCACATAACAAATTCGCCACAAAGTTGTTAGCTTATCCATCGATTCAAGAGTTTGTTTATATTTACTTTTCGCACTTTTTCTCATTTCTTATTACACAAGCAGCAATGAAGCTCAGTAAATGCGCGGACTTGCACCAGTGCTAAACCATTCCAGAGCTAAACCATTCCAGTGCTAAACCATTCCAGTGCTAAATCCTCGTCTCTCGCCTCACGGTATTGTCTGAAATTAATTTTCCTGTTCCGCTGAGTGGATCTTTTATGAGATAGTGAGACAAGAGTGGGGATCCCAGCGCAAAAAACCGAAAGGGGGGCTGGTTATTAGATCTGCTATTTGCAGATTATTCTATTTGGTTAATTATTTGTTTCGGACTCGTCATGATGTTTGTGATTGTGTTATGTTTTGGTTTCGGTTCTTTGAATTTATTGTTAACTTGCTCACAAAATTATGCTTGTGTAACGAAATATATAGGTAAACATATTTTTTGCAAAAAAATTGTGATGGTTGTGAAATTGTAATGTAAAATTTTGGTATTAACAGTTACTTGGTTCTTACAAACTTACTATATATTTATGTAGTTATCTCTTATAATTAAGTATTAAGTCGTAATTCAGCTAACTAAGTAATTTTATAAAACAAAAAAATATTACACTACAAGCAGTAATGTGCAAACATTACTGTGTTCCGGGTTGAAGGGCAAATTCAGCTAATTAAGTAATTTTTAAAACAAAAAAATATTACATTGCATGCAGTAATGTGCAAACACTACTGTGTTCCGGGTCGAAAGGCAATGTTTCTAGAGAAATTACAGGGCTTAGAGATATAACATCTTAGATCTCTGGGTGACGAGCGCAGTGCAGTGCTAGGCAATGATTTTGACTCTTCATGTTCCAATAGCTGCATGTCACTGTGCTGTTATGTGGCAGGCATGTTGCTCACCATCAGGCACATGTCCTGCTCGTCTCGTCACTCTTAATTAAAAAAAAAACTTTTCGGACCTGCAATGGCAAGATGACGTTGCAACCGACGCTTGTGCAGCACCGATTGTATTTATCAGTTATCCAGCTTAAAGTACCAAGAAATACAGAACCTAAATGCCATTAGTTTTTAAGAAATATGCCGTTTTATATGATTAGATTACATGTTTATGTAATCCGCGCGACCACTGCAGGGCTTATTATCTGGAGTCCTATTAACATAATATACGAAAAAAGCCTGGAAGATGGTTGGATAAATAATTGTTACTCTTTTACGCAAAACACTACAGGAAGGATCTGGAGAAAATTTGGTATGTAGTTTGGAATAACATCTACGTTATGTTTTATCTCGGGAAAATAACGGTATTGGAAAATGCTGCTAGCGTGAATCATTCTTTCCCATTGTAAAAAGTTCCACTTACAAACTATAATATGTGCGCTTTTTAAAATACTGTACGAGTTTACAGATTTATTTAGTTAACTCTAAATCTAACTCTGTGCTGATACTTACTTCTATTAAAATATTTAACACCAAAAGTTCTAGCTAACTAATCACGTAAATGTTGTTATTTCTTTTACATATCAATACAATCTAAATATCATCCTAACGAAATTGTATAGTGACTCAACACTTTGTTCTTCCAATCCTCTACTTAATACCAAAAAAATAAAATAGCATACAAACTGGTAAACATCTATCTAATATTCTGAAACTTCTCATTTCAACTTATCATTCGTGACATTGATGCATTAGTAAATTGAAATAAAACTTCTTATTTTGATCCATATTCTTAAAATGCCTCTCTTGATATTGGAGTTGAATAGTGAAGAATAACCAATATCTTTCACTCGACCTTCTGGCGATTCGAGATCTTTCTAGATTTTTCTCGAAGTCTGTGCGTTATTTGAGAACGTTTCTCAAATATGTGGAGAATTATCTGACATTTTATGACATGCTTTTACTTTATGTGGGCGTATAGGACTCGGCCAATTTGGAGTATTTTTTGTAGACATGCTTTTAAGATAATTGTTGGTACCCACAGATGGGCCTAAAGGTTTTCTTTCCGAAGAAGAAATGCACGCCGTAATCTACCACCCTGAGTGTGCAGATGACATATGTTTTGAAAAATTGTCTTTCTTGAAATTAACGGGTTTCTCACGATACTTTCCGTCACCATTGAAACCGGTGATGTCAAGAAGCTTGTTGATCTACACTTTGGAAAATTAATCAGAAATGAAGGCAGGATTTGAATCCAAGACCTCACGGTTGCGTGACTTAGTTGATCGCGGTGTCAACACGTTTGGATTTTGATTTGTTAGTTAAAGTTAGGGTTGCCATCTCTAAAACGTGGCAACCAGGATAAGACTCATGAAACTCCGGATTTTACAGCCCAGAACCCGGACACGTCAACAGTTTTTAAAACATAATAATTAGTGTTATTAAAACTATTGAAAATGTTTTAAATCATCTTTTTATGTATTTTCAGGCCTTTAAAAACTTAATTTATAGACCGCAGGCCCGTGAACAAAATTTATGGGTCATCTGATACAGCAGGAGACCTATGTAGGATGATAGAAGGGTATAAAGTAATAAGATTGAGCACTATGCCGTCACTTGTAAGCTGTCCAACTGAGTGCTGTTGAAGAGGAGGGGAGGTTCTAAACCTCGATCATTTCTCGTTGTCGTATGATTTTTGTACGGCGTTGCGGAATAATAGATTAGAAGAGGTATTGAAACTATGAATATTATAAATTTTAAAATTCTTATTGTTAGTTTGTGAAAAAATTCATGATTTTTCGACGATTTACAGAGTAAGTTTGGTCATTTGATTATGTTTGGCTTTGGTTCCATACAGTTTCAATACCTCTTCTAATACATTATTTCGCAATGCCGTACAAAAATCATGCGACAAGGAGAAATGATCGAGGTTTAGAACCCCCTCTCTTCAACTGCACTCAGTTGGACAGCTTACAAGTGACGGCATAGTGCTCAATCTTATTACTTTATACCCTTCTATCATCCTACATAGGTCTCCTGCTGTATCAGATGACCCATACATTTTGTTCACGGGGCCTGCAGTCTATTAGTTATCTTTGGTGATCATTTCAGTAAGAATTTAGTGAGTCGGTTCATCGGTTAATCGCTGCGTGCAGGCCTAGTGCGTGAGTTAGGTGGCCAAACCTAAACTTTACTTAAACTTTAAACCCCGGACTACAAATGTAGTCCAGTCCGGATGCTCCCCGAACGCCCTCTAAACTAGGACAAATCCAGGGAAACCTGAACGGATGGCAACCCTAGTTAAAGTAAACTATATTTATGTTCTAAAATTACGGGTCAAGAGTTGAAATCATCCTACGTCCGGTTACGTACGTCTACGTTCGTGATAATAGAGGTAAGTAAGTAAATAAGTAATGTTGTAAACTCTTCATGTTCGTAGTACCTAGTTAGTTCATCTACGCTGTGGGGTTACAAGTATAGACAAGCATGCTACCATAATACATTAAAAATTCAAAAACATACATATTTTTTTCAATGAATTTGTTTGAGGCAATGTGCAATTTTTATATATATATATATTTTAAAATAAAGATTGACGAGACGATCAGGACATGTGCCTGATGGTAAGCAACATGCCTGACACATAACAGCACAGTGACACGCAGCTATTGGAACATGAAGAGTCCAAATAATTACCTAGCACTGCACTGCGCTCGTCACCCCGAGATCTAAGATCTTATATCTCTAAGCCCTGTAATTTATCTGGAAACATTGCCCTTCAAACATGTTGTAGTTTTATGTTTAAAGAATAAAAACAAAAATTAAGCCAAATGATTTAGTCAGGGTTTTAAACATTCTCAGGCGTGGAAATATGTTTTGCAAAAAATACATTGAAATTTAAATCGGATAGTGTTTACAACTAAAAAACATATATGCGGTCGAATTGAGAAACCTCCTTTTTGAAGTCGGTTAAAAATCCCTATCTCAATAAGAGATATCATTTTGGAGGGACTATATTTACCTGCTCAGTGATCTAAGTTGAGGTATTTATCCCGCTTCTCACCAGCCAGGACTGCTTCTCCGTGTAAGGATATAATAGGAAAACTATAAGATTTGTTTTCAGCTTCACTCAAATACTTACCTAATTTTTGCTACCAGTACTCTAAGTATCAGTTATTTTCCTTGTTCCGTTACTTTACTTTATAAAAAGAAATAGCCTAAAATGTTTAAAAACAAGCTGCTAGGAATTGATAGCCCGTCTTACAGGAAGCCAAAGATCCATTAGCTGAAATGAAAATCGTTTAACCGGAGCCCGCGGCCGCCCTCGCGCGAGCTCCACACACCAAATGTAATTGGCTTGATCTCTCGTTGGTATTGGGAATCCAGCTTATATGGATAGCGTGTGATAACTAATAAGAAAAAAACAGGTAATGACAAAAACATAGCTAGCTCAATTTAAAAATCACTTTAACTTTTAACTTAGGTACATTTTAATTCAGGAAATTAACTACCTTGTAATTCTACTAATAATATAAATGCGAATGTTTGGATGCTAAGATCTTTGGATGCTAAAATGTTTGGATGCTGAGATCTTTGGATGCTATGATGTTTGGATGCTAAGATGTTTGGATTCTAAGATGTTTGGATACTAAGATGTTTGGATGTTTGTTGATAAAACACGTCTCAACGAATTGGGATGAAATTTGGAACACAGATTACTACAAGATTACTTACAAGATTGTAGCTGTAAATACATACTTATTACTTAAACGATCACATTATTTTTTTTTGGACCAGCCCTATTTTTACTAACCGACTTCAAAAAAGAACGAAGTTCGCGACTCAGTATTATGTTTTTTTTTCTGTATGTACTCGTATACATGTCACGAGATAGATAACTTCTAATGAAATTTGGCCGAGTGTCTGGATTAAAATTGAAACTGAAGTTGGTTTTTGTTTTTAAGTAGAAAATAATTTATTATTATTAACCTGCTGAAAGACCTTGGCTTATCCAGAAGTGCAGTAAGTTCTATACTAGAACGAGTATCTAAAGCTAATAGTAGGCTCATATCAGATTTGGCTGGGCAGGGAGAGAAACGTGAGTAGTAAAGGTGAGCGTTGATGTGTCAGAAAGAGCCCCTTAAACCTACGCCCGAGTCACAAGTCTCGGGATCTACTCGGGTTTTCTGTCTCTGCCACACGATGGACCCAGCACCCACACGGTGAATCCATAGAATGCTAAGAAGATCGTCTCAACCTGCTGAAAGACCTTGGCTTGTCCAGAAGTGCAGTAAGTTCTATACTAGAACGAGTATCTAAAGCTGCACTAGTAGGCTCATATCAGATTTGGCTGGGCAGGGAGAGAAACGTGAGTAGTAAAGGTGAGTGTTAATGTGTCAGAAAGAGCCCCTTAAACCTACGCCCGAGTCACGAGTCTCAGAATCTACTCGGGATTTCTCTCTCTGCCACACGATGGACCCGGTACCCGTACGGTGAATCCATGGAATGCTAAGAAGATCATCTCATCTCACTCGTAATTAAATTATTCAAATACCATTTTAAATACGTGAAACGTGTGAGTTAATTCTTGTTCGTGTTTAAATATCAAATGAGTATTGAATGAGAATCTCTCTCTGTAGCGTTTTTTTGCGGCGGCGAAGGTGCCAAGAGTACAGGGGAAAACACTTAGACGCTTCTCTCTGAGGTGTTGAGGTTATGAATCGGAATCGTCTTGAATTTCGCTGTAAGATACTGGCAGAATTATTTTATTATATACTAACTTTGTGGAGTTTGAATTGTGTTACTCGTATTTTATGTTTTTTTTTTCAATGGATATTTATACCACGTAAATTATATTACTCAAGTTTAATGTGTTTTCTTTTCTTTTCGCATGAACATTTATACGATACGACGTATACGTTAATGAGTGCTTTACAAGAAAATAATTAAAAAGATCTGTTTATTTTCTGTAAAATAAGTTACAAGTAAGTAAGTAAGAGTAGTTTGTAAGTGTTCACGTGAAAATATGTAAGAAACTATTGAAACCAGAAAGTTAAAGTTAAAGTTTGAATTTAAAATAAATTTATAACAATCTAAAATATGCGGGTTCCAATTGAATCACTGTTTGCTGGGCACGGTTCCGATTGGTAGTGGGCTTGAACATCTTGATTATCTGTAGACCCACAGTGGTCTATAGATAATTCACAAATTACTTACACTAGTAAGTATTTAGTTGGGTAGGGTTGTAGTGTAGTTCTCATTGTATTTTAGTTTTGTTAATAAAGGCTCTGCCCACTCAAAACACTGTTATTTTTGTTGTCATTTGATGTTCAAAAACTATTATAAATCATATTTAAACACGTATTTGGTGTAAAATATAAGCAGAATTTATTAAGCACAAGACATGATATAAAAACATTTTTTCTTAACAAAAAAACCGAACAAAATGTCAGTCATTTCAATAAATTGGAGTCGGCCAGGATTAGCAATAAGGTTTTAACCCTCCAACACGCCCTCTTAATCCTGGAGGACTTCAAGCATATCTCGTACAAACGACAAGTGCTTACAGCTAGGCAGTGCCTTCGTGAGCACATCAGCAGTCATCTGCTCTGTTGGCATGTACATCAGTTCTAGCACCCTATTCTCAACAGCTTCACGAATTTAGTGATATCTAATGTCCACATGTTTTGTTCGCTTATGGAACACTGGGTTATTAGCCAGCTTCGTCGCAGACTGATTATCACTATACAGGGTTACAGTGTGACATTGACCTATCAACTCAGCAAGAACCGCACGGACGTATACCGCCTCTTTGGCAGCTTCAGACAAAGCTATATACTCCGCCTCGGTAGACGAAAGTGCGATACACGATTGCTTATAACAACCCCAGGAAATAACATTCCTACCTAGCTTATAAATATACCCCGTGTAAGATTTACGATCCGCCCCGTTAGCCCAATCAGCGTCAGTAAATCCATAAACATGAAATTTATCATGTTCATCACTTTTTCTGTACACAAGACCTAAATTCATTGTGCCTTTTAAATATCGCAATACACGTTTGGCCGCTGCAAAGTGTTCCGCTGTGTAGCAAGTATTAAACTGACTTAAGAAACATGTAGCAAATGAAATGTCAGGTCTTGAGGTCACAGCTATCTATACTTATAATAAAACTGTAACGGGTCGAATTCTGTACATTGAAGATATTTTGAAAAATTTTTTTTTGGAGCACTCCATAGTCGATACTGATGGCGAATCTGCATTTTTTTTCTTTCATGTCTGTCTGTCTGTCTGTCTGTCTGTCTGTCTGTCTGTCTTTCTGTATAGGGATCACGCATCACGCCGAAACTACTGATTCGATTCAGCTGAAACTTGGCATGATTTTAGTTTAAACTAAGGAGATTGCTGTAGGCTACTTTTGATCCCCAAATTCTGATCGGTTTTCTTGCGGGAGGGGGTGAAAGTCAGAATGTGTATTTGGTTGTAACTCATGTTTGCGTTGTTTAATTTCATTAATTCTTTTTTTGTTAGAAAGAACACATTTTTTATATTGTCCCATCAAAATTTGAACATTATCGGTTAGGTGGTTCGGAAATTACACAAACATTAAATAATAACGACACGCACGGCGCGTTCGGTACATACTAACTTCTAAGTATTCTGTGTATCACAGACGATCCACAGAATATCTAGATTCTAGATTCAAGAAGTGCCCACGTGATCGCGTCGCGTCGTCTTGAATGACAAAATAATTGTCAAAAATATATTTTTGTGTGGAAAAGGAGGAGGATGAATATCCTCCTTTAAACAAGGAGAATGTTCTCAATCGGGTTGCATGTTTTTATTTGGTTTTATTTTACGATAACTCCGGTAATTGTAAGTTGATTTTGGTAATTCTTTTTTGTTTCGTAGAAAATACTTCAGAGGTGATCTTATATATCGAAAACAGGGAGGTAGTTTTTCAAATATCAACAAAAAACAAATATCAGCTTAGATTTATCTGTATTTAGTTAGTCGAACGACAGAATTAAATTACCTGTCATAGAAGTAAATTTTTGTTCTTTTGGAGAAAACATATCAGCATAATAAGTAGCAGCATAAACAACCCATTAAATGTTCCCACTGCTGGACGTCGGGGCCTTCTCTCGCAAGAGAGAGACAAGGCTATAATCCACCACGCTGACCCAGTGTCGGTTGGTGGATAACATATGACTTAGAACTTAGATTCTAGGTACATTTCGGTTTCCTCACGATATTTTCCTTCACCGTTTAATTACCGGCATTACGAACATGACTCAGAAAAGATACTGGTGCGCGTGGTTTTGAACCCTGGGTCTCCGGATCGACAGTCTGCGTTCTCCCGACTAAGTCAGCTGTAGCTTACTAGACCAGCCGTAACTTAACGTATTATTTCAATCCAAATACTGTTTAAAATTTAAAGGTAGTGTTCAACAAGCTTCGGTAACCGAAGCAGACCGTTGTTAGGGTTCCGTACCTGACTTCGCTGTCCGTCCATCCTTCCGTCTGTCACCAGACTGTATCTCAAGAACGGTGATAGCTAGACAGTTGAAATTTTCACAGACGATGTATTTCTATTGCCGCTTTAACAAAAAATACTAAAACTAAAATAAATATTTAAGAGGGGCTTATTTCCATACAAACTTGACTTTTTTACCGTTTCTTGCTCGATACTAATAACGTACCTGTCACAGGTTGACGCTTTCACTATTCACATAATATTAAGTTTTATGTTCTCTTTAAATGTAAGTAATTAAAATAAAATAAATTTTTAAGGCTCCCATAATTGTATGGGATTTTTAAAATCATTTTATTTGCTAATGGTTCAGAACCCTTCGCGCGCGAGTCCCACCGACATTTGACCGGTTTTATTTTTTCAAAAATTTTGTAATATCCTATCCTTTCCTAATATTATATAAATATGTCAATATTTAAATTTTTGCTGCTCAATTACGTTGGAATGGCTGAATGTATCGAGTTAAAATTTGAAACATATTCTTGCTTAGCTTAAGTAACACATAGGGACATATAGATAAGTAACTATACATAGGCAATGTTTGGCCTATGTGTTCTTCCAGACTATAATCTAATTGTATTTCAAATTTCAGCCCGATCACTTGATACGTTCCGCCATGATTAAGTAACAAACATCCAAACATTGACATTCATAATATTTACAGTTACAGGACAACGTTGGAACGGCTGAACATATTTGGAAGGAATTCGAAACACACGTAGTTTGTAATCAGAAATAGCAAATCGGTTACTTATAGGTTACTGTGACGTCGGAAAGACTAAGCAAATTTGGTAGAAAATTGAAACAGAGATAACTTATAGTCTGAAATACCACATTTATGTATTATCTATCAACCTGAAAAGAAGCACGGGCCCTAAGGAAACAAATGTTAACTATCACGTCAAAACGGCACAACGAATTGGGTTGGCATAACACAGATAGTTTAGAGTCTAAAATTTCACATGGGGTCTCTAAGTCTATATTTTCGTTTAACTCCATATTAATCTATAATAAGTATATATTTTCGTAAGGAACTTGATGTGATGGTAAGGTAAAGCCAATAATGAAAAATATATGCACCCGTTTTAGCGTAGATAATACAGGTGATTTGCGTTCGCAATCAAAATAACAAGCAACATTATATTCTCATTAGATGGCGCTAATGCCAGTTTAAATCTAAAAGCACTAAAGGCCATTTAAATCAACGTTTTACTATTGTGGTATGTATTTTTTCTTTCATCACTAGGTGGCGTTACTGGTATTCTAAATTGTACTAATAAGTTTTTGCTGCTAAAATGATTTTGATGCCGAATTTGGATTCTTTCGTTCTTGGATTTTTTTTCTGTGTTACTATTAAATTCATACATTAACATTTCACTAAGACTTGGCTTAGATTTACGGGTTCAACTTGCTTGAGTACCTATAATTAAAACTCAAAATTTTAATCATTTTGATTCCACACAGGCTTCGTTCAAAATTTTAAGCGGGCGAAGTCGCGGGTAACAGCTAGAAAACAGCTTGCGGATAAAAAGAGAAAAGTAGGTAATCAGATCATGCACATCAGCTTCAGACTTTTCGTAATGTATCCTATAAAATCCTACAAACTTAACACTTGCGGCTATGTTTGATACTACGAAAACTTAATAAGTATGTTTGATTTTGTTTAAAAAAAGAAAAATAAAGATGATAAAATTAAATATTTTTTTGTGTGGGAAAACAAATTCACTCGGTTTTTCAATGATTACATTATGCAAATATTTTGACGAACGATAATTCCAACTAATTTACACTATAAGTCAGTAACATCTGCTTACGCGAACGAAGTAGCGGGTTCAGCTAGTATACAATAAACATCCTATCAGCTCCTGATACGGTAGTCTACTCTCGTGGGTGGCGCTATCAGAAAACTTCAGACCTACATCTAAGGGCGTCTTAGCAACTTTACAGTCACTCATACCGAAACGTTCAAGAAGCTTTTCAATATAGGTTTTCTGACTCAGCTTTAACTCACGACTAGTGCGCTGTACTTTGATGCCTAGCATATGTTTAACCTCACCTAAATCTTTAAACACGTATTTAGTGTAAAATATAAGCAGAATTTATTAAGCACAAGACATGATATAAAAACATTTTTTCTTAACAAAAAAAACCGAACACAATGTCAGTCATTTCAATAAATTGGAGTCGGCCAGGATTAGCAATAAGGTTTTAACCCTCCAACAAAAACTACGTTCCTTTTTCATTTTGTACTCGAAAGCTGTCTTTCTAATGTTGGTAGAACGTCTGCCCGCACATCCGGATGCCATGGGGTAAATCTCCACCCAGGACAAATTTTTTAGTATCTAAGTGTTTTTACGTACCAAAAGTATGTTTCGAGTTCTATAATATTATTTGATCCTTAATCTTTGCTTAGTTTGGGGTTGGTTGGTGTTGCGTAAAAATCTTCTAACATTTTATACCTCTTTTGGCGCATCACACTGAGAATTTTTCGTGAGCTGTGAATTGAACTCAAGCGTCACGCTTGTAAATGAAAGATTCGTTCGGGTTACCTCGGGACCGCCGAGGGTGCCTGTGATAGTATATACGCTTGTATGTAAGTCACTGGTGATGACTAATGATGAACGTTTGTACTTAGAAATTTAATATACCTTCTTAAACTTATTAGGTTGTGGTCTTAATCACAATTAAGACCTACTCACGCTACTCAGCCACCATGATTTCAGGTTTTAGAATTAATTTCAATAAAACAAATCAAAACTACGGATTGTTCACTTCACTGAGCTAAATTTACGTCAAAGTTGGTATTCACATTATTTAAATGAGAGTAAGTAGACGATCGAACAAAATTTTCCAAGAAAGTAAGCAGCATTTGAAGTTGCCATATTGATGAAGTTATTTTTACTACTCAAACAGTCGGCAGCTGGCGATTTGATTAATTAATTTAATTATGTAGTTTTGCGATTGAGAAAAGTTAAATGGATAGTTAGAGATACGGGATTGGAAATTGTTAGCTTATTGAAGTCAAATAGCAGTTTTTTTGTGGAGTGTTTATTTCATTGTTAAATGAAGAATTATATAATTTACGAGATGAGCCTGTGAACTTTGTTCCATTATATAGGTAAAAATAACTTAGATGATTTATGAAACAAAATCATCCAAGGCGCCACCCAAACGTATACAAAAAAAAATTATTCAAATCGCTCCATCTGTTTAGGAGGAGTACAGTGACATATACACGTATAGTACAGTTATAAATATTTTTTTTCCGAAAAAGAAAAACCAACTTCAACAATTTAAAATTAAATTCAGAAAAAAATGTAACCAAATTATATTTTAACCGACTTCTAAAAAAGTGGAGTATGTAGGCTACTCGATAGCGTCGCCAATTGTGAATAGATTTTGATGATTCTTTTTTTGTTTGAAAGATAATAAAATATGTAGTTCTAAGGTCCCGTATAAATTTTATCGAAATAGGTGTAGTGGTTTTAGAAATATGAACAAAAAACAACTAAAATTTACTTTTGTTACCTCGATAACTTAGTGATTGCTTCCTATTGAATTTGGTGGAATGCCTGAATTTTATTTTAAATGAAAGTCGGTTTTGTTTTTACCGAGAAAAAAAATATTTTGTTCATATTACAAATCCGGAACAGTGACTGCGATAAAATTTTTAATCGTCAACTTATGAAGTATTTTATCCAAAAAAATAGTCATCCAAATCAATTTACAATTAGCGGAGCTTTCGTGTAACATACATACCAAAAAACTAGCATTATGACTATTATTCTAAATTTAAATTAATTTTGTTACATTTTTGTATTGATTTCGATGAAAGATTATATGAATATTGTGACTGAACTGAACTTAAAAAAAACATTTGGGATTTCTTCAAAAATTTCATGACTAATAGGTAAAATAACCGTTTTAACGCCTGTTTTACAAAACCACTCGTCTCACATAGTGGTTGTACCACGCCAACGTTGAAAGTAATAAATCTAGTTACTCTGAATAATAAATAAGCTTCGGTCGGGTCTTAACACCTCTCTCCTGAGGGAGTTGCTTTACATATCAACGTAATTATGGCGTGCTTATTCAATAATTTAGAACCTGAGTAAAATGTTTTATTTGAAATTCAGTTAAAATGCTCTGTTTTGTTCACGTGAATCCCATTTTGGAGTAGATTTGCGAGACATATTTTAGTAGTGGTAATTCTCGTTGGAGATTCTGCCTGGGGAATGCAGAGTTTCTCAGTTATTCTATCGTCAAACAGTTAGAAGCAAAGGTCACTGTCTTAAATCATCATTTGAATAATCATCTCTTCAATTTTCTTTATCTGATATCTCGAGCGCAGCACAGCGTTAGTAATGATTTGAAGTCGTAGTACTTTTATGTAAGCATACTGTAAGAATTACTATACAAAAACACTTTATTATACCACAAAACAAAAATAAACAGCGATTAAACTTAAAATTAAAACATTTTGGGCACAAAAGGCGATCTTATCGCTAATAACGATCTCTTCCAGATAACCTTTTGGTTATTAGGAAAAGGTAACAGATAAGGGCAGTGTTGTGGCATCCTTGAAAGATGTACATAAATAATTACATAAATAGAATAAATATACCATTTACAAGTAAATACGTTAGACATATAAAATATGGTACATATCATAACTAACATAATATATATAGATATTATAAAATAGACATACATAGATATATATTTTTTTAAATACACTAAGCGTAATGGACATATGCACTGACTTGTCAGTTTGTAGACTGCGTTTTCAGATAGCATCTGTGATTGGTTCAGGTAATGGCCACCGGATGATACATAAGCAGCCTTCTAAATGCTCCCACGGCTAGGATTCGCGAAGCCTTCTCTCGCAAAGGGAGAATCACGGCCCTAATCCACCACCCTGGCCCAGGGTGGGTTGGTAGATGACGCATGACTTCAAAAGATTCTAGAAATATGTTGGTTTTCTCACGATGTTTTCTGTTACCATTTCTGACCATCCGTAGCTTAAACAGTTTTAATTTGCTGTAGTTTTACTAAAACACTTAACTCATTAGAGCACAAGATGTTCAATATAAAACTTTAGACAAAATGAGGCCAATTTACTCGTAAAATTGCGCCTTCTGATTGTAGCCCAGTTTAGCAAATTATAGCCAAATTTACTTGTAATTCCTTCGCAGTCGAATAGAATTCCAATTAACACTTGGACTCAAATCTATTGTTCCAATCAATTATCGTTTCAAATCGAAATTTTGCCAATTAAATTCGGCGAACGTCACGAAAATACAAGCCAAGGCGAGGAAATGTGTACGGAATGGGACTATAGCTAATTTCGTAAAGACAACTTTTGAGTTATATTCTTAATTAACAACGCTCTGTGGTTTTACCCACGTAGTTTCTCGTTATTTTCCCGGGATGAAAAGGAACATGTCAAAATGTAAATATTCTAGCATAAAAAGTAGCATATGTAACAAACACTCCAGCATCTCAATTATATCAATCCCATATTTTATTCATAAAGAGTGACGGGACGAGCAGGACATGTGCCTGAGTGTAAGCAACATGCCTGCCACAGAAAAGCACAGACATGCAGCTATTGGAACATGAAGAAACCAAATCATTACTTAGCACTGCACTGCGCTCGTCGCCCAGAGATTTAAGATGTTATATCTCTAAACCCTGTAATTTCTTTGGAAACATTGCCCTTCAAACCGAAACACAGTAATGTTTGCACATTACTGCTTGACGGTAGAATAACTGGCAAAGGTATGTTACTTCCCCAGGCGGTCTCTGCCAAGAGTCCTACCACTACTAAGAAATTAAACAGATCTAATTTATCAGTCTAGAATCTAGCCTATAATTTTGATTGTTCGACGTGATTAAGCAATAAACATCGAAACATTGACATTTATTATATTAGAAGGATAAACAAAGGTTTTACTATGCAATCGGAAAATATATACGTACCGTAGATATACAATATAGATGACGTAAGATCCGCCGAGCTATAAAAGCTCCTTCATTACAAAGGGTAATATTAATTCAGCTCTCGAGCGCGGCGCTGAAGAGTTCAATTGTCGGCTTTCGCGTCTATATTGCTCTCATCTGCGGTAATTAATGGAACAGTGTTTGATTTACAAACTTATAGATTTCAATTCAAGTATTAATGCAACGTCAAACCTTAACAGGTTTATAAAAATCGTCAGGACGTTTGTTCTCAATGAATTCTTTACCAAGTCAATAGACATTCACGAAAGTTGGCATTTTTTGTGTGTTTTCGTTCAATTTGAGAGATAGGATTTTTTGATTTAGAGTAGCATAAATAACCCACTAAATGTTCCCACAGCTGGGAACCGGGACCTTCTCTTGAAACTTAACTCTTAGAACTCTTTGTAGAGTCCACCTGAGGAAACACCATATACCACCACAGCTTTGGCAGTTATTCTCCACCAAGCAGTAACGTGAATACTGCATTCCGGTTGGAAAGGCAATGTTTCCAGTGAAATTAGCGCATTGAAATGCTAGGTAATTATTTGGACTTTTAGTTTTCCAATAGCTGCATGTCACTGTGCTGTTTGTTATTAATCCAGTCACCCCACACTGTATAAAAAAATATTATATTCGCAGAACAGAGTACTTGTTGTTCCAGCAATGGTAGGGTTCTGAAATACGTAAACTGTAATACAAAACCTAATTTTATCACAGTTTTCTATTTGAGTATGGTTAACTTCATAAACATAAAATAATCCTGTATAAATACGAACATGTTAACTTTTTTACTGATTGACTCGTGGCAATCATGGGTATTTGTAATTTGATTGAAAAATTGAAATTTATGTAATATAGCTCATTAAGACAAACATACCAATTGTAGACGGAGGAAAAAGACGTGGGCGTCACTGCGCGGGGTGATTAATTTTGACTGGCTAGTAGGTCAGTAGTTATTTGATATGGGAGCTTATAACTTGAAAATGTGGGCTTAATAAGAAAAGAATTTAGATTTTTCTTTACTTTTGTCAATCTGACTATAATTCGATTATCGTAAGCTTAAATCATAATAAATAATGTTTAAGTTTTAGAAGGTTAACTTTTTTAAGTTGATTGTTAATTTTATTTAGATTATATTAATAAAAATTATGACTTCTTACAAAAAATAAAACGCAAAAAATAAACAACTACTTTTGTAAGTTCTGTAATCCATATTTAACCAAACAAGTAGCTGTCCAGCCTGAACATTTTAACTACAGATACAAAATCTATACATCACGTTCATAAAATTGGCATTTATTGAAAGTAATTCCTCCAATGTCCACGATGTTCCAAAGTACATTTTTCAACAAATCACAACAGTGTCTAAATTCCCCCAAAATGTAGGAAGTTGTGAACAGTCTCCGAAATTTCGTCGAAATTGGTGGCGGCCCCTTTGTGCGAGAATTAATACGGCACGGTTGGGTGCTCACATTTTACTCTCAAACTATTATTGAAGCACAAAAGTGAACCATTAGCTCTTCAACTATTATTGTCGTAGTTCTGAATGTTATAAAGGTCTTGGAAGATGGGATTGAGAGGCCATTGTTTTAGCTGGGAAAATAAACGAAGAGCTCCTTATTCCTGCGTAACGGTTGAAAATATTTCACGGTTCACTAGCTATGCTCGGCACTTTTAACGGCTGTATCATGTTTGATGATGATTTATTTCATGATTGTATTTGTTCTAATCTGCATAGCGCACACCCGTGTTCTTACTTGTCTGCATAACATATTTTTAAGGTTGCCTAAAAGAGAACAGTGTCAGTAAAGAGTATGTAGAGAGACATGTCACCGTAAAATTGAAAGTCAGATTATAATCTAAAGTCTTCAGATTACAAAATAACCTAACCAGCCGTAAGATTATATTCGCGTTAGATTATAATCTGACAGTGTGGACAATTTTACCGTTACATACATTGTATGTAATTGTATGTATTATGGAGCACGCGGGTTAAGCAACGGGGTGCTACGAGTCACTTTATATATCCTGGTAACGAGAGCAATGCAGTGCTAGGCGGTGGTTTAAACTCTTCATGTTCAAATTGCATATTACCAGATACATTGATAGCTACACCGAGCTTGAACGGCTTTACGAGTAAAATTGACATACCTACAGAAAACTAAATTATTATTTATTAAAAGAAATTATTTGTTAATAGAAATCTAAATTATTATTTCAATTTCTGTGACCATACCTATCAAGCGAATGATTCACACTTTTGTTGAAGAACGCTAAAATAATAATAATAATAATAATAAGCCCCCTAAAGCCAACCACACGTCCTGATCGACCATCTGATCACGTAGGGGGCGGACAACGCAATGAGAAATTACCGGTGCGGCCAACGTGGCTCTGGAGTAAGTAGATGGGTAGGTATGTACATAGTTATTGATAAGTAAGTAAGTAAGTATTGTATAATTATAAAGTAGCAGGATATATTAGTGACCATTTAGGAGCTCTTGGGCAAAAGGCCCTATTGAGGTCCAGTGGGGCAATCATCGTCAATGCAGGACGCTGATTTAGGATGGCGGCGGAAGAGTAGCTAGTAGACCAACGGCGGCATCCATGGGCTTAGTCAGATAGCCTACTGCATGCTCACACGTCTTTGGATCAACGTTGTGAGTTAACACTGTGTCCAATTTAAACCATGAATAGAAAAACTATATATTGTCCCCAAGTGCCCGGCGGCTACGGAGGTGATGCCGATGACAGTACGCAGGAACCCACTGTGGCCAGGGGCGAGATGAATCTCCGGGCGGGATCGATTAACTGTCAAACGACTAAAGCAATTCAAATGGACGCCGATTCTATATAAATCAATGTCAGCTGAGGATGTTGTGCGGGAGGCAAGCGCCAATATTACCGCACCCACCACAGCTGGCACACGCACGCGCAAGAAATGGACTGACGAAATGAATACTTTTATTATGCGCACGTATTTTCAAATAACCAAACTAGAAATTGATACAAAAGCATATCTTGCTGAATTACACCAAAAGTTCACAGAAAATATCCAAATATGCAGGCTAGTAGGCAACGTATAGGAGATCAACGTCGAACTATCATTCAGAATAATCTATTATCAACCGCAAAAATTGATGAAATAAAAAAAGAAGTAGAAACCTTATTTAAAGACACACACACTGGAAACTCACAGCACCTTACACAAACACTGACACAACAAAATAGAGGACAAAGGATGAGGTGGTCAAACGAACTTAATGAATTTATTATTCGAACTTATTATAAGCTATCTCAGTTAGACACGAATAAAACAGCGTACAGACAATCACTACATCAAGCCTTCATCACTCAATTTCCTGCACTTTCTCACATCTCAGAACAAAGGGTAGCGGACCAACGAAGAGTCATAATTAATAACAAACTAATAACAGAAGAACGACTACAAGAAATCCGGGACGAAGTATGCATTGCATTAGATAAGGCGCAGAATACACAAAATACAATAACTTACGACACTCAGACAACAAATCACACCAATACCAACGAACCTGAAGTTAGCGACGACGATTGCCCACTCATACAATTACTTTCACACACAACACGTAACGGGTCGATAGAGCAAACCTATTCGCAGCTGACGGTAGACCTAGGAACACAAAACAGTACACTAATTCAGAACGTCACACAAGAACTACAAAGTAAAATTGAAGAAACTTACTTGAACACATTTAACAAATTTAAAAACACTGAACCAATTACACGGCCTAAAATACCGAGACAAAAATCATCCAAAAAATTTGCAAACATTGTAAACCACATAAATAGCACAGTACTACCTAAATTTGTTACAGCTGATTCCGATTTTAAAACTATTCAAACTGCTATTTACTGCGGCGCAATTACAGCGGTTATCCAGAATGGTGGTAGAATTAAAGAACAGCAAAGCATAAGTGAGAACAGAACCTTAACAGCTAGAAACCAAATCCCTCATTGGCAAAAACGCTTAGAAAAGCGTATCAGTGATTTAAGAGCAAAAATAGGCAGGATGACAGAATTCATCAACAGAAACACCAGCACGCGACTTAAAAAATTAATTGATCAAATCAAATCGCAATACAAAATTCATTCACAATACGAAAATGAAAATACCGAATTAAGTCATTTTTGGATACACTAAAGCAAAAGCTGAGCGCTTTAGCAAGCCGTCTGCGCAGGTACAAGGTAACAACTAAGAGGAAGTTACAAAACACGATGTTTTCTAATAACGAAAACTTTTCTACCAGCAACTTAATAACAAATCACCCGAAAATTGTATAACAGAAACCCCAGATCCACTAGAACTACACATTTTGGTCCAACATTTGGTCAACCCCAAAAGAGCACGTTAATGCAGAGTGGGTTAAACAAGATAAGACAATAACAGGAGAAATACCCGCAATGGAGTTTGATAGCATAAATATAGACACTCTCAAAAGTCATAGCAAAACTCATAACTGGAAAGCGCCTGGATCGGATAATATCCATAATTTCTGGTACAAGAAATTTACACACCTGCACTCTATGTTACTCAATCATATTAATACATTTATTAAATCACCTGATACTATGCCTCAGTACATAACCGATGGCACAACTTATATGCTTCCCAAAGATAAATCAGACCTAAAAATCCAGCCAAGTATAGACCTATAACATGTCTCCAGAATATATATAAAATAATTACATCGTGTATCGGGGAACTTATATACAACCACACCTATAGTAACAACATTATGTCTGAACAACAAAAGGGTGCAGGCGCAACAGCCAAGGATGTAAGGAGCAGCTTATCATCGATGCGGTAGTGACTAAACAAGCCATAGTAAAAAAAAAAGAAACATCTACACTATGTATATTGATTACAAGAAAGCGTTTGACTCGGTTCCGCATAGCTGGCTCATTTATATCCTTGACCACTACAATATTCACCCCACAATAGTAGCTTTCCTCAAGAGCACTATGCAAAACTGGAAAACAGTTTTAAAATTAACGTTAGGGAACAAATCGTTAGAAACAGGCCCAATTCAAATAAGACGAGGCATTTTCAAGGGGACTCTTTGAGCCCACTTTGGTTCTGCCTCGCGCTGAATCCACTTTCAAACTTGCTCAACCATAGTAACAAAGGATACAAAATTAAAACCGGAAACTTGCAATATATTCTGTCACACTTGTTATACATGGATGATATCAAGCTCTATGGTACCAACCTTGATGAAATTACACAACTTGCAGATGTTACACAGATGTTTTCCTCTGATATACATATGGAGTTTGGTATCGATAAATGCAAGATGCTATCTGTAAACAGGGGTAAAGTAAAACAAAACACATTCTATTTGAAAAACGATTATCAGATTGACCCTGTTGATATGCATTCCGGGTACAAATATTTAGGGTTTCAACAAACACGGCAAATCCACAAAAGGAGACAAAATTATCACTGCAACAAAAATTCAAATCCCGACTTAATCAAATCCTTAGTACACACCTCAACGCAAAAAACACCATCAAAGCCATCAATACGTACGCAATACCGATCTTAACATATTCTTTCGGAATAATACAATGGTCACAGACAAACTTAAAAGTACTTCAACAGGCTATAAATACTACAATGACCAAATTCAGAAAACACCACCCAAGAGCATGTTACGAAAGACAGACGTTGCCAAAATCCGAAGGAGGCAGAGCTATAATAGATATAATTAATTTACACAACTCGCAGATCACAACGTTACGTAATTTTTCCAAACTCATCAGCCGCCATTACACATTGCAATAGTAAACTCGGACAGTAAATACACACCCCTTAACTTAAGCGACCCTAACACACAGAAAAATGAACACATCACCGCCCAGACACAAAAAAAACCAGCGTCTGGTTACAGAAATCACTGCATGGTAGACATCGCCGAGACTTGATGGACCCAAACGTCGATAAAGTATCATCGAACGCGTGGCTCAAGTTTGGTGAACTATTCACGGAAACAGAAGGGTTCATGTTGGCTATTCAAGACCAAATTATTGATACCCGTAACTACCGCAAATACATAATAAAAGACCCCACTATGCAGTCAGACCTGTGCCGACACTGCCATAGTAGACCGGAAACCATTCAACATATAACAGGAGCCTGCAGAACTATAACTCAAACCGATTATAAACATCGCCATGACCAGGTAGCAGCAATAATTCATCAAAACTTGGCTTTTAAACATAAATTAATTAAATAAAAAACAGCATACTACAAATACACACCTGAGACCGTACTAGGTTCAAACACATTCAAATTATATTGGGACCGAACTATTATTACAGATAAAACCATTCACTGCAATAGACCGGATATAACATTACATGACAAAATAAACAAAATTGTATACCTCATAGATATAGCTATACCAAACACAAACAATCTTGCGACAACACACACAGAAAAAATCACGAAATATACCGACCTTGCAATAGAATTAAAAACCCAGTGGAATATAGAAACCGTGAAAACAATACCAATAGTTATATCATCAACGGGAGTAATTCCTTACACACTACACACTTCACTCAAAACTCTCGACATGCACACGTATACTTTTATACAGCTACAGAAAGCGGTGATTTTAAACACTTGCCGAATTGTCCGTAAATTTTTATCGCTAAATCAATAAAATATCGAGTTCCTCACTTTTTGTTTGGCTATTAGCCCGCAAAAAGTGAATTGTCCTCGTTTGACGAGAGAATATTAATGAACCATTTTAATAATAATAATAAACTTTATTTGAGCAAAAAATACAGTAATTACAAAAATAATGTGGTTAAAATAATGCAATAAAGTATTTAGCTTATGTGAGTCCTGGATTCCACTCTAGGGGAGGTCCTTTGTTGTGAAATCCAGTGCCTTCTACAATTGTTATTTTGTGGAGGAAGATGCAATCCGGCTGTTTGAGGCAGTGGGGTTGCATCTCCCTTAACAGAATAAGAATTCAGTTGTTTTAATTAATTGTTGTAATATAGTGAATGAACAAATAAAATTCATTAATTGTTTTGTTTGAATCATTTGGCATTACTCTACCATTCCGACTTACATACATACATCCAAACTTTCGGATTTATAATATACCAAGATTTATCAATACATTATGGCTGGCTTATAAATGTATGTTTACCATGAAATTATTCTACATTGACTATGCTGCGTGGCCTGTTATAAGAAAACGTGTTACTTCTCATCAAGTACATGTTTTTCTTCTCGACCCTCAATCTCACAAAAAAACATAGTAATATCTATGG
The DNA here is from genome assembly GCA_017562165.1 of Ectropis grisescens. NCBI lineage: Eukaryota > Metazoa > Arthropoda > Insecta > Lepidoptera > Geometridae > Ectropis > Ectropis grisescens. Next base: position 1,514,521 of record CM029779.1, on the reverse strand, counting down.
TATCCACACTGGTGATATGGTCGTACTATCATTATCACAATCTTTTCCTCATTTTGCGGGGAAAGCTTTCAACAATAACAATTAATTAAGGCTCTCCATTGTGTGCGTAACACAGCCGATACCATCACAGAAGCGGCTTTAGGTTGGTGCCTCTTATCTGTTGCTACTCAATAAAAGTATACAAAGATCAATGTTTGAGAAAGCTTTCATAAAAACTTTTATTAGTATCTAATGAATGTGATGGAAACAGCATACTCGTCGATAGTTTTTCGACTAGTATTCCTTAAGATTAGATAATATAATTTATGTACACAGCAAAAGGAAGAGACACAGCTTATACATTTGTATAAAATATGTAAACATTTGTTGTGGTAGAATTTTTATAATGTACAGGACTTAATCACGATTTAATTTATTGTTTAAATACCTCGACGTTTCGGCAGCGGTACAACCGCCGTGGTCACGAGAAGACCGAAGAAATTGCGGGTCGTCTCATTGCGAAATGAGAGGATCTAGATCTACCCTCATTTGGTCTTCAACAATCGCAGGGTTACCACCAAGCCACACAACTCTAACCGTATCACCAGGCTTCTCCGAACTCACTCCGCATTTATTTATGACAGGATTCCACGACGCCGATAACCGAAAACCACCCTCCCGGTTGAAATTACGATGTTTTTTAATTTCAAAGGCTTCCCGAACTATTTTTGCGTAGTAATGACGTTCGGTGGAGAGAATCTTCGGGTCCTGGAGCTCGATCCAATGACCAGTTCCCGCATCAGTCAAATGCCCAGCAATCGCAGATTTCTGTGTCCGGCTATTTTTTTACAGCGGCGATGTGTTCTTTGAGCCTTTCAGCAATTGTACGCTTAGTCTGCCCCATATAAGAACTAACACAGCTGCAGTCGACCTTATACACACCTGGAGTCTGAAATGGAATGACGTTTTTAGGCATCCTAAAATGCCTCGTCATTCTTGATAAGGGAGTATACACAGTTTTATTAGAATACTCTTTTAATAATGTCCCGAAATTAAATGCGAGCCGCAATTTCTTCAGTCTTCTCGTGACCACGGCGGTTGTAACGCTGCCGAAACGTCGAGGTATTTAAACAATGAATTAAATCGAGATTAAGTTGTGTACATTATAAACATTATGTGTTCAAATCGCGAAAGTTTAAAAACAATAGTGGTAGAATTCTTGGCAGAGTCCGCCTGGGAAGTACCACACTTTTGCCAGTTATTCTACCGCCAAGCAGTAATGTGCAATCATTACTGTGTTCCGGTTTGAAGAACAATGTTTCCAGATAAATTACAGAGCTTAGAGATATAACATCTTAGATCTCTGGGTGAAGAGCGCAGTGCAGTGCTAGGTAATGATTTGGGCTCTTTGTTCCAATACCTCCGTGGCACTGCGATGTTATGTGGCAGGCATGTTGCTTACCATCAGGCACATGTCCTGCTCGACACGTAACTCTTTATTTAAATTGAAACGTTTTTGTCGATATCCCACTTATTTTATAAATACTACATTGGATGTTTAAGATGTTTGTTGCTCAATTACACCAAAGTGTCTGAGTTGAAATTTAAAACATCGTAAGTCTATAGTCTGTACAACACACAGGCTACTTTTGTCACGGGGAATTATTGGGATACGGATAATAGTGCGGGGCGCTGCTAGTCGTATATTATACTAGCTGATACTAAGTGATACTAGCTGATACTAACTGATACTAACTGATACTAACTGAAACTAACTGATACTAACGGATACTAACTGATACTAACGGATACTAACTGATACTAACTGATACTAACTGATACTAACTGATACTAACTGATACTAACTGATACTAACTGACACTAACTGACACTAACTGACACTAACTGACACTAACTGACACTAACTGACACTAACTGATACTAACTGATACTAACTGATCGTTATTTACCCGCAATATAAATCTATCACACTGACCCAGACAGACTACATAGATTTTAGAAACATGTGCATTTCGTCACAATGTTTTCTTCCACCGTTTTAAGTTAGCAGCATTACGCGCATGATAAAGAGAAGAGTGATGCGCGTGGGATTCAAATTAGTAACTCCAAATCGGCAGTTGCCTTTCTCCCGACTAGACGTAGCTATAACTTAGATACTAGAAAGATTATCTATTTATCACATAAAAATATTTGTCCTGGTTGGGAATCAAACCCACAACCACTGCTTCATAAGCAGAATTACCAACGAAACCAGTGTAGTTAAAAATAATAAAGCATTTGATTCTGTAAGTCGCACTATAACTTGGTTATATTACTTATTACCAATACTACTTATTACAAGAACTTTGTCGAACTCAGCAGGCTACATAAGATACAAGTTGAGCCGAAAGATCCCAACAGCGATATCGATAGGAATCGAACCCGGAACCCAATTGACTCATTCCACTAGATACCGCCGTATCGCAATCGAGTATCTGAATTAGGGATGTCCGGAGGTTACTTCTTCGGAATCGGAGTGGAGCTCGTTGGGTTTAATTCTTTTTATTCGAGTTGGAACTGAATTAATTTATTCGAAGTTTTGCTAGTTTTCCAAGCTAGTGTTAGTAAGCTAGCAAGCCAGTACTTCTAGCTTAGTGTAGACCAGTGGTCGGCAACGTTTCAGGAGCCACGGGCCACAAGGTGAATAAACGAGATACAAGCGGGCCGCACTTCAGAAAATTTGAAATTTTTGGCCCCCAATGCTTCTCCTGGAGTTGCTAATATAATCACATATGAGATATATAATTATATTTTCGTGCACCCATAAAAAAACTGCGTTCATCATAACATAAGTAGCGGATTATCACATTTATTTAGTTGTATAGGTAGGTATGAGCCGGGAATTAATTATTTAAAACCGTCGTGGGCCACACGGATGTAGGTTGTGGGACGCGCGTTGCCGACCCCTGGTGTAGACAAAACTAGCGTTGCGTAGTGTTATCTACACCAAGCTACCTTACACTAGGTACTAGCTTACGATCTTGCTAACACTAGCTTGCAAATTTAAATCATTATTGTTTTAAAATTGAGAGCTAATCGGTTTCTTATAGGTTAGCGCGCTCCGTCTTAGACCGCATCGCTACTTTACATCAGGTGAAATGGTGGTATAACACAAGGCTAAATAATATTAAAACCTATTAGAGTAAATTTTGAATAGGAGTAAAATATGTACTGACAATATATTCAATAATTTTTACCTTATTTTGGATTCTGATTTCGATGAACGTTTCGGAACAAAAATCGAAATATCGTCTCATCTCTAATCTGAATAGCGGGGTTTATGGCGGAAGTATGGGACTTTCCTTATAGGAAAACTTGTAGAATGGCTTATAGAGACGAATCTACATAGAAATTATACATAAAAATTTGTCGAATTCAAATTGGATTCTTTTTTTGGCGAAAATTTGCTACGTTCCCCACCGATGAAGAGATAAAGGAATAAAACATTTATATGCAAAAAATCCGTTGCATTAAGTAGAATAAGTCGGATAACTTTCGGAGAGTGTACACTGTGGGTACAGCTAATCTGCTTCATCTAGTAAGTACTTTGCCTTTTTATCTATCGTAGGTCGTAGACCAAAAAAGCGATATCATTTTATGGTTGACGTTCCAAAAACTTTTTTCTTCTTTGATTATGTGATTGGCTCTACTTTGCAAGAGAAGTCCCCGAATCCCAGCAGAATTTAATGGGTTGCTTATGTTTAGTTTGTTTTGCATTATCATTGTAAGTTATTTTGTCTACGCTGAAGTTATCAGTGTTGTTAAGTGTTGTTAATATATGCCTGTTCCTAAATTAGTTAGTTTCCCCGCTAGTCGGGGCTTAAACCCCAGATAATGTCAAGAACTTATAGGACGCACTAAGTAATTAATTGTAACTTAAATCTGTGTAGGAGGACCAAGACTGTTTCCGACCACACCAGACAGTGAAACATCATTTGTAGCGGTACTCTTTGCAGGGTCCGTCTGGAGAAGCACCTTTGTCGCTAAGCGATAATGTGTAATATCGATCGATAATTTATCACGTCTGTAGGGCATGGTTTCCAGAAATAATTATAGAAAATTGTAAAAATATTACATGTATAACAAACCTAGTAATATGCTAGGTAGGGATTTGGACTCTTCAAGTTCAAATATTTCTTATTTAATTTCTTTTAATTGTATTTGTGTGAAGGTATCGTGTCATAGATAATATTATATTTTATAACGGAAAATACTCGCTGAATGCCAAACATGAACGTATAAGCTAGTATTTTTTTAAATGTTTTGCACGCCGAAAGGCAGATTATGGCGGTCTTAATGTTCTACTTACATCTATTTTATGTACCCATAAACGCAAATAAAGATTATGATGATTATGATTAAATATTTTAAAACTACATAAGTATTATATCAGCAATCTAGCTGCCATAGGGCCATAGTAGAAAAAAAGAAGATGAAGACTTTATCAGCTGACTGTTATAATCATTGTATAAATGTAGTCCAATAGAAACTGTATTGCCAGTTGCCAGACATATGGCATGCCTCTAGAAGAAGAGGCCAGTTTGTATGGGTCAACTTTTTAAATGTTTTGTATCACATTACCTTACCTGCAAACAGCAATAAAGATTTGTATTTGTGTTTGTATTACCATCAGGCAATACTAAGTACCGTTTTTTGGAAATCGTCTTAATAACTAAAAGGTTATTTGATAGAGGAATCGCTTTTTATGACCAAAACATTTTTAATTTTAACTAAAATTTATGTTTTTCTATCTAACTTTTTTGTGATTAAGATTTTTCATTGAATTTAATTCAAAAAGCTAAATTCAGTATTCCAGAATGTTAAGCTTAACAAATATATCTGGTTCCAGGATGTTAGATAACTTAGATTTTTTATTGATAGATCGATTAAGCCTCGACCAGCAGCCGTGGAGACATCCCCTGAACTCTGCACAGGCCATCAGGCACACAATAAGTCCCTCTAATCCACCTGCAGCTTCCACGCTTCAATGGGAGGGGCGCCACTCATGTAGACTCTGCAAGATCACTCGCGTCAGGTGACGCGGGGCGACACTATCGAACTTTACATGATATCTGAAAATTGCCATACAAAATAAAAGGAAATCTCCTTTTCCATCACGCGTTGTATGTGGTGGGCGGTGGCGTGTGTCTTTTTTATTATTTTTCCTTTATTCTTTGTCACTTGGCGTTTCAATTTGATGTATGATTTGGGGACGATTTTGGAGATATTGGATTTTATCTGTTTTGTCTTTGGAAATGATTTATGATTGTTTTGATGAGTTGGACGAATTGTTTATTGTATACGATTAATTTGAAAATATCCTACCAATATTATAAATGTATTCATGAATTTGTTATTTTTTAAAACAAAAACTATTGAAAGTACCTAGTTTGAAATTTGAGACATAGACGGATTATAGACTGGAGGAACACTTATTTTTAAAACAAAGGAAAATTACGGGATCAGGATAAACGCGGGTTAACCCGGGGGATGCTACTTTCACTTGCTTTTTTTATAAAATGAGCAACTTGTGAAGCCAATTACCAATGCATCCAATAGCAACTTTTAACTTAAATAATCAGGACTATTTATATTATTTGCGATTTCTGATCCTCTGGTAAATTGTTTGTAATTTTTACAAACACATCACATTTTAATTTAAAAAAACTTTTGAATCTCTTCTTACAGAAACTAGTCAGGTTTCATCATTGATGGATAAGTCAAATAGGATGAAGACGATATAAACGTATATCAAAATTGCAATATCTCCATCAATATAGAACACTTCGATACTGAAATTCCCCTAAAACTCTCGCCCGGTCTACAAGTCGTATTTGATATGGGTGAATTTATGTTGTAGGTGGGCATCCCCATTCGGCAATCTAATGGTAAATCTATCTACTGGCGTAGAGCGGAATATAAACAGAGAAACATCACACAACAAACAGTTTCCAAATTATAAACACAAATAAGTATTAATTTAGATTAAGGCATCAAGGTACGAGATAGATATATAGAAGAATCTTTCTTGTGACATAAACAAATAAAAATAATACAGTAAAATACTTACGAAGTATCCAGTGTCATAAGTAGTGACTTTATTGCTGAAGCAAACTCTTCCAGGCACACAGCATAAAGAAGGCAACCTACATGAAATTTTAATTTTACAATAATTATTAGGTGAATATTTCGAAATCTCATAACTGAATTATGTGGTAGGTTGTGAGGCATAAAGAATATTAATTTATTCATATTTATAAATAAATATCACTTTTGTACAACAAAAGCCCTCGCCATAAAAAGCTGTTAAACTTTTACTTACTGGCGTTAATGTAGTGAAAAGTTATAGTTTTATTGTTCAAACAGTGAACCATCATGGTTGTTCCGATAACTCACATATTTAACAATTTAACATGTTCCTTCAACTTTGAGTCTTCCATTGACCGGCTCAATAAGTTTTAGAAATGACGAGACGGCGAGAATATAATGAGACGATCTTCTTAGCATTCCGTGGATTCACCGTGCGGGTGCCGGGTCCATCGTGTGGCAGAGAGAGAAAACCCGAGTAGCTCCCGAGACTTGTGACTCGGGCGTAGGTTTAAGGGGCCCCTTTCTGACGTACATCAACACTCATCTTCACTACTCGTTTTTCTCTCCCTGCCCGGCCAAATCTGATATGAGCCTACTAGTGCAGCTTTAGATACTCGTTCTAGAATATAACTTACTACACTTCTGGATAAGCCAAGGTGTTTCAGCAGGTTATAGAGAGATTTTGCTGGTATACCTCTCGCTCCCACTTCTACAACGTATAAACTAACTACATAGCCGTTTTTTGTTAATTCGTTTAGGAGGTCGTAATACTTATTTTGTTTCATCGCGTGGTCTTTAGGTATATTAGTTTCCCACGGTACGGCAAGTTCTACAAGGACTATGCGTTTCGTAGCTCTAGAAAAAGGAAAATGTCCGGTCTGGATGACGAAACACCCACATCCTCTGGGATTTTGTAGTGCTTTTCATACGTGTCCATTAAAATAGTCCAATCAGGTGCTGTACCCAGGATTGAGTAAGGCTTGTTCCTGGAGTTTGATGTTGAGCCTTCTTTTACAAAGTTAATTTGTCTTTTGTTTGTCGTCAATCCCTTTTGGGCTCTAGCTACTGAAAGGCTCATGGCTTCACGTATGATTTCAAGTACTCTGTCATGGCGCCGTGAGTAATGACCCCTATTAAGGAGCACCTTGCATCCCACCAATATGTGCCTTGCTGTATATATCGCCTCTCCACAAGTATAGCAACATTTTTCAGAGGCTTTTCCCCACCTTACCAAGTTATTCTGGTCAGAGAGGGTCATTTGGAATGCATTTAGATAATTTACCAAACTCTTTTCCGTATATTTTATTTTAGCATATGCTGGAATTTATCACGTTAAAAAAACTGATTCCATAAAGATCTCAATGTTCGCGACAAAAAGCCTATGTCCAAAATTAAGACAGTTTCTTTCAGTCCTTACGATCTGACTGAGCAACAAACACACAAACTTTCACATTTATAATTTTAATAAGCAGCGCTCCCCAGTTTCATTCGCGTACTTCTAGTTCCCTTTTATTTTTATTGAAAAAGTACCTTGTGTAATATTTCAGGACATAAACTATCGGTGTTCTAAAACCCCCCCAAATCTGTCCACCCGTTTATGTGATAGAATAACAATTATCGAAATATTTTTAGTTTATAGTATTAGTAGACATAGCAGAAAGTAGGATAGGATTTAACTCATTACAATTATTTTAAAAATACAATAGTACAGAAGAATCGTTTTGAACTCATCCTCTGCTACTTTTCTTACTCTACAGCGTGGCGCCCACTTCGACCATAAGACTGTTAAATGAAGCGCAAAATTAGGAGTTTGGCGATCGCCGGTGACCGAACCAATGGACTTGTTGTTCGAGGGAATAAAACTATCAGTTCATATTTCGGTCCATTTATATGATAGTGTGGGATTTCGAGGCTCCCACAATTAATGATTTTTTTTTATGATGCTGAATAAGAAATAATATTGGAATTTGTTAGCGATCGATAGAAGCCTCGACAACCTTTGCATCAAAAGGTATTTAATGCTTCTATGTATGCAAATCTCTTCCAGCTTCCTTGGAGACTTGAAATATATTTTGAAATGCAGAGTACAGGCCTAACGGTTAAATACATTATATTGTTTTTTAAACGTGATCGTTAGCCCACACTTTTCCCATGCCATGATTTATTTTATTTTATTATTAAAAAGTTTAGTTAAATACATATTACTATTATTAATACACATATACTATTATGATGATGCATAGAAACACCAATTATTTCCTTTGGTTTAGTCCGTCATACTACATAGCCTTCATAGGTCGATACGGAAACACTACATTTTCAAAATATCCATACTACGATACCAGCAATTGGTTTACCCTAAGAAGTGCAATCAGTGTTGCCCGCTCGCTCCATTACCCGAACACACGGGAATCGGCGCTAAGCCGCGTCTTATCGCGCCGGCCACTGCGCTAGTTACCGCTCAATGTGGTCGGGATGTAGTTTCTAATTAACTGGAATACTGGGAAATTATTTATTTTCCCAACACAAATATTTTGGTTTTCACTTACTTCACACATATATGACGTTTGCTTTAAAGATTTGCAGATAATGACTTTTAACACTCTTTTAACAAAAATACAATACATCTATATTTCGCATTAAAAAAATCCTGTATATTTCTCAGAACTGGCAATATTTTAAGCATAAGTATAATATTGTTTATTTTAAAAAGTACATAGAACATAAATGAAGTTACAAAAAATTACCTTAAAAACAATATAACATTATAGTGACCGCTTAACCAGGTAGACCCAGACAGTTTGGGATGCAGTCCCACACCAGGGATATCCTGTGTTGTGGGATTCAGTGTTTTTCTCCATTTAGTGATGTTGTGTAACTAAGGTAAAGCGACACTTAATAATATGATACATTGTTGTTCAGAAATATTATTGAGTATTGTATAAATAGTATTGAAAACAATATCATCATAATTATTTATTATTATTAGCAGTTTTTTTTAACAACGATTGGTTTGCACTTGACCTCTATCTTCCATCTGACGTGACGACCAGTCTACGATGAAGTGCGCTTACTGTTTACCTTCTAGGTAACTGATTCATACTCGGCTTGAAGATATTGAGATCGTATCCATCGGGAAAAACCACTCAAGCAACTCGTTCCACAGCCTAGATGTTTTTATTGCAAAATCAGAGTCAAAACTTCTTATTCGAGCTTTTGGAATGTCAACCATGAAACAATATTGCGTTTCCGAGCAGTTCGATAGAAAATTACAAGGTGGTACTATGTTGTACAGATCAGTACATTGTACACTTTCCAAAATGTATCTGCTGTAAAACTGATAATCTTGTAGTTTTTGTTTCCATTATTTTATGGCGTTAAAAAGTATCAAGATAAACGTAAAAGTCCAATTTTACCGATTTTTAATAAGTTGTAATTACCGAAGCACCGGCGCCTATTCTGAGGTCGATCGATATGTAGGCACTAGAGATCGCAACAGAACCGCGGCGGAACCGAACCCCGCATCCCCTTGCAGAATCACTAGACTATAATAATTAACGGCGCAATCGCTTTCGCGCGAAATTCGCCATAGCGAGCGCTTGTTGTGAGAGCAGTTTGAGAATAAGTGGTTTTCGAAGTTTGCCGAGAAACCTTCGTCTAATTTCCGCATGATTTAAGTTGTTTTTTTTTAATTGGATATTCACTTAATCTATTCTTTCAGCATACAGTGTGGGCCGGAGGATGATGCATGGTGATTATTGGAATCCTAGAATGATTAATTGGATCTTGTCAGGTTCCTCACGATGTTTTCTTTTACCGTTAAAGTCATTGGTGATACAAACCGTATACATCTGTACTTGGAAACCAATGCAATGATTCAGGTAGGATTTGAACCGAGGACCTCACGATTGTGGATTGTACGGTCTAGTCACTAGGCCTGCCACCGTTTATAAGTTTTACTAATTCATATTTTACGAGACACAAAAACATTCTTCAGCTAGTTCGGATTTTTAGAGATGTTTTGTAATTTATGGATATTTGAATGCATACTTTTACAATTCTATGCTTTGGTACAAGTTGGCTTTTTGATCGTTATCCCCGGTGTAATATGAAATGGAACCGCGACTTAAGGAAGTACAAAATTAAAACTAAATGAGTAACTCTCGACCATTTTTTAAAATTTAAATATGTCATAGTGTGTGATACTCTACTAGTAAAAAGTACTTTCGTTTAACACCCATATTGAAGTAGATGTGAAAAAAAATAGATTCGCCATTTTGTGATGACAGCCATTTTAAATCAACTTTAATCAAACATAGCTAAGAACACTACTGATTAATTCACCTTTAAAACCAAATAAACTAATTAAAAATCGGTTCATCTGTTCAAGAGCAACGAAACCAAATACAAAAAATATAGATATACGGAGACGTGTCAAACTTGTCGTATCCTGTCGTTTTTCTTCAGGTGTTAAAAACTTGAAACAATGTTAAACCGGTAAAAAAAACGACAGTAAGATGTTCGCCGGGCCAGCAGAGCTAGCCTTCATAACATAAATCTCTGGTAGGTTTTAGATGGAAGATAGGCAGAGCCTGGGAGCAGCCTGCAGTGACCTACGACCTATCTCTAGATAGCGTTACATCTTCGTTCACTCATGTTTAATGAGGACGCAGCAAAATTACAATGAAGCTAGAAAATACATCCACATTATGGTGGATGTTTTGGATTTCTGAGCCGGCCTTACGTTAAGACTTTGAGATAAATAATTATTCGAAATTTTGCATACGTACCTGTTCCTAAAGAAAGCGCGCTAATTGTCCAAATTATTTAGATTGAGCAACCTTTTTTTTCTATATCAGAACACATCAATGCAAAAAGCCACATAAAAATATTACCCAGAATTATTAAATACTCGTACTGTGAGCCAAGAAATAGAACTTTCATCACAGAATTTGGTTTTGCGAGCCATTTTAAAGCTCACAATAGGAACTAGCTTTGCCGTTGATAGACATGTTTAGGAAAACGATGACAATATGCTTTTCTAAGTCAAAACCAGAACCAAAAGTATTTAAGCAAATTCACGAGAAGCATTCCAACAATCCAACGCGAACGATGATCGGAAATGGTCCAAATATCGCCAAAAAATCAAATAATACCTAATCTCATTCACCTCACACCTGCCTAAAGAATTTCAATCTACCCTCCCGCCAGAAATCAATTACGAATGGTAAAAAGTACGCGTCACCACGCGCGGTGCATGAGAATCGGGCTCTGATCATTAAATCACTTCTACCCGCAAAACCTATTTAAAAAAGCGATTTTTTATCCCGCCCCATTCAAGGCTGTAAAAATGCGCATTACTTCGTTATTAGGGTGTTTCTGTCCACTGACGGTTTTCAGGATTTAAATATTTGTTCCAATACCAATTTTCAATACTCAAATATTTTATTGCTAACATTATGGTACCTACATTTGTTGATGTAATTTATTTTATACATACATGCAGTTTACTGTAATGACTCTGATTGGGTATGAAAATACAATTCACTTCGTATGTGAACTAAAAATCTGAGTGAAAAAGTTGTTCCGATTTCTTCGGTGTCGTCATATTCCGAAACGTTGGTTTATAATATCAGAAAACGTCATTAATGAAAATTTCACATTTCACTCTAATTAGCAACATGTACAAAATTTAATTTTCGTAAGTTTAATGTTGAATTTTATTAGGAAGAAATCTGTCAAAAAATAAACAGGTTAAAAGCTACACCTAGCTACCTTCACTTAAAAGCATTAATTACAACGTTATGTGCACTTTTGTTCACTGTAATGAATGATTATTAAACTATAAGATATCATTATTTTACACTAAATATAGTTTACTTGCGACTACAATATTTGTAAAATACTAGCATTTTTTCATAAAACACACTCAAGAAGAACAAAGTAAAAAAATTGATTTTCTTTAGACAACCTCGAGTTTGAAGTTTTGTACAGTATTGTACTAGTCAAGCCCTTTCATTTGATACCCATATTGAGGCAGGTTGTGAAGAAACATTTTATCCGTCATTTAGTGGAGGCAGCCATTTTGAATTATCTTGATATTAATCAAATATAGCTAATTACAACAGCAAAAAAAAAACTTTCAAATGAAAAAAACCGCATCGAAATCATCTGTTTGAGAGCTAAGGTGCCACAGACACACAAAGACAGACATACATCGACGTCAAACTTACAACATGTTAGTATGGTAACAAACTTAGTATGGTATTCGCACGTTCTTGAATAAAGCCGTACCTTGATGTGAAAATTTTACTTTCATACTTCACTTAATGGATCATGATTGTCAATAATAATACTAAAAGTTTTAATAGTTTTAACGTTTTGTAATAAACTGCAAATCAAAACGTCACTAGAATTATTTTTTTTAATAAAATATTTGCAGATATATAATTCTTTAAAAATGTAGGTTTATCGTGTAATATTATAGTTTAAACGCTGTTCCTCACCACCATGCAAGATTTTACGAGATATATGCCCATCCGAAAATTGCTTGGAAGAAATTGTCGTCAGCTATAAAACCGTCATTTGTTTCACTAATCTTACTATTTTGTAGTATTACGTAAATAAGGATATTACAATCGCATGAACGTGAAGATCAGCGTATAAATTTATAAAGTTAGCTACATATACATTTTATTACTGTCCTGCCTCTGTTTAAAATCGTGGTTACCACTATTCGATGTAAGGTGCTTACTTTGCGCGCCTGTTCCTTTTAATTTATTTCAGAAGAATGTTAATTCTATACCCTTATTTGCAAAGGTGGCGCAAGCTTTAGTGTTTACATACCTACTCTATATTTATATACCTGGTATAGTAACGCTGTTGTGCAAAATGGTAATTACTTCTTAAAGTCTTTGTACCTCTATTTTAACAAATATTCTGTGCGTGCGTTTGTAATTAAGCTCCTAGAAAATGCCTGGACCGATTTTGATCTTTTTTGTGTTCAATAGTGGTTCGACAATGATTTATATTTGCATTTGTATCTGTGACGTGTTATCGTACAATGTTTTTAAGATATAGGGATAGTTTGTTACAAAATTACACAACATATTAAGTAAAAATGACTACACACTACACAACTCACTACTATCATAGGGGAAGTACCACATCCATACCAATTATTCCTTCGCCAAGCAGTAACGTGCAAACACCATTGTGTTCCGGTTAGATTGGGATTATTTTTTCAAATTACAAAACAAATAGATGAATCACATTACATCTCTAGGCGACTATACTATACTAGAAAGTGCACAGTGCTATACTAGAAAGTGATTTGTAAGTTTCATGTTACCACAGAATGATGAAGACATCCCTGTTAAAAGTTCTGATAAAGAGAACAAGAGTGCGTTTCTTAAACTTTTAAAAGTATCATCGGCGTAATATCGAACACCTATCCAGTGTTTCCCAAACTTTTAAATAAAACTCCCTCGGGAGCGATGTCGGAAAGTTTCGTGTAACTTCACACGGCTCGATAGCACATCCGGTTCATAAAGCACGGACAAAAATGGGCCAAGGACTTAATAAATATACCTACTAGGAATTCCGTACATTTTGGAAGTGAAGACTTCTTTAGGTGCACCGCACAAAGATTTTTCGTGGGTTTCATGTAGCTATATGACAGTATGCTGTTACGAGCAAGCGTGGTGCTTACCCTCAGACACATGTCCTGCTCTCCCCGCACTGCACTATATAAAAAAACTCGGTTTGCTTATACTTTCATTGCAATTTACCCATATTCTATGTCATTAAATTTCATAAATAACTTTTGTGTAGTTCAAGATAAACATTTTGGATAGAGTTATCTCTGTTAGAAAATATGTATATTAATTTACCTATATAATAAATAATAATAATAAATAAATAATAAATATCGGTGGACAATTCACACACAACACCATCTGACCCCAAACTAAGCAAAGCTTGTGTGATGGCAGCCAGATAGCTGATATAATACTTATATAGTTTTAAATACATACTTATTATACATATTCATTTATTCATAATTAATTTATTCGCGTAGATGGGTATACAAAAGATCTTAACACATGGTCAATACAGAGCTCCATAATCCATCTTTCGGCATGCAAAACAATCATTTTAAACCAAAACACATAAATCATAAATACACAAAGTCAACAATAAACACTACATTTTTTTATTTGTTTTTTTATTTACCTAACGATATACAGCCACTATTAAAACTTTTGTAACTTTACATTTCAATGTTTGAATCTTTGGTGCTCAATCACGTTGTAACGTATGAACGGTTGAGGTTGTAATTTGGAACACAGTTATACTATTTATTATGTAGTCTGGAAAAACATAGGCTAATTCTTAACCTCAGAAAATAGCGGAAACGTGAACTACGCGGGTAAAGCTGCGAAGAGCTGCTGGCATATAAAAAAAATTAAGGTTTTGTTATGATATGGAACCCTAATAATAATTTACAGAGAAACACTTTCGAACGGATAAAAGGAAGCGTGTAAGAGGCAAAGTTTGAAGTATTCGAATAGTCGGCCCAAGATACCGTGTTTCTACGATAGTGGCGCCCCCATTTGTCACGGTCGCAGATTGAACTAACTTGCTTCATCGTGTGGTAGTTAGATGCCGAAAAGATGTTTGATGACATTTAGGTAAGCAGAAATAGGGTATTTCTAACAAAAATCATATTTATAGTTCACAACACATTAGATGATAAACCAAATGACTCACCGCTATAAACGATCTTTAACGAAACTGATTTATTTAATATTGCCTAATTTAATATCATTTTGTGTAGAGGTAGGTCTCTGTGCAGAGTCCTCCTGGGAAGTACCACGCTTATACCAGTTAGTACCTGGTTAGGCTTTGCTCGGTTTTTGAAATGATATTTAGGTAGGTACAAATTACGTAGTGATGACTTACTTAGACCTACTTAGATACGAATTAAATGCATTTATAAAAGGCTCTAAGTATAAGATTTTCTCAGAAAAAAAAAATAACAAAAAGAAAAGTCCCGAGTGTTAACACCAGGATTCGAACCGCGGCCTGTTGACTCCGAGGGCGAGCATATTCCGTCTGAGACATTTAGACTTAAAGAACAGTGGCGAAATAAGTTATCGTATTCTAATGACATTGTAGGTGTTTTTCATTGTATAAAAACGCGCATAAAATGATGTTTTAAACAAGAACAAAATTAAAATTTTGATTAACCCCCGACTACCTTAGATTTGTTATCTGTACAACATTCTACTAGTCAAGCCCTTTCATTTGATACCCATATTAAGGGAAATGTGAAAAAGGAAATGTAATTCGCCATTTTGTGGTAGCGGCCATCTTGGATTTGAAATTTGTCATAGTGCAAAGTATTCTACTAATCAAGCCCTTTCATTTGATACCCATATTGTGGTAGTAGTGAAAAATATTATTTAATTCGCCATTTTGTGGTGGCGGCCATCTTGAATTTGAAATTTGTTATAGCGTTTAGTACTCTACTAGTCAAGCCCTTTCATTTGATACCCATATTGAGGTAGGTTGTGAAGAAATATTTTGTCCGCCATTTTGTGGAGGCGGCCATTTTGAATCGATATTAACCAAACATAGCTAAGAACACCCGCACGGATATTAACTTTCAAATAAAAAAAACCGCATCGAAATCGGCCCATCCGTTTGAGCTCTACGGTGCCACAGACAGACACACACACAGACAGACAGACAGACAGACAGACAGACAGACAGACAGACCGACAGACAGACAGACAGACAGACATCGACGTCAAACTTATAACACCCCTTTTTTTTGTCGGGGGTTAAAAAATAAAACCTAGCTAGATCTATATAGATTTATCGTCCCCGAAACCCCCTGTATACGTAATTTCATGAAAACCGTTAGAGCCGTTTCCGAGATTCAGATTCTATATATATATATATATATAACTACAAGATTTACTCGTTTAAAGGTATAAGATTATTCCGGCTAACAGAAATGTATAAACATTACAGTATTCCGCTACGAAGTGCAAGGTTCTCAGAGAAATGAGTGTTCTGTGCTGTGCTAGGCAGATATTTGAATTCTTCATGTTCAAATAGCTACATGGCATGGAACTTGGCTGTTATGGACAGACTTGTTGCTTACTATAAGAGGCATATCCTTTTCGTCTCTTTACTTTATACTATAATTATTATTAAAATAATATTATGAAAAAACAACAAAGTTAGAAAATCTTAGTTTACATTTTTAAGTTTTTTGGAAGCCCTCTACGGTATTACGTAGACACGTAATATCCAAGATTTTGCTTTCACTGTTTTAACTATTTCTAGCCTATTTTTATCAAAGTAACGAATGTGAGGTAACAAGAAAACAGAAGAATTTGGTATGTACTTACAATATGTACGCTTGCAAAATTTAACAGCGATTGATACGGGCCTCCCCGATACCGTGATCCCTTCCTGCATCGAATTTTCCACTACTTTTTTCCAAAGCGATAAAAGACAGAATTAAACGATAGAATAAATGAAGCACAATTTTATACTACACTCCGCGAGGCATAAGCTGAGCTTTGCATTTGTGGTGAGTGTACATGGATAGTGTAGGTGTGACAACCGGCCTTAGGCGCGGCGCCATTCTGTCTCGCCGCGCTCCTGCCTGATTGGTGATCACTCACACTAATGCAAAGCTCAGCCTATACCTCGCGGACAAAATTTCAAGCTCCTGCCTGATTGGTGATCACTCACACTAATGCAAAGCTCAGCTTATACCTCGCGGAGTGTACTTACTTCACTGTTGTAATAGTTCGCTTGGCTCGTTCGCTCCATAGTTCCATTGTTCGAGTCGCGGCCTCAGACGCCGAAACGCGGGCCGGGGTAACTTTTGATGGTTCAAAGGAGTTCAGATATTGACATTGTCGAAGAACCCACCAGATCGGTTACTCTATCTAAATTAAAATTGTTTTGTTGCCGTGCAAGGGATTTCGGTCGTCTAGACCATCGCTTTATTTGTGCAGAATTGAATTTTTCTCATACTAAGACCTTTTTAACTTTAGTTAATTGAATTGCCTCGAATTTGTTGGCGTGCGTTTCTTGTTGGAATTTCAGTCATTTTTATTTGAAAGTTCATCTGCTTTTAATAAAGTTCAGTTTAAAGGAGCAATGGCATGGTATAAATAGAGATATTTTTTTGTTTTATTTGCTTGTTTGAAGCTAATATTTTTTTTAAACTTAAATCTAAATTCTTTCTCTATAACAATGATAGTTCTAAGTATTTTAGTCCAAGATCCCAGAGCCGCCAGAAGTCACGTATTTTCTGGTGGACGAAATGTAGACGATTGAGTAGAGATAGTACGTACTTGTTTAGACGGCCAATTTTGAGTTATAGGGTAATGAAGGCACATAAAAATATTACCTAGTTCACGTATTTTCCAATAACTGATTTTCACGTATGTTATGAGCATGAACCTTAAAATTAAGGCCCCAATACTCCCAGAACTATTTAGTATCAATAAAAAAACTATGGGCTGTCTGTCTGCCCTGTACACAAAAATAGTTAAATAGTTTGCTCAGTAACTA
The DNA here is from genome assembly GCA_017562165.1 of Ectropis grisescens. Lineage (NCBI taxonomy): Eukaryota > Metazoa > Arthropoda > Insecta > Lepidoptera > Geometridae > Ectropis > Ectropis grisescens. The sequence goes on along the minus strand of CM029779.1, from coordinate 1,496,788 downwards.
GCAAGATGGTGAAAATGCCACAGGGGGACTCAGACCTAGATCTACTCGTAAGAAGAGTAATAAAATTACACAAAATTCATTTTACAATTTTTCAAGCTAGGTTATCAGTTAGGTACACAAAGCCGAGCAAGTTTTAATGCCACGTCAGAAATACTTATAAATCTGTCGATAAAAAGATCTCAATAAAACGCAGACGTCAACAAAGATCCGAAGCACATATAAATCAAAAAGCGTCTTTGACACAAAGATTGCTAAGTCGGGAGTCGGGCCAAGTTGAACGAGTTTCTTGAATTTGAATGCTGGGGTAAGTAAGAGTTGAAAAACAAATGGCGAAACGGTATGCAGTCCCGGTACCGTTAGCATGCAACGGCATGCAGCGGCATGCAGTGGGTATGCAGCAAAGCTTTGACAATCCAGGATACAGGGAGGCAAACGTGCGCACCGTACTTACCAAGCGTTTCCTAATTCGATGGAGAAAACTTTTTTGCTTGCTGTATTTTATTGTATGGGGATGAATTGAAGTTTGTGGCGGTGGTTGGGAGTTTTAGTTTTGAGTGTAGTGTGTTGCTGATGTATTCGTATGTACAATTAGACCTATGAATATTCATACTTAACATTGATGTTGTTGATTAGGTACCGTACCTTTCGAAAGAGACGCCCATTAAAATGGTTAGATTTAAAATAATAGTCTTACCCCACGTAATCTCCGTTCCTTTTATTTTCCCGCGATAAAAAATCCTTAATGCTACTACAGACTAGACATACTAGCGGAACGCCCCGGCTTCGCCCGTCCTACATAATAGCCTTGAAAGAATATTTGAAATCGGTATATTGGTTCCTGAAATTAGTGCGTGCGTCTAAACGTGCGTCCACACAAAAATCTTTTCAGCTTGTAGGTATAAATATTAGATATCTCTCAAATTTTAATCCCCATTAATAAAGAAATAATAATTAAAATGGAGATTAGCCTTTGTTACATAATTCCACAATTCAGGACGATAAGAATACAAAAAAATACAGTCAAACATAGAAATCCGCCTTTTTTGAAGCCAGATAAAAATAAAAACTTCTTGAATGGGGCGTTTTCAAGATGCAAAAATACCTGTCAAATAAAGTTCCCGATTTCACCATGGGTAGCGCCAATGTTTTATTTTGTTAGAGAAATTTCACAAAAACAAACAGTGGTGCCAGAATTGGCAAAATTTGGATCTATTTTTGACAAGTCAATTTGCGTCTGGACAACGCCTCATTGTGTTGTTAGTAGGAGATCCCACTATACAACGACCTTCACCGAGCTGTTTATTGGATGAAAAGTATTTTATAAGTATGTAATTTAATATGTCAACAAAAGTATAGCAAATGCGTTTTTTGCAAAAAAAAAAATCTGTCAAATATTATGCAAATGGCATAATATTTGTTGACATATTAAATTACATATTCATATTTATTGGTAAAACCGATTTACACGTCAATTAGATTATCAATTATTATATAAACATTTCATAAACAACATTACTACATTAATAAAGCTTATGAACTTCCTAAATAATGACAAATTAATATAATTAACATTACAAATAAATAAGTTACACATGTAACTCAAGGAATTCTTTCACGTCATAAAACGAGTTCTCGACAAGCCAACGCTGAAGGCGATGTCTGAAGCTTAATATAAAACACTTTTCATCCAATAAACAGTTCGGTGAAGGTCGTTGTATAGCGGGATCTTAAACTATGTTGTAGATTAATTATTCGTTACACTATAATAATTTCCGCTATTTAAATGATAACATCCAACTTTGTAATATGTCGATAATACGTCTGGACTCAAACCTATTTCTTCTGTTTCAGGTTGTGAATCGCTCGCTGCAAAAAGGTAATCAAATATTTATACTGAAGTGGTATTCAATCGCTGAATTCAATAAAATTTTACTTTTAAAGTTAAGAGAGGCGGCATGTAAATATTTAGACTCTACCGTACAAATCTTAGAAGTAGATCAACTAATTATTTTCACTACATTGATAGACGGTGAAATATCAGTTAATTATCATAAACTAACATTAGAAATTAGGAATAAAGTAAAAAGACTTAGGTATATTTTAAGTTTAGAAGAGGAACGGAGAAACGTCGTTTCTCCGTTCTAGTTTTGCCATTTTTTTAAGTAAAAAGTTATTTAGCTGCGTTGATCTTAAATTCAAATCTTGTCATAAGGGTCCCATCTCATCTTATGGTCTTATCTTTCGAAAATCGAATGGATTCGTATCACCGACATGGTTATATACCAGTGAAGCAGGGACCAGTGAAGCAGGATGTACGCGATATACACTTCTTTGGAGGGTGTTAATTTGTAATTTCGCGTTACTATCATGCGTAATAGAAGTGTATCTGTTGCTATAGTAGTGACGAACTTAAAAAAAATGTGGTTTTATTGACTGCTTAATCAATTGATACTATTAAGACGGCAGGTACTATGTTCTTAAAAAAACAACTGTTTATTTTTCCATCAAACTATTTAGTGCCATTTTATATTTCATCTACAACACCACCTAATAAACTTGGAACAAATTTAACATGTATGGAATTTGAAATAAGAATACTCCGAAAATCACACGGGCAGGCTATTTCTAACTAAAGAGGGGCTAAAATTCTGCAATCAATATTTATTGGTATTGTAATTAATCAGTTATTTACATCGAACTCTTAAAAACGGCAGAAGTGGCAAACGCGCTTCTACTATGGCGATGCAAAATCAGGTGACGTCTCCTGATTTAGTCTCAGTCGCAACAAGGAGTTGTGTACGTTCGCTGACAATTTAATTTTCAAATTTTTCAAACAAATTTTCGCCACGTTATGTTGTCTTTAGATTATAGCATACCTCATCTTCGTTTCTTTAATTATATCGATGGTTATTTATTGATTTTTTTAAGTTAAGATTTTAAAATACATTATAAAAACCTAAACCTAGATAGCCACAAACAGCAGGGCAGGGCCCAAGCTACCGGTGGATGGGGCGGCAGGGAGGAACCTACTGACGACGCGAGCTGGTTAATTAATTAATGTTGATGCTTCATACTAAAATTCTAAATTTTAAGTTGAAACTTTTATCGGCAATCACTATGACTGACAATTTAAAAAATATTATATATTTTTTTAGCTATAATACGTTCGCGCTTGACCACCATCTCGCCTGATGTTAAGTGACGATATAATATTTACATTTATATTAGAATCGCTTAACATTAAATGTAAGTACTTACTTATAAAAAAAAATGTAAAAATGTATTTATTATTATGCGAGATGGCTGTCACATATCAGCGTATAATAGATTTAAAAAACTCGATAAAAGACACAAGAATTGCATGCATCTCTTCCAGGTTATTTGTAGAATGGCCCATACTGTTCCACCATCGTCCATAGAGTAGCAATTAACCCTCTAACTATAGAATTAGCATTTATTACCCTCCGTGAGAGCTGCTCTAATATTAGTCCTTTATATTTAAACGAAATCGACTCTTGAAATTCATTAGATTTCTTGTTTAGTCTGCCATTAAACTGTGTTGCCGTTTTTATTCCTATTGTGCTAGATGTGGCCGACTGTGGCTTTTGTTTTGATTATTCAGATTGCTCAGGGAGTGACGACAGCAATGTTTTTAGGATTAAGGTCTGCAACTATGATTGTTTATTTCGCCAAGTTTTTAAATAACATATTTTATTAGATAAAGTTGGTTACAGGTGATTTTTTGGGTAAAAGGAAAAAATATATTTATTTTATTTTGTCGTAAATAACGATTTCTAAATTTACGATTAGCTCTACTCCGTAATTTAACGTGATAATAAACAGTGTATGTTATTTATTTATTTATTAAATACTTTACGTATATATACATATAAGTATATTTAGTCAAGTCGTAACTCACGAGATATGGTCGTCTCGAGTTTTGACCGCGTTCGGCGACCATTTTCAAGGAGATGGACGCGCGTGATCGCTCCAACTATATCTGAGAAAAATAAGTATACTAACAACCCCACAAAAACTGAAACAACTAAAATATAATTATTTTACAAAAATACCATACATTATGACAATGACACAATATGGCAATAAGCTCCATTGCCATATTGTGTTGTACATTTTTATTTGATGATGATGATGACGATTGTAAAATTGGCTATTGTGAACGCTATACTGCAATTTCTCAATATCAATTTAAATATTCTTTGTTTGTAAAATGTAAAAACGTAAAAATTTTGATAAGTCCTGTGTAACCTTTTCATAGCAGCAAAGTAAGTTTTTTATATAGGAGTAAAGTAGAGTAATTTTGGAAAATAAAATCTTATGAATTTATAAGTTTTTTTTTTGTTATTTAATTCAACAGTCGGTCCTTCATGTTCGAAGACCTTTGTCAGCAGCGGAAGAATTGCCTTCACCAGTCTCGGTCCACTCTCACGACCACGTATAATTTGGAAAACGATGAATCTTTCACTTGATCGGTCCGTTTGGTTTGGGAACGAACATGCGATCGTTTGTCCTCGGTATTTCCAACGACAATCAGTTTTTCTAGACTCTCATCGCCTTCGTTTTATTAGTATTTTTAATTATGAAACATTAAAATCGTGACAAGTGAAATTTCGTGCAAGTACATAATGTAGTTTTCTCTGTAGAATAGTGAATAAGGAGTGATTTAGAGGAATAAAATCGTATGTATAATGTAATTCGCGTCGCGTCGTGCGAGCATCGCTAAGCCGGCCGGAGCCGGCACGGCTGTCGAAATCTCCCTTTATTGGACAAACAACCGAGACGCACACAAATCAATTGCCTACGTTTGAGACAAAGCAAAAACTGATTGCGAGGGAGGAACGAGAGATCCTTACAGAGGGTCCCGTATACATTTTTCCTTATTCTTGGTTTTTTGACCGCCATCTTTCTTGACGGGACGGTGCGGTGTAGTAATAGAGCGCGCTTATTTAGATAAACAGATGCACTATGATTTTGTTGATGAAAAAAAGTTGCTGTTTTCAGCAACTTTTTGTACATCGAAGAACTCAGGTAATTCATGGCAGATTTTACATAATTATTTAGTAAAGTCACTCAATAACTTACAGCTAGAGGCAAAACGTTGCAAAATACATTTATATCCAATTCAATATTTAATTAAAAACGAAAAATGACACTAAAAATTACAATTTTGTATCAAAAACGATATAAAGTTTATAATAAATATGTTAATTTCACTTTCTCTGATAAACTTTTTATAATACAGTGGGATACCTGGATAACAAATAATTTCTATTAATTTTGAAAATGAATGTCAAATTAAAGGTCTAAAATCCGTTATCGTATGTAACCACACTCGTATTTATATCATGTTAAAAGACGTTGTTAGTGAAAATAGCCCGAACTGCATTATAAAACTGCAGTAGTTGTTACACATTTTTATTTAATTTATGAGTTACTCGCTAACTTTAACTCGGGCTGGACCAACCATATCACTCGTGAGTGTCGAACCGTATCCAAGGTTGGTTTTTTATTATCTCACACTCCAGCCAGAGTTTCCAGCCAAATCACACCTGAGTTTTAGACCAATCACACTGGGGTATTTAGACAAATAACGTATTAATGATAATTTAGTAAATCAAAGTCACACATCCAGGGCCGGTCACATCTGTCGCAGACCCGATAACCGTCGGGGTAGATGGGTTTTGAAGTGGAGACCGCGAATCGGCAAATGTAGCTGAGGAAACCCTAAAACTACTTGGAGTGACGATATTCGAAAGACAGGTGATGGCGGTTGCAGAAGTAAGACCGAGGATCGGTCTGATTGGCGTATCATAGGAGAGGCCTATGTCCAGCAGTGGACGAACACAGGCTGATGACGATGACAAACCAAGTTGTATTAATAGTAGAAGTGGCACTAGTTAAATTAAAACAAAATATTGAGGATACATTAGGAAAATAATCTTCATGTCAGCAATTTATGTAATATGAATAAAGTTGTCATTACTTAATAATTAAAATAAATTCGCGTCGACAGTCTCTCTATACTTTACAGCTCTTCTACAACTAAAAAGTACGCTTATATGTATTGTACCCCAGCACAAACACATACATACACCCTCACAATAAACACACACCTCTCCCACACACACACCTTACACTAACACACACACCCTTACCTCGCATACACACCCTCTCTCACACACACACCCATATACTCTGTCCTTCAAATACACATCCACCCAATCATACTTACCACCACCAACCCACATTGGCTAGTTTAAAATGTATTTAATTAATTTTCTTTCTTATGCTATTTTGTTTGTATTATTTAATAATGTCAATTTAATTTTATGAAAATGATATTATATTGTAAGGTAGAAAATGGTTTTGTCTGAAATCACTGACGGTTGCAGGGTTTCTTTTCATTTTTTATATAAATTTGTATTCATTAATTATGCTTTTGTATTAATCTATTTTATTAATTGATTAATTATTTTTTTCCGGAAATTGTGTCATCATGATCTTGTCTGCAGCATTCTCTAAACTTGGAAATGTTTGAATACTTGAGGGGCGTCCAAGTCACAGGCTTTGCCTAGTTTGGAGCCCACGGATAATTATATCTTGTATTAATTCGTGCTAAACTGCCAACATGTTATACTGTGCTGTATTTAATTTTGGAAATAAATTATTATTATTATTATTATTAATAGTAGAAGTGGCACTAGTTAAATTAAAACAAAATATTGAGGATAAATTAGGAAAATAATCTTCATGTCAGCAATTTATGTAATATGAATAAAGTTGTCATTACTTAATAATTAAAATAAATTATGCTAGTTCTATTAAATACATAATTAAATATGTTTTTAAAATATCACGTTTTAAGTCAAAATAATATAGATTTTACAACATAAGATTAAAAGCTTTATTTTTTTTTTAACAGAACCCTAATACCATAAGAGAATACCGTCACCGCCAGTAAGGCAATTCCCCTAATTTGACGTTCCCGCACGTATAGACAGGCGTACATCATTATGATCAGCGAATTTTCCATTCTACCCTCATTTCTTTGCCGGGGGTACCTACGACGACCTTACTCTACAGTTTGGGTGTTTATTTTTGACTTCGGTAATGTCCGCTTGAATAAATACGTGTTTTATTGACAATACTACAATAAAATTGATTCTGGTGAAGCTATTTTATATAGAGAGTTCCACGGGAATTCTATGTGCAACGTTATTGTCCTTCTTGACGTATTTGTCAACGGCGAACCCTGCTAGTGTGCGTAGTAGTTGTACGCGTGAAAGAGGCTCACAAAACCATATTTTGTTTTAAATATCCTATTACAAGGTATGTAATGCAATAGGCCGTCCATGTTAAAGGTGGAAATGTAGGAAAGCTTCGGGTACGTCTTATCTGCGACACGTTTTATTTAAAACAGATCTTGCAAACGCTTTGTCTCATTGATGTATTAAAGCCACAAAGAACCTTAAATAAATAAATATTAGTGGACATTTCACACACAACACCATCTGACCCCAAACTAAGCAAAGCTTGTACTATGGAAGCCAGATAGCTGATATAATACATATTTTTAAATACATACTTATTATACATAGAAAACACCCAGGCACAGTACATTTGAATTCATCATACAAACATTTGCACTGGGTGGGGATCGAACCCACGGCCCACGGCTTCGCAGGCAGACGTACTACCAACTGAGCCACCAGACCAGCCAAATAAACGTTGTTTTCAGTAATAACTGAAAAAGTAATTGTCGTTATGTGAATCCTGAACTCACAGATTTCTAAACAGATGAAACCTTCGTGAACGACACTGTGAGGCCAGTAATTAGTTATGTATGCGTGACAGCTCTCACCGACGTTGTCAAATTACTCACGTTGGTGTGCGTGTAATGTTCCCAGTCTTAAGAAAAATATCCCACTATTGTTGTCTTAGCTTCGGAAATCTTCGCGTATAACAAACACATATATTATAATGTTAAAATAATTTATTATTACACCGATTATATATTATGCAAGGATTTCTTGTTATTACTATTTCCATCCTATAAAGTAAAGAATTTTGATTTAGCATGCAACTAAAAATTCGAATATTCGTACAGAAAATTCGGAATAAAAAGACAACGCCGAATAATAGTAAAAGTCATGTGTGTGTTTATTTTGAGTATTCTATCGGAGCTTCTTTTGAAATTTTGAATATTATGCTTGACAAAAGGTGGCAAATACTCATTTAATATCGGTGAACACAGGAGGAGCAGAGAATTTTTTGTCAACTGATTTGATGTTGAGGGGTCAGATCATTCAATTTGTTTATTATCCAATCTTTGTCTGGACGCGTGTCGCAAACGAAAAGTTCATGAAGTTTTTCAAAAATGTTGAAACAAACCAACGAAAACCGTCTAAGAGTTTATGTAAATCAGTTGAACATTATTCACATCGCCACCCAAAGTTACGTCGTCCAAATACCTAACGTTTATATTGGACTAGAGACGATAAATGATAGAGCGAATGGCCAGGGCGAAGGTCGCATGGCCGAAGATTCACCAAGTTGATAGCCAACGGATGATAGCATAGGATTGTTTTGATAATTTTGTGGGTCTGCCATAACATTGCCAAAGAAAATTGTAGAAGTCAAGAATTTTATTCTTCACTTCGGACAACGGGGCTCCACGATCAACCAAATTAAAGGCGTTTTTGACGTACAACTTTAACAGCCCTCTCCCCAATTTTGGACAAAGAAAGTCAGGACAGAATGAACAGCAGCCTCACGTCCACTCAGAGAACCAAAATAAAGTTTGTGGGACAGGGAGCTCGAAAGTGCAACGCTTAATACCTACAACCCACCTTGGCAGCAAGGCCAGTATATGTGGTGCCAATAGCGATTGGCCTGATCCCAACATCTTTTTTTGGGTAAGTATGTACGCACAAATTAGCACCGTATAAAACTTCGACAATGTCACTACTGACTCGACCAGATAACATGAGGTTGATTGAAACGATTAGATCTCTCAAAAGAACTTGCCTACTTTTTTAAGCTCCACTATACTTACTAGAATTAAAACTTGCTTCATAACTATAGTTTTCATCAACACTATTAGTATTTTTATAAACACTAGTAATGACGTGGATTTGTGCTAGGCATCGATTGACATTAAATTAAAAAAATTACGATTATAAATACAGGGTTTAAAAAAGAATAATACAATCTACTTAAGTACATAAATAATTTGGTCTACGAGTATCTTCAAAAAATAATCATATTTTACCTTAACTTTAGGGAAAAAAAATCAGCTTAGTACAGGAACACTAACCAATTTTCGTTGAGGTGTTGTGTTTCTATTCATCAATCGAAATGAAATCGCCTAAATTATACAAAAAGCAGTAAAAATATTCAAACTTTCCTATGAAATTATATTCCTCTTTCCTTTTCTTATTTTTGGGAACAATATTTGCAATGTTTGAAGACACAAGACGGTATAATCTTGTACAAAACTTAAAATCACACGGAACTCCCGTACGAGACGGAAGTCCGTTTCGTACTGACAGGAGTTTGTATTTGCTTTGGCGTTTGATATTTGCTTTCTGAACCTAAGGATCTGTGTTCTGCACGTTCCATCTGCCTTTTGTTTTAGAAATCTGTGCCTGAACTCATATAAAAAATACTCTTCAATGTTATACGATTACTGAAACTTCTAATTGCTAAATAAATAACTCAATAGTGACAGAGAAAAAAATCGATCAAATTGATAGCTTCGTTCTGATTCAACTAGGTTAAGTGGAGTCTCGCAAGTGCAAGCGTCGGAAGCGGACGTCTCGAAAATTATTCTAAAAATAACAATTGTAATTCTTAAAATACCTATATAAAATAATATTTAACTACCAATCAAGTGTTGAGTGATTTTCTAATTCAGGAATATTAAACGCATTCTTGATCAGATAACAATTGATCACGCTTATCCAAGCGAAGTGTACGGCAGTGCGTCTTATCACCGTTCCCGCCCTGTGACAACAAAACAAAACAGTACGATAGCTATAGTTTAGCTAGCATACGTTTCATTGTGCTTAGTTGTTGTCCCGTGGTTCGCCCGTGAAGGAATCAATGGCTGTTCAACGCTCGCCACCTGGGTCACCCATTACGTATCTTGAAGGTAAAAGCTCCATGGCAATTCAAGCGGTTCACAACCGGACCTTAGACAGTCAGTACTCTCAGAATACCTAGAAAACAGTGCTGCTCGTAAAAGGAAGGGGCCTGACGATGATTTCGCGAGTCGGTTCGAAAATTTTGAAAGCAAGATAATGTTATTACTTACCGAAATGGTCCAAAATAATAACGATAAGCTGGACAATATATCAAAGCAAGTGTCAATCATAACCGAGCAATTAACTGCTGTGAAAACTACTACTGAACAACTTGCTGGAGAACAAATCAAGGTGAGGAAAGAGTTGATCACTTTTAAAGCTGAAATAAACACTGAAATTGAATTCATCAAAATGAAATGGTGCACATTAAATCATCTAACTCACTATGCCCCATATCATCAGCTCCAGTCATTACATCCACCATGGCATGTGAAAGCATGCTTACAGAGATGAATGAGCGCTCTGTTCGGGAGAAAAATGTAATAGTCTGCGGAGTAAATGAAATCATATCGAAGAATACTACTGAACGAATCCAGCATGACATAAGCGAAATTAGAAAAATTGTAGAATTGCCTAACCTTCAATGTGATATGCCAGACAAGTGCTTCCGTATCGGAAAATTTGATAGCAATAAAACTCGGCCTTTGAAAATATGTTTTTCATCAAACGAAACTGCCAAGACAATTCTACGTAACAGCAGCTACATTACTGCCCAGATCCCAAACATAAAGTGCTTTACTGACCAGACTCCGCAACAGAAAAAATTTTTGATTGATCTGAGAAACGAACTAAACCGTAGAACTGAAAACGGAGAAGAAGGGCTCACGATTAAATATATAAGAGGTTTCCCGAGAATTGTCGCATCATTGTCAAAAAACTAAAAATAACAGAAGAAGACAAATCTATTGGAATCACATATCAAGTAGCAAACACCCATGCAGATGTAGTAACCAGTGTAAAATCTTTAAAATTTTGTACTTAAATGCACGCAGTATAATAAAACCTGGTAAACTAGACGAACTTAAATGCATTATCTACACAATACCACACATCATACATGCAATAGTAATTACAGAAACCTGGATAAAATCTGACCTTGAAGCCCAAAGCCTAGCATTGCCTAATTATACTCACTATTATAATTATAGATCTTCTTCAAGAGGGGGTGGAGTCTCAGTTTATGCTCACGACAGTATCGAACACAATCTCATCCAGAATTTATGTGAGAACGACAACCATTATGTATGGGTACATCTAAATAAATTTTCTGTTGATATCGGTGGTATCTACAAACCAGAACGAACTAATAATAAAGATTTTCTTGAAACATTCACGAAACAACTTGAGGGAAGAAAACGAGCCATTATATTTGGAGACTTTAACTATGACTTACTGAAGATTTCTAAATTAACAAAAGAATACAAGCTAGTATTAAAAGAGAGTGGTTTTGAGATACTCAACAAAATTGATAAATCACACTGCACTCTGCCAAACAGCAAAAACAAAAACAAGTTTGGATCATATTAGTTCAAACTTAAGGAACGAGAAATATCACTTAGCTGTGATTAACTCCGCTATGTCTGACCATAAACATCTATATCTAGAAATACACCATTATAAACCCCAAAAATGAAGAAAGTTAAATATGAAGCAATTGATTATAATAAATTACAAATATATCTTGAAACGGCCATATCTCAAAATTATAACGGTACATATGAAGACTTAGAAAACCAATTGATAGAAGCAATAAAGAACTGTAAAGTAAACAAGGTTAAAATGCAAAATTCGCCGAGGTCTAATTGGATAAATAAAGACATTTTGGACACTATTAAAAGAAGAAATCGATTATGGAAAATAGACATAAATAAAAACAAGACACAAAGTGAAAACAATGACAAAGAATCAAGCAAACAATTGTTAACGGCGAGAAGAGAAGTAAGACAAAAGATACAAAAAGCAAAGAAAAATTACTACCTGAAATCTTTTGAAAACTGCAAGATAAAACCACTAAAAATGTGGCAATTAATTAATTCTTTAAGTTTTAATAAGATAAAAGTTCAAAAGCTTCCTTGTAGACTGGAAACGCAATCAGGTAGTTTTACTGAAACTCTTGATATTTGTAATAGCTTTAATAATTTTTTTCTGACATCGGGACAACTTTGGCCAATCAAATTCCTCAATCATTTCATGATATTCAAGCGTATAATAACTTGTACGGCAATAAAAAAACAACACTCCCAGAATTGGTTAGCTTAACACCGGCATCACCTGACGAAATAAGTAAAATAATAGACAATATTAACCCAAACACTAGTTTGGGTCTCGATGGCATTTCTTGCAAAGCTTTAAAAAGTGTTAAGCATTTAATTATCGAGAAACTAACTGAAGCGATCAACAACTGCCTCGAACATGGTCATTTCCCCGAATCTTTGAAATTAGCCAAAGTCGCGCCTATTTTTAAATCTGGCAAGAAAAGCGACCCTGGCAACTATCGGCCAATATCAGTACTCCCTATCATGTCTAAAATTTTTATCGTTCATAATCGTTTAGACCTACACTTAAAATCACTTAACTTTCTTTATAAAAAACAATACGGTTTTCGGTCATCGTCAAACACACTTTCGGCTTGTTTGGATCTAACTACCACTCTCAAAGCCAAATTAGATAAAAAACAAATTGCAGTGGGTATATTCATAGACCTTAAAAAAGCTTTTGATACGATCAGTCACAAGTTATTAATCCACAAATTATATACAATTGGCGTAAAAGAAACCGCTCTAAAAATGATTCAATCTTACTTATCTAACAGACACCAAGTTGTAAAAATTGGTGACATAACAAGTGGGCCGAGACTGATCACTTGCGGCGTGCCGCAGGGATCAATTTTGGCCCTCTCTTTTCTTGATTTACATCAACAATATTAGTGAACTCAACTTGATGGGCGATATTACTCTTTACGCAGATGATACTTGTCTATTTTACTTTGGTGATAAAATAGAAACTATAATACAAAAAGCTCAAAATGACCTGAACGTATTAAACACCTGGTTTCTTCACAATCTTTTGACAATAAATGTATCCAAGACTAACTATATGATATTCAGAGCAAAAAATAAACTACTAAATGAACAAATACAACTGCACATAAACAATGAAAAGTTGACTAAAGTAGAATCAGAAAAGTACCTCGGCTTATATCTAGACTCACACCTTACATGGAAACCACATATAAATAAACTACAATCAAAACTATCCTCATTAATTGGCATCTTGCGTGGAAATGTACGTTGTTATCCAAGACCTGTTCGATACCTCATTTACAACTCCTTCGTGAAATCCCATTTGATGTATTTAATTGAGGTGTGGGGATCAGCTGCTAAAACAAATTTAAATAAACTTCAGCGATCTCAAAATAAAATAGTAAAATTACTTTTTCTCTTAGCCGCTACACACCAAGCACTGAAGTTTATCAAAAACTAAAGTAATGAATATAAGTCAACTGTACAATTACAATACCTGTTTGACTGTAAGGAAAATTCTTACAAAAATATCCATACTTCAATCACATTTACATTAAAATGTCAAACAATAAAAAGAAATCTCAGAAGTTCTCAAAATATTTGTCTGTTTAAGAAACCAAGAACAACAAACTACGGCCTAAAAAAACTTTACATATGAAGGAGTTCAAATATATAATAAGTTACCGAAAGATATTAAAGATATCCAATCACTACCCTTATTTAAAAAAGTCTTAAATATTATATTCTAAATAAAATGAAACATAATATAGATGAACATACAATATAAATGAAACTATTGTACATTAATAACTTTTCATTTAACATAGACCTTTGTTATTATATTCATAAAACAATACATTCATAGTTACGGGATGATGAGCGCGGTGCGCCTCTAGGTGGTCACGCTTCATGCTCGCAATAGGTGTTGTAAATAAATTCCCTCTCATGACCAATTTATCAATTTACCAATTTATTTGTTCACTTCTAAATTACTAACTATATAATATTTAAATTATACATATAAATAAACTTGTTTTTATCAGCAAAATTTAAAACAACAAATTAAAACAAAATTAAAAGACCCTCAACAGTTACTGGCGGCATCCATCTTGCATTTGAAATTCGTCACTTGTGTTTGAATAGTATTTTATTAGTCAAGGCCTTTCATTCGGTACCTACATAATATATGTATATTGAGAGAGTTATGGAAAAGAATTGTGCTCCGCCATTTTGTGGTGACGCCATTTTTGATTTGCAATTTATTTTACCTGGTAATAAACTAATCAATTGAAATACAAATAGAGGAAGCCCTGGAAAAATACATTAAAAAAAAATTGTTCCGCCATTTTGTGGTGACACCCATCTATCCAATCAATCAATCCAATATATCCATATAATAGTCGTATCTTCATCAGGTGACTAAGAGAACTAATCCACTAATTACACAAAATAAAAAATAAAAAATCTTCTACATTTATTATACATTACAATCATATAAATTTATAAATATACATACATATTTAACATGTATACATACAATAGATAGTATAACAAAATGAAATAATAGTACCTAATATACTTATACACACACACAATTACATAAATTTCTAAATACACAAGTAAATTTATGTAATAAAATTGTTATTAACTTTTATTACAATATGTACATTTATAAATATTATTTATGCATACGAATATACAATATATTAAAAAAAAGTAGTGAGCAAATAACACAAAACTAACTGATCGCTATTGCTATGCCGCACGATACGTAATAGACGCCAAGAATGCAAAATTGTGTGATGCTTTGAGTCGGGTGCGGTCCCTACCCGCTATTAAGAAAATCAGAGAACATAATGTGAAACTACCTGATTGTACATTTCTAAACTTTATCACTTTTGATTTGTATATTTTTGCTTCGTTTAGAAATTATCCTTGTTTACGAATGTTGTGTTTGTAACAATAGCATTCCGACGCCTGCGAATTAATTAATTTATGTTTGTACACGTATTTTCTCGTAAGTGAATATGTATTTTTAGAGAAAATAAATATCTTAAACCATTAAAAATACTCGTAATATGTTTTTCCTAATGAATAAATAAATGTTGGTGAGTAGATATTTCTCAAACGTTTCCGATAAATAGATTTGATAACTAAATCCCGCTGCTGTACTAGTGATTCGTGATTCACGTTCAAGATTTTTTTCGCAACAAAAAGTGAAACCTGTGTGCTGTTTCAGATTATAATCCAACAATGTTTGAAATTCCAACACAGTCCTTTTAAGTGCGCCGACTTGATAGACCAACTAACATGCAAACATTTAAAATGTAACATTCTACTTCCTACTTATGGAACTTCTTTCTAATCACGTCGGAACTTCTCAACAGATTAGTTTGAAATTTTGAACACAGTTAGATTATAGTGTGGAATAACACATAGATTACTTTTTATCTTGGGAAAATAATTGAAACGGGGCTAACACGGGTAAAACCGCGAAGAGCTGTTAGTTCATAATATATTAGCAACGCCCTGCTTGCAGTGTTACGCGCTATCTTACGTAGCTTATGTATTCTTCAAAACTGTAATCCAAATTTTATCCAGATCCATTCATACGTTACGACGTGATTGAGCAACAAATATCCAAACACCCATACATTGAAATTTATAATACCTACTAGCGGCCCGTTCCGGCTTCGCTCGGATATTGTCATATGTATAGACAAATAATCGGAATAAAAACTATCCTATCTTTCAAGTTGGATCAAACTGCATACGGTGTGGAAGTTTTATTGAAATCGGTTCAGTAGTTTAGGAGCCCATCGCGGACAAACAATGTGACGCGTAATTTATATATGTTAAAAATTAAATGTAGCTTATATGACACGTTCGTAGATTTACCATAGCAGCGCCATCTATTGATTACTTACTCAACCCAGTCGAAAGGTATCGACATCTGTTAGAATCATTTGGAGTTCACAGATAATTGTGACTGTCAAATAATAACGGACAAATAATTAGCAATAAATAAAAATTGCGACTATAATTTGGGATTTAAACCTATCCTATCTCTCAAGTTGGATCGAACTGCACATGGTGTGCGAATTTTATTATAATCGGTTAAGTGGTTTAGGAGTCCATTGAGGACAAACATTGTGACACGAGATTTATATATATTAAGATTAGTAAGATGTGAGAATATTGTGATTCAAATAATATTTCACAAGCAATTCGTCATGTTATGAGCGCAAAACAACACACACAAAAACACCTAGTAAAGAATCTCCCTGATTCGGAATGTTGACTTTAGCTATTAGAAGTGTCCGTGTGTTTGTTGTCCGTCACTATATCCAGTTATTTTTGTTTGATTTGCTTGATTGCGACGCGATACGCTTGATATCAGGGAATTGGATTACCAATCAGTGATTTATTTTATTCTGAATTATTTAAAGGATAAATAAATAATGAAACATAAATATACACAGACTTAAAAGTAAATAAGCGTATGATTTTTTTATTTTCAGCTTAAGTTATTACACAATGCCAAGCAAGGAATTGTGCTCGTCTCCAGAAATATAATATATCTTATTTTGTCCCATCATTTTACAGGAATTATTGATCTGTAAGCTAGGATTTTTTTATGTGTCGGTTACGTAAGTTTTTAAGCCCTTTTTCTCCCCCCGAAATTAGTAATCTTAAAAAAATCACTGGAATAAAAATTAGTTTAAGTTTATTTTTAACCGTGAACCTTTTTGTCTTGCAACATAAACAGTGCCCCTGTCATGTGCATTAGCAATGGTCAGGTAATCTTGCAATCGTCGTCCGCGGACGTATTAGCTGTCGCGCGTGGGACGTGGCAAGCGCGGACGTATCACCTGACGGGCGTGGGACGCAAACGTGGCCTGTGTTGTAATGCCTCAGTAACGAGTGTGGAGTAATGACCGTTGGCACCTTAGACTTAACTATTATTAGGTGTTGAAGACAATATTTTACCCTATTTCCTAAACACTAAAAGTGTGAAAGTTTTTGTACTGAGATATTTCAAAACAACGAGAAGGGAACTACGTAGGTACACTCCGCGAGGTATAAGCTGAGCTTTGCATTAGTGTGAGTGATCACCAATCAGGCAGGAGCTTGAAATTTTGTCCGCGAGGTATAGGCTGAGCTTTGCATTAGTGTGAGTGATCACCAATCAGGCAGGAGCGCGGCGAGACAGAATGGCGCCGCGCCTAAGGCCGGTTGTCACACCTACACTATCCATGTACACTCACACAAATGCAAAGCTCAGCTTATGCCTCGCGGAGTGTATCACTGCTGCGTGTCGCTACAAATACAAATATTATTAAAATTTTGCAAGGTATTTCTGTTTATTTTATTATTATTATTTTTAAACTTTTACAGGTTTACATTTGACCGCCATCTCGCCTGATGTTAAACGATGATGCGGTCTACGATGGAGCGTGTTTATCTAGAAGAAACCGATTCACTCTCGATTTGAAGACACCAAGATTGTAACTATCGGGAAAAACCCTCTCAGGCAACGTATTATAATTATTTATTAATATATAAATATTTATATATTAATATAAATAATTTTATTAATTTTATAATATTCATGTTTGATATTTAGGTATAAATGTAGTATATAGGTATCTACATATGTTTATGTGTTTATTTGTAAATATAATTTATTTTATTTGTGGAAGTATTCTCGTATACGTATCAAGGAAGTCACACCATTGCACTTATTTGCTTACCTTCTCCTGTTTACCAAAAGTTTATCTGGAAGAGATCGCTATTAGCGATAAAATCGCTTTTGTGCCTCATTATTTTTGTAATATTTTTGTGGTATGGTAAAGTGTTGTAAATTGTATTGTATTAACCACTTTGATTACGCTAATTGCATGAAAATCTCGGAATCCCTTCCCTCCCTCTCCCCACCTCCATCAAATCCTACCAAAAACTGTGACTGAATTCGATCGAAAAGTAATATTTACAAATGCCCATTAGCCGCAGCGTCTATCCATCGCAGCGTGCGGCGCAGGTGGTAAATCCCCGAGTTAATGTGCGTGCAAACGGCGGCTCGGCAGTCCCGAGCCATTTGCTTCGAACGTCGACAATGCAGGCGCCGCCGTTATGGACACTCTAGCTCTTTATATCCTTCGGACGAATACAGCATCGAGGCATAACGTGAGCTTAAAACAACCTCACGTGTTCACAGTATCGTGGTCCCACTGCTGGGTATCGGGAATTCTCTGCCAAGGGTAGATAATTTAATAGATAATGTGTATAGAAATAAAAAAAACAATCGATGAAATGTCTACTTTGGCGGATTCATCGAGTCCAAGACTAACTTAACTCCCAGAAAACTAGGCGTCCTCTCAAAAGTATAAAGTGATAACCACAGATTTACTCCTGTATCGAATTCTGTTCGCAGCTTTGGAATGGGTCAGCTGAGTACCACCTGAGAGCTCTGGGTTCGAGCGAGAGACGTGCCAAAAGGCTTTTCCTTTTCAAAAAATACTCAAAATCTTGAACATCGCCGTAAAGTCTCTAGCTTGTCGGTTTTTTATCGGATGTATTTCGGACTGTGCATCTGATCAGGATGACATAATACTACCTTGCCTTTTTTCATCCACCTTCCATCGAACTGCTCGCAGCTTGAAGAAGCGACAACGTTTCATGGTAGGCATTCCAAAGACTCGAACGACTGAACATTTCTTTCACAACACTCTCTATCCAACAAATGAAAACTTGTATTATGCGAAATCCAGGCATAGAAAAAAAAATCTGGATTTAACACACAAATAATTGTCTACAAATAAATAAATAAATATTGGTGGACAATTCACACACAACACCATCTGACCCCAAACTAATCAAAGCTTGTGTGATGGCAGCCAGATAGCTGATACAATACTTATATAGTTTTAAATACATACTTATTATACATAGAAACACCCAGACACAGTGCAAACATTTGAATTCATCACACAAATATTTGCACTGGGTGGGGATCGAACCCACGACCCTCGGCTTCGCAGGCAGAGCTACTACCAACTAAGCCACTAGGGCAGTCAAAATACAAAATACACATTTTTTATGGCTCTTTGCAGGTAAGATAAGGTGATACAAAACATTTAAAAAGCTGTTAAGCCATACAAACTGGCTTCTTCTAGAGGCATGCAATATGTCTGGCAACACAGTTTCCATTGGTCTGAATTTATACAATGATAATGGTCAGCTGATAAAGTCTTCTTCTTCTTTTTCATTTTATGGTTTTAATCGGTTGTGTCATAATTATTATATGTCATCTGATTCATTGTCTATTAATTTCTGGCTTCTATTCAGTTGTGCTATGTAAGTGTGATATGTTTGGTGAGCACAATTACGCCAACGTCTTGTGCTTCAGCAGGTTGTTGTTACGGACTTTGACAAGTACCTATGTAGTTTAAATCCAAGGTCTTGTCATAGCTGCAAATCAAAACTAAGACCTACAGGACTCCAGCCAGACTTTTTAGCAAATAAATCGCAATACACGTTTACAGTTTTGGCGGAAAACGGCTGTCGGATTACTTAAGTGCGTTTGTTTACGCTTCGGCATACGAAGTGCCGCGTTACTTGTACCTGTTTAAGCCCATTATTCTCAAGAGCGTTTCAAGACGCTTCTGGCAGTATTGTTTGTTTAAATTAATGTGCTTGAAATGTAAACTAACAATTTTGACATTTGTATCAGATTTAAATTTAAAATTTATTGTATACAATATAACAAACACGGAAAAACAAAAACTGTACTCGATACCATAAATTTGATTTTTTCTTAATTTTTCAAAACTTCGGGACCATTTTCCCGCCAAAAATTTTAATTTTTGTATTTTTTAATTTAACGATTTTTCTATATGAACGATCTTTAATTTTAACGTGGTTTATCTCAAAATAAAGACTGGTTCAAGCAGACGCCATTAAAACCAAATTAATGAGTATACCTTCTCAAATAAAAAAAAAAACAAATATATTTTTTTCCCGCCAAAAGCCTAACCGCAAAGCTAATTTTGTAAATGTTTGTCATTCGGTGTAATATAGTTCTCAAAGTGTGTCAAGCGGCTAGTCAAGTAATACCTATTTATGTGGCTCACCACTACTTCACTCTATTCACTGACGTAATATTACACTTTATTTAATAGAATTTGACATATAAGTCGTTATTTTAAAGTGCTGAAAATGTTTTTTTTTATGAAGGACATTTGCTTTATTTTTTCCGACCTATTAATTATTTACTTTCCGCCTGTAAGGTCACATAAAAAGCCGATCTAAAGTAAGACTGCCGTGGACGTGCCCGGAAATCAATTCCTTGTATTATTATGAACAATTCCATGAATAATTGAATCTGAGAGCGAGGCGGACAGCGGAACAAATGTTACATGTGGGCTGTTATTGTCAAGATTATAGAGAAGTGCCTTTTAGCTATCGATAAGATATTAATAATTCTATTAATTCTTTATATTGTACATACAATATAATACATCAGTGTTTTATGTGTATCAGACAAAATGCAGTTTTTAATAGCACATGAACTGCCTTTGTCACAAAATTTGATATTATTAATATTTCCGTTTGGAGGAATTTAAAGGTTAAAATTTACATTTTTTTACACTATAGGTTTACATTTATCTGCGTAACGTTTGACAATAAGATATAATGTGGTCTACGATGGATCGTGCTTTCCCATGCAGAAGACTCCGATCCTTCTTATCACAAAAGTAGAACCAAACTTCTTCGTTCGGGTCTGTGGAACGTTAACTATGGAACGATGTATTTTTTCGAACAATGAGCATTACAAATTGCAATGGAAAGATAGAGTAAGTAATTAGTGTTTGATCATACATATCAGTTGCATAATACCTACATCCGATAAAAAACCTATTTCTTTACAAGCTAGGAACTTTGCAGCCATATTCAAGACTTTGAGTCTGTTTCGGAAAAGTGTGTCGTTGCCTATGAGCCGTTTGGCACATCTATTGATCAAATCGAGAGCCTTCAGATATTCAATACTCCATACTGTAAATCTGTTATCAATATAATACGAGTCATTCTAATAAACGTTTATGCCTGCGAAATGCCGATAAAAAACTTATAAGTTAGCAATTTTGGTTATTTTGATCAGTAATTTTGTCTCATCCCTAGTCCCCGATCGCAGTGCTAAAGATCTCAGCTAAGTTCTTCAGCTGATGGTGTTTCTATGTAATCTACACTATTTAGCTGGCTCGCCATGCCCGTGTCATAGGGGATTTGAATAAGTTACCGCGCGCACTTGCGACACCGAACGGGGGATTTGCGTGTAGAGGATTAGAATTACCATTTTAGGGGTACGGTGATATGCGTCAATTTGTTTTCATAACTCTTCTGAGTATGTATTAATATAGTTTATTTCCATACAGTAAAATATGATTATTTCTGGATTTTCCATTCAACTTACTGTTATTGAATAGACGTTTATGAGTTTTGTACCTTTTATGACAAATTGAAGGAGATTAGTAGATTCAAATGATAGCAGCGTTATATTAGACGCAATCAAATGTAGCTCTAAAACTTCAGTGTGTATTAAAAAATACGTGTAAGTATGAAAGTCCACTCAGTACAGAAAAGACAGTGGCACTCCGGAAGTGTGCATGGAAGTGAAGTGAAGGAACATGGAAGTGAAAACACTAGGCAATACTTATAAGCAGAGGTAAGAGGTAAGAGTAACAGTGTCGGGAGTTAAATTGTTGTTCCCATTCCAAAAATGCCAACATGAATGTGTCTACGTTGTATTCGCGACATGATATATTACTATGCACATACTTCTACACATAGACGTTGCGTCGATAGAAAACTGTTTAGGTGATATTTTCAACTGGGATGATTACTAGGTTGATAAATACCATTCTACTAAATAGTCCACCATTTTAAAATTATTCCGGAAATAAAATCGAAACAATAGACGCAACGAAATTCCTAGGTTTACATCTTGACTGTAACTTAAACTGGAAAAATCAGGTCGAAAGCGTATGTTCAAGGTTGAATCAGTATTCATACGCACTTCATATGTTGTCAGAGATAGCAAGTAAACCTACTTTATTATCAGCCTATAATGGCAATGTCTCTTCGCTGCTTCGATATGGTATTATATTTTGGGGCAATAGCGCAGGAAGGCATATGGTTTTCAGATCACAAAATAAATGTGTCCGGGCTATCAGTAAACTGCGTCAAAGGCAATCTTGTAAACCTCATTTCCACAAATTAAAAATGTTAACGTTGCCTTCGTTGTATATATATTAATGTGTAATGTTTGTGCGAAACAATTTGTCATTATTTGAAAATCTAAAAAGTGAGCGTCACAAACATAAAATTAGAATTCCTGTACATAGCACAACACTATTAGGAACCACTTACCAGAACATTTTTTGAATATAAAAGAAATGTATTTATTTAAAAATAAATTAAAAAGCCTTCTGACAGAGAAGGCATATTATACAGTTAATGAGTATCTGACTGATAAATTAGATTCAGATTTGTAAGCTTTTATTTATTCGTGGATATTGGTAGCATAGCTAAATGCATTAATGTAAAGATTTCATTGCCATGACTTTTGTTAAAAAAAAAAAGCTATTTAGTTTATTATTTTGCTTCCATTATCATTGGATTGTGAAAATGCCTAATCAGTTTTTGTATACTTATGTAATGTAGATAATAATAGAGTAAAATATTGCTTGAGGTATTCAATCTGAGGGCAGCTTAGAGTGATGAATAAACAAAATTTTTTCGTCAAATTGTCATAGACAACCTAATATTTGCATGCCGTAAGGTTGATTATGGAGTTCTCAATGAAAACATTTAAGATCTTATTGTAATTACCCATTTTCGCAAATAAAGATTTTTTATATTTTATTTTTTATCAAGTTACATGATAGATCAGCGAAAAAAGTCGCAAAAAAATGATTAAAAAAAAAATTGTTCTTGAGGTATGTTATGAAAAAATATGGGACACGTATTTTCTGTTTTATCAAATCGACAACGATACATCGTCAAACTTCCGAAGTGGAGGTTATGACGTCACGTCTGCATAACAATTGTATATAGATGTTACGTCACCTGAAACTTCTAAATCCCCTAATATTATCTTCATAATTTTTTGTTTGAGAAACAAAAGAAAAATACGTGTACAATTTTTACTGAAATCAGAAATCAGAATCATTTATTGCTATAACTGTGTACAAAAGATGTCATTAAATACAATATATAGTCACAACAGTTTGGCCGTTTCGGGCGTGCAATATGAATTTTGCTGAGAAACATCTAAGCAAGTCAACTTGGGATACCAACAATTTGATATCAGTGATGTCAAAATCCAATACAATTTTATTTTTACATTTTGTTGGAATTCGCAATAAAACTGATAATCTAACTGATATACTAATTAGTTTTTTTAGTCGCCATGTCTATATTTTTAAGAAATTTTCGTTCTGAAAATAGTTGCGGCAAGTCGCAAATAGATGCGACGAGTCGCAAATGTATGCAACGAGTCGCAAATAGTTGCAAAGGACGCAAGCAACGCAAGCCCTCCGTGGCCGCGTCGCGTTGCATTTGAATAAGCCCCGGCGCACCCGCGACCGCCGCGTAATGGGATATTAACAGAGCTCGCACTCAATGGGGCCTTATCGTGCTACGGATTTACGGATTCAATCTATAGACTTAAATCCGTTATTATATACCTTGAGTGCAAGCAATGATTTTCTTTTTAAAATGCCACCTATAGCCGTTGGCAGGCAGATGACTTATCGAAATTCAAACTATTACTTCATTGTACGATTTTTGTTGTATAAGTATAAGTTTTGTCATAAATTGTTAAATTTATAACTAGAACTCGGTACCTTCTCTCACTAGGAGAGGATCAAGGTCTCAATCCAGCACGCTGGTCCAGTACGCGTTGAAGGATGACGAATGATCTGGAAAGATTCCAGGGTGTAACGTGAAAAGTGGGAAGGTTCGGCCTCCAACTGGTTTGAGTTGAAAACCTAACCTTCAAAAAAAAGTTTGAAGATGTGTTAAAAAATAAAAAATATAACGGACAGTTTTCAAACATTTATTGTAATCGAAAAGTAAAGCCTGGGTATAATATAGTTAAAAGGTCAGGGTTCAGATCGTTGTGGTTCCGCTACTTAGAACTAATCGACATATTACAACTTATCCAAAGAATTTGTATTTAGACTCCAACGGGAGTCCAAATACCAACAATACCACCAGATCACTTGGCTAAAAGGGGTATTGGGAGAATTAAAAGCAATATTAATATTAAATAGCAGTAGTGCTTCCGCTGAGTGAACTCAGGAAGTAAGTTCCTCAAATATTCCTTAAAGGGAAATTATAGTGAACACTAGAATACTGAAACCAAGATTTTGGGGTTGGAAAGAAAATAATGAAATATCCCTTTAGCAAGTAATTAGCAGGCTCCAATCATTATGAATAACAAGGTACCGCATTCACAACATTTCAAACCTTCAAAACAGAATATTAACTAAATTATTGCTAGTGGTGGGTAATATTCCACCCTAGAACCTTGTAAACAACCACAAATTACAGGAGCTATATAAATTAAAGGTCATTAGCTCACCGAGCAACCTTAGACTACTCTAGTACACAGTAATAACATTCCCTAAGAATTAAAGTCCTTACTCACTATAGGTAGCCGGAGAATTTACCATGACTCACGGTTACATAAGTACTACTGTTCACATAAGTACTATAAAGCGATAATACATACACCCTTCCACCTGGTAGGATGTGAAATAATTAAGTTATGTATTAGGTCAGGTAAGATAGTTGTAGTACATTAGGTTTAGTAGGAACAATACTGATTGTTCATTACATTCCTCTATGTAGAAGAATACAAGAATTACAATAGATAGCCATATATTAATTACAGCTCCAGGTATGGGATATGAAATAAATGCAATAGTATTACAGTAAGTAAGTAATATGTAGTGAGGCTAGCAACCGGTAAGGTTGGTCTCCATCCTTTAAGTAGAAATTAGAAGTACATTAGATAGCCCTCGGCTACTAGTTTCATATTAATGAAAGTAATATGATCTAAGGTTCAGTATAGGGTAATGAGGTTAGTGACCTATAATGTCAGCCTCATTCCTTTCAGAAAAGAAATTATAAATGTAACTGTAGACAGCTCAACTACAGCAGTATCACATTCATCGGGTAAATGACAGGGGTCCGGTAAGGAATAGTACAAGTATTAGGTGAAGGGTGAAACCTGTGGGAGGTTTACCACATCACGCTAGTAGAAAATACAGGAATTATCAGAGTTAGCCAGTAATACAGCCCTAGGTGGGTGACCTAAGTCTCAAGACCCTTGAAAAGTACAAGGTAAATATAGTAATAAATTGCCAAGCTATTCGGTTAATACAGTAGAAAAGAAATCGTACCACGGAAATACATCAGACTACGGTATAGAGGTTACTATATATGTGACACCTTAACACATATTTAAATCACCACCGCAGTCCCTTTAGAGACTGAGACTCACTAGACTAGATGAGTCTTAGGTCAGTAAAATACCATGGGTACGAGCTCAGGTGACTCCCACCGGTTATGTAGGTTAAGAAAAGGAAAACACAAAGGAAAGCCTCGCGAGTGAAACGCAGAACCTACCTAGGTACCTAGGGCTGCCGCCACATGGCCTCACATTACTCCCTTCAACTTCCCGTAAAGTTGCGCATTCTCCCAACGCACAACGTGGCCAAGTAAGACGCGTCCATCCGCCTCAGTCGCCGCCGCACGGGGAAAACGCTCCGGAAACGGACGCTTCCCGAAGGGCACCCGGGAACTTCGGCTACCTCACCGCTCCCTCAACGCACCTCTCCACTCCCTCAACGCACCTCTCTGACAAAGAACAACGAAGTCAGCCTCTCATTTACCAAACATTCCTATCTCGAGGAAGCAACGGGTCACGCCCTTGCCGACTGAAAACACGCGGCAGGTAATTTATCCTACAAACTTACCCGAAGAGAGGCGATTCGCGCTTACAACGCGGCCATGGTGTCCCTCCTCTCGTTAGGATCCCAGGGGATCGGGGAAATGCACAATGACGCTCCGGAACACAGCTCCAAGGTACTACGGAGAAAACAACGAAATTTAACACTACACTCGCAATCAGAGTCCCACAACACCTTTCCCGAGATTTCAGTACATACCGATCCTTTAAAACTTCGCTCCTATTAACAAAAAACTTTATTACAACGAAACTCCCGCTCAGACCCGTGCGCTGAGCGCCGGCCGAGAGCGAAAGACTAAAATGGCGGCAATCAGTTTCACTTCGAGACGATCTAGTTCCCTCCGAAATCGCTGAGGGCGCTGCTCACCAACGTTCCGATTTACGCAGGACAGCTAAGCTAAAAAACGGTGTTACAGTACTCCCCGACCACCAGAATTTTGCGAGAGAAAAGAGAAAAATTCAGACGGCCCTCCGTCTCTACTTCTCGTAGGAACAACACCGCATCACCTTGAACTAAAATCACAAAGAAAATCCTAACTAACAGATCAAGATCTAGAAATCTATCGAATACTATACTAACGAAGATTTGAATTGTTATTTTACCCTATTGTAAACTAAGTGGATTGGTCATACTATCGCTGAAGATCGCTTAACGGGCGCTCCACAACTCACCATCCACTCAAGTACAAACAACTCAAAAAACGAAACTATAACGGTGCAAACTAAACTAAGTCTAACTAAACGCACTGAAAGTGTAGACGCGAAGCAACACCTAGCTACTCACGACTACGTTCTGAATCTGAAATTCCAGAACGCCACAACACCGGGTACAATATTTGCAAACCCTCAGGTCCTCAAATAATTCATAAGTTCTCCTTCCAAACAAACTCCTGGTAAAGAATATTGCCATTAATTATAACAGTACGGCTGTAAAAAAAAGTCGAGGATAAAAACACGAGTGGGGGGTAGATCCCAACAACGTGATAAACTAACAGAATCTATCAATAGTACATCAATATATTCAGAGTTTATATCTTTCAGAATACCGCGGCCAAGCACCGAGATATATAGAACAAAAACAGGCACAGAACGCGGGTAAGCGTTTGGTACAACGTTCCCAGAACCTTTACTGGGTTCCTTCATAACATCAACCTCAAACGGTGAGAGTCAACACTCTCCACGTCACAAAGGTATAGTAGGCTTCTCCAAGCTGAGAAACTACTACTACAAGCATCATCTATCAAAATAATCTTGAAGGTTTTAGGGCCTTCAAGGTACTCAAGCAAATGTTCATCTACCTTTACACAAGTATAATCGTATAACGGGTACATGTGAAACTCGGCCACACAATACCACGTATACCGCTGAAATACTACAGCACCACCACTCCCCGCTCATCATCAATAGGGTTACCTCGAGCCCAGCTCAAAAAGTTTATCATTTCCAATCGCGACATCTCAACGCGGATATGGAAATAGTAAAAGTAAAGGGTTACCTCAATCTTAATTCAAGAGGCTTATAATCTCTGTAAGCGACATCTCAACGCTGAATACAGAAATAGTATAAAATAAGGTTACCTCGAGTCTAACTCAAGAGGTTTATCAACTGCGAGCGATAACTCAACGCTTCTACAGAAATTGTTTGCGATTCTAAACAAGAATACCGCTAAACGTCATAATAAAGGCTATAATATCAGAATAGCTAAAGTAATAACAAGGTAGGTATAAATCATCATCACTGAGCTCCCTACTTTAGTAAATAGTTATCCGGAATGATATCACAGACATATATGGTATAAGAATTCATCTACATTCAGTAAATGGTAAGATATGGTATGGAACGTTTCTTCACATTCAAAATATAAGTAATGTCAACGGAACAGTACTTAAAATATAATAAACTTATTGTTACAGCTTATACTAAGTAATACTTAACACTAGCCGCACAATGTAATGGTAATTATACAACATTAAACATTATTATTCATAAACTCAGTTGTATGACGAAAAGGTAGCAGAAACACTATCCGGAATCGAGCGATAGACCGAAACCAGAGGTACAAGACCACGATCGATGACTTATAGTAGTTAAGCACGTCTTGAAAGCTTTAAAATATTTAAACAATAATAAAAAATACGATATAGTATCATATAACCAGCATATAGTCTTATACATGAGCTATAATTAGCCTAAAAAGGTAGAAAACTTCACATATAGTCAGTAAAGTTAAAAAAATAACATATAGTGGTGTATAGCGCACTTATAGTCAGGTATTTTAAAAGGATATAACAAAAAAACAGGCAGTGACAACTCAACACAGCCTAAAAAGGTAGAAAACTTTACTTAGAGTGAGTAAAGTAAAAAAAAATGACATATAGTAGTATATAGCTAACATATAGTCAGATATAGTAGAATAATATAACAATATAACCTAAAACAGCCTAGAAAGAACACAGAACATCCTACAAAGCTTCAATAACGTGCAAAACATCCCATATAGTCATATATAGCGTTATATAGTATATATATAGCGTGTAAATGTTGAAAAGGTCCCTGTTCGGGCGCAAATTGTAACGTGAAAAGTGGGAAGGTTCGGCCTCAACTGGTTTGAGTTGAAAACCTAACCTTCAAAAAAAAGTTTGAAGATGTGTTAAAAAATAAAAAATATAACGGACAGTTTTCAAACATTTATTGTAATCGAAAAGTAAAGCCTGGGTATAATATAGTTAAAAGGTCAGGGTTCAGATCGTTGTGGTTCCGCTACTTAGAACTAATCGACATATTACAACTTATCCAAAGAATTTGTATTTAGACTCAACGGGAGTCCAAATACCAACAATACCACCAGATCACTTGGCTAACAGGGTATTGGGAGAATTAAAAGCAATATTAATATTAAATAGCAGTAGTGCTTCCGCTGAGTGAACTCAGGAAGTAAGTTCCTCAAATATTCCTTAAAGGGAAATTATAGTGAACACTAGAATACTGAAACCAAGATTTTGGGGTTGGAAAGAAAATAATGAAATATCCCCTTTAGCAAGTAATTAGCAGGCTCAATCATTATGAATAACAAGGTACCGCATTCACAACATTTCCAACCTTCAAAACAGAATATTAACTAAATTATTGCTAGTGGTGGGTAATATTCCACCCTAGAACCTTGTAAACAACCACAAATTACAGGAGCTATATAAATTAAAAGGTCATTAGCTCACCGAGCAACCTTAGACTACTCTAGTACACAGTAATAACATTCCCTAAGAATTAAAGTCCTTACTCACTATAGGTAGCCGGAGAATTTACCATGACTCACGGTTACATAAGTACTACTGTTCACATAAGTACTATAAAGCGATAATACATACACCCTTCCACCTGGTAGGATGTGAAATAATTAAGTTATGTATTAGGTCAGGTAAGATAGTTGTAGTACATTAGGTTTAGTAGGAACAATACTGATTGTTCATTACATTCCTCTATGTAGAAGAATACAAGAATTACAATAGATAGCCATATATTAATTACAGCTCCAGGTATGGGATATGAAATAAATGCAATAGTATTACAGTAAGTAAGTAATATGTAGTGAGGCTAGCAACCGGTAAGGTTGGTCTCCATCCTTTAAGTAGAAATTAGAAGTACATTAGATAGCCCTCGGCTACTAGTTTCATATTAATGAAAGTAATATGATCTAAGGTTCAGTATAGGGTAATGAGGTTGGTGACCTATAATGTCAGCCTCATTCCTTTCAGAAAAGAAATTATAAATGTAACTGTAGACAGCTCAACTACAGCAGTATCACATTCATCGGGTAAATGACAGGGGTCCGGTAAGGAATAGTACAAGTATTAGGTGAAGGGTGAAACCTGTGGGGAGGTTTACCACATCACGCTAGTAGAAAATACAGGAATTATCAGAGTTAGCCAGTAATACAGCCCTAGGTGGGTGACCTAAGTCTCAAGACCCTTGAAAAGTACAAGGTAAATATAGTAATAAATTGCCAAGCTATTCGGTTAATACAGTAGAAAAGAAATCGTACCACGGAAATACATCAGACTACGGTATAGAGGTTACTATATATGTGACACCTTAACACATATTTAAATCACCACCGCAGTCCCTTTAGAGACTGAGACTCACTAGACTAGATGAGTCTTAGGTCAGTAAAATACCATGGGTACGAGCTCAGGTGACTCCCACCGGTTATGTAGGTTAAGAAAGGAAAACAAAAGGAAAGCCTCGCGAGTGAAACGCAGAACCTACCTAGGTACCTAGGGCTGCCGCCACATGGCCTCACATTACTCCCTTCAACTTCCCGTAAAGTTGCGCATTCTCCCAACGCACAACGTGGCCAAGTAAGACGCGTCCATCCGCCTCAGTCGCCGCCGCACGGGAAAACGCTCCGGAAACGGACGCTTCCCGAAGGGCACCTGGAACTTCGGCTACCTCACCGCTCCCTCAACGCACCTCTCCACTCCCTCAACGCACCTCTCCACTCCCTCAACGCACCTCTCTGACAAAGAACAACGAAGTCAGCCTCTCATTTACCAAACATTCCTATCTCGAGGAAGCAACGGGTCACGCCCTTGCCGACTGAAAACACGCGGCAGGTAATTTATCCTACAAACTTACCCGAAGAGAGGCGATTCGCGCTTACAACGCGGCCATGGTGTCCCTCCTCGTTAGGATCCCAGGGGATCGGGGAAATGCACAATGACGCTCCGGAACACAGCTCCAAGGTACTACGGAGAAAAACAACGAAATTTAACACTACACTCGCAATCAGAGTCCCACAACACCTTTCCCGAGATTTCAGTACATACCGATCCTTTAAAACTTCGCTCCTATTAACAAAAAACTTTATTACAACGAAACTCCCGCTCAGACCCGTGCGCTGAGCGCCGGCCGAGAGCGAAAGACTAAAATGGCGGCAATCAGTTTCACTTCGAGACGATCTAGTTCCCTCCGAAATCGCTGAGGGCGCTGCTCACCAACGTTCCGATTTACGCAGGACAGCTAAGCTAAAAAAACGGTGTTACAAGGGATATGTTATCTTTCACTGTTAAAACCAGTGGTGATGGCAACCTTGTATATCTGCACTTGGAAGAACACTCATAGATACAGGCAGCATTCGCCTCTACGAACTTACGATAGTGAATCGGACTTCCTAACCACTAAACCACCACATTTTTCAAAATTTACGTACAAGTAATCTAAAGACACTTCTTCAAATAAACAGTTTTGCATTTGCATATTTATGTTTAGCGCATTATTATTAAACCGAATTTAATCTCAACACTTAAAAATAAAATGTACAAAATCCTACAAAAACTAACTGATGACAAGTAAACATTATTTTGGCGTGAAAACCGTGGTTCGTCACGCGCGGACGGCGTGACACGTTAGAAAAATGAAGTGTCAAAGAGGAAGATAAATCTGGCGCAGTTAGATGCACTCCAAAATTGTTTCGATACTTTTATCAACCCTTGCCGATAGAGCGTGACAGCAATCAGAAAGGACACTCCAGCACAAAAGCGATTTTTCAAAAATATTAAGAGACAGTGTTGTTTTCGATATTTTTTTTAAGATTCAAGTCGTTACGACTTTAAAGTCATAGGCATCAGAAACAACGCCTTCGCAGAAATAAAACAAAAAATTGTTAAGTGGCTGCGCTTCCTATCTGAAGAACAAACAGAGAGACTCGTATTTTTCACAGAAATGATGCGAAGTGATGTATTTGGTACACCTGAATATTTTCAGCCCTAATGATTTCAGAGATACTAGACTCCTGTTTCAACAAACGAACCTCTAGATCAACCTTTGTATGTGTTTATTAGATCGCACTCATCTCTCTTGCTCACTGACCCATTTATAACACAACTTGCGGCGGGGAAACTCTTTCTCATCGCTGATCCCCGAACTATCATTATAGTACTCTTGCACAAGTTTCTACGCATTCACGTCGACGGTTGAACACACTCACGTCTTCCACTCGCATCACTTCTGAAACATGCACACATAAAATAAACACACACACTTTACACATTCGCTCTTTGCAAACACTTCCACATATACCTACATACTTTCACACGTTCACAGAGTTCACACTGTCATGCCTACATCCTTATATCATGCATAAACTTGGAACCATAAATAACTTGCCTTCAACCCATATTTTCTCAAGGTTTTATGTACATGCCTACTCTAGTTAATTATCTCCAGAGAAGTTATATCGAGTACCATCTGATACAACTTGTGACCCGATGTGTCACTAACTCCTCATATCTGCAGTAGGCACTGGAATTTTCTGTATTCTGATCAGCAGTATTAATGTGCTTGATTGTTTAGTTTTAGCATTTAAACTGCTGTTAAGTAATTAAAAATTCATTTTAGCATTTATTATTTTTGTGTAAGTAAATATTGTCAACAGCAATTGTAACAATGGAATCGTTTTCTTTCTGGAAATTTTGGAGGGAGCCCAAGATACAGACTTAGCCTAGTTTGGGGCCCTGTGGCAGTGATGCACCTCTATAATGATTGGTTTGAAAACATCTTTGAGCGTGTTAAGCATTTTATGAAAGCAAAGTTTATTGAATGTTTGTTGCAATCACAGGCCTTAGAGATATAACATCTTAGATCTCTGGGTGACGAGCGCATTGCAGTGCTAGGTAATAATTTGGACTCTTCATGTTCCAATAGCTGCGTGTCATTTTGCTGTTATGTGGCAGGCGTGCTGCTTACCATTAGGCACATGTCCTGTTTGTCTCGTCACCGATTGTATAAAAAAAAACACTTAGGAATGGCTGAACAGATCGTGTTAAAGTTTGAGACACAGATAATATGCTGAAATAACACATAATTTAATTTTTATTGCAGGAAAATAACAGGATCGGGAACGACACGAGTGAAACCACGAGGCATTGCTTACATTTTTTGTGTTTTCACCTCTGTCGGTACCATCAAGGTTTCACTGTTTTTTAAATATTGATATACCTAGTTCATATGTATGTAGTTGTACTAATATTAAAGTGGAAAATATCTTTGATTTATATTTTGGTAATTCTAACTGCCATGGTGCAACAACTAATTTTACTTTAACTGCTGTCTTTTAATTTTACTTTACGTTGGAAATAGTGAACATTTCTATACCGATCAGGTTTTGTTCTGAAATAGTACAGATTTTGGCGTAATATTTGTGCATAAATTTGGAATACTATCATTATAAAGACCAGAAATATAGACTTTAAACTAATAGTCTAGACTCTAGGCAAACAGTAAGCTGAAAATATGTTTTTATCTTCTTCTTGTACACAATTTTTTGGAAGAAGCGATACATTTGGGATGTATCGGCTAAGCTGGGGACTCTGGAATCGATTGAGAGACGTGCCAAAAGACTCATAGGCAATGACGCTCTTGTGCGTAAAACACTTCAAAGTCTTGACCATCGCCGCAAAATCGCTAGCTTATCGGTTTTTTATCGGATACACTTCGGAGAGTGTGCACTGATCTGCATGATATAATACCACCTTGCCCTATCGGACTTCTCGTTGCACAAAAGGGCGGCATCGTTTCATGGTTGATGTTCCAAAAACGCGAACGAAGAGATTTGACTCCACGTTTGTGATAAGAACGTCTAGGTTGTGGAATGCGTTGCCTGAATGGGTTTTCCCTGATGGTTACAATCTTGGTGTTTTCAAATCGAGAGTGAATCGGTTTTTTCTAGGTAAGCACGCTCCATCGTAGATCTCATCATCGCTTAACATCAGGCGAGATGGTGGTCAAGTGCGAACTTATTATAGTTAAAAAAAAATACATTGTAAAATCAACTACAAAAAATTAACATTATCGGTTACTTCTACTCACTTTTTATCACGAATGTACAATTTTTCTACTCGTCGTGCAGGAAAACGTTTGAGCGATGCAAAAAATATCATAAATGGTTCACCAATTTTTTTTTTTTTGAATTCTGAAGCCCATCAATAACTGTAGGGTGTCTACTTTTCCGTTTGTTTAAAATTGTTGTTTTTTACCCGACTGCTTTTATTATATTTGAGAAATATAGGTATATAAGAAAATTTTATTTTCAGTTT
Source organism: Ectropis grisescens (assembly GCA_017562165.1). Taxonomy (NCBI): domain Eukaryota; kingdom Metazoa; phylum Arthropoda; class Insecta; order Lepidoptera; family Geometridae; genus Ectropis; species Ectropis grisescens. The sequence continues at coordinate 1,462,470 of CM029779.1, read as the reverse complement.
TCTGACGTTAAAATACATTAAGCTGATGAGACAATTTTATTGCCTAGCTTGGGGTCCATTGTAATAGCGATTTAGCGTAGGATCACTTTTCTTGTAAACCTGTCTTTTGAATTATCTTTAATTGTAATTCTTTTACGGCAAATAAAAATTTACTTTACTTACTTTATTTGTAATTAGTTACTAAAGGGCCGTCTCGATGGGTTATTGTCGATTCGCCACAAAGTAAATTTATCACAATTTGTATACTCCATACATTCAAAATAAACTCGCCACGAGTTATAAAAAACAAATGAACAATGTCACAGGTAAATAAAGTTGTTGTAAATTCGTCACAGATTTTCGTTTTATGTCATTTCTGCATAAAGTAGGATTAGTAATGATTACTTTAAATGACGATTCATCCAGACATTGAAACAAACGAATTCCCGTTACAGCGAATACCGTTAATTTACTATACTAAATGCCCTTTACACCCCGGTAGTTAACACGTCAATTATTTATATTGCTACACAATTCTTTTTTGAAGAGAAACTTCTTTTAGCACACCACAGACAGATTTTTCGTGGGTTGTGAATTGAATTCTAGCGTCACGCTGGGGGATGATAAGAAATCTTTGGGTATAACTTGTGACCATGACCATTAGTCATATAGTAATGCGTTAGCATTTCCCATTTGTAGATGGCCGAGCTCATGGCCACGCCCTCCGGCTTTGCCCGCGTAGTTTCCAAAGTAAGCAATCAAATTCGGTGTAATAAGTTTTCACTTCTATTGGCAGTTGCTATGGCTGCCATTTTTTTATTTAACTTTTTTAAAGTACTATAGAATAACTCGAACGGGCAGGACATGTGGTTTATGGTAAGCAACACACCTAGCCATAGCTGCATAGTGTCGCGCAGCTATTTATTATAATAAATAGCTAATATTATAATAATAATAAATATGGGTAGACATTTCACACACAACACCATCTGATCCAAAACTAAGGAAAGCTTGAACTATGGCTGCCAGATAGCTGATATAATACTTATACATGTTTATTATACATGGAAAATAACAACACAATACAAATATTTGAATTCATCACACAATTATTTGCACTGGGTGGGGATCGAACCCACGATCAACGGCTTCGCAGTCTAATTACGACAACTAAGCCACCAGGCCTGTCATTGGAACATAAGAGTTCTAATCAATACCTAACACTGTGCTGCGGTTGTTGCCATGAGTGATGAGATGATTTATCTCTATGTCTTGTAATTTATCTGCAAAAATTGTCTTCAAAATGGGAGCATGGGCCTGAAAGGTGTAGTTCCCCAGGCGTCCTCTCCAAAGACTGTTACCGCTACAAAAGTATTAATTCAATCAAAAGTTTTCTAGTCCCAAATAAGCGTTAGTATAACCGCGGGGGCGTCTCCATTGTTCGTATGATCGATAGTGTTGTCCAGTAACCATTAGTTTGGATCCCGGCCAGATTCGGGCCCTCTCTGCCGGGGAGACATCTTTCTACCACATACTTTGGGGACAGAGTTATGTTTTTCTGATGTGAAAAAATAATTCTGTAAACCTACCAATTTTTATAGCGTTTTACAAAAAGAAGCAATACAAAACTCATCATCATCAACAGCCCACTAAATGTTCCCACTGCTGGGACTGGGGCCTTCTCTCGCAAGGAGCGATTTAAGGCCAGTCCACCACTGCTCAGTGCGGGTTGGTGGATGACACACAGCCGTAACTAAAACAACAAAATACAAAAAAAAAAAAAAAAAAGTCAAAATCATGCATATTAAACCGCTTATAAACATCGGACTGTATTATAAACACGCAATAAAAAATCCTACCAAAATTATTATTACCGATAGCAGGGATTTACGTATTTTGATAACTAACCCGACGTAGGTGTAACTTTTGCTCGTTTACTGTTTTTAAACAGAAACAGGTTTACACTTGACTGCTATCTCACTTAATGTTAAAGAATCAAACCATCTATAACAAAACGTGCTTACTTAAAAGAGATCAATTGATTGTCGACTTGAAAACGCCAAGTTTGTATCCATCGAGAACCCTCACTCAGGAAACATGTACCTAATAGTGTCATGGTAAGACATTCTCAGAAGAAAATCTTTAAATTCATGAATTTAAAATATTAGATAATTTACATAATGTAATTTCGTCTGCATTTGTATAAGTCGTGCCATGAATGCTCTAAATGAAACTAATTATTTTACAGTACGAGTGGTACGAGTACATACAGCACTTAAATTACTATTACTACTGATTTAAATTTTGCATACCGTCACATCATTGTCGTCAATGAAAATCTACCTGTTAACTAGCAAATTAATATATTGTCTTTCACTTTGGAAATTTGGAAAAGTAGAGTATTTTCAACAGGACAACTTCAGTAGATTAGTAACTGCTTCTAACTTACATAGTGACAAAGGCTCGGCAAATGTGTCTTTTAAAACCGATCGTGTGCGACGAATCGCACTTCGCATCGCAAAGATGGGTCTTGATGGAGTTTTGAGAAGTAATAGTATTTTTAATTTGATAGATGGAGAGGCGTAAACTTGGGCGCGTACGAGTATGCTCACTAGGGTAAGCTAAAGACTGGACTGTGAATGTATTGCACCTATTCCGTTTACTCCAAGTTTCAGTGAGCCAAAATGTTATTTTTTTTTACCTCAATTCATGTCAGTACAAACCTAAAGGGATGTCAAGAGCACAACATAAACGCACTGGTCGGATTTGGTCGAGTTTTTTGATTTAAGCTATTTATAACCCCCCCTAAACATTGACGCAAAACAATACTGAATAAATTAATTCCAGGTTACCCTTATTTTTCAGCTAACTAGACTGGGCCAAGATGAAAGAATACGCTTAAGATTTAGATTAGCTTCTTGTTTTTTTACAATTTATATGCGTATAATTGACTGCCATCTCGTCTAATGTTAAGCGACGATGCGGTCGACGACATCTAGAGATAGTGTTCTTCCCATAATTTTGCAGCAGATTTCGAGTTTTATTTCTTTAAAAATAGTTACATAGACATGACACTATTTTATTTACGACAAATAACAACAAATAGATAACAACTACAACCAAGTGCCACTAAGTAGCGCTAAAAGCGATCTCTGCTCAACAAAATCAAAATTAGATTTAGGTCAACATAGGAATAGACGGTTCGATGGTCCATATCAAAATAGTTCTGTATGAAAATGTGACAATATATAACAAGTAGATCCAAACTTAGCTTTTTAAGAACTTCTTATAATGATATAGATGGTTGTTTGCAGTTGCCAACACCAATCCCGCATCCAATCACCCGGATCACGGGCAAGTTTAGCGAACACTCCAGCATAAGTAGTAGTGCATTAACATCCACAATTAATCTGCCTAATGAATGTTTGCCCTATTTGGCGGACAATTGCCAAACATCCACCAATGTTTACAGAGCACTCATGTTCCTGGACCACGTTGGACCCTCTAATGAGGTCGTGGTTCCGTGTTATTATAATGGATTAGTCGTGTCTTGAGATGTCGCTAACAGATACACTATACCAGATACAGAGGGGTTCCGAATGACGTCTTCAAGTTGCTATAACAAGTTCTGGAAGTAGACACAAATAGCTACACTTACCACGTCATTCCCACGTCTATTCAAAAAAAGCAGTATAAATTGATAATGAAACGTTGACAGATTAATAAATACTCTTAATTGACAACTCAAAAATTTACATAACATTATTTACTCACAACAGTCACTTGCTTTCGGTCCTTGGTATGGGTCGACAATTATGTATGTCCACATTTTAATGAAATTTCCTTTGACTTTTCATTAAATAATCAGGAAATTTCATAAAAATGTGGACGTACATAATTGTCAACCCATACTAAGGATCGAAAGCAAAAGGCATCAAACAAAACTTCCGCTAATCTTAGCATCTATCGGGAGGTCCGAACTCGCAAATAAAACCATACCGCAACCCGAGAGAACCGACTGAATAATGACAAACATCCTTATCAAACCATCTAATGAGATAATTCCTGCCACACCGAAGACTGAGTAAAAATTGTTGCAGAATGTTAACAAAATCCAAGTACAAAATCTTTCTTGTCAATAAAAACTGGAACCAAAATGTTAGGTTTCCTAAATTAATGATTTGTTTCTGCAGGATATTCTAATTCGTCACTAGTTAGATGAATGTATTCGTAAACTGACTAATTCAATCACCATTTAAAATGGGAAACTTTGAATGTTTTTAACTCCACTACGTTGAAACAGCCGAACGGATTCGATAATAATTTGGAAGACAGTTAGGATTGTACATAGGCTACTTTTTTTGGGGAAAAATAATAGAAACGGGAATTATGCAGGTAAATAACTGGCAAAGGTTTAGTACTCCCGAGCATCGCGTTTATACAATACTAGCAGCCCGCCCCGGCTTCGCACGGGTATTATGGAAAATAAGTATAAAACAAAATTATTAGACTTAGAAATTTTAGTACATACGACCAAGACAAAACAAACAATCCCAATCATCTGTTTATCATTTAAAACGTTTGTTTTTGCCTATATTACTTTATTAAAAAATGCGGGAGCCAGAATCTCAAGGGAGGTCCTGAGAGGAGCGAGCCAAGCGAGGTCGCCGCCGTAGCGAGAGGTTACACTCAATGACATAGAGCTTCTGGCTTCGGGAGCTCACCCGGAGTCAAACTTCAGTGATAGACCATAATAGGACCAGTTGTTATGCTTAGGTATTGTTATGCTTCTCTCAATATGTGCCTTTAAACATTATGCTAAGTTATGTTTATGCTATATACGGTAGCAAAAAATATGCGAAAACTGTTATGCGTTAGTTGTTATGGTATATTATCATTAGTTCTAAAAACGTTAGGCGTGTCTGACGTCGTTGTTATTCCCCTTTTACTTTTACGCATCAAATCAAAAATTAAATCAGTAAATATTTAATGGTTGTAATTTAGTGTTAAAAATCTGCTAATGCCACCTACGACGTAGTTTATGGTTGTGCAATGTTTTATGTAACTACTAAAGTCTATTAGTTCTAAATACGTACTAAATAGTTACGGCTGGTCTAGTCGGGAGAACGGCGGCGGCCGATCTGGAGCCCCGGTTTTAAATCCCACGTGCACCAGGCACCACTGTCTTTTCGGAGTAATATGCGTAATACCGCAAAACTTAAAACGGCGAAGGAAAACATCGTGAAGAAATCGCCATGTACTTAGAATCTTTTGAGGTCATGTGTCATCCACCAACCCGCACTGGGCCAGCGTGGTGGATTATGGACTTGAGTCTCTCCTTGCGAGAGAGGGCCCCGAGTCCCAGTAGTAGGAATATTTAGTGGGCTGCTTATTGAATCTATTGCCACAGCTAGATTTCTGATCGTCTCATCATCGTAGTCCTTAATGCTCGTTTTATTCTAATTTAGTAAGTAGGATAAAGGGGACCTTTGGGGATGACCTATATCGTATCCTATCCCCCAGCTCAAATTACACGCGCATCACTGTTTTTTCGAAGTCATATCCGTAATGCCTCCAATTTAAAACGGTGAAAGAAAACATCGTGAGGAAACAGAAATGGAATAAATTTAATGTAATACTGTGTAGAAAGTGCGAGAAAACTTGAACAATAACAGTAAAGGTAGAATAAACTTATACAAAAGAAAAAAAAATCTGAAAAGAGCATTTTGATAGGAACATAAAAAGTGTTACGAAAAAGTGTTTAATATTTAGTATCATTTGCGTCCACTACCTGCGTAGCGAGGCGACCACGCGAATTAGTAGACGCGCGCGCGCCTACTCGTACTTACCTACTTCATAGCTGCGAACACCTCTCCCCCGTGCCTCGGTGTCCCCTCTATCGGTGTTACGCCGCGCGGCGCCGCATTTTGATAGGATTGATATTTTTGATTTCGTTATATCTTTTGAATGGAATGTCCCACTTTAATAGTTCAAAAAGTAATCAGTAGGTATTAAAAGAGTCTTGAATAAGAAGTAATTTATTTGGATAAGAATTAGTACAAATGTGTTGATAACATGGTCTGAATTTGATAGGAAATTTTTACCTACTTTTAAAATGTAAAAAAGTAGCTGTAGCGACGTAATTACTGTAGTTAGACATATGGTATCGCGAGGTTTTTTGTAGATTTTAATACGTTCTATAATATTGTAGAACATTGTTTTGGTCTATCATTAGTGCTTTCCGCAGCGTATGCGATGAAAGCCATTTTATGACTGTTGTGTTTATACCTTGCGTTGGTTTTAGCAAAAATTTCCATGGATTTCTCATTTTTTTCGTAATAAACATAGCCTTTGTTACTCAGTGATAATGTAGCTTTCTATTGGTAAAAGAATTTTTGAAATCGGTCCAGTAGTTTTTGAGTTTATTCGTAGCATACAAAAATACAAAAATACAAATCTTTCCTCTTTATAATATTAAGTATATATAACGTGACCTTGGTATTTAAGACAATTTTATTGTCTATTTCCCCACGATGTACTTGTGTAAATAAGTTACACGAAAAAAATGTACTGAGACGTCAAATTTGACAAGGATTATATAATTATTTTTAACCGACTTCAAATAAGGAAGTTTCTCAATTCGACCGTATGTTTTTTTATTGTAATAATTAAATGAATTAATTGATTGTCTTTAAAAAAATAAACTACTGACTTAAAATTAAAAATTAAACTTTTAGTTTCAAGTTATTTTGACAAAGTGAATAATAAAGAAATCTACCCATCGATGTATGTATATTTTCAATATTTATACTTTTTGAAGTGAAAACATCTTTGGGCGCGCCTAGACAGAATTTTCGTGGGGTGTGAATTGAAATCATCCGTCACGCTCGGGTATGATAATAGCTTTTCGGGTAAGCTCCCGATGATAGAGCGAGAAACAAAATACAGTGAACAAGTGCGTCAGAGCGAGAAAGATAATATAGTCCCTGTGTACCTGTGTTTATTATATTTATATCTTTTTATACCAACATTAACTTCTAGGTACTTTTTTTTTTTTTTTTTATTATTCAAATTATCCACTCCACAGGCTCCGGGGTCCGTGATCTTTGTCATTACAATAATCTTTTTTTTACACATTTCTTGGATAAGGAGAAGAGGAAAATAGAAGGGATTTGGGTACATTGAAAATCTAATTCTAGTGCTCGTCTGTAGAGCCGATCACTACCAGTTGGGATTCCGCTAGTAATCGACTCGACATCGAGTGTTTGCCTAATTGCCTTTTGCCATTTGCCTAAGCTGCCTCCTCCCGGCCCAGAGCCTCCACAACGGCCGCATTTCTGTCCCTGATGGCCATCTGTAGGTTGAAATCGCGGATGGTCTTCGATGATGCAGCCCACGCTCGCCGCACGAACCGACCGATGGCGTCGTCGGTGTCGTCAGCGTAGTATGTGAAGGTCCCCGTGTGCCGTGAGATTGCAACTACCGCATGGGGCACGCTCTCGTGCAGCTTCATGTAAACAGGCACTCCCGCGCGCTCTGTCTCTCTCTCGTTCAGTGTCACGAAGCCATTTTCAGCACTGTAAGCTGCCATATACTGTCCTGTCATGGTTCCCTTGATGACCCGGGATGTGACATTATTGTAAATGGCTGCTTCGGCCTCCTCGAGTTTCGCCTTTAAAAGGCTTTCACTTCCTAGCCTATAGGACTGCATGATGTTTTCGCAGGTCTTGAGGTTGACTTGTCGTGTCGCGCTCAGTGTGGCTATGAATTCGATGAAGGCGTTACGTGCATGGCTCCGCGGCTCCGAAGCCGTGACATAGCGGGGCGGTTCAACCTGTCCCATGTCGGCTCTCGTTCGGGCTGTTTGTTGCTGTGAAGCTGCTTTGGGGTCTTTGACGTCGAGGGGGGTGATGAATGGGATGTGATTCGGAGTACGCTCCTTGCCGCTGCGTTGAAAGCAGTCACGAACGCCGTGTTGGTGCCTCGGCTGCCAGTTAGATTGGCTGAGGCTTTTTCCGCGGCTGCCCTCTGCTGTACTCTTTCGGAGCCGGTTTGGATGGTCGAACTAGGAACAGGATGTCCCCAGCTGTCAGTTGCATTTGTTTGGTCGTGCGAAGGGGTTCTGAGGAAGCTCAGATATTCCCCCTGTCTTCGTATACGACAACCTCATGATGTTTAGAGGCCTCAATGCAACCCAGCCGGTCTGCGACTCTCGCTCTTGAATATTCGATTGCCATCGCATCCACGCTTATCACCGGGGTGTTTCACCTGCATTTCTGCTCAGATGTGCGAGCAGCGCACTTGCCTGTGTGAAAGGCGTCCGACCTTCCGAGTACTCTATTAGTGCAATCGTTTTGTTCTTCGATCGCACCAACCGAAATCGGTGGCCGTCTAACTCGCACACCGGCATGGCGTCGTAGGTTTTCCGCTTCATCGTGACTTTTGCGGTACTCCCATTGAGCAGGCGAGACAATCCAGGCGACAAACGGGCTCGTTTCCGTTCCCAAGCGAAGCAAAAGCTTATTCGAATCTTTCTTTGTTGCTGTCCATGAAGAGAGCCACCCGCGGATACGGATCCCTGCTTCTCCTCGGTCTGCGTTCTCCAGTAGTTGTTTGACGGAGATGCTCTTCGAGGAGTTATGTTGGGCAGGAACCGCATGCCGCGCGGCGTCCACAGACAGCGGGGCAGAGTGTGGTGGTGATGGGGGCGCGTATTTGATTTAGTGGAGTTTCTCATGGCCGCTATGCGGAATGAGCTCTCCATGAAGGACAGGAGCCGTGTTCTGTTATCTGGATCTACTAAGATGTTGTGGAGATCCGAGACAACCAGTCTTCTGTCGATCATAGATTCGAGCTCATGTCTTGCGACCATGAATCGGGGACAATCGACTAGCACGTGCCAGATCGTTTCGGGTTGGTCGGGGTCACACTCGCATGCCGGACTGCTCTTGAGCTTAAATCTGTACAGGTAATCTGCTATTCCTCCGTGTCCCGTCAACGCTTGTACCTGGAAGGGAGTCAGTTTCGTGGTTCTCATCACCCGATATGCGTTTGCTATATCAGGGAGGAACGTCTGGGTGACTTTTCCGGTGTCCGAGGTCTCATATCGATCCTGCCATTTCTTGACCGATTCTTCGCGGATTTTCCTTTTGACGTAGGACAAGGGATCCCCTCGTAGTCCCTGGGTGACTCCGTGAGTGCCGCCGATTTGGCCAATTCGTCGGCTCTTTCATTGCCGACGGTGCCAACATGCGCTCTCACCCAGAAAAGACGAAGAGATCTCCTTCAGCATTTATCTGTTCAATGTTTTCCTTTACGCACTTAACCAAGGGTGGCTCGTTTTGGGTTACTTAGCAGTTCGAGTGAAGATCGGGAGTCACTCAGGACATTGACTTCTGGGTCCTTGCTCTTTAACGCCATTTGAGTTGCCCGGAAAAGAGCATAAAGTTCCGATTGAAAGACTGTGCATTCGGAGTGGAGCTTGAAGGTCGAGTTCTTGACCTCTCTGCCATTCTCCCACCATGTTAGAGCAGCTCCAACTTTACCTTCAATTTTACTGCCATCAGTATAAATTTGAGGCCCTTGTGGAAGATTGAGGTGTCTTCTAGGAGCTCGTACTCTACGGATAACTGCGTGGACGGATGGGGTTGGTCTAGGCAGTTAACATTCTGTTCGAGCTCCACTTCTGGTGGGAGGTAGTCTTGGGAGAGGTTCTTTTTTTTACTCTGTACAAATTTGCCGCTTCCTGTATTCTCAGATCCAGGGGGAGCAGGCCGGAAAGGGCAAGTGATGCTTTCAGAGAAACAGTACGGTACGACTTACAGATTTTCTGGGCAAAACCTCTTTGGATAGCGTTCAACTGAGACTTGTTTTCCTCGAAGTCTGCCGCTTGCGCCCATACACTTGAGGCATACATGATGATAGGTTCCACCACCGCGACGTAGATAGTTCTCGTGATTTCGCCATTTAATCCCCAGTTCACCTTCGCTGCACATGCGAGCTGTCTATAAATGTTCGCCACTTTTTTACATTGGGCGGTCACATGTGCTTTAAAGTTGAGCATACTTATAGGTACTTACCACATTAATGTCATTAAGTGAACTTGTCACGAAATATTAAATTTGCATTTCACATCCATTGCAAAGTAGTTTTTGTTGTAATATACTCGTATTACTGTTTTATCACAGCACTTACACCACGTAAACACACAAAATGATACCTATTTTCATCACAGCACTTACACATACACTTTAAACATATTTATGCATTTTAATGGAAATACCTATGAAATAAATAACTTCAACTCTTGGTCAGTGGCTTTTATTGTAGTTTAGCCTCACAATTCCGCCAATATGAAATATATAAATAGCAAATACTAAAAAAATTGTCAGTCAAACGCTATTTACGAAAAGCGTAATTTTTTTTTAAATTTATTCTTGGCCATCGATACTACTCATTTCGCCACATGTTGTTCTCGTGTTGCTGTGCTTACTAGGTATATTCAATTTCAATTTATAAATCGTTTTCATTTTTAATTATTAGAATTATATAGTAGTCTTTAAATACTTAAGTGTTTCTTATTTTAGCTTTTACTTCTGCCGTGTTGTCTTAAGCGCACACATTTTTTTATTGTGTTACGAAAACTGTTCCAACGATTTTCATAAAATTTATCAAATCACCCTTGAAGTATAAGGTACTAAAAGCTAAACATCAATATTGGTTCACAATTGGTGGTATTATCGCGTTACATACATATAAAAATAAGTAGGTACATACAATCTAATTTGGAACCTTGTCTTTTAGACTTGATTAAAAAATATCTCCTCTCGCTTTATACAAATAAAATCCTTCCAGTCATACACCCGCGCGCCTAACACTAGCTTGAAAAACTAGCCTCGTGTCGCTCGGGCATTACTTTTACTTCTACGTATTTTCTACTCAGCGCAAGATTATTGTGTTTACTTCTGAGTGTCGGTGCGCTATTGTTCCCTGATTTATTACTTATTGAGTCCCTTAGTCTGTAGTATCGCGACCTGCTGAACCGCTCTACGTCATGTGTGTTTGGAGAACGTCCATCGACCGACCAGTTTATGATTTACCTAAGATTGAAACCGATGTGACGAAGCCAAGAGAGAAACTAGAGGTTCCTCAATACTTGCCAAGAGTTTCCGTATCACGTCTGTCCGATCGAGCTGTAATGATGCGTATCTAAAATATTGACATAGTTTATTACTACTACATTTTGTTGAAAATTTATGGCTTTTCAAGGATACTTTTATTCGTCTGTGAAACTAGGTAATTAAATAACATTCATTTGTTGGTGTGTTAGAGAACACATACGAAGCTATAATATTTCGCTCATGAGTCTTACACGCATATCCCGCTTCGCTGCTCCTCCAACCCTCCGACACTACGTCAAATCAGCATGTTGGTGACGCAAAATTAAAATAGTTTCCCTATGAAAAAGTGCTCAAGTTTTCCTTTCAAAAAAAGGTTATAGGCTTTTTTTATTTGATTTTTATCATTACTTTATGGGTGCTAATTAAAATAAGCTTCTTTTTAACCCCCGACCAAAAAAAGGAGTGTAATAAGTTTGACGTCGATGTCTGTCTGTCTGTCTGTTTGTCTGTCTGTCTGTGTGTGTGTCTGTCTGTGGCACCGTTCGTAGAGCTCAAACGGATGGGCTGATTTCAATGCGTTTTTTTTTTTAATTGAAAGTTAATATTCGTGTGGATGTTCTTGCTATGTTTGGTTAAAATCAATTCAAGATGGCCACCTCCACAAAATGGCGGATAAAATATTTCGTCACAACCTTCCTCAATATACTTGACTAGTTGAATACTTTGCACTATGACAACTTTCAAATCCAAGATGGCCGCTACCACAAAATGGAGAATTATATAATTTTTTTCACCACTACCTCAATATGGGTATCAAACGAAAGGGCTTGACTAGTAGAATACTTTGCACTATGAAAAATTTCAAATCCAAGATGGCCGCTACCACAAAATGGCGAATTACATTTCTTTTTTCACTCTTTAATATGGGTATCAAATGAAAGGGCTTGACTAGTAGATTGTTGTTCAGATAACAAATCCAAGGTAGTCGGGGGTTAATCAAAATTTTTAATTTTGTTCTTGTTAATCGCATTATCCGCCTAATAAAATATAAGTTATCGTCTTATAAATTACTACGTCGCGTCGGCCACAACCAAGGCGCGTCTGAATAATAGTATCTCAGACACTAGTTTTCTTCTATGTAAGCTTAGCTTTCTTCTGTGAATATACTCGTAACTCAGCATCGTTGTTATTTTTTAGCATGTAAATTCGTGGCATACAAACAAATAAAAAATGCAGCCATAGGAACTGTTGATAGAAGAGAAAACTTAAAACTCAGACTTTGATAGCTCACTTTGAATACTACGCGGGTGAAACCGGAGAGCGTGGTCATGATCATGGGCATCTAGAAATGCTTCAGCACCCATGGAAAATGCTCACGCGTTTCTAGATGGCCAATGGGAAATATTGACACATTTCTAGATGGCCTATGGCCATGGTCTCTAGTTTACCTGAAGATTTCTTATCATTCCCGAGCGTAACGCTAGAATTCAATTCACTGCCCACGAAAAATCTGTCTGTGGTGCGCCAAAAAAAGTTTTCACTTCAAAAAAAAAACTTAACCTCATCTAACCTAACTTCCGTGGTCGATGTATAAAATTATAAATGAAAAGGACTTGCAAAAATAATTATTGATCTTGACTTGACGCTTTTTATTGTATAGACGATCAATTAGTTTACAAGAGGCTATCTCATTTACCAGATGTTGATAATATACGATGCACACGTACGTGGATAGAATGGAATATATTTAGTCTGAATTGAATTTTAACTTGGATCGCAAAGCTCAAGGAATATACAAAAACCGCATCGAAGTCGGTCGATCCGTTTCAGCTCTACGGTGCCACAAACAGACACACACACAGACAAACACACACACATTCAGACATTGACGTCAAACTTATAACACGCCTTTATTGGTCGGGGGTTATTATTAATGAGAAGTTTAATTACGTGGCAAAAAAAATCTGCGCTCTGATTTATTGTTTCTCTTATATTACTAATACTTGTGACCTCCACGTTTTGGTTGCTCAGTAAAACAGGCATCAAGCTGGCGCTATCCATCAGAGCTGTATCAGCTCGGAGTAGAACTAAACATTCATTCCGTGCGTCCTGCTATTAATCAGGACGAGGCAGCCAGCTGTTTTGTTTGACTCTACCTAAGCGAGTTAGGGCGCCGAGCCACGACGCGGGAGATGAGGTAATTTGGTGATTGTTTTGCTCTTAGTTACGAGTGTATACATTCTAATGATCTGCTTAATTATACTCAAGAAATTTGTTTTTGTTTTAAACTGAACTAAGTAATATAAATAAGAATACTTGCAGCGTCACCCGATTTTACACGCGTAGTTTCCGTTATAAAACCGTTGTTAGTTGTAAGGTATGTGAATGTCGTGTGCTGTCACAATTATGGTGTTTTAACGGCCATGGATTTGCTTACGCGAGCAAAAGCATGATTGTAATTTTTTTGGGCAAAATCAAATCATTAAAATTGTGGACGTCTGTGAGTCAAACAAGCTCAGATAGACAAAAATAACTAACTAACAGTGACGCGCGCCTGTTGGAACATGGAGAGTCCAGTCACTGCACTTCGTTTGTCACCCAGAGGTATAAGATGATCTCTATATCACTGGAAACTACACTTTAAACCGAAATAAAGTGATGTGTTCACATTACTGCTTGTTGGTGGAATAACTGGCAAAACTGTGGTACTACCCCAGGCGGATACTAACCACTACAAAACTGTCATACCGTGGTTATCTCGGAAGGTTTTGATTTTTAAATATGCCGTATTCGCGTGCGCTGTTTCGTTGCGTCCGAGCGCTTGTGTTTGCGCTGGCCGTGATAAGAGCAGCGCAAACAAAGCGCCGAGCGACTGACGGCGGCGATACGCCGAGTGATTGCCGATCTGCTGCCCACGTAATGCTGTTTGTCTTGATACGTGCCTACCTACTGCCATACTTACTCTAGGTATTAGATGAAGTTACAGTCTATGATGGAGCTACGAGTAATAGGGTCGACATCAATCTGATGGCAAAGGATTGTTGCTCTTTTTTATTCGAATAAAAATAAAAAACAGTAAAATAAAGGCACAGAAAAAAACATGCCCGTGTAACGATGTAGTCTATTAGGTCAGGAATCAAACACTCGAACTCATCTCTAAGACTTAATTCATTAGAATGTTATCAATGTTATAAATATGAAACTTAGGGTATCTAACAATACACAAGTGATGGGGCTACCGATGTTTGTACATATATAGGTGTGTGACAACTTGTTGGTGTCGCGAAGTTATAAGATTTAAATCATCGTCCAAAAAATGGCAGTTATAATTACTGCCGAAAGAATTGAATACTGATAACTCAGAGTTTGATAGCTTACTTTGGAAACTACGCGGGTGAGACTGGAGAGCGTGGCCATGGCCATCTTGAAATGATGAGACATTTCTAGATGGCCAATGGGGAATGCTGACGCTTTTCTAGATGGCCCATGGCATCGGCCCCGAGTTTAGCCGATGATTTCTTATCATTCCCGAGCGTGGCGCTAGAATTCAATTCACAGCCCACGAAAAATTTGTCAGTGATGCGCCAAAAAAAGTTTTCACTTTAAAAGCGACTAACGCTCACGTCCTGTTTTATTGCTCCGTCGGCGCTCCAACGCTAATATAATAGCGTTAATCACCGCCGCCTAACATAGATAGTATACCTAGAGGTCCTAAAATGTGTCTAATTTTACATTGAGTTTATACTAGCAGCTTTCTGTGCTTTTACCCGCATAGTTTCCATCTCTTTCCCGCGATAAAAAAACAGTGCGCTATTCCAGGCTATAATCTAACTGTGTTCCGCCGTGACTGAGCAAAATACATCCAAACTTCCAAACATTGACATTTATAATGTTAGTACAATTTCCCATGCATTGCTGCGTATGACTCCGTGTAACCGACCGACATATTCCGAGATCTATAAATACAGCTAACTGCTACCTTTGTCCGGCTTAGCTCAACCTCGTCCTAACTACAAACATCTTTAAATCAAGTACTCACACGGGAACGTTGTATCTTTGTTCTGTCCCAGCAAATATCAAAGACATAGTTTTAGATCTATGACAAAGGCAATGAAAAACATTTATTTACATAAACATAAATATGCAATGGTTTTCCAGGAAGTCAAGTTTTATCTATACTAATATTATAAAGCTGAAGTACTGGTTCGAATTGAAAGATTCTTTTTTTATTAGATAGTCCGTTTATCGAGGAAGGCTATAGGCTATAGAACATAACGCTACTATCAATAGAAGAGGAGTATGAATCAAGAATGTAACAAAAACGGGAAAAAAGAGTTTTTGAGAGTTTTCGTAGCGTAATTTTTATTTTGGCTTCCATTCGGTAATGTCACCGTAATTTTGCCAATGTCCAAGATTGCGTCATTGAATATAAACCGTTGCTATTCAAATTTGTTTCTAAATCTGAGTTGGTACGACCAATTTTCGACATGTGGGGTAGCAGGTAGCTGAAGAGGTTTTTTGTTTGAAAGCGATATTATCAGGAATGGCTGAACCGATTTCAGTAATTCTTTCACCGTTGTATATGTACGGGATCCTGATCAGTGCTCTATAATGTACCACGTAATCTACCACGGGCGAAGCCGGGGCGGACATCTAGTAAAGTATATAAGACAAAGAGTTTCCATATACTACGTATAGAGTTGGCACAAACGCTTTACACCGAGAGCACGGGTAGCATATTTCTTACCTTGTCGCTCTTGTGGAAGTGTCATACTATTGCACATCACTCTGTTGCCATAGAAAGTATGCACGTCATCTGCTAACGATTGATACAAAACAACCGTGTGGAAAATCTAACTCCATACGTAGTATATACATATAAACTCTTTGATATAAGGTATTACTTATGTTTATAAGGTATAGCCTATGTTTTTGCACAACATCATAGAATATACTACAGCTCTCGCACTTGGCAACGTCTGTAACGCGGAAACCAAAATACGAATTTACAAAATGTTGAAACACCTCTATTTGTGCCAAACATAAAACAAAATCGAACAAAAAAGGATTTTTGGAACAGCTAAAAAAATATCAATTTAGGCTTTAGGACAATATACTTCTTATTAATCCAAAAGGCATTAAACTTTCATGAAATACGGTTACACTAAATGTAAACAAAACAATAAATACCTATCTGCAAACACTTATAATCATAATCATTTATTCATAACCATTGTTGTGTCACAAAAAAATAAAAAATACATAAAATCAGAGATATACAAATAGGTATAGGTTTGTAGTAGTCTTTGCAGAGTCCACCTCGGGTTGTACCTACTCGTACCACACCTTAGCCAGTTATTCTACTGCCAAGGAGTAATGTGGAAACATGACTGTTTTAGTTTAAACGGCAATGTTTTCAGTTAAATTACCTACGTAGAAATAAAATCTCATATCTCTGAGTGATGACCGCAGTCCTGTACTAGGTAATGATTTTGACTCATCAATAGCTGTGTCTCACTGTGCTGTAATGGATAGGCATGCAGGCTAACCTAACCTAACCACAAGGCACATGACCTGCTCGTATCGACACTCTATACGTATACTATTGAAAATATGTACCAAGATTTTAACTATTGGGAAAACTCCACTGAAACAACGCATTTCACAGCTTAGACGATTTTATCACCAACTAGCGGTCTACCGCGGCTTCGCCCGTGGTTTATAATTATGAAGTATAACCTAAAGCACTCAGGGTTCACGCACATATCTAATAATAGTGAAAGAATTTTTGAAATCGGTCCAGTACTTCCTGTGATTTAAGCGTTAACAAAAAACCTCTTTAGTTTTAAAATATTAGTAGAGAAGTGGAATCAAACCTCCTCCTTCGAGTCTTTGGAACGTCAACCATGGAATGACGACACTTTTTCGAGCTGACCGATAGATAGATAGATAATGGCAAAATAATATAATAATAAGATAGATAGATAAACTCTTTACTGCACTCAACAAAAAAACTTACGAAAATAACATTGGTTGTCTGTAAAGTCGGCTGGTTTACTAACGAAAGTTTAAAGTGACAACATCATAACAAAACATTGATAGATGCGGCGCAAGCGTATAATGAGCGTAATGGGACAATAGGCGTAACGGGGCATAGCGGGACACTTTTTCGTGGATGCAGCCGACGTACATCGATTTATTAGACATTGTCAACACCTTTAACACGTCAACAACCTTAAATTACAGTAGCAAATAGCGAGCTTATCGCCGAAAGCGGTAAGCAACAGTGGAGTGGAAAAGAAGTTAGTCAGTTGCAGACTCTAAGAAATGTATCCGATAAAAAACCGATGAGCTAGAATTTTGTGGCGACATTCGAATCTTTGAAGTATGTTTTGAACAAGTGCCTGTGTGTGTTAGGGTCGGTGTTTCGCCTTGATATTACAATCTATATCCATGACTTACTGCTGCCATTGTCCAGCTCAACCTAACCTAGTCCTAACAGCAAATGCCTTTAAATCAAGTGCATACAGAAGCCGTGTAGCAAACAAACATCAGATACACGCGTCCAGTTAACCGTCTTGTAATGAAAGCCATTTGTCTACCTAATGTGCTTCCAGGATATCGTCTAATATGAAATAACGTCTGCGAGACGATGGGTCATTATATCTGGCTATGTGTCTTCATGAGCCCTGATCGGGAGATATGGCGAAGGTGCCTGAACGGTTGTTTCGTTCAAGATTGCTGCTATTGGCTCGCTTTTATTACGTTAGCTAATGTTTATGTGGGCCTTCAGAGAATGTAATAATGTGGACTGGGTTGGTAACTTTATCGGGATATTGTGGGAACTGGAGTTGATTCGAAAATTATACGACATATAAATTATTTTTCAATGAAAAACGCCACAACATTTAAAAATTAAACTAGTACATTTCATTAATTAAAAAAACTTATATATCAACGATGTTTGCTTTTTTTGTGTGTTGAAATAACAAAAAAATCCATTCCAAAACCATTCAAAAAACCTACCTATTCTTTAGAATAAAAAGTATCAAAATCGGGGCCCAGCCAGTTATCAAGTAACAAACATAAAAATAAAATATTATTTACACTATTGCATCCGAAAGCATATTATACGGTTATTACAGTCATAAAAACATCAAACAATATCTGTCTGTTGTTCCAACTAACTTTTGAAACGGCTCGACCGATTTTATCGGAATTTCACTAGCATATAGATAAAAATATGATGAGTAACTCAAGCTAAATTTATTTTCACGGGTATCCGTGTGTATTTTACATAAATCTTCCACGAAAAAAAAACGTTTAGGTAATTGTTTCAAGTTACAATAGGAACATAAACACTTTTGCTAAAACAACACCGTGCTGAAAGTGTATGGGCAATGAATCCCCTTGAGACCCTTGGTCAAAAAGGTTTCAAAATCTTGAAATTAGCTGCAAATCTGCTATCTATCCGATAAGCGGATGCATTTCGAAGAGTCTGCATGATTTACTGCGACATTTTTTTTTATATCGGACTTATCAGAAGAGCGCGTGTAGGTACGTACTAACACTCGCAAAAACGATATCGTTTCATGGTTAACGGTTGAAGTCCCAACGACGATTTTGACTCCACTTTCGCAGTATGAACATCTAAGCTGTAAAATGCGTTGCTTGAACTAGTTTTTCTAGATGGTTACAATCTCAAAGTTGATAATAAATCGGATTCTTGTAGGGTTCCACGTTACACGTTCCATTGTACAATGCGTCGTAGTAAGACGGCAGTCAAGCGAAAACCTATTATTGTTAAAAAAAGATATTGAATAGCCAACCAAACATAGAGGCGACTGCACACTGCACTCCCCTCAAATTGAGTCACAAAACGTTTCTTGCAAAAGCGAGAGGCTCTCAAACTTTTACAAAAGAATCCCGCTTTTTGTGGGACAACGTAATAATGGAGTCTTGTGGACTAAGTGGATCTGAGATTGGGACGTTCCGCTCTGCTGGTTTGATCTAGAGTAGAACTTGTTTGTTTTGGGACATGCTGTGTTGGAATTTTGTTGAGAATAAAAGCGTTCAAATAAAGTTAACCCAAACTTGCGTTGAGCTGACGGTAATTTCACCGGTCAATAGAGATGTTGCTGCCTGAACATAAAGTTGTTTTTGCAATAAAGTCTATTAAAGGCTATTGTTTGACTACGATTTAAATTATGTTTCTATGAACTATAAGTAAACACATAATTCACGACCTCAAGCACAGAAATCTGACTTACAACTTATAACTAACTAAGCCAAAAACAGTCAGTTACAATACTTTACAATTATAAAACATATGTGTTAGAGATACTCATAGTTTATCTTATAGTAATGCCTTAGCCTTAAGCTAAGGTACATGTATCTACTGCTACATGATATTATTATTTTAGAAGAAATAGTTTTACATCATAATAACTTTCAAAGTACTACACAGCTGTGTTGGTAAATAACTGTTTTGCTATAAAATAACGACATTTTAAACTTCTAATGGCGTACTTTATAAAATTTTAACAGTACGAAATGAAATTTCTTAGGTATTAGATTGATTGATAGTCAGATAAACACTTTATGCTCTTATAAAAAAACACAATATTAGGTAAAATATCTAAAAAAAGTAGCGAATAGCAGCCTTGTCGCAAAAAAAACCTTATCCAGAACACGGAGGAATAAAAATGAGTATTAATTATTGATTTGTATTTGTATAACAAATTGGATACTTTTTAACAAGATTAAAAAAAGGACACGCTTATTTTTTTATAAAATAGGAGTGTCGAGACAGTCACAAGCGAGCTGAGCAATAAGCTTACCCATAACAGTCAAATGGCATGTTACTATTTGAACAAAATTGTTGCCAAGCATTGCACTGCGCTCGTCAATTTCTTTAAAAATAAATTGTCAATCATTGCGGCTTCCAATAAAAGTTAAAATATTATACAACTTGACCGCACATTTAACGTAGTTCTTCGCTAAGTCTGGAAATAGTGGAGTAATTAAAATATTTTTTTCGGAAAGCGTTAGATGACGATGACGCTTTATTACATCTAAAAGCTATCATGCTAAACGCGCCTAAAGACATTTTGCTTCATAATCTTTCAGCTATAGATATTATTTTACTTCATTTTTTACTTATCTTTTTTGTGATGCCTTTGTTATTTCGTCACGCCATACAGTTAGGTTGAATGTTTGAACACCGCTGCCCTGACGGAACCAGGTGACGTCAGCACGCGTTCGTTAAGGCGCTTCATTACAGCCAAGGGTCCAACGCCGTGTCGCATTGAAAAAAAGGAATGAACTGCGGTTACGGTACGATCAACGTATCTGTAGAATGAAACGATGGTGCCACTATCGAAAAGTGTTACCACTTTTTACTAAATGTAACTATCTACTTCTGGTTTCTTTAATACTCGTAACCTGTTTGTGGCTCTGGTTTTGGTAGTCCTACAGGTAAATTAGTGACACTGTACAGTATACACCAAAGACAATTACTCATTTAAAAGCATAATTACACTATACCTGTTGCGAGTTCGGTCAGTCAGGCTTTTGATTTCGATCGAAAGAGTGTTGCCAAAATATATAAAACGTTGGTTTCTGCTCAGTGAAATGAAATGAAGTGGAAAATGAAACGGAAAACCATTTAATACTTCACATTTTTTTTTTATTAAAGTTTAAATTTAGACTCTCATACTAAGTATTTAGCATCATAATAAAAATATTTGACTCACAAAATACATGTTGAAGTCATTAGGTTTCAAATTGGTATACAAGAACAAAATTAAAATTTTGTCTAACCCCCGACTACCTCAGATTTGTTATTGTATTGTATTTGATATAGTTTAACAGACTACTAGTCAATCACTTTCATTTGATAACCATATTACGGGAGTTGTGAAACATAAATGTAATTCGCCATTTTGTGGTAGCGGCCATCTTGGATTTTAAATTTGTCATAGTGTAATGTATTCTACTAGTCAAGCCCTTTCATTTGATATCCATATTAAGGTAGGTTGTGAAAAAATATTTTGTCCACCATTTTGTGGAGGCGGCTATAGAACATCCGCACGGATATTAACCTTCAAATAAAAAAAACACATCGAAATCGGCCCATCCGTTTCAGCTCTACGGTGCCACAGACAGACACACACACACACACAGACAGACAGACAGACACACAGACAGACAGCCATCGATGTGAAACTTATAACACCCCACCCAATTTTTTGGTCGGGGGTTAAAAAATACTGTATATATAGACTCAATTGTTTTTCCCAAATATTAGAAAATTACATCTTAACTTACAAAAAATTTAAAAGACGTTTTATTTTTCTTTTAATAGGTGAAACTTAAATACACAAAAAGTGTAGCAGTCATAGTAACAGGTTCTGTATTTGTATAGCATCCTAAAACAAATAAAAACCAAATCCGGCGATTCCCACGCACGACAAAAGGTCGTTTTTCTACTCAGCAGATTTTTATAGGCTTCCAAATTAACTTTTCACTTATCCCCGTGAACTGTGTCGCCAACTCCGAGGAAATCTCATAAAGCTACTCATAATTTACATGTCACATAATCCTACGTCGCTGACTTCTCACAAAATGAGTTTCGCTTTTTCGTAAAGTTTTCAAAGTTTCATTATCCCGAAAACGAAGGCTCGATCGGAGACGGTGTAAAAGATTGCAGTAGCATTGGTCGACACTTCTTCACAGAACAATATCTAGCACCAAACTACATAATATGAATCATTTTATTAATAAAGACAAGACTATAATATTTTATTTAATACTAATGTCCCGTTCCGGCTCAGCTCGATACCAACTGCAGTGCCATCTGCTGGGCTGGTTTGTGAATCTAAACTATTCAATGCCCTATTCAAACGCATAAAAATCATTCAAATCGCTTCAGCCGTTTAGGAGGTACACTGTCAACACACGTAAAGAAGAATTATATAAAGATACAAGCAGTTTGTCCATTTTTAGCGTGCAAAATACATTTTTTGTTAGAAACGCAAACTTTTGGATTAATAACAGATTAGGACTTGACCGCCATCTTACACGAGGCTACACAGCGTGCTTACCTAGAGAAAATCTATTCATTTTCGATTTTGTGACACCAGGATTGTGATCACCAGGAGAAACCCAATCATTACCCAGCCTAGACATTCTAACTAAAAGCGTCCACACATGAGTCCCAAAATCAGAGGAAATGACGGAAAAGTAGTGGGGCGGAGCCTAAATCGCAACATAAATCACCAATCATAGGATATGACTGGTGATTTATGGTTCGATGTAGGTTCTGCACCACTACTTTTACATCATTTTCTCTGATTTTAGGACTCGTGTGTGGACGCTTTAACTTACCATTCTTCGTCTCCTTCTTTTTATGGCTTCCCTTCTGTGATCTCACCACAGTTTCGCTAGCGTCCAGCGTTTGAGCATTGAGAGTGTCGTTGATGTTCTATATTATGTAATATATTGGAGAATGATTCTTCATTCATAATCACCATTTGTAATCTCTAGTACCGTTTTGACCGTCAAGAGAGACTTTGAAACAAAACCGATATATCTTGGGAGAGGGTCGACCGGCTCCCGTCTCACAATAGACTTAGTAGTTCGACTTTAAAGAGTTTTCAGTGTTTGTTCTGGCGCTGATTCCGAGTGTGGCGTTTATTGACTTTTGAGCGCTACGCTTACTTTAGACGTTTAGAATAACGCTTACAGGTATAGCAAGTGTTAAGCCTTACTTACGATAGTGCTGAGTATTCAACGTAACTAGCAGTGCCCAGCGATTTTGTCCGTGTACTTCCTGTTTCCATAATAGTCCTGAAATAACTTTTATTGAATTATATAGCTTTGTGTTTCAGAAATAAGTAATAAACTAAGACATATCTAGCAGCAACCCTTGAATTTACCTGCGTACTTTGCGTTACTTTTGCACAAAAAATCAAATCGATCCGCGAATCCTTTCCGTCGTGTTTAGGCTACAAACACCCAAACGTCGATACTTTCAAATTTAACATATTCGTAAGATATACGAGTACTTTCAATATTATGCACGTAAAAAGTTAGATGTTTGTTACTCAGTCACGTCGTGAAAACTGAAGGAAGCGATCGCGAATTTGGAACTTAAATAGACTATGGTCTATAATATTATAGGTTAGAAGAGCAAGCATAGCAAGAATATCTCCCCCAAACTTGGTGAGCAAAGTTTCGATTATGAAAACCACAATACACTGGCAGCCCAATTTATGTCCCCATTGCTGAGACTCGGAACTTGGGGCTATCCGTAAAAAGGAGAGATAAGTAGAGTTAAAGTATTTTCTAGCAATAAAAAAACGATTTACAATAAGCATAATAGAGCTTCCGCGTAATATTCACACAAACAAATAAATACAATTGAATTAGGAACCTCCTCATTTTTTGAGGCTAAAAAAAATAGTAAGTTCACCTTACCATTCATTCTTAAACTTGCATATCAAGTGGC
This sequence comes from Ectropis grisescens, assembly GCA_017562165.1. Taxonomy (NCBI): domain Eukaryota; kingdom Metazoa; phylum Arthropoda; class Insecta; order Lepidoptera; family Geometridae; genus Ectropis; species Ectropis grisescens. Next base: position 1,438,860 of record CM029779.1, on the reverse strand, counting down.
AACGACCTCATTGCTATGCCGTCCCACGTAACTTCTCTTCAAAAATCACATACTGCGATCGCGTTCTTCTTCAAATAACATTTTGTTTCTCGGCCGGAGCCCCTGTTGAAACTCAATCTACCCGCATTTGCAAGAGAGGGCCGATGGACTGTTCAAACTAACAAAATTATTCAAAGTAGTCCTTTGAGTTTTTGGAAGGAAGATATAGACCGAAAAAAGCTTTTCTGTTCTTTAAGGTTTTAAAACAAGTCTACAAGATCTACATATGTATAGTTAATTCCTAAGCTACGCCCTAATTTTGTCTCCTTTATTTTTACCTAACATTATAAAAGTCTTAAATACTTTTGTGTCTAAGAATTAGGCAGGAACTGGCTAAATTATATTAGCGGAATATATTTGAACTAAATAAATTTATTTCATTAATTTCCATTCCGTTGCATTTAAGTTGAAACAAAACTGACATATGCCTGCATTGTCTGTGGAAAAGTGACGATGATAACTTTGCGGTATTGGGGACCGAATCAATATCCCTAATTGAGGTCCCGCCCTCACCCCCACTAACATAATCTTGATGTAGTCAAAAGTATAACGAGTACAATGAGTACATCTTCTGTGACGACTAGTGCAAATGTACCTAAAACTGCACGACTTCGGATTAGCTTACCACCAGTAGGGAAGATCGATCAACGATCTGGCATCCCAGAACAGGGTACAGGATTAACAGGTGGTGTAACAGGAAATTTTCTCTTCTTTTTGAATCTTTTATCAAATTGGAATTATCTCAAATAGTTTTTTTTTTATATTAACAATTAGCAAATAACGAAATAATTGATTATAACTATTCCAATTTTAGCGAGCGCGCATTTAGCATTTTCTCAAAAAATATCTAGATTTTATTCCGAATCGAATGACATCTCAATCATAATGTTAGGAGACTTCGAAAAAAGGTTAACCTAAAAAGTACTAGTTGACTAGACTATAATTTTTTAAGAAGTTTTTGTTTCATTTAGTAAAATATTTTTTTTGTCTATAAATCGATCTACTTATTACCACTAGTGTATTGAAAGACCGTGATAGCTTAATACGATTTTGGCCACCCGTAGTGTATGAAACTGCACCAAAATATCGATGATTTCATCCTTCCTTTCTTATTAGTCAGTAATACCATTGTACCATATTTATAATGCTGTAATTTATTGGCTTTTATATTGTACTCGTACATATTTGACTGACTGGCCTGCATGGTCTGATACCCTTGCCTTCTTTTCTATTCAATTTCTTAAAAAAAGCAACACCATTTCATGATTGACGTTCTAAAGACTCGACCGAAGGTTTGATTCGTTTCGTAAACGAACATCCGAACAGAAAGGTCGCAGACAGTAGGTCGGCTGTTACGAGCGGTTTATGACGTCACACGATCTCTATCACCAACTTTGATAAAGTGTGGACAGATTCAATTCCATTCTTCTACTGTTGCTGACTATCTAGATTACGGAAATTAGATTTTTGTTGTAAGTGAACGAAAAACTTTGATGGATTTGTGTAAAAACGTGACTGCTTTCGCTCGAGTACTATAAGATTGGATCTAGTTTCTTTGAAAATTTTATGCATTATTTTTTAATCTATAATTAATTTTAGTAAAATATATCTGTTTCTTTTAATCTTTAAAACGACAATCTCGACATAGAGTTGCTTTTTTGAGGGTTACAGAGCCAGCTATGTTCGGTGTCTCTTTGAAGTACAAAATCAGAAATGAAACAATCTGATAAAGAACAAAGGTCACCGACGTAGCCGAGAAAATCAGTCAGCTGAATTGGTCATTCATTACCAATGGGCTGGCAACATCTGTAGAAGAGCCAGTTCCATACGCACTTGGACTAGACGTGCTATTTATATGTAGAGAATACCGCGTATTGGCAAGTGTAGATTGGGGAACCTTGCCGCCAGGTGGATTGACTACCTGCCAAAGGTATTGACTACCTGGCAACAAGTGGATGCAAACAGCAAAAGACCTAGCCATGTGGCGATCCATAGGATATCTACGTCCAACAGTAGTCTACTATTAGGTAGGCTGATGATGACACCTTGCAATAATAATACTCTTAAAACTCAATCTCATTTTTTCTACAGTTTTAGTCAGAAATCTTTATGGTTTCCGTACTTTTAGACTGACAAAACACCTTGAGGGAAAAGATTACGAGATTAGCGGCACTATATGAATAACTAGTGTTTTTATAGGTTTTCCACGAAGGTACGATGTTTTCTCAGAAAATACGAGTTATGTGGGAAGTCTGCGAAGAATGTACGTGTTAGAAATAGCCTTACTTACCAGTTTAGAAGTAGTCTGCTATTGTGATTGAGTTAGAATTATTGAATGGATGAATAATTTGGTACATTTTTACGTCAAAACTATGTAAAATAAAAACTACAGCTCTTAAATAAACATTTGCTAAAGAACATCCTAAACAGCCAACTTAAATAAAACTTGTAATGGGGTCATATATACTTATTGTGTATAAAAAACCTAGGCGCAGAACTAATGGATAGGCATCAAATAAGCATTTGCACTGGGTGTGAATCGAATCCACAACCTACGGCTTCGCAAGCAGACTTAGGTACTTACCACTAAGCCGCTAGGCCAGCCTAAATAAAAGTTTTAATCGTGACAATATCATCTATCAATAATCCATTATCTTATACCTTTAAACGAGCAATTCTATGTATCTATACTAATATTATAAAGCTGAAGAGTTTGTTTGTTTGTTTGTTTGTTTGTTTGCTTGAACGCTAGGATCTCGGGAAGTACTGGTCCGAATTGAAAGATTCTTTTTCTATTGGATAGTCCATTTATCGAGGAAGGCTTTAGGCTATAGAAAATAACTCTACTATTAATCGAAGCGGAGCATGAAACAAGAATGTAACAAAATCGGGAAAAAAATATTCCCCTTTTGAAAGTTTTCGTACGTTTCGTGCTTTGACATGACATATGACAGCATGTGTCAAAGATTGCGTCATTGAATTTCAGTAATCTGTGCATTGAATATAAACCTTTGCTATTTTTTTTTTCTAAATCTGTGTTGGTACGACTAATTTCCGACAGGTGGCGTAGCAGGTAGCTGAAGAGGTTTTTTGTTTGAAATCGATATTCTCAGGAATGAGGGAACCGATTTCAGTCATTCTTTCACCGTTGGATATGTACGGGATCCCGATGAGTGCTATATAATATACCACGGGCGAAGCCGGGACGGGCATCTAGTATGTATATATACAGAATCTGAATCTCGGAAACGGCTCCAACAATTTTCATGAAATTATGTATATAGGGGGTTTCGGGGACGATAAATCGATCTAGCCAGGTTATATTTAAAAAAAAAACGCCGTTTTATGCGCCTTTTTAGACAATGAAAAACTGTTACATAGAGATTAGAATGCGACGGTAAATTTCGCGATGTTGCGCTACAGTATATTAGCTCAGTCGGGAAGATGAGTGGTCATAATACTATGGTAGGTCCGGGTTCGAATCCAACCGGTCGCCTTTCTTTTTTCAAGTTAATTTTTTTTTTGAGAATATTAGTATGTATCTAAGTAACCGAGCAAACTGTCACCCAGGTACTAGTAGATTATTCACCAAGGGAGTAAAGCACTGACTTGTGTCAAGGGCGACATATTGGATCCTGAGCGCAGCGAGGGACTCGAATCAACTACCGAGCGAAGCGAGGGAGTTGTAGTGTCCCGAGTGAAGCGAAGGATCCAAGCCGCCTATGACACAAAACAGTTTTTTACTTCAGAGGTGAATACTCTACTTTTCATATCTTCTGCGAGGCAATTAACCCCCGACCAAAAAAAGGGGTGTTATAAGATTGACGTCGATGTCTGTCTGTATGTATGTCTGTCTGTCTGACTGACTGTGTGTGTCTGTCTGTGGCACCATAGAGCTCAAACGGATAGGCCGATTTCGATGCGGTTTTTTTTATTTGAAGGTTAATGCGTCCGTGCGGATGTTCTTAGCTATGTTTGGTTAATATCTATTCAAAATGGCCGCCTCCACAAAATGGCCTCCACAATATTTCTTCACAACCTACCTCAATGTGGGTATCAAATGAAAGGGCTAGAACACTTTATACTATAACGAATTTCAAATCCAAGATGGCCGCCATCACAAAGTGGCGAATTATATTATTTTTTTCATTACTTTCACAATATGGGTATCAAACGAAAGGGCTTGACTAGTAAAATACTTTGCATTAGGACAAATTTCAAATCCAAGATGACCGCTCCCACAAAATGGCGAAATACATTTCTTTTCTCAAAGCCCCCAACAGATTTTCCGGCATGGTTTGGGCGCGGAGTCGCAGGATTGCTATCTCAGTCGATCACACCGTGCTGAAGATGCTTTCGTAATTAAAGTAGAATAGAATATCACCGTAAATATATACCGTTAGTTTATGATAAAACGAGCGATGTTTTATTATAAACCGACTTTAAAAAAGGAGAAGGAATTATGATTAAATTGATAATTCGTTTTTCGTTAGGTAAATCATAGTTCAGAGGTAGACCTGTATGAATTTCATCGAAATCGGTGTAGCATTTTTGAAATATGAACCGAAAATTTTACTTTCATTTGTGATTTTTTTTAGCTTATTGCAAAATTCGGTCGTGTGTCTGAATTTTAATTTTAAATTGAAGTCGGTTTTGTATTTTCGGCAAATATAAATTATATAAGCACTAAGTTAGGTTGATACAAAATCTAAGGTCGTTAGACTACAAACTGACGGTACCCACAATTGTACGAAGACATATTCTAAATTGTTTTCATTGTAAGTAAATGTATTTGATTTGATACTCAGACAAATTATTCTGATATTTGATATAGATTTTCACAAAATTTGTTCTATTTAACACCGAGGGTGACAGTCTTGCACCCGCTATATAAAAATGAAGGGTGTGTCGGACAGCCTGTAGACAATTACCGATGGCTGTCAAAGACGTAATGAGGCTTCGAGAGCTAACTGGAGCCACGCTGAGTTCACAGGGGGAGTATTGTTCTTTATTTTCGTTTCATTTGTCGAACATAGAGTCCACATAACTAGAGTCTGGCTAACCAAAGTTGATACTGGCAAAGCGCGGCAAATTTAAAATATATCAGCATGGCATCCCTAAACTGAAAATCTCGCCAAAAATAGACACAAGCCAGCCACTACGAAACGTCAAAAACACGTCATTTTGTTGCGTCAGAGAGAAAGGAATACCATACACTGATTCTGATTCTACCAAATCTTTCGGATTATCGCCGAAAATTAATTTCTTAAAAATGAAATTGCACAAGTTTTTCTCTATTAAGTAGCGTAATTAATGAACCTATTTATTAGGACAACTTAAGACTTAGTGTTTCTCTTGAAATAATCGCCAACACGTACATACGTCGTACTTATTTTTGATGAATACAATTTTAGATCACATACGAATTTTTAAAACTTATTTCATAAAATGTTTAAATCAGTTTGTTTTGAAAATGCCATTTTGGAATCAAATGTCTCGTAAGTACTTTCTGTTTAAAATATCCCAATTCGTAGGGTAGGTACTGTTGTCATGTAAAAAGTTTGCAAAAAAAATCCAGTATCTACTCCCATACAACACGGTTTGCCTCTTTGTCTTACAGTTACTTAGAAACATTGACCTTTAAATCAGAACACAGTAATGTTGGCATGTTACTTGTCGACAGTAAAATAACAGACTCCAAAGAGTTGATACCCACGAAAGAGTTTTTATTTTAGACAATTTACTGAACGACAGTACCAAATCAGCGGGAACAAGTCAACTCACATCATTATCAATGCCTTCAATAGGTATCTAACCCGCCGAGCACTCAAAGACAAATTCCAGAACCCAAAATAAATCCAGCTGACGTCATCACTGAGACGCAAATCTCGTTAAGTCAATTAAGTTGAGAACAAGCGCAAAGCACATTTCGTTTTGAATGGCCCTCGACCGGCCCATCGTGATCGGGGCCCTATGAATCATTAGGGGCCCTCATTACAGGGACCGTAATCTCGAGTACAGTAGAATAATGATTAATTGGATTTGATCTACAGTAATTCAATTGAAAGCGCCGGACGTAGCGGTCAGAGCATCAGGTTTTTATCAAGTAGTTTATTACGAGCCAATACAAGTCTATTTAAAAAGAACTTAAGGTTTAGGAACTATCGTCAGATCACCCACACGATGGAAATACTTCAATGGCAACAGTCTCTGACAGCTCTATAGTGGTAAGACTTTTAGCAGAGTCCGCCTGGGGAAGTACCACACCTTTGCCCGTTATTCTACCGCTAAGCAGTAGTGTGCAAACATTACTGTGTTCCGGTTTGAAGAGCAATGTTGCCAGATTAATTACTGGGCTAAGATAAAATACCTTTTACCTCCGGGTGACAAACGCAGTGCCGTCCTAGGTAATGATTTGGCTCATCATGTTCCAATAGCTGTGTGTTATGGGAAAACATGTTGTTTACCATCAGGCACAAGTCCTACTCGTAATGTAACTCTTTACTAAAAGAAAGTTTTCCATATCAGAGTGCTTTCGTAACGGAGCGAGAAACAAATCAATATGGTGTAATGCATTGTAAGATCTGTAATTGCTGCCGAGAAGACTGAGGATAGACAAGACCCACAGTATACAATTACTACAGGTTACGCAACTCGGGCGCAACTACTTGACAATGGGTATGCATTTGATGCCATTTCGCGTGCTATGAAGCACACTAGCCTATATGGGTATAACTGGGATATGAACCTACGATCTCACGATTGCGAACCGCACGTTTTAGCCACTAGGTCATCACGGCTTCTACTAAATACAAATAACATACCCCTAAACAATGTAATCTATAGCATAAGTACAGAATTTTCACGGCAGCTTTTGTTGGAAAAAGCTTTCGTATCTGCATGATCTAATACCTCACTTGCCCTTTTTCTATCGTAGTAAGCGGCACCGTTTGCTCTTCAGCCAATTGTTTGCAGATTCCTATTTGCTCTTCAGCCAATTGTTTGCAGATTCCTAAAACGGTATTCATGTTAGTCTAAGAGGTGGCGGCGCGCAATTTCCTCACCTGTCGTCCATTGATTGCGGTCACGTGCGAGCCACGTGACTCGCTTCAACGGTCGATAGCCAAGATAAGGGTAGGAAGGAAACGAAGAGTAGGATACGATATCAACCACTGAACATGGCACAATTTGGGAGTGAATCGGTTTGTTCTAGACCGTATCATCGCATATAATCAAGCAAGATTGCATAGAATAATAGCGTAATCAGTCTCCTAAATGCTGCCACTACTGGGACTCGGGATCCTGTGGCAAGGAGAGAGTCAACGCCATAGTACGACAATTGCGGGTTGGTGGATGACACATGACCTCTAAAGATTATAGGTACCTACATCTCGGTTTCCTCGCAATGTTTTTTCTTTACTGATTTAAGTTAGCGGTGTTACGCAAATGACTTCGATAAAACAGGGCCCGTGGGATTTGAACCCGGGCTCCAGATTGGCCGTCAACGTTCTCCCGACTAGACCAGCCGTAACTTCTAGGCAAGACGGCGATCATGTGTATACTGTATACCTATAAAAGTTAAGAAAAATCATGAATGAAAACATACACATTCGCTTTAGAAGGTCTAAGCATAGTTTCTAGCAGCGAAAGCCGCCCACTTTATGTTTGCATTGCGAGGACTCGAAAGAGAGTCTGAATGTGAGTGGATGCATTGCATATTTATGTTTTAAAATTATTTTTTTTAGAACGTACGGAGCTTCTGAGGGTATTTTTCTTAATCATTAAAGACATTGATGCACGACATTGTTTGTGAGATTTGACATCCTCGCCGCTAAATTATTCTTATCTAAGGCTTCAAAAATCGTTTCAATATCTTTACTGGCTTATTACCTAATAGTACTTCTACTTCCAACCAGACTTTAACTGTCATGTGAGAAATAATAATAAGCTCAAACCTGTTCTTTTGAGTCCATATCACAAACATCAGCAATTTCTTAACTCGATTCTTTTTCTCATTGCGCTGGCAGCACACAAATAATCATGTCCATTTTCGGTGTTAACAAAGGCAATCACTGACCTCACTAACTCACTATGCTTTGTGGATCAGTTCATTACGAGAACACTCTGACTAGAAAATTTACTTCATTCAAACATTTTAATTATGATTATGAAAACGCATTTTACAAGCCTTCAGTTTTTCATTTAGAACACGGGGGTAAGCGGCACCGGTAGGAATCTAGTGCTATTTTGCAATAAATATTTTACCTATGCCGTCGACACATGATCATAGAATCGTTGTCTGGGTGGAGATTATCTTAATGAATATAAACTAAGTATATCCAAGTCAATGGTGAACCTGTTTTTTCTGGGTGAGCATGCTCTATTGTAGACTGTATCGATGTTTAAAATCATCCGAGGTTTATAATAGATACAAAAAATTTAAAAAAGTCAAGAGAGTCCTCTTTTATAAGATACTGCTGCTGACTTTAGTATTTGAAATGTATATTTTTTTTATCATTTTTCATTGGGTTTAATAAAAGATATGGAATATTTTATCGCTTGTATTTCATTTCGCACAACAAAATACAAAGTAGAAAAACGCTTAATTATAATACTCGTACAATAACTTATAAATAAGCACAGCTCAACATCATATGAAATTAAGAAAAACATAAACACGAGCATAAACAGTCGACATCATCACAAGGCTGCTTCGTTCACAAGAAAATAGTTAAATCTTAAAATTACCACGATGGCCGAGAGTGTGAAAAAACCGAGATTCTATGCTAATATTATATTGCATGAATAATCGAAGGTACTAAGGTAATAAGTAATAAGATATTTCAACAAACCAAACTTACGAGTACAAGCTACTTATCCATATGAGCAGCTAACCTAATGTTCCAACTGCTAATACTAGGAGAGTCAATGAGATAATCCAACACGCTGGCCTAGTGTGTAAATGCTAAGTTAATAGTTTGTCTTTTATGTTATGTTTTCTGTTTTGTGGCTTTTAATAAAGAGTTGTTGTATTGTATTGTATTGTAAGTGTGGGTTGGCGGATAACGTCATTAAAAAATATATTTCTAAGAACACGTCGATTCTTTCCATCCATAATATAAAACATCGCAATTAAACGGCAGACACAAGAAAACAGCGTAAAACGGGCGACGCTGCAAGGCTAGTTCGTAATTTACCCCAGGGCTGGCTCGCTCGATACGCGGCTTACTTTGACACCTGACAGATTTATGAGGTTTCAAACGAAATTCGCTGGACCGCTAGCGTCGCGCTTAACGCTGCCTCTTCGACTATACGTTGCTTTTATCATTATATGTACTATTGTTTTTTAAATTTTCGCAATTTAATTTCATATTAAAAACAATACGTCCGAATTAATGCGTTAAAATTATTATTCGACTAGCAACGCTACGCGGTTTTACCCGCGAAGTTCCCATTTCCTTTTTTTATATAAAAGTAGTCTATGTTTTATTCATGACTATACGATCCGTTCATATGTTACGACGTGATTGAGCGACACACATTCAAACATTGACATCTTAACATTTTAAAAGAATGAGGAGGATTGAAGAAGATTTTTGTTTGAACGCCTCAATATTAATGTACTTTAATTAATTAATTTAATTAGTAATGGACGTTTTTTTTAATAAAGTGTATCGAGACGGGCATGACATGTGCCTGATGGTAAGCAACATGTCTGCCACGTAACAGCACAGGAACACGCAGCTATTGGAACATGAAAACTCCAAATCATTACCTAGTTTTAAGTTTTTCAAAGTCTTTATTTATAAATGACAATAACAAGACAATTTGTACAATTACTAGTATCCGATTCCTAGTAATACAATGCCGTGAGAATGTACATTTGTTTAGCAAGTAATTCATTCAAACTTGATTAAAACTTTTAGCGTAGGGGGGTTAGTAACTTAAACATTTTGAGGATTAGTTAGTCTTAGTACTAAACTGGGGTTCAATTTTATGTAAGCTTTAGAATTAGCAATACATTTTAGGCAACTAATAATTTTACCTAGCACTAGTAGAATAACTGGCAAAGGCGTGGTACTTCCCCAGGCGGACTCTGCCAAGAGTCCTACCACTACAAGTTTCTAATTCTTTCACCGTTGGATATGGTCGACTTTTATGTAAGTTCACAGCCCCATGCATATTATTTCAGAAAATGCTTAATATTTTCTAGAGTAATGGGAATATCTAAGGTTCATTTGCGGCTTCCTCAAAAATAGACGTATAATTATAGTTCCCTAAATAAAATGTATTAATATAAAATAATAAGCAAAAAAGTTGCCGAGACAGTTCTCTTAGAACGATTTGCCCAGTATACAGAGAAACGCCCTCATATTATATTAGATAAAATAAATTCATTTTCTTCGAAAAAAATAACACAAAAACAGACTTAAATTTAAGATTAAACACCGACGACTTTCCACTGTCACTATATCTATATTAATATTATTAAGCTGAAGAGTTTGTTTGTTTGTTGGAACGCTAAGATCTCGGGAAGTACTGGTCCGAATTGAAATATTATTTTTCTATTGAATATTTAGGCTATAGAACATAACGCCACTATTAATAGAAGTGGAGCATGAATCAAAAATGTAACAAAATCGGGAAAAAATATTCCTTTTGAGAGTTTTCGTACGTTTCGTGCTTTGACATGACACATGACATCATGTGTCTAAGATTGCGTCATTGTATATCACAGATTACATACCTCTTGAATATAAAACCTTTGCTAATAATTTTTTTTTTCTAAATCTGAGTTGGTACAACCAAGTTCCAACAGGTGGCGTAGCAGGTAGCTAAAGAAGTGTTTTGTTTGAAAGCGATATTCTCAGGAATGACTTAACCGATTTCCGACATTCTTTCACCGTTGTATATTTATGTACGGGATCCTGATGAGTACTATATAATGTACCACGGGCAACGCCGGGGCGAACATCTAGTATTTTATAAAATCAACTCAAAACATTGCTCGTATAAGATGGCGAGTTAGTACGAATATGTCAGCGAAGTAAGTTAATTTTATACTTTCATATTAATTATATATTTCAAAGACCGCTACACCGATTTCGATAAATCAAATGTATTATTTATATCCTACACGTAAAAAATGGAATTGAAAGCATCAACGGTCTATGAAGTCCGATTAAAAAATAAAAAGGTATACATTAAAAACTAATTTAGACGTCTATTTTAATAAAAATAAACTAACTATATGTTTTATGAGCCTGAACCATAGACGTATAAAAAAGTCGGACGTAGTCTCGATAAAACAAAAACTGTGTCACTAGAATCGGCCACATTTGCATGTGTGCGTCGTCAGGTTGTCACTGATAGGTTGACACGCACACATACACACAAGTAGCGCGTGTAATGTGACCCTATGATGTGGTGTAGTCAGCCTGTATGTGACAGCGCACACTTGGTAAATGTGGCCGACTCTAGTTACACAGTTTTGTTCATAGCCTGAACAAATTACATTAACAGATAGACCACGTCCGGAAATTTTTTCATAAATATTTAGCGTTCATGGCCTGAACAAATAAATACATTAACACACACAGATTTCTCCCTCCCTCCCGAGAGAAACAGATGAAACCTTCAACAATTCAATTCAATGCGACTCAACAGTTGAGAGATAGGTTTGGAAGCGTGGGTACTACTACTTGTTATGAATACGTTTCAATTTCTTTTTTAATTGATGTTAAAATTTTACTTCACGAGACGTTGACTGTTTTCAAACATTTTTGCAAATTACTCACGTATTGTTTGTCATATTTTAGTAAAAATTGCTGTTAAAGTATTCAAATTAAGTCCCATTTTCAAGAATCGTTCTTATCGCAAAGAAAAAAATATGTCCCATCTATTGTTGAGACGATTTTCCATATGAGACGATCTTAGCATTCCATGGATTCACCGTGCGGGCGCCGGGTCCATCGTGTGGCAGGAGAGAAAACTCGAGTAGTTCCCGAGACTTGTGACTCGGGCATAGGTTTAAGGGGCCCTTTCTGACGTACATCAACACTCACCTTCACCACTCGTCTTTCTTTCCCTGCCCAGCCAAATCTGATATGAGCCTACTAGTGCAGCTTTAGATACTCGTTCTAGTATAGAACTTACTGCACTTCTGGATAAGCCAAGGTCTTTCAGTAGGTTATAGAGAGATTTTGCTGGTATACCTCTTGCTCCCACTTCTACAGCGTATAAACTAACTACATAGCCGTTTTGTTAAATCGTTTAGGAGGTCATAATATTTATTTTGTTTCATCGCGTGGTCTTTAGGTATATTAGTTTCCCACGGTACGGTAAGTTCTACAAGGACTATGCGTTTTGTAGCTCTAGAAAAAGGAAAATGTCCGGTCTAGATGACGAAACACCCACATCCTCTGGGATTTTGTAGTGCTTTTCATACGTGTCCATTAAAATAGTCCAATCAGGTGCTGTACCAGGATTGAGTAAGGCTTGTTCCTGGAGTTTGATGTTGAGCCTTCTTTTACAAAGTTAATTTGTCTTTTGTTTGTCGTCAATCCCTTTTGGGCTCTAGCTACTGAAAGGCTCATGGCTTCACGTATGATTTCAAGTACTCTGTCATGGCGCCGTGAGTAATGACCCCATTAAGGAGCACCTTGCATCCCACCAATATGTGCCTTAATATGTGTTGTTAAGCTTAGGAAATTTTCACGTATAATAAACGCATAAAACATTATTTTAAATAATTTATTATTACACCGATAATATATAATGCAAGGATTTCTTGTTAATAACTTGCTCTACAAAAAAGAGACAGAAACGTAATTGAAAATTATAGACCTATTAGCCTCATGTCAAACATTTACAAATTTTTTTTCAAAGCTGATCCTAAATAGAATATCAAGGACTATAGATTAAGAACAGCCTATTGAACAAGCTGGTTTTAGATCAGGGTTTTCAACTATTGATCATATGCATGTATTAAAACAGTTAATAGAAAAATCTCAAGAGTATGGGAAAGACCTATACATTGCATTTGTCGACTACAATAAAGCTTTCGACTCAATCAAACACAATCTGCTTTGGGAGGCTCTAATTCAACAAGGAGTAAGAAAGAAATATGTTCGTATTATTAAAATATATATGCTAACACCACTGCACAGATCAAGTTAGAATCCACAGGTCATAGACGAGACGTTTTATAACGGCGAGGATTTGTTCTTATCTATTCGTTTCATAACTATAGTTTTCATCAACGCTATTAAGATTTTTATTAACCCTAGTAACGGCGAGGATTTGTGCTTGGCATCGATTCACATTAAATAAAAAAAAATAACGATTATAAAAATAGGGCTTAAAATTGAATTATACAATGTTCATCAATAATTTGGTCTACGAGTATCTTCAAAACAAAATTGGAATCTATATTTACCTTAACTTCAGGGAAAATAATTTCAATTTAGTATAGCAACACTGACCTATTTTCGTTGAGGTGTTGTGTTTCTATTCATCAATAGAAATAAAATCGTCTAAATTTAATAAATACCAGTAAAAATATTCAAACTTTCCTATGAAATATCCTTTTTTTATTTTTGGGAACAATGTTTGCAATGTTTGATGACACAAGACGGCATAATCTTAAACAAAATATAAAATCACACGGGACTCCCGACACGAGACGGAAGTCAGTTTCGTACTGACTGGAGTTTGTATTTGCTTTGGCGTTTAATATTTGCTTTCCGGACCTAAGGATCTGTGTTCTGCACGTTCCATCTGCCTTTTGTTTTAGAAATCTGTGCATTAACAGATAGATACTAGATAACAAAATAGTTTAAAACGATTGAAATAAAGTCTTTTCCAATTTCAAATATTTAGCTTTTATTTCTTTCTTATGAGAGTAGTGATTTATAGAAAGACTAAAGTTACTTGCACCTCATTTCTTCTCAGACGCGCAATTATGTTTTACCTGTCTCAGCACACAGAAGAGGGGGTCCTCTCCCTCCCTCCCCTACCGAGAGAGGAGGTAAAACGTTTTATTGCCTCCTCAAAATTCGCCAAAAATCAACAATTCAATTCAATGCGACTCATAAAGTTGAGAGATAGGTTTGGAAGCGTGGGTACTACTACTTGTTTAAGAAGATAAATACAATTTCAATTTTGAATCGCATTATTTTTTTTCTTTTTTTAATTGATGTTAAAAATTTTACTTCACGAAATTGTTGACTGTTTTCGAAACATTTTGCATCTTTTCATGGCATTGTCAGATATTGTTTGTCATATTTTAGTAAAAATTACTGTTAAAGTATTCAAATTAAGTCCGGTGTATTTTCAAGAATCGTTCATATCGCAAAGGTTAAAAAAAAAATATTTATACCAAAGGTAATCTAGAGCAGGCTGAAAGAGATTTTTATTTTGTTTCATCGCGTGGTCTTTAAATTAGTTTCCTATTTTTACAAGGACTATTTTTAATCAATTTTCGTATATTTTATTTATACGTGACTAAAACAATGTTTCTGACAGAATTGATATTTATTAACACGACCAAAAAGAATTAATTACGACAAGTTTTGTTGAATACGGATTTCATTCGAGTTAAAATAGTAGTAACCCCTATACAAACAGTCGTAAAATACCTTCGATATCATCCAATAGGTTTAATGTCTTACGAACGAGAGAGGGAGACGGGATGAGATAGACAGAGCAAGATACCTATACAAACACGGGGCTTCTTCAATAAATCCACAGATCACTGTTGGGATGCACTCTGGTTTATAAATTGTGGGTTTCGTGAAATCTCTATATTTATTCAATTTAACTGGCAGTGCCCCATGGTTTCGTGCGTAATTTTCATTTTTTGTAATATTTTTGCAATTAAAAGTAGTCTACATGCTATTCTAGACTATATATTAACTTTCGCCTCTATAACTACAACATGCTGATGACGTATGAGCCAAAGTGTTTTTCTTTTTTTAAAATAAAGATTGACTGCACTGCACTGCGCTCGTCACCCAGAGATCTAAGATGTTATATCTCTAAACCCTGTAATTTCTCTGGAAACAGTGCCCTTCAAATCGGAACACAGTAATGTTTGCACAGTATTGCTTGGCGGTAGAATACCTGGCAAAGGTGTGGTATTTTCCCAGGCGGACTTTGCCAAGAGTCCTACCATTATTATAAGAGTTTAATACACCCGCTTCTTTTCACTGCACTACCGCCGCACTAAAGCTACTACGCTACGTCACCACACCGTCCGACATTATCGTGGTGGTATCGCGAACCTTTAAGATTTTATCTGCAAAAAAAAAAGATTTTATTCTACTTACCTTTATTCTTACCTGAAATACGGATTATTGTATGTTAATTAGTCAAGCAAATTGTGACTATAATATTATTTGTCTCATTAAAATGATCCACGCCATTAATTATCACCTATCTAAGTATTGGCTTTAGGTGATTTATTAGTGAAGCTTACTGCACAATGACGCCACAATAGCTCAGAGCGCATCTACGTATTAATCAGAGCACCTGAAAGATCACGTGTCGTGGAGCCACCGAGCCGACAGTTAGTTGGTGCTAAGTATCGCTTGAGGACGGACATGTAGCGGATAGCGGGAAAATAAGCAAAGGTGGTCAAACGTAAGCCTCTGGTAAGGAATATCATAGCATCCATAGCACTATTTTCCTAACGTTTACAGCAAGTGTACCAAAAATTTGTATTTTTTTGTAAAGTTAACAACCTCAAAGATATGAGGTTGTTTTACAATATAAATATGTAAATTTCATAACTTTCCAAAAAAAAATACAAATTTTTGGCATACTTGCAGTATTTTACACAAATTCAGGTAAAATGACATTTTGGTAAAGTGACACCATAACACTTTATTTCCATTTCCTGTCAATCCCAATGTTTTTCCAATCCTACAAATTTTACAAATGTCAAAGTTTGAACGTTTGGATGTTGTTTGTATGTTTGTTGCTCGTCGTTTAGAAATACAGATTACATATTCATAGTCTGAAATAGCACATATGCAATCCCAGGAAAAAAACGAGATTGGGTATTGCGCTGATGATACCGCTCTATAGCTTGATGGAAATTTATTTACATTTAAGAAGATACGATGGTTAGTGTTGTATTCGCTACTCGCTCGTTAACGCGCCACGCTTCGGCCACCGTGCCGCTCCGACAACGCATGTTAATCAGACAGATCGCAGGTAATTGCCGACTCGAGTGTGAAATGCGGGCTTAGCGATGAAATTATCTACAGTTTGCTCTGATTTACTGAACACGTCACCGGTTTTATCTGGAATCATCTGGATCGGTGCGGTGCGCTGCTCATGAATATCTAGATGAATCTAATTTAATTTCGTTTGAACATACATATATTCAATATGCGTGTACTTCAAAATTACAGTCGACTTCTATGAAAGAATTCTTGAATATTTAGCAATATTGTTACAATGAAAGTTGAAATTATAGAATTTTAGTATAAATACTTATGTACGAATGTTCACTGATGAATTAAACCAGAAAGGCACTTATTCTATCAGGTTAAAATGAATATGAATAGAATAGAATAGAATAGAATAAATTTATTATCAATGCTAGTTACACTCACAAAATATTTATAACTAAACATCCTGAGTATTTCTCAGCAGACTCGTCAAGTAGGTACAAATTTGTCAGGTGGTAATATTGATAGTTAGTAATAATTTAAAATAACAACAATAACATAATTAATAAATTCAGCTGTAAAAGGGCTGTCATAGTCAAATTTTCTTTCGTTTGATTTGTAATAGAAATAATAAATAAAATTCGCTATTTTGCGACAGTAGCAAATATTCCCTAAGATTATATATTCTATACTCAAGCCCTTTCATTTGATACAATGATCCAAAGTTAGATCCTTGTCTATTTCGATGGGGTGAGAACAATGTCATTGAAATCTGACTTACATACTAATCAGAAGGTCACTTCTAAACAGTCCATCGGTCCATGTCCCTGAGCATACGGTGCCACAGACAGACACACACACTTGCCTCAGACTTGACAGACACACAACAATACAACAATAGATATATGTGATAGTTTGTAGCCTGAAATAGCACATAAAATGCTTATTGTTCCAAAAAAATGTTTCCTCGGGGATCGATTTCGCTTCATTAAATTAGTTAAACTATGCCAATAGCCAACCAATAGCCATGTTTCCTCACTGTATAATCTGATTCATTTAAACGAAGAGTGAACAGGCGAGAAATTTTACTTGGCAAGAAGGGGTTGACTGAAAGCCCACTCAGTATAAAATAAAAACAGTGACACTCTGAGATAGTGTACAAGTTAAAACTTGAACACTTACTTATTACTAACATAACATACGTATGCACTCGTATATAATTAAAGTTTAATAACCTTAAGAGAGTCATATCTTAAAATTTGTTTTTTCTCATCTTGAAAATGCCCAACTTACCTACCCACATACATAAAAAAATAAATAAATAAATAAATAAAACAATATCAAGTAACACCACGGGCAACAACTATTGTTTCATATTACAAGTATATCAGACTGTTATTACGATAAGCGTCAAAACTAAGCAACTACGACGTTATTTGCTATAATCGCGAACGTAATCGTCTTCAATTTGCAATAAGCCAGCGGGTGGGCCACGGTGGTGCGTCGTGGCGTACAGTTGGCACCACAAGTGGGCTCCAGCGTGGCGATAATTGCGCCTCCCGCTGCGTGTCTCTATTATAATGTCACTGTTTATTTTAATAGAAATTGAGTTGATAGTTTGTTAGCGAAGAAAGTTTGCTTACATCTGCGTTTAAATTTCTGTTGTCTATCACTTCGTGTCGTCTGAACGGATCTGGCTGAAATTTGAAACACAGATAGATTATATAGTCTGGAAAAACACATCGGCTATTTATCCGGATAAAATAACAGGAACCGTAACTACACGGGTGTTACCACGGGGCGCTGTTAGCTAGTTTTTTCCGGTACAGATCAATGATGTAAGTGTTTTTTTTTTGTATCCTAAAAAGTATTGTATTCTTTTTAGAATGTGATTGGGTTGTGATAGCTAAAATGTGAATATTAACTAATTAAAATGAATTAATAATATTAATTAATTCTCAGTCTGTAGCCCTAATTCCCGGTAGCTTGGGCCTTGCCCCGCTGCTAGCGACGATCTTAGATTTAGGTTTTTATAACGTTTCTAAGTTGTTTGTTGCGATTAGTGGCAGAAGTCCAGTTGTTCGTGCGGTGAACCGAACTACTGAAACTTTTTAGTGTCAGTAGTTTGGTATATTTTATGAACATTGTAAAAATGTAAATCTTAAAAGTTTAATAATTGAATAAAAATAACAATTACATACATTTAATAAAGTAAACATAGCATACAGCAGCGAAAAGCAGTTGACTGCACCTTTCCCACTCGGGTACGCTTGGCAGTCCCGAGTTCACCCGATCGAACCTTTTTCCTTACAGCGTGACGGACCAGCCTCACATATAGCCCACGCAAAAATTGTGTACGGTGCGCCAAAAGTTTTCACTTCAGAAAAAGATACTACTGAATGGAGAGTGAATGAACGTTGCATTAAAGTAGCATGAAACTTTAACGCAACGTTCATTCATTCTCCAACTACACATAAATCTGCAAGAAAAGTAAAAAACGTATTGAAACCGTAGTCGACCTTCGCATTTCGAAATATCAATGAACATTTTTCTCTAAAGACGTATTCTCGTTAAACTGTAGAAGAAAAATTTCCAGAGCTCTCTCAAAAGATTTAAAATCTCAATTTCAATTTTTATCCGACTACTCCGTCCACAAATTAAAGAAAGCGTTAAACTCTCTACGAAGAAAGATGCGTATAGAATTGTAACAGGCTGTCAAGTGCAAAGCGGTAACATTTTTTTTTCGTTTTCTTTCTTCACAATTGCATGCTAAGTTATGGTTGGCAGGTGACATATTTCTTCGAAAGATATTTGTTTTGAACCAAATCGGTTTGTTGGCTATGTTTTCTTCCATCTTTAAAGCCCGTGAGAACGCCAAAATATATGGCACCGTGATGTTGCAAATACAATCAGATTACAATTTAACTACGTTAGATTATAAACTAACCTAACTTACCGTAGGATCATAATCTCATGCGTTAGATTATGATCTACGGAGTTTAAAATTGTAAATTTGAAAAGTTACAAAGGTGCGGATGGAGTACAAATCCTTAATTTACAAATTATGAAATCGGACGTTCTTTCCCCTAGGCCACTACAATTTTGCAAAATTACTCGCACTTGACCACCATCTCACCTGATGTTAAGCGACGATGCGATCTACGATGGAGCGTGCTTACCTAGAAGAAACCGATTCACTCTCGATTTTAAGACAAAATCCACTCATGCAACGCATTCCACAACCTAGACGTTCCTATCATAAACGTGGAGTCAAATCTCTTCAAAAAATTTTTGAAATATCAACTTTGAAACGATGTCGCTTTTTTGAGATACGAGAAGTTTGATAAACGAAAAGGCAGGTATTAGATCATGCAGATCAGTTGCACACTCTCCGAAGTGCATCTGATAAAAACCGATAAGCTAGCAATTTTGCGGCGATGATCAAGCCTTTGAAGTCTTTTACGCACAAGAGTGTCATTGCCTATGAGCTTTTTGGCACGTCTCTCCATCTATTCCAGAGTCTCCAACTGAAATTAGAAATTCACAAAATTCAAGATTCATAGGGAAGAACCCCGTCTCTGCCATTACATTACCAGCTCTTCCACCGCCTAGCAAAATCGGCTTTGGGTTTGCTATTATTAACTCTCTAAAACTTGAACCGAAGCCGGGGCGGGCCGCTAGTAAAATAATAAAAGAAACATGAAACCGAACTTTAAATTTTTTGAAGTCGGTCAAAAAGAGAGCGTGATATTAAAGCTAAGACCGTTTCCTTAGACAGTAGAGATTCCCGGCTTCAATTTTTCCTTGCAATCATTATTCTAATATATCGTTGTTCGTAGGTTAACCTGTAAGGTAGGGAAATCTAAATAAGGCAGGTTTCAGACGATCTCTCGCCGCACTTCATTGTAGCCGGCAGACGCGGGTTTTTACACGAGTCGGGCGTTTCACTAGATCTTAGCCTGTGGTGAAAGTTACAAGCGACATAGTATAGTCGTGTTTTGTGAATTGTAGGACGAATGACAAAGTGAAGATAGGGTGGACCAATGTGGCTCCTTCTGAGCTATGTTTTATGATCTGACTTATAGAGTAAAATCCAAGGGCCGCCAGACGTCAAGTATTTTCTGATGGATGAAATGTGGACGATTGAGTAGAGTTAGTACGTACTAAGAGCACATGCTTACCCGCTAACTTGCTTGCTTAGATAGCCAATTTTGAGATATGGGGTCTCTGTTAAGCAGAACGGCCGAAGGAAAGTGTCTGGGAGTATCGGGGTCTTAATTTTAAAGATACTACCTATTACACCCCCTGTAACTTCTAAAGTAAGAGAATGACAAAAATAAAAAAAAGTGTATGATATACGTTACCATGTAAACTATCAACAAAAATTGATTTGAATGAGATCTAGTAAGTAGTTTTATTTTAATACGTCATAAATTGACTATTGTTAAAACACTGATTAAAGTAACAACGAACTACAAGAATTTTTATATTATGTTACTTGCTGCTACGGAAGCCTTCATGGGCAAGTCCGACTCGCACTTGACCACTTTTATTTTGGTTAGCAAAGTGCCTTCTGTCTGTCCCAAAATACCCTGCAATTTTTGAATGCCAAATGAGGGTAGATCGAGATCGCCTACCTCATTTCGCAATGAGACGACCCGCAATTTCTTCAGTCTGCTCGTGACCACGGCGGTTGTAACGCTACCAAAACGTTAACGTAATAACTAAGCAATCGTAATCGTGATTAAGCCAATATAAACATTGTGCCCAAAAATTCTTCTTTATTAAAGGTGTTTTTTAGCTAAAATAGTTATCTAAAATCGCTCCCGCTGGCTTTTTAATCTCGTCCAGCAGCGAACGTGATCTCTGAATAGTGGCATCTGTGAAAGCCCGCCAGGGCGCAATCGACGGTGCAACCGGCGAGGCAATGCGGACACGCTCTCACACAACTACGTCTTTGGTTCACTTGTCGTTGTTTCAACTTCTTATGTATACTCTTTTCTATGATATAGAGCGACCAGCAGAACATGTGCCTGATGGTAAACAGCATGCCTACTCATAAGAGCACAGTCACACATAGCTATTGCGACATGAAAAGTACAAATCATTTCCTAGTACACTCCGCGAGGCATAAGCTGAGCTTTGCATTTGTGTGAGTGTACATGGATAGTGTAGGTGTGACAACCGGCCTTAGGCGCGGCGCCATTCTGTCTCGCCGCGCTCCTGCCTGATTGGTGATCACTCACACTGATGCAAAGCTCAGCCTATACCTCGCGGACAAAATTTCAAGCTCCTGCCTGATTGGTGATCACTCACACTAATGCAAAGCTCAGATTATACCTCACGGAGTGTAATTATGTACAAAAAAATAAAAATTTTAGACAGCTCATGTAATTTTTTTATTAAGCTATTATTGCATAGCTTTTATCGCGGGCCTGGGGACTAAATTTTAGTGCTCGTGCATCTCTTTCTTATGTTCACAAGAAAGAGGGATGGAAGACCGTAACGCCGTCCTGCCCACTCGGTCATTCGACTTGAATCTTATTTGTATTAGCTTTACAGACTAAATGCTCTTAGCTGTCGAAGACTGACTAGATTGTATACTTCTCTGCATTTTTTTCATATGCACAAATGTCACTCTTCAAAATAAAAGCAATTCCGAAAAATTTTTAACATCCCTATTGCTTATGTTGATAAAAATGCATGCAACATGCAATAGCTTTATCGCGGCAGACCCCGAGTGCCACACTTCTTTTTTTAAGTGATTAGGTATGAAGTGGTTTCTTTGATTTATTTTTTAAAAATATGAAACAAAACTTCGACTATATACATATCTAATTTAATTACTTTACTATACTAGATAATTAATTAATTAACTGTACTAGTCAAATCTGGATCATCTGATGATAAATAATAAATAAATCTCTAGGCTTTGATGAGTCTTCAACCGTTGAGATCGTTTCAATTATTTTTTGCAATTTTGTTAAAATTAAATTTGATTTTTTTAAATATTTTTCAGTCATATTTAATTCATTTATCAAACGCAGCAAGGGTAGAAGTGAATAAAATCTCGATCGCGCGAGAATACTGCATCGAGTTTCAACACAACAATGCACCAATAACGACAGCCTCATACTTTCCACATATTAACACCTGCGACTCACTGCACGTCGCAACTCGGCTGCAATCGCGAGTGTGACGAGGCACTTCTGTTCATCTGTTCAGGTTCCTTTATTGTGAGGCTGAAGTCGTGGTAGGAAATTGAAAGGCTTTGGATAGAAAAGCTATGAGTCTGTTTATGGATATTCGACTTTAAAGTTTAAATATTTGTAGGTCAATCCCATCGGAACGGTGGAACAGATCGGGCTGAAATTTAGAATATAGGTAATATATAGCATGACATACCACCTATTCTAGCGCAGTGCAGTGCTAGGTAATGATTTGGACTGTTCATGTTCCAATAGCTGCGTGTCACTGTGCTGTTATGTGTCAGGCATGTTGCTTACCATCAGGCAAATGTCCTGATTGTCTGGTCACTCTTTATTTAAAAAAAATCTACGAGTACGCTTTGTCTCGTGAAAATAACGAGGATAAGAACTATGCGGATGAAAACGTTGAGTGCTGCGAGTTTTAAATGATTTTCAACATTTTGAACACTGAAATTTTCTTTGTCGATTTACCTGTACTCAAATACATGAGAAGTTCTACAGCCAAGCAGTAATGTGCAAATATTACTGTGCTCCGGTTTGAAGGCCAATGTTTCCAGAGAAATTACAATGCTTAGAGATATAACATCTTACATCTCTGAGTGACGCGCACTACAGTGCAAGGTAATGATTTGGACTCTTCATGTTCTAATAGGTGCGTGTCACTGTGCTGTTATGTGGTAGGCATGTTGTTTACCATCAGGAACATAATCTGCTCGTATCGTCACTCAAAAATGTGTTTTTCTTGCGTAGCATAATTAGCCTTATAATAGGGAATATGCATGCATTTTTTTATATTTTTAATTCACTTTTTACATTATTATAACACAATAAAAAATATAAATACTCTTGTAAATGTACAAATTGATTTTTAAAATAATATTTAAAATATCGATATAATTTGTCCAGTTTAAACGCCGCCATCTTTCCCGCGCCTGCATGACGTCACAGGCCACGACCTGTGTTTGTTTACTACAAGTGTTGCAGTTACTTTGCACCGATTTTTGAGTTGTGCTAGCTAATCAAACGATGGAGAACACGACTTTTCTCTCTAACACGACTAGCTCAGTACGAATATCGACACCGTTAAAGCAGAAAACATGCCATATGACGTCACATTTGGTTTCCACAGATAGTGATGCGTTTCGCAAACTTGAATTTCCCGCGCCTATTTTGCACTTTTCAAATAATATTTATTATAATTAATAACTAACTAAATAATAAACTAATTGTTTTGGCATAATGGCGGGACATTAAGGATTCTACGAAAAAAAATCAAGCCAATTAAAACTACATGCATATTCCCTATTGTTCCCGCTGCTGGGACTCTCGCAAGAAGAGACCGAAGGCCAAAATAATCCACCACGTTGGCTTAGTGCAGATTGGTAGATTGCTGAATCACGCACGAGCTAGAAAATTTCTTGGAACGTGCTGGTTTCCTCACGAAGTTTTGCTTCACCGTTAAGGCTAGAGCTTCTGCAGCTTTCAGTTCGCAGTTTTTATTATTATTAAACTTGTATTTCTACTCTTGGAGAAACAGTAATAGGTACAGGTTTCGAAACTACGACATCACATTTGTGTAATGTAACCCACTAGGCCATAATGTCTTCACAGTTTTGATTTCGGTATAGTAAAATATTTTTATATAGCCAACAATTTTCATACAAAACAATGATTTTAGTCGAAATTGTAGTTTTTATTTGAAGCCATAATAGTTCACTACTCCACACAAAAAACAAAATCACTATCCACCTGAACCCAATTGAAGTTTCAATACGAAAAGAGCTCAATACTCAGTTCTAATGAAAAATTCCTTTGCGCACGCCTTCGTTAATGAACACACCTGTATTCAAAGAAAGCCGTAATGAGCTTGGCTGAAAGCACACGTGTTCCCATTCCTTCTAGAAATTTCCTTTCTAGAAAATTCCTTTTTAAATAAGACCCGTGCCTGTAAATGAATCGGCTCGATCTTAAGAACGAGTGAAGGAATGAATGAACGAAACGAACTCAGTTCAGACCGAGAATTTATGCGTGTTAAGATGGAAGTGTTGGGGTTTGAAGCTGGATTTGTTCGTGTTTAATTAAATTTTATTTGGATTTTAATTGATGTTGAAATTAATTTCGCTAATTTAAAGTTTTGTTTTGTTGCAGGTTGATTGCGGGCTTTGATAAGTTCTGCTATTTAAAGGTGAGTTGTGATTTAGAAAATTACTTTGGTGATTGAACGTAGTCAAATTAATTTGTTTTCGAACACCATTAATTTACTAAAGAAGATGTAGAATTGATTGATTTTGCAATGAAATGTAATTCCGTGACCATTTGTAAGACTAT
Source organism: Ectropis grisescens (assembly GCA_017562165.1). NCBI lineage: Eukaryota > Metazoa > Arthropoda > Insecta > Lepidoptera > Geometridae > Ectropis > Ectropis grisescens. The sequence goes on along the minus strand of CM029779.1, from coordinate 1,414,106 downwards.
TTTTAGAAAGTGGGCATAGTTATAAAATATTATGGAGACACATAAAATAATAAGAATAAAAAACATCATCGACACGAAGAAGAAGAAAAAGTAAGTTAAGTATTTTGGAGATATTTTAACTTTTGAATGGTGAAAATCAAGACAATGATTACAAATCATTATACATAAATGAAATAAAAAATGCTAGCAGCATTACCGTGCTGAATAGCAGTCACAATATTCCAAACCACGAACGAACCAGAGCCGGAGTCACCATTCTGATCACGCAGTCGGGTCGCAGATCACCCTTTATAGACAGACTTTAAGTGTCTAAGCTAATAATAATTTATTCCAGCCAAAAACACAAACCTATTCCATATACATTGCAATAATTAATTCACTTAATGTTGAGCTAATGATGAGATTTATAATATTTTATAATATTTATCTCATGACCAAATGATGTACATTTATACTTAAATATACCATCATCATATGTATCTTATTTTTTATAACTAATTACAAAATTGATATTAAGTATGCTGCAAGCATTTCACAAAAGCACTAACCAAAGCATAGTAATAAATAATAAATAATTAATTACCAAATAATATAAATTAATACTTTAATAAACTATAATTTATACAAATAATTACAACGCTAATTACAAAATTAAACATTTGAATAAATTAAAATTAAACATGTGAACGGATGATATAATTTTCACATATTAGTAATTTTTTTTCATTTCCTAAAACTGACAGTATAATTTGTTTGTCTCCAAAACTACCTAATTGTTTAATAATTTGTTTGTACCTGAACTAGCTGGAAGCTGTATTTCAGGTACCAGTGGCCTCTGAAAATTGTACTTTTTTTGTATAAAGCTTGGAATTACTATTTAACTGAGCAATTAAATGTCCTTAAAAAAATAATAATGGGATATGATTTATGGATATTAGCATGATGATTTCAAAAAACTTACACGTGTCTCAGAATTTCAAAGTTAAAGCCCTTCTTTGTATAATCAGAGAGAAAATGAATAAAATATTATTTACTGTATTTGAATTTTGAAAGTCAAATTATAGAAAGTTACGAAATAACCTATTTATGACCTATTCCCCTGTAGAGTCATATTTTAAGGGGTCCTTAGACTTTATTGTTTCTCTTCGAGGTAGGTAATGGTTAATTTCAAATTAATTCCGTGATACGGCGCTCTGATTAAAATCTAATTACTACATAAATCTACTTAAAATCAAGCCATAAAAGTAATAAGGTACTTTTTTTTTTTTGTAAGTACTCAAACGTCGTTACAAGAATGTGGAGATTTGACTCCATCTTTGTAATATAGAAGTTTACGCTGTGGAATGCGTTACGTAAGCGGGGGTTTCCCGTTGGATACTATCTTTGTACCTCTAACTTGAGAGTGAATTGGTTTGTTTTAGGTCAGTAGGGTCTACCGTTTACGGCTGGTGTAGTCGGGCGAACGGCGCCTACCGATTCGGAGACCCCGGGTTCAAACCCCACACGCACTACTGTCTTTTCGAACTCATGTGCGTAATGCCGCTAGCTTAAAACGGTGAAGGAAAACATCGTAAAGAAACCAACATGCACCTAGAATCTTTCGAAGCCATGTGTCATCCACCAACCCGCACTGGGCTAGCGTGGTGGATTATGGCCTTAACTCTCTCCTTGCGAGAGAAGACCCCGAGTTTCAGCAGTGGGAACATTCAGTGGGCTGTTGATGATGAGGTTCTACCGTAGACGTCGTCGTCGCTTAACATCAGGCGAGATATTTCGAGAGCTGGCACTAATGTCGGGTACATAATTGAGGCAATCTGAAAATTTATCACATACCTCTCGTATTACACCTCAATTTATAACCCATGACGAACTTTCTATCAGCTAGATTGCCTCAATTATCTACCCGGCATTAGACATTAGTGCCCGCTCTCGAAATATCTCACCTGATGGTATGCGACGACGAAGTCTATGGTAAAGCGTACTAACATAAAACAGCGTGATTTAAATTGAGGGGATTCATTTTACCTCGCTACTCACTCGCATCTCCGTATTGCTATTGATGTTGCTACGTACGCGCTACGCTCGTGCAGCTACATATTGAGGGATATGATTATTATTTGGGATGATAGGGGATTTATTTATTTATTCATTCAATGAGCACACAAAACAGAATGTAATAAACACAAACTATAACATAAGAGTATACTGTACAGAACTGTATTACATTCTTAACTATGAATGCCTAGAAACAACATTTGTTTAAATACAGTGGTTTGATAATAATATTAAATTAGAGATAATACATAAAGAAAATTAGGCTAACAGATCTGAACTTAAAACTAACATGCTTTAAAACAGTAGATAAATAAGATATAAACATAGAACATTAAAACACAACAGATAAGTACATAAAAATTGTGAAACAACTAATCGGCCAAATCTCAAATTTATAAGAAAGAAAACTTTGCAAAACACAATAAAGGTCCCATTAAGATAAAATGTATAAACAAATACTATAAAACAAACTCATAATAGTATTTACAGTAAGCACAACAGGGTTATTCTTTTATTTTAAAGTGTAAAATTTCTTTAATTTTCCTTTGACATTGGAATAACTTTAAGTGAAAAATGGCAATGTCCCTATCGGAGACAAAGACTTCATTGTATTGGCGACTCATTCTGACTATGGGATTATAATAAGATGTATTATTGGTAAAAACTTGCAAACTGAAGGTATTATAATTAAAATTACGAGACCGGAAACGTGTATTAAAATTTAAAAGAGAAAGAAGAGTTGGGGAGTCAATCGAAGAATGGACGATCTTATGCAACAGTGGAAGATCAATATGATTACGACGAATATTAAGGGGAGGTAACGTGAAAATATTGTAGACGATCATTGTAATCATAATTATGATTGTAACAGGAGAGGTGATATGTGACAAATTTTCAGCTTGCCTCAAATACCTACCAAAAATGTCGTGCCAGCATCGGAATATATAGTTAAAATAAGCAATGTCTTCGTAATTTGCGTTTGAACGTCATCTCACCTGATGTTAAAAGATTAAGGTTATACAGGTGTAATAAATTTACTATAAACTTAAAGACACCCAAATTGTATCTGAGTACTTATACCAACTCTACCAACCGATTCGTCAGTTCGTTTCTCCTTCTAGTCGAATTTTCCTTTTAATTTTCAGGTTTTTTACTATTTAGGTTGAATTCTGCAGGTCTACCGCTTTACTCTCCTGCATACGGAAAGCAGGTGAAGTTGTCTCCTTTCATCGGCGTTACCGAAAACCACAAAGCAAAGCATAGCAGAAAGCTGGAGAGTTGGCGGTAGACCTGCAGATGATTAGGCACCAAATCAGAATCCAACTTCATATTTAGCGCCAGAAACGTTAACTATGAAACAATGTCACTGTTTCAAGCTACATATTATAGCTTTCATGTTGTAGTTTGTTTATATTATTTAAAAACATTTGTTAGAAAACTTTTATTTTATTTTTATTAAATGAGTTCACGTAAAAATAATATGTATACCTTTGTAATACTCGGATTAAAACGGATACAATAGTATCTTTGTGAGGTTTTCTTCTATAAATAAGGATAAAAAAATAAAGATAGTTAAAAATTTAACATTAGCTTTGTTCGATTTCATCGTATCTCTGAGTATTTTATATTAATTTCACTTGTTTCAAAACGAATTTCAATACACCTCCTGAAATATATTTACAACAGCATAATTTCAATCAAAAATTACATCCAAAATTGCAAATTCAACCACAATCGAAAACAAACCTTACCTAGAAAACATTAGAGTCCACATTCATCTTTGGTTTGTCTTGAAAGCGTGTCTACTCGTTTGTACAGCACGCATACAATATCTCCCTTTTGAGTTTTGAAATTTAATAAGCGCTTAACACTTCAAAGCCTGCGTGTAAAACAATTTAGCGGCAGTCGGTGAAAAACACCGAGTTTTCGGCTAGCTGCGTAATTGGTTCAGACTACGGCCAGGGAAGATTAATTAGTACGGCAAACAGCACAGGCAGCGCTTTCAAGCGCTTTCCTCGCTGAAATACGTAATAACGAAACGCGAACTACCTATGCGAACACAACAAAAAATCTACAACTTTAAAAGTAAAGACATAAGATCTATTTTCGTAGTATTATTGTGATGAAAAAATGCAATGAAATAAGCGTTCCGTTTATAAAGATTTCAAAGATGGAATTGTGTCAGGCGATCGCTTTAAGTGCTGCAATTTTTTAATGGTTATTGTGAAATGGAAAGGAAGAGCTCAGAACTGGGACACTATTCCTGCAGTAAATATCATTTTAATGTTGCGAGCAAAACGACCTAAAATTGTGGGATGCAATATTTCGATTCGGTGATGCAAACAGACGAATTTTGTTGATGTTTTTGTATTTTACCATTATTGTAGTACTTTTTATTAAAAACAAAGTTTTGGTACCAGTTTAGATTTTCTAAATACTTTACCTAAATTCAAGTACCAGCGATCCTCTGTTTCACTTGCGTGATACCCCCACCGATTTTATTTACCTGCTACAGTAATAGCGTATGTGCCATTCACAGGGAAGGAGGTTTGACTCCACTTTCGTGATAATAATGTCTAGGATGTGAAATTTGTTGCCTGAGTCGGCTTTTCCTGATGGTTACAATATTAGTATCATTAATTATTTTTTTTAATAAAAAGTGACGTGACGGTCTGGCCATGTGCCTGATGGTAAGCAACATGCCTTACACATAACAACACAGTGACACGCAGCTATTGGAACATGAAACGTTCAAGTCCACTGCACTGCGCTCGTCACCCAGAGATCTACGATCTTATAGCCTAGTACTAACATATATTGACTGCTCTAGTGGCTTAGTTGGTAGTAGCTCTGCCTGCGAAGCCGAGGGTCGTGGGTTCGATCCCCACCCAGTGCAAATATTTGTGTGATAAATTCAAATGTTTGCACTGTGTCTGGGTGTTTCTATGTATAATAAGTATGTATTTAAAACTATATAAGTATTATATGAGCTATCTGGCTGCCATCACACAAGCTTTGCTTAGTTTGGGGTCAGATGGTGTTGTGTGTGAATTGTCCACCAATATTTATTTATTTATGTATATATCTAAGCCCTGTCATTTCTCTGGAAACATTGCCCTTCAAACCGGAACACAGTGATGTTTGCACATTACTGTTTGGCGGTACAATAACTGGCAAAGGTGTGGCACTTACCCAGGCGGACTCTGCCAAGAGTCCTACCACATAATTCAAGAATAAATCGATTTTTCTTAGTAAGTACGCTCCATCATAAATAGAATCGTCGCTTATCATCAGGCGAGATGTTAGTTCAGTGCAAACCTATCGTTTTTTTTTTAAATCCAGGCTTATAATCTTTGTTGTATTTTCATTAAGATATAAAATTCCAATAACGACTTCTACATTTAATTCGTAGAAAGGTTTATATTGAACGAAATTCATAATTCCGATTCTTTAAATATGGCCAACAAAAAGTTTATAAAAATAAATCAAACTCATTTCCATTACGATGAAGTTTCCGTTTTATTTCATGCTCGTCTTCCCGGCGAAGTTTGATCAACTATCTATTGAGAATGACTTCCGTGAAATTAATTTTACACTCCATGGCCCCGAGCTATTTTAGGTACTCAATCTTTGGTACAAAAAATTTAAATGTAAAGAATTTTGAGTGATATTTCATTGAGATTTTTGGAGTTATTTAATTTAAGTTTTTTATTTCAATAACACAGAATGAAGGGACGACTGATGCCCGAGCGAGATATACGAGGCTAGTTTAGCAAGAAACACAAATAGGATTGCGTAGCGTTATCTACATGAAGCTAAAAGTACCAGCCTGCTAGTTTACTAACACTAGCTATCTGTCCTAAAATCTAGCCTCGTGTATCTTGGGCTTAATAAAAACAACAAAGTGCACGCAGCGTATTCAAAATTAAGAGTCCAAATCACTCTCTAGCAGTGTACTGCACTCGTCAAATATGATGACTGGTTTCTTCGGCCTGTAATTTTTCTGGAAACATTGCCCTTCTAACCGGACCACAGTAATAACACGTTACTGATAGGCGATATAATAACTGGCAAAGGTCCAGGCGGACTCTACAAATATTGTGTAAAACAAAATATTACACAACAAATATAATTTAATACAGGACTTAATCGCGATTTACATTATTATTTATTTAAGTACTTTGACTTGACCACGGCCCTTGCACAACCACCTATGTTTTAATTGTTTTGTCACTCTGTGTTATAAAAAACACAACTTTTGATAACAATACTGATAGATCGTGGAGTATTATATCCCAATAGTTAATTTTCTATAAATAAAAACTAGATGTCTCAAAAAGTGGCGTTAATAAACTTCTCCTAAAAAGGGCAAACAACACAAGCACCTGGACACAGAACCAATATTTGTATTCATCACACAAACAATATTTACACTGGGTTGGAATCGAACCTACGATCTTCGGCTTCGCAGACACTTACTACTAACTAAGCCACGACGCTAGTTATTAGTATCTAATTAGTCGTTACTCATATGTTTATTTACTTATCGGTGCTGTATTTTTACAATAGTCCAGTTTGGAGGGCAATTTTTTCTGCATGCTTTATTTTTATCTGCATTTTTTTATTCGTTATGATTTCTGTACTATAGATAAACTAATAACTCAAACTAAAACAAACAAAATTGCAAATATCACAGCTGCGTCACATTTTTCTATCCTCATTAAGTTTTCCTCACAACCTTTTTTATCAATCGGGAGCGTGCCCGCCGAATCTTCCTTCGGGTTTTCCCAAGCAAAACATTATTTATCGGGCACAAAAACACTATCAACACATTTGTATGTATTGCAAAATTCAATAGGATGGGATATAGGGCCTTTGCGGACTCATCCCGGCCGCTCTTCGGGTTATGAAATTGGTTTGGGCGACAATAAAATACATAATTTAGGTACGCGCCCCCGCTACGTTCAGCCCTGCGGGAATGGGGCACAGTTCATATTTGAGCAGAAAAAAAAACATATTTTTTTGTATTTGTTGTAACAGAACAATGGCTATACGCATTGTTTCACACTTTTGTCACTTTTTTTTAATAACGAGTGACGAGGCGAGCAGTTCATGTGCCTGATGGTAAGCAACACGCCACATAGCAGCACAGTGACATGCAGCGATTGGTCATGAAGACTCCAAATCATTACCTAGCACTGCACTGCGCTCATCACCCAGAGATCTAAGATGTTATATCTCTAAGCCCTGTAATTTCTCTGGAAACATTGCTCTTCAAACCGGAACACCATCATGTTTTCACATTACTACTACTAAGTGCAACAATTACTATGTTCCAGTTTTAAGTGTAATGTTATCAGAGATATTACAGGTCCTTTCAAGTGTTATGATCAAGTAACAAAAAAGTTTGTGGACATAATTATGGTTGTATATGGGCGTGAAAAATGTATTGAATATAGTACCACTCTACTTATACACTTACCTCTATAGCTACACTAAAATCTATGCCTCTTATTCTTAAGTTGTCGTTTTAGATAGATAGATAGATAGAGACACTTTATTGAACACACCAAATAAAAATAATTTACAAGAATATAACATTTTATACTAATAAAACTAGTGCGACAATCGGCGGCCTTATCGCTAAGAGCGATCTCTTCCAGGCAACCTTAGGGTGGAAAAAAGATAAGAGGAGTGTTAATAGACGGGGTGTGCATGTGACATGAAAGGTAATTTATAATAACATCGATGAATTACAATGTATATTATACTACTAAAGATCCTTAGTAATAAAATAAAAAACAAATAAATACTAATACTTACTTATAATATAATATAAATACGAATACTAATTACAATATAATAATACATACTAATCTAAAATATCTGAATGGTGTAGGTACCTATAAGAAAGGAAATACAAAACAGTAAATTAAAAAGTAAAAACTATAAAACTTTTAACGAGGCTACAATTTTGACAAATAGAACTGTTTGACATGCTTTTTGAAGGCTTCAATTGATGACGAACGTCTGATAGACACGGGTAAGTCGTTCCACAAAACAACTGCTCTAAAAGTGAACGACCTACCATAGAAGATTTCTGTTCGTGCAGAGGGGATCATAATTGAGAGGTTGTTTTTAGACCTTAAGGGGAGTGGGTGATAATCTTCTAAAAAAGTGAAGCGTTCCTTAAGATAGCGCGGGGTAGAGGGATTAAATAAGGTGTTATAGAAGAGAGAGAGAATATGAGCATCCCGTCGAAGACGAATTGGTAACCACTTGAGCTGCGTACGAAATTGAGATACGTGATCATATTTGCGTAAACCAAATAATATAAATCTTATACAATAGTTTTGAAGGCGCTCAAGTTTATCTAGCTGATCCTCTCTGAGATCAGGATAACAGACGTCAGCGTAATCCAGGATAGGAAGTAGGAGAGACTGAGCAAGAGCAATTTTAGTGGCAGTCGGCAAAAAAGTTACGCAGGCGTCTTAAGGAACTACCTGCTGCAAATAATTTGCCACTGATTGATTTTAAATGGGAGTCCCAAGACAAGGTACGATCAAAGACTAATCCCAGATTTTTCACAGAATCACTGAACACACTATTACGCTTTATCACTACTTTTTCAAATAGATCTCTGGGTGACGAGCGCAATGCAGTGTTAAGTAATGATTCAGACTCTTCGTGTTCCAATAGTTGCGTGTCACTGTGCTGTTATGTGTTAGATATGTTGCTTGCCATCAGGTAGATATCTTGCTTGTCTCATCAGTATATACTATAAAAAAATAAGCAATAAAATTGCATGCAATATCGTGCCTAATAATAAAAGGAGATTTAACAATGAATACGTTTTTTACAAAGTAAACATCAGAATCAGAATAAGTCATGTAAAACACAAAAAAAACAACAAATCTAACACAGATTCTATTTTAGTTAGGTATTTGTTTTAAACAAAGGTTTTATTAATTGTTCTAAAATACTAAAGTCTAATACGTATTAACTGTGGATAATCAATGATTTGAGTCAAACGAAGCTTTACTCAGCAAAATGAAATTACATCCCAAAAAAATATAACAAGTACCAACATCAAATACTAGTACCAAGTGTATCAAATAAACGCTGCGCAAATCATGAGCTGGGCCAGGTGCCAAGTTCCCCGATATTACCTACTGCTGCAAGTTTGCTGTGGCGACACTAAAGCGGGCCGCTAGGGGTGTGGGAGCCAACTTATTGTACACAGTAAATTTTCGTAAGAAGCGCACGTGTACCCAATGATTATGCGGCGAGAATAGTAGAATGTGCTGAAGTTGGGGTGTTTTTAATTTTTCGATCAGTATTTCTTCCGTGTTAGGTATCTACGTTGTAAGATTATTGTCTGAGTGCTATTTATTTTATGCCTGATTTTTAGTTTGTGTAGTGACTTGATTGTTGACTAGAGTTATAATAGTTGTACCCGAGTTTCCTAGAATATTTTGTATACTGTCTGGGAAGACAACAGTGAGTTATCGTTAACTTAAATAAAATAAATGTTCAATATACAGGCAGGTTCATTTGCCTATGGAAGTTGACCTCTACTACTGTCTAATTTTTTTTCCACAGAAAGCGCAGTAAAAGCTAAACAGATTTATTTGAACTCATGAAAGCATTTGTCATAGAATAAATAGTTGATTGTAATTTCACATGGAATACAAAACAATATCTCAAGTTATACTAATCAGCCATATTCAATATGATTTTCAATTTGAAAATAGACTTATTTATCTAAAATATGTCTTAGTATGTGTATTAACAATCACTTTTTTAATCTTTCACTATTTAACTATATTTACAGAAGACTTCTTTTCGTGACCACGGTGGTTGTAACACTATCAAAACTTTAAGATAAAGTAGAAATAATATAGATAGCAATTATATCTTCTGCAATTTTTTCTACATGGGTATCAAGAATACTCATTCTAATCCGAGTATATCTATAAACAATTCATGTAAATATCACACAAAGCTTCTAGTGACGGCAATTGTCCTGTAATCATCGGAGCGGTTGATTGGAGTCGGCAGATCGGCGCAGCTGCTAATAAGTCTTAGTTATGTACGAGTTGTAGGGAACTGTTCGGAACCCGGGGCGGTACGGGCAGGCAGAGTGCCAGCGGATAGAGATAGCGAGTCAAAAGCTTTCTTTAGATCAAACCATCGTACTACAAACTCTGCATAAGCATCCCACTAAAATGTTCCCACTCCTGTGACTCGGGGTCTTCTCTCTCAATGAGAGAGTGAATACCATAAGCAACCACGCTGGCCCAGTGAGGGTTGGTGGATGACACTTGACCTCGAAAGATGCTAGGTTGTTGGTTTCCTCACTATGTTTTCCTTCACCGTTTTTAAACTTGCGGCATTACACACGTGACTTCGAAAATACAGTGGAGCGCGTGGGATTTGAACCCGGGGTCTCAGGATCGCCAGTCGCCGTTTTCCTGACCAGAGCAGCGTAACGTTACTAGAGCAGCTGTTACTTTCTGCTTTGCAAACTCTGACTTCAGCTCAATCTTATCTGTCTGCTTACCGTCACAGTTTTCGAAAATTTTCATACCGATTTCAATAAACAATACAATTAGACAAGTTTTTGGAGACTTACAAAACAGTAGGGAGAGCATCCGGACGAAAAACTGTAAAGTAACTGCAACAGTAGGTAGGGGCGCAAGAAAATAATAATTACTAATCACCACAAATATTATAATATAAGGTAACTTTATTTATGTATTAGCGTGGGCTAATATAGCATTTTCGTGCAGTATAACCCATTTATTGCTAACGTGAGCTCTTATTATTCGGAGAAAATAAGAGCCCTGCTTTGGATGTAAAAATATGTTATGCATAAATTTTGTCGCTGTACTATTGTTTCATCACATGGTAAAAGTCAAATTTTACATGAGAAGGAGAGTGTGTTTATTCATTTGTAGCTAGCTGTACCCAGCGCGCGTTGATACCTGTCGAAAATCGGTAGTACCAACTCAGAAAACTTGTCTGGCTCAAAGATCATCACATGATGAAATGTATAGTATAGCGATTCTATTAAGAGATACAGGCAACCATTCATTTTCCTGTAGGTATGTAGAACAAGAAAAACAAAACTGGTTCTAAAATTGCATTGCGTTTAAGCAAAGATCGGTCTATGGGTTTAAGAATTACTTTTTCAATGAAAATATAATCTTTCGTGATGTAAGAGTACGAGTATGATACTCGTAGTTTGGTACTCTTTGTTCACCTTTCAGTATTTTTATGATAAAATTTATAATTTAAATATCTTTAGTGGTATGAGTGGGTCTCTGTGCAGAGTTCGCCTGGAAAATTACGACTCCTCTGCCAGTTTTTTTGTCACCGCAAATCACTTTAATGCAATGTTTTCAGAGAAATTACAGCGCATACAGATAACTTACCTTATATCTCAAAGTGACGTGACGAGTGCAGCGCAGACACTTTATATTCCAATATATACATGACACTGAGCTATTATGGGCAAACATGTTGCTTACAGGCACATATCTTGCTCGTCCGTGGACTTTATACGATAAAAAAGTTTTCTATATTCGTAAATTACGTTACATAATCGCTCACACTGCAACTTCGCCCGATTGTCGCCATGTCCTTGCTTGTGTCGATAAATTCCGACACAATATTTCGGTGCATGAAGTTCGACACGGCGCGGTTGTCGACACACTGTTTATCGCAACCGGCTTCACACAACTGTTCAACTTTTGAATTAAGAGCTCGGATTGAGCTGCAACCGATGAAGAAACTTTCCTCATCCTTTTCGCGAATTTTCCTTCGAATTTTCAGTAGTTTCGTTTGTAACAAATAGATCGATGTGGTTTTTTTTTCTTGCGAGTTGATTCAAGGAGTTTTCTTGGTACAGGGTATATCTTCCTACAGGATATATCCTTGGTACAGGGTATATATATCTTCCAACAAACGCACGTCAAACTGAAACTCTAAAATATTTTACTTAACTTTAAAGAATTTGTTTTTTCTGCTCGAAATAAAAAAAGATCTGTATTTAGATTGAAAAAGAGCCATAAAGTCTCGGTCAGCTGATAGCTGGCGTAAAATTACAAGCAGATAACTGAAGGTAATTTATCATGATGCTGCTTTTTTTAAACCCAGTGGCGCCCTCAGCGACGACGACGCTCGGCACTAAATCAGGGCATGAGACAGCATTATCATGGGTCCGAGATAGTGAAGATGTATTGTGTTATCTGAATATTTTTTTAATTAATTTTTGTTAACTAGTTTACATCTACGGTTAAATAAAAGATTCCACGTTTATAATAAAAGGTGTACAAATTTTATTTCGTCTTGACTCCATTAAGGAAAGTGAAATATTTTTTAGGGTATGGTTTAGTGGTGATGATAAGCAATATAATAGCCCGTAAAATCACAATATCACGATACTATTGGAACATTCAGTGTGAAAAACATTACTTAGCACTCCACTGTGCTCGTAACCTAGAAAGAGATTTAAGATAATTTATCTGTATACCCTGTAATTTCTTTGGAGAAGTCACAGTAATATTTGTACTGCTTGGGGCTAGAATAATTGTCATTGGTGTGGTAGTTCTTTATGAAGATTCTTCAAAGAGTCCTACCACTAGTAGCATGATAAATGAAATGTATTAATTAAACGGGCCATGTTACTATCTTTTGATTCTAATCCGTGCACGGTTGCCTGGAAGAGATCGCTCTAAGCGATAAGGCCGCCAATCGAAATGTTTTTGTTTAATATTTAGCTAAGTTAATTGTTTTTCTTTTGTATTATGGCTTTTAATAAACAGTTTTCTTATCATATCTTATCTTATCATAAATAGCTCACTTTAAACTCCTACTACAGTAAACATCGAGCTTCTCAGAAAGAGACAAAGTGAGTTATAATGTTTATGTAAAATTAAATTTTGTACGTACTCGTACATTATAATATAAAGAAATACTACATATAAAAATTACTAATATAATATGTTAAAATATGTTAGTGATAAACTCCATTTTCCAGAATATACTTAAAAGCATAGTGCTTTTTTGTCGCAGTCGGGTAAAAGACAGGTATTTCTAACAAAGGCGAAGATAATAAGGACACAAGATAACTGTTATGAGAAACTTTGAACTAACGATGTGAGAACGAGCGAGTTTTATTACAGCTTATACATTTTTGGATGTGGCATAAATTGGAAATGTTTGATGTCTTTAACAAATAAACTTTCAGGTGCATAATAATGATTTGAATTGGTTTAAATAAAAACATTAAATGACTTAAATCGTTTCGTGAAGTTTTAAATAAGAAACTTTAGTCATTCTGTATGCGAGATTATGATGAAAAGTAAGAAGGATGATACGCAAAATTAATTAAAAAATGACAATTATTTTCAAATCGTCTTCCACTGGATTCTCTTACGCATCAAAAATCCTCAACAGTGAAAATAGTACATTCTAGAACTAACGTTCGAATCTGTATCAGTTGACTTTTTGAGAAGTTCGTTTATAAATAATACTATAGTACATTAAGCAACTTTTTGGAAATAAAACAAACCGTAGAACCTAAAGCCTAGTTGAAGTGAAGTACTTATTCACAAAAGCTGTGTGAGTAAAAACAAGAATATAGCGGCTTTTGAGATCTTTACATGAAATTAAATATGTCTGTTCATATCTTTACCAGAATCAACTGCAATATAAAAATCAAATAAAGTTAAATACCAGCATTATCGATGTTCATTTAAAAACACGCAACTTTTGCCGCATCCGCACAACATTCGTAGCTTCCCGACGTCACCCTTCCGAGTGGTACTTCATTACCTCGAGACGAGGTAATTGCAGGGCCGACACACACGAGCATAACCTCTTAATTTATTGAACAAAACTAATGAAATTCCTCAGCAAAGTTTATTGCTTGAGACAGCCCTGTTTCGCGGCAATTTTCGGCCGGTCGACTTCAGGGTTGATGCTCTAATCGTTTCTTTAATTATTTGGGAATTAATGTTTTATCTTTGTTTGGGCTTTGTCTTGGTTTAAACAGTGTCAAATGCGCTCTCTGTAAACTGTAAAATAATCCTTTTTGGAGTAGAGATTTTCTGAGTAAGATCACATAAGAATTTTTAGTTTTCTTTCGTATCGGTGACATTATACGCCCCATGTAGCCCAAAACGCTATAAACTATAAATTATATTAATTTTAATTCGGAATACTCTTGAAAGTATGTTGTAAGTACATATTTAGTCTTCATGTTTTATAAATCAGGACTTGCTTTTATGCAAATAAATTTTACTAATTTTGTTCTATATATAACTAGTACTGTACTGTACCCTGCCTCGCTCCGCTGTGGCACATTGTGATGCAAAAGTTAGATAAAAACAATCATTGATGCGGATTATATATCATTGTAAAATTTCAGCTCGATCGGTGCAGAACTTTTTGAGTTTTTGAAGCGTACACAAACCAACATAACATTTTTATATATAGAGATTGGTACCTTCAATTAATAAAAATCAAATTAAATTGTTGGTTATATGTTTAGCATTAGGAGATAAATACACTACATAGAACCAAGTAAAACAAATAAAAAGAAAAAAAAAGATGAATATAAATCTCTCTGTCGGATATATTATTAAAAACTAACAATCTTTTCCAGGCATACTTAGAATGGAAAATATTGTACCGACAAGTCAAAAAACAGTGATTGATAACAAAACATAGCAAAAACGGAAATAAAATCAAAAGTATTTAATTCATCAGAGAATCAGGTGTCTATTATGCTTGTCTCTCCTGAAATTACTTTTTAAACGGCTTCAAAAAAAATAATTGGCAGTCATAGGAACTGCTGATAGAAATAATAACTCAGAATTTGATAGCTTACTTTGGAATCTACGCGGGTGAAACTAGAGGGCGTGGCCGTGAGCATGGCCGTCTAGAAATGCGTCAGCCAATGGGAAACGCTGACGCATTTCTAGATGGCCAATGGTCATGGTCCCGAATTTACCCGAAGATCTCTGTATATCATTCCCGATCGTGACGCTAGGATTCAATTCACAGCCAATTTTCACTTCAAAATACTTTTCTAATTTCGAGTATTTTCGATTGTATTTTTTTTATAAGCTAAATTAACTTTCGACTGAGTGAACCGATTTTGATAATTATATTTTGATATTACATCCCTTATTATATCATTATATTTTTTCCAAATCAGCCGAGCGGTTTCTGTTATATTTACAAGAATGAAAATACATACGTCGATGGTAATTTATTTTATAATAAATAAATAAATAATTGTGGACAATTCACAGACAACACCATCTGACCCGAAACTAAGCAAAGCTTGTACTATGGCGACCAGATAGCTGATATAATACTTATTTAGTTGTAAATATATACTTATTATAAATAGAAACACCCAGACACAGAGCAAACATTTGAATTCATTACACAAATATTTGCACTGGGTGGGAATCGAACCCACGACCCTCGGCTTCGCAGGCAGAGTTAGAACCCACTAAGCCACGAGACCAGTCAAATTATATAATATACTTACATAAATTATAATTACATTACTTTAAAATTAATGCACTGCTTGAGTTTAATTTAAAATTAAAGGGTTATTAATTTTCAGAGAGAGAGATGGACATATGACCTCATAAAGGTCGCTGGAAACCGCTGGTTGTCAGGTTGCGCAGGACCGTACGTTGTGGAAATCTAAGGGGGAGGCCTATGTTCAGCAGTGGACGTCTTGCGGCTGATGATGATGATGATGATGATGAATTTTCAGAGATAAAAAATCTATAAATAAACTTTCCGTTCTTAAGACAGTGCTATTATAACAACTAATAGTTATTTTGTCTCTCGATTTGGTTAATGCATGTCTATGATACCCTTTTAATATCATTGTTATAAGTTGTCATAGTTGTTCACTTCACTATTAATGGTAGTGAGCAACTATGATTTGTTTCAACCACAGAAATGTAAAGATTGTGCAGAACGAAAGATGTCTTACTTAAAACAAGCCGGGGTTTTACGAATTTCTTCCTGCGTCCATTTTTTTAGCTAATGATCATGACAAACTTGTTAAGCAGCAGTTGAACCAAAACAAAATTAAAAATTTATACGTAGTGTCGACGCATCTGTTGTAAATAGTATTATATCTGATTTTTGGCTATAAGATGTGTCGACGCTAAGTCTAAATTTTATGTAATATATAATATGTAATATATATAATAAATAATCAATGATAGTAAAAATCGTCAGAATTGCTAATTTAAATTTAGTCTAAATTTAGTTATTCTGACGTAAACCACGTCAGAATTGCTTCTACAGTTTTAATAAAACCTAGAATAGCACACTTGTCGCTAGAAAATTATGACAACTATGCGGGTAAAACCGTGAAGTAGTTATTTCTTAAATGAAAAACCTAACTATCTTGAACTAAAACATTTAATTCTCAAAACAGATATCAAATCGCAACTCTGTATTAATTTTATTATCCATCCAAACACCCTCCAACTTCGTCGGAGTAAAGTTCTCCATTAACTTACCCCAAAAATGAGCGCGTCAAATATTTCAATTTTTAATTTCGTCCAATTAGATGAATGTGAAAAATCTCCCGAGTTCGCATTCCTCTCTCCTTTCGCCCCTGTTGCATTTATTTTGATTTTGATTTTTAAAATAACTTATCATCTTAATTCGCTGTTTGTCTCGAGGAAAGTTTGAAACCTTTAATGTAGTGCAAGTAATAAGATATTAGCGATTTCGTTATTTACTAGGAATTCTTCGCCGTCTCGTGGCTTTCTCGTTCCCGTCGATTTCCCGCATTAAAAGTAGATCTTATAGAATAGACTATAATCCATCTTTTAAATTTCAACTTGATCCTCTAAGTCGTTTCGACGTTAATGAGCAACAGCACCCAAACATCAAAATATCAAAACTTTCACATTTATAATATTAGTCGGACTTTATTCCATTTGAGCTGACAACAAATTATTTCAAAAAGACAAAGAAGTTTAAGAATTAAAATTTTGATTAACCTTTTAGATTTGTTACCTGTACGACATTCTACTAGTCAAGCCCTTTCATTTGATACCCATATTAAGGGAGTTGTGAAAAAAGAAATTGTATTTCGCCATTTTGTGGAAGCGGCCATCTTTGATTTGAAATTTGTCATAGTGCAATACGAAACGACTTGACGAACATCGAAAGGGCTTGACTTACATATATTCTGTAAGTCAAGCCCTTTCGTTTGATACCAATATTGAGGTAGTAGGGAAAACATAATAATATAATTCGTCATTTTGTAGCGGCGGCCATCTTGGATTTGTTTTTTTTATAGTGTACAGTATTTTACTAGTCAAGCCCTTTCATTTGATACCCATATTGTGGTAAGTTGTGAAGAAATATTTTGTCCGTCATTTTGTGACGGCGGCCATCTTGAATCAATATTAACCAAAGCTAAGAACATCCGCACGGATATTAACTTTCAAATATTGAAATCGGTCCATCCGTTTGAGCTCTACGGTGCCACAGACAGACACACACACAGACAGACAGACAGACAGACAGACAGACAGACGTCAAACTTATAACACGCCTTTTTTTGGTCGGGGGTTAAAAAAAGCCATATCCAAATGGAATGAAACAGTGTGGCCAATGATTTTAAAATATTTAAATAATACACATATATTTGTGTAAATATTTGTACACAAAATTGATTTACTTTTTACCAAGTATCGCATTTATATCTTTATCTTCATCAATAAAATCTTAAGGTCTAACATGCTCACTTCCAAGAAGCCTTTAATTCTACATTCTAGAACACCGAGATTTTATTTGCTGGCAAACACAGACTTAACCAATGTGTTTGTTTATTCTAATTCAGTGATAGGTATAAATCGTAACGGTGAAAACATGCAAACCTCGTTTGGTGTTCAAATATTGGCCCCAGGAGAGCTAGGAGCCTAAAAAACCGATTCACTCTCGACACCAAAATTGTGATCATCGCGTAAAACCTCACCATGAAACCAAACCATTTTTACTGTGAAAGTGGAATAACGTCACTTTTTCGAGAATTTAGATAGAAAAAAAAGATAGATTAGAAAAGGCCATCAAAATCATGCCGATCAGCCACTCACACACACACACACACTCTCCAAAGATTTTTTTTTCGTCACAAAATAAATCGCTTATCTTCTGTAACTTACGCCAACCACTCAACTTGTCATTTCTATCCCCTTACATTCACTCCGCTTTTCGCTTAGACATCATTGTTACGAAGAAGTTGTTAATTAAGCTTACATTTCTAAATTTCTAGCTGTAATTGTACTTCAACAATCAAATTAGAGTATTTATAAGACGGCTCGTTAGAATATTTTAGATTCACGTTTGAGATCTCATTAAAATCTAAGTAGGCTTTAAGTAATTGGTGGTACTGATTATGTCTGCATCGATGGATAAGATTTTTTTCGAAACACTTTTATTCTATTCAAATTGGCTGATACTCAACTTGGTTATTCGATATTTTTAATCGCTGACGTATAAATTAGATACTTATTATTACGGGTTTGACAATATTACGGTAACATATAATGGTACACTTTATTATATGTCCCCGTAATATTGACAATCCCATCAGATTATGACTTAACGCGTGAGATTATAATCTCAGGGTAGGTTAGGTTTGTAATCTGACGTCGTGAGATTATGATCTGACGGTTTTTACAGTACTAGACGAATAAGACATACTCCTGACTTGGAAAACAACATTCCTGCTACATAACAGCACACATAAAGAGTCCAAATCATTACCTAACACTGCACTGCGCTCGCCACCCAGAGATCTAATCCATCTTTAACTTGCTCATCACTCAGCTATATGACGTTCATGCTCCACTACGCAAAATTAAAATAAAGCACTTACCTGTCCCATGGCTCACTGACGAAATTAAGAACTTAATACATAGAAAAGCTGCTGCTAAATCTCGATATAAATCGCGGCCTACAGATATCAACAAAGACAAATACGTTCAAGCCAGAAATCGTTGCAATACGCCGGCATGTCTACAAATCTGTTCATAATGAAAATCCAGGCAAAGTCTGGAAATTTCTAAAGTCTATGGGAGTTGGTAAATCTCGCTCAATTTCTGTTCCAAATAAACTTGATTTCTATGCACTAAACCAACATTTTTCGTCTGCATCGACTGTCTCAATTGCAGTAAAACATTCTACTCTTAATCTTCTTTTGGCCCTACCAACCCCTAATGGTTCTCCTTTTGCATTTATCCCATTTACTGAAGGTGATGTTAAGAAGAGTGTGATGTCGATCTCCTCCAATGCTGTTGGTGGTGATAGTATCAGTCGCAACATGCTGGTGCCTATCCTTGACACTATCCTTCCCATATTGTGTGTAATTTTTAATAAATCTATTTCCAGTCAAGTTTTGCCTACAATTTGGAAAGATGCACAAGTTTTTCCTTTACCGAAAACGTCTAATCCTACCTATTTTTCTGAATATCGTCCTATATCTATTTTTCCTTTCTTCTCCAAAGTCCTCGAGCGTCTTGTACACACTCAACTAAATTACTTTCTTAACATGCAAGACCTCCACAATCTTTACCTATCCGGGTTTCGTCCTGGTCACAGCACTGTATCCGCGCTTGTTAAGGACGACGGTTGGCTTACTGTTCTAGCTCTGCTAGACTTCAGTAATACCTTCAATGCCGTCGATTTCGATATCTTGCTTGCGACATTACGCTCCATTAACATATCGCAAACGGTAATTAATTGGTTTCACAGTTACTTGCTTGGACGCCGTCAACATATTCGCCTCGACGATGTATTATCGTCTTGGTGTAGTACAAATGCTGGTGTTCCTCAAGGCAGCGTGCTATCCCAACTTCTCTTCGCTATTTTCATTAACTCTATTTCTCAACAGCTAAATTCTTCCTACCACCTTTATGTAGACGATCTACAAATATATTCTCAAGCTCGGCTCTCTGACCTAAACGTAGCTATTGGCACGATTAACGCCGATCTCCAAAAAAATATCCATTGGAGCAACTCCTTTGGCTTAAACGTTAACCCTACCAAAGCTCAGGTAATCATAATTGGTAGTCCTTACATAATTGCCAGGGTCGACTGGGCTACTATCCCACAAGTTATATTCAATGGCATTGTAATTCCGTTCAGTGAAACTGTCAAAAATCTTGGCGTGATTTTCGATCGCACATTGAGCTGGGAGCCACACTTAAAATCAATTAGTTGTAAACTGTTTTCATCTGGCGGATCGTTGAGACGCCTCCGTAATTTTTTACCAACTGCTACCAAAATTGCGCTTGCGCAGTCTCTTCTTCTTCCCATTCTGGACTATGCAGATGCCTCCTATCTGGACCTCAATGAAGACCAGCTAAATAAACTTGAGCGCCTTCAAAATTATTGTATACGATTTATATTTGGATTGCGCAAATATGATCATGTGTCTCAGTTTCGTATGCAGCTCAAGTGGCTTCCCATTCGCCTTCGTCGGAATGCTCATATTTTATCTCTTGTTTATAATGTATTGTTTAATCCCTCGTACCCGCGCTATTTGAAAGACATGTTCACTTTTTGGAGCATCGCGCACTCTCTGCCTCTCAGATCCAAAAATAACTTGTCGCTTCAATCACCCTCAGCATACAGTCAATTCTCCGGAAAGTCGTTTGCTTTTCAAGCTGTCCAGCTATGGAATGCTTTGCCTGTGCCTACTAGGCAAGCTCCATCGCTTGCTGTTTTTAAAGACCATGTAAAACAAATTTACTTTTCGCAGTCGTCCCCTAGTTGAATTTACTATTCTTCGCTGTGTATCCGTTCTTAAACTTTAAATTTATGTTATAGTTTATATACCTACTATATTTCGTATTTATGTATTAGGATGTACAGTTATTATTATGTAGGTTTATCAAATTATTATTCATGTAATTGCAGTTTTATTTTGAAATATTATAGAGGTATTCACCACTTTTTATTTGTACTTCCCGTCTTCCTGTTTTCGTATCTATTTTTCCATCCTACGGTTGCCTGGAAGAGATCGCTTTAAGCGATAAGGACACCCATTGTTACTTTAATTTTAGTATAAGTTTTTTATGTATTTTTGTTGTTATTAAGTGCAATAAAGAGTTAATCTATCTATCTATCTAAGATGACTCTGAGTGGGACTAAGACCCTGGGTAGAGTAGTTTACTACTGAATAGAGCGGTGAGCCATACGAGGTCAAGCGAAGAGTTTGGCGAGGGAAGCGAGTCGGCGACTTCCGTGGTAGAGCTCTGGGCGAGTATGGAGAAGCGACACTCAGGGTTCACCACAGAGCTTCTATTCAGCCTTACTTTTGCACCTTTGAACCTTTGGCACATCGATGGATTGACTTCAAAACCTTATTCCATGTATTTGGCATCCTTACACAACGAAAACCTTTTCGATAAGTATTCGTACTTGGGCCATTATTGAACGGTCCAGTGTTCCCTGTCCCAGGCTAACGAGAACTCGTAAACGTCCGTCACAGGTGCGCACTAATTTCCCCGACGCACGTAAACCTGAATATTGATACCGCAGGGCATTGCATTACGTAATAAACCAATAGCAAACAGGAAACCGCAAGGCGAAGAAAAATACGAATTTTGTAAAAATAAATCATAGCTTTATAAGGAAAATTAACGTAGTTGTCACAGATTTTTCATTAAATAGCGAGTTTACTCACTTGTGAAATAGTGGGCCCAATGCAACTTAAATTCCATATGACTTTATTTAGACTACCTAAACATTATAACAACGTATAAAAAAACGTAGCGTTATGATCAATAATATTATTACTTACTGGATGTTTTGATAGTCTTGCTCTAGTCACATAAGAAAAAAACGAATAGAGTTACGAGACAAGCGAGCCCGCATGAATGCATGTTGAATGTCATGCTGAGGGATGATGTTAAGCATAACGCCTACTTATAACACATTTCCTTGCTGGTTGAACATAAGTAGCCCACTAAATGTTCCCACTGTTGGGACTCGGGACCTTCTCTCGCTCGTCGATTTCCTCGCGATGTTTTTTTTTTCGCCTTCTTAAGTTAGCGGTACTACGCAAATAACTTCGAAAATACAATGGTGCGCGTGGGATTAGTTAGGGGATCTCCAAATGGATATGTCGCGCGGTTTTTTATACGCGTCAATCTGTCAAGTGACTTACTGTTTGAACACGAAGAGTCTGTTATTATCTCGGATATTCGGGGGATTTGCCTTGATTGCGAATTTAGTTCGAAACCTAGTGTCTCCAGTCTCCTCTCACAACATACATAAAATGGGCGGAACATTTCCGTATTAACAAATAATTTTGTCTATGTAGAAGGAGTAACTCAACGCCCACATAATATGTCACTAGGGATTGAAATGAGTGATTGCAAAATTTATTCGACATTTTATTTTGGGCTGTATTATTATATATTCATTTATTAAGTTTTACTAATATACAAATACGTAAATACAATTATAATGTATATTAAAATTGATACCCTGTACGACATGTATTATACTATAAAGAAATGTATAAAGTTGGAGTAGGAATCTATTTGCATTTTCCAAATTAACAGTTTTACGTTTAATGTGTACGAAAGTACTAGCAGTGCTCCGCGGGTTTACCCGCTTAGTTCTCGTTCCCATTCTTTTATCGAGATAAAAGTAGCCTAAGCCTATGTGTTCTTCCAAAATATAATCTTACTGTATTTTAAATTACAACTCGATCCGTTCATACGTTTAAACAAGATTGAGCAACAAACATCCAAATACCCAAACGTCCAAACATTGGCATTTGTAATAATAGGTACTAGGATTTACGATACCAATGAAAAAAAACACATTATAATTTTTTTGCTTTCCTGCTTGTACTGGGTAATCTCTGAAACTGCTGGACTAATTTTAAGGGACTTTTAATGAAACAGTTTATTTAATAAACATTAAATAAACATCACTTTATTCCGGTTTGAAGGACTATGTTTCCAGAGGAATTACAGGGAAAAACATATCTCAGACTGTCGAACGCCGTAAATCCTAATGCCGTGAATTGGACTATCTGCAAGGAAGGCAGAGAGGTATTTGCCCTGCAGTGGGACAATGTAGGCTAGTAATAATATTAACATTTTATTTTCATCAAGCAAGAGAAAAGTACACGTTAAAAAAACGTAAAAAGTTATGCCTTAGACGATCAGCTGTCTGGTAGTGAAAGTCCCGTCATAATTGGTCTGTTTGGTAGATTAGTGGAACAAACAAGATAGACAAAAAGCTTTAAAATAGTTTTTAGGTATAGGTACTGTACATACTTTCATTTGTCACAACTTAGTAAACAGTTGTAAATTTGATTTTACAAACGCTCCAATTTTATTTCTTTGTATACATTATTAATAATAATCATAAAACAAATAAAAAAATCTGGAAAAATAGGTAGTTAATTAAAAATGAAAAATAAAAACGAACATTGTCCATGTAAATTACCGAATAAATTTTCGAAGAAATTTCACGTCGGCAGACTCCATTACCCCATCACTAACGCGCCAACGTACTCTCTAGGCGCTTCAGAGCGACTGAACGAATGTCAAATTTATACGGTCATAATAACCGTATCGAGAAGACACCGCCACGCCCTCAAGGCATATCCCCCGATATCCGTGGTTATTATAGTGCGCTTGCATCTGGATGCTTTGAGATGGATTATATTTTGACGTGACAACGTCTTATAAATTGGTTTGCCGGGTGACACTTCAAGAAACTGCGTTACGCTCCGCTCACGTTATGCGCTCACAACGAGAGCGAGTGAGAGGCACGCGTCCCTTCCACTCGGGCATGGTTAGCCCGCCTAAGAGCGAGAGAGACAGACATAAAAAGTGAAAGGCACGCGTCCCTTCCGTAAAATTATTTTACCACTCAAAGTCGTTGTCACGTAAAACTTTCGCCCGTATACCGACTTTACAGGCAACCAATTTTTTTTTCCACAATTTTTTCTCGAAACATTGCTCCAAAAAACTCTCTAATTTCATTAAAACAATCCACGTCGCTTCCATAATCAATTCAACCCTAACTACTTAGCCCCATAAAAAGTCCGATAAAACTGCATGATGGATTAGTTAACCGCCGATTAGGGCGATTTATCTTAATCAGCGGTAATCCGTATTTAACCAGAAAGTTATGAACTTTGAGCTCATTTCACGGTATAATGGTGACGGTTGACAATCATTGGAGATTTGCGGGGGTTCGTTTCTGGTTTGGAATAAAATTAAATTGTTGAATGAGTGTTTTATTGGAGTTCTGAATTTAACTTTTTTAACCGATTTCAAAAAAAAGAGTGTGTCAATTTGGTTTTAACGTTTTTTTGTATGTTTGTTTCGCGATAGTTCCACCAATTATGAATAGATTTTGATTTATCTTGTCTTTTTTATCTTGTTTGATAAGAGACGATTTTCTTAGCATTCCATGGATTCAACGTGCGGGTGCCGGGTCCATCGTGTGGCAGAGAGAGTCGATCCCGAGTCGATCCCGAGACTAGTGACACGGGCATAGGCCCCTTTCTGACGTATATCATCACTCACCTTCACTACTCGTGTTTCTCTCCCTGCCCAGCCAAATCTGATATGAGCCTACTAGTGCAGCTTTAGATACTCGTTCTAGTATAGAACTTACTACACTTCTGGATAAGCCAAGATCTTTCAGCAGGTTATAAAGAGATTTTGCTGGTATACCTCTCGCTCCCACTTCTACAGCATATAAACTAACTACATAGTTCAGAAATGGTCCCTTATTTATCAAAATTGGGATGGTGAGTTTTGAAATATCAATAAAAACTAATGTTTACTTACCTTTATCTGGATGTAGTTATCGTAAATTTCGTAAAAGTTAGGAAATTTTGTCGAGTATCTGAATTGAATTTTAAATTGTAGTCGGTTTCTGTTTTATCAGAGCAAATTAAATTATGTTACTCTATGTATTATTCTCATAACTTTGCATCTACTTTATAAGAAATTTCTTATCAAAGTCGGTTCATAACAACCGCACTTAAAATTAATTAAAACAAACTGTAAGAATAGCTGTTGGTCTTGCATTCGCTTGAAAACTTTGAATTACCTGGTCGAGGCCGGACTAGCCGAGTTCGCTAAGTAAGTAAATCAAACAAATGGTTCAACAACTGGTGGCGTAGTTGGTAGTAAGTCTGCCTGCGAAGCCGTGGGCAGTGAATTCGATCCCCACCCAGTGCAAATGTTTGTGTGATCAATTCAAATATTTGTACTGTGCCTGGGTGTTTTCTATCCATACTAATATTATAAATGCGAAAGTAACTCTGTCTGTCTGTCTGTCTGTCTGTCTGTCTGTCTGTCTGTCCGTCTTTACCGCCTAAACCAACCAACAGATTTTGATGAAATTAGATACACAGATAGAATAGATCCCGAGAAAGGACATAGGCTACTTTTTGTTCCGAAAAAAGGGTTAAAAAGGGTTAAAATAAGGGATGAAAGTTTATATGGAAAACTTCGTCATTGTTGAAGAACTATGAAACTTTACGTCTAGATATTTAACACGAAACCATAAAATGTATATTTAAGCAGTTTTATAGTTTCGAACTGTACCTACGGGGGTGGAATTGGGGGTGAAAGTCTGGAAGTTCAATATTATTGAAGATAAAACCATGAAACTTTGCATCTAGACATTTGAAATGGAGTCGATAAACGTTTGTTCCAGCAATTTTATAATTTCTAACTATACGGGGATACGTATATAACCGCTTGATACACTGGCCGCTTTTCGCGTTTTACAAATTTGGCGGGAAAACAGGTGTCAGGTTACATAAGTGCGGTGTTTATGTTTCGGCATATGAAGTGCCACCTTACTTTTACCCGTTTGAGCCATTTACTCTCAAGAGCGTTTCAAGACGCCTCTAGCGGTATCATTTATTTATAATTAATGTACTTAAATAAATTCAAGATGGCCGCCGCTACAAAATGGCGGATAATTTATGTTTTATTAACCCCATCAATATGGGTATCAAATGAATGGGCTCAACAAGCAGAATACAATATACTATAAAAAATTGAAATCCAAGATGGCGGCCGCTACAAAATGGCGGATAACGTAGATTTTATCAATCCCATCAACATGGGTATCAAATGAAAGGGCTCAACAAGTAGAATACAATATACTATAAAAAAATTAAATCCAAGATGGCGACCGCTACAAAATGGCAGATAACGTAGGTTTTATCAATCCCATCAATATGGGTATCAAATGAAAGTGCTCAACCAGTAGAATACAACGTACTATATAAAATTAAAATCCAAGATGGCGGCCTCTACACAATGGCGGATAACTTAGGTTTTATCAATCCCATCAACATGGGTATCAAATAAAAGGGCTTGACAAGAAGAATACAGTGCACTATACATCCTCAATATTTAAGATGGGCGCAGCCACTAAATTGCGTATCAGACAGAATTTTTGATATTCGACGAGATTTCCATGGTGTCTTATCAAATGTTATGCATGATGGACGCCGATTAAAACAAATTAAGAACTGCGAAAATGAGTTTTTGGAGGAGTAAACGTATTACTTTGCGGTAATCTTTTACAACTGCCTCCTATAAAATGATCAGGAACACCTGTTTTCAATTCTAATACGAAATTATATATATGAAAGTAGCTCTCTCTGTCCGTTGCCGTCTAACGCCTAAGCCACTTAATGAGTTTGTTACAATTTGGTGCACAGATAGACTAGACTTAGGAAAGGACAACGGCGACTTTTATCACTGAAAAGAGTTGAAAAGAGTGGAAATGAGGAGTAAAAGTGTGCATGGAAGGATCTTTGCACTCTTTGTATGCTATTTTTAACCGACTTCAAAAAGGAGGAGGTTATCAATCCAGTTGTATTTCCAATTGTGAATCAATTTAGATGGTTATTTTTTTGGTTGGTAGATTATAGTTCAGAGGTGGTCATATAAATTTTATCGAAATCAGTGGGGCGGTTTTTGAAATATGAACAACAAACTAAAATTTGCGTTCATGTAATCCGACGATATATCTACTAATATCTACTAATAGACTCTAATAAAATTTGGTGGACCGTCCCAATATGATTTTAAATTAAAGTCTGTTTTGATTAATTTTTGAGAACATAGTTTTTTTTTTTTTTGTAATTTGTCGTGTAAATTGTACATTTATTAATAAATATAAAACTTTGACTTAGACCGATTTTGATTAGGAAACGTGAATTTGTATGGTAGTAGACATACGAGTAGGTACTGCCTCAATTACTTTAATAAATATGTGGCGCGGACGAAGTCGCGGGTAAAAGCTAGTATATAATAAGTATGTAGTTAAAAATATATAGTAAGTGTTATATCAGCTATCTGGCATCCATAGTACAAGCTTTACTTAGTTTGGGGTCTGATGGTGTTGTGTGTGAAATGTCCAGCAATAGTTAGTTAGTCGTTTCCTTAATCTTACACACGACACTAATAATAAGTGTAGTAAAACTTTGTACCCCTTTTTACGAAAATTGCTCGGACGGCGGAGAATGAAGTTTTCTACACTTATAGCCTAAACAGAAAGTTCCAGAATGCTAATTGCTTTTTTAATTCGTGCGGAAAAAGATCATTAAATTTACAAAAACAGTATACACACTATAATTTTTCTATCGGTTACATTCTGGAGAGTTTGCTACTGATCTAAATGATCCAATACCACCTTGCTTTTTTTAATCGGGCTACTTTCAGCTTTAAAAAGCGACAACGTTTCATGGTTAATGCTACAGATACTTTAACGAAGAGGTGATTCTACTTTCGTAAAATAATATTTAAATCTTGGAATGCATTGCCTAAGTGAGTGATTTCTTCATGGACATATATATTTAAATCTAAAGTGAATTGATTTTTATCTAGCCATCAGGGAAGATGGAGATTACGTGCAAACCGATATTGACAAAAAAACACATAATTTATTCGGGATAATTTGTTAAAACAAAATCCAAAACACAAATTAGACGCTGTAAATAGAAGTGAAGCCATTTACATGAAGCGACGCGTCACTTGTTTATTTCATTCAGGTTAATGAATGTATACTACAGAAAAACGTTTGCCGGGTAAATTAGTAATTATTTGCAGTTGCTGGATTCCCATTCAACTTCGTCTATCTAATCCTAAAATCTTCGGATATTCGTAAATTTGTCTCACCCAATACGAACCACAAAATAAATAGCTTCCCACAACCGAGGCCAAACAAAGGCAAATCCTAGGCAATAGCCAGTGCATTCACAGTCTAGACCAATTCCTAGATAGGTGTCTACTGCATTATATTGAAGCAGATCGGTAATAAGCTACCCAGCGGGTTTTGGAGGTGGATTTTCGTTCTTTTTCAGAAAATAAGTGGAGGCTTCCGAAACGGACAGAGTAATAAAATTATAGTTGAATTTCTTCTTTAATTAATTAATGAGATACATACATGATTCAATGAAGAAAAAGATTGTATTCTTTTGGCGCTGTCAATATTATGTGAGTTAACAAAAACAATTGAAAACTAGAAAATTAATTTATCGAAAAATAATTTTCAAAAAAAAAATTTAGAGCCGTAAGCTGGACCGGATTTGGTGGTGCAACATTGGAAAGCCTTGAGTCCAGCAGTGGACGACCACGGGCTGGTAATGATGGTAAAAATGTATTAAGATGCCCATTAAGGTTAAGGCAAATATTTGAAGTCTACGCGCTTAGCTTAGCATCATCGCTTACTACCAGGCAAGTTGGTTGTGAAAAACAGTCATAATCCATTTAAAATATTCTAATTTGAAACAAGTATAACTACTCATTTATAACTCCAAAAAGTACCTACCAAATACATCTAGTGCAGATGTTATTCCTTGTCATTTCTCATGTTGTCATGGGGTTATGTTGGCAGATTATGAATTATGATGAGATTTACATTGCGTTTCCAAATTAATAAGCGTCATAGTGTTAATTGTCGTAAAAATCATGTATTTGTAGTAATTAATCTTAGACCATCCAAACAATCAAAGTGTCTAAACCTAACTGCCTATTCGGCCAGCCCACAAATCAGCCTCAGTTTAGCCCAGAAACCCAGATCCGGCGCACAAAGGGCCATTTGCAGCGATCGGAGATACATGGCACGGATTACAACTGCCACTTCCTACCGCCGCTGTACGCACATTCACCGCGGCAACCTGACGTACACTAGTTAATGTATGAGGTCTTACAAATATCTATACTAATATTATAAAACTGAAGAGTTTGTTTGTTTGTTTGAACGCTAGGATCTCGGGAAGTACTGGTCCGAATCGAAAGGTTATTTTTCTCTTGGATAGTTCATTTATTGAGGAAGCGGAGCATGAATCGAGAATGTAACAAAAACGGGGAAAAATATTCTTTTTGCGAGATTTCGTACCGTGCTTTGACATGACAGTATGTGTCTAAGATTGCGTCATTGAATATAAACCTTTGCCCTTTGCCAATCAAATTTGTTTCTAAATCCGATTTGGTACGACCAATTTCCGACAGGTGGGGTAGCTGAAGAGGTTTTTTGTTTGAAAGCGATACTCTCAGGAAGGATTGAACCGATTTCAGTCATTCTTTCACCGTTGTATATGTACAGGATCCCGATGAGTGCTATATACATACCACGGGCAAAGCCGGAACAGACATCTAGTTACCTATAAACGCAAAAGTTTATAAGTAACTATGAAGGCTTGTTACTCATTCACACAAGAACGATATTTGACACTAAGATAGATAATAGTTTGGACTACCACATAGGTATATTGTAAATATAACACAGGGCTTAATCATGATTCAAATTGTTATTAAATTACCTTGATGTTGCGGCCGCGTTACTACCACCGTCACTAGAAGACTACGTAGGTAAGAACTATGTAGGTTTTCATTATCTTATTTGCCACGGCGGTTGCAACGCCGTCTGAACGTCGAGGTTGTGTAATAATAAACAAATAACAATAGTACACAAATAAATTAAAACGTGTTTAGATCCTGTGTTATGTTTACAATAATATGAGTTCAAATAGTGAAAGTTTAAAAACTAAAAGACATTAAATAAATATTAAAATACATATAAATATTGGTGGACAAATCACACACAACATCATCTGACCTCAAACTAAGCAAAGCTTGTGCTATGGTGGCCAGAGTATAGTTGTAAATACATACTTCTTATAAATAGAAACACCCAGACACGGTGTAAACATTTGAATTCATCACACAAATATTTGCACTGGGTGACGATCGAACCCACGACCCTCGGCTTCGCAGGCAGAGTTACTACCCACTAAGCCACGAGGCCAGTCATTGGGAACAACGCGAATGAAATCAGCGGATGCTGCTAGTAAAAAATATACATTCTTTGTCCTTCTTTTTACTTCGTTACTGGTCTGATCGTAGCGTTTGGTATTTAATATTACTTGCATTTATTTGCATTTTAAGTTGCACCACTGCCCAAATTATTGTAAATACGTTCCAAATGTATTAATAACTGTAATTTAAAAACTCAAGTACAAATAGCAACAGGTAAAAAAAATGATATACACTATATAAGGATACTTGGGTTATTGATAGGAATCTAACTAAATATCTTAATTGTCAAAATTCATCCAACCGTTTGTAAGATTCGAGGGAATAAAGAAATTTACAAACATAAGATACGCGCGAAAAACATGACCCTTCTTCAAGGGTCAATAGGGTTATCTGAAAAAAATCGCTTTAAGCAATACAATCGCCTTTTATACTGGGTAGTATGTTTTGTTTTTTTTTTAGTTTTTTATTGTTAAATTGTAAATTGCAATTGGAAATAAAGTGTTTTTGTATTGTGTTGTATCGTAGCTCGACAAAGCAACGTGGTTTCATGGTCATTATTCCAAACGAGAAATTCGACTTATAGCTTAAGAACGCCGTGCTAGTAGTAGTTATTTTAAAATGTGCAATAAAGGTTTCCCTATTCTGGTTTACAACTACTTTTAACTTCTCTACCAAAACAGTATCAGGTTCAGTGATAACTTCACTGTTGAACTGTTCTCGTAATGGGAAGAGGAAACGATACGGTGTCGCTATTTGAGCTTCTAGCAATTTCCACCGAACCTGTCCCCACTTCCATAAAATCAACATATCCGTAGTGCAGTGCCGGTATCTTTAAAGATAGATCTGGGATTATGCAGAGTAGGAACTATCTACCGGATTAGTTCCCGGAGCGCGACACATCCCAAATGCCTATCTAGTGTCAAGCACCTGTTTATGCATAAGTAATTAGAGCTAACAATAATGGATTACTGACCCTGTTGACAGCCCCAGGTATTATTACAGGTTTATAGGTGAGTGGATTGTATAAACTATGCTTTAGATCTTCAAAAATGATATTAAAGTTTCTAGTTTTTTTTAACTGAATAGTTTGCTCGAGAGACTCTTCCAAAGTGGTAAAATGTATGTGTGTCTCCCCCCCCTCTCCCATGTAACTTCTAAAATAAGAGAATGACAAAAATAAAAAAAGTGTATGATGTACATTACCATGTAACCTATTTTAATACGTCATAAGTCACTATTGTTAAAACACTGATTAAAGTAGTGGTAGGACTCTTGGCAGAGTCCGCCTGGGCACTGAAATGGCCAAGTGCCAGTGCCAAACGGGCAGCCGTCGCACGCGTGCACTCTCCTTGAAAAAGGCCGCCGGACGCGGCCGAAACTCGAGTCGGATTGACCGGCCGTATATACGTGAGTATCCCGTTATCCAATTATATATGTGTAACAACCACGTTAATTTTAATACTAGAAGAAATGTATTGGGTTCGGGTTTGATGGATGACACATGGCTTCGAGTAATATAATCATTGGAACACATCGGTTAGCATGGGATGTCTTCTTTTACCGTTGAAGACAGTACTTGTAATATTTGTTCTTTGAAAAATTGTCAGAGTCCCTTAAAAATAAATACATACAAATAAGAAACCAAGCAATAGCACAGACATAAGGTCACATTCTGGCTATAAATCACATCAGACATGTAAAGAAACGAGTATGTTCAAAAAACACGATTCAGAATTTCCAAATGGTCCGTAAATGAGAAACGAACTGAACTTGGCCCGACCTGACCTTCCAAAGGTCAGTTGACCCTGCACCAGAGCTTACATCTTCTCGTACCAGACGTTTAAGACTAAATTACGACCTAGAGCTAGATTTTATTAGCTTCATTTAATAAATTGAAGAGTAATTGAGAAGAATTTTAGATTCACCTGAGTTATAAAATGAAAATGATGCTGAGTTCGAAATTTTACGAATGTATTGTAGTAAATGTTAAATGATAATTACTTGTTAATACTAACTAATTTGGATGAATAAAGTGTAAATGGTTGTTTGTACTGAGCTATCCTTGTAATACTGTTGAAACCTCTGTATAATTAATTAATAATTATTAATGTTTCCAATGTGTAATATTAGTTGGTAATATTACAAGAGGCGAAAGTTTGAATCTTTGGATGCTTGGAGCTCAATCACGTCGACACTACAAAAAGGGTCAGCTAGAATTTGGAATACAGTTTTTTTGTTAGAATTTAGAGTGACGACACGAGCTGAACATGTGCGTGATTGTAAGCAAAATGCCAGCCATATAACAGCAGTGACACGCAGCTATTGGAACTTGAAGAGTCCAAGTAATTACCTAGCACTGCACTGCGCTTGTCACCCAGAGATCTAAGATATTATATCTCTAAGCCCTGTAATTTCTCTGCGGTCTCTGCCCTTCAAACCGGAACACAGTAACGTTTGCATTACTGATAGTAGCGGTAGAATAACTGGCAAAGGTGGGACTTTCCCAGAGTACGTCTCTGCTAACAGTATATACTACAGTTAATGTGCAGATGTTACTGTTTGAAGAGCAATGTTTCCAGAAAATTACAGGCTTAGAGATATTAGCACAGTGCAGTGCTAGGTAATGATTTGGACTCTTCAGTTCCAATAGCTGCGTGTCATTGTGCTGTTATGCATCAGGCATGTTGCTTACCATCAGGCACATGTCAGGATAGTCTCGTCACCATTTATTAAAAAAAAAAATGTGTGTGAAATGTCCACATAATATTATAGGTAGTTTGGTAGACAGCCAATAGGCTACTTTTTATTTTTAATTGTTTTATTTTTAAAAACTATGCTAGTAACCACGGCCGATGCTGGTGCTATAATTTAAGTTAAAATTTAAGTTACGTAGTATTCAGATGATAATATTCTTTGATCTCAATGAACTGAAGGTCGGCTGAAGCTTACCTTCGGAAGAAAGGATGTCCGTATCCAGAGAAAAGGGAGGTAGAAATAATCGGCGACTGGGCAAGTTTACTCATGCCCAGACCCCCAAATACAAGACAAGCGTCCCTGAAAATAAAACTTCAAACTCCAAAAACAACTATAACTATTCGAGCATCGATCCGATAGCTGTTCACAAAATGCTCCTCAAATATTCGTGCCGTACGCTTCGATATTTTAAACCGCACCTTCCCGACAATTTGCCACCGATTCTACGACGGTAAATAAGAATTTATATTCGATATCGAAAATATTTTATTTTCGATCGAGAGCGTAATCTTTTCTTGCCAAGAAAATATTGCATTTTCTAAGGTTTAAACTTTTCTGTGATAAATGGTGCAGTCAGGCGGTAGTTTTACTTAACTTACCTAGCTGTGATATTATAAACGACGAGATCATCATGTGTTCAACAATTAATATCTGTTATTCTTTTTTTTTTTTTTAACTATAATAGGTTCGCACTTGACCACCATCTCGCCTGATGTTAAGCGATGATGAGATCTACGATGGAGCGTGCTTACCTAGAAAAGACCGATTCACTCGATTTGAAGACACCAAGATTGTAACCATCAGGGAAAACCCACTCAGGCAACGCATTTCACAATTTAGACGTTCTTATCACAAACGTGGAGTCAAATCACTTCGTTCGCGTTTTCAATCTTAGTCTTGTATTTCTTGGAAATCGCCACTTTCCTCACGAGGTTTTCCTTCACCACCAAAGCCAGTGGTTAAAACAAACTTTTACACCGGAATAAGGAATATAATTGAGTATGAGTACTACTTATAAATATGGGAAATATACTTAGAGATAAAGATTTAAATCTTACACAAGATTCGAACATTATTGTGAGATGCTGTGTTCTCGCTACTACGTTACTATCCAACATTGAAAAGACCAAAAATTAATCCTGATCTAAATTATTATTTAATTATCTTGACGTTTCGGCAGCGTGACGTTATAACCTCTCAGACATCGTTTTGAGAACTCTTATATAATGTTAACAATTTCTGTTCAAATTACAAAACTTTAAATAATTCCAAAAAAACTTATTTTAACGATCTGATTAGGCAGGCTGAAGATTTATCCTATTAAAATTATAAATGTGAAACTTTCATTGTTAAGTTATAAGTTGATATTGTAAGAACTGAGTAATCAGTCTGAAATTTTGAACGTATACCCAAACAAATGTATAGTTCCTCATGGATTACCATCTTTTCACATTACGGGGAAAAAGTCGCAGTTAGATGCTATTGACACATGTCTATATCTGACAAAGATAACGTGTACACCACAAAAACCGCAACATGTAATTGTGTAAAAGCATGTAAAATTTTATTACTGTCTCGTTTCCAAACACAAAATCTAAATACATATTGCATGCGTACGAGTATTTCGCGTAAATCGTTGTCAATTACTTCAAGGCAGACCCATTTCAGAGTAATTATGTCGAATCGAATTTACATTTAACTTTCCAAAAAAAATACACAGAGATCCAACATCACATTACTGCAGATAAAATTATGCAAATTACTTACCAATTATTCACACAAACGAATCCCGATTGGGAATTAATCGTGGTCGCACCACGGTCGCTGCGCTACGCTGTCACTATCGATCTTCGTCCAATGCAGCGAGATTTATGACCGACAAGGTGACCATTGCTGTATACAGTTGCAGTGACGAGAGACGTTAGGTACGTGCGCTGGCAATGGTTACGAAGTTAAGAGAAGGTACGCAAAGATTTGAGAAGATTGAGCTGGGTGTATGGTTGCTAGAATGGGAGTCCACTCGAGTGGTGAGAAGTAGCTGAGATTTCTGCACTTTAATAGTTCAAAGGAATAATTTGTTTTATCTCAATTAAGCAGGTAAGTTTCTAGTCTTTCCAACCTTATCTTAAAGAGTTTAAAATAAAAACCCATCAGTTTACGGTCTCCAAAAAGAGAGAAACATTCATGTTTTGCACAAAAATGGCAGGGTTTCATGGTAGAAGTTCCAGACACTGGAATGATAAGGTTTGATTTCAGTGTCGTGATGACAAAGTCTTCACTCTGAGGTATAGAATTTCTAAGCATGTGTTGCCTGAGTGGGTTTTCCCGATGTCGTCCTGAGTAGAAAGTGAATCGATTTATTCGACGTAAGCATACCTGCTTTGAAGATCGCATGGCGGTCAAGTGCAAATATAATATCGATAAAAACACATTTCCATATAAAATTCCATACAAACAAATGCAGATATTTACGTTAAACTTCTAATACTGTTTTTTTTAACTATGATTTAAAAAACTTACAACAAAACCAATTATGTATTCAACCTTTAAATATCCACGTACCATATATTTCACGACATTATTATTTTGTTCTGTCAAACAGACAGGACAAAAGACTACATTAACAACCTGATTTAAATTGCCTCTAAACGTTTCCCAGTGACTAATTCTACCAAGAATGTCAGAAATAAAACAAGAACCCTCATGTAATTTGGTATATTGCAGCTAATTATAGTTATGAGGTTAAACATAATTATTTTGATCAAAATTGATAGCCATCGAGAAATAATGATGGGTTTGGAAAGGACTGATTGAAGGGTTACGTGATTTTTATGATAATTTTAAAATTTGCCTTTGGGTAGATGAAACCAAACTATTTAAACCTGATTTTGAATTTAATAATTTTAGAGGAAAGTAATACAATGTTGACTCATTTAAAAATGTATCTACTAATCTTTAACTGTTATTTGTAGCACTTGGCATTGTTTTTTAGGGAGAAGAACTTGCAGATAAAATTCGTTTTTAAGGTTGCCAATTTTTGTCTTTTTGAGGTAATTTTATAGTAAAAATGTCGACCATTTGAATACTAATTTGATTTTATTAAAACTTGACATCTTTACTCACGACGCTCATGCAATCTAAGGCTTGAGTTTATGTATAGAATACGGTAGACACTAAGGTTTACACAACCGTACTATAAAAATAACTACTACTCGGCAATAAAATATAACCCTCTACACACGAGCTCTAAAATCAGAGGAAATTACGTAAAAGTAGTGGGGACCCTACATGGCACCATAAATCACCAATCATATGGTGCGATGTAGGGTCCTCTCCACTACTTTTACGTAATTTCCTCTGATTTTAGGGCTCGTGTGTAGAACCCAGAGGTTTTACCCAACGTAATCAGATAATTAATCAATCGACAAAATCAAAATTATATTTGGTAGCTGACATTAAACGTCAAAATCTGTTCAACCGTCCATCAATAGTAAAAAATCTACGTGCCAGTGTAAATACATTACTAACATTATTTTAATAATAAATAAAGCTTAAATAAAACGGTGTAAAAATCGGCAGCTTAACCCGTCACTCGCTGGATGGGTGGGTCTATACCGTACGCAAATATAATTCGTGAATACACTATGTGACATATAAAGTTATAGTTTGTATGGATGTCTAATTTGTGTTCGCGATCGCCACTGTTCAACAATCGACCACTATTTCCAGAATTAAAGGGAATAGATATAAAAGATCTTATAGCTCTGGAAGACGAGTGCAGTACAGTGCTAGGTAAAGGTTTGTACTCTGCCTGTTCTAATAGTGGTTTACTGTGTTGTTATGGGCAGGCATATTGCTTACCTTCAGGCACATGTCCTGCTTGTGTCGTCGCTTTATACTGTAAAAAAGATAGTAACTATCTACTTTTTTATTTTGGACTAGATGTCCGCCCCGGTTTCGCCCGTGGTACATTATATAGCACTCATCAGGATCCCGTACATATACAACGGTGAAAGAATGACTGAAATCGGTTCAGTAATTCCTGACAATATCGCTTTCAAACAAAACACCTCTTCAGCTACCTGCTACACCACCTGTCTGAAATTGGTCGTACCAACTCAGATTTTCAACAAAGATTAGCAAAGGTTTTATATTCAAAAGGTATTTAATCTGTGATATTCAATGACACAATCTAGACACATTCTGTCATGTGTCATGTCAAAGCACGAAACGTACGCAAACTCTCAAAAAAGAATACGTTTTCCCGATTTTGTTACATTCTTGATTCATGCTCCGCTTCTATTAATAGTAGCGTTATGTTCTATAGCCTATAGCTTTCTTCGATAAATGGACTATCCAATGGAAAAAGAATCTTGCAATTCGGACCAGTACTTCCCGAGATCCTATTGTTCAAACAAACAAACAAACTCTTCAGCTTTATAGTATTAGTATAGATGTATAATCCTATTTACGACAGTGAAAAGACATATATTATCTTCTAATCATATCCTAATGCAACGAAGAAGAGTGCTCTCCTGGTGTGATTCGATGTGCCTAAAAATACAAGACAAGTACTTTTGATACTAAAGTGAATACATACTACATATAACAGTTAATATCTAAATCAATACTGATTGGTTAAATTTAAGGTTAAAATCTAAATATACACTTTTTTCACATTCATTTTCATAAAATTTAATAAGCTGCACTTTAAGAGCATTAATTAACTTGAAATGTCACAATTATAGCCTATCTAACGACACATGTAACTCATTTTCATTCATAAATTTTAAACAAAGACATAAACGTACATTTCATTATGATTAGTTACGATACGAGCTTGAAAAAGCTGAGACATCGCAATATAAACAGTAGCAATAAATATAGTAAAATTAATATTACTTTAAAATAGCATTGGTATTTGGAAACAAGGAAGTTGTATCAAATGTTTTCATAAAAATATGCTTTGTGTCTTTTTTTAAAAGGATTAAAACGCTGCCGCTGTTTTAATATTTTGATGACATCTTTGTATCACTTCAAATGTTTTAAAAACAACTACTTTTTTATGAATGGTTAGTCACAGTAATATTTTTAAACAGGTATGCACTTGTATTTCAAGATAACTGAGCTTAACACTATTTATTTGTCATTTTGAATACGGTGTTAATTTGTTTTATTTTCATTACAAAAAAATGTCCACCAATATACAGAACAACGTATAGTGGTACGAATAAGAAGATAACTATGTGCAGAATAAGAACTATCTGTGGAAATGATTTTTCAATTTGTTTCGTAAAAATTTTACATTAAAAAAAACGGTATAATAGACTCAATAAGCCCAAATTTTGCATGAAGTTATTATTGCAATGGTAAAGTTTTGTTAGTTTTGTGGATAAACTTAACTGCAATTTATTAAAAAAGAATATATCTAAAATTTGAAACAACACCAAACAATTGACTTTAATCAAATATTTGACAGATTTTCAATTCGCGTAAAATTTAGCAAATGTTGAAAATACAACATTTTATTTTGGTAAAAAAAAAAATCTTAAACTACAACAATACAACAAAATAATTTACGCAATCTCCACAATTATCAACTCAGTCGCTCATTATAATCTTGCAGAAAAAACCGTTCGCAGCGAAGCTGTTTA
Source organism: Ectropis grisescens (assembly GCA_017562165.1). NCBI lineage: Eukaryota > Metazoa > Arthropoda > Insecta > Lepidoptera > Geometridae > Ectropis > Ectropis grisescens. Next base: position 1,375,249 of record CM029779.1, on the reverse strand, counting down.
AAAATAGATTAAAAAAGTAATGGAGTCTCGTGATGGATAAGACAGGCTGTTATGTGTTAAATTATGTCCTCTAGGCGGGACGTGTTTTTAGTAATAATGTCCTCTCTATGATGATCTATTTGCTCTGCGACAACGTTGTTTTGAAAATATTGTGGTTTAGTTATGAGATACCTTGTTAATATTTTAACGCTTTAATTTGTATTTGTCATTGTAATTTGTTTCATTCTTTTAAATATGCTTTAAATTTAGATTAAACTAACACTTCTTGAGTAGTACCATTTCACACTTTAGTGGCGCTGTGTTATTGTAGGCTGCCTCAGAAAAAAAATGCAACCATTTTATATTCGAGTAGATAGTTTTGTTTGTCAATAGTAGTGGCAATTAAAAGTCATCAAACCGATGACTAAAAATAAATAATTAGTTAACCCGTTAATCCTATCTAAATCGAATTTAGCTTTGCTATCTCTGTAATTCTAAACAAAAAGAAAAAGAAAAAAATGTTAACCTAACATTAAGAAAAAATAATGTACACCTCTGTTTTTGTTTGTATCACAAATAAAAAATAACGAAGATACAGTGCCTAGAAGTTTCGGGTGACGTCACTTCATTGCTTGATTTTTATGAAGACGTAACGCCTACTCCCCGTGTTTGATGATTTATTTATTCGTTGATTTTCAATTTGATTAAACAACAAATACCTAAGTATCCTATATTTTTCTTAAATCTACTCGGGATTCTACCGCCGAACGAAAATCTCTGACGTTTTCTCTCTTTTCTTTTTGTTTGGAATTACAGAGATAGCAAAGCTAAATTCGATTTAGATAGGCAGTAGAAGGCCTGTTGAACTAATTAAAATGGTATATTGTTGACCTAGACGTTATCCCAATTTCAAATCGTCTTTAAAAAAAGTTATAAATAGTGCGAAAGTCAAGTTGATGTTAGTAGAAAACGAAATTAGACTATGCAATTCAAATACGAAAAGCAGAAAAAAATATCCACTATCACTTACTTTTTTTTTTTAACTATAATAGGTTCGCACTTGACCACCATCTCGCCTGATGTTAAGCGATAATTAGATGGAGCGTGCTTACCTAGAAAAAACCGATTCACTCTCGATTTGAAGACACCAAGATTGTAACCATCAGGGAAAACCCATTCAACGCATTCCACAACCTAGACGTTCTTATCACAAACGTGGAGTCAAATCTCTTCGTTCGCGTTTTTGGAACATCAACCATGAAACGATGCCGCCCTTTTGTGCAATGAGAAGTCCAATAGAAGAAAGGGCAAGGTGGTATTATATCATGCAGATCAGTTGCACACTCTCCGAAGTGTATCCGATAAAAAACCGATAAGCTAGCGATTTTGCGGCGATGGTCAAGACTTTGAAGTCTTTTACGCACAAGAGCGTCATTGCCTATGAGTCTTTTGGCACGTCTCTCAATAGATTCCAGAGTCCCCAGCTGATACTTAGCCGATCCATCCCAAAGGTGCGAACAGTACTCCATACAGGAGCGAATCTGTGCTTTGTATAACGTGAGCAACTGTTCAGAATTGAAGTATCTTCGCACCTTTGAGAGGACACCTAGTTTTTTGGCGGCTAATTTAGCCTTAGAGTGCCAAAGTTGAGAGTCGATGACAGAGAAACGCCCAAAAGCTCGAGATGGTCAGTAACCGGCACGAACACGCCTCGAAAAGTAGGAGCCAGTTGGAACGGACTCCTTTTGGCGGAGAACAAACACGCCTGTGTCTTTCCTTCGTTAAACCTGGCCAAATTGGCATCGCCCCATATAGAGACTGCCTCAAGGGCCAAGTTCAACCGCTCGATCATATTCTCTCTCAATAGCTGAGTTTGTTTCCCACTGGCTCTTGCGCTAGATATATAACTCTCTACGACGGTGCTATCATCTTAAAAAAAAATAACCGACTTCATAAAAGGAGTAGGTTCTTTTTTGCTGTATGTTGTTTGTTTGTACAAACGTTACGCGATAGCTCCGCTAATTATGAATCACTTTTGATAGTTTTTTTTGTTGTTTTGCAGATGATAGTTCAGACATTATCTCATTAAATTTATCGAAATCGCTGTAGCGGGTTTTGAGATATATTGGAAAACTAAAATTTGCTAAAATAATTGCAAAATTTCGATAAAAATTATACAACCAAATTGAAGTTCTCCTCCTTTTTAGGGTTTCGTAGTCAAATGGCAAAACACGGGACCCATATAGATTCGCATGTCTGTCTGGCTGTCCGTATGTCACAGCCACTTTTCTCCGAAACTATAAAAGCTATACTATTGAAACTTGGTATGTAGATGTAATCTGTGAACCACATTAAGATTTTGATACAAAAAATAGAAAAGAACAAAAATGTTTACGGTTGTTGTTCCATACATAGAACTGTTTTTTTTATCAATACCATACGTGTGGGGTTGGGTATCTATAGATAGGTCATCAAATATGATATTGAGGTTTCTAACAATTTTTTTTCTAAACTGAATAGTTTGCGCGAGGGACTACTAAAGTGGTAAAAAGTGTCCCCCCCCCTGTAACTTCTAAAATAAGAGAATGACAAAAATAAAAAAAGTGTTTGATGTACGTTACGATGTAAACTATCAACGAAAATTGAGTTGAATGATATCTAGTAAGTAGTTTTATTTTAATACGTCATAAATTGACTATTGTTAAAACACTGATTAAAGTAAGAATGAAGTACAAGAACTTTTGTACTATGCTACTTGCTGCTACGGAAGCCTTCATGGGCAAACCCGACTCGCACTTGACCACTTTTTTGAAGCTGGTTTAAAATCCAGTCGAAACTTTATCACCGTAACAATTAACTCTGAAGGCAATATCTTTTCCTGTCGCGTATTAAATTGTAACTCTCGCTAATTTTACCGTAAGTGAGTAAACATTAATGTAATTACTCTCAACACGAACGTAATAAAACAATGTCTGTCGCCGAAACATAAATATTTAGATACATGCAGCTGTAACTCGGCGGGAATGCTGTCAACTGTTTATGTTAATATATGTCAACGAATTAGCACCTAATTTTGTCAGTTGGGGCGGGTGACGTGTTCAACTAAGAACAAATGTCAAACCTCTGTTGGGAATAAAAAGTACTCGCATATTTAATCATCACGTTGCTATTGTTATTTATCGGATACATTTCAGAGTGTGTCCAACTGACGACATGGTCTAAGCCACTGATCTACATGGTCTAATACCATCTTGTCCATTTTTCTATCGGATTGCTCATAGTTTTAAAAGCGACATCATTTCATAGTCAAAGTCAAAGTTCTTTATTGATAAATGTACAATTTACACGTAAATTTTATAAAAAAAAAAAAAATTGGTTGCCTGTAAAGTCGGTATACGGGCGAAAGTTTTACGTGACAACGACTTTCAGTGGTAAAATAATTTTACGGAAGGGACGCGTGCCTTTCACTTTTTAAACCATGCCCGAGTGGAAGGGACGCGTGCCTCTCACTCGCTCTCGTTGTGAGCGCATAACGTGAGCGGAGCGTAACGCAGTTTCTTGAAGTGTCACCCGGCAAACCAATTTATAAGACGTTGTCACGTCAAAAAAAAACAAAATAAGAGTATACATTTTTAAAGTTTAAATTGAACTTTATATTGTACGATAATAGATACCTATCGTACAAATAAGTGTCAAAAATTTAAATATATGTACTTATTACAATTGTAATGAACAATGTCAATTTTTTACAATTTTATTGTGAGTTTGCCATCACTATATAAAAACTCGCTGTAACTATAAAAAGTTTGATCGATAAGCCAGCTTTTTAATCGGTTTTTGAAGCTACCCGAACTCGGTGCTGATTTAACTATTTTAGGAAGAGTGTTATAAACTTCCGGTCCCATAATGTGAGTCAGTTTTTCCGATCTCGCGAGAGAGTGAGGTATACTATCCAGCTTGTCAGCGTTAGTGTTAGTTGATATAAGTTAGAGAAAAAACGGTAACTGCCGATCATAATAGCAACGGAACTTCGCCAAGTCAATAAGGCTCACTATTCATGACTATATCCCAAGAATCGATTTAAAAGTCCCCAAGATTAAAACGCATGGTGGATAAAAGTTTAATCCCCAAATAGCAATTCTAACATTTAAAACTCGACAAACAAAGTCAGTTGTTTGTAACCCCTGACGCCCGGGGGGTCCCCAAGACCCACTCGAAACTTTCTCTTCCTTATTAATAAAGATCTGGTGATTAGTAACTTTCGATTCGGAGTTCTCGAGTCGCTATGAGGAGCAATTATTCGACACATTGATTTATTGTTCTCGCGAACTTTTCGATTCGTCCTTACGAAGTTTCGGCCCTCCGAGATTCGTAAAATATAGGGAAGCTTTAATAACTTTCGTTCGCGTTATCTTGTGATATGGCACGTTTTGCTTTCGAGTTATTTTTGCGCTTCATTTATTTTGTAGGTGGATGTTGATTTTGTGAGTTGATGAACAGTTTGATATCATTTTGGAAAGTTATTTGGGAAGAAAGAAAAACTTGGAGTAAAGTTAAAGCCTTTGCTGAATATATACCTAGATATGCTTTATATATTTCATGAAGAAAGTTACATTTTTAGTTAATTTTCAGTTTTTTAAAATACACTTACGTAACTGTACATCACTTCTCGGTTTCATTCACGTAATTTTTGTTTACGTATTATTTCCGCAATAAAAAATAGTCATTAGGTTTCAAAGAGTTTACATAAACACGTATAGAATTAGATTTTTCGCACGATTCCTTTGTGTCAATCGTAAGCAGATGACGTGCATACGTTCTATGGCAACACTCTGTTGCCATAGAAAGTATAAGTATGCACGTAATGTGCGACAAAAGATTTTAGTCTTTACACTTATTTATTTATACACACAAGAGCGACAAGGCAAGAAAGATGCTACCCGTGCATTCGGTGTCAACTCTATACGTAGTACATGTAAAATCTCTTTGTTAAGTATGTCATTACATATAATAATCTGTATTCCAAATTACAACCCAATAGATGCAGTCGGTCCGACATGATTGAGCAATAAAATTAGCACATTGAAACTTTTCCATTTATGACACACATAAGATTGCATTTAGGAGCAATCGAAATTTCGAAGAAATATTTGAAATGTTCAATTGTTGAATTGTTCAATGTGTGGCGAAGATTTAATGATTAAGTTATTCGCAACTTTTCAAACTTATTTCGTTAACATCCTGTAGAAAAGAGTTTTCAAGTTTTAACATGTATAATGTATATAGCTGTTTTTTTAACTAATCTCTGCTATAATTTGTTACAGGTATGATCTCCAACGTATATTCCACCAACCAATTTGGTGTTTGAGAAGTCTGCAAGAGCAACGTAATGTAGGTAAGTATGTTTGGTGGATGACTAATAGATTTTTTTTTTATTATAAATTTACACTTGACCGCCATCTTGCCTGATGTCAAGCGATGGAGCGTGTTTACCTAGAAGAAATCAATTCACTTTCGATTAGAAGTTGCCAAGATTTTTTTTTTTAATAAAGAGTGACGGGTCGGTCAGGACATGTGCCTGATGGTAAGCAACATACCTGACACATAACAGCACAGTGACACGCAGCTATTGGAACATGAAAAGTTCAAATCATTGCCTACCACTGCACTGTGCTCGTCACCCAGAGATCTAAGATCTTATATCTCTAAGCCCAGTAATTTCTCTGGAAACACTGCCCTTCAAACCGGAACACAGTAATGTTAGCTCATTACTGCTTGGCGGTAGAACAACTGGCAAGGGTGTGGTACTTTCCCAGGCGGACTCTGCCAAGAGTCCTACCACTAACAACCAACAGATCGTAACCAACCAAAAACCACTCAGGCAAAGCACCTATGTATATCACAGCCTAGCCGTTCTTAGCACAAAAATAGAGACAAATCTCTTCGTTCGTGTTCTATGAAACATCAACCATGAAACGATGTTATTTTTTCTAGCTATTAGCATTCCATTAGAAAAAGGGACAAGGTGGTATTAGATTGCAAACTCTCTGAAGTATATCCGGTAAAAAACCTGATATTCAAGACTTAAGAGATAAAACACCTTACACCCCTGAATGACGAGCGTGCGGTGCTAGGTAATTACTTGGACTCTTCATGTTTCAATAGCTGCGTGTCACTGTGCTGTTATGGGCAGGCATGTTGCTTACCATCAGGCACATGTCCTGCATGTGTTGTCCCTCTATAATATAATTTTGAAGTCTGTTGAAAGTAAGTATCAAATTTTAAGTACTAAAGTAATTATCTTGAGTTATCTCTGTATTGTCAGCTGACTAAATTTATAGCTTCACAATAGCGGTGCATTTATCGCTCAGTTGAAATGAATTACATCTCTCATAACCTTGGTAATGATAGTGTCCGCGAGTCCAACGAACAATAACGTATAGTGAGAAGAGAAATTGCGGAGGTGTACATGTAGAGGCCTGTATATCATTTCATTGTTTTATTTTCGGTCTTTATATTAGTGAAACCTACAATTTGGTGAGATTATTTAATGTAGAAATAACTGTGTAGGGTCTTGCAGAACGCCTGTTATTAATCGAGTATTATATTATAGGATTATTTGTTATACTCAATATTACATAGTTTATTTAAAGTTGACAATGTTTGCAATTGCACTCAACATCTTAAAAACTTTTGCTAGCTTATTCCATTTTAGAATAACTTTAACTTACGTATTCAATTTTAAAACAACTTTTAATAACGTACTTTATATTAAGACAACTTCTACCATCGTAATAAACATTTTTACAACAAGACAACTTTTACTGACATACTCAAGATTAAGACATGTTATAGGTACTTATACACATAATATTGAGTTGTAAAGAAACATGAAAATAAACAAATACACTTAAATCCCTTAAACGTTCACCAGTCATATTTTTCTGAAATATTATCACAGTGAAATTAAGCAAGATTTGCGCTTGACAGTTAAAGACCCGTTTGCCTATAGCTATAGATCACCGCCATGACATTAACTAATAAACAAATGTATAGAATAACAAATACACAATCTATTCTATATTTTAGTGACTGATGAGTACTATGTCCTACATTACGTAACAAAAAACCTCAGTTTTCAATTAAAAAAAGTCTTTTGTCAGACAGTCACTATTAATGAACTCCCGCCAAAACATGTACATAGTATATATGATGACGAGAATTTAAAAAAGTTCCTGTTTTCGCGAGGTGCGTGCACTGTGCATGAATACGAGTCTTTTCAGACTTTACAAGTAGGTATTCAACGTTGGCAACCGTAACGCGAGGTTCGCGTTCGTTTTTCGAAACGTCAAATGTGGAATGTGAAATTAAAATGTAGAATTTTCGATTTTTTTTGAGATTATTTTTTTGTAAACGTAAAATTGAAACTTGTGTAAAACACACTACATTCTATGGCTTGTGACTTTTTCAAGATAATTTAATTTCGCTAAACACGATTCAAAGGTAATTTTTACAACCTTTAAATGTAATTTTATTTAGATACATCTAATCAAAAGCCAAAAAAAAGTTTCAAGTTTAATAGATGGATTTTATTTGAAAAAATAAAAACCTTTTTTCAATACGTAATCTAGGTAAAATTAAGAAAGTTTTAGTTTTTTGTTAATATTTCGAAAATCGTCCTACCGATTCCATCAAAATATATATAAAACTAACTCCGAAATAACCAAATTAAATACCTCTTTTTTGAAGTCGGTTAAAGGCGAACGGTGTTTTGGATTCTAAAATCTAAATCTAAGGATCTAAAATTTAGATGATGATGTTTAGATTCTAAACAAAATGTGTGATGTGTGCTGGTGACTTTATTTGTTTGAACACAATAATCTCAGTAACTACAGGACCGATTTAATTTTTTTATTGTTAAATACCTATGCATAGTGATCCCTGAGTGAAATCGGTTATAATATGTGTTTCACGATCGAAGCTGGACCAAACGCTAGTAAATTAAAATTGTATAAAGTCAATAAAAATAAATCTAAAAACATATCAATCAAACGGCCAAAACACGCGTTTACTTCACAGAGCTACTCCTAATTGCGTCAGACTGGATGTCAAAGCTTTGACAATTACGATTGATTAAAAAAAGAAGAGGGAACATGGCGACACGTCCCGGTCGAATGTTTCTTGATTGAAAAGGTCCTTATATAAGGTACAAAGGTTTTTGTAGGAAATGTATTGGTGTTTTAAAACAGTTTCTTTCCAAATATATTCGACTGGAAATATAACTATACATACTACTTACGGAAACATCGTCGCTTCACATCAGGATCTGACAGATGATCTGATTCTCATCTGCATGATTTAATAATACCTTACCTATTTGGCTATCAGGCTGTTCGAATCTTGAAAAAGCGATATCGTTTCTGGGTTGTGGAATGCGTTGCGTGAGTGGCTTTTTCCCGAAGGTTGCAATTTTAGTGAGTTTACATCGAGAGTGAATCGATTTATTCTAGGCTTATATGTAGGTATATGTTATTAAGCTCCATATATGTAAACGAAACTATCGGATATCTGAAATTAAAACATATCCGTTACCGTATCCGTTTCACAAATTTCTGATTTCACAAGTTTCTGATAGAATCGACTTTCAGACGATAAGGCAGCAAAAGCGTTTTTTGTCAAATACTATCTTCATCTCAGTTTTTGACTATTAGAACTATATTCAATCAAATATCTGTAACTGAAACCATCCAAAACTAACGGTAAAAAACATATACATACCCGTAACCGATATTCAATTCAATTCAATTCCTTAAATATTACTACTACATTTTATACAAAGAGAGTTTATAATTACTTCCTTATCAATTACTACACATTTAACGTTGAACCCAAACTAGGCTGACCCTACTGGGTCAGTATCTTGGGCGCTCTGCTCCAGATTTCTGTTATGTAACACTTGCTAGTCTTCCTTTTTCTACAATTTTATTCCTATATCCATATGCGTATCCAGATCCATAGCACCCTAATTCTACATAAGGCAATGTGATGGCAGTCAAGATTAAAAATTAAAAGTTAAAAAAAAACTGTTTTTATTTAAATAAAAAAAAATCACAATAGACCTCTCATCTTTCACAATATATTCACAAAAGTACTACACATTGAAAAGAAAGTATGTCAACATTATTCTGCCGAAGCTAAAGACTCCGTTCAGAAACTAGGTCATGTCCTGACACTCACAGGTCCCGCTTTGAGAACTAAAAGTGTTGTTTTTTAACGTAATTAGTGTTGCTAAGCCACTACAAACGTGTACCCTGAAAAGGTTGTACGCGACCATTTAACGTAGAACTCTGGATTTAAGCGCCGTTCAGATTTGGATAGGCCAAGCCGTGGCGGTCTAGTATTCTGACAAATAATATAATAATAATAATATCTGACAATATTCTGACAAATAAACAGATTTTTGATTTTAGTATGGAGAACGCTCAGTTTCATTATAGTGAGATCGAGGGTTCAAATCCCACCTGGACTTTTGAACATTTTTAACCCCGACGTAAAAAGAAGGGATGTTATAAGTTTTACTTGTCTTTATGTGCATGTGTGTGAGTCTGTGGTATCGTAGCGGCCGAAAGGATCCTGATGATTGTTATCTTTTTGTAGTGGTAGGACTCTTAGCAGAGTCCGTCTGGGGTAGTACCACACCTTTGCCAGTTATTCTACCGCCAAGCAGTAATGTGCAAACATTACTGTGTTCCGGTTTGAAGGACAATATTACCAGATAAATTACAGGCCTTAGAGATATAATACCTTACATCTCTGGGTGACGAGCGCAGTGCAGTGCTAAGTAATTATTTGGACTCTTCATATTCCAATAGCTGCGTGTTACTGTGCTGTTATGTGGCTGACATTTTGCTTACCATCAGGCACATGTCCAGCTCGTCTCGTCACTCTAAATTATAAAAAAAAAAAGATTGGTATCTGACTTATAAATAATCTGATATATTACAAATTGAGATCTATTCTAATATTAAAAAGTTAAAACGTTTTTTTGTTGGAACACCGTAATCTTAGGAAATACTAGATCAATTTCAAAAATTCTTTCACCATTGAATATGGACGTAATCCCTGAATGCTTTTTAAGCTATAAAATATGTAGCACGGGCGAAGCTGGGGCGGACCGCTAGTGGGTAAATAAAATATCTTTAAGTAAATATAATATTACTTACTTAATAACTTATTACACACTATGATAGTACTAAAGTTGTGTGCTAATGAAGTTTTTGATTGATTACTGTCTGCTACTTAGTGAACGTGTACGCAGCGTAATTTGAGATTTCGAATGTCTGTACGTAGCTCGATCCAAATTGCGAGCTCAAATTCAACTAGCTAACGAAAACCATTTTAAGAAGACCTCGTTGAGGGAAAACTCAGTGCTATAAAACCGGTCTTGTTATGTTGAACGATGTTTAACTTATCTCGCCCAAGTTAGGCTTGTAGAGTAAAAGTCAGGATAGCTGTAATTGAATTAATTGATGTTTTGCGCTAAATTGGTGACAGTCTAACAAATAGTTGGAAAATGTTGTGCTTAAACATTTCCTCTTATAGTTCACTACAACGGTAATTACGGTTAAATACCTATATTTTTTTAGCAAATATTCATTGTTTACCGAATGTAATAGGTTCTTTGCAGAGTCTGTATGAGGAAGTGTATTTTTATAGCGGAAAAATCGCGATAATGGGAACTATGCGGGTAAAGCCGTGGGGAGCTTACAATATTATAAAAAATAAAAAACATACATAAAAATTATTCGCCATGTGAAATAATGTATTGTATTCTACTAGTCAAGCCTTTTCATTGGATACCCATATTGTTTTGTCCGCCATTTTGTGGAGGCGGCCATCTTGAATCAATATTAACCAAACATAGCTAAGAACATCCACACAGAAATTAACCTTCAAATAAAAAAACCACATCGAATTCGGCCCATCCGTTTGAGGTCTACTGTGCCACTGACAGACACGCACGCAGACAGACAGACATACATCGACGTCAAACTTATAAAACCCCTTTTTTGATCGGGGGTTAAAAAAATACCTACAACCGAATTGAAAACCTCATTTTGTGAAGTCGGTAATAACAAAATTTAAGTTAACGGTTCTTTTGTTTTAGTAAAATACCTAGTTGTAGGTAACTCTAAAACTTAAATTTTATTTATATTTCTCAACATAGTGAAATAAGTTGGAGAACGTCTGCCGCCGAATTATAAAGTCAGCAGCGGGCCCAAGTTGGGCGCAGCCGCAGATGGCGCTGGGGTGAATTAAAACAATTCGGGGATAGGGATGGGACACATGGATTAAAACTAGACTTGTTAGTGGACCAGTGTCATAAGAAGACTGTATCTTAACCACAAATTAATCAAGCCTTTGAAACTAACTTACTCGTATACGTATGTATTAATTAGGTTACGTGTCAGTGTGTAAGACTAAATAGTCCACTAAATGTTTCCACTGCAGGACTCAGGGCCTTTTCTCTCCAGAAAGGCAGTAAAATGGCAATATGCTGTAAGAGGAAAGAGTGTTGTTTACCATCAGCCTTATTCGTCCCATCACTCCATTTTATAAATACAGTGATAGTTTACTCTTAAGTACTTATACCACTAATAATTAAGGTAATGCTTTGGTTATTCATGTTTCAATAGCGGCGTGATACTGTGTTTTTGTAGGCAGGCATATTACTTACCATCAAGCACATGTTTTATATTGTTCACCTCGTCGCTTTTTAGCTCTTTACTATAATAAAAACTAGTCTTTCTAAAAGTTTATTATTCTGCAGTAATAATTTTGAAGTGATATTTTTTTAAGCATTTTATCAGATAGAAAAAACAATTGAACTAAGGACACTGTAACCGTTACCGACCCCGCTGTACATAACTGCGATGTAGTGTTTGTGAATAATAAATAAATATTGGTAGACAATTCACACACAACACCATCTGACCCCAAACTAAGCAAAGCTTGTAATATGGCGGCCAGATAGCTGATATAATACTTATTTAATTGTAAATACATAATTATTATACATAGAAACACCCAGACACAGTGCAAATATTTGAATTCATCACACAAATATTTGCACTGGGTGGAAATCGAAACCACGACCCTCGGTTTCGCAGGCAGAGTTACTTACTACTCACTAAACCACGAGGCCAGATAAATTTTTTAATGTTTTCGTTTATCTAAACTCCCAGACTGGCACTATTTTTTTATTTCACAACACGCCATTAAAATGCAGCATAGAGACAGTAAGTCTTACTTAAATTCTAGGGTCATCCCATCCCTAGCGCCGGGTGTGACATACCCGGTAAAGAAAGACAAACACGCAAAGTTGCCGGCCCGTTGTTGAGATTATTAAATTTCAACAACTTTGAATAAACTGAATCCGGAATTTTTGGGGGTGGCAACATTGCCAAGTTTGCGGATTAAATGGCACCCAGGGGTACTTGATACCTATTAGATTAACGATTTGTTTGGTCTCGTTTGCTGTTGAAAAGTATACTTATAGATATATGTCGATTGTAGTGTCATTGGTAATAAATTATAAAATTAATGAATCAACTATCATATTAATATCACAAAACTTTACAAGTTCGTAAGTGTGGTAGTTTATTGGCACATATCTTTCTAGACTATGGCATACCAGAATAGAATTATGTTCATAGTAAGTATATAGCCAGGATTAACACATAGTATTTTACTTACTTTTATCCCGTTAAAGTTTCCGTGAGATACGTCATGAAATTATTCATTTGCGTGATCACATCAAGTTTCGCAAAAATAAATTATCAGGTAGAACTGTTGGTCAGCGGTTTTAAACCTCGGGGCGCAACTAGTATAAAATATTTCTTTTAGCGAAACACATACATAGGTATTTTAAAAAAGTTTCAAACCGAAACACAAAGATGTTTACACATTACTGCTTAGCAGTCGAATAACTGGCAAAAGTGTAGTATTTTTCCAAGCGGACTCTGGAAAGAGTCCTTCCCAAAGAGTTTACTTATACTTTAACTAAAATCCACCACCACTACATGTAAAGTTAGTAGCAGATAGGTTTATGGATAGCGATGAGCGAAAGTAAGTGCCTTAGCAATTTATTTAACAGTAAATTTGTAAGCGAGAGCAAGACCTAGAGGTTGTTAATATTTCGTAAATGACTCTGCAATTCAAAGTATTGCATAAAAACTTTGTGCTCAAGAAGTAGGCATGAAACTCGACTTACAAAGCAAGTCCTTCTTAAAACAGTATAAAGGCAAAACGCAGACTTATTTCAGAGAATTATACGCTGACGAAAGGATTTTCTAAAGAGCTTTTTACCTTCAGAAAAAGTGGTTTGTCTCGGTGGAAAGTTATATTTTTTCAGCAAATTAGTCAAGTGCCTGGAGCGAGTAACTGGTATAATGTAATTAGCCCGATACTGGGCAAGGATGTTGGAATAAGAATTAAATTATGGTCGATTTCAACCTGCATAGCTTGCGGAACAACATAAATCTTTTTCGACAAATGAAAAAGATATAAACTTATTTGGGTTTCGTACTTACACCAACGGATAGGCAACCATTACGAACATTTTGGGAGAAATAATTTTTCAAAAGACCAAAATCTGATTTTATAAAGAGTTTATTCTAAAATTTGAGTGTAAAACAACAAAAATCCTACTTTTTCTCTGTTGCTTTTTCTTGCGGTGTGCGATGATATAAGAAATACTCAAGGTCATTTGGTCGGGATACGGCCTTAATTGTGGCTTGATTTCGAAGGTTTGTTTTGTTTGGTAGCTCGAAGTTCAGAGGTGGCCTTATATACATTTTATCGAAACTAGTGTTGCGGTTTTTGAAACATGAACAAAAAATTTAAATTAGCTCATAACGACGTCGTTTTCGAAACACCTCGCTGTGTCATCGGAACGATGTGTTAAGATTACACGGACAGATGAATAAGAAGTAACCATTAAGTACTTAATTTAATTATGTAAATGTAAATACGTTGTCTTTAAATCCATTTTTATTATTATTATATTCTACACATATCAAGTCATCTTATACTCTACCTCCTCTACTATCATATCAGTACTCTTGGGTGCCCAAAATACAGGCTCAGCCTACTTTGGGACCCACCATATAAACTGCGGAGCCAGCTATGACACTATTTCAACAATATCAATTAGTATCCATGTGCTGTTATTCTTATGGAAATAAATGACTTTTAATTATTTTTTTCAATTAATTTAAGTTGATTTCACGAAAAATATAAAATTTTATCGACTGTCTGAGTTTAATTTTAATTGAAGCTGGTTTTTAATTTTTCAGGGTTATTGCTCAATTTGAATCTGATTGTAATTAGAAAATTGCGATTTAAAAGCGGCCTGATTAATTTTTACCGCACACATGTGAACTGACTGAATATGGATTCTATATTCATACAATGCAGGTAGCATAGGTTAAACATTAATTTACATTAGATGGATATCATGTTCTGATCTTAATTATAATTACACGTAATATCTGGAGGTGAGCCGGCTATTAGTGGCGTGATGCCACGGTAATGGAACAACGGGATCACAGAGAGAAAATCACACCCGGGTCATCGCTCATCAGTGATCATTGATGAACTGTAGCAATATTTGAAGACGTGTGTCCACCAACCAACCTGGATTTAGCCAGTCGATATGTATGATTACAGCTGGAGATTATGGTGTATTACTATGACCTTAATTATTCCATTGTGAGGGAAGTCTCTGAGTCCCAGCATTGGAAAGATAAATTGATACAGTATTCGTGTCAAATTCGTGTTTGTATTTATAATATTAGTAGGACTCTCCACAAATAAATATTTACCTTATTTTGAAGCTTTATGTAAAACAGCAGAACTACACCCACAAAGTTAAAACAAATAATTTCACTCAGCGCTGATGACACCAAACTGTAAAGTCCACAGTCCATCCAAACTACTGCGGCTGTAAAACAACCAAAACTTGAGCTAAACGCGCCATCATTCACAAGTACCCCGAGCACATAACCATTATAATAGTTACGCGAACCGCGCTTCCTAATCCCGGAACTCACAAGATTATCCCATGATAATGAGGAGGCCACTTCATTGCTATAACTGGGCCGTAATGGGCCATAAAAGGCCGCGAAGAAACTGACGCAGGCCAATAGTTCGCCTCGACTAAGCTGGATTAACATTGCTGAGACTGGAAGTGGCATCGAGATACAAAGTCAAAGTATTTTGTGCATAAATGTACACGTCAATCAATATAGCATACAAATAGTACCTACAAAGTAAATAACTTTAATTTAAATAACCCTACTGAAAGAAATCAAACCTTTTCTGATACAGTATACTATCTAAGGACACTTGGGTGATGGATACGAATTTAACGATATCTGAGTTGTCAAAATCCATTCAACCATTTAGAAGATACGTGGAAATAAAGAAAGTTACTAACATACAAGATAAGCGCGAAAAAACATTATCTTTCTTTTACTCGGATAAAAAGAACATTTGACTGTACCTACTATAATAATTTACTATACTAAAGGTATGACATTATTTTGTAGTGGTAGGACTCCGCGCAGAGTGTGCCTATGGAAATATCACGCGTTTGTCAGTTATTCTATCGCCAAGTAGTATGTGCCAACGCTCCTCGCTTCAATTTGATGGCCAATGAAATTATAGGGTATTGAGACAAATCATCTTGTACTCGTAGCTCTGGGCAACGAGGAGAACGAATCACTATACTGCGCTCGTTTGCACATTGTATTTCTTCTCCTGTATAAGTGTATTTGTTTTGATGTGTACAATGCAGGGTAGTATTGCGGTTTCACCTGTGTAGTTGTCAGATTTCTTTATTTTTACGAAACAAAAATAGCCCCTTATCTATCTATGAACCAAACTTTATCCAGGTCCCTTCAGTCGTTTTTGCGAGAAAGAGTAACAGACATCCATCCGAAAGTTTGTGTGAATGCTCAAACTTTCGCATTTATAAGCAGGATCTAAATTAAAGAGTCTTTTCCAGGCGCTCTAAGTCCTCACTCCCCAAAACACATAACAGAGTAAGTTTTCGGGGTAGTTCTACAAATTTTACGTCAGTTTCATTACCCATATCCGTGTGAGTCGGAATTACAGTTTTAACTGCAACTTACATCATTCCGATTTTACAGGGAGTTAAATATGAATTACCGGAGGAGTTTTAGGGGCTTCAGGTTCTTTATATTTAATGTTATATACAATGTAAATTTTGAAAAGACGAGTTATCAACATATCACGTGACCAGGTGGTAGCTTGTATTTTGGCTCAATGTATAAGCATTGCCATTCAGCGTGGTGTTGTGGCAATGCAGCCAGCATGTTGGGGTTTGTTTTCAACTGGTCGTGGGATTGATCATCTTGTGATCAAGACACCGTAGTCGTAGGTTCGAATTTCGCCTCCACCTCCGACTATATTATATTTTTTTCATAATAGTCGAGAGTGAAACGGAGTGCACAGAAAGTTTTCATTTATTTTTAATAAATTAAGAGTGACGTGACGATCAGGACATGTGCCTGATGGTAAGCAGCATGCCTGCTAGATAACGGCAAAATGACACGCAGCTATTGAAACTTGAAAAGTCCCAATCATTACCTAGCACTGCACTGCGCTCGTCACCCAGAGATCTAATATGTTATATCTCTAAGCTCTGTAATTTCTTTGGAAACATTGCCCATTAATTAACTATTTTTAGATTAATCAAAATGGCACAATTTTAATGTTGTTAAGTCCATTGTTTATGTTGTTACCTTCAATCTGTCGAACCCTGATGAATTATAATCATAATTAAATTATATTGTAACCAACCTGGAGAGAATCAATTAGAATCCTGCACTAGGTGCAGGACTTTAAATTGAAATTAGGCTGAGGTTCTTCGGCAGTATATTCCCGAGTACGAAATAGGTGCCTCATCGCTTTTGCTGCAGTAGAGTGTGGGCTAAGACGTAGACTCAAAATATGCATGCTTGAGGCTATCTTTATATTTATGGTTTCGGTACTTTTTTATATCATCTCGTCTAAACTTAAATTAAACTAAATTTTGTCTTTTTGAGCCTGTCTGACGTTACAAAAGTGAAAAATTACCAAAAGTCAATTAAGGCACAATCTTTCGATAATTTTCAGTGCGCCTCATTCGTTATTAAACAAACTATGTTTATTATTTTTTAAAAAAAAGGAACCCTCCTTCCATTTTTGTCTGTCTTGACTCAAAGTAGTCCAGTCTTTAAGGTGTTTGTCGAGGTGATCCCGCCATCGCCTATTGGGTCTCCCGCGTCGTCGTTTCCTATTTGGCTGCCACGGGGTAGTGATCTTAGCCCAGCGATCGTCTGACATTCGATAGACATGTCCAGCCCAGTCCCACTTCAAATTGCTAGCTTTTTGGGCCACATCGAGTTCGAGTCTTTGAACGCAGTATGGTGTTTCTAATGCGATCGGTGAGCTTTACGCCCAGCATACTGCGTTACTGCATAGCTCGTTGGCAAACCGCGAGGTTGGACCTTAGATCCTTTGTCAAAGACCAAGTCTGCGCTCCGTCCATAAAGATGGGGAGAATGCACACGTCCATGAGCCTGCGTTTGAGGGATAGTGACATGTTGCCCTTCATAAGATCTTTCATAGACCAATAGCTCTTCCAGGCATTTTCAATACGGCGTTTAACTTCTCCTTCTTGTATTGCCTGGAATGAGACTAATTGGCCTAAATACACATACTCATTGACATATGCAATCTCCACGTTATAAACAAAAATTTTGCGCTTTGTGGTGTTGGTCATCAGATTGGTCTTCGACATATTCATCTTCAGTCCCACATCACGGCTGACTTTGCTGAGATCTTGCAGCATATGGCCCAATTCCGAAGCCGAGGAAGAAAAAAGGACGATATCGTCAGCAAAGCGGAGGTGAGTTAGTTTTTTTTTTATCTCCGACGAGAATCCCTTTTTCTTCCCAGCTTGGCAACAATTTTACCCTTACCCTCATGACAATAATTGTTAAACAAACTACAGAGTGATAAAACGAGCAGAATATGCATATGCATAATGCTACGCAACAAACATGAATAGTACAAAACACTGCCTAGAACCGTACTGCGGATTTAAGATTTGATTTAGGATTTGCGCGTAATTTTCTGGAGCCCAGAAGATCATCAGATTTTATACTAGATTTTTAATTTGTTCTTCGTTAGTCAGACTAATCGAGTGTCCGCTGCGCCCAGAACAGTCCCGCTATTCCTGTGCACTTGCACCACGCTGTCAGCAAAGCTAACTGCTGGCTGGCTGCCACCACGCCATTGGCTGGTTATTAACACTGCCGGCGTGACAAATGAACCGCACAGGTTATAAGGAAAGCTTGATATTGTATGGGAATGCATAATTTCGCGTTTGAACTAATTGTGACTGTTAATGAGTACTTCATAGCTAACTAGCGACCCGCCCCGGCTTCGCACGGGTGCAATGCTGATACTAAAAATACGGATAAAAATGGTTATTGTGGGTTATCCCTAAGAGATAGACATTCACCATTTTAGACTTTTATGTAAACCTTTTTAAAGGGTGCAATACTGCCGTACATTATTTTGATCCATCTCGTAGGATCCAGCCAGCGTTTGCAAAGTCAGCGCAAAAAATGTGTTCATTTATGATATCACATTAGAAAACTTTAAAATTATTAGTGTTTCTCTACTGTTGTATGCACATATTATTATTCATAAAATTCATTCATATCTTGAATTGCGCTATCAATTTAAAAACAAAACAATTAAACCTATAATAATAATGTAAATGCAGTGGGAACATTAAGGGAGCTATTTAGAAGCTTATCTTACCCATAATACTTATGAACATATGTACCAAACATGAACCATTTTTGATGAATTTACTAAAGCGAATCGATCTTCCTGTACCATCATTAAAACCTATAAATTAGACGCAACACCAAAAATAGCACAACTCTGAGCATCTAAATCAATACAACAGTATATTACATGTAGGTATTAAACGCTACGAGGGATCAGACACAATCCTGCGCACTCATCGCAGCGCTTTTATGGGCCATTAACAGCCACATTGGCCTATGTTAGCTTGCCTCCTTTGACAGCTCCAAGGGTAATGACATTTCACTATAAGCAAGCTTGGAGTTTACATAAGCTTGTAATTTAGTTCTAGTGTTAAAAAATATTGTCACACTAAGAAAAATAATCGAAATGAAAACTATCGTATCTTTCAAATTGATCACACTGCAAACGGTGTGAAAATTTGACTAAAATCGCTTTTATGGGCCATTAACAGCCACATTGGCCTATGTTGGCTTGCCTCCTTTGACAGCTCCAAGGGTAATGACATTTCACTATAAGCAAGCTTGGAGTTTACATAAGCTTGTCATTTAGTTATCGTGTTAAAAAAAATATTGTCATACTAAGAAAAATAATAAAAATGAAAACTATCATATACATACAAGTTGACTAAAATCGGTTAAGTCGTATAGGAGTTCATTGCGATCAAATTGTTTT
Source organism: Ectropis grisescens (assembly GCA_017562165.1). NCBI lineage: Eukaryota > Metazoa > Arthropoda > Insecta > Lepidoptera > Geometridae > Ectropis > Ectropis grisescens. The sequence goes on along the minus strand of CM029779.1, from coordinate 1,355,686 downwards.
TAACCCCCGACCAAAAAAAAGTGGTGTTATAAGTTTGACGTCGATGTCTGTCTGTCTGTCTTTATGTGTGTCTGTCTGTGGCACCGTAGAGCTCAAATGGATGGGCCGATTTCAATGCGGTTTTTTTATTTGAAAGTTAATTACCGTGCGGGTGGGTGTTCTTAGCTATGTTTGGTTAATATCGATTCAAAATGGCCGCCTCCACAAAATGGCGGATAAAATATTTCTTCACAACCTACCTCAATATGGGTATCAAATTAAAGGGCTTAACTAGTAGAGTACTATACGCTATAAAAAATTTCAAATCCAAGATGGCCGCCACCACAAAATGGCGAATTATATTTTTTTTTTCACTACTACCTCAATATGGGTATCAAACGAAAGGGCTTGATTAGTAGAATACTTTGCACTATGACAAATTTTAAATCCAAGATGGCCGATACCACAAAATGGCGAATTATATTTCTTTTTTCACAACTCCCTTAATATGGGTATCAAATGAAGGGGCTTGATTAGTAGAATGTTGTACAGATAACAAATCTTAGGTAGTCGGGGGTTAGTCAAAATTTTTAATTTTGTTCTTGCTAAATACCTATTCAACGTTTTTCAAATTCTTGACATAGTTTATTGACTTTCATATTTTTTATTTGGACAAAATGGCGTCCGGTAGCCGCCTTTTTAAATTTACAATTATGTCATATCTTTAGTGTCACTTGCGAGACTAAGAGGAATCGATTGACGTGTGAATCATAAAAATCGGCTCAGGCGTTTGGTCTGTATAGTGCTTCAAAGAATCATACATACATACATATAAAGACTGAAAATAAGACGCATAAGATATCTAAAACTAGACGTACCTTGCACGCGTGGTTACGCCACCTGTCGAAAATTGGGCGTACCAACTCAGAAACCTTTTTTAGATAATGCACAACAACTTTGCTAAAATAATTACATGATATGAAAGACATACAGACCATAAATTTTTATATACATAGAAAAAAAACTAGTATTTTATTGTTCTTTTATAGCATATCGATACAGCGCAATCTGTGAGCGGGTGCGGTGCACCTATGGTTCCAGAATTTGCCGTGAATGCAGCGCGGTGATTTTGTTGTTTGAATAACGAGCACAGTAATATTTTTTCATTACAGCTTGGCGTTAACTTAAGCAGTCCACTAAATATTCCCGCTGTTTGCACTCGAGCCAAAGAAGAGAGTCAAAGCCGTAATTCACTAAGCTGGCCCAACGCAGATGGATGATGACACCTGACCTCGAAAGATACTAGGTGTATGTAATTTTGCTCACAATGTTTACCCCACCGTTATAAACGACTTCGAAAAGACAATAGTGCACGTGGGATTTGAACCTGGGGGCTTGAAGTTTACGAATAGATGGTAAATATATAGTAAATATCACCCTAAGACTAGATGGAGTGACGATATACGCAAGATAGCAGGCAATGGATGGAGACGTATAGCCGAGGATAGGGCTGAGTGGTGAGCCATGGGAGAGGCCTATGTCCAGCATTGGACTGAGATGGGCAGATGATGATGATGTTGATGTGGTATTCCCCAGGCAGACTCTACAAAGATTTCTAGCACAAAAAAAATTAATGCTAGCGCAAAGGCCATAATCAAGTATTACGTTTGTGAAAAAATTGACATAGATCAGTACAAAATTGTAATGAAAATATAATTTCCTATAATGCTGGAGAGTTTTCGTGAAGATCATTATTATTATACAGTAAAGTGTAAATTTCAAATTTTGAAAATGTACCTCTACATTTTATATGCTCTTTCTTTTATTTTTATTTTTATGAATTGGCGTGTAAATTGTACGTTTATCAATAGATAACTTTGACTTTGTAAGCCTAGAGAAAAATATTTTTTTAATTTTAATACAAATGATTTTAATTTTTAAAATTTTATTCACAAAAATTTAATTCATAATCATTCGCGTATATGGGTATACCAAGAATTTGAGTTTAAGTAATAGATAAAGCTAATTAGATACTTACCTACTAAACAAACAAAATAAATAAACATGTCAATTCTTACATAAAAACTATACCCCAAGCGACGCTCGCTGCGTTCCTGCGTTGAACAGCAATGGCCAACCTTTGCTCCAGGAAGCCGGAGCGGGAGTCACCTGTATTCTTCCTGAGCCTGCACCCCAGCTCTGAAATGAACCCTTTAGCTTCTTGCCTAGCCTAGCTTAGCCAACAACCCAACAACCCAAAGACTCGATGGCGATAGGTACAAATTCGTACAGAGACATTAATGCGCTTTACTTCTCCTTATTCTTTTGTGATAAGAACGTCTATTCTGTGGAATACGTTACCTGAGTGGGGTTTCCCTGTTAGTTACAATCTTTGGGTCTTCAAATAGAGAGTGAATCGGTTTCTTCTAGGTAAACACGCTCCATCGTAGACCGCATCGTTACTTGACACCAGGCGAGATGGCGGTTAAGTGTAAACCTATAAACGTTAAAAAAAATCAGCAGCATCCTCTGCCGCAGCTGATGGCGAGGGAACAGTGCGACTCAGGTGGCTGGTGGTGACAGTGGCGATGCAAGCGGCGTCCCAAATTAGGCACTTCCCGTTCTTCCAGGACACCACAGAGTATAAGTTCGATTATTTATTTTGATACGGTTTACATCGCAGCTACCATCGTTCTCAGCCCACACTGGCTCGAGAGCCTGCAGTCAGAGTGTAATGGAATCGATATCTCAGTGCTACGCACGAACGAAGTGATTTGTTACTCGGCCGTAATTGTTTTCTGATTATCTTCTTATACACTCGATAAGTTATATCTGATTCATTATGATTCTTTTTATGGATTAAGAGGCTTGCATTTGGCCACCATCTTGCCTGACGTTCAGCAACAGTGTTTTCTACGATGGAGCGTGCTGCTCTAGAAAAAAGAAACAATCTATTTTCGACTTGAAGTAATCTTGAATGTTGAAAAGATTCTTGCTTGAACTTGTCGCACTAGTTGTTGTTACTATGTTTATTGTTATTTTTATTGTGTACTTTTAAGGTGTCAATAAAGTGTGTTCTATGTATCTTTCTACTGAATAAAATCTACTGCGATGTCAAATTTACTTTATAGAGCTACGAACAGTTCGATAGAAAAAAAATCAAGGTAGTACAGCTGTACAGCTGCTCTCCGGAGAGCTATCTGAGGCAAAATGAATAACCAGCAGCTGGAAGTTACATCTTCGGATGACTAACTCAATTTTTAATTTAATACTAGTAATTTAAATAATTGTTTCTAAACTTCTTTCTTCTATCGGACTTCTTGTTCCACAAAACATCGTTTCATGGTTGATGTTCCAAAAACACGAACGAAGCGATTTGGCTCCACGTTTGTGATAAGAACGTCTAGGTTGTGGAATGCGTTGCCTGAGTGGGTTTTTCCCGATGGTTACAATCTTGTTGTCTTCAAATCGAGAGTGAATCGGTTTCTTCGTGGTAAGCACGCTCCATCGTAGATCTCATCATCGCTTAACATCAGGCGAGATGGTGGTCAAGTGCGAACCTATTCTAGTTAAAAAAAAACTAGACTTTATGATATATTTATGACTTAGAACTTATGGCAGATACTACTACTATTTTATCACTATTACGTCTTTAAATGTATTTTTTCATTGTAATAATAATATGTACCTATTCTTTTTGTCGATAATAATAACAACCAGTAAAAGCCATAGTAACCTACTAGCGACAACATTTAATTCATGTTCATGCGGTAGTAAGTTTTAATCTCACTTGCACATCTTGAGTAGGCACTTACTTTTCTCGGTGATCTCTATCATTAGGTTAACTTCTTATAATTTACGTGCAAAAAGTAATGGTATCCCATCAGAAACATGCGTATACTTAAGTGAAGTGAGATCAAAGTTCAGTATTATGATATTATATGCCTTGTTTGTTGACTTCAACGACTAAAAAATAGAGATCAGTTTAACAATATTCAATGAGATATTTACATAATATCATGTGACTCAAAACATGTGAACGACAAACGAACACGACTTAGTTTCAAAAAAGGAACACGAATTTGAATGCTTCTTGGTCATGAATCTTAACAGATGAAGCTACCGTAATCAGAAAATCAAAAGGGTCGTAAGTTATAGACGTGTTTTTTAATTTTCAACCTTATACTCTAACGATTGGATACAAAATTAGCTTGTGGTTTGAATTATATTAATTCATCATACTTTTATTACAAGGACCTAGATGAAAGTTTATCTACGTGTTTATTTGTGTGTGCGTTATTTTTTGAATTTGGTCTAAGCCATACATTTTAATGAATAGTTGTACATAAATTAATTTCACCTGCGTGCATAGTTCCCAATTTCTTTATTTTCCCGAACTAAAAAGTAGCCTATATGCTATTTCAAAAGTAAGTAAGATAATAATCTATCTTTGTACTTGTAATAAGTTTCATCCGGATCACTACTTTGTGTATAGAATTAAGAGTACCATACATAGTCACAAACTTTTGCATTTATGACGTTGGTAGGGTTGTAAAAATTGACATCGTTCATTATAAATAATTACTGTAATTAATAAAAAATACCAGCCGAATTGATAATATCATCAACCTCATCCTGTTGAACTCTTTTAGTAAAATACTTGACACTTACGAGTACCTGTTCGATAATCGAACTGAAAAATGTTTATTTTAAACCGAAAATGTATGGTATTGGTTTACTTTCCTTTAAGTTTTTAATAACTGTCGTGCAAATTGTTCATACAAATAACTAGCAGCGCCCTACGTTTTACCCGCGTAGTTTCCATTCTCGTTACTTTCCCGGTATAATAAGTAGCCTATATGTTCTTCCAGCCTATTACCTAAATGCTTTCCATATTTCGAACTAATCTGTTTATACGAAACGACGTGATTGAGCAATAAACATCAAAACATACATACATTGACATTTATAATGTTTGTAGGCATGGACGTATAAAAAGTCGGACGAAGTCTCGCTAAAACCAAAACTGTGTCACTAGAGTCGGTCACATGTGCACGTGTACATTGCCAGGTTGTCACTGATAGGCTGACATGCACACAGGTACACAAATAGCGCGTGTAAAGACCCACTGATGTATGTGTGATAGCCTGTATGTGACAGCACACACATACATTATGTGGCCGACTCGATGGTCACAGTTTTGGTTTTAGCGAGTCTACGGCCGACTTGTTTTATACGTCCATGGTTTGTAGGATAGTAAATAAATTTGTTCTAAAGCACTGAATAAATATGGCGGCAAAATCAGCGAGTAAGACCACATGGCGCAGTAGTCATAAAACAAGAAGAGAATCCATTAAAATTGTTGCGGGCACAAGTGTTGGGTTCATTGAAACGGTGTCATCTATTGCGAAACCTAACTGCTTCAATTACTCGTATTGTCATGATTTTTCTTGTTCAGTAACATTGGATTAAGCGTCTGATTTACACGGCCGCTTGGCGTTAAGACTGCTTTTGTGTTTATTGTTTTTGAAGTGTAGACTTCTAAGTGCATTACGCTTTTTAGGAATACCGTTACCGACACCGCTGTATATAAGTATGTGCATTTATTGTGTTGTTACTTCTGTCGGTAATCCAGGAGTACTCTATTACTAAGAGTTTACATATACTACGTATAGAGTTAGATTTTCCGCACGGTTCCTTTGTATCGATCGTAAGCTAATGACGTGCATACTTTCTATGGCAACAGAGTGATGTGCCGCAACTAAAGTATGACACTTCTACAAGAGCGACAAGGCAAGAAATATGCTACCCGTGCTTACGGTGAAAAGCGTTTGTGCCAACTCTAAACGTAGTATATGCAAACTCTTTGACTGTTTTCTTTACAAGATAAGGAGAAGAAATCTTTCGGAGACAGGGTTATAAATCTATTATTCACGTCGCATAACCTGTTCACTTAATTTTCACATTACTAGGGCTCGGGGCCTTCTCTGGCAAGGAGAGGGTCAAAATCAAAATCCAACACGCTGGCCTAGCGCGGGTTGGTAGACGATGTTAGACCTCGAAGAATTCTGGGAACATATCGGTTTCATCACGATGCTTTTCATCACAGTTTGTTAGTTAGCTGCATTACACACGTTTATGTGAAGAAATGGTGGTGCGCGTAGGATTTAAACTCTGCAAATAGTCGGACCACTATAATTATTTTAGAGATGTTACAAAATTGAAATGAATGTAATGTCTTTTTTATTATATAAAATTGTAACTAATGGCTATTGAATAAAAAGTTTAAAGCAATGATTTATCAAAACTTACATGAAAAGTCATACAAAAAAACCGGAACAACGTAAAACCACAAAAACCTTTTTTTCATTGTCATCAGACAAAAAAACAACACGACATCTATATTCGTGTGAACAGAGACGTTAAGTTATCTTCTTTAGATAGCGTGTAAAACGTGAATATTATCACAGTAATTACTGAACCTGTTTTGATAGAGTCACAGCAATAAAACTTATCTCGGAACGAGCGGCGTCTCGAACAGTTATCTTTCCGACCCGTGTCGCCATCTGTTATCAAATACAAGATTGTTTATTTGAGGCCATGAGAAAAGAGAGAAAGCATACGCATCGGGAGCGTCATCATCATTGTCAGCCTATATTATTTTATATCTTCATGTTTTATACTGGAGTATACCTATTTTATTTCTATCTTCTATAACTATGAAAATTATTAATTTTAATCTGTATGTTCTTTATTGAATCGTAAGCTATGGCATGTGATCATGTGATCAAATGTATTGGGCCGCTGGTGTCTTTATAATTTATACTCATTAGGTACATGCAACTGGCAAATAGTTTACAGTTTATTGGTATAATTTAACTTACTTAATATTAAAGAAACCACTATTCTAACTTTCAAATATTCTCCTAGTAAATAAAAGACAATATAGAAGAAATTACAATTCGCAGTAACATTCAAAGTTTTATAATTTGAAGTTGAAAATTTGTTTACAAAAGTGTGAACGTATACGCCTTTCCTGAAATACATTTAAGTGTAACTTTTTTTTATGTACTATTTGACAGAATTTTACATACCAAAATTATATTTACATCAACACGAAAATATTATATCTATGTATTTGTTAAAAAAATAAAATACATAAAAACTCACTCGCTCTTTTCAAATCCACACACATACCAATAAGTTGGGCTCGAAGTATAAATTGTGCTAGAGATAGCTCTACACACATTCGATTTACCTCCGACATCGATACCTGTCTTTCGATTCGATACTTATCATACCGATGCGATATCTACCCGATATACTCGTATATCGATATTCTTCTTCCGTAGCAAGCAATGAGCGGTTATCGTAGATCATTTGACATCATAAATAATCGATTGTACATAATTAATCGATTTATTGAAAGTTTTTTTTATACATACCTATTCTATTACGCTAATAATTTATTTATTTTGCCAATATACTTTATAATATTGTTATCTATTGAATTACATATTGCTCAACCACTGAAACTGCTGCATCGCTGACCCACATTTACACGGGTTTGCACCGAGCCACGAGTTGCAGCGTCAGCTCTTCGTGACGCCCGTCCGAGGTGACTTACGGACGTCTCCTAGTTTAGATAGTTAGTTCTCGCTTCACTTCAGCTAGGCTCACTTATTATAATTTAACTATAGTTCAGTAATAAGTTTTAATTGTAATTTAAATTAATTAATTAAAATATCTATAAGAACATTTGGTTTTTTTTGAGTCCTCCGTCTGCAGCTAACGTATTTGGCGCAGTCGGTAGGATCCTAGAGTCAGTGCACAGCAAGTTGTTCCGGTAACTTTCCCGTACTTCCGCTACTCACTGATAGGCTATCCAGCCCTCATCTGGGATTCCGAATCTACTGGCCGCAGCCCGGGGACAAGTATCCAGACTTCGATACGCAGAGAAGCCAAATGTATATGTAAGTGCGCAAAACTTTCTTTTTGTGTTGCTTCCTGGACTCCATCTCGTCCCACCTTACCTTTTAAGTTTTCAAAATTTTCATCCTAGAAATCAGGGTGACCGGGGACTGCATCTCGACAGTCTCACCGTCTTAGTGTACTAGATAGAATTAGGGAAGTAAATTTAGAAACAGACAACAGTAACGAAATGTCTGATAGGGTTGATTTAATTTATAAGGCCCTTCGGCCAGTTCCCGACTTTGACGGGAACCCAAACGTTCTAACACGTTTTATAAAAATTTGTGACCAATTAGTTGAGACATATATGAGTGCTGCGCCCGACGGTCAGCTAGGCAATTTATGCTTATTAAACGGAATTTTAAATAAAATAACAGGGGCAGCAGCCACGATAATCAACTCGAACGGTGTTCCTGATAATTGGCTAGGGATCCGTGACTCCTTAATAAATAATTTTGCAGATCAAAGGGATGAAACAGCCCTTTATAACGACCTGTCCTTAGCCACCCAAGGTCAACGATCACCTCAAGAATTTTATGACTATTGCCAGTCTCTGTGTAGCACGATTATGACTTATATATCGTTACACGAGAACGTTCCAACAACAATAGAATCAAAAAGGGTGTTATACAAAAAACTAACAATGCAGGCGTTTGTACGTGGATTACATGACCCTCTAGGCTCACGAATTAGATGCATGCGCCCAGCTTCAATCGAAGACGCACTTAAGTTCGTACAGGAGGAATTAAATATCCTGTACCTACAAGAAAGAAATACAGGCATACAACCTAAAGTACAATCAAAAGCTGAAATGTCTTTTAATATACCGCGGCATACATATCATCGTCAGCCTATGCTATCAGCCCCTGTTCTACAGAGGCCTATGCCTATGCCTATGCCCGTAGCTTCGCAAGCACCGCCCCAACCCCATAGGTTTGGACTACCACAGCCATCGCAACCGCAATTCAGATTCAACCAAGGGCCTCCCGTTCGCATGCCGACGCGCACGCAACAAATGTTTGGTGCGCCTCCACCAAATTACAACGCCAACAGTAACACTTTCCGATTAGCACCGCGACATAATTATCAGGCTCCACAGAGTAATGCCAGGGCAATGAGCGGCGTACAGAGTTTCACGCCTAAAGTCCTACCCCCTACAGTCCCAAGACTGACAGGGCATGACTGGTCTCGGCACGGTAACCCTCCACCTACTAACTATTTTAAAACCAGGGAAATGAATTTTAATAACGTGTGCGACGACTATTCTTATTGTAATAATTACACTTACGACTATGGAGCAGACCCAGACAACTACCCTTATTATTCTGACGACTACACATACGGAGAACACTCTCAATACCCCGACGACTACTGTGTAGAAGAGATACAGGAAGAGACCTCCTCACCTGAAAATGAGGATTTTCGGAACCTCCCGAAATCCGACAAATTAAAATAGAGGTCAACCTGCACACTCAAAGGCAGCTCCCATATATTCAAATAAATGACCCCCCTCTTAGACTTCTCATTGACACCGGCGCTAACCAGTCCTTTATTAGCCCCGAAGCGGTACAAAATTTTTACCCAAATGTACCATGCAATTATGATCCCTTTGAAGTAACAAACATCCATGCCACGACTCGAAACGATTACTCAATTACCATTCCATGTTTTACCGAGATAAATGAGCAGGAAGACATAACCATGTTCATTTACAGATTTCATGATTACTTTGACGGACTTGTTGGTCTCGACCTACTAGAAAATGGGAATCGAACATCAACCTAAAAATAAGACTTTATTGACGAGACATTCGACTAACCCGCTACTGATGTACGACTCACGGAACTGTAATCTGTATGAAGATATCATACCGGCGAACAGTGGAAAAATACTGAGAATCCTATTAATTACCATGACGGAGACGTGTTCATTCCAGAGCAGTTAATATCTAACTGTATAGTAAATGAGTGCGTTACTACGGTTAAGGATAGCCGGGGCTTTATCGAAGTTAGTAATCCAACCCGTCACGACTTAGTTTTTCAATGGACTGTCCTGCAAGGCGGAAATGTTTACCATCCAGACCACACGCAGTGACTATCCATCGAGCCGAACTAAAGAGGTCCTATCACGACTTCGAACCGAACATCTGAACCCGGAAGAAAAATCGAATCTTTTAGCACTCTGCTCAAAGTATGCGGATGTATTTCATATGGAAGGTGAAAACTTGACCTTCACCAATAAAATAAAACACCGCATTCGGACTTCCGACGAGGTTCCGGTTCATACGAAGAGTTATCGTTATCCTTTTGTGCACCGGCAAGAGGTTAGCGATCAAATTAACAAAATGTTGGCCCAAGGTATCATTCAGCCTTCAGAGTCTGCATGGAGCTCACCCATCTGGATAGTTCCCAAGAAGATGGATGCTTCAGGCAAACAGAAGTGGCGTCTAGTGGTAGATTTCCGCAAAGTAAATCAGAAAACCATAGACGACAAATACCCGATCCCCAACATATCCGATGTTCTGGATAAGTTAGGGAAGTGCCAATATTTTACGACTCTTGACCTCGCGAGTGGGTTTTACCAGGTGGAAATGGATCCAGCTGACATTCAGAAGACCGCTTTCAACGTAGAACACGGTCATTTTGAATTTTTAAGGATGCCAATGGGTCTGAAGAATTCCCCTTCCACTTTTCAAAGAGTGATGGACAATATCCTTAGGGGACTGCAGAACCAGACCTGCCTGGTGTACTTAGATGATATTATCGTCTTTAGTACTTCCCTACAGGAGCACATCATCAACCTGGAGAAAGTGTTCCAAAGACTAAGAGAATCAAACTTCAAAATTCAAATGGATAAGTCCGAATTTTTGAAGTTAGAGACCGCTTACTTGGGACACATCATCAGCCGTGATGGTGTAAAACCAAACCCGGATAAAGTAGACGCGATAAAAAAATATCCTATCCCTAAAACGCCCAAAGAAATAAAACAATTTCTTGGACTTGTGGGATACTATCATAAATTATCCCAGATTTTGCACGCATCACAAAGCCATTGACACAATGTTTAAAGAAGGGTAGGAAAATTACTTTCACCCCTGAATATGTCAATAGTTTTGAGAAATGCAAAACTCTCTTGACCAATGACCCTATACTGAGATATCCTGATTTTGATAAGGAGTTTCTCCTGACAACAGACGCTTCAAATGTCGCCATCAGACTATACTTTCTCAAGGTCCAGTGGGATCAGATAAACCGATTTCTTACGCATCACGTACTCTAAACGACAGCGAACAAAACTACAGTACCATCGAGAAGGAGCTCTTAGCCATAGTATGGGCTACTAAGTATTTTAGACCCTACTTATTCGGAAGGAAATTTAAAATACTTACAGACCACAAACCACTTCAGTGGATAATGAGTCTGAAAGAGCCAAACTCACGCCTTACTCGCTGGCGGCTAAAGCTCAGTGAATATGACTACACCGTTGAGTACAAGAAAGGTAGAGCAAACACCAATGCTGATGCTCTATCGCGCATAGAAATTCACACAAACGAACAAGCAGCTCTTATTGACGAGATCGATGAACTTAATTCTATCTTAGGAAATCCTTCTGATTCTGTCATTGTACAAGCTAATTCTGAAACCGTAACAGCACCCGATATTGGATCAAGCACTATGACTGCACACACTAGCGCAGAAGATCCTATACTTGAGGTCCCTATTAGTGACGACCCCTCAACAAATTCCATCGTCAAATCATCTTCACTATAGTCAACGGTATCAAAAACGACCAGTGGTATCAAAACCATTTGAAACACACACACGCGTTTCTTTACAGGTCGCCGAAGACAACCTTGAGCACGATATTGTAAACGCTATCAAGGAATATGTAAACCCGAAAATTAAAACAGGAATTTTAATTAACCCCCCATTAGGATTATATTCCATTATTCCCATTATTCAAAATAGCTTCAAAAGTTCATCCATGAACCTCGTACTTACAAAGTTGAGCTTGAAAATGTCAAACCGTACCTCAGCCAACAAGAAATAATTAAGCATTATCACGAAGGTAAGACGAACCATAGGGGAATAAACGAGTGCTACTTGTCACTGTCATAAAAGTTTTCTGGCCTAAAATGAAAGATCAGATAACCAAGTTCATTAATGAATGCACCATATGTGGTCAGGGAAAATACGATCGCAATCCCATAAAACAGCGATTTAATGTTGTACCACCACCGACAAAGCCCATGGAAATAGTGCACATGGACTTGTTCACAGTAGATAGTGAAAAATACGTTACCTTCATGGATGCATTTTCAAAGTACGGACAGGCGTATCATCTGCGAGATGGTACAGCTATAAGCATTTACAAGCCTTGCTTAAGTACTGCACTCACCATGGCCTCCATTTACTATAGTAACCGATAACGGAACAGAATTTTCAAATCAATTGTTCTCCGAATTCTTAAGAACCCATAACGTCCAACACCATAAAATTCTTCCACACTCGCCGAACGAGAACGGAATTATAGAACGTTTTCATTCAACTCTACTAGAACACCTAAGACTTCTCAAACTGCAACGTAAAAATGAACCTGTAATAAATCTGATACCGTATGCCCTCATCGCCTACAATAGCTCAGTACATAGTTTTACTAAATGTCGTCCTTATGATATTATAACAGGTCATTTTGACCCAAGAGACCAGTGGTAGTTGACATGACACAGCATTTACTACATCAGTACACCCAAAACCACAGAGACCAAATGAAGTTAGTTTATGACGCCATTAACGAGTCGGCTCTGCACAATCGAACAACATTGACTGAAAATAGGAACAAGGATAGGGAACCCGAGACTCAATACGAACCACATCAACAAATTTTTGTTAAGAACCCGCCTGCTAGCCGACAGAAATTAGCACCAAGGTACACCAAGGACACAGTTCTTGCGAACCTGCCAATACACATCTACACATCACGCAAAAAAGGCCCTGTAGCAAAAGCTCGCCTAAAGCGAGTGCCTAACAGCGCTAACTTGTTGCAGAATACTGATGGTGATGGTGCATCTAGTTCGCGCGCAGGAGATAAGACTTGAGAGTCTTGACGACGGGCCCGGACTTCTCCCTTATAAATTAGGACCAACTCGCCTCATAACTCATTATCATAGCTTTTTGCAATACATTGAGTTAGACGACTTAGAAAGCAAAGCCTCAAAAGTCAGAAATCAGTTAAAAAGCTTTGAACAAAAATTAAGCAGGGACACGTTTGAATTTTACGAGCTTCAAATTGACTACTTAACTCACAAAATTGATAAAATCTTAAATCACTTGCAAAGCTTTGAGCCCACCATCCGAACAAAAGAGGTCTCATTGACGGACTTGGCTCTATAATTAAAGGACTCACTGGCAATTTAGATCACCAGGACGCTATTCGATTTGATAATGCGATTAAACACATAAAAGTCAACGAAAATAAAATTATAACTGAGCTCAACTCTCATATAAGTCTCAGTAAAGACTGGATGACACAACATAATGACGTCATCGATCAGTTAAAAATCAACAGAGGATTAACACCACCCTAGAATCATTACTTGATAGTGACGCGAAACCAGTAAAATACGCTCGTTTCGGTCAACTATTAACTATTATAACAGAAAACATAGATGACTTATTCAGAGAAATAATTAGGTTAGAAAATACTTTAGCGTTTGTGCGTACATCAGTACACACCATTCCATGGTAGACGTAATTACTTTAGGAAAAATGATAGATAAGGTTAGATTAACTTATGGGGAAAATAGAGTATTAAATCTAAATTTACGAGATTATTATAGTATTATTAAGCCCGCTTCATATTTTTCCGGAAGACGGGTAGTAATAGTTTTTCAAATTCCAATAGTCACTTCTAGTTCCTTTGATTTATATAAACTCCCAATTGCACCCAACAGGCATAACCAAATCCTCATCCCTCCTTATCCATTCATAGCAACCAATAAAGACAGCTATGCGTACATGGAGCTGAATGCCCGAAGATAGACAAGGAGTACCTTTGCGTAGAAGATACAGCCGCCCGAATCAGCAACCAACAGGATTGTGTACGGGATCTTATCTCACATCATTCACTGGAACATTGCAACTTCACCTCCGTCGACTTGGAAACAGAAGCCATCGAGCAGCTGAACAACAGAGATTACATCGCCACCTTTCCTCGCAACACTAAAGCCCATCTACAATGCGGCCGAGAAGAAGTTAAACAACTTCATGGAAGCTATCTTGTGACCTTGCCGACAAACTGCACATTATCAACGCCCAAGTTTGTTATAACAAACCAAAATGAAGAAATATCTGGCCAACCACTCTTGATCACAGATGTCACCTACAACTTTATGAAAAATACTCCAACATCGAAGATACTCTTGAAGTCCATCGACCTAAAGAAATTACACAACTCCTACAATCAAGTCTTGATGCAGCCGGAGATAAAATTGGACACTGATACAACATACACCATATACCACACCACCATCCCTCTCTACATATTTCTATGTGGTACCTGCGTAGTCATCGCCATCAATTTCTACCGACGTTACTTCCATAACGAAAACGAACCATCAAACGATCAAGAAGGGGGAAAGCAAACCACCAATCAACTCAAGTACGAAGAGGTTGAGCATAAAAGTTTTCCAGCAACATTTTCACTGAACGTTGGAAAATAGTTCCTGTTCTGCGGGTGGAGGAATTACATATTGCTCAACCACTGAAACTGCTGCATCGCTGACCCACATTTACACGGGTTTGCACCGAGCCACGAGTTGCAGCGTCAGCTCTTCGTGACGCCCGTCCGAGGTGACTTACGGACGTCTCCTAGTTTAGATAGTTAGTTCTCGCTTCACTTCAGCTAGGCTCACTTATTATAATTTAACTATAGTTCAGTAATAAGTTTTAATTGTAATTTAAATTAATTAATTAAAATATCTATAAGAACATTTGGTTTTTTTTGAGTCCTCCGTCTGCAGCTAACGTATTTATTGTAAAATTATAAAGTTTGGGAACTCTGGTTCTTATTTTGTTTTAGTGAACTTTATCTTCTAATATATAAAATTCTCGTGTCACAGTTTTCGTTGCCATACTCCTCCGAAACGGCTTGACCGATTTTGATGAAATTTTTTGTGCTTATCCGGTATCTATGAGAATCGGCCAACATCTTTTTTTCATCCCCCTAAATGTTAGGGGTAGTCCACCCCGTCCCTAAATGTTAGGGGTAGTCCACCCCGTTATTTATTTATTTATTTATTATAGATCAATCGTCATTTAATTAGTTATCCCCGCCAGATTTCTACAGGTGTCACTTCTGACCCAGTAAACAGCACGATAATTTGGGGATCAAAAGTAGCCTATAGCATAATATATAGTTTGAACACGCTAATCTCGGGAACTATTAGTGTTAGGATCAATTTGTTACTCTAAGATCGCATAGGATTATAATATCAGATAAATTTGTTTCTCAAGCCTAAACTAGATGGCGTTGTTTATCCTTAACACACGCATATGATTTGTTTGTTAGTTACTGTAGGTTTCAACAAAAATTGTTCAATAAACGAGATTCCCACCCAGCACTATCGTGTTTTTATTAGAACAGGGAACTTCCATTTACATATTCGAGCCGGATACAGCACAGTTTGTTGTTCCGAGTTCTGAGTTGGTTTTGCGGAAATTTACCGGCTATCAGTATAGCAGCAGGCGCAGTGGCGCACGCCGGATGAAATTCCAGCCTCTTACACCGGAGGCGCAAAGTATTGGAAATTCACAGGACAAGAGTGATTCCGCCACTGGCGCCACCTGGTGGTGGTGAGTGGAATTAACTCTCAACGGCGGCGAAAGAATTCAACGGTAAATTGGTTCAACGGAGCAGTCAAAGCTAACCAGGAGGGAGCAACAATCGGATTTGTTCGAAGGCAGATCAAAAAATTCAACACGTGGCTACAAGAGGACGCCACCATCGTTTAATCAGTGAAGTATTGAGTTAAATCGTGAGTACATTTATTATTTCAAGTGATTATTCTTTATTTTCAAATTAAATTCCAAGGTGAAGTGAATTTCTGTGATTTAAATATTTGGACTTTAACGTTGTGCATGGTAGTTAGGACTTAGAATTATAAGGTGAATTTGGTAAACACGGGGAACCTATGCCCGATTTCAAAAGTTTTCATTGCGACAAGGTTCTATACACTTGTAATAATTTTGTGTCAGTCCGAGACTTAGAAAAATTTAACGAGTAGTTTATTATTGCGATAAGGTTCTATAGACTTGTAAATTTTTAGTTTCTTCTTGTAAAACATTAAAATCAGTTCGACACTTAATTTCCATCAAGTAGTTTGTTATTGCGATAAAGTTATATTGACTTCTAAAAGTATTTAGTTTATTTCATCATGGAGCCTTTGTTCAAGTTACAATTTAACAAAAAACATATAATTGAGAGAGCAATAATTAATTATAAGAAGTCACCTAAAGAACGCATCAGTACAGCATATATTCAGGCCAGATTAGATCAATTAGACAAAATTTGGAACGAATTTATGTCAACTCACACATCCATAGTTGAATCTGCCACAAACGAAAGAGATGCGTACTTTACTGACAACGTTTACGAAGTTACAGAGGAATTGTACATTAATCACAAAACTGATTTAAATCATGATTTAGATAAATTCAAAATTCAGCAAAAAAGTAGATCAATCAGAAACCAAAACACAAGGTGTAAATCAAAGTGTAAAACTTCCGAGGATTCAAATTCCTATATTCTCAGGGTTGTACTCAGAATGGCCTACCTTCAAGGATTTATTCACATCTTTAATACATAATAACTTATCATTGGATGACGTACAGCGCATGCATTATTTGAAAGGGTTGTTGAGTGGCGAAGCCGAACAGTTAGTCCGCCAAATGCCTGTAACGTCAACTAATTATGTAGAATGTTGGTCATTGCTGATGAGTAGGTACAACAACAAGAGGTTTTGTCTAATTCTTTATTAAAACGATTTCTGAATCAACCTAATGTATCAGAAAGTTCCAATGCAGTTAAAGGTTTACTAGATACCACCATGGAGTGTCTCAATGGTCTGAAAAATCTTGGAATTGATGTAAGTTCGTGGGATGTCATCGTGATCTACATAGTAAGCGCTAAATTAGATCAAGAATCGCGTAAACTATGGGAGACGCAAACGAGTACCAGCGATGAACTACCCACGCTTGCACAATTCGAAGAATTTTTAGAGGCTAGGTTCAGAGCATTAGAATTTCTAAATGAAAGGTCTGCCAACCCAAGATTATTTACTAAACAATCAATAACTCCTCGGCATAAAGTACACCATGTGGTGAATGACAATAAAATGCAATCCATCCATGTCCGTTTTGTAAGGACAATCACAAACTTGCTTATTGTAAGCAGTTCGCAAAGGAAAGTCACGATTCGCGTAGAAAATTTGTTTTAAATGGAGGTCTGTGCTTTAATTGTTTAGGTTCAAAGCACTCTGTCAAACATTGTCGCCAGACCACGTCATGTCACATTTGCAAAGGACGACATCATTCATTACTTCACCCAAGGGCTGCTTTTGTAGCATCGGACAATGTCAAATCACCTGTTGACTTTAAATCAACATTGTCTAATCAGGTAACGTTATCAGAGGGTCAACAATCAACGTTAAATGTAACGTCACATTTTACAAAGGAGTCTGAAGTAGGAACCCAAGTCTTGTTAGCTACGGCGCTTGTCAAAGCAGATACAAGTAATGGCTCAATTCAACTGCTTCGCGCGTTAATGGATCAAGGATCCCAGGCATCATTCATAACAGAAGCTGCAGTTCAACTCCTTGGTCTGAAGAAAAGACCTGTGAAGACAGTAATATCAGGTCTAGGTGGTGAGAAGAGCTCCTTAGCTTCGGATTATACAGTCATAGTGACTATTCACTCACACTTAGATTCCAACATCAGTATGCGAGTACATGCGTATGTACTCAAAAACATCACATCACTTTTGCCATCGGCAAAGATGAAGCCTTTCAACTGGCCTGAGTTAGAAATGGTCAGCCTCGCTGACCCACAATACCACACACCAAACAAGGTTCATATTTTGCTTGGTGCTGAGGTTTACAGTAAGGTGTTAATGAAGGGCTTGATTCAAGGTCCGCCAGGATTACCTGTTGCACAACAAACAACCCTCGGCTGGATTTTATCAGGTTTGGTTGGAAACATCTCAAGTGAAGACACTGTCTCTTGTCATCACATTTCAATCAGTTCGCAAATGCAACCTGATGATAATGAACTCCTAAAAGGTTTTGGGAGATTGAGACAGGTAGCATTCCTGAAAATCACAACAAGACTCTTACGGAGGATGAACAGCGCTGTGAACAAATATACGCACAAACGACACGGCGTGATGGTGACGGTAGATATATTGTCAAACTGCCATTCCGAGATGAAGATCCTCAATGTAAATACGGGAACACTAACGAGCTCGCAATCAAGAGATTCTTGTTACTTGAAAATAAATTCAAGAAGAATGCTGAACTAGCAATTCGATATAAGGAGGTATTTCGGGAATACGTCGACCTTGGCCATGTAGAACGCGTACCTGAAGACTCAAAGACATCTACGGCAGTATACTTACCCCACCACGCCGTTGTACGCGATGACAAAAACAACTAAAGGTCCGAATTGTATTTGATGCTTCAATGAAGAGCTTAAATTCACCTTCACTCAATGATGATCTATTGGTTGGTCCTACATTACAAAATCCGTTACGTCATATCATTATGAGGTGGAGAATACACCCATAAGCATCTGTGCAGACATCGTTAAGATGTATAGGCAGGTGAAGGTGACTCCTGATGATGCTGATTTTCAGAGGGTCGTATGGCGAGAGGATCCTGGATCTGAAATGAAAGAATACAAATTAGTCAGAGTTACATTTGGTACAGCGTCAGCTCCTTACCTAGCAGTAAGAACACTTCAACAGCTGGCAGTGGATGAGGGCGCACGCTGCCCGGAGGTAGCTGAAAAGAATTAAGAATGATTTTTCGTTGATGATCTCATGACAGGATGCCAATCAATCGAAGAAGGAAAGAAAATACATAAAGAAATGTCAGACTTACTTATGAAGGGAGGATTTTCTCTGCAGAAGTGGGTAAGTAGCTGTAATGAGTTGAATGCAAGGTTATCAGAAGAAAATGGAAATAATATAGCTGAAAACATCGAAGACAAAGGAAACAAGGATATAAAGGTAGATGACGTTATGAAAATTTTAGGAATATTTTGGAATCGCGAACAGGATGAGTTCAATATTTAGTTAAGCTACCACCACAACAGTTTCCTATTACGAAGAAAGGGTCATATCAGACATATCTAGGTTTTTCGATCCGTTAGGATGGGCAGCACCATGTGTTGTGGTATCAAAAATATTCATCCAAAAGCTTTGGCTTTCCGGACTTGATTGGGACGAACCACTCACACCAGAATTAACGTCTGAATGGCAGGATTATCGCAACAAATTATCGGAGACATGTAATTTTAGGGTTCCTAGATGGACAAATACGTACAACGATGACAGTTTAGCAGAATTACATGGATTTTCAGACGCCTCAAATTCAGCTTACGCCGCGGTAGTTTATCTGCGAACAAAAACTAAACAGGATAAAATCAAAATAAGTCTGATCACATGTCGCACTAGAGTGGCACCGGTTAAACAACAATCAGTACCTCGGTTAGAATTAATGGGAGCAGTGTTGTTGGCCGAGTTGACAGCAGAAGTAGCTGATGTTATGCAAATTCAAGGCACCGCGTACATCTGTGGACAGACTCAACAGTTGTTTTGGCCTGGCTCAGCAGCCATCCTAGTCGCTGGAAGACCTTCGTCGGAAATAGAGTTTCCACAATTCTGTGTTGCTTCGACAATAATCACTGGGCTCATGTTCAATCTTCTGAAAATCCTGCTGATATCGCTTCAAGAGGACTAGAAGCTCGAGACTTAGCTTGCAATGTTTTATGGAATCAGGGTCCGTCCTGGCTAAAGAACGATGATATTGTATACTCCAGACCAAAATCGATTGCTACAACTATGGAACAACGATTGATCAAAGCTCATATTGCAACTGAAACGACACAAGGACATCCTGTCTGGACAAAATATTCAACGTTGCAGAAGTTAGTGAGAGTAATAGCATACTGTCGACGAGTTTTACAGTGGAAAAAGCAAGAATTTAAACAGAAAAGATATCAGTCTTATTTAGAAAGGAAAGAAATAGAAGAGGCCACGAATGTTTGTATAAGGTACATACAAAAGCAAGAGTTTGGTGAAGACATCAAAGAAATAAAAGGAAAAGGGCAAGTGAAATCGAAAAGCAAATTGAAGTCTCTTTGCCCCAAATTAGACAATGATGGGATTTTACGCGTAAGTGGTCGTTTAGAAAGGGCCAATTTGGACGAAGACTCCAAACATCCTATTATTTTGCCACATGGCAGTCACTTTACAGGTTTAATCATTGATGATGCGCATAAGAAGACATTACACGGAGGACTATCGTTAATGTTGAGTCATTTGCGTACCAAATATTGGATTATTTCAGCTAAGACATCGGTCAGAGCTTATGTACGCAAATGTGTTACGTGCAAGCGATATTCTGCAAATACACAAACACAATTGATGGGTCAACTTCCAACTTGCAGGGTTACACCAGCAAAACCATTCCGGCACAGTGGAGTTGATTTTGCTGGACCGATCAACATTCGAACATCCAAAGGGCGCATCATTCATACAAGGGTTACATATGTATTTTCGTATGTATGGTATCCAAATGTGTTCATTTGGAGGTAATTAGTGACTTGACATCACAAGGCTTTATTGCAGGGTTTAAGAGGTTTGTATCTCGACGGGGTTACGTGAGTGATGTGTGGAGTGATAACGGCACAAATTTTGTCGGTGCAGCAAAGGAACTCAGACATTTAGTTGCGATTGAACAGTCTTCAGTTGCTGTTGAAATTCACGAATGGTTAGGAAATAAGGGTACTTCTTGGCATCTAATTCCACCCCATTCCCCAAATTTTGGAGGTTTATGGGAGGCTGGTGTCAAATCAACAAAATTCCACTTACGACGAGTGATCGGCGACGCGACTCTTACTTATGAAGAAATGTCTACCGTAATGACTCAGATTGAAGCGTGCCTGAACTCGAGGCCGTTATCAATGATGCCTGGAAATCCAGATGAACCCACTCCATTAACCCCTGGTCATTTCTTGATTGGAGAGCCCCTGATAATTGTGCCTGATCGTAATTATGAAGATGTCAGTCATATCAGTTGCCTTAAGCGATGGCAACATACACAGCGCATGGTACAACAGTTTTGGCGGAGATGGTCGGAGGAGTACTTAACACATCTCCTTCAACGCCATCAATGTACCAAGCAGCTGCCAGAACCAAATATAGGTGATGTTGTTTTGGTCAAGGAGGATGGTTTGCCTCCTGCCCGGTGGCTCTTGGGTAGAGTAGTATTGAAACACCCAGGGTCCGACAAACTCACTCGAGTCGTGACTCTCAAGTGCAACGGCTCGACAATCAAACGTCCATTGTCAAAGTTATGTATTTTACCTATAACGGATTAGTTATTAAGTCATTGTAAAGCCATAATTCATTTTTAGATATTGTTTAGCATCACCATTCATATTTTTTTCACGCCCTATCATTTTCAAGTATTTATGTGTACATTTATGAAGGACATGAACATATGTCCTTGGCGGGCGATATGTTAGGATCAATTTGTTACTCTAAGATCGCATAGGTTTATAATATTAGAAAAATTAGTTCCTCAATCCTAAACTAGATGGCGTTGTTTATCCTTAACACACGCATATGATTTGTTTATTAGTTATTGTAGGTTTCAACAAAAATTGTTCAATAAACGAGATTCCCACCCAGCACTATCGTGTTTTTATTAGAACAGGGAACTTCCATTTACAATTAGACTGATTTAAAAAAATCGTTCACCGTTTTTTCATATGTTCGTAATCCTTGAACGCTGTAGGTTATATATAGTACCACGGGCGAAGCCGGGGCGGGCCGCTAGTTTTTGTAAAAATTGTTCGAGCAATTTGGAAACGATAAAAGAAATTAGTAGAGAATGCGAGATATGACTATGATATTACACTCAAGCTAAACAACAACATACACAAAAACTATACAAAATAAATAGGTATATGTAGCAAATGGTAACTAACAGCGATAGCATCGACAGCCTGGTAAAGCCAGCCAATCGTAGGATGAAATTTGAGACTTAAGAATTAGATTATAAATAAACAGGACTGCCGATAGAAGTGAAATGAACTTGGGATATGATAGCTCACTTAATGTACTAATGTAATATACTAATATAAAATAATATAACTGGACTGGCCTCGTGGCTTAGTGGGTAGTACACTCCGCGAGGTATAAGCTGAGCTTTGCATTAGTGTGAGTGATCACCAATCAGGCAGGAGCTTGAAATTTTGTCCGCGAGGTATAGGCTAAGCTTTGCATTAGTGTGAGTGATCACCAATCAGGCAGGAGCGCGGCGAGACAGAATGGCGCCGCGCCTAAGGCCGGTTGTCACACCTACACTATCCATGTACACTCACACAAATGCAAAGCTCAGCTTATGCCTCGCGGAGTGTAACTCTGCTTAGGTTCGATTTCCACCCAGTGCAAATATTTGAACTCATCACACAAATATTTGCACTGGGTGGAAATCGAACCTACGAACGACCCTCGGCTTGTTTCTATGTTTAATAAGTATGTATTTAGAACTATATAAGTATCATATCAGCTATCTGGCCGCCATATTACAAGCTTTGCTTAGTTTGGCGTCAGATGGTGTTGTGTGTCAATTGTCCACCAATAATAGAAAAAATAAAAGTTCACTTCAAAAAGTATAAACTGTAATAAGTGAAAAAAACTACAAATAAATGAACAATAGTGACAAGCAGGGCTCTGAATTTATGGATCAGGTTGGAAGTTTAAATTTTCAAAAGATTTTACGTATAATTAGGTACTGTCAAAAAAACTCGTATTTACTTCGTAGACACCAATTATCGAACGATGAAGCAGACACAAACAGGGAATTGGTCAAAATTAATTGGTCCATTGTTTTAAATCAACTGAATAATAAATTGCATCATCAGTTAGTCATTGGCGGATTAATCGATTTTAATTCGTATTTTACTTTTCGATCTTTTGTGCCTCTCGAATAATTTAAAAAATTGTAGTATTTTGGTGAACATGATTTTTTTTTTAATGAAGTACACAATAAGTCATCAATTTACTCGTAAGTAAGGGATGTTTTTGAATTCATAACAATAACTACGTACTTTCATTTGAAAACCGCTGTACAGGTTTCGATAGAATTTATGTGGGGCCATTCGGGACGTATTTTTTTCAATTAAACAAAGAATCATCAAAATCGGTTTATCCACTCCAAAGTTCTGGAGTAACCATCATAAAAAGTTGAATTGCCTAACCTAAACCGTGCTATAAAACAAGCTATTGAGCATGTCGCATGCATGTAGTGTTTGTTTGCATGTGTTTTACTCTCTCCTTGTAATATACATCTGATCCCGCCAGTAACTGCATTAAAAAAATACAGATTTGCACTGGTCGTGTATGTCATCTGATGTTAAGCGACGATGGAGTCGACGATGGAGCGTACTTATTTCTCTCAACTTGAAGACACCAAGACTGGAACTAACAATATGAGAAAACCTACTCAGGCAACGCATTCTACAGCTTGGACCTTCTTACGCAAGTTGAGTCAACCTTGTCGAGTCAAATGTCTTAAAAAATCTGAACATCGATAATTGCCACAAACAGCATTTCAAAAAGAATACTCAAACAACAAACATACTTTCTTATTGAATACAATGCGAGAACAAAAATAAAAGTAAAACAACATAGACGGTACGTGTCGATACGTGCCATTATTCCTGTTGCGTTCAATTAAATAAATGTACTGCTTCAAGATTGCTGAGATTATTCAAATTGCAGACCACACGGGGATTTGTGTTCCTTTCTTATTCTGCTTGAGAAATGATAAAGGCCAGTTTATCGATGTTCAACTCGATCTATTTAATATCGAAATGAATGCCTGGATGTCCTTTGTAGAATTGTAAGCTAACAGAAATAATCTACCGCCTCACTAAAACTGTCTTAGCTTTGATAAATAAAACCAGAAATTAATAGAAGATGAGGAAGAAGAAGACTTTAATCAGCTGACAATTTTTTATTTTATTTTGATTTATAAATTATGTAAGACTATAACAAATTGTCTTGCCAGACATATTGCATGCCTCTCGCAAAGGCCAGTTTGTATGGGGCAACTTTTAAAATGTTTTGTATTTTCTTATCTTACCTACAAACAGTAATAAAGATTTTTGTATTTGTATTTGTATTTCAAATTTCTCTCGTTTCTTTTCGCTTGAAATTATAGAGACAGGAATAGCAACGCCATAGCAGATTTTGTTAGGTGGTAGACTTGCTGGTAAGTCAATTACTTACGAAGTATTGTTTTTAAGATGTTCTTTGTTCATACATTCTATGAGTGCTTCGCTCTCCTTACAATCGTTGAATCATGTTGACCGGTATTGATATGCATCCGCCATTCTCAATTTTAATGAGGGCCAATAATTGACATCAATTGGAGCGCAGGCGCAGGTCAGAGGTCGATCGCACGACCCTCAACGGACAGCTGCTGGGCTGGTCTGTGAAATAAACTCAACACTTGGTCCGATAACTGACCTCAGTTATAACTTGACCTATTATTAATATCAAGTGTTCTTCTTTTTGAACCGACTTCCAAACAAATATGACACAAGTAGGTTGGGTAGTGGTAGGTCTCTTTGCAGTGTTAGCTTGGGGAAGTACCACACCTTGGTCAGTTTTAAATAAATACACGGGTAACTCCCGTTTGACATTGTCAGTCCTGTCCTTTGTTAGTTATTCTGCTGCCAAGCCGTAAAGCCGTGCAAGCATACTAGATACTATTTCTAGAGACATTAGTACTAGGGCTAAGAGATAAAACACCTTATATCTCCATGACTGTAACGATCGCAGTGCTGTGGTAGTTGTTGATTTGAACACTTCATGTTCCAATAGCTGCGTCACTGTGCTGTTATGGGCAGGCATTTTGCTTACCAACAGACACATGTCCTGCTTATCTTGGCACTCTATACTATAAAAATACAAACACAAAAATCTTTATTGCTGTTTGCAGGTAAGGTAATACAAAACATTTTAAAAGTTGACCCATACAAACTGGCCTCTTCGAGAGGCATGCAATATGTCTGGCAAGACAATTGTCTTAATTTGTTTTAGTCCTAATTTTGACAACGAAAAAAAATTAATAATAGTCATGATGATCAAAAATTATTCTTTTTTTTACTAAAATTTTATAAGATTTTAAAATTATATAATAACAATTCTTCTTCTTCCTCATCTTCTTTTCATTTCTGGCTTCTTTTTGGTTGTGCTATATACGAGTATATAATATGTGAGATAAATGTTTTGTGAGCACAATTACGCTAACGTCTTGTGTTGTAGCAAGATGTTGTTTGAGTCTCATCAGGATGTAGTTTAAATCCAAGGTTTTGCAGTAGAATATCTCGCAGTTCATCTGTGTGGGCAATGCAATGTCAAATAATGTATTATACAGTGCAATTTGTATATAATAACAAATGTAAATATGGCAAACAATATGACCTCACAAGATTGTATGTATTACTCGTATTATATGTGTATTCATGTCGGTTTTCTCACAATGTTTGCCATCCCTATTTTTAAGTGACATTACAGGCTTTCGAAAAGACAGTGATGCACGTAGCATTTGAAGCACCGAACATTTGAACCCGGGGTTCCGGATAGGCAGTCGCCGATCTCCCGACTAGACCGACCAGCCGTAACAATTAGAACCAAGTATTATAAATTGAAATTTCATCACAAACCCTTCACTCAACCTGCTATCTTATTTTGACAAGAAAGATTCAACTCGCAAATGTTGCGTTGTTGTTGCAAATATATTATAACTTGGAAACTCTTAACGAACTTAATTGAAAGGAAGTTTGTATCTAATTATTTACTCCTTTAAATTTAGGCGCCTTAAACGAAATAATTGACTAAGTAAATGGAATTAAGCCAAATTTGATTAAACCAAACAACCTCTTTACTAAAGGCTGTGATGCAGATAATCAGACTTATAAAATTGTTTTGTCCAAAGCAAATGAAAGTTTTCAAACCAGGTATAGAAAGATACTTTATTGCACTTAAATTATAAAGAAATAACACACATCTGAAAGCCTTAGAATAAAGCAATTGGCGACCTTATTGCTAAGAGAGATTTCTTCCAGGCACCCTAAGTGCGATTACTACAGATAATTTAAAAGCAAAAGTGTTGAAAATCCCATATACGAGTATATAAACTAACGATACAAAACCGCCTCTGGAGGTACGCCCTATAAATCTATTCAAAACGTTTTTGAACTATAATTTCAGGTGGGCTCACAAGATTAAATTGAATGGTGAGCGAAATAGGATTGCAATAGATAACAATACGCGTTTCATTTGTAACCCTCATTCCAGTAATGACAGACAGACTGCACTCGTGACGCTATTGTCGGAGTTGTGAGTCGAGGCAGCCAGGTATGAAGCGACGGTGTACGAATCTGTATACAACGACGTGTACAAGTATGCAGGTGTGAATTATGGAATTAAAATGTTTTTAGCGTATTACTGAAACCGTGTTGGCGTTGTGGAGTGACGAAAATGTTGTGATCGTGAGGTCATTGGTTCAATTCCCGCTAGGGTATCTGAGTATTTTATTATGTAAATGGATAAGTTTGTAAGCATCGCTAGCTTTATTGATAAAGGAAAATATTCCAAGACAATTGTATCTTCTGTCTTAGTACGAGTAAGTTTATAAGAATTCAGTGTCAAATTTTCATCTTCAGTGAATTCTTCACCATGTTCGATGCTAACGGAAGTTGATAATTATGTATAATTTGGTCCCCCTTGAGAGATCACATAGTTTTTTATTTCGATTAATGGTTTTTACGCTAAACAGGGCGTTATATTTTATACTCTAATAGAAAAAATTCAATGATTCCCATATCATCTGATGTTATGCTACGATGCGGTCTACAATCAAGCGTGCTTACTAAAAATATAGTACCTGGTTGACCGAGCTTTGCTCGGTTTTTTTAAAAGATATTTAGGCAGGTATGAATTACGAAGTGATGACTTACTTAGACCTACTAAAAGGCGCTAAGTATAAGATTTTCTCAGAAAAAAACGAACAAAAAGAAAAGGCCCACCGGGATTCGAACCGGAGCCTATTTGACTCCGAGGGCGAGCAAAAAAAAGAACAAAAGGAAAAATAACCACCAGGATTCGAACCGGGGCTTGTTGTCTTCGAGGGCGAGCATATTTCGTCTGAGCCATTTATTTCTATCTGATATATCTGATTTTTTGACTGAAAGAACAGTGGCGAAATAAGTTATCGTATTCTAATGACATTGTAGGAGTTTTTCATTGTCTAAAAACGCGCATAAAATGATGTTTTTAAAAAATAAAACCTAGCTAGATCGATTTATCGTCCCCGAAACCCCCTTTATACATAATTTCATGAAATTCGTTCGAGCCGTTTCCGAGATTCAAATTCTATATATATATAGACATATACAAGAATTGCTCGTTTAAAGGTATAAGATCTGTTCACTCAACTTGAGAACAATAAATTTGATAATGTTTTTGTAGACCATATATTTGATTTTAAAATCAGTGAGTCCTTCGTCTCTCTGCTAACTGCGTCACTAAGTGCCGATGCCCGCGCAGTGCTACACGTATCAATGTACAACAAAAAGCTAAAAAGCAGCATTGGTATAGCCATAAACATTGAAACAGCTGGCGTGGATGTGACAAAAACTCTAGCTTTTATGGTAGCTATGGTGAAAGTACCAGCGGCACATGGAATGGATGTGGCAAATGATTACTTAGATTTGGAGTTTATTTTTTTCTAAGTAATAACATAGCATAAAAACGTTCGTAGCTCTCTTTGTGTTCCGATGGCTAGATCTCTGACTTCTTTGACAAAAAATACTTTGTAATCCACCTCACTGTGAACACCAGTGCCAGTGTGGTTATCAGGGTATACAGACGTGACGTGTCAGAGTATCTAACGTATCAGGGTAGCCAGTCAGCGGGTGCTAGATGGCCATGTTTAGCACCAGCTACCTGTTTAGTCTTCGAAACTGATGAACTCGTCGTGCGTTAGGTGTTTGAGAGCGCCGAAAACAGGGTGTTGCCCTTGAGGAACCCCTGGCCCAGGCAGACAACGACATACATTGTGGGTTCGCAATGTACGCGAGTACATCCCCACGTATGCAGCAAAGATACCCACCCGCTTAGAGATTTTGCTCGGTATGTATAGTTACTTTTTTTTAGTTTTTGTATGTTGTTGTTTTTTTTTGTAATTAAGTGCAATAAGCAGTCTATCTATCCATGGACACCACTCGCGATGTCTGCGTAAACGCATTCCCTGCACATAAAAAGGGTTGTATTTACCTAAACAGACTACAATGCTACATGTTTCATAATGGTAGGCCTTTTTGTCTGGCTAAGTACTATATCTTGCCAGTTATCCTTCGGTGACTTCGGTGACGGCTTGTCGGCAAGCAGTTATTTACAAATGTTACTATGTTCCAGTCTAAAGGATAATGTTTTCAGATAAATTACTACACTACACGACAAGCCCGTTAAGCCAGTAAATACGCAATAATTTGGACTCTTCATTTTCAAATAACTGCGTAGCACTGTGTTGTTATGTGCAGGCGTGTTCCCATCAGAAGGTTGGGTTGTTTATCTTCTCACTTTTTAATAAAATAAAATAATCCATTCTTCGTGGTTCCGTGGCACCAATGACCATACTCGCGATTCTCGTCCAAGCGGACGCATTACCATACTGGGCCAGCGGGTACTAATTCAATTTACAATGGTCGGTATTCGCCTTTTTGTGCTCTTCAAGGCAGACGCACATTGGGACTTAATGAATAATTGGTTTTTGTCACTTTTCAAATTAATTACAGTAATAAGATTTCGATTTGTAAAAAAGGGTAGGGACTTCGGCTGTTGTAAGGGTGCGTATTTGGCAATGACAAGCTATTCATCTAGATTTTTAAGGTCAAAGTGAATAAGGTAACTTCTACTAAGGGCCATGGTCCCGATTTTACCGGAAGATTTCTTATCATTCCCGAACGTGATGTTAGAATTCAATTCACAGCCCACAAAAACCTGTGTATGGCGTGCCAAAAAGTGTGAAAGATCTAATTCTTTAGGAACAATAACAAAAACACGGTCTCAGCACCGACTTGTGCTCGTTGACATCACCATACCACATAACGGGAACATGGCCACGCCCTCCGGTTTCACCCGCGTAGTTTCCAAAGTAAGCTTTCAAATGATGAGTTTTCACTACTATCGGCATTTCTTATGACTGCCAAATTTGTTCTTATGTCATGACAAATCTTAGTTTTTCAATGCGCGTACGGCCTATAATCTACATTTAGTTCTATTCGGTCTACAATGGCGTCCTCCTTTTTGCTGTCCTTACTCGCTTTTGGTCTCATTCAATGCAAATACGTCGATATACGAAGTAATTGACGTTTGGCTTGGAGCATGCGCCATTTCGGGACGACAATGAGACGTAGCACGAAGTAGTTCGGGCAATTATTTCTACTTTTTTTGCTCAATTTCTTTTTGGCGAAAAGCCGCGGAATAAGGATAAGAAACCAAGTTTATGTTCCCACGGCTGGGAGTTAGACCTTCTCTTGTAAACACAGAGAGAGTGTACCGCAGGCCAAGTGCGGGTTGACGTATATACACATATAACTTTAAAAATGTTTTGGAACACATCATTTTAATAACAATGTTTTTCTTCAATGTTAAACGTTTATTTTTGAAAAACGTGTGGCTTTTTTTTGTGGCTGCTTAGACAGTATCTAAAGTTTCGATAGTTTTAAAAACATCTACATAATATATCTTAAATTTGACTCCAAACAACATGTTACTACTTATTTACATTATAAGGCAGTTTGTGGATATATAAAGCCACATTAATGTCTCAAGTTGAGTGAAACGACGCTAAATAACGGCTGGAACAAAGGTTTTGCACAAAACAAACCCTTAAGATAAACGAGAGGATTTGTCCACACTGCAGGCGTGTCATGAAAGTCTAGGAGCATAACGATGTAGTTCCGAGTTCATAGACTCATCCTACCCAAGCAATAGACAAAACTTCCCAGAAAATTTATAAAATAATAATAATTGGATGTAGTTGGGATGAAATCAGTTAGATTTGTTGACCTCAAGAGTTGACAAGCTAAAGTGAAACCAATTCACTCTTTTCCAAAGTTGCATAAATTTAAACATCCAAATTTATGTTTCTACTACTGAGATTTGAGGCGTTGTCATGCAAAGACAGAGCCAAGACCATACATTATCATAAGCCACCACGTTGGTTCAGTGTACGTTGGAATATATATATCGTATTAATATTATAAATTCCGCAAGTTGATGTTCGGATTTCTGTTCCTCAGTTACATTGAATGGCTCAAGTTTAACTTATAGATTATAGTATGAGATAGCGTATAGGTAGACATACCTTTGCACGATATATCGGCATTTTTAATTTTGGTAAGATATATGGTATACATATTTATTTATCTGCACCAAACAAAGCCGCACTGAGCCGGCGTGGTGGATTATGGGTTTGGCTCTTTTCTTGCAAAATAAAGCCTGGAGTCAAAACAAAGGAAACTCTTATTGGTTATGCCATGATATACTGATATAAAATTGCATTAACTATAAAATAATTATGTATCAATAATGATCAGTACAATGTCACTTAACCCGCTACCGCGTCCTCTCCCGCTCTCACCTCGCTCGCTCTCTGACCACACCCTCAAGATAAACCTAAGACACACAAAACCGCGCAGTAAGTTATCAAGCGATTGTTAAACATGAGTTAACCGTAGGTTATCGTTCGTTTTACAGAGTTTATTAAGACAAACGGTGCTTTGTTAGCTGCTAGTTTAATTGGCTATAAAACGCGAGATGACGCGGCTTTAAGACGGTCCTTGTTCGTACTTACAGTCCTACATACTTGTAATGCCTGCGTAGTTGGAGGGAGACTAACTGTTGCCGACGGCGTTGGTTCTTTTTTAACGGAATTTTAATAGGACAATTGCATCGGCTCTCACAATATAGGTCTACCCTAGTGAATAGCTACAATTAGTTATTATTGTATTGTACCTTTGCGTTATTTTGGTAAACACATATTTTTTTTCGTTTTCTGGTATAGTCTGATATGATGTCGGTTGTCTCATAACTTTAAGTTAATTGTTGGATTAGCCATGTGCCTTAGTTGGCAGTAAGTCAACTTGCCAGTGTCGGTTTTTCGGGCTCCGTAGCCAAAAGGCAAAATACGGAACCCTTATAGATTCGTCATGTATGTCTGTCTGTCACAGCCCCTTTTTTCACGAAACTATAAGAACTATACTATTGAAACTTGGTAAGTAGATGTATTCTGTGAACCGCATTAAGATTTTGACACAAAAAATAGAACAAAACAAAAAAAAATAGGGGTGTCCCATACTTAGAACTGAAACTCAAAAATTATTTTTTATCAATACCATACGTTTGGGGTATCTATAGATAGGTCATCAAAAATTATATTGTGGTTTCTCACATTTTTATTTTCTCAACTGAACAGTTTGCGCGTGAGACTCTTCCAAAGTGGTAAAAAGTGTCCCCCCCCTGTAACTTTTAAAATAAGAGAATGACAATAGTAAAAAAAAGTGTGTGATGTAAGTTACCATGTAAACTGTCTAAGAAAATTGGTTTGAATGATATCTAGTAAGTAGTTTTATTTGAATACGTCATAAATTGACTATTGTTAAAACACTGATGAAAGTAACAACGAAGTACAAGAACTTTTGTATTGTTACTTGCTGCTACGGAAGCCTTCATGGGCGAGCCCAACTCGCACTTGACCACTTTTTATTATTTTAATGATGGTGTGCATCATAAAAAAATATTCGTATCACTTTGCCCTGACGCGCCAATAGAAATAACTTATTTCTTCAAAAACCTTTAAATATATAAATGAACTTTCTTTATACCACCAGACAAAAAGACGAAGTCATAGTGTATATGAAATATATTACGACGGTAAAACATGTAGAGCAAGGATTAATATAGCGATGGTAGTGGCTCGTAAAACTCAAGGAGCTTGCATTACACAGCACACACACACTGCTCTCAGGGAATCCAGTTCAAGGCTCCGTATAACTTCCATCAATGTCAAGAACGCAGTTTTTGTACGAACGTTTAACATAATCTGGAATTTGTACCTACAATTTAATAATTATTTTTGTGAACCATTTACAAGGAATTAATGTTCGTTATTCTTTCAAGAAATAAATACTAAAAGGACCTGGATGAAATTTTGTTCATACATAGATCTTAATTGGAAACTATGGGAGTTATAATAGCGATATGCTATTAGTTATAATATAAAATTGTACTAGCGTCCTACACACCAGCACAATGACAAGCTGCTATTGGAACATTAAGAGTCCAAATCATTACCTAGCACTCCACTGCGCTCGTAACCCAGAGATATAAGATGTTTAATCTCTATGCTCTTCAATCCGGAACGCAGGTATGTTTGCACATTACTGCTTACAAACTATAGAGTTCTGTTGAATTAACCATGATGAGAGCCCAATAAAAACAAAACTCTTACTTTAAAGCCAAAATTTAATCCAGTATTACAAATTTATCTTATTTTAAGAATTTAAATCAAATATTTTTTTTTACCCGAAGGAAAGAAGGTTACGCACATCTTGTACGAGTATAATGTTTATAATGTACAGGACTTAATCACGATTTAATTCATTGTTTAAATACCTCGACGTTTCGGCAGCGTTACAACCGTCGTGGTCACGAGAAGACTGAAGAAATTGCGGGTCGTCTCATTGCGAAATGAGGGGATCTAGATCTACCCTCATTTGGTCTTCGAAAATCGCAGGGTTACCACCACGACACACAACACTAACCGTATCACCAGGCTTCTCCGAACTCACTCCGCGATGCGTACATTTATTTATGACTGGATTCCACGACGCCGATAACCGAAAACCATCCTCACGGTTGAAATTACGATGTTTTTTAATTTCTAAGGCTTCCCGAACTATTCTTGCGTAGTAATGACGTTCGGTGGAAAGAATCTTCGGGTCGTGGAGCTCGATCCAATGACCAGTTCCCGCATCAATCAAATGCTCAGCAATCGCAGATTTCTGTGTCTGGCGATTTTTTACAGCGGCGATGTGTTCTTTGATCCTTTCAGCAATTGTACGCTTAGTTTGACCAATATAAGAACTACCACAGCTGCAGTCGACCTGGAGTCTGAAATGGAATGACGTCTTTCGGCGTCCTAATATGCCTCGTCATCTTTGATAAGGGAGTATACACAGTTTTAATAGAATATTCTTTTAATAATGCCCCACCTTATCCGTGATGCCTTTGACGTAAGGCATAAAAAGCCGGCTGCCTCGACATTCATCACTTTCCTTTTCTGCCCTTTTCTGTGTTCCACTAACTTCGTCACATTATAACCATTACTTTTAAGTACCTCCTGAACGTGTCTTTTTCCGCTTCTAAATGTTCAGGGTCACAGAGGGCGTCCGCTCTATCCAAAGAGATCTGGACACCGACTGTAGTTGACGAGGGTGATGATGTGACGTCGCGTGCAAATACCGGTCAGTGTGCGTGGGTTTCTATAGACAGAGTGAGACAACGAACCATCAGATTTAACTGTCACTCTGACGTCCAAGAACGGCAGAGATCTATCCACCTCAATTCAAATGTGAACCTAATGTTGACATGTATCGAGTTGAGATGCTCCAAGAAACGGTTTACTGCTTCCCTATCTCCTTTTAAAATGCAGAAAACGTCGTCTACGTATCTAATCCACATTCTTACCGCTGCTGATTGAAAGTCAACTAATTTTTCAAAATGCTCCATCCAGATGTTGGCTAACACTGGTGCCACAGGACTCCCCATAGCTACGCCATCTATCTGTAGGTAATGCTGCCCACGGTAAAGAAAATAGTTTCCGTCTAAGCAATTTCTCAACAACACCATCAGGTTTTCCGGTAAGTGGTGCTCCCTTAACAGCTCTCTAACGACTTCGAGACACTCTTTTACTGGAACTTTGGTGAAAAGAGATTCCACATCAAAACTCACCATGATCTCATCCGGTTCCAGTCTGATGTTTTTAACAATTTGCACAAAGTGTCGGGAATCTTTCACAAAAGACTGAGTTCTACCCGCCAAAGGTTGTAATACGGAAGCACGTGATTAAGTCCTGTACATTATAAACATTATGTGTTCAAATCGCGAAAGCTTAAAAAACAATATTTGTACGAGTATGTTTAGTAAAAAAATTTATCGCCATGTTTCGTCCAAACGTCTGGATGGATTTTGACAATTAAGATATCGTTAGATTCGTTTTAATCACTCAAGTGTCCTTAGATGTACATAAACATAATATAGATGTAATAAACATATAGTATTACATAATGTTTTTATCTGTTGATTTTTTGCGTTCGGGCTTATATATAATATAAAAAAATTGTGAATTTAAAACGTAATTGAAATTATGTACTATCGGAATAAAACATAACTTCTACACTTTCCAGTTTGCTAACAACCTCCTTGGAGGTTTCAGCTTCAAACAAAGAAACAAAGCGAACTATGTAACTGCCATTCAAATTTTTTTGTGTGACCTATTTTACATAGGTAATGGATTACAAAGTATTTGCGCGTAATTTTGTGTGTGAGTGTAAATTTCAGTAATTTGTGTTAGAGTGACTAGAATATGCAATTTACAATCTACCTCTTGCAAATTCGAATTTGTTTTGCACTTGTGAGTATTTTAATCTTGCGAACAAAACAAAAGGTGTATTAAGTTTGACGTCGCTGTCTGTCTGTCTCTGTGTGTGTCTGCCTGTGGCATCGCTGCTCTCAAACGGATAAACTGATTTTGATGCGGTTTTTTTACATTTTAAAGCTAGTTTTCTTGCGGTGTTGCATGCTTGGTCAATATTGATTCAAGATCATCCATCCACAAAATGGCGGTTAAAATATTTTTTTACAACCTCCCTCAATATGGGTATCAAATGAAAGAGCTTGACTAATGGAATACACTATAACAAATAAAAATATTGGATTTAAAATTTGTCACGCCAAAAAAGAGAATTACTTAATTTATTTTTTCATAACTCCCGCAACATGATTATAAAAGGAAATGGCCGGGCTAGTAAAATACAATATATAACAAATTTCAAATTCAAAGTATTTTTTAATTTAGTTTTTGTTGCAAGTTTGTTTGTTTCCAATTACTGAATTTACCTAAATCAAGAACAAAAGAAGCGCTTGAGTGTTTTAA
Organism: Ectropis grisescens; assembly: GCA_017562165.1. Taxonomy (NCBI): domain Eukaryota; kingdom Metazoa; phylum Arthropoda; class Insecta; order Lepidoptera; family Geometridae; genus Ectropis; species Ectropis grisescens. Next base: position 1,320,156 of record CM029779.1, on the reverse strand, counting down.
CTCTTTGGTATTAACCATATTGACATATGTTTGATTCACATATTCAATTTAAATCAATAATTTTAAGTTAGTAGTGGTAGGACTCCTCGCAGAGTCCGCCTGGGAAAGTACCACACCTTTGCCAGTTATTCTACCCCCAAGCAGTAATGTGCGAATATTACTGTGTTCCGGTTTGAAACGCAATGTTTCCAGATAAATTACAGGGCTTAGAGATATAACATCTTAGATCTCGGGGTAATGAGCGCAGTGCAGTGCTAGGTAATGATTTGTTCCAATGTTCCAATAGCTGCGTGCCACTGTGCTGTTATGTGGCAGGCATGTTGCTTACCATCAGACACACATGTCATACACGTCTCGTCACTCTATTAAAAAAAAAAAAGAAGTGTGGCACTCGGAGACTGCCGCGGTAAAGCTATTGGATGTTGCATGCCTTTTTATCAACATAAGCAATAGGGATGTTAACAATTTTTCGGAATTGCTTTTATTTTGCAGAGTAACAACATAACAATCACAAAAAATATCACGTGAAATCCGTTAAGTTGGCAACACTGCTAAGACCATTTAGTCTGTAAAGTTAATACAAATAAGATTCAAAGTCGAATGACCGAGTGGGGAGGACGGCGTTACGGTCTTCCATCCCTCTTTCTTGTGAACATAAGAAAGAGATGCACGATCACTAAAATTCGGTCCCCAGGCCCGCGATAAAAGCTATGCAATAACTCAAAAACGATTGATTGATTAAGTATCAAAACGAGGCTCTAGAATAAATTTTCAGAGACTTGCCAAAAAGCTCATATGCTATGACACTCTCATTCGCATTGATAGTATAAAATTCATTTTATAAATTATTCATATGCTAATAATATTCTAAAGAAAGATTACGTTATTAAGTTTCACGTACAATAATACTAATAAGAAGCATTTCTGGTCGAAATGAAAAAATATACCTACCTACTAATCTCTACATAAAACCTTGACTGAAACCCAAATTGTCTCCTTGAGTTTGTTTGACGTCACGTAAATTACATTTTTTGTGCCAATTTTACTTTATTAAAAATCAGGACCTTGTCTTGCGTAAGCTTATAAATGCTTAGGATACAGCGGTGAGCACTTTTTTAACGATTATCAATTTTAAAATCGGGGAAAATTTATTTGAAATAATTGTAAATAACACCAAATCAATAAATATTTATTCTATCAATCAATAAAAATAAAATAAAAACATTATCAATAATTTATTTATTATACCTATATCAATCAATAATTATTCTAGCACTTTTAGATTTTTATATTTTTTACATTATTCTGAGTTTTTAGTTACAACTCTACAGTTGGCGCAGTATAATATTATAGTAGTATTGTAAATATTAAAACTTTAGCTATTTCGAATTTGATTTGCATGTAAACATTGATAATAATCATTATATATTATTATTAATTTACCAAATTCTATTTATTTTTCTAATTCAATAAAATTAAAATGTTTAGTTTGGGTGCCAAGTTCGTCTAACTAAGTTTATAGATATGTACGAACGATTTATATGTATTCTTTGATTTTACCAATGTTTGTTGATGATAAATATATGATTTTATTTGATTTTGAATAAATGAGATTTTGATAATTATTTATATGGTTATTATTTATATTTATACTCGTTTACTTATAACTTTAAGTGTTAAATCTGTAGATAAGGTATATAAATCTCTTTTCTAGGGTTTTTTTTCGATCATAGGTTTGCATTTTAACTTAGTCTCACCTGATGTTAAGCGACGATGCGGTCTATGATGAAACACGCTAACCTAGAAGAAACCGACACACCCAAGATTTGACAACACTAAGATTAGACCAATTAAAAAATACCCGCTCTGGCAATAGCATCCCATAAATCAAATGCGTTTATTACTAAAAGGAGTCACTTTCTGGAGCTACGAGCATTGAAATAAAAAAGAGAAAGGTGGTATTAGATCGTGCAGATCTGCTGCACACTCTCTGTAATGTATCCAAAAGTCAGCAAAATTTACAACTTAGTAGCGATATGACTTTGAAATATTTTACAAATAAACGAATAATTGCCTATGAGTCTGTTGGTACGTCCATCAATCGATTCCAGAGCCTCCAAATGGTACTCAACCGACTCGTCCCAATGAATAGGATAGTAGTTTGTAAAAATTATACTTAATTTTTTTTTTTTCGTAAAGCATAATGTGACGCGACGAGCATAACATGTACTTGATGGTAAACAACATGCCTGCCACATAACAGCACAGTGACACGCAACTATTGGAGTCATTAAGAGTCCAAATCATTACCTAGCACTGCACTGCGCTCGTCATCCAGAGATATAGGATATTTTGTTTCTATGCCCTGTTATTTCACTAGAAACATTGCCTTTCAAACCGGATCACAGTAATGTTTGCACATTGCTGCCTGGCGGTAGAATATCTGGCAAAGGTGTGTTACTTCCCCAGAAGGACTCTGCAATGACGAATAAAATGTATTGCGAATTGCATTTGAATTTTATGAAAATAAAGCACGAGTGAGTTATCAACACGCCGGTAATCTCCCCGCCGCGTACAAATCAAGCCGCGTCAGAAAAACCAGCGACAAACAGCAAATGAATTCTAAAAACGTCTAATTGTTATTCTATTCAGTCGGTTGCTAGGCGTATGCTAATGTTAACTATTCTAACGTTATCTCCGTGATGGATAGAGGGCGGCGGTGTCACGCGAGCGGCAGGAATAGCGTGGAAACACCGTAGATACTGGACGCAGGTAAGATGGTATTAGCCTATTTCTGTTTGTAGTATTTGAGCTTTCCTTGTGAGTTACGGTGGCTGAAAAGGGACGTTTGTTTCTGAGTTATGAATAAATACTAATGTATTTTACTAAAATAAAACTCGTGTGCCGGTAACTTTAAAAGTGGTGGAAACAAACGGTGGTAAATTAAAGCATCGTAAGTAATATTGAATATTAGTGGACAATTCACACACAACACCATCTGACCCCAAACTAAGCAAATCTATGGCGGCCAGATAGTTGATATAATACATATATAGTTTTAAATACATACTTATTATACATAGAAACACCACAACACAGTACAACTATTTGAATTCATCACACAAACATTTGTACTGGGTGGGAATCAAACCGAACCACGGCTTCGCAGGCAGAGTTACTACACACTAAGCCACGAGGTCAGTCATGACTTGTCAGGAAACCGACATGTAAGGAAATAAATTCACACAAAAGCTGAAGATCAGTAACCAAGAAAGTAGTTGAAGGTAAGTAGGAAACACCCGATCAGGCAACGAATTCCGTGGTCTAAATGCTTCTACAACAAAATGGAGCTATCTACGCGTTCAGGTCTCTGGAATACCAACCATAAAATGAGAGCGTCTTTACAAGGCAAGAGTAGTCTGATAAAAAAAGTAAAGTCTGTAATCAGATCTGTGGCACACTCTTCGAAATGTATCCGATATAGAAACGACTGTTGTAAAAATAATACCCATTACTTTTATTCCTGTGAACTAACCAAAAACAATAAATTTCATAGTTAAAACGCAATATTTCTAACATAATATTACGTGTACAAATCAAAAGTTTGAATTATTTGTCTGTTGCTCAATCACGTCAAAACGTCTGAACTGATCAGGTTGAAATTTGAAACACAGATAGAGTCTTGAATGGATCACAGGTTACTTTTTACGAGTTACGAGTAATAATGGGAACTGGTACACTCCGCGAGGCATAAGCTGAGCTTTGCATTTGTGTGAGTGTACATGGATAGTGTAGGTGTGACAACCGGCCTTAGGCGCGGCGCCATTCTGTCTCGCCGCGCTCCTGCCTGATTGGTGATCACTCACACTAATGCAAAGCTCAGCCTATACCTCGCGGACAAAATTTCAAGCTCCTGCCTGATTGGTGATCACTCACACTAATGCAAAGCTCAGCTTATACCTCGCGGAGTGTACTGTGAGTGTAAAATCGAGGAAGTTGCCAGTAAATAATACATTTTTCATTACAATGTCTCGTTTTCATCGAAAAGCTTCAACGGAAACAGCAATCACTTTAAAACTCGCACCCATTATCTTCACGAAGAACATCGCTCACACAACATAAAGACAGGAAAGCCATTGCAAGTCAAAAGTTGGAGATAACGCGCCGAAGCCTGAATAAAATTTTCAGTAGATTTCAGCTCTAGGCGGGCGGCGAGCGTTAGTCTTACGGCAGGCGCTACGTAGGGCGGACGCCGCGAAGCCTCCCATAACAAAAAAAAAACAAACATAAATGCGTAAAGTGTTGTGATTTACATCGTAAAACTAGTTTCGTATTATTTAGAACTGTAGTTTCAGATTTAGAACGTATTTTTAGAAGTTGAATGAACTAATATAGATCTGACAGGTCGGAACAGCTGACTCTGACGTTTCATAGTGTAGTAACGAGGTTGTGATTTTGTGTGGTGTAGTAAATACGTGTTTCTTAGGTAAGTTTTTAATATGTTTTCTAACTACTGACATATTACATGTTTTATCCACGGTCAAAAACTTTTTTCACTTGTTATATCAAGTGAAAAATGATTAAAATGTGTGAAAGTTATCTGTATGAGTTATATTAATGTTTACTAATAGTTTTCTTTGTGTTTGTTCTATGCTTGGGTGTTTTTTTGTATCATAGGTATATAAATAACATTATATATGTTATTTCTGATGTATGGGAGTCATACTTTTAGCTTTATTTAGTTAATTTGGGACTAAGTTTTATTTCAAGAGTGTCGCTAATTATTTAAACATTTATCGAAGAAAAAAATGAAATAGTTTTTAGATTTGACACAGCTTATTGAAAAAAAAAATGTTTTTAACCAAAATCTTTACTGAACTTATTACCTACACTATGCAAAACTGAACTAACTAATTGATGTTCGAAGAACTGGATATAATCCAGACCCCAAGCCCATTGCCAGTCGGAACAGTGATTCGTATTCTTACAACTTTACCACGCTGAATGGCGATGCTTGTTTGTTTTGTCTAATTATTTACCAACATGTTTTGCTGTTATTCTGTTTTTTTGTTATCTCGTCTTTCTCGTTCCTTCGCTTTCAATATTATCTTCAACATTCTTGAAGTTTGCTTGTAACTCGATGCGAAAACAAATTTATAAATAACAAGATAAGATACTTCGTTAATAAAGTATTTTCTGTTTGAACTTAACATTAAGACGCAACATTAAAACAACTTAAACCAAAAAAATAAAACATCTCATATGTTTCCCGCCTTCCAATTGGACGGTTGACGTTGGCAAGTGATCTTAATAAGTTCGTATTAATGCAACAGAAAATAAATCATTTCTTGTCAAACCATTCTCACTTTTATAGCACTCCAAATAAGGTTGTATTTGGAAAGTTGGTAGCTGTTGTGAATCATGAGGTCTGGGTTTGATTTATGTGCTGTTACGATTTAAACTTGCCGTTCATTTGCACGTGCTGTTTCGAGTTCCTCGTTTTTCAATGCAGAATTGATAGGAGAATGTGGGGTTGATTTCGGAACAGATATTTCAAGCCATTTTTAGAAGCTTCGATTTTGTTGGTCCGTATTATAAAGCCGTAGGACAGGACACCGGTATCTAAGTACGATTGCGGAATTCACACTGAACAAAAGTGTGAATGTCTATAATATAGTTTATCTATAATAACTTTTTTATAGTTTTAATCGATGAAATGAACAACATTTGATTCGAATGGTAAGTTTCGCAATTGTTCACACTGCAGTGCTTGGCAGTAAAAGTGGCAATTTGAATAAGAAGAGTAACAATCACAACCCGACACTGCACTACGCTCATGGCCTGGAGATATACTTATGATGGTTTGTAAATTATTTTGACGTTTAGCCCTTTAAAACGGAACACGGAAATATGTGCACTCTATTGCGATAGTATAAATCAGTCCATACTTGTCCATTGTTGGACATATACCTTTTTTATTTTTTTTGGTTTACAGTTGACCACCATATTTCCTGATGATATGTGGTGATTCGGTCTACGATGACGTGTGGCTACCTAGTAGAAAAAAAAAACTCTCGATTTGAAGACCCCAACATTGTAACCATAAGGAAAAATCCCATTCAGGCAGCACATTCCACAGCTAATTCATTTTTATGACAAAAGTAGAGTCAAACCTCTTCGTTCGAGTTTTTGGAACATCAATCGTAAAACGATACCGTTTTTTCGTGCTACGAGTAGTCTGACAGGGAAAAAGGAAAAATTTACGTAAGAATACGCAGATCAGAAACACACTCTCCGAAGTTTAACCGATAAAAAACGATACGCTATTATAACCTTCCCCGTTTCAGCCACTCAGCCTACATCCTTGGTTTTATGTTTCTACCAGTTTCTTTAGTATATTGTCACTCCACTTAAGCACACGGTATCACATGGCAAAGAGTTCAGAAGGTTCTAATTTAAGTGATGATATGACGGTATTATTCTTTAAAATCCCTATTTTAATACTTTGAACTGAGTAAATACAAATAAATTTTGTTGAGTGCAAGGTACTCGTAAATTGTACTCTGTGTGGTATACAGTGAACTGTTTATAAGTTGTGTTTATAGAATGTGATGTGATTGTATTAATATAAGGTGATGTGATTGTATTAAACTGAGTATTAAATTTCTAAATGCATTGTATAACGCTACAGATAATTAATAAAAAATCGTTTCATAGTGGAGACATTTCAAAAAGGTTCGATTTAACTTTTGTAATAAAAACATTGAGTCTACAGAATGTGTTGCCTGAGTAGTTGTTATTAAGTTCATCATCATCATTTGTTTCTTCTTTGTGATCCTGCAGGTTATTAGACTCTGTTTTATCAGACTATCTCTTCACTACATACTCGTAGTAAAAAAAACAAAGTCGCTTTCTCCGTCCATATATCCTTATGTATGCTTAGATCTTCAAAACTACCAAACAGATTTTGATGCGGGTTTTTTAAATAAATAGTGTGAAGGTATAAACCTTCCTATAAATGTACAATATGTGCATACAACTGTCGAGAAACACTAATCATTTTAAAGGTTTCTAATGTGATGTCAAAAACCAACACATTTTTTGCGCTTACTTTGCAATCGCTGGCTGGATTCTACAAGATGGATCAAAATAATGTACTGCAGTATTGTATCCCTTAAAAAGGTTTACAAAAAAGTCATTAATGGTATATGTCTATCTCTTAGAGATGACCCACAATAACCATTTATATTTGTATTTTTAGGTTCAGCATTGCACTCGTGTTAAGCCGGGGCGGGTCGCTAGTTTAGCTATAAAACAACTTTTTACTTCATGTCTAATTTATAAATAAGCCCGGACGGCACGCTGCGGATTTACCAGCGTAGTCCTTGTTATTTTCCCGGGATAAAAAGTATATTTTGTGTATTTCCAGACTATAATCTAACTATAAGTGTTCTGAATTTCAACCTTTTCGGTTCAAATATTTGTTACGACGTAATTTAGCAACATAACATTCAAATAACAAAAGATCCAAACATTGCCATTTATAATATTAGTAAGATTTTAATCGGTTTTTACATTTACGTTTATAAGTGAGAATTTTAATGTTTTCTGTCCAATTTAAACTCTACGTAAGCGAGTAGACGAGCATAGAAGTTATCGAACTTTGTACACCGGATAGTTTTCAGCATTGAAGAGGCTTCACAGCGACACGGCTGTGCTCAGACAACGAGTTAAATTTACCCTTTAAATTTACTCAAATATTTTAATTTAAAATATTGTTATGGAAGAGTAATACGTGGCTTTGGTAGAAAAGAAAATTGATATCTTAAATTAAATGCGTATAATTTACTGCATTCTTGTCGGATAGTAAATATAAAGAGAGTTTTGTAAGTTCTTCTCATTCTCAATTGTCTTTTACTTGTCATAACAAACGATATTTTGGTTTTCTATCGCACTTTCAAACGTCTCTCAGTTGCATAATTTATCAGAAAATTTCAATCTTTTCTGTTCTATTAGTATGGTTGTTTTGAATTTTGTTCCAGTCCAAAGCACATTGCCACAAAAATGCCCCACTAATACTCTATTAATACTATAAATAATAAAATTTAGCTTTGTTGCTCCATCACATCGAAACTGGAAGCCGGATTTGGCCGCTAGTAATGTCATCAGGCCTTCACCGTTCACTCCTAGACATAGGCCTCTACTAATTTACGCTTCTCTCTTGGGGAAAAGGTTTTGAACCTTTTCCTTTCGGGTTCAAGAAATGGAAATTCAATATAACACTGTTGGGGAGACTATTTTGTACAGACTGCCTAGACAACTTATCATATTATGTTTCTGTTAGTCATTTCAATTTAAAAGTGACAGTACAAATTACTTTTCACCGAAGACATGAATGAAACTTGGTATATTTAGATAAACCCAGTCGATGGCCGATTGCCAGCTCTCAACGCTGTACAACTCATTTTAAGATAATACGTTAACATAAATAACACTGTTTCTATCTGATTTATATTATAATATTATAAATATTATAAAGCTTGTTTGTTTGTAAAGGATCTCGGGCCCTGGCCCGAGATCCTAGCGTTCAAACAACTGCGTTCTGCATCCTAGCGTCCCTGGCACTGGCCCGAATTAAAAGATGATTTTTCTAATGGATAGTCCTTTTATCGAGGAATGCTATTATAGGCTATAGAACATAACGCGACTTTTAATAGAAGCGGAGCATGAATCAAGAATGTAACAAAATCGGGAAAAAAATATCTCTTTTTGAAAGTTTTTGTACGTTTCGTGCTTCGACATGACACATGATAGCATGTGTCTAAGATTGCGTCATTGAATATAAACCTTTGCCATAGATTACATACCTCACCTTTGCTCACAGATTAAACACCTCCCTTTGCTAATCCAATTTGTTTCTAAATCTTAGTTGGTAAGACCAATTTCCGACAGGTGGCGTAGCAGGTAGCTGAAGAGGTGTTTTGTTTGAAAGCGATATTCTCAGGAATGAAAGAACCGATTTCAGTCATTCTTTCACCGTTGGATATGTACGGGATCCTGATGAGTGCTATATAATGTACCACGAGCAAAGCCGGGCGGATATATAGATTTTATTATAAATACAAAAATTTGGGATGTTTGGATGGTATTACTTAATTACGCCACGTCGAACGTATCGAGTTGAAATTTACAAAATAGATAATATTTAATTATCTGTCTGGCACATAGGCTAACTATTTATGTACATAAGATACTCTTCATTGCGTGAAAATAAAGGAAGCTACGCGACAGTGAGTTACAGTAAAGTTATTGCTCGTATAGTCGGGAGAACGGCGACTCCCGATCTGGAGCACCCGGGGTTCATATCCCACGCGCACCACTGTCTTTTCAAAGTCATATGCATAATGCCACTAACTTAAAAACGGGGAAAGAAAACATCGTGAGGAGCCCGACATGAGATCATGTGTTATTCCAGCATGTTACACAGCATGTGACACTTATTTTTACGAAACCTATTATCGTACAATATAAAGTTCAATTTAAACTTTAAAAATGTGTACTCTTTGTATGCTCTTATTTTGTTTTTTTTTTTTATAAAATTGACGTGTTAATTGTACATTTATCAATAAAGAACTTTGACTTTGACTTTGTTATGCACTGGGACAGCGTGGTGGATTATGGCCTTGACCCTCTATTTGCGAGAGAAGGCCCCGAGTGCTAGGAAACATTTAGTGAGCTGTTTATGCTGCTACGCGGGTGAGGTATGCCGGTAGTTATGCAATTCGACGGCTACGGCAATGAATCGACGGGTAATGACACACAAACAAATTTCCCTAAGTGGGAATCGGACCCGTAGTAATTTGAACTTGAAAGTATTACTTATCTTCAAATATTGGGTCCGCCAGATTACTATTTTTTAAATGCAAAAAAAACTACTGAATATTTTCTCAAATTTATTTTTTTATTTGAAAGTACCTACAATCGTTCCGGTTAATAATAAAAATAATTTCATTCGAATGGCTCCCCCCAAGTCTCTGTTACTCATTTTGCTTTCACTTAACCTAAAGACATATGATTACATACTGAGCTTAGTTCTCCAAAATTTCCCTTCAAACCGGAACAAAAAATATGGCAAAAACTGTCAAGTAACGATCACAGCGCAAATCTATATATAGGCAATATTATAAATGTTAATGTATGGATGTTTGTTGCTCAATCACGTGGTAACGTATGAACGAATTGGGCTGAAATTTGGAACTAAGATAGATTGTAGTCTGGAACAATACTAATAGTAAATTGTATTGATATATCTTAAAGAGTATAAATGATTATCTATCTATCTATTCATCCCAGGACAATAAAAGGAACGCGGGTGACCACGGAGCACTGTTAGAAGTCAATACACTTAAGTACATCAATAAATAACCTTAGTAGTCACACGGGCCACCGAGCAAAGCTAACAGATTAGATATCCAGCATCTATTGACCCTCCCTCTAGATTAATACACACAAGATGACCTCATTAAAACACCACAAGGCCTTAAACCGAAGCGCGCTAATTTGGCCGCATTATACCGTATTTGTATTCCCTTTTTTCCCGGGATAAGTCGTAAATTACAACGATAAATTCCCCGGGACACGTAGCTACGTTCCGAGGGATTCATTAAGCCTATGAAAGTGTTATTTTAAGGTCAGCGCACATGATGGATCGCATTGTATTGTATTGTGAAAATCTACGTACAGACATAATCATCCAATGTACAGAATATTTATTAGGATAAAAATCATGCTTGCATGCATACTTTGTATCCACCTAAAAAATTTAAAATGTTTCTCTTAGAAAAAGCTCAGAAATCTTACTTCAAATATAGGATAAATATTTTCTTTATAGCAATTATAAACTTGAAATTAGTTACAATGCTCATTAAAATGTTGACTAACAAACTTGAGGGTGTGTTTCGTGACGGTGTACGCATTGTATAAATTTACTTTTTTACAACATTCAATGACGTATCATAAAATCAATCAAAGTTAAATGATCCATATTTCACTTAAATTTATCACATACACATTAATACCTAGTTTGACATGACATGACAAAAATTACCATGTCGATTTTCATTTTAGATGTAAGACAGTGATTGGCACTTGGCTGTTTCAGGCAGCCAGGTGCCTGTTCACCATGAAGTTCTCTGCTCTACCATCATGTATCTTACTTGTCTCGACACACAGATATAATTTTGAAAAATTGGTGGTCACAAAAAGTGCCAAAAGAATTGAAAACTTTTAAGTTATAATCATAGTATTAAATAGATTTTACCCATTCAAAAAACGTTTATTTAACGTGCACATCCAGCCTCGTTGCACCACCGACGATCCGACTAAAGCATACGCAGCTACAACAGTATGTCGTTGATGCAAACTCGTAAGATATTCCACTTCCAAAAAGTCCTGAACATTATCACATGGTATAAAACAAACTTACTTCCCGACTGTCCATCCCTAATATGCTTAGATCTTCAAAACCACCAAACAGATTTTGATGCGGGTTTTTTAATAGATAGAATGATTTAAGAGGAAGGTTTATATATATAATACGTGCATAAAATAACAGAAAAACATGAATAATTTTAAAATCATATGTAATGTCATAAATAAACACATTGTTTGCGCTTACACTGCCAACGCTGGCTGAACCCTATGAGGTAGATCAAAATAATGTACAACAATACTGTCTTTCAAGGTCTACAAAAAATCTGCAATAGTGTACTTATGTCTATATCAGATCTTAGGGATAACCCACAAAAAACATTTTTATTAGTGGGTACTTATATTTAGAAGCAGAATTGCACCCGTGCGAAGCCGGGGCGGGTCGCTAGTAGCAAAATAAATTTATACTCCAGTAAATGTAGATGTAGTAAATGTCGCCAAGCAGTAATGTGCAAACATTACTGTGTTTCGGTTTGAAGGGCAATGTTTCCAGAGAAATTACAGGGCTTAGAGATATCTTTGGGTGACGAGCGACGAAGAATAGCTGCGTGTCACTGTGCTGTTATGTGGCAGGTATGTTGCTTACTATCAGGCAAATGTCCAGCTCGTGTCGTGAATTTTTATTTAAACAAAAAATGATAGTCGTTTGTTTTTTATCTATGTCTACCAAAATTGTAGCAACAAAATTGTATGTTGTAAATCTACACGTAAAACAATCTACGGCAGCTTACGTGGTAAATAAAATGGCCTATAAACCTCTCAACGCAGCTAATACTAGACAAATTTCACGAAGTCATTAATCCCGTTTTTACTCTGGTGACTGCATCCGTCCTTGACTCCGTGCCAGCAGCGGTTTGAATGAAGATGAGGTGTCACGCGGGGTGATACGAGACAGTTTGGATTTTGCAATCTTTTGTGCTATTTTTAATATTAAAGTGTCGATTTTACAGTGCGACATCTTCTGAGTTTAATTTATTTTAACAATAGAATTTTACCTTTTTTATTTGTTAATATTTTAAAATCAAGGAACAATTACTTACTTTGGTATAAATACAATAGAAAACAATTTATTGGTATCATACAGCGAAGTAGATATAAAATAAATTAACAACACTTTTTTTTTAAATAAAGAGTGACGAGACGATCAGAACATGTGCCTGATGGTAAGCAACATGCCTGACACATAACAACAAACTTAAAACAAAAACAAATTGTTTTAGGCAGAAAATACCTTAAGAACATATTTAACTATCTAATTACACGATACAGGTAATTACCTAGTGTGGGAGACAGAGTTCCCAAAAGTGAAGTCACTCTTTTTTCACTCATAGACATTACTAACCTTTTGAACATTAAGATTTCACAAAATATGTATTTTTAAATGTACAATAAATTTCATTTTATTTCATTTTCATTTCAATTATTAAACGGGTAACTCACGCGTAATATTGCCAATCCGGCTCTAGTTTCGGCCGCGTCCGGCGGCCATTTTCAAAAAGAGTGCACGTGCGTGATTGTGAACTATATAGCGATAATACCGCCAGCTATTCGTTCTAGTTTCAAAGTTTATCATACATTATTTTTGTGTTGCCTTTTTTCTTTCAGTGTGTCATTAAAGTCTTTCTATCTTAGATGGACACGCTGCTAACTAGCGCATTATATACCTGTAAACCTGTACAAATACACAAACAAGAGCAGTAGTAAGCAAATAACAGAAATCTGCAGGATGTATGAGCGATGGCGCCATCGTTTGTCCGGCGCACGTGTTGAGTGATGGATGCGCGCCGTATCGCCGGGCTTTGTCTGCGCTGCCGGTCGCATTCCGCATATGAGAGCTCTGCACAATATCATACTCGTACTTTTTTATTGATAGCGAATTTAAAATAGACAGAGCGTATACTATCATAGTATAATTTTTTTTAAAAAATCGACTTCACTTTTAAAATTAAACGCAAACTCAACTCGACAAAATTTCATATTTTTGTGGAATCTACGTATACTTACATCATACATCTCTACTGGCATTTTTTCTTTTTATGTAGTTATTATAAACATGTTCCCTGACAAAGCCCCTTTACAGCTGCATTTTTTTTACATGACAAGCCCTTTTTACAGCCGCTTAAGATATTAAATTATTCATTCCTTAAAATTTTATGTGACGTTACCAAGTGATGTATATTTCCAATGGTTCGAATAAATGAATTGAATTGAATACAAATAGCGTAAGTAAAATTTTATTTTCGTTGATATTTAAAAAACCATTACACCGATTTTGATATAATTTAAATGAAACCACTTATGAAGTATGTTCTGTCAAACGAAAAAACAATCGTCAAAATCGATTTACAATTGACGGATCTATGGTGTAACATTCTTACAACAATAAATTGGCAGTCCTAGGCACTGCCGATAGAAGTGAAAACGTATAACTCAGAATTTGATAGCTTACTTTGGAAACTACGCGGGCAACGCCGGAGAGCGTGGCCATGAGCATAACCATCTAGAAATTCATCAGCCAACGGAAAATGCTGACGCATTTCTAGATATCCAATGGCCATGGCCCCGAGTTTACCCGAAGATTTCTTATTATTCCCGAGCGTGACGCTAGAATTCAATTCACAGCCCACGAAAAATCTATCTGTGGTGCGCCAAAAAAAAGTTTTCACTTCAAAAACATACATCTAAATTGAGAACCTTATCTTTTGAAGTCAATTATAAACTATAACAATGAGAACTCCTCGTACTTATCTAACCAATCCACTTACACTAAGCATATCTATGTAAGTTATACTAAGACCGATAAAAGTCTAAAGATAAGCAAGGTGAAAACTCACTACTAGTTGGGGGCATGCCCAGCATGTTAGAAAGCATAAATATGCTCATACCTTGAAGGTTAACTGCACTCTTGTGATAAGAACGTCTAGGCTGTGGAAGGCGTTGGCTGAGTGAGATTTTCCCAATGGTTACAACCTTGGTGTCTTCAAGTCGAGGGTGAATCGAAATATTCTAGGTAAATACACTTCATAATATACATAATTGCTCACCATCAGACGGGATAACGATCAAGAGTAAACTTTTAATAGTTAAAAAAACGTGTTTTAAAATACTTTTTTTAATTTCGTTCTTGGCTCGCGTGAGTCTTGTACTGTTTGCGCCACAAATACAAAATAACTATGACAGAATCAAATTTAAATTCAATAAAAAATAACACTATAGTTTTTATTAATTTTAGAGTAATAATAAAGTGTTCTAGTATCCGGCCAGCGACCTGGAAACGTCAGCTGAACAAGATGTCAACAGCGAGAGTTACGTGGCCGCTCCACTATTAAGATTTATTATTGGTTAAGAAATTATGTTGTGTTTTCAAGCTATTATACTTACCAGAGAAATAGTGTATTTCTAAACTATTTCCTAGATTTATATGCAACTAAATTAATTGTTTGTAATGTAGTCCTCGTCAACATGAGACCTTTAATGCAATTTCAGATCTAGGGAATCAATCAATAAATTAATTGTGTAAAAATCTTTTTGACCTGGCACTTTGTGCCCACGTGGAGAATAAACAATTTTATTTATGAAGTGAAAACTTCTTTTGACGCGCCACAGACAGATCTTTCGTGGGCTGTGAATTGAATTCTAGCGTTACGCTCGGGAATGATAAGGAATCTTCGGGTAAACTCGAGACCATGACATGCTTACGGCCACGCCCTCCGGTTTCACCCGCGTAGTTTCCAAAGTAAGCTATCAAATTCAGAATTATGAGTTATCACTTCTATCGGCAGTTCCCATGACTGCCAAGTCATGGGAATGAATGGACTTGGCATTTTTTTTTTTAAATAGGATTGAAAAAGATGTTGTTTGGCTAACCGCATGCCATTAACATAACGCATTAGATACCATTTAGCGTAGTGATTGTTACTTGCACTTCAAATTGGCAGTGTTTTCAAGAAACTATAGATTTTATTCTGGAATAGCGCATGGGCTACTTTTATCGCGGGAAAATTACAAAAGCGTAAATCGGGTCATACAGCAAAGCGTTGCTAGTAAAAGCGTCCACACACGAGTCCCAAAATCAGAGGAAATGACGTAAAAGTAGTGGGGCGGAGCCAATCAAATCCTACATCGCACCATATGATTGGTGATTTAATTACGATGTAGGTTCCGCCCCACTACTTTTACGTCATTTCCTCTGATTCTAGGACTTGTGTGTGACGCTTTAACCGTATTTTAACTACACTAAACCATATTACAACACGTCCTAAGTAAAAAAGATATAGAGTATATATAAAAATACTTGATAGAAAAATAATATACCTGAAGGAAACCTGTGCGTCAAAGCAGTTTCGACTCAAATTACTTACAAAAAAGGTCTTTAGTGGGGCTATTGATTTGTCAAGTCTACCTGATAAATTCTTGTTGTCGGTGGGAGTCCTCGCCCGCCGTCTATAAATAAACCCGGTCGCTGATCACGCGGATTGATGTACGTCAAATGGGATATTTATTTAAGTAATGAAAATATCCGTTCGTGGCCTTATTCTGGATTTTCAAGGGAAAATGTAATAACGTGACCATCGATTCTTAGAAAGGTTGTTCCTTTGTTGGTACTTGGCAGGGTCTGGACTTCGTTATCGTCGATTTTCTTTATTGGTTAAAGACTTACGTTATCTCGTTAATGCTGAAAAAATACAATATATACAAAATAACTAGTAGCTTCCCGCGGTTTCACCAGTGTAGTTCTTGTTCCGGTTATATTATTGGGATCAAAAGTAACCCATGTATTATTCCAGACTATAATCTATCTGTGGTCTAAATTTCAATCCAATCCATTCAAGCGTTTCGACGTGATTGAGCACAAACATCTCAACATCCACTTAATACAGTATTAGTAAGATTAGATAAGTGTCAGTGTAAGTTGTTTGCTTTCGTGATGGTTTTAGTTCATTCTTCAATTTGTGAAATATATTGTAGCGCAATAGATTTGGATGGACCTAAGTTACAATACATCCATATTTTTTTTTCGTATGGAATTGCATTTACTCCTGTGCGTCGTGCAGGGACACGGTGGTGTATATCGGGATTATCACCACAAGTATTGCCCCTACCGACTAAAACCCCCACGAGTGTCTCCTAGCATTGGCAGTATTGCACTCGATCGGGGATGGAAAAATAATTCCAAAATGATAATTGGTGGAGTGATTGTTTTCAGTGAAGGTGGGCTACCTGGGCGCCTGGCACAAGACAGAACGGCAAGACAAAAAAATGGTCTATCTATATTTGCTAAAAAAAAAGAATGTATATTACTAAATTCTTTTTTTTTAGCAAATATAGATGGTTGAGCTATGTATATTACTAAATAGCTCAACCAATTGCGAATGGATTTTAATCTGTTTCTGAATTTGTTTAGTAGATAATCCTATCTTTAAAAATAGTACAAATAAATAAATACAAATACAAAAATCTTTATTGCTGTTTGTAGGTAAGATAAGATGATACAAAACATTTTAAAAGTTGCCCCATACAAACTGGCCTCTGCGAGAGGCATGCAATATGTCTGGCAAGACAATTTGTTAGTCTTAATTTATAAATAAAAGAAATTAATAATAGTCAGCTGATGAAAGTCTTCTTCTTCCTCATCTTCTATTAATTTCTGGTTTTTATTTATGTCATCTGATTCTTCATCTTAGATTAATTTCTGGCTTCTATTTGGTTGTGATATATATTTGTGTGAGATAAATGTTTGGTTAATATGAATGGTTAATGTAAATGGTTAATACATTTTATGAAAATCGGTATAGCGGTTTTTGATAAATCAACAAAAAACTAAAATCTGTTAATCTTTATTTGGACGACGTATTCATACCATGCATTTTCAGGAACAACATGCATTTTCAGGAACAGGGTGTGAACAAACATTTTCAAATTTAATCAAATGTTTGGTTTTAATTTCAATTTAAATACGGCTTTTATATTATTTTTTATTAAAGAAAATGTAATTAAATATTATTTTATGATTTGCTATCGAATCAGAACCACATTACGTCGTGATGTCGTCCGTAATACGCCTGCCCGGTCCAATCACGTAATGGATCGAGGCTGGGGCTGCATTCACGGCTTCATAGCAGCTGAAAACGAATCCGAATACACGCTCATAATCGATGAATCCGATATTTTATATTCACCAGTTTACGCATCAAATACGAGCTCTAAATTGTAAATGCTGAAATGATTTAGATGAGTTAACATGTTTTGAATGGAAAAATGTTTGTGAAGTCTCCTCTACTGTGCGCTACTGGACTTTGTAAATAAAATATGAGGCATTTGTTGTAAACGTACTAACTTTTTAGCAAGCTATTTTTTTTAACTACCTATTAATTTTCTACTTTTCAGCAAAACTTAGGATGGGACTTAAGCATAATTTTTTTCACGAGGTAATCAAGGCTGTAATAATCGACAGTGGGATAATAAGCTGTATCAAATTTTCTATGAACGTTATTCTATTTTCAGCCCCCGACCAAAAAAGGGATGTTTTAAGTTTGACGTCGATGTCTGTCTGTCTGTGTGTGTGTCTGTCTGTGACGCCGTAGAGCTCACGTAGAGCTCGGATGGGCCGATTTCGTTGGTTAATATTGATTCAAGATGGCTGCCTCCACAAAATGGCGGACAAAATATTTCTTCACAGCCTACCCCAATATGGGCATCAAATGAAAATAACACATCCAAGGTAGACGGGAGTAATCAAAATTTTTAATTTTGTTCTTGTCTATAAAGTAAAATATTTTACTATGAGAAGTTACGGGGTTAACTAACGGCTGCTTGAGAAGTCACGATAAAATTACAAATGTATAGGGCGTGAATCCGCCTCGTGAAGTATCAGGCTCATGGCTGTGTTACGCTTATAGGCCTTACCTACTAAACTGATTTACGAGAAAATGAAATTTGCGAAGGAATCGTCTAGGATTTCAAAATGGAGTACCCAAAAACGTTAAAACAAAATAAGCTACTGCTAATATAGAGGTAAAATCCTTACTTTAGTAGTAACTTAGGTAAACCGCAGGTTACACTGGATATATTAGCTAGAGCTATGCTTAAAGCAAACTTAGCCTGAGTTAGTCACAACATCATGATACGGGAACAGCAATAAACCTGCGGAACATTTCCAATATGCCGCGGGATCAGCTCAGTGTCCAAACACGATACCGCATCGCTGCGACTGTCTGTTTGTCCACGCCAAGCTCGCAGGGATACCACGACGTCTTTACTAGTAAGTACACTTTCAATTAATATGTAATTTCTAATTATTTCTAATGAACAATAGGGCCATTCAAATTCTTTGATTTACAGCATACAAAGCCCGATTTCTGGTTCCACAGCTTTTTTTAAGGAAAACGTAATGAAACGAGCAGAACAAGTGCTTGATGGTAAGCAACATGCCTGCTCCTAACAGCACAATTCACGCAGCTATTGGAACATAAAAATACCTAATTGTTATCCAGCACCGCACTGCGCTTATCACCCAGAGACATATATATAAATATTACATATATATAGATGATTTATCTCTATGCATCGTAATTTATGTGGAAACTTTACCCTTCAAATCAAAACACAGTGATTTTGCACATGACTACTTGGCGGAAGAATAATAGGCAAAGACCTGGTACTTCCCTAGGTGGACTACAAATTCTGCAAATAATCCTCTACGTAGTATTGCGTTAGTTGAACACACATTTTATTGTGAAGAACACAAATTTTGTATCTTAGGTTTGTGAACGGTTCAGGTTCATTCGTATGCCACGCCCGCCTTTGATCCACAATCGCAGCGTGGACCTAAATACGGGCTGCTAGTTGACACACGAACTGCGAACTTTTTGTCCCATTTTCCGACAACAATGCATCGGAACGACACGCTCAGGCTGAACAGACGCGATGCCTCGTATGACCCCGAATAGAACTAAAATGGGACGTTTCTATGTTTTTTTATTATCGAGTTATTGACAGGTGTAGCTGCAAGTTCTTGTCACATTAATATGCTATGTTAAAAAAATATGCGTATAAAAACTATGAAGAATAGATAGATAAACTCTTTTTTGCACTTACTAAAAATTATACAAAAAATACAGCGAGCTGTAAATCTGTAAAAGTTTCGAGAAGTCAAATTGATAAAGGAGCTAATAGGAGCAGCCGGAGTTCAAACTTACGACGCCTAGATAGTTGAAATCGAATATATTCTTAAGCCGTTCGTTCAGTCGTTGCGACCTGATTGAGCAACATACATGCATACGTCTGAATTTTTGCATTTTAATAAATTTGGTTGTAGTATAGAGTAACGGGACGAGCAAGACCTGCGCCTGACGGTAAGCTACACGTCTGCACGTTTACAAATTAATGCTTGCTAAGTTAGAATAACTTACGGCACTTCTGTAGAAAAAATATAATCAAAACACATTTATGCATTCATATTTTAGCTATTACAACTTATTCAGTTTTAGCTATCCTACAAATTTTGACTCATTAAAGTATTTCATCGCGAGCAAATAACAAGAAACTACGCGAAACGCTACGCGCTGCCATTTAATTATCATCATCAGCCTGTATTTGTCCACTGCTAAACTTAGGCCACAATACTTTATTTACTTTTATAGGTTTATACTTTATTCTTTATTAATCCTCAATCATAATAACACTCACATTCACATTATTCCATAAAAACTTGACTTACACAATTAAATATCACAGACCTGCACTAAGCAAAGCTTGTGTGGCAGGTTTCTGTATCCCTTCAAATGACTTTTATAACAGACAAAGACTGACAGACACTGAACAAAGACAAAAATTACAGTTTTTATAAATAAGTAGGTAAGTAAATAATGTGGTAAGTAATTTTCATAAAGTGAAAAATAATATAAAAGCCACGTTCTTATACAATTATGTAGTTAGGGGTTAGTAGGTAGTGTACAAGTGTAAAATTTGTAGGTACGATATAGTTATATGTTCTATGAGTGGTCGATAGGTGTGCTAAAATGTATTGTTTGTGCCTATAGTGTGAAATGTGTGTAAGTGTAGTGTTGTGTGTTTTGGATAATGTACTGTCTTATCATGTGTTTTATGAGTAGTTGTATGTTAAAATGTATTGTTTTTGGATATAGTGTGAAATGTGGGTGAGTGTAGTGTAGTGTTTTGGATTTTGAAGTATGGACTGGGTTACAATGTAAAGTAGTTCAGAACCTTATGTAGTAGGTACTAGCTTCATAAGTGATAAATTCCCCAGGGTATCAGCGAAGGAACCCACTAGGTAGGTAGGATACTTGACCGCCATCTCGCTTGTTAAGCGACGATGCGGTCTACGATGGAGCGTGTTTACCTAAAAGATACCGATTCACTCTCGATTTGAAGACACCAAGGTTATAATCATCGGGAAACTCAGGCAACGCATGCCACAGCCTCGACGTTCTTATCACAAAAGTAGAGTAAAATCTCTTCGTTCGTGTCTTTGGAACATCAACCATGAAACTCACGCCACCCAAAATACGCCACTCAGCCCAATCCTCAGTCTCACGTTTCCAATTCCCACCAGCCGCCTTCCGCATATCTGCACTCCATCTAGTCTCACGGCTCACGGCACCCTGCACTGCGTTTAACCACATATGTGCAAACATTACTAACAAACATTACTGTGTGAAGGGCAATGTTTCCAGAGAAATTACAGGGCTTAGAGATATAACATCTTAGATCTCTGGGTGACGAGCGCAGTGCAGTACTAGGTAATTATTTGGACTCTTCATGTTCTAATAGCTGCTTGTCACTGTGATGTTATGTGGCAGGCATGTTTCTTACCATCAGGCACATGTCCTGTTCGTCTTGACACTCTTTATTTAAAAAAGAAGTGTGGCACTCGGGGACTGCCGCGGTAAAGCTATTGCATGTTGCATGCATTTTTATCAACATAAGTGACATTTGTTTACCATAAAAAATATCACGGGAAATCCGTTAAGTTGGCAACACTGCGAAGAGCATTTAGTCTGTAAAGCTAATACAAATAAGATTCAAATTCGAATGATCGAGTGGGGAGGACGGCGTTACGGTCTTCCATCCCTCTTTCTTGTGAACATAAGAAAGAGATGCACGATCACTAAAATTCGGTCCCCAGGCCCGCGATAAAAGCTATACAATAGCTTAAAAATAATCACATATAATGTTCTCAGTGTGCATTGTATCAAAACTTTGTTTGGAATCGTTCACAAATTCACTTCTAAATTCTTGTCCAAGACAGGTGTAACGTGTACTGGCCTTCATTTGCAGGCTACACCTGTTAGGGCACGCTCCGCCAAACAAGCCTGATAGCTTGGCTTAACCTCTGGCTCTCACGCTCGAAACAGCTGTGAATAGCTTGTGTGTTGTCAAACCATTTTCACATCTAACCAGGACGTAGTGTATTGTCTAGTCTTTGTCGTACTTATTTGCTTGATTATACCTACAGATATGAAAAAAGGTGGTTCTCAATACAGTTTTATGATTTTTCTTTTGTGTGTATGTTACGCGATTCTCATTTAATTTGTGAATCAATTTGGATAACTGTTTATTGTTTGATATAAATCTTATCTACGTAAGACAATTTCTGAAATATCAACAAACAAACCAAAATTTGGTCTCATTTATCTGATTGATTTAGTAATAGCTTCTAATGAAATATGAAAAAATCTGCTAATCTCTGAGCTAGTTTAATTTTAAATTGAAGTCAGTTTCTGTCCATCCAAAATTAAAGGTAAACATTGAACAATTTGGACTCTTCTTGTTCCAAAAGCTGCGTGTCACTGCCGTTATGGGTAGACATGTTGCTTACCATCAAGTATACATAACCTGTTCGTCTCGTCATTCTATACTTTAGAAGAAACATATGTATTTACGACTTACTTATAATCAATAATGTTCTTCGGTGAAGAACATAGCTGAAGTAGACGGTCTCCTCCCAGCTCGCAGAGACGGCGCGATCCATCACGATATTACCCGGACTTATCCCGCGGATGCGTCTGCTGGCCAAATATTTGTACTTGCCTCGTTTGGAGTACGCGGCTCCATTGTACCACGTCAACGGTCAACGACTTTTCAACTAGTAACGTTGCCGTCGCCGTTTTCCCGACTAGACCGACTTGTGTATTCTGGCGATCTGGAGTCTTGGGTTCAAATCGCGCGCGTACCATTTACTTTATGAAGTCATGTGCGTAATTTTTTTTATTAATAATTATTCTTCACCCAACTTTACAATCTAGCCTAATTTGGAAAGTCTAGGCTAATGAGTAATTTTCTTATGACTTAGTTTGCTAAATAATAATTAGTGTAAGATTGTGTCCATAAGCACTTTTCTTATTGTTGAGGCGAAGTCACTTTGTTCGTGTGTACTTTTTATATAACATTTATAAATCTAAATTGGACAATGTGGAAATTGGACAAATTTTTAGGAATGACTGAACAAATCAGGATACAATTTGAAACATACGTAGGTATATTATTTGTAATAGCACATAGGCCACTTTTTATTGCGGAAAAGTAACGACAACGGAAACAACGCGGTTAAAAAAACGGAGTGTTGCTAATACTAATATTTCTACATTATTATTCAGTTATTTATTCCTTTTTCTTAAGTTTAGATTTTACAATATCAATCAGTTTATAAAAACAAAATGAAACATTATAAAAACCTAAACCTAGATAGCCGCCAGCAGCGGGGCCCTAGCTACCGGTGATTAATGCTGCAGACTGAGGAACCTCCTGACGATGCGCGCTGTGTCGAGGATGACCGCCGCGTGCATCTGACCCGCCATCCAACCGTCTAGCGAAAGTCTCTTGAGATGTTAGTCGAGGCTATTTGCTTTAAGGCTGTTTGCCGACACGACTATTGGGAGTATGATCGTGGAATCAACATCGTGTGGCGGTAACCTCATTAGGTACGTCACTTAAGTCAGATACTTGCTAGTTTATTTTTATTATTATTTTGTCGTGTCGCAACGAGAACAGACCCTCGCTTTACCTCTGTTGGCACAATCTACAAATTTCGGGGATCCCCTTTCTTAGGTAATGTTCAGCTATTTTCGCTTAAGTTGTTATTTCTGGAATAAAAGCTTTTCGCATGGAGCTATTATGAACAGGGGTTCTATTTTATTAATGATAAAATATTGTTTGGAATGCATTAATAGTATAAAAGTGTGTTTCTGCTATTATACTGTCAATATTAGAATGTAACTAATTAATTGAATGTGAATAATGTCGCCGAGAAAATGCTGTAAAAAACTTCACATTATATAACTGCATTACCATAAACTAACTACGTTACCAATATAATGAACTAATCTAGCATAACCCACAATGAGATTATAATCTCTAGCGTTTAGAGACGTTTCAAAGTCTAGTAATTTTAAAATATCTTAACTATAAATAGTTTTAAGATACTACATAATATGTATCCAACATTATACTATTCGCAACACCCTATGCACAGGGTCTTATGTGTATTGTAAAGTATTACACTTACCTACTCATTACGATGCGGCTGTATGTTTCAAATAAAAACAGTCGGTGACGGCAATTTTAAGGTGACAAACACGCAATCATGTTGCTTCTCAGTATTTAAAAAAAAGTTTTCACATTAGAATTACAAACTATAGAATAATACCTGCCACGCTTCGCTGTGGCACATTGTCATGCAAAAATTAGATAAAAACAATCTTTGATGCGGATTATATATCATTGAAACATTTTAACTCGATCGGTGAAGAACTTTTTGAGTTTTTGAAGCGTACACAAACCAACATAACATTTTTATATATAGAGAATTACCGTCTAGGATAAACAAATTGAAACCTCTTCCTCTATATTTTGGTACAGTAACTAAGTTTAGTCAAACTGGAACATGTTCTGTTTTTTGTTGTTGCTTGGACCGTAATTAGGACTCGTTTTTTGCTAATATTATAAACGTGGAAGTTCTGATGTTTCTTGCTCAATCACACTGGAATACCCAAACAGATTGGATTGAAATTTCAAACACAGTTCGATTATAGACTGGCCTCGTGGCTTAGTGTTTAGTAACTCTTCCTGCAAAGCAGAGGGCCGTGGAAACTATTTCCACCGAGAGCAAATATTTATGCGATGAATTAAAATTATTACTTTATTGTTATTTGTACTGCGTCTGGGTGTTTCTATGTGTAGTAGATATGTAATTATTTACATGTAAGCATTACCTATGTCAGCTAAGATGACCGCTTTGCTTAGTTTGGGGTCAGATGGCGTTGTGTGTGAAATGCCCAGCAATATTTTTTTTTTACTGGGCAGAGCCTTTATTAACAAAACTAAAATACAATAAGAACTACACTACACTACAAACCTACCTAACTAACTACTTACACTAAGCACACCTGAATTATCCATAGACCACTGTAGGTCTACAGATAATCAAGATGTTCAAGCCCACTACTAATCGGAAGCATACCCAGCATGCTGGCAGCATTACCACGCTAAATGGCAATATTTATGTATTATAGTCTAGAAAAGCACATAATATTTTTTTCATCGCAAAAAAGTTACAGGGACAGGAACTACCCGAAAAGAGCTACGAGTAAGTTTTGTTGATATTTAATACAGATAATCAAGATGTTCAAGCCCACTAGTAATCGGAAGCATACCCAGCATGCTGGCAGCATTACCACGCTGAATGGCAATATTTATGTATTATAGTCTAGAAAAGCACATAATATTTTTTTTCATCGCAAAAAAGTTACAGGGACAGGAACTACCCGAAAAGAACTACGAGTAAGTTTTGTTCATATTTAAAATAAAAGAGTTTGGATATTTGCACCCTTGTTGCTCAATCACGTCAAAACGACTGAACAGGTTGTGTTGAAAAATATGGCTTAGTTAGATTAAAGATTGGTATTCCAATACACACACATGGCACATAAGGTACTTTTTACTGCGAAGAAACTATGAGAATAGGAACCATGCAACGCGGACTGCGGCAAGTTTTATCATAACATACTATATAGATTTCACGCAAAAAGCGTGTAAGAGTTATCTCGATTAAAATTCCAATTTATTGAGATTTCGATGGCGGCCGCCTAGGTTGGTTTAAAGTTTTCACAAAAAAGGGGTAACAAATTAGTATATCAGACTTGATTAAACTCACAGAAGCAGACGGGATTTCCGCAAGCCTCACGATTGTGGCATTAGACTTATTCGTCACTAAGTCACCACGGCATATCTTCTAAAAGTGTTATTGAACTGAAAAAGCTCTTAAAAATGTAATTTTATTCTATTACGATTATTCCTTCATTCAAACAGCCTGGAGTCACGTATTAAATAAACACAGACCCTGAATGTTAATGTGAAACGAATTTAGCAGAAATGCAGTATCTAATGGAGTTTACGAAGCGTTGCTTTCTTCAAATTCTTTGTAAAGAACCGGCAGCTTTGGAAGCTAAGCTACGCTTTTTATCGTAGTAAAGTGATTAGATATAGATAGATTAATAGTATAATAGATAGTGCAAATGTTTGTGTGATGAATTCAAATGTTTGCTCTGTGTTTGGGTGTTTCTATGTATAATAAGTATTATATCAGCTATCTGGCTGCAATCACACAAGCTTTGCTTAGTTTGGGGTCAGATGGTGTTGTGTGTGAATAGTCAACCAATATAAGAATAAGAATATATATAAGATATAGATATATATTGTGATGAGTAAAAAAAATATTATTGCGTTTGCCCATATAGCAGAACAGTCATTATCATTATCCTAAATCTACCTCATGATAGTCCACTTCGGCATAGGCTTCTCCCATGCATCGCTTCGATGGATCACTTAGCTCGGTATTTTGCTATTCGAATCGACTTGCTGCCATAATGTCTATTGCAGGTTCACTCCACCTGGCTGCAAGATATCACTATACTTTTGGCAATACGCAATCTGTTTAATTATATCACAGTGTCATAAACTGTATAAATTTGTATTATTTTTATTGATGTTTCAATATAAATGCATTATGTAGCGGAAATAACTATTTGCTGAGCCCCCCTGACGACTATATTAGAACTTTTCCAGTTATGCTACCGCCTTCTAGTAATGTTCGAGCATTATTATGTTACAGTTAGAAGGGTAATGTTTTCAAAGAAGTTACAAAGAAACGATAAGAGCGTAACGGCCTACCAGTAGTGCAACTTGGTAATGCCACAGTAATACATTATTTACTGTGGTAGTGCCGTGGGGAATAAGCGAGCGCAGTGTAGTGTTAGGCAGTAATTCCTATTAATCATATTAAAATGTCTGAGTCGTATTGTGTCACAATGAACAGGCATGTTGCATGTTGTGTTGTCAGTCCTGTATTTCTGTCTAAAGAACCAGAAACTATCAGGAGTCTGAAGGTCTGTCAAAATGCGAAAGGCTCATGAATGTAAAACTACGGGTAATATAGACGAAGACTAAAGTATAGTACAGCCCATCTTTTAGTGCAGCGTTAGGCTGAATCGTCTTTTCTTCAAATTCTATCTAAGTTTGTTGTCTTTTCAGAAAGCATCAGCGAGAAATGTCTCAGTAAATACTGCGGCACTATGTAAATGTCTGTTTACTGCTGTTTTATGCCTTTGAGAGCAGTTAATGTTATTTTATGAACAAAGTCTTAGATATTTCAAAGCGCTTTTGTACATATGGCTTCTTTAGTGTCTGTACAATAGACATAAGTTATTGTCTTATGTACCTCTACATGAGTACTCTACAAAAAGGTAGCCGTTAATTGTTCATTCTGGCGTTAGATACGGTACGGAGGGTCTATCACCTAAATAGAACTGTCTTAGCCTTGATATTATTCTTTCCTTTTTTTTCTTGGAATTATAAAGACAACACTAGTAAACCCTAAGCCAATTTAAGCCAGATAAGTAGACAGTACAAAAATAAATAAAATAGACTACATTTTTATGAAACAAATAGCAATCGTATTGCCAAGAGTTATCTCTTGCAGACTATAGAAGGGAAGAAAAATGGCGCTTTGACGTACGCGTCGTCCGTTTTTTCTTCAAAATTAAACAAGATTATATCTTATATTTATACTTGACATTGGCGAAATTGTGAAGCTAAACCATAACAAAAGCCATAAACCAAGAGTTGAAGTTGACTATAGAAGGATAACAGAAAGTATAAATAGGAAACGTCAGTCATTAGGGCACAGTGTAATGTAAAGTATCATAAATACAGATACATATTATTAACTAGCTTTTACCCGCGACTTCGTCCGCGCCACATATTTATTAAAGTAATTGAGGCAGTACCTACTCGTATGTCTACTACCATACAAATTCACGTTTCCTAATCAAAATCGGTCTAAGTCAAAGTTTTATATTTATTAATAAATAAACAATTTACACGGCAAATTACAAAAAAACTATGTTCTCAAAAATTAATCAAAACAGACTTTAATTTAAAATCATATTGGGACGGTCCACCAAATTTTATTAGAGTCTATTAGTAGATATATCGTCTGATTACATGAACGCAAATTTTAGTTTGTTGCTCATATTTCAAAAACCGCCCCACTGATTTCGATAAAATTTATATGACCACCTCTGAACTATAATCTACCAACCAAAAAAAATAACCAGCTAAATTGATTCACAATTGAAATACAACTGGATTGATAACCTCCTCCTTTTTGAAGTCGGTTAAAAATAGCATACAAAGAGTGCAAAGATCCTTCCATGCACACTTTTACTCCTCATTTCCACTCTTTTCAACTCTTTTCTGTGATAAAAGTCGCCGTTGTCGTTTCCTAAGTCTAGTCTATCTGTGCACCAAATTGTAACAAACTCTTTAAGTGGCTTAGGCGTTAGGCGGTAACGGACAGAGAGTTACTTTCATATATATAATTTCGTATTAGAATTGAAAACAGGTGTTCCAGATCATTTTATAGGAGGCAGTTGTAAAAGATTACCGAAAAGTAATACGTTTACTCCTCCAAAAACTCATTTTCGCAGTTCTTAATTTGCCTTAATCGAGCGTCCATCATGCATAACATTTGATAAGACACCATGGAAATCTCGTCGACTATCAAAAATTCTGTCTGGTACGCCATTTAGTGGCTGCGCCCATCTTAAATATTGAGGTTGTATAGTGCACTGTATTCTTCTTGTCAAGCCCTTTTATTTGATACCCATGTTGATGGGATTGATAAAACCTAAGTTATCCGCCATTGTGTAGAGGCCGCCATCTTGGATTTTAATTTTATATAGTACGTTGTATTCTACTGGTTGAGCACTTTCATTTGATACCCATATTGATGGGATTGATAAAACCTACGTTATCCGCCATTTTGTAGCGGCCGCCATCATGGATTTCAATTTTTTATAGTATGTTGTATTCTGCTTGTTGAGCCCTTTCATTTAATACCCATGTTGATGGGATTGATAAAACCTACGTTATCCGCCATTTTGTAGCGGCCGCCATCTTGAATTTAAATTTTTTATAGTATATTGTATTCTGCTTGTTGAGCCTTTTCATTTAATACCCATGTTGATGGGATTGATAAAACCTAAGTTATCCGCCATTGTGTAGAGGCCGCCATCTTGGATTTTAATTTTATATAGTACGTTGTATTCTACTGGTTGAGCACTTTCATTTGATACCCATATTTATGGGATTGATAAAACCTACGTTATCCACCATTTTGTAGCGGCCGCCATCATGGATTTCAATTTTTTATAGTATATTGTACTCTGCTTGTTGAGCCCTTTCATTTGATACCCATGTTGATGGGATTGATAAAACCTACGTTATCCGCCATTTTGTAGCGGCCGCCATCTTGGATTTATAAATAAATGATACCGCTAGAAGCGTCTTGAAACGCTCTTGAGAGTAAATGGCTCAAACGGGTAAAAGTAAGGTGGCACTTCATATGCCGAAACATAAACACCGCACTTATGTAACCTGACACCCGTTTTCCCGCCAAATTTGTAAAACGCGAAAAGCGGCCAGTGTATCAAGCGGTTATATAAGTATCCCCGTATAGTTAGAAATTATAAAATTGCTGGAACAAACGTTTATCGACTCTATTTCAAGTGTCTAGATACAAAGTTTCATGGTTTTATCTTTAATAATATTGAACTTGCAGACTTTCACCCCCCAATTCCACCCCCGTAGGTACAGTTCGAAACTACAAAACTGCTAAAACATACATTTTATGGTTTCGTGTTATATATCTAGACGTAAAGTTTCATAGTCCTTCAACAATGACGAAGTTTTCCATATAAACTTTCATCCCTTATTTTAACCCTTTCAACCCTTTTTTCGGAACAAAAAGTAGCCTATGTCCTTTCTCGGGATCTATTCTATCTATGTATAAAATTTCATCAAAATCTGTTGGTTGGTTTAGGCGGTAAAGACGGACAGACAGACAGACAGACAGACAGACAGACAGACAGACAGACAGACAGAGTTACTTTCGCATTTATAATATTAGTATGGATCATACATTCTAATGTTTGAAATAGCTTAAAACATACAATCCCTGGATCTATGCCATGATCTTGTGATAACTTCATAATGATAATGATATATAATATTTATTGAGAGCGGCGCTTTAATGCCGGCGACTCTATTGTAGTGTAGAGCGCGTAGGCGCCGCCTCCGTTGTGCGGACCGGTGAAGACGAAAACCACGGTGATGTGAAATCCGTCCTGTTCGGGGCTGGTGCCGGTCCGCTCGTTAGCGTCAAGTTTACGGGGGTGCCGTAGATAGCCGCTTCAAAAGGATGTTCGGTGATACGATGTACGGCGTAGGAGTAAGTCGTAGGTAGGGTGTGAAGAGTGGGCAAGTAAAACACGTCAGCTCAAACTCACTAAAGAGCTATGGAGACGTTCTACGTTGCCAAGTCGAAGTCTGAGAGGCCTGTTCGGTATCGAAGATGAAATTATTCTGTTTTAAATATGCACAACTTCTCAAACATCGACTAGCCTCACGCGGAAACGCGTCCTGACCCTCGCGGCGGGCGGTCCCTGCCTGACCGCCCGGCCGCGGGACGGTCTCCATAGTTCTTTCTTTATTCATTACAATACAACTACGCTAAGTTAAAAAGGGATAGCAAAATCTATTGTCTCAAAAAGGTCAAGATGAACTTTCTAATTTGGACAAAAATAAAACTTAATTTAATACAAATTGATCGCTAACAATATTTCATTACAAAAGTAGAGTCAAATAGAGTTTGAGTGTTTCAAACGTCGCTTTTATAAGCAACGAGCTTGTGCTTAGATAGAAAAGAGGCCAAGATCATATAGTATTAGATATTACATTCTGCTGCACACTATCGGTAATGTATTCGATTAGCTAGTACTACTTTGCAGCATTGTTCCAGAAAATTAATTGAAATTAAAAACATTATTTTAGCAAAATAAAAAATACTGACACAAGTGATACGAAAATGAATGTTTTTCTGATATCTGCTATTGAATTAGTACCTAGGTTCTATTACCGTAAAATATTTTTTACACCATAAAAACTTATCATATTATCGTCCAGAATCACTCCTTTAGCCGTAAACCCGTTAACAAACTTAACAAAACAACTTCCCATTAAATTGCAACTTAACACTATTCAAAAAAATCTCGAACCCTCAAAAAGTAAAAATTGGGCTCGTCTCAAATTAGTTGCATTTTGGGGTAGTTTGACTTTTGTTATAGTATAGCTGACTGTCAGTGGGGTGGTAAACCCTAAAACTATTTTTTTCTTGCTATCGAATTTAGATGTCATTAGTGATGTGAGTAGGAAATATCGATTTTATGTTTGGTTTGATGCTGTTTTTGTTAGTTGGTAGAATTGACTGCCATATCGCAGTACTTGACTTATGCTATTTTTAAAATTTTTTTTTTTTTTTTTTTTTTTTAAATAAAGAGTGACGAGACGATCAGGCCATGTGCCTGATGGTAAGCAATATGCCTGACACATAACAGCACAGTGACACGCAGCTATTGGAACATGAAGAGTCCAAATCATTACCTAGCACTGCACTGCGCTCGTCACCCAGAGATCTAAGATCTTACATCTCTAAGCCCTGTAATTTCTCTGGAAACATTGCCCTTCAAACCTTCATTCTATTTAATTTCATATAAAGATCAAGTCATGGACATACAATTTTATATGTTTTGACTTTGCTCACAATTTTTACAATTTGTTTGCATAAGCCTTGATAACGGCGATGGTCTTGGTGACTGACTTATGTTTTTGCTTGGCACTCGTAATAATTTAGTTCTTTGTGTGTTAGTTGTAGGTTTTTAAATTAAGCCTGCAGACGTGAAATAATAAGCATCTTAATTAGATATATTTGATTCCAAAATTATTATTTAAAAATCATCATTTAAAGTCTTACATTTTTTTAAACTTGGGATTTTAAGTGTTTCACTGTCTTATTTTTTTATTCGAAGATTTTAATAAAAGTTGATTCAAAATTATGGAGTATGTATGGGCTTAGTATTCTGATCAAATCGATCCGGTTATGGTGACAAGCTAAGAAATATTTATAAATAACGATTTTATTAAATTGATTGATATCAACTGACGTTTTGTAGCAGTTTTTTTCTGTTTAACAAAACATTATCGACAATTAATTTCACTAAACAAATACATCATTGTATTAATTTGAAAAAAATTAGGTCAAAGTTACCAATTTCTTCAATAAATATGCCTGTTACTTTTAAATCAGATTGGACGTCTTAATAAAAGAAAAGGCTGTTTTATTTTATTTGAGTTCTATTAGTACATAAAATAGGTTTTAAATATATTTCCTCTAACTTAATAATTAGTTATCTGAAACAATGACATTTCAGTTGAAAACACGTACAACAAACACACATAAAAAACAGAATATATTGGCTGCCGATAATAATAAGTTTTCAATTGACCGCCAGCGCCATCTTTCTTTCTCATGTATAATAGAGACTAGAAGAAACCGATACATACAAATATATATTAATTAGTTTAACAAAAAAAAACAGTACACATAATTTGAGAATCTATTGGGTTTGAATTGAAAATTAGTGTAATACACTTCTTTAAAATTTCAACATTTAAAATGTAGTAAACTCGTGCAAAGCCACCACATTTTTGAATTTAAATTTATGTACGAGTATCAAAGTAAATGAATTCAGAAAGGCCAGTACGACATGAATACCTTTATCCATCGTATCCTTTACAGATGCCAATCAAAACTATCGACACCGACCCATCACTACGTACACGCGTTAGGGCTGATCCAAATTGATTTTAACACAATACCGGCGACCCTGAATGGGACCCTTATTTGTAGCTGCGATGACACGCCGCCCGATCCATCATCCAGCTTCTATGGGGCTTGTCACGTGACGCACGCGTACAGATGTAGTTCATACAGAAGCGACACCGAAAACTAGTCACAACTCTATTGCCAAATATTGTCCTTGTTACATTTAGAATTAAAAACTTGAAACAAGACAATACTATGTATTTTTGTTGTTACGAGTAAATTACTACTATTACAGAATTTATTATTTAAACAGCTTCATATAAATTTCTTTACTGTGACACAACCAAATAAAAATACCACAGTAAAATACTTATGAACTAGAACTTTACACAAATTACAGTCTAAGGGTTAAGAGGAAATATTTCCAGGCAATCAGTTTAAAGGAATTCAACCTAAGTTCAAAGTAAGGTCAGTTATATTGGTTCGCCTCTACACATTTTAACTCGGTGGTCATAGCTTGCTCACAAATGTGGTGCCGGGACATGATTGAGCAGATGTCCGACGTGTGAATTAGAACGGCCAGGTGGCTTCTGCTCTGCTCTTTATTTTTGAGACAAGTCTTCATACAAAGAGGTCAACATTTTCGGAGACAAAGGTATGGTAACCTATGATATTGTCAGTTATTTTGTGTGAATTGTAAACATATGATGTGGTGACATAGTGGCTAGAATTTGCAATTCATAATCGTGAGAGGTCTCTCGCTACTCCCGCTAAAGTTTGAGTATTTGTCCAAGGGCAGATTTTTTTAAAATAAAGAGTGACAAGACGAGCACGACATGTGTCTGATGGCAAGCAACATGCCTGCCACATAACAGCACAGTGATACGCAACTATTGGAACATGAAGAGTCCAAATCATTACATAGCACTGCACTGCACTCATCACCCAGAGATCTAAGACATTATATCTCTAAGCCCTGTAATTTCTCTGGAAACATTTCCCTTCAAACCGGAACACAGTAATGTTTTCACAATACTTCTTGGCGTTAGAATAACTGGGAAAGGTGTGGTACTTCCCCAGGCGGACTCTGCTAAGAGTCCTACCACTACAACAGGTACAAGTTTGTCATAACCACTAGCTTTAGCAGTGAAGTAAAATATCGTGAGGAATTATCGCCCTTTCGATATAAAAGTGCACATTTCGCTCGTTCCGGTATTTTCTACAAAATTGGAAATTATTGGATTTTTTCAATATTACGATTAAATCACAAAAATTCAATTCAAATTATTTTTATTGCCATAATCATACCATAGAATTTAAAAATTATATGGTACCTCGTAATGCCTGCCTTGAAAATCTAACATTATTGACTTATCATTCACCATTAACGCTTTGCACCGAATGTTTCTATGTAATAATGTGTTTGCTTAATTGTACAATTCTTAGGTAATTCAATGCCTCTTGTCAGACGAAAAAATAAGGATATTTTGTGACACATACCTTCCGTAATATAGCTAAATAGTAAGCAATAAAGAATTTAATAACATTCCCGAACATACGCACATATTTGCCAATTTCAAAAGGAAAAAAATTTACCAATCTCAGTAAATTGCCGAGCTGAGGAATATTTTTGTTTAATATTGGAAATGCCAGTACCTATTACATTGCAATGTGTATTTATACACTTATTTATTTCACGTTCAGATTTTAGAGACTCTGTGTGACTGTTAATATCTTATTTGTTTTAGTATAAAATATATATTCGTATGTTATTTTCAATTTAAGTGCTTCCTAGCTTATACTCGTAGTACAAACAGACGAGTAAATGTTGCCACTACAACTTTTTTTACGACGTCTTTGAGTTTTCTCTCGCATGGAGAAAATCAAGGTTATAATACACCATGCTATCCCAGTGTTGGTTGGCGGATGGTGCATGTCTTCGAAGGATTCTTGAAACATGCCGGTTTACGCACGATGTTTTTTACCGTTTAACTAGTGGTTGTGGCAAAGTTGTAAGGTTTCAAGCTACGACCACAGTTAATTGTATGTTCTAGGCACTATGCCACCGTGGTTTTCTCTCTAACGAAATTGAGCTAGACACATTCTACGGTGAAAAAAATAATTATTCCGAACATGTATCTATCTAGACCATACCTTTTTTCTTATCTTATCTGTAATATATTTTTAACTGGTTATCAACACAACATTGAAGAAAATGCAAGCATGTAAGATTTTATCAGTCCTGCGCAACATACGAAAAGAGTTCAAATTTCAAATTAGTGCCACTTTGATCAACCGATACATCATTTCACCGACAGCCCTTTCACAAAATAACTGGCGAATGACTATAATTTACCGATCACAATGTAGCTACTATTTCAGACCCCTAACGGGTCACACTGGGGCTGTTTTGGACCCTATGTTGCATTCTGTAAATTGCCCATCTACTGTACTTACACAATGGCGCTATTCATTCGACTCCCATTATAAAAAATACCCTATTTTATTATTATGTTACAATTTTAATGATATCTACATGTGCTTGTTTGTTACTTTTGTGTGTCCTGTCATCGAGTTTGGTTTCTGACAGTAAATGCCGTGTTAAAGGAATTTAAACCTTAATACGGTATAAATAACGGATTATAGTTAACCCAACATCTAGAACAAAATTTCAAGCATTAAAAATTGTAAAATAAGACAAAACCAATATTAAAAATAATAAGACGTGGTAACCTAATTTGATAGTGGGTTCAAATACCATTTGTACTTCTGAGTATTAATTCTAAGTGCAGGTGTAAAAGTTTGTCGTCACTACTAGCGAGTGCTGTTGTGAACATTATGAAGAAATCGACTTGTTCTAAAAAAATCGAAATTATACGTCATTGGCCAACCCATTCAGGGCCACCGGCGTCGTGTAGATTTGACCTCTTCTCGCAAAAGAAGACCCCCAAGTCCCAGCAGTGGAAATATCCAGCGGGATCAGATGGTTATCCTATATTTAGTATCACTAATACATTATTCGTGTTCATAACTTTTCCGTTGTTTTAAGTCAAACATGAACCGATCCGATCATAACCCACTAGCACAAATTCCTCATCCAAAACCAACAATTCTCCCCATAATTCTCCTAAAGCTTAATATTACAGCTATCAATCTCCCGAACTCAAATAACGTGGATTCTGATAATCCGAATGTCGGAACTCCGACACTCGGCTATCCGATCTTTGCACAAAACGTAATCTAATTAAACAGAGGCGGATTAATGGAGTGACAATAATCTTATAGCATCACGGTGGGGCAAGGGATAAGCCAGAATTTAATCAGGAAACCACAGCCCCTAGAAAACCGGCATCGATCTCGACGTCTATTATCAGTATCCTATGAACTGAGGACCTACATCGGATATTTTGTTTGGATTATGTTGAAGCAACGACTCGTGGTTTTATCAGCGAAAATTCTGTTCCTGTGTTTTTTGCGACAAAAACTACGTATTTTCTATTTCAAAACAGACTTCCAAAAGGAGGTCTTTTTTTGTAAGTATGTTACGCGATAGCGCCGTCAATAATGAATCGATTTTGATAGTTCTTTTTTGTCTGATAGATAACAATTCAGAGATAGTCCCATATACATTTTATGGAAATCGGTGAGGCGGTTTTGAAATATGAACAATAAACTGCTAAAATTTGGTAAAATTATGGTGAAATGCCGGAATTTTATTTCATTTTGAAGTCGGTTTTTTTTGGCGAAAAAAGATTATTTATGATATGAGTATAGTATAGAAAAGGAGGCAATTAGACATGAGCCGTGCGGTAAGGATAGCAGCCATGCTTACTAATAACACAACACAGTGGCACGCAGTCATTTAATCTTGAAGAGTCCATAGGATGAATATGAATATGTATATGTAGGATGAATGATCTTTTAGTCCTGTAATTTTTCTGGAAATTAAACCGAATTACTGCTTGGCGGTAAACATATGACAAGCACAGGATTATGTTATTAACGTGCATATTTTGTAACACATAATCCAGTAAGTAAGTAAATCAACACCTTATTTTAAGGGATATCATAATTCTGATGACGTTTTATGTATTTATGTGTGATGACATGATAATGGTGTGTATTAAAAAATACTGTTTATTTAAATGAGTAAAAAAACTAGTTGAACTCATCGGAAACCAGCAAATTGTACAGGCAAATATAAATATTTGAAGTTTTGAAGCTACTTATATTTTTTTATCGCGTATAGGTCCGCGTTTGACCACCAACTCGCCTGATGGTAAGCGACGGTGTGGTCGAAGATGACGCACGTTGACCTAGAAGGTACCTATTCACTCTGACCTTGAAAAGTTCTAGATTGTATCTCTCAGGGAACAAGGCAACTTATTCCACTCCAAAGCTGTACGTACGAGAAAAGTGGATTCAAACCTTTTAGTACGGACCTTTTAGTACGGACCGTACCTTGTAGTAGACCTTGTAGTATATTATATCAATTTAAGGCTCTAAAATCGAATACGAAAAGAATTCACACTAACTACCGTTAGCAGTTTCACCTTACCATGTTACCTACATAAAACTGCATCGAAATATGAGGGACCCATATAACGGGGCTAATCATGACAAAATACACAGAAAGTCATGACACTAGTGCAGCAAACAGACGGGAAAGCTTAAAATTAATAATGTTTGAAATTAATCTCACTGAAGAAAAAAGTATAAACTAAACAAATTTACAGAATAACGAACCATTGCAAGTCTTCTCTAAAAAAAGTATTTTATATATACATTTTTTTCACATATTGCTAATACTAAGAGCTCAAAATAAATTACCTCTCCCCTACAGATTACGAAAATTAATACGTATTACGTATACTCGTATGTACCTACACGCGTACAGTTACCACAATTCAGGAAATTTCTAGACTTTTCGATACCACATTTTTTTATAGCATAGAGTGACGAGACGAGCAAGATTTGTGCCTGATGGTAAGCAACAAGCCTGCCACATAACAGTACAGTGACACGCAACTATTGGAACATTAAAAGTCCTAATCATTACCTAGCACCGCACTGCGCTCGTCACCCAGAGATCTAAGGTATTATACCTCTAAGCCTTGTAATTTCTCTGCCCACATTGTCCTTCAAACCGAAACACAGTAATATTTGCACATTAGTGCTTGGCGGTAGAATAACTGGCAAAGGTGTGGTACTTCCCCAGGTTGACTCTGCCAAGAGTCCTAGCACTACTATAAAAGTAAAATAAAACTAATGTGTAGAAAGTTAGTATCTGATATTAAAGACGCATAGTATCACAGTAGTATCAAAAATGTTCAATTCGAAAAAACGGTAATTCAGCCTAACTATATATAACGGTGTTCTAAAATATGGCGGTACAAAGTTTAAGTCTAGATCCCATGGCAATGTCGGGATAAAAATTAGCCTACGCTAATCAGAGATACGAGTAATGTACCTTTCTAACTATGAAATAACTTTTGAAATCAGTTCAGTAGTTTTGGAGCCTATTCAATGGAAACATCTTTTGAAGTTGATATGTAAAATTATAAATATGAATCGTAAAGCTTGTGAGTGCAAGCAATTTAGCCACCATCATTTTTTTTGTAAAATTTTGATATGGTCACCCTACAAGAAAAGAAAATGCAACGTCAGTTCCCTGTGAGAATTAATTTTCAAAGTAAGTCCTTCTGATCCCAGCATGAATAAGAAATTGGATTTATTGATCGCTAATCTCCCTTATTTAATTTAAATACACGAAAATTAGAAACTTGATCAAGTATGTATATACGTTTCTATGTAAATAAGTAAATCTGTTGCTTACTATCAAGACCACGTATTTCTCATCTTGTTACCAATCCTAATATTATCTTAAAAATAACTCAAAAAATACTTTTGTTTTACTTAGCTATTCATTTTTTTTAACAAAATACCCCCTTGTTTTAAGGCTTCTACGAATAGTGAAATACTGGCTCATGTAAAGAAGTGTCTCATTCACAAGAACAAAATTAAAAATTTTGACTAACCCCCGACTACCTCAGATTTGTTATCTTTGCAACATTCTACTAGTCAAGCCCTTTCATTTGATACCCATATCGAGGTAGTTGTGAAAAAAGAAAAGTATTTCGCCAATTTGTAGTAGCGGCCATCTTGGATTTTAAATTTGTCATAGTGCAAAGTATTCTACTAGTTAAGACCTTTCGTTTGATACCCATATTGAGGTAGTAGTGAAAAAAATAATTTAATCCTCCATTTTGTGGTGGCGGCCATCTTGGATTTGAAATTTGTTATAGTATATAGTATTTTACTAGTCAAGCCCTTTTATTTGATACCCAAATTGAGGTAGGTTGTGAAGAAATATTTTGTCCGCCATTTTGTGGAGGCGGCCATCTTGAATCGATATTAACCAAACATAGCTAAGAACATCCGCACGGATATTAACCTTCAAATAAAAAATACCGCATCGAAATCGGCTCATCCGTTTGAGCTCTACGGTGCCACAGACAGACAGACAGACAGACAGACAGACAGACATCGACGTCAAACTTATAACACCCCTTTTTTGGTCGGGGGTTAAAATAAGCTATTACATATTACTTTTTAGCAGATGCTAGCACAAACAATTCAATTTTAACAGTGTTAAATGATTTTGTTT
Organism: Ectropis grisescens; assembly: GCA_017562165.1. Classification (NCBI taxonomy): domain Eukaryota; kingdom Metazoa; phylum Arthropoda; class Insecta; order Lepidoptera; family Geometridae; genus Ectropis; species Ectropis grisescens. The sequence goes on along the minus strand of CM029779.1, from coordinate 1,280,758 downwards.
TATGAGCCTATTATTTGTGTCAATATCGATGTTATATTATTTCATTTCGACGATGTTATTCCAGACATTTATTGATTATTATGTAAATTATTTATCATGTTTTATTATTAAATGACTTAAATAAAAGTGGTCAAGTGCGAATCGGACTCGCCCATGAAAGATTCCGTAGCAGCAAGTAAAATTAAGTATATAAAAGTTCTTGTAGTTCGTTGTTACTTTAATCAGTGTTTTAACAATAGTCAATTTATGACATATTAAAATAAAACTACTTACTAGATCTCATTCAAACCAATTTTCGTTGATAGTTTACATAGTAATGTACATCAAACACTTTTTTTAGTTTTGTCATTCTCTTATTTTAGAAGTTAGAGGGGGGGGGGACACTTTTTACCACTTTGGATGAGTCCCTCGCGCAAACTATTCAGTTTAGAAAAATAAATGCTAGAAACCTCAATATCATTTTTGATGACCTATTCATGGATACCCCAAACGTATGGTTTAGTTCAAAAAAAAAATTGAGTTTCAGTTCTAAGTATGGGACACCCCTAATTTTTTTTGTTTTTTTCTACTTTTTGTATCAAAATCTTAATGCGGTTTACAGATTACATCTACTTACCAAGTTTCAATAGTATAGCTTCTATAGTTTCGGAGAAAAATGGCTGTGACATACGAACGGACAGACAGACAGACATGACGAAACTATAAGGGTCCCGTATTTTGCTACGGAACCCACGGAACCCCAAAAAGCGTTATAATGAAATAAGCCTTAACAAATTAAATCGTAAACTGTTTTTGACGTTTCAAAGTGCAAGTAACATGCTAACTGAATAAATTAATTTGATTTAACTTTGATATGATTAGATTTTTATATAGTGCATAGATATTTATGCAATCCTAACTCAATAGAAATAACTTCGTTTGTACATTTATTTTACGTTATTAATCTAAGCACAATGAAAAACAAGTTTTCTATTTAACGAATCAATATACTAAAATAAACAAGCATTAAATTGGAAATTAAAATAGTAATGTTATCTAATTTTTTTTTTTTTTTTTTAACTTTTATAGGTTTACACTTGACCGCCATCTCGCCTGATGTTAAGCGACGATGCGGTCTACGATGGAGCGTGAAAAATATTTACAAATCTAAATATTTGCTATCTTGCTGTCTCGTTGAAACTGTGTGTTTATTTCACAAAATATATGAATGTTGATTATCCGAGTTGAAGTTAAAGTCGGTTTTTATTATTTCTGAGTACATTTAGATATAATTTTTCGAAAACACCAACTGTGTAAGCTGTGTGGCCCATTATTCAGAATAACGACTTATAACATATTTGAAGACTACATTTTTGCTCTTCTACGCCGCTTTTTCAACATGTCAGTGAACTTATTTTAAAAATAGGTAAAATATATTTATTTTTAACTATTTTTGAACCCATAATGTTTATGTTGCACGGGGGGTTAATCACGATATAAATCATGTTTGATTACCTCAACGTTTCGGCAGCGTTACAACCGCCAAACCCCAAAGCGTGTAGAAAATGAATATGTGTCTGATTTCAACTCTATCATATTATATAATTTTCATATCTCCTGCTCGACAAATCCAATGATATGTCATGAAACGCCAAAACAAAGCAAGTGATTGTGCCCTTTCAAAATGCAGAGGTAAGTAATATTGAGATCCCTAGGGATTAAAATGATTTGAATTTGGAACGTTAAAATTCGTATGAAAATGTTAACCCATAGTACTATTTTAAAAAGACTTTATAACAAATTCTAACTTTTTTTTTAATATCGAACTGGCCACCTGCACGCACAGAAACAAAACACAAAAAAAAAATGAAAAGGCGCCATTGAGTCGAATTTTGTTAATTTTGCACCGTATCACTTTAATTCTTAAAAAACACCAAAATGTCTTCAAGCGATAGTGAATTGACCCCGGAGTTCATCAAATTGACGCTTTAGAGATTATTAATACCTAATCTACTTCCGGAAAATTGAAAAATAAATACCTAAAATATTTTACATAGCCCTTTCTTTTGATTGCCTCGCAGAAGATATGAAAAGTATTCGCCTCTGAAGTAAAACACTGTCTTGTGTCATAGGCGGCTTGGATCCCTCGCTTCACTCGGGACACTACAACTCGCTCGCTTCGTCGAGTCGTCGTCGCTCGGGAGTTGACGGGAGTCCCTCGCTGCGCTCAAGATCCAATATGACGCCCATGACACAAGACAGTGCTTTACTCCCTTGGTTAATAATCTACTATTATTTTCTCCGATTAAACAAACTGCAATATATAGATAAATTCAGCCACTCGACCACATTTCGTAAGAAGCCATCACTACAAATATACTCGTATCATTAATGTATGTAAAAGTAAATTTAATTCGCACTTCATAATTTATTCACAATTGAGGAAGTTGTCACGTATTTTTAGATTAGTATGTTATATATGTATGTTAGATTTTTATTTTGCTTTAATAACACATTTCTGTGTAACCCAGTAGGTACCAAAATTGGAAATAACCACAGCATTACAGTAAATAAACAACATAGGGATCATTTATTTCGATTGCACATCGCTTGACACAATTTGGAGTGTAATAGTGCAGGAGACGACGCCGACGGTTCTCTGCGATAAAAAACGGAAAGGCTCTTCAGTTTATTTGTGATAATGAACTCTTGCCAGCTCCCGGTCTACGAGTGCCCGGAAATACAGATCACTGGATGCGACAATATTATATTATAAACATTATTATATTATATACAACGTGTGGCGGAGAGGCCCAACAATATTTATTGTAGTTCATCTATACTAGGTATCGAATCACATATGTGAATATTAGACACGAAAGCACAACAATTTTTTTCCATACAAAGTTAAAAATTCGTTGTTTATTATTTTGTTTGACAACCCTAATCACCGGCAGCGCGGCGCGGTCACTGACCGCCGGCCGTCGCATGTCGCTCCATCGTCGCACGCCGCGCCGCCGCGCATTAGGGTTGAAGCTGGTCAATTTTACATCAAACTTTGACTCGTATTATCTCGCGACCTAAAGTGCTGAGGGAAAAGAGACCTTCGGAGATGAAGTCCACATCAGTGTTGGAATGACCTATTCAAATATTGTTGGACCTTTCCGCCACACGTTGTATATTTTTTTAATTATTATATTATATACTAGCTGAACCCGCTACTTCGTTCGCGTAAGCAGATGTTACACTCCGCGAGGTATAAGCTGAGCTTTGCATTAGTGTGAGTGATCACCAATCAGGCAGGAGCTTGAAATTTTGTCCGCGAGGTATAGGCTGAGCTTTGCATTAGTGTGAGTGATCACCAATCAGGCAGGAGCGCGGCGAGACAGAATGGCGCCGCGCCTAAGGCCGGTTGTTACACCTACACTATCCATGTACACTCACACAAATGCAAAGCTCAGCTTATGCCTCGCGGAATGTACTGACTTATACATTAATTGGAAGTATCGTACGTCAAATATTTGGATAAGTAGTCATTGAAAAACCTTTGAGTTTGAGTGAATTTGTTTTTCCACACAAAATTTATTTAATTTTATCATCTTTATTTTTCTTTTTTTTAAACAAAATCAAACATACTTAGTAAGGTTTCGTAGTATCGAACATAGCCGCAAGTGTTAAGTTTGTAGGATTTTTATAGGATACAGCATGAAAAGTCTGAAGCTAATGTGCATGATCTGATACCTATTTTTTTTTACCTATTTCTTTTTATCCGCAAGCTGTATTCTAGCTGTTACCCGCGACTTCGCCGGCGTAAAATTTTGAACGAAGCCTGTGTGGAATCAAAATAATTAAAATTTTGAGTTTTAATGATATTCAAGCAAGTTGAACCCGTAAATCAAAGCCAAGTCCTAGTGAAATGTTAATGTATGAATTTAATTGTAGGTAACACACAAAAAAATCAAGAACGAAAGAATCCAAATTTGGCATCATAATCCTTTTAACAGCAAAAAACTTATTAGTACAATTTAGAATACCAGTAACGCCACCTAGTGATGAAAGAAAAAATACATACCACAATAGCAAAACATCGATTTAAATGGTCTTTAGTGCTATTAGATTTAAACTGGCTTTAGCGCCGTCTAATGAGAATATTATGTTGCTTGTTATTTTGACTGGCCTAGTGAATAGATTTAAACTGGCTTTAGCGCCGTCTAATGAGAATATTATGTTGCTTGTTATTTTGACTGGCCTAGTGGCTTAGTTGGTAGTAGCTCTGCTTGCGAAGCCGAGGGTCGTGGGTTCGATCCTCACCCAGTGCAAATATTTGTGTGATGAATTCAAATGTTTGCACTGTGTCTGGGTGTTTCTATGTATAATAAGTATGTATTTAAAACTATATAAGTATTATATCAGCTATCTGGCTGCCATCACACAAGCTTTGCTTAGTTTGGAGTCAGATGGTGTTGTGTGTGAATTGTGCACCAATATTTATTAAAAAAAAAAACAACACCTATATGATCTACGCCAAAACGGGTGCATATTTATTCATTTTTGGCTTTTACCTTACCACCACATCAAGTTCCTGACGAAAATATATGCTGATATTAATATGGAGTTAAATGAAAATGTAGACTTATTAGCCCATGTGAAATTTTAGACTCTAAACTATGTATGTGTTTCGTATGTCAACCCAATTCGTTGTGCCGTTTTGACGTGATAGTTAATATTTGTTTCCTTAGAGCCCATGCTTCTTTTAAGGTTGATAGGTAACAAATACATAAATGTGGTATTTCAGACTGAGTTATTTCTGTTTCTTTTTTCTACCAAATTTGCTTAGTCTTTCCTACGTCACAGTAACCTATAATAAACCGATTTGCTATTTCTGAGTTCAAACTACGTGCGTTTCGAATTCCATCCAAATATGTTCAGCCGTTCCAACGTTGTCCTGTAAATATTATGAATGTCACTGTTTGGATGTTTGTTACGTAATACATAGAGTACTTATACATAGGCAATGTTTAGCCTATGTGTTCTTCCAGACTGTAATCTAATTCTATTTCAAATTTCAACCCGATCACCTGATACGTTCCGCCATGATTAAAGCGGCAATAGGAATACATCATCGGCGAAAATTTCAACTGTCTAGCTATCACCGTTCTTGAGATACAGCCTGGTGGCAGACGGACGGATAGCGAAATCTCAGTAATAGGGTCCCGTTTTTACCCTTTGTGTACGGAACCCTAACAACGATCTGATTCGGTCACCGAAGCTTGTTGAACACTACCTTTAAATTTTAAACAGTATTTGGATTGAAATAATACGTTTTCTAATAAGTTACAGCTGACCTAGTCGGGAGAACGGCGACTGTCGATCCGGATACCCAGGGTTCAAAACCACGCGCACCACTATTTTTTCAGAGTCATGTTCGTAATGCCGGTAATTAAAACGGTGAAGGAAAACACCGTGAAGAAACCGAAATCTACCTATAATCTAAGTTCTAAGTCATATGTCATCCACCAACCGACACTGGGCCAGCGTGTAGCCTTGTCTCTCCCCGACGACGTACAGCAGTGGGAACATTTAATGGGTTGGTTATGCTGCTACTTATTATGCTGATATGTTTTCTCCAAAATACAAAAATCTACTTCAATGACAGGTAATTTAATTCTGTCATTCGACTAAATTTTATAAGAAGGTATAACTGGCGTACAGATAAATCTAAGCTGATTTTAGTTTTTTGTTGATATTTGAAAAACTACCTCCCTATTTTCGATATCTAAGATCACCTCTGAAGTATTTTCTACCAAACAAAAAAGGAATTATCAAAATCAACTAACAATCAGCGGAGTTATCGCGTAAAATAAAACCAAATAAAAAAAAACATGCAACCCGATTGAGAACATCCTCCTTGTTTGAAGTCGATTATAACCGAATGATGATTGACATCTGGATGACCAACATGAGGAGGGACTGTTTCTTTAAGCAGCAATGCGGTCTACGGTGGAACACGGTTCTCTAAAAGAGAAACCAATTCACGGTAGACTTTCAGACACCAATATTTTGTCCATTGGGAAACCCCCACACAAAAGAGTTTTTTCGTAAATAAACCTTAATATAATTGATACGTTGTATCAGAGACTTCTAGGACATAGACGTATGAACACAACTCCGTCCTTGCGATTCCCTCGAGGCCCGGTGGTAGTAAGACAAAAATATATTTTTGACAATTATTTTGTCATCCAAGATGACGCGACGCGATCACGTTGGCACTTTCTAGTATCTAGAATCTAGATATTATGTGGATCGTCCGAGTAGTGTCAGTAGTCCGGTTGTTAGTTCGGTTAACCGAACTACTGCAACTTTTTGGTGTCAGTAGTTCGGTTGCACGTCATCACCGAACTGTTGACACTGCGGAGTGCCAGTAGTCCGGTTGTTAGTTCGGTTAACCGAACTACTGCAACTTTTTGGTGTCAGTAGTTCGGTTGCACGTCATCACCGAACTGTTGACACTGCGGAGTGCCAGTAGTCCGGTTGTTAGTTTTTAGTGTTAATTTTTAGTTGCATTAGTTTTAAATTCAGATTTTATGGCATTCAGAGTAGATTATTCGTAATCTACATGTATTTCCTTGGAATCCCACTCTGGAATTTTGGACTATATTAATTCAAAGACGATGTTATAAGACTCGTGTTTTTATGGAATTTGAAAGCAAATGCCCGAGGTATCATGTTTATAGCTTCAATTGAACTACCCAAGTCGCCAAGTATGCTGAATAATTAGCAAAATGGAATAGGGCTGGCTTTAAACGTACCATCCATAAAGTACACTTTAATCTGTTTAAAAAAATCTCGTGCATGATTACTATAAAAAATTATAATATCACCATCAAAATAATCTGCCAGTAGAATATCAGAAAACAACGTAGGAACTTGCATCTCGGAAAGAGATGTTGGGCGTATTTTCTCTACTCCCGCATTTTGGCGAATCTAACGTTCATAGATTCTCGAACAATCTTAAATTGTACATTTCTTTTGAGAGAATGATGGAATTGGGTTGGGAGTGGCTAAATCTAAGCCTTTATTTTTTAATGCAAACTAAACATTGGCGATATACTCTGGGTGTAGGTTCTCTACCTTCCGCAGCCTCAATTATGCTTTTATTTATCAAAGCATCAATTTAAAAAAATCCAAATTGCAGGTATGCTCACTGGCTTTCTCGATTTTGTCCGCTTCCTAAAACACAGTTGATATGATTCCACTAGTATTATATGATTATAAAGTAAGGAACTACAAACTATAAATGAAAATAAGGAGATAATGCATGAAACGCTTACTTTTGATAATGTTACGTAGCCCTTACATTGCAAATTCGGTCTTCTAATATTTGCAACGGCAAAAGCTGCTTTTGAGGCATATACGGAATTCCTATAAAACTGGTATCCAGAAAAAAGTAACACCCTGCCTCTTCCTCGCTGCATTATCTTAAAATCGTCGTTGTCGTTCATCTTACTATACAAGTTTACTTTATAATTTTAGATTTTAGATATAATCTCCACTAATTATCAACTTGGAAAATAGCTATAATAATATGTACTTACTCATCAAATCGACCGAATGGATAAAAAGATTGATACAAATGAAACTTACATGAAAAATCGCAAAAGTTAGTGTATATTTTATATACCGCTGAGATGGTGAGAGAGTCGCTAGTTTTCAATCAAATGAAGCGGTGTATCGATAGTTCGGTGCGTAGATGAACCTGAATTTCTATAAGTAAGCAATAGTTCAGTGCTTAGATAGAATCAAAACTAATGCAATTAAAAGTTAACATTAAAAACTAACAACCGGACTACTGGCACTCCGCAGTGTCAACAGTTCGGTGATGACGTCTGCACCGAACTACTGACACTAAAAGTTGCAGTAGTTCGGTTAACCGAACTAACAACCGGACTACTGGCACTCCGCAGTGTCAACAGTTCGGTGATGACGTGCAACCGAACTACTGACACCAAAAAGTTGCAGTAGTTCGGTTAACCGAACTAACAACCGGACTACTGACACTACTCGGGATCGTCTGTGATACACAGAATACTTAGAAGTTAGTATGTACCGAACGCGCCGCGCGTGTCGTTATTATTTAACGTTTGTGTAATTTCCGAACCACCAAACCGATAATGTTAAAATTTTGACGGGACAATATAAAAATGTGTTCTTTCTAACAAAAAAAGAATTAATGAAATTAAACAACGCAAACATGAGTAACAACCAAATACACATTCTGACTTTCACCCCCTCCCGCAAGAAAACCGATCAGAATTTGGGGATCAAAAGTAGCCTACAGCAATGTCCTTAGCATAAACTAAAATCATGCCAAGTTTCAGCTGAATTGAATCAGTAGTTTCGGCGTGATGCGTGATCCCTATACAGAAAGACAGACAGACAGACAGACAGACAGACATGAAAGAAAAAAAATGCAGTTTCGCCATTAGTATCGACTATGGAGGGCCCCAAAAAAAAATTTTTCAAAATATCTTCAATGTACATAATTCGACCCGTTACAGTTTTATTATAAGTATAGATATTTACCTTATTATATTATATATTATACATATTCTTATATTATAAACATTAAAAAATTCCCCAACGCCATATAACTGCCAAAAAGGAGGGAGGTTATCAATTCGACCACCATTTGTTTTTTGAAGTGAAAAGTGAAAACTTTTTTTGCGCGGCACAGACGGATTTTTCGTGGGCTGTGAATTGAATTCTAGCGTTACGTTCAGGAATGATAAGAAATCTTCGGGTGAACTCGGGTTCATGGCCATTGGCCATCTAGAAATGTAGAAATATGTCAGCATTTCCCAGTGGTCATCTAGAAATGCGTCAGCATATCTAGATGGCCCTGCTCACAGTCACGCCGTCCGGTTTCACGTCCCAGTTTCCGTAGTTTCCAAAGTTAGCTATCAAATTCTGAGTTCTGAGTTTTCAGTTCTATCGGCAGTTCCTATGACTGCCAATTTTTGTTTGTTTGTTTCCTGATGTGTTCAGGCTGAACCTGAACCGATTTTAATATTTCTTTTTTTTGGTGGTATGGATATGCTTTCCAAATGGTCCCATATATTTACTGTCCAGGTGGTTTTGAGTAAATAATTTAAAACTAAGTAAACTAACTTATTTTTCGTTTTTGAGTGCCTATTTGTAGTTTTGAGGTCGGTTTATTTTTTGATTAAAAAGTATTATTAGCAGTATCATACGTAGTTTGATACACGTGTGTATGATACTAGCAGCACCCCGCGGTTTTACCCGCGTAGTTTCTATTCCTGTTATTCCCCCAGGATGTGTTTTTCCAGACCATCTATTTGTGTTCCAAATTTCAACCCGATCCGTTAATACCTACGACGTGATTGAGCAACAAACAGCCAAATATGCATACATTGACATTTATAATATTAGTAGGCTAGCATCCCAAAATATACAGCTCTACATTATACGAATGTGCTTATCTAGTGAGCTCTAGATCCGCGTGGTATCAGGCTACCGCGCCGTAGCACGAAGCAGTTTGATACAATTTATGTGGCGCGATGTGCTGCTAATTGGTGGCGCGGCAAACACCGCCTTTTGATTGTGATTCAAGGCGCTATCACTGTTTTAAAGGTTTATTGTTCTACTTCTTGCACTTCGGGAAAGCTCGGGGAAAGCCTCATATCGCTTTTGTAGCCTCGGATAATATCTACTGAACGTAAAGGTTTGAAGGACAGTCCCTATATGAAACTATGGGGTTTTTTTTTTGTTCAAAGATTTATGATAAACTTTTCATTCTGGTGATCTTTAAGCAAAAAGCTTACTAAACCTATGATCTTCCGAATTTCAGTGGTAGACATAATTTAACGTAATACACTGTAGGAAAGTAGTGGAACGTATATAATCCAAAAACGTGAACGAAAAGATTTGACTCCACGTTTGTTTTAAGAACGTCTAGGTGTCTAGGTTGTGGAATGAGTTGCCTTAGAGGGTTTTCCCCGATGGTTACAATCTAGGTGTCTTCAAATCGAGAGTGAATCGGTTTCTTCTAGGTAAGCACGCTCCATCGTAGATCGCATCATCGCTTAACGTCAGGCGAGATGGTGGTCAAGTGCAAACCTATTAAGTATAGTTAAAAAAAACAACTACCTACTTTTAAAAAATCAGTTAAACTTCATTCGTACATCCTATTTATATACAAATAAGACTTACTAACTAAAACACCACTTATATACCTAACATTATAGTTAATAAGTTTTTAACACTATTACACTTATTAATCAAACTAGTAATAGAGATAATATCCACAAATCAATTTAAAGTATTAATCATTAATCAGCCCATATTTATACAATGGTGAATATCGTATTAACTAATTATTAACAATATTTAAAACAAACAATGGTTGATGCAATAACCCACTGATTGAATAATTTTAACTCTCCAATAGTTTTTACTGTAGCAGTTGATTTCAGTTTCATAATATAATATGCATGTCTACATTGCTTTACTTTCCATTATAATATAAGCCTGGAATACACATTCTATAACAAATCACATCCAAAAATAGCACACAAATGCCACACACAAACACATGTTAGTAGTAAAACATACACTATTAATCTTGTACTAGTATTCGTAAAAAATGGTACAAGTACGAGCAAGTAACGAAGAAGAATGTACTGCTCTCGATTTATGCGATTCGGAACGAAGGTTAATTAGTGGTAAAGCACGCTATTCACGGGACGTACATCTTTTTTAGCAATTGTTAATTCTCAATCGGCAATAGCTCAACAGATTTGAATTCAGTTTGGAAAAAAACTTACTAACACAAAAATTTATTTAAAATTGCACTACTTGTGTGTTAAAATATATCTGTAATTATGAGTTTCTGCTAGGAGATGCGACTATGTATGTTAAGCAATATAAACTCTCAACAAAGCTTAAGTCCAAATATATTTAAGCCCGATAGAGTTGTTTGATTAGAAGTACGAGTAATGTTTTATTTGATAAATCATTACTTAATGTTCTACTTCAACTCCAACCTTCCCTTTTTATATTAATTACATCATAAGTAATTATCATCTAGTTGTTAGAATACTAGTCAATGCCATGGCACCATGAACGAAGTACATAAAAGTAGAAAAAAAAATTTTTTTGGACATTCCTCACACCGTACTAAATAGGTCCAAACTCACCTAAACTTCTTTAAAGATAGCCATAAAATATAACTGATTACAATACCTACTTATAAACTTCATTGTGTATACATACTAAATATCCATACATACATACATACTTACGTGTAGATACTATTATATACTATACTATAATATGAATAATATGATTTATTTTAGATATTGCGTTACAATTATAATTAACATTTTTAAAGTCATTCACAAAAGAGTCATGTAGTCGTCCCGTCAACAGCCAGCTTTAGCCCAAACCACTGTTTTTGTTGCCGTTTTAACGAAATTTATCGTTTTCTTTTCCCCCGATCCGGCCGGTCTGTTTGTTCCCAGCACGGCTCCAGGTTAAGGTTACATCCTTGCTTGTAATTAAATCTAACATTTTTTTTTGTTGCAGGTAAAAGGACTCCTGTACCTACTCGTAGATATCTAATTACTGTTGGTGCGTACTGTTTTATGTTTTGGTTTGATTTTTATGTGTTTTTGGATTGTATTTATATATTGCCATCAGCTACGATTTTACCTAATCTATGTAGTCCTGTTACCTTTATTTTTCCAGAATAAAAAGTAACCTGTGTTTTTCTAAGCTATATTCCAACTACTTACCAAATTTCAATACCAATAAAAAAATACCAATCCGCCATTCCCACGTGAGTGAGGAACAAACATATAAACTTTGACATTTTTAATATTAGCAAGATCTATAATAACAGTAGTCCGTTTAGCCGCCATCTTGTTTGTTAGTGTTACATTGTGATGTAACCCGGCTGTTTCTAACTCAGAGCTAGTTCTTATCCTAGAAAATACCGATTCATTTTCTATAAAATGTCAGATCAGTTAGTGTTTCAAGTCATCAAATTCTTGACTATAATAATCTCATAAATTACGGGATAGATATAATTGTCGTGGTTTTACGCAAGTTACCGTTACTTCGATGTAGTCATTTGCTATTATGACCTGTAGCAATGTTTTATGAAGCTGCATTAAAATATCGGAGACTTACTCTACTAGAAGTATAATAGGTATATATATATATATATATTCCTGTTATATTATATTATATATATATATATATTTAATTAAAAGTGACGAGACGAGCAGTTCATGTGCCTGATGGTAAGCACAACAGCATGCCTGCCACATAACAGCACAGTGCAACGCAGCTATTGGAACATGAAGAGTCCAAATCATTACCTATCACTGCACTGCGCCCGTCACCCAAAGTTCTAAGATGTTATATCTCTAAGCCCTGTCATTTCTCTGGATACATTGCCCTTCAAACCGGAACACAGTAATGCTTACATTCACATTCCTGCTTGGCGGTAGAATAATTGGCAAAGGTGTGGTACTTCCCCAGGCGGACTCTGCCAAGAGTCCTATCACTATAACTAAAGTATGTACTCGTATAACGATAGTTGATATCGCTATAGGAGTACCGTGGGAGTACCTGTAATAGTGGTCGTGGAATTTTAACTACAATAAAATAAAATAAATACTAATAATAATACTGATCTATATTACTCACGAGATAATAAACATACCGTAAGGTTAAACCCTGAAACTTTCCGATTCAAACAACCAAATAGTTTAACCCCTTAACCAATAGGTCGTCGTCACTACGAACTAGGGCAAAACAGAAATACAAAATCTAGGCCAGACGTAATGAAGTAGCAGCTGACTTGGGACTAATCGATGATGTGCGGTTTAATCCAAACCGGTGTCGTGTGTGATTGATCGACGGTAACCGTAATTTATAGTTTTAGGACCGTGTACGGTGACCATAGTTTTGGAAGTGTAGGATAAAATCAGGGGGAAAAAATAACAACCGTAATCAAATGTTTGTTCAAAGCGTCAAAAATTACTCTATTTTTATTCGTGTTTAGTCCATTTAGTGTAGACATTTTCAACGTTTTTGAGACCAAAGGTGTTCAAAGAGAAAAACATATAGGTTTCAGTAATAAGTTTCAGTATACGGTAGTCAGATACCGCTAGATTTAGATACGGTAGTTAGATGTAATTTTTAGGATTTCTGTTTATTTCCATAGTAAGTGAGTCATACGCACAACTCTACCTAGAAGGTTGCGTACCATTTTTGTGTGTGAGAGAGAGGAAACGCATTCACGCATCGACCACCGTGCAGAGCCTCGGCGGGGCATGACAAGCCCGGCTCCATCTAGAGTTTCAACCCAACAAGTTTCTACAGTCGTGATTTGTCGGCAGCAAAATCGCAGGACCATTCAACCATGACCCGGGCCCGAATCGAAAGGATAACAGACGGCACGTTACCTGTCTGGGAAGGACTAGATGGGGTGCCGGACAGTAGTAAACGTCTGACGCCCCAGGCTATCCGCCTAGTGGTAGCGGGCAACCCAGATCGTTGCTTCGTACTTATGACGATGACGACATCGTCGTTCTGATTTTGACATGTTGTGTTCTTCTTCGCAATAAATTGAGTAAAATAAAACACTAGAGGCTTGGAGAGAGTTTGTCTTAGATCCCATCATTGCAATTTGACATTACGCATGGTGACCCTACTTGTGCAAGAGCGACGACGGAAAATTGTGAATAATGCAGTTATGCACTTTGGTTACTGCCGGTTTGATCGATGGCCGCACGATTTGTCTTTTTGGCTATAAATCTAGCGAGCTATAAGTAAACATATTTACATCCTTGGTCTAAAATTGGTAAGTTTTGAATGTTTTTTGGTATCTCTCGTGTAAGCTCCATGCTTGTAAGTGGGGGTGTATTACAATGAAGAGTATTTTGCTGTTGATTTTTAACAAGTCATCATTCTGAAAATATATTAGTATAAGGCCAATTCTGAAGCAAAATTCTGAAAAATCAGCTATTCCATACAAAAGCAACAAGGGTCGACAAAATTATTATTTTAAAAACGTGAATGAGATAAGTTTCAGCGAATGCTTTGTATTAGCTGTATTGAAATTATAAAGTTTTGTCTTACATCTAGAAACGCCAATAGTTAGCCCGAACGTGAAAGGATTTATAGAAACGAAATTTAGAGCAATCCAACAAATGCACTCGTATTTTTACACCAAAATCCAAAACCAACAGCGTCATGCACGGGTACGTTCTCGGCATTTGCCGTGTCCCTTCGTGTGACGTGCGCGACACGCCATGTGACGCCACGCCAGGCCACGCCACGCCACGCCACGCGATGCCCCGCCACGCCACGTGGTGCGACGTGGCCACGGGCGATCGCGATGCGATGCAACATTTTTACGCTTTATTTTCTTTTTTCGTTATCAGATTGTTTGTCATTTTTTGTTGGTTGTGTTTATTTGTGCTTTGCATTTTCTGAATTCAGATGTTTTAGCAAAAAAAAAAATGTAATGCAGCTAGTTTTTTCTTTGTGCCTTTTTAGGGTTCCGTAGCCAAATGGCAAAATACGGGACTCTTATAGACTCGTCATGTCTGTCCCACTTTTCTCCGAAACTATTATACTATTGAAACTTGGTGAGTAGATGTATTCTGTGTGTGTTGCCAGACATATTGCATGCCTCTAGAAGAAGAGGCCAGTTTGTATGGGTCAATTATTTAAATGTTTTGTATCATCTTATCTTACCTGCAAACAGCAATAAAGATTTTTGTATTTTGTATTTGTATTTTGTGAACCGCATTACGATTTTCATACAAAAATAGAAAAATACAATACATTTTGGGGGTGTCCCATACTTAGAACGGAAACTCAAAAAATTTCTAAATGGGATTGATTTCTAACATATATTATTTTCTTCTAAACTGAATAGTTTGCGCGAGAGACTCTTACAAAGTGGTAAAATGTGTCTCGCCCCCCCCCTCCTCGGGGGCTGACTTCTAAAATAAGAAAATGACAAAACTAAAAAATATTATGATGTACATTACCATGTAAACTGTCAACAAAAGTTGGTTTGAATGATGAGATCTAATAAGTAGTTTTATTTTAATACATCATAAATTCACTTTTGATAAACCACTGATTAAAGCATCAACGAACTAAAAGAACTTTTATATTATGTTACTTGCTGCTACGGAAACCTTCGAGGGCGAGTCCGACTCGCACTTGACCACATCTATAGTATACGGAGATATACGTATATAAGATATATAGAATATACATAATATTTAGTAAAAAAAGACGTACTTGCTTCTTTACATGGGGGTCGAGTAACTGCCCTATTTGAATTAATGAAACTATTAATTCAGAAGGGTTTTCAAAGGAGCTATATGGAGCTATATTCTTTGTTTTAATTAATAAATTTAAAAAATACGCTTGTAGTGTATCTGTTTATAACGTCATAACTAAATATATGTAAAATTAGATGCAATTTTATGGTAATGAATGAGGCTCGTCTAAGTATTTTACAATTACTTACTTACTAATTATCCAAGATTTGAAGAAACCAAGGACCTCGTTCAATTTTTAACTACATTCATTTGATGATTTTGGTATCTTCAACTAAGACAAAGGCTAAAGGAAATAAAATGGACATGAGGACGCTGATAAATCGGAACAAATTATTACAAGGAAGGTCATAGAATGTACTACGGAAGTCCCTGATTTGGGTGCAATTTTTTTATTGCCACGGATCAGGTTGAAATTTGAAACACAGTTAGATTACAGTTAGATAGTCTGAAATAGCATGTAGGCTACTTTTTATCACGGCAAAATGACAGGAATGGGAACAGCGGGAGAAAACCGAGAGGTACTCCAAGTAAAAACTAAACTAGTACCTACAAACCTACATGTAAGGCTTTCTACCTCTTTTCCCGGGATTTTAGTTCAGTGTCTAAGCCTTAGCTATATTTTTTCCCAACTTCTGCATAGCTAATTCTAAAAGTGTCTAAACTCGTAGATAGGAGCGAGACAAGAATCCTTCCGTCGACGTGTTGGTTATAAATGATGGCAAACCCTCGGGCTTACGTCCCTAGTAGCGGACGGGGTTTTAAGGTTCAACTTAGTTTTTTTGTTTGATCAAGCCTATCTACATTTTGTTTAGGAAAATGGGTAAGATGATAACAGTTTTATTCTAAATGTGTAATAAGATATCAAGGTTTTATACTGTGCTGGTATTATTAATTAACTTATCCGTTAATATGGCGCATGAGATTGCAGTGAAATATGTATCGGGGATACGTTTCACTATGTTCATACATTTGAAGATTCCATGGTTACTAATGTTATTGGGATATTTCAACAAGGGAATATTAGAGAATCGGCTTCTTAAGATTCTTTGACACTTACTACTTCATACTTCTACACCGACCAAAATACCTGCTTACACCTGGCTGTGAAGTAGTTGCGGCCAAGTTTGCAACGGCATCCATCGATTTTCGAATTCTTTACATACATTACTATGATGTGGATGATATATTATTTATAAAATAAGTTGAAACGAAATTATTTGTGGAAAATTAATTAACACTGATTGAATTATATTTACTTGCGGCCACTTATTGACTGCCAGTCAACCTATTATCAATGTATTCTCCTAATCATACTCGTAAATGTATGTTTAAATGTGAATTTGATTAACTACGCGATGAACGTAGAGATTTTGCAAACGAATCTCGTACTAAGACACTCTCATCGAAATTAAAACCAAAAAACTTCCTCCAATTTCGAAAAAAGAATCCAAATTAGGATTTACACAAAACTCGGCCTTCATTACTTAAAGGAATCAAAATGAAAACAAACTTAGTCCTCCCTCATTAACGTCGAAAACCTCGAAAGAAGCGAAACAGTTTAAAAGTAAAATTGAAGGTTCGTAAGTGAGGCCCAGCTAACCAGCACTAATAAGGAAGCCGGCCATCCATCAAGTGGCGAGGTTTTTCCACTTTTCTCCCGAAACGAAGATTTGGACGTGTTTCTTTTCGGCAATAATGTTAGGTATTTAACCTCTTTCGTACGCGGCCTGCGTTGATCGATTCGATTTTTGGAAAACAGAGGTATTTAAACATTAGGATTTCGGCTCTGCGGTACGTGACGTCAAAGAAACGAGCACTACAAGACTAAGAATGTTACTTAATTTAATATGACAGTTACTAATAGCTTTTATTTTACTTTGACAGATTTAAATACCACATTGTACGGCTTTAACCGACTTAAAAAAGGAGGTTTCTCAATTCAACAATATTTTTTCTATAGGATAGCTTGTAGCTCGAAATAATTGAATCGTTTCATGGTTGGTGTTCGCGGATGGAGAGGTGTGAAATTTCCCACACCTATAGTTTACTAGCAATGCCTCACAGATTTATCTGAGGAGTTCCCTTTTCCCTCTCCCGTTATTTTACCGAGATAAGTAGTATTTTTGCTACTCCAGACTACTTACCTATAATCTAACTGTTCCAAATTTCAACACGATCCGTACAGACGTTCCGACGTGACTTAGCAACAAACATCCAGACACTGACACGTGATTTGTAGTAGGATAGTATCCAGAGAAAGAGTGCACAATGTAATTTTTTTTTAAATAATGCAAAAAACACATTAATTATTTATTTTAGTATGGTCGTATTTCTAACACACTAAACAGTAGGTATATGTGTATTTGATATACACACGAATATAAACTCTTTTGTTCATATAAATTATGGTTCAATTTTGAGCACAGGGCAACCACTAGCATAAACAAATGCCAACCGTATTATCCCTCATTGCATAATGTTTAACAAAGTCCCGTGACACAGAGTAATCGCGGCAGCGGCGCGGCTTCGAATTTTACTCAGAAACAATAGAAGACCCATCTCAAGACACAGTGTGGTAACAATCACGCGAAATATTAAATCCTGTCCAACACACGCTCACAATAAAGATGTGACGTGGGTAGATAAATCATCCGTCGTCATGGCGACCGGGACGTCGCGCTCTGGCTGCGAGACTGCGGGTAGTGGGACTAAAATGAGGGTACTACGAAAACTGTGCATTTAAATTAGGGTATTATTGGTATTAGTATTAAGGCATGTTTCGTTTAAAGTGGTGTTTTTTTACCCAAAAATTGGCTTACTTTTGTCTGCCTTTGGATCTTCTCTGACTTAAGATAATATTTAATTTTGTGCATATTTTGTGTACGACCAAAAAAAAAATCAATGATGTTCCAAAAGTGCAATCCCAAAATTTAATAATTAATTTTAAAGCAAAACGTCTCAATGAACAATCAATATGATTGATTTTTCTCAATGGAGTAAATTACTGCGCTTGCTCTACTCTATCGTCATAAAGACACCAGAAAAGTTTCAGTTTACTCAAAGCTGTAAAAAATGCACGGACCGCTCGTTGCTTTAAATACCGACACCGTTTGATGGATGACTATCCAAACCACAGACGAAGTAGAGAGATACTCTAAAGCCTCAAGAAAGTATGTTTGGATCCGTTTTCGTAATTAGAACCTCTAAACTGTCGAATAGGTTAAAATAATATGAATATTGCCCTTCAAACCAAAGCTAAGTCATGTTTGAAAAGTATTTTGTTAAATGATTAATAACAATCGTGCTCGAACAAAAGACGGCTCGTTTTGACAATAGAGAAAGAAAAAAAATCAAAGTAATTAAAAACACACATATTTTGGCGTTTTAAATAATGAAAGTTTTACATAACGCGACTATTTCAAAACGTGACATTTATTTTTTGAAGACTATAGCTAAAGTGTGTACCCATATCACCAGGTGACTTCGACAGAGAGTCATTTGGCAAAGTTAGGGAGACTAAACCATAATAATAGCCATTAATCAAGAAGTTGACAGAGCTACCTCTTGCTATTTTAATTTCCAATCTCTTAAGATCCACATTTAGAACAAAACCGCCACCAGTCTAGAATACTAAAACAAAATACTAAAATAATACGTTGAAAATTCATCGTCATTCAGTAGCACATTCTGTCATAGAAAGATGATTCAATCGTTATATTGATAAATTCAAAGTTGAACGTATCGGATCAGGTGTGAAAAATGGCACCGGTTTCCGAGTGAGCGCTCCCATTTCGACTCATTGGGCAGATGGTGACGATTTCATTGCCTTTTTTGACGGGGTAGATATGTGACGAAAATTACCTGCGATACAATTTGATCGGAAAAGTAATTTCGGTATCTTTCTTCTAATTCGATTCGATTGGTACGAGCAAAAGTGAAAGTTCTGAAAATAGACTTTGTCCTTCATGAAAATAATTTTAACAAAAAAAAAGAACCGACTTCAATTTTCGAAAGTTATCCTCGTTTTCTGAAGGATGCCATCATCAGATTATCATGATACCACCCTGAGGATATCTCCTTTATAAGAAAAAAAGAATCATCAAAATCGGTACATAAACGACGAAGTTATCCGCAAACACACATAAAAAATATACGGTAGAATTTAGAAACCTCCTTTTTTGAAGTCAGTTAAAAATAGTACTCGTAGAAAATGAGCATGATTGGGAGTGATTTCAACATGATCTACATATGCGCTTAAGTATAGTTACTTCGTAAGTTTTTTTTTTAATTTAGAGGAGGAAAACGAGAAAGACGTGCGCCTCATGGTAAATAAACAATACCCCTGCCGATAACAACACACTGTTACGCAACCACTGGAACATGAAGAGTTCAAGTACCTAAGCACTCGTCACTCGGATATAAAAATCATTTATCTCTTAGGCCTGTTATTTATCTGGATACATTGCTTTTGGAGCCATAACACAGTAATATTAGCACACTACTGCTTGGTAGAATGACTGGCAAGGATGGCACTTCCCAAGGTAGACTGTGCAAAGAGTCGTATTGATCATTACCACATTAAACAACTAGATGCAGTTTTACCCAAGTAGTTTCTGTTTCCATAATTTTTCGCAACAAAAAACCTATGAGCAATTCCAGATTGTAATCTAACTGTATTTTAAATATCAACCCGATCTGTTTAGTCGTTCCGACGTGATCGAGCAGCGAGCATCCGAACTTTAGAAAGAAAGTTAATTATATTATTTGGATTATATATTAAGTTACAGCTGGTATAGTCGGGAACACGGCAACAGCGGATCCAGAACCCCTGGCTTAAAACACACGCGTACTAATGTGTAACATGCGTGTTGCTGATAATTTGAATACGGTGCAGAAAAACATCGCGAGGAACCCGATATTATGTTCTTAGAATCTTTAGAGGTAATGTGTCACCAACCCGCATTTAGCAGCGTATTCGGATTAGGGACTTGTCTATCTCTTTGTAAGAGAATACCCCTAGTCCTAGTAGTGACAAGAATTAGTTGGTGGCTTATTCTATGATTTACATTAGACAAAAAAAAAAAAAAAAAATTGAATTCTACAAAGCAGGGCCACAAATAAATAATTAGTCGTAATCAAGTAAACGTAAATTTATTTCCCGGATTACAGTAAAACCGGAATACTTTAAAAATAAACCAACGGTTATGTTTACTTAGGTCTGTCTCAAAATTAAGTCAACTCACAAACATTTGCCAACTGAGGGGTTGAGCGCTCCTCAAGGTCGCGTAACCCCTGAGACTTGTCACGTCAAAAATCAACCCCAATTATAAATCCCTTCCCTTATTTTGTTGCTAATTTCATTGAGATTTCGAAATACTCCAAGTATTTACGATTCTTACACCGACCTTTATTAGGTTTGAAGTTAATTCAGCGTGGCTCTAGTTTGATTTGTTGGGTGTCTAATTGTTTTGTTTGGATCGAGATCGTGGGGGATTCTGAAGATTTCTTTAAAAGATATTGTTAGTTGTATTACACTTTATTAATTAATGTATTTAGAAGTATTAATTTAGCGCTAGCCTAGTTTTAGACTATCAAAAAATCCCCTTAAATATTCCCACACCTGGGACTCGAGGTTATTGCCCGTGACGAGAGAATCAAAGGCCATATACCACGACGCTGGCGGATGATTCCCGAAAAACTTTTGGATGCTGCATGCTGGTTTCTTCGTCATGATTACCTTTTCCATATCTGCAATTGGAAAATTATTCATAGAATTAGGCGGGATTAGTAATTGAAATCTGATTTTCTCAGCACTAAGCCACCACGATATAACAATAACAACAATGAAAGCAAAAAAAAAGTTTTCAGTATAAGCAGCCCACTAAATATTCCCACCGCTGGGACTCGTGGCCATTGGCACAAAAAAATAATGCACTGTTCCAACGTCCCCCACTGGGGCCGGTTTTAGTGGTGGACGTTGGGAGTATACCTTTTCTCGCAATGAGAGAATTAAGGCACCACGCTGGTCTAGTGTGGGATGGTGGAAGACACATTACCATAGGTTTAAGAACACATCCGTTTCCACACGACGTATTCCGTTATCGTTTTTAAACTAACAGAATTATGCGCTTCGCTTCGAAGAGACAGTGGTGCGTGTGGGATTCGAACCAGAAGCACTGGTAGCAGAAACTCCTTTGTGTCTCACTGGTGAGACTTCCTCACCCAAGGATAGAATCGAGGTCATATTCCACCACAATAACAAGCTTAGATCTGTGGAGGTGTACATATACACGTTGATATACGATAGTTGCTATATATTTTGATTTTGTTCCACAATAATCTGTAGCACCATAGCTCAAGGCTAACAAACTCAAAACAACTCCTGCTATAGATTTCTGAGAAAACTTGAATGTGGTAAATAAGAAAGTATCAAGTATTTATATTGTTATTGATTATTAAACTTTAATAGGTAGGTCTTGTATTTCAATTGATGAAAAAAAGAACGTTCAATTTTCCGTCAAAGCTAATAACCGTCCAAATGTTATGGATATGATGTTTTCCATTTAGACATGGATATGATAAAGATACGAAAAAATAACGGGCACAACGGAAACCGGTACTACGCAGGTAAAACCGCGGGGCGTTGCTAATATATTACAAAAGGAAATTTCTATTGTTTTCTACTACTAAAAGTAAAATTTAAATTTTGTAGTTTTAGTTATCAAATACGGTGCGAAATTTTCTTTAAAATAATTTAGATTACATTACGTGAGACGATCTTCTTAGCATTCCATGGATTCACCGTGCGGGTGCCGGGTCCATCGTGTGGCAGAGAGAAAAACTCAGTAGTTCCCGAGACTTGTGACTCGGGCGTAGGTTTAAGGGGCCCTTTCTGACGTACATCAACACTCACCTTCACCACTCGTTTTCTCTCCTGCCCAGCCAAATCTGATATGAGCCTACTAGTGCAGCTTTAGATACACGTTCTAGTATAGAACTTACAGCACTTCTGGATAAGCCAAGGTCTTTCAGTAGGTTATAGAGATTTTGCTGGTATACCTCTCGCTCCCACTTCTACAGCGTATAAACTAACTACATAGCCGTTTTTGTTAATTCGTTTAGGAGGTCGTAATACTTATTTTGTTTCATCGCGTGGTCTTTAGGTATATTAGTTTCCCACGGTACGGTAAGTTCTACAAGGACTATGCGTTTCGTAGCTCTAGAAAAAGGAAAATGTCCGGTCTGGATGACGAAACACCCACATCCTCTGGGATTTTGTAGTGCTTTTCATATGTGTCCATTAAAATAGTCCAATCAGGTGCTGTACCCAGGATTGAGTAAGGCTTGTTCCTGGAGTTTGAAGTTGAGCCTTCTTTTACAAAGTTAATTTGTCTGTTGTTTGTCGTCAATCCTTTTGAGCTCTAGCTACCGAAAGGCTCATGGCTTCACGTATGATTTCAAGTACTCTGTCATGACGCCGTGAGTAATGACCCCATTAAGGAGCACCTTGCATCCCACCAATATGTGCCTTGCTGTACATATCGCCTCTCCACAAGTATAGCAACATTTTTCAGAGGCTTTTCCCCACCTTACCAAGTTACTCTGGTCAGGAGGGTCATTTGGAATGCATTTAGATAAAATTTTAATAAGGCAGGGGACCAGTCATAGATCAAGGTGCGCCATTTTAGAGCTAATGGGATACAGAACTCACCTATGGTTAACCACTCACTTTGCATTTCTAAATTCATAGCGTGCACTTTGTAACCGTCATTTTCGTCTTGTTGTAGAAAGGTTTTTACCATGTCTCGGTCTTCCTTTTTTCTCGCACCCAACCCAGCAGTATTTACTTGTGCACCTGCCATAAATTGTTTATGGAATTGAAGTTAGATTCCAGGTCTGAAGCAGTTTTGTCTTTTGGGAGAGATGTAATTAATTCGTCTTGCGACTTTCCCAAAACATGCGTTTTTGTAACTCTTAGGTGTTTGTAAAGTTCAGACGGTTTCTTTAGTTTCAGCCCAAAACTATTGTGATCCCTAAAAGAGTAGAGGATCAGCCGGATGTGCCAATCCGAACCATGACTTCAATATCTTTATGACATTGGCATCTAGCTTTGCCAGGAGAGTTTTACCGATGTCATATACTAGGAAAGGCCAAGTGAGACGTGATGTGAGGTAGTTGTCATATATCCATGCTTTTTTTATATTGCTGATAGGCTGCTGGTCTACCTTATTGAGGTTGTTCATGAAATTTTCAACAACCACCTCTAATGATGGTGTACGTCCTTTGTGATCTATCTAATATCTTTCCAAAACAAGCCGCATTTTCATCTTAAAAACTTTCAATACTCTACCCACTTTACGTTTCACTCAAAGACGATGCTGAGTAGAATTTTAAAACTACAATGCAGAGGAAAGTTGCCACAAACTGTTCTCGGAGGAGTTTTAGGGGATGCGATAAAAGTCGATTTGTTTGCAGTTTTATTATAGGTAATTTTCTTTTTGTATTTCAACAACTAAATATAGACAAAGATAAGGACTCTCCTACAATCCTCAAATACCTTGCGCCTTGCTTGTACAGTACCTTGCTTACATAGGACCGCTTTTGACCACCAACTCACCTAAGATGGTTGTTTTTATTTAGCTATTTAGATATAAAGATAATTGTCATAAAAGCAAGCAAATCTACTTTTATGGGACACCGTAAAATATGAAACTATTCAAAAAAAAAAATTGCCAGTGATTATACCGTCAAACAGTAAAAATAAAACTGTTCCACTGTTGGGACTTCACTCTTTCTTCTTCTTCCTTCTCTCGCAAGGAAAGAGTCAAAGTCATAATCCACCACGCTGGCCCAGAGAGAACGGGGGTCTACCGCCGAACGAAAATGTCTTAGCTTTTATATTTTTCTATCTCTTTTATTTTCTCTTGCAATGATAGACACAGCAATAGCAAAGCAATAACCGATGTAGTGAGGCAGTAGAGGGGCGGGATGATGTTTTTTTTTTTTTCTAAAATTATTCACCAAGTTTCCTCGGATCCTAATACTTATTACAATTTACCCTAATTTATTACGTCTAATTAATAAAAATTAAGGCTAATGAGTAATTTACATCTAACTTAAATTGCTACATAGTTTATAAACAAGAAGGTGTCCATCAGCACTTTTCGTGTTGACTCTGTTAAGGGGTCACTTATTTCGCCTGACTTGGGATGATGAATGAAGCATGAACTAGAAAGATGCTAGAAACATGTCGTTTATCTCACGATGTTTTGTTTCACCGTTTTGTTTAAGTTAGTGGCGTCACGCGTGACTTCGTGGTGCGCGTGGAATTCAAACTCCAGATTGACAGTAGGCGATCTTCCGACCAGACTAGCCGTAATTGCCAATAGCCTTAATATGCCTACTATATTCCGACAAGAAGGGCTATGCATACGGTAAAGAATAGAAAAAAAGAATTAAAAAAGGAAAAAAGATAGAATTCTGAATTCTCGGTAAAGAATTCTACCACTACAAAAAGCCTGGAATAGTTCAAAAACGTTGATTAGATGATAAAACTAGAATACATCGTAAAAAGGAAAGTATTTATAATTGAAGAATAGGGAATAGGGCACGTGCAAAGAATAGGGAATCTCCTAATGAACGAATTTTAGAAAACACAATTTGAAAGTTTAAAAGTAAATCTAAATTATATATAGCCAATTATTGGCTATTACATAGTATTATTCCCACAACAAATAAAATTTAAAAGCGAATCGAGACGGTTCGATCGCGTAAAGTCGGCAGGCGCCATGACACCGCTGATTTACCGCCAGCGATAGTGGCATATCGCGGCCATCTTGGATGCGCGGCGTTATGCCTAAATGATGGTCCATCGAGCCGAATTTACGTCGTGATTTTTCGGAAATGAACAATTTTATGGATTGTGCTTGTAATTTTGTTTATACTTTCGATATTTATACATTTATAACCAACATTCTGCAGATATCTGCACCTTTAATACCTGCTTTAATATTGTAAATGCTAAAGTTTTGATGTTTAGATATTTAATTGGATAACGGGATACTCACGTATATACGGTCGGTCAATCCGACTCGAGTTTCGGCCGCGTCCGGCGGCCTTTTTCAAGGCGAGTGCACACGCGCGGTGGCTGCGTGTCACACTTGTCAGTGCCAAACGGGCAGCCACCGCGCGTGAGCACTCGCCTTGAAAAAGGCCGCCGGACGCGGCCGAAACTCGAGTCGGATTGACCAACCGTATATACGTGAGTGTCCCGTTATCCAATTAAATATGTGTAACAACCACGTTAAGTTTAGATATTTGTTGCTCAATCACGTCAGTACGCCTGAACGGAACGGGAAAAAATTGAAATATTAATTAACTACATTTTGAATAGCACATACATAGGTTACTTTACATTCCGGGAAAATTGCGGGAATGGAAACTACACGGGCAAAACCTCGGGCGCTGCTAGTACTTACTTCGTAATAAAAATACGTTTTCAAATTGACAGAATTGAGTTTTAAGTGGATGAAACCAAATGTCCAACAAAATATTAGAAATTGATATTGACATAGATACGCTCACAAATATTTGTAGTGGTAGGACTCTTGGCAGACTTTTTCCAGTTATTCTACCGCCAAGCAGTAATCTGCAAACATTTACTGTGTTCCGATTCGAAGGGAAATGTTTCCAGAGAAGTTACAGAGGTTAGAGATATAACATCTTAGATTTCTGGGTGACGAGCGCAGTGCAGTGCTAGGTAATGATTTTGACTCTTCATGTTCCAATAGCTGCATGTCAATGTGCTATTATGTGGCAGGCATGTTGCTTACCATCAAACACATGTCCTGCTCGTCTCGTCACTATTTACTTAAATAAAAATACATCGGATAATTATTAACTTTTTTTAAAATAACATACCTAGGTACTACTTATTTGAGGAAAACGTTAGTGGAAACGTATGTCAAATGAATAATGACGTATACTTACTAATCAAATTTCTTTAACAAATCCAAAGACTAACGCCACCTGTGGTAAAGCCATATTCATTTAAGTACCAATATGATGACACAATGTTTTTGTTGTGGTAGGACTGTTTGCAAACCTTTGCCAGTTATTCTACCGTCAAGCAGTAATATAAAAACGTCACTGTGTTCAGGTTTGAAACGCAATGTTTCCAGAGAAACTACTAGCCTAACAGGTAATACGCCTTATACCTCCGGGTGACGAGCGCAGTACGGTACCTAATGATTTGGACTCGTTATGATCTAATAGTTGCGTGTTGTGTTATAGACTGGCACATGTCCTGATCGTCTTGTCTTTAGTATAAAAAATGGTCTTGAAGAAGAAGAAAGGAAGAAAGACAAGGGTAGCTTTATTTGAATTAAAAATGTAGCAGTTTAAAAAGTTTCCATCTCTCCGACATTTAACCAAACATTTGGCAAGTAACAGAAAGCAAAGCAGTCGAACAGATTATTGAATCGCAGAAGTACGCGTCACGTCGCGTGGTGTACGTTAATATGTGGCACGTGTGTCGCCTGCCTAATGCCGGTTATAAAACGTGCGCTAGGGACTTTATACCGGTTTTGATTGTGACGACGTGGGTCCGCGTCGTGCGATACAGTTGTCTACAACAGCTGGTTTGAGGGAAACAAAGATTTATTGCATAAAAGCAAAGTTATATTGTAATAGTTGACTGACCTCGTGACTCAGTCAGCTGTTTCAGTTATTTTTTACTAGCAGCGCCCTGCGGGGTTTACTCGTGTGGTTCTCATTATTCTCCTGAGATAAAAAAAGCATATACGTTCTTCCACATTATATTTTGTGGTCCAAATTTGAGCTCGATGTATTTATACGTTGCATGCATCGCAACGTATAAACGCATCAAACATTGAGCAACATACATCCAAATATTCAAACAGTGACATAATATAATAATAAAAAAAATTCTGTGTCTAGACTTTGGCTGTTTCAGTCAAATTTAACCATGAATGTGTTCGATCGAAAAAAATCGAGCAATGTGAATTACATTTATATTATTCGCACTGCGAAATATTAGAACATTCTACATAAGTTTGAATTTTCCGATGGGTACAACATGCTTTATTGATTATAATCGGGAGTTAATAGGTGTATATTACGTTAACGTCTATGATGATAACGGATATGATATAATGAAATATTCATTTTAGGCCGCACGTTTGTACGTTTTGCGTAACATCATGTATTTGTGTTGTGTCAAAACATTTTTTTACATTTGTAAAAACGTTACCCTATATCGAAAAAAATGCAAAAATAGTCCGGTACACTCCGCGAGGCATAAGCTGAGCTTTGCATTTGTGTGAGTGTACATGGATAGTGTAGGTGTGACAACCGGCCTTAGGCGCGGCGCCATTCTGTCTCGCCGCGCTCCTGCCTGATTGGTGATCACTCACACTAATGCAAAGCTCAGCCTATACCTCGCGGACAAAATTTCAAGCTCCTGCCTGATTGGTGATCACTCACACTAATGCAAAGCTCAGCTTATACCTCGCGGAGTGTATTCCATTCCATAGTACAATAGCTCCATAGAATAAAAACCACGATAAATATACATTATTTTAAACAGCGGGGTTTCGGTAACGGTAACAGTTTTGGTAACTAGTTAAACTGATTTTTTCTACTTCTAATAGTGTGGATATCTACAAGTGGCCATAGAAGTGTATTTACAATGTCTGAAACTCTGCTACTGCCTTCCACTGTTCCTTGAAGAACAAACGTGCAACTTTGTACAACTTTTGATCATGACGACGGCAGTATCCTGTGACGTCATCAAGCCATGTGTAATGATTACTCCTTCCTGCGGTCCTGGTGGTCTAGATTCATTATTGAATACCGCTTTTATTACGCTTTCTTTAATTATGTAGGTAATTTAGATTCGTTAATTTAACAACCAAAATTAACTAGTTATCAAAGTTATCTGATCTAGGTATTTACATTTAAGTGTTGTCTATGAAAAAGTAGAATACTAAGAAGTAGATTGACCGACCGTATATACCTACGTGAGTGTCCCGTTATCCAATTAAATATGTGTAACAACCACGTTAATTTTAATACTAAAGTAGAATACTATTTTTTAAGTGTCAAGTATTTGCATCCAGTGTGGTAATGCCGCCAGCATGCTTGACATGCTTCTGCCTGATCGTGGGCTTGTTTATCTTGATTGTCTTAGACCAGTCTATGTATAATTCAGATGAGCTTAGCGTAAATAGTTATTAGATATGAAGTGCAGTATGTCTCTAGCTTTGAACCCCCGACACTAAAATGATGATTAAATGAAAAAAGATTGTAATGATCCAAAAAAAGTCATTCAGCAACGGATTTCCAAACGAGAGACAGACGTTTGTTTCACAAAACCGGCAAACCTTCTCTTTTGAGTCGAAAAGACAACCATGAAACGACGTCACTTTTCGAGTTACAATTTGTCCAAAATTTACTTCAAGAAATTAACCTAGAGATAACCTACCAAGTGAACCGTAACCAATCACCGCAGCCTAATTCGTCACGCCACACAGCTACAGACAGACATATGTACGTAATTAATTTATATTAATCGAATGCCAAACTGACATTACACGCGTCACAAGTAATGAATTCATTAATAACGTCTCATATACACCTACTCGATATATTGGCTGTAGTTGAGAGATATATTTGGGAGGTAGCAGGTGTTATTATTGGGCGTAGGGATGTCGGAATTAGGTATCGACTTAATTTCTATTAAAAACATTGTTTCATGTGCAATTCAACAATTTGTTCATTTTAATATTTCAATTTAGTACATGGTAATATTAGGACATTTTAGCCAAAGGGCTACGACTTTCTCCAAGCAAAGATTGTCTGATGATAAACATAGAGAAAAAAAACTTTCAACTGGCCTCACTCCACGATGAATGACGAGAGCATTGTATTTTTAACCCCCGACCAAAAAAAGGGGTGTTATAAGTTTGACGTCGATGTCTGTCTGTTTGTCTGTCTGTCTGTCTATCTGTCTGTCTGTGTGTGTGTGTGTCTATCTATGGCACTATAGAGCTCAAACGGATGGGCCGATTTCGATGCGGTTTTTTTTATTTGAAAGTTAATACACACACACACACACACACAGACAGAAATCGTCGTCAAACTTATAACACCCCTTTTTTTGGTCGGGGGTTAAAAATCAAAATGATATTAGATCCTGCAAAGTAGTCACACAATCTATCTGAAATTTATCCGAAAAAAACCTGATATGGTACTAACTTTGCAGCGACATTCAGGCCATTGAAGTCATTTTCGAACAACGGTATCATGTCTAAAAAAATAAGATACTATTTTACAACTTCCTTCAAAAACAATCAATATCACCCACTCATCAGCCAACACCTAAAAAATCCCACTCCCCATAAGGGAACATAAATTTGTCGTCAAATCGTGTCATCGGCGTTACTCACGTCGCGTGTCAAGGAATACGACGGTTTCCGGATCCGCCTCACAGGACGGCCTACCGCAAACAACCGGACCGACCATCCGACGTTTTATAGTAGGAGTAAGGTCAGGAGCAGTAGTAAAAACGCTCTTAAAATACTCATGCATTATTTAGTAATCGGTGTGTACAGTTCCAAAACGGAATCTGATGACCAGGGACATTGTTGTGAAGAAGTTGGTAAATCAAATTAAGTAAAAGTCGTCATCGAAAATCTTAATAATATTATGTCAACTGTGAACTCCAAGCACATTTTCCGACAAATACCCTACAATTACCGACCCGCGGTTTCACTAGCAAAGTTGCCATTCCCGTTATTTTTGCGGGATAAAAAGTAGCCTCTGTCTTCATTCAGACTATATTATGTGTCCCAAAAATTTCAACCAGATCCGTCCATTAGTAACGACGTAATTGAGCAACAAACATCAAATATCCAAACATTGATATTTATAATAAGTATAACTATTAGTAGGATATAATATTGATAGATTTACATCACGACGGAATCGAACGTATTATTTTTTATCTACTTACCATAAATTGTCTGTTATAAAGAATAGTGGTTAAGGAAAATATAATGAGATAACCGGTATGTTTAAAGAAAGATAATTCGACAACCTTCACTGGTTATTGTGTCTATGGCCTTCTGAGACTCTGTAAGAGTACGTCCCGAGTCCCAGCAGTGGGAACAAAAGTGGCCGACTTATGCATGGCCATATTTAAAACATGTATTCAAGACTTATGCCATCAAAAACATGTCAGTGTCAGTGCAGTCAATTGGGTACAGAAGTTTGTGAAGTTTCTGACATCATATGATGTACCATTGCACCAGTAGGTGGCTGTCTGTACATAGTTGGGGTAAAGACGTTATATTAAAGTTACGATGTCCATGAACAAGAGAGAGCGAATATCAAGCACCACGTACCTGGGACTGCCCGTCTCTTCGATGATGTTTCCTCGAATCGTTATGCTGCGCTCACTCCTGGATCGTATATTCCATATATATACGAGTACGGTCCTGTTGTTGGTTCTCTTGATGTAGCTGACACAAATTATATCACGGATGACAAGGCGTTGAGCACTTTATGAGGATAGATTATGAGTACTTCCACCGAGTTGAACTCCCAAAAGACGAGTGCGCGATGCTTGACAGCTGTTTAGAGCTGTTTCTTAGAACTACCCTCATGTTCGGCCATCGCAAAATCAATACAACGCCAGTGAGAACGATACATACCGCCCACCAAAATGCCTATGGTATTTTCCGATCAATATAGATAAATTAGGGACAGTATTAATGAATTCGGTAATAGAGTAAAGTTGAATTCGATTTGATTTATTCACAAAAAAAAAAAAGATAAATATTGATAAATGATAACGATAACAAAATAGTAACATTAAAATTGCGACTAAATAATATTAACTAATTTAACAATCTAGCGATACAATAGTTTACGATAATTGAGATACGATTTAAATTAGTCCTCTATTGGCAGAGGACACAACTTAACCAACGGTCGCTTGATTGTTTGACGGTTAGCGAGTTTAACTACTGCGCTTTGAGCGATCCCATCAACGCCATATGACAGTTCCACCACTCTGGCAAGATTCCAGTATAAAAGAGCACGGTTATCATCCTTAATTATCACCATCGAACCGATTTGTAAAGGTTTAGAATTGTTGGTCCATTTGGCGCGTTGCGTTAAAGAATTTAGGTATTTATGTTTCCATCTGGACCAGAAATTCTTTTGCAATGATTGAATCAGCTGCCACCGATTAAGACGTTGCAGATTTACGTTAGATAAGTCGGCATCGGGAACAGCTATCAGAGGTTCTAAAATGAGGAAGTGACTAGGTGTTAGAACGGACAGATCGTTAGGTTTGGAACTAATCGAGGACAGAGGTGTTGAGTTTAAGATGGCTACGGTTTGAGTGAATGTAGTCAATTCTTGAAAAGTGAATACTTGGTCTTCAATGACGCGTAAATCACTCATAAACGACTGTAATGGTTGAGGATTTGTTCGAAAACATTTGATGTGTTTGGAGAATTGACGATGGATTGTACGTTTTGCTCCAATTATCCAACATTGTTGGAAGAGTAAAAATTGTGTTGTGTTGATGTCAGGATGTAGATAATGTTGATGAATGAATCTGATTACTGTACATATAAGTCGGTGATCTGACGGTAAAAAGCGAGAATGGTTTTGTTCATATCCTAGACCCGATCGAGAGATCCTGCCGCCCACCCTGACGATTCTCTGACTGTCGGGGAATGGATTGAGTTTCCAAAATGGCTTAGATGACGGTTTGTGAGCTTTTAAGTTGTTAATTTCCGCTGAGAAGGTAGTAGTTAGCACGTGTTTGACGATTCGTATCAAGACTTGATGACACTCAACGTTAGTTAAAAACTTGGTATGATTAGTTTGCGGTGTGTTACGGATGCTAGTGACCAACTTTACAAGATCTGAACTATAAGAAGAACGGTTTATCGAGGAATCAAAGGGAGTGACTTCGGATGGTTCAGCATTTGCCACTAGGTCTGGTTTACGGTTTTCACCTTTTACGAGCAATTTGGTTTCGTGTGATTTTATAGCACGTGAATCGGATGGCGAGAAAGCATGCTCTTTTGATAACCATTGTGGCCCCGCCCACCATGGTGAGTTGTTGACAAGTGTAATGGGCGTTTGACCACGAGAACATACGTCAGCAGTATTGTTAGTAGAAACGCAATAGGTCCACCGTTCGATGGGGGTAATATTTTCTGGTAAAGTGTGCAAAAGACTACTTGTAGGCAGGCTAGTTTTGCCTAGTAGAAGCCAGCCGAAAAGTGAGTTAAACGCGGTAGGTTGATTGATACCTCCTTTAACATGTTCGCCCAACACGGAATCTGCAAAGACATCAGCGGCTAACAATAAATGAATCGGACCAGGAATGTCGAATCCTGGATCGCCCAATGGTAACGAAGTTATGTGTGACCAATCCGCGGTATTTAATCGAGAGATAGGTTGATCACCACATATCCTCGAGATGACATGCATATCAAGGGTGAACAAGATTCGATTATTAGCTCCAATGCCACAAGTGACGTCACCCATAATTGGAGTGACTGCTTCGCCCAATCCGCTAACATTAGTGTTCGCATTTTTAACGTTTAAGTTTAGTATTTTAGCAGCATATTCAGTTATAAAATTGCCTTGACTTCCGGTGTCGAACAATGCGCGAAACGATTGCATATTGCCTGAAGCATCCTTAATCTGCACGATAGCGGTAGCCAGTAACACACCTACATCAGCTTGAGATCTCGAGAGTAAAGCCGACTCTGTGCGATTTGCGTGGTTTGGAGGCTTACAGAGTAACGTGTGATGCTTCCGTTTACAAGTTCGGCACGAAAATATTGATTTGCAGTCCCTTAATTGGTGAGATGATTTTAAACAATTAAAGCACCAGTTACGTTCAATTGCAACAGCCATGCGTTCGTCGACTGATTTGGCAAGAAATTCTTGACACGATAACAATGAATGGGGTTCGTTACAAAATGAGCAATTATTTGTTGGTGGGGTTTTATCAGTTATGTTTTGCTGTGGATTGGCCGCTAAGAGTGAATGTGACCAGGTACCACGTTGGTGTTTCTGGAGCGCGACGGCGGGCTTGTGTGCGGCGGCGGCCAGAGGGGCAGGCTTGTTCATCGTGGCTGCCTCGGAAAAATGAGTGTCACGCAACCCAGCCTTGCATTTGCTCCGAAGAAAACATTTTAATTGTTCATAAGACGGCAGTTCGGTACCTGCATGTTTTTCCTCAAAATCGCAACGTAATTCCTTGTCTAGTTTCGATAGAATATGATAAACTAAAACGAAATCCCATTTCGAAGTCGGTAAGTTTAAAGTTTTCAGAATGCTTAGGTTTTCTTCGAAAAGGTCCAATGATTTTTGAAACTCTCGCGGATTATTGATTTTGAAGTCAATGCTCAGTATATCTCGCCAACACGTGAAAGCTAATGAACGCGTACTTTGATAACGCGCGACAAGGGAATCGTACGCATCTCGATAATGTTCGTGTGTCATAGGATACGCCTTTACAACTAACAATGGCTCGTCACTAAGCGAGGAGATCAGGTAATGAAATTTCTCAGTATCCGTAAGCATTTCTGAATTGTGAATTAAAGCGTTAAAAAGATCGAAGTATTTAGGCCATTCCTTGACGTTACCCGAAAACTTGGGTAAATTAATTTTAGGTAGCTTTATATTCGATGCCGATGATGAGAGTCGTTCGTTTCCAGATTGATGTGAATCGGTCACAAAAAATCTGCGATGAATTGATAATACGCGGTAATAATTATCATCAAACTGTTGCTGAAGTTTATCATCCTCGTTATCTTCTGTTTCAGAGGAGTCCGCTTCGTTATATACAAGCTGAAGAATTGCAAAGTGTGCGCTTTCAAAGTTCGACACTATTTGATTTAGTTCCTGATGATAAGATAAAAACAAATCCCGTTGCAGAGGCTCATTCACGTATAAGTTGCCTATTTCTAAAGCCTTGGACATTCGCTTAAAAGCGATAGTTCGCTTCCGACGCAAAACTGGCAAATCCTTAACGGTATACATTCCATCCTTAGATTTAGATTTCGTCAGTGTACCTCGTCGGGGGCACGAACCCTTAGCTAAGAGTGACATGATTTAATATTTCTCAAACAACTTGTTAAAGTCAATAAAATAAGAATATAGGTATATAGAATTAATCAAACTCAACTTTGCAAAGAACTGATAACGATGCGTGAATTCCGAGAACCCAGAATAAGCTCGTAATTTGTTTCAACCGTATACCCTTATAAATACGACTTATAATGCCAACACGTGGCTTGGTGCTTACGGCCTTTGGTTACAGAAAAATGGTCTATTGTAAAGCTGCTCGTCCGCTCACGAAACAGGTACAAAATACAAATGGACGCAGAAATTATTTTATTTTATTGAATAGTTACTGAATACAAATGAAATAGGTAAATAATGTTTTTAGAGTAGTCAATTTGACAAAAAAATGTTATTTGTTAAAAACAATACCTTCAACAAAAAGTTATGCTGACAAATTTGATTCTATGACGAAGTTTAATGTAGGTATGGTTATAATGTTAAAATGTACAGCTAAAGAACATATAGGTACTACAATTCTAATATTTGAAAGTTGGTGAATACGAGAATAACAAAAAATAGGTGGAATAATGAATAATAATTGTAAATCGATACCTAATTTTATGACGTGTGCGTCGATTTAGTTAGTGATTGCACGATAATAACCAGGAGGTTTTGTTAGGTACCTTTAGGTTCGTGAGTCTAATGGTTATACATCTAATGGTTAATTTTTGTTGTTTATACTTTAGTTTAAAAGATATAAATATAGTATATATTTTAGAGTGACAAAACGAGTAGGATATGTGTTTGATGATAAGCAATATAATACCTTCCTATAACAGCACAGTGACACGCAGCTATTGGAACATGAAGAGTCCAAATCACTACCAAGTACTGCACTGCGCTCGTCACTCGGAGATATAAGGTGTTGTATCTCTTAGCCCAGTAATGTATCTGGAAACTTTGCCCTTCAAACCGGAACACAGTAATGTTTGCACACTACTGCTTGGCGGCTGAATAACTGGCAAAGGTGTGGTACTTCCCAGGCGGACTCTGCTAAGAGCCCTACCACTACAAGATAGTCAATGTAATCAATTAACCGATAGAAGACCGAAATGAATTATTGTAAGGCAATAAGTTGACTTTAGGTATTTTGTGCACCGATTGTGAATAGTGTTTGCACAAAACAAGTTAAAGTGATTTAAATCTTACAACAATTAGAAGAGGTAGGTAGGTAGGTATATACGTTAACGGTTTAACGTAGTGACTGTGGAGTTTTTAAACAGATTCGATAAAATACCTGATTGAATGGATTTTATTGTGAGCCGATACGATTTTATTTTGTGCACCGATATTAGATAGTGTTTGCACAAAATAAAGTTGGATTGAAGTGATCTCACAATAATTTACGAATGTTGGTAGGTAAGTTACGGGTTATAAAAGAAAAGGAATTTGAATTATTGCAAGCCGATTTAATAAGGCACCGATAGGTTTAATGTTTGCCTAATTAGATATTGCAATAATTCCGGGTAAACTATGAGATGATGGGAACAGCTCGGTGGTGATTACGAAAATTAGTTTGAATACGAAGGAAACGTAGGTAGATACGATAGATTGCCAAAGTGGTGATGCAATTACTCCAAACGCAGTATAATAAAATTGTGTCAATTTACTATGTAAAGTACGGTCTAAAATTTAAGTTATTTCAATATACTATGATCAGAAATACCAAGCGCACGATAATTTGGGTGATTTTAGGTGGAAACATCCCGGGTTTCGGCACCATTTAAATATGTACCATTGCACCAGTAGGTGGCTGTCTGTACATAGTTAGGGTAAAGACGTTATATTAAAGTTACGATGTCCATGAACAAGAGAGAGCGAATATCAAGCACCACGTACCTGGGACTGCCCGTCTCTTCGATGATGTTTCCTCGAATCGTTATGCTGCGCTCACTCCTGGATCGTATATTCCATATATATACGAGTACGGTCCTGTTGTTGGTTCTCTTGATGTAGCTGACACAAATTATATCACGGATGACAAGGCGTTGAGCACTTTATGAGGATAGATTATGAGTACTTCCACCAAGAGAGAGAGTGAGAGTTTGAACTCCCAAAAGACGAGTGCGCGATGCTTGACAGCTGTTTAGAGCTGTTTCTTAGAACTACCCTCATGTTCGGCCATCGCAAAATCAATACAACGCCAGTGAGAACGATACATATGATCTATGAATTTTTTTTAAAATAAAGATTGACGAGACGAGCATCACATGTGCTTGATGGTAAGCAACATGCCTACCACATAACAACACAGTGACACGCAGCTATTGAGTCCAAATCTGCATCCAAATCCAAAACTGCGCTGCGATCATCACCCCGAGATCTAAGGTGCTATATCTCTAAGCCCTGTAATTTCTCTGGAAACATTGCCCTTCAAACCGGAACACAGTAATGTTAAACATTACTGCTTGGCGGTAGAATAACTGGCAAAGGTGTGGTACTTTCCCATTGCTTACATTGAAGTAAACACAGATTACAGAAGTGGAAGTAAAGTACAAAAAGATTATCTGTAGAATATGTCGATGGCAGCACGATCGAAAAGTATGAAAAAAATTGGTTGCCTGTAAAGTCGGTATACGGGCGAAAGTTTTACGTGACAACGACTTTGAGTGGTAAAATAATTTTACGGAAGGGACGCGTGCCTTTCACTTTTTATGTCTGTCTCTCTCGCTCTTAGGCGGGCTAACCATGCCCAAGTGGAAGGGACGCGTGCCTCTCACTCGCTCTCGTTGTGAGCGCATAACGTGAGCGGAGCGTAACGCAGTTTCTTGAAGTGTCACCCGGCAAACCAATTTATAAGACGTTGTCACGTCAAAAAAACTAATACTATATTAGACAGCACCTGTGTTTTTATATCTGTAACTCAATAGTTCTGCTTTCAGCCGTTCTAAGGAGAAGTAGGTGGCACTGTGCATACGGGATTCAAAAGATTGTGAATCGCATATTTTGACAACTAGGCCGACATGGCTTCATTTGTTTATTTTGTATTCGAATTTTCTTATTATTTATGCAAAACTTATTTTAAAACAACGGTCTGGGTTCTCTTTTTGCTTACAACGGAAGTTAATGTGGGTAGTTCTAATTTTCCGGTTTTCGTAATCGGGTAAAAAGCAAAACTGTGAGCGTTCGCAATTCGGAAGTTGCGAGGTTGCATCTTTCGCGTTTTATTTACGAAACTTGCGAACGGAAACAGAGTGCTTAAATAAACAGAAAAGATGCTGTGACAAGCTGCCGAGCGCTTACAGCTCACGATTCAGGCGTGACGACAGGTATTGCAATTACATTAAATTATTTGATATAATGACAATATTTAAATAGAATTTATTTACTGACTTTATGATCATTTAAAGCTGGCTTTGAAACTAAAGCCAGTTAAGTTAAGTTAAACAAAAAATATCCAAATTAAAATTGGTATGTACATATTTTATTCTATTTAAATATTTTAATTATATCAAACAATTTAATATAGTTTGACAGTTTTATTTCCGCCATACTAGAAAAAGTACATTTCGAAAATCAGTCATTATGGGAAAAGGTCATCTTAAGATTTGTTCATTACGGTTTTAGTACAATATAACATTCAGTCCAAATAGACCGCAACCGTTGCAAGACCTGTCGTCACGCCTATTATGCCTGAATCGTTTTTTAGTTTAACTTACTTTATGATAATTCAAAGCTGGATGGGCAAGTTCATTTTAAAAGTACGAAATTATTAGAAAATTTATTTACCATTGAATAACTCAGTCAATCTCAAGTTACTTTTGTTATGAAACCAGTTTCCTAAACGCAATATTTAATATAGCTAACCATATAAACTTTACGCGCGACGCATAGAAAATACGACAGTGTGACGTCACGTTTCTGTAGTGATTTGTATGAAGCGGTTTTGGGAGAGTCCAAAACTGTGATTTTAAATTCGTGATATCACGGGAAGCTTTCAAGAAATTAATTAATAAAAAATTATTTAACAAATACTTAAGTAATTCTTTCACCAATGTTTCAGTTATTGAGTAGCCTTCTGATGGCACATTAAATCAAAAATGAGTCGACATGCCTGTTATGCATAAGCTATTTTTGAAGTGAAAAACTTATTTTGGCGCACCACAGATAGATTTTTCGTGGGCTGTAAATTGAATTCTAGCGTCACGCTCTGGAATGATAAGAAATCTTCGGATAAACTCGGGACCATGGCCATTGGCCATCTAGAAATGTAAAAATGCATTAGCATTTCCAATTGGCCATCTAGAAATGCGTTAGCATATCTAGATGGCCACGCTCTCCGTTTTCACCTACTTAGTTACCACAAACTAAGTAGATAGATTAGTTTTCAAAGTAAACTATCAAATTCCGAGTTTATAAGCTTTCACTTCTACCGGCAATTCCTAAGACTGACAATGTTTTTTTTTGTAATGCAGATTGAAAGAACGCAGAACATGATGTTTATATTATAGAGTGACGGCACGAGCAGAACATGTGCCTGATCGTTAGCAACAGGACTAATCATAACAACACAGTTGTCACGCAGCTTTTGAGACATGAAACGTTCAAATTATCACCTAGTACTGCACTGTGTTCGTCCTCTAGAGATAGAAAGAAGATGATAGATAGATAGAGACACTTTATTGAACACACCAAATAAAAACAATTTACAAGAACATAACATTTTACACTATTACAACTAGTGCGACAATCGGCGGCCTTATCGCTAAGAGCGATCTCTTCCAGGCAACTTTAGGGTGGGAAAAAAGATAAGAAGGATGTTAAAAGACGGGATGTGCATGTGACATGAGATGATATATCTCTATGCCTTATAATTTCTCTGATTATATTACCCTTCAAACCGGAACGATGTGTCATAAAGCAATGGTTGTACATTACTGTTTGGCTTTAGAATAATTGGCAAAGGTGTGGGACCTTCTAGGTAGATTTTGCAAAGACTACTACTAATAAAAATCTCGAAGTAAACAGTACATATAGGCAACCTAGAGGTTTAACATTTCACAAAGTTGCTAATCGTAAGACCAGTTATATTAGGGTGTAGACCAATAAACTAAGGCCAAATCAGTAAATGAACAATTTTATATTATTAGTTCACTCTTATCTCAAAAAAGCGACACAGTTTCATTGTTCACATTCCAAAGATTGGATTGAGATTTCCACTTTACTACTATTTCTGGAAGAAAAACCTTTAGGTTGTGGAATGCCTTGCTTGAGTGGTATTCCAGATGAATAAAATGATGTTTGTTTCTAGTGAACTTTCCTTTTCCACCAACTCAACATTCCACGAAATCAACTGACATTCATGAAAGCTTGCATTATGGTCCAACTTGAGAGGTAGTTAATAATTTATAGCTCAATTTTTCGGATATAATTTGTGTATTGAACACAAATCTTTACGTTTGTGTTGGCTTTTCTATTAAATTAAGATGAAATTTATTTTATCTGTAAACTCAATAAAATGTTTGTTATTTTTTTAGTTACGTATATGATATTCTGTAGTCCAAATTGGAACAGGTTGCTGGTATAATTAGGTAACAAATTAATTCACACAATTTTTTGAAAATGTTTTCTTTCTTGAACTTGACACGACACGATTACCCAATCGTGTCGTGAATTAAAGAGCAATGATCCATCGTATGCGTTCCCGAAACTCGGGCCGACTCGACTTCGCTAACGTTTTCAACTTTGTAATTAAGTTGCCGAGTCTCGAGCTAACATTTAGAAACGCTGATTAGTGCTGAGTGGACGAGCCCGCTTCATTTTTACTGTTGTCTGACAAATCTGAAAACTTAATTGCAATCGTAAAGATTCTGCACACTGTCGATATTGGTTTTTGACGATTACAGAAATAGGAGATCCAATTTTGCCACAAACATAACTTTACTCAACGACACAAAATGAGTCCTGGCCGCTGGAATCAAAAGACATCACTCATCTCTGTCTTACGCCTTTTCCTGCCGTAGAACAGAGGCTTCAGAATGTCTCATTCTACTTGGTCTTTCCGTCGGAATCCAGGACGCTCACCAGCTATCTATCACTTGGCATCTTAAATAAGCACACTTAGCAGCTTGATCCTTTCCCATTCTCTCACACCGTTTGAATAAACAAACCACTTCTTTTTTTTTTTTAATTATCCACTCCACAGACTCCGGGGTCCGTGAACTTTGTCATTACAATTATCTTTTTTTCACATATTTCTTGGATAAGGAGAAGAGGAAAATAGGAGGGATTTAGGTACATTTAAAATCTAATTCTAGTGCTCGTCTGTAGAGCCGATCACTACCGGTTGGGATTCCGCTAGTAATCGACTCGACATCGAGTGTTTGCCTAATTGCCTTTTGCCATTTGCCTAATCGGCCTCCTCCCGGCCCAGAGCCTCCACAACGGCTGCATTTCTGTCCCTGATGGCCATCTGTAGGTTAAAATCGCGGATGGTCTTCGATGATGCAGCCCACGCTCGCCGCACGAACCGACCGATGGCGTCGTCGGCTTCATGGATGGTAAGGATGCGTGACCCGGTGCCTGACCCATAACTCTGGTGTGTCAGGGTCTCCTTCTCCTCTTGAGTGTGAACTAAGAAGAGGGTGTTTGGTGTGAACTAAGAAGAGGTGTTTGGTTGGGTGTTGGGTATTTGCGCTCCCTTATATCTTCTCTGCTCTAGGGACTTTATACGGTACGGTGAGGAGTACATACCGGAGTATATTTCCCTCAGCGCATATGCGACATCCATTGGGTGTCAATGTGTGCAGAGCAACTCCTGGCTGATCTTTGTTACCAGGTTCGGGCGATGATACCTCATTTCGAAGAGATTTTCCCTGTTGATATAAGGCAACTGACTGACGTATCCAATGAGGACAATTTCACCAACACCAGACAGCCTACAACCACCCACGTGTGCGGGTAACGGGGTTGTTTGCACGGGGTGGAAATCTGGGAATCAAACCCACGACAGTTTCTCAGGCTGAGTTACTACGTACAAAGCCACGAGGCCAGTTAACAACTTGAACTCAGTGAAAATGAAAAAAATGAAACACTATTCTGAATCATATAGTCCATTTAAACCATTGAGTATGTACATATAAGTACTTTAGTTATTTGTCCTCTATGACTCTATTATTTAAACAGAATTGCTGAGTTACCAGTAAAAACTCAACCCACACGCTCAACTTTTAAAAAAATCGTTTCCCGGAATTGTTTCTATTTCAGGCTAGTTTTTATGTCTGCCCCGACTGGACTATTACAACTGTTCGAGATACGAAAGAAATGTTCCAATCTCATCAAAGATTTTTTTTTACCACGTCTAAACTTAAAGAACACTAGGCGAGTACTGTACAAGTACTATCGCCTTCCAAAAAATAACATATATTTATTTACAATAATAATAAAGTGACGCGACAGGTTTGTTTGGTAAAGGACTTGAACTGTGCTGATAAAATTAGCATGTGTGCTTTAAGAGTGATCAGAGCCATCTAGTTTCGTTTACTTAAAACTTGCAGCGCAGCGCCGCAACTGCGACCCTAGCGGCAGTAGCGGCTAACCCTGTTATCCGAAAATACTTTTTGTAATATTACAAGGCATTTTACGGCTAGACACTTTTTTACATTTACATTTGAGTTATAGATATGTACCAACAACCCACTTATACTGCTGAAACTTCAGGCTTTCTCAAGCAAGGAGAGAGGAGAGATGATGATCCCATTCGAGCAAGAGGATAACGCATTACCTCGATCATAAGTTCTTGGAACAAGAAACCAGCGTTCTTGAAAATCTTTTATTTCAGCCAAAAAGTGGTCAGAGTGCCTAAAGTAGTTTTCATTCGAAATATTTTTTCTTAAATAAAGTACCTTAACAGTAAGGGTGGATACCTTCGATATAATTGCTCATACTGAGCAAGTGCGAAAAAGATGGCCGCGCACAACGCAACATTACATAAGACATCTAAGTTATCATGAAATATTTTGTATTAGTATCTCGAACTTGACCCGCTTGCACGTGTCAAGGTCATCGGTAGAAATGAGCTAATTCGATGAGTTCCTGCCTCCTGGGAAATCAGGTGTCTCGGCGCCGCCGTGACGCCCGGATTTATGGGCCCAGGGGGACCAGTGGGAAGCGAAGACTGAGAACGGGAGCTACGTCACTGGATCTTACTACTATTTATACCGATACTGGTGGTCTGAATCAATCGTGTGTGCCTTTTATTGCTAAATAGGTACAACGTTTTTAGCATGAGAATAAAGAACCTATTTTAAAAATATTGCTTGGTTTCCTGTACTATAATGTTATGTTACTACCTACTCAATCCTCAATCATTTATAACTTCAGTACCTCTTTTTACCGAACTCTGCTCGGTTTAAATGCGTTTATAAAGAGCTCTAAGTAAAAGATTTTCTCAGAAAAAAAGAACAAAAAGAAAAAACCCGAGTGTGACCACCAGGATTCGAACCGGCGCTTGTTGACTCCGAGGGCGAGCATATTCCGTCTGAGCCATTTAGACTGAAAGAACAGTGGCAAAATAAGTTAACGTATTCGTATGACATTGTAGGAGTTTTTCATTGTCTAAAAAAGCGCATAAAATAATGTTTAAAAAAAATAAAACCTAGCTAGATCGATTTATCGTCCCCGAAACCTGTATACATAATTTCATGAAATTCGTTCGAGCCGTTTCCGAGATTCAGATTCTATATATTTATGTATATATATATACCTATGTACCTACAAGAATTGGTCGTTTAAAGGTGTTACGGCTGGAAAATATTACTCATACAACATATCTTAATCTAGCATTGCAATCTCTTGGAGCAAAATGTTTATTCCAACTCCAATGAGTTTCTTCCTCAAAATAAGGTTTTCATCCTCAACATTTCTTAGATCTTCGGTTAAAACTCAAAAAAGAGGTTTTCGACCGCTTGTCTTCGATTTCTCTTTAATTTTAAGAGGATTTTTTTATGATCGTCGCATTTGAACTGGTACTATGTAATATTGATCTTGATGTATGTTGTGTTGTGTGTGAATTGTCCACCAATATTTATTATTATTATTATTTATGGCGGTACGTTCAAGTTACATTTAAATAACGTCCTAGTTCGAAGTGTTACGGCTGGTCAAGTTAAATTATGGTTGGTCTAGTCGGGAGAACGGCGACTGTCGCTCCAGAGCCCCTGCTTCGAATCTTACGCGCCTTTTCGAAGTCATGCGCAAGGCATTACACTAACTTAAAAACGGTGAAGGAAAACATCACGAGGAAATCATATTTCATAAATCTTTCAGGCCTAAGCGTAATCCACCAAACCCACAATGGACCAGCGTGGTGGATGACCTCGCTCTCCATGCGAGAGAGGGCGCGAGTCGCAGCAGTGTGAACATTTGGTTGCTTATACTAAAGTAAAAGGTAGATAAATAACAAAACACAGTCATTTTAGTGAAGTAGTAGTGGCACAGGTTTCCGAAGTAAAGCGTCAGATTGCACGAATCGATAGCAACGTGCTTGGGGGGCTGGACTGTCTGTCAAGCCAATTTAGGTTTGACACGCGTTGAGAAGCGAAACACCTACTTCAGTAGGAAATACTTAGCGAGTCGTGTCTGAATCCACTACAATTCAGGAACGCTAAAGTATAGAAACCAAATTGGATTTTAGTCCTAATTACACTTTACTGTCTTCCATTGAAAACATGAAACGTGTATTAAAAATAGTTCAGCACCGTATTTGTTGTTAGTAACATCCTGCGTTCCATTAACATCCATCATTCACGTAGTTCCTAGACCCGTTATTTTACCGAATAAAAAGTAACCTAAGTGTTAATTTGGACAATCTAACTTTAACCAAATTTGATCCATCCCTTTAATAATTTCTGCTTTAAAGAGTAATAAATATTTTAATATCCATACAAACTTACAAACTTTCGCTTTACAAATCTTGCCGCCATATAGGATATGATTTGGTGGCTGCTGTCACAAATTGCT
The DNA here is from genome assembly GCA_017562165.1 of Ectropis grisescens. Taxonomy (NCBI): domain Eukaryota; kingdom Metazoa; phylum Arthropoda; class Insecta; order Lepidoptera; family Geometridae; genus Ectropis; species Ectropis grisescens. The sequence goes on along the minus strand of CM029779.1, from coordinate 1,236,245 downwards.
GTATATTATTTAATTAAAATAAATATTATTACGACTGAACACATGTTGCAAAGTACTGCTCTAAACGATGTCTGTCAGCATGTAAATATAGTATTTTATAGGAAAATAAAATCGCGAGAATGAAGAACAAAATATAAACAGAAGCTCCACCAAATACTTTCGAAACAGAAAAACCCAGATCCAAAAGTAAATTAGTAGTACATAATGCAGCCCTCAGTGAAGCAAATAGCACAACTTGATTTACAAACAAAATTTTTAAGCTGATTTAGTACCTAGTTGCCTCTCTGGATTCATTTGTTCGGAGCTCACGAGGCAAAGTTCCAAGTTTTTTGGTGAAAACTTGTTTAAAGTGTACTGGGCCGGGAACGAAACGTGATCTACTTTGAAAAAAATATGTAATTCTACAATGCTATGTTTAGAGTTTTCATAAATCTATGATTTGATGCTTCAAATGTATATTTTTGACCCAGTGATTATTTCAATAGCAATAATCGTGAGTTAAAATACAACGTGAATAAAATACAATACAACGTGAGAGATTGAGTATATGGTTAAATACCTAAAGCGCATGGGATTACAAACCCCCGGAAAATTATCTAACGACGTTAACTTTTTTTTCCCCCCAAGGAAAATTCTTAATGAATTCCACCGCCTCCGGGGGGAGCGCGATGGGGGGGACTTTCCGTCATAATATAACGACAGCCTCCTACCCACTAAAAACCTTGGGGTGTTTCTTCCGTACGCTGAAGTGCAGGAACTATGGGAACACTCTCGTATGACACCACAGTTCCGGAAGCGCTGGTCCCCTGGGACTATACTATACCTGGGACTGTATCTCTATAAGGGAATGGGTGTTCCAGCCCTCTTTCCTTGAGAGACGCGAAAACACCGCGCGCACTATCTCAGGGGCTATGATCGTCAAGCGACGGATCCCCCGAGTCCGCCGCTCAAGGCACCATTTCATGGAGGTCTGAGGAGAGCATGGAAGGTTCTCCTCCGACGCCCTGGGCGACGTTGGTGCATTGGGAGATCAGACGAGATCTCCCGTTCACGCTCGGCTGTTTCCTTCTGGAATATAACCTGTTCGCAGAACGAAACAGCCGCCTCCCAAGATCTCTCGCATCCGACCATTGACGACAACAACGACGTTAACTAACCTAACCTACCGGAGCTTTATACTTAAAATTTTTTTTAGTTAACAATTTTATAAATTTTCAGTGACATCTATACTATTATAATTAATATATTAATATATACCATAATATTATGAAACGGAAGAGGTTTTTTTTGTTTGAACTCGTCAATCTCAGGAACTACTTCACCGATTTTAAACTTTGTTTCACCGTTGGATATTTACGTAATCTATTTATTATGTAGCACGGGCGAAGCCGGGCGGACTGCTAGTATAATATAGATTTATTCAAGAAATGAGAGGTAAAAGAGTGAAATTCGATACAAATCAAATGTTTTGAGAACACGGAAGAAGAACACGGCCCGGATCGGTTCCGTGCCGGCCCCTACCCGGTGGATTGTAAATATTATTGAATACCATAAGGATATCCCGGGAACGCGCGTATCGCGAATTGTTTGCGATTTTGTTAAGGTTTCGCGATGGTTTACTTTTTGATTTTAATGGAGTGGAAGTGAGTATATGAATGGAGTTCTGGACGTTTAGTGCTCTCTCTTTTACGTTTTATCGTATTTCTCAACTATGAAAACAAACTAGGAACAAACAGTCTCAAATATTTTTCTGTGATGTTATTTTCGTAATGTTTTGTTATGTAAATGTTGTTGATATGATTGCTTTATGAACTTCCGTAATAAATCAGTTAATATCAGGATTAGGCTAACTTTTACTAATTCTTTTATTCGTTTAGTGAATGCTATGTATGTAAAAGTTATTTGTATGATACAGCTACAGATACAGATAAAAAAAGTAAAGCTAAGTAGCTTTCCTTTTTTTTAAACAATATCTTCCACCGTCTCTTGCTTACCAAACTTTGGGCTAGTACAGCTAGCGCAGAAGCCTATATGGGGTATATGGGGGTTACCTATATCTGAATACCTACTCATTTACCGTATTCTACGTGTACTATATCTATACCTATAAACCACGACTAGCGCAAGGGCGCCACAAACAATAGGACTTCGGCTTGAACTGTTGCTGGTAGGAAAAATTATAGACAAACTGACATCTCAAAAGAGTCCTGCGGCTCTAGTGGAGAGGATCTGGCACCTGCCAACTTGTAACAATTTGTAGAGCATTATATTATTTTTTTATCGGATCTTGGCTGACTGATTACGTGGCAAATTATGAACTTGACTCAGCTGATTGTTATTTTTCCATTCTCTTTGATAGATAGATAGATAGATAGATAGATACTCTTTATTGTACACACCAAAACAAAACAATACAGTAAAAGAAAAAATAAATACATTAAAACTAAGTGTTACAATCGGCGGCCTTATCGCTAAAAGCGATCTCTTCCAGGCAACCTTGGGATGGAAATGTTTTTAGAAGTAATAAAAAGTACTCTACTCTTTGGGGTAAAGTCACTACATATTTATTTCAATAAGTTAAATAATGTAAATTTATGTTCATATATTTGTTATACTATGTGTAGTGAATAAAACTTAGTTTATTGTCAAAAATAAATGCTACTTATGTATGAAGAAGGGAACAAATCAATCGTTACTATTTTACAATTTGCATTGTTACATCATTTTCGTATACTTATTATATATATTATATTTTCGTAAAACCAACGTGTCAATTTTAAGTAGTGAACATTTTTGATAAATTTGATATTTTATTTTTATTTGAAGCCGTGGTCTCGAGAACTTCTGATTACACAATGGTGTAGTCGTAGGTTAGTATCCCACCTGCGCTTCTTATTATTTTTCCAAGAGCAGATAACGAACGAAAACATCGTGACGACACCAGCAGCGGGGGCAATGAAAACCCCTTTCAAGGACTTACGTCATTGAAACAACCCAATAACCTAGATTCTTCTGTTGTAAAATAATGCTATCCCAACATTATACCTAAAAGTAATCCCAGCAGTGGGAGCTTAAGTTTGGCTGCTTGTGCAAAGTTAAGCCCAAAAAACGTCCTAAATATAAGTCCGAAAAAAACGTATTGTTGATGAATTGAGAACTGCCTCTTTTATTTTTGAATTGATTTTAAAAACGAAACACATAGGTTAATATAACAGTCGCTGCGTTCAGTGTAAGCCCCAAGTTTCCCCGTCATCGGCTCCCAATCTTCTAATCCCATAACATTGGGAACATATTCGAAAAATATCAATTTTTCCATAAAACAAGACAACTCGACACCTATTAAATATTTATGACCAAGGTGCTCCTGAAATCTTTGGTAACACAAAAGGCATATTGATTTTGCTTCTTACGGTCCCATTGCATAATAGGATCTCTTGAATATTGTATGGGTTTTGGTATGGGGTGTGAATTTTCCGCGCTCTGGTTTATAGGTTTTGGTAAGGGTGAGTATACTCTTATATTCGGGCTTGTTTGAAAAGGTAGGGGTGCGAATTTTTACAACTCATTGTAAAATCAACCTTTCAGAGCGTGGTACGAGCGAGGTTGTATTATGAAAAAGACTAAAACTTTTGCTTACATTGTCAGTTTTACACCACTAGTGAATAAGGATAAAAACGAAAACATTTAGAAATTACCTACTGTAGCTGGGATGACACGTCCGTAGGTGAAAAAGTAAAATTGAAAAGACGACTGACGTAAAACTATGAACTTTATTGAAGGTAATGTTAGAATTACAAGTACACTTAGCGAAATAGGAATTTACGTCACTTCGTCCCAGAAAAAAAAAACTGGAAGCGAAGTCGCAAGATTCCTATGTATAGTAATGTATTCGCGTCTACAGAGTCCCAAAGTAGTACCACGAGTGAAAGCTAATGTGGAAGCCCTGTAGAGGAAACACTATCAGTTTCTAGCAGGAGGATGATTATCCGTAGAGGAGGATAATTCAAAAATATTTTCCGATGGCAGGGTTATATTTTCGGTCGACAACTTAATAGCGCGTTTTAACGTTGAACAGCGCCATCTATGTGAAATCATCGGAACTAAATTATTTTATTGTTTATTGGTATGAAATTAAATCGCATCATGTTACACTACTTAAATTATATCGCTCTATATTAGGAAAAGCTTTTATTTTTGTGATATAATAATTAAAATGATACATAATTATGATAAATTGGCACACCCTGACACATAAAAATGTGTTTTACCTGCACAAAAAAAATATTGATGGAATGGAACCAATGTTCACCGGCACCACAGGCAGATCTACTACTACAAGTAAGCCACGACGCCAGCCAATAAATTTGCAATGGACAAATTATTGGTAACTATAGTCGTAGTTTAGTCGGTAGCACGTTTTTCACTGAGCTGTAGATCGCTTGTTCAATTCCCATCCTGCCCGGGCAAACGTTTGTTTGAAAAATACAAATATGTATTCTATGTCTGTGTATGTTTTTTGTTCATTTTTATAATTTTAAACTCCCTTAGGTAATAGTCTAGAAGAACACATAGGCTCCTTTTAGTTCTAGGAAAACAACGGGTACGGGAATTACTAGGGTAAAACAGCGGGGCGATGCTTGTATATGATTTTCGCTAACTGTTTTTCATATAGTACAAGATAAGTTTAGTTTGGTATTCGAAGATGATATGTAAATATCTATATTGTATTGTTGCGCAATATAATATAGATATATTCCGAAGAAATGCATAGTTTTTAACCCCCGACCAAAAAAGGGTGTTATAAGTTTGACGTCGATGTCTGTCTGTCTGTCTGTGTGTGTGTCTGTCTGTGGCACCGTAGAGCTCAAACGGATGGGCCGATTTCGATGCAGTTTTTTTATTTGAAGGTTAATATCCGTGCGGATGTTCTTAGCTATGTTTAGTTAATGTCGATTCAAAATGGCCGCCTCCACAAAATGGCGGACAAAATATTTCTTCACAACCTTCCTCAATATGGGTATCAAACGAAAGGGCTTGACTAGTAAAATACTTTCATATTTCAAATCCAAGATGGCCGCTACCACAAAATGGCGAAATACATTTTTTTTTCACAACTCTCTTAATATGGGCATCAAATGAAAGGGCTTGACTAGTAGAATATTGTACACATAAAAAATCAAAAATTTTTAAGTTTGTTCTTGTTTAGAATTTCCTTGTTCTACTCAGCTACGGATGTAGTATGTACTATGTACGTATTTGAATTTCATTTTTGCTAATTCCCTACAAGCGATTGTTTTACTACCATTTATAACGCTAGTTTATATTTTCAGTGTAATATTTACGTTTATTTGTGTCTCGATAAAGAATGTATATCCATTAAAGAATTCATATCAATTTGTCTATCTATGCAAAAAAAGTTGTAATATTTTGTTTGTAAATACAAATTTATAAATATAATTACGAAACCTTACAACGTTTTGCAGTTATATTTCAATTTACGAAGGAACGTGAGGACGTGAGCCGTTCTCAGCTCCAAGAATCGTCCTCGAGTCCCACAGGAGAGCGCTCTAAGAAACCTACTTGCTTTTACACTTTTAGACGAAAATTCTCTTACGACTCGGATTATACTAGGACCTGGTTATTTCCTTACGACCTGGACTTTTAAAAACTGGATTTTGCTCCGCTAACGTTGGTTTTCTTAAATTGGCTCCTGCGGAAAAACGTAGTCACACTTAGGTGAGTGCTGAATTTTTGCAGTTTTAACAATGTAACCTGAAACTGTGGATGAGGGTTTGTTTTTCGTTTATGCGTTATATGTAAGCACTGGATTGCCATCTCGCTTGATGTTAGTCAATGCGGACTACTAAAAAGCGTGACTGTTTAGAAATAAAACATTTTTCTTCCTTCTTCTTCTTTTTCAACTTCCGATTTCAACAGACAACCCATTCGACAGCCTAAGCGTAATTGCATAGAGTAAATATCCCCGTGTATGTGTTTGTTTGCGTTTTTGGTTAGAAAGTGGAGTCAAACCTACTAGTTCGAGCCTTTGAAACGGCGTTCATCGTTCGTTCATAAAACAATGCATAAAATTAAAAAAAAAGGTAGATAATGTTATTTACCATAAAACGCTCGTATTGCTCATCTATACACACTGTAAATTAAAAAATATAATTGTATTTGATTGGATAATTAATGTTCTCTGAAAAAACTAAATTTTAGTTTTTCGTTCATATTTCAAAAACTACCACGCTGATTTCGAATCAAAGTAAATAGGATCACCTCTGAACTATGATGATCAAACGAAAAAAACAACCATCAAACTCAATCCAGAAAAGACGGTGCTATCGCGTGATATTCATACAAAAAACACAGAACCAAATTCAGAGTCTCCACTTTTTTTGAAGTCGGTTTAAAAGTCCCGTAAATTTAGGGAATTCCACTAATGTGTTGGCAACATTTATGTAAAAATATAGCCAAACAACTCCCTTGTTCAGATCTTATCATGGTAATTAGTAAGTAACTCCAGTAGATAAATCAGGGTTACCCTCTAGATACAAATTTCCCCTGATCATTATCTGAATCTATAAGTTTACCCCACAACAAGAGTATTCCAAGAATTAACGTGGAATAATATATCAAGGTAAACTTTAAATTTTCCACAGCTGGAATAAAGTAGGGAAAACTAGCAAAATACATCTTACAAGTGGGGTGAAGTTACCAGGAAACGGAACTGGGTTTATTAACTTCCCCCCGCCCTGATTTATGATAGTTTATTGTTTTTTGCGGGTAGCTCGAAGGTTTTGGCGACAAAACTTTATGAATTTTGAAGTAGTTTGAATATCTGTAGTCGTTGGACTCATTGAAAACTCCACCCGGAGAAGAACCATACCTATGCCAGTTATTTTAGTACCACTATAGGCAAAAGTTAGTTTGTTCCGGTTTGAAGAGCCATGTTTTCAAACAAATAATAAAAGATATAAGATGTTAAATCTCTGATTGATCAGTATGCAAAACAGTGCTGGTCAGTGATTTGAACACTTTAACATAAATAGTTGCGTGGGTGGGTATATAGCTAATATAGGCATGCGTGTTGCTTGCCGTACCGTTAGTCTGTATTACAAAAAAAGAATATATTAATGAAGTTATTTGAGTTTTTATATTTGTTTTTGAAATAAAAATATTTTCTCTGAAAAAAACATAACCCACGTCAATTTAAAAGTAAATTTCGTCACTCGACCAAATTGCAATCTTATTCATCCAGATTAAACGAAAAGAAAATTTTGTTTATTTTGTTGATGTTACAAACTTACAAATATGTTCGACAAAATTTGTATGAGGCCACCTCTGAACTATGAGATGACAAACAAAAGAAGAACCATCAAAATTGATTCACAATTGACAGAGTTATCGCGCAACATGTGTAGGTATATCCAAAAGAAACACAACCAAATGAAAAACCTTTTTACCCGACTGCGCGACGATGATTCTTTGAAGCACTATATACAGACCAAACGCCTGGGCCGATTTTTATGATTCACACTGTAACACCTTTTTTAGCAATTCGGAACGCGGGTGATCATATGTCATTGTCAAACGTGTCATTCCCAAATCCCGTTTTCTGATTGGTGGTTTAGTTTCGTGTGCGCCTTTCCCAGATCAGAGGTCATCTTTGGGTGACCAGCGTCTCAATGAAGTCGTGATTCAGACAACCATTTGTTTTTCGACTTGTGAGTATTTTCTTCCCGCTCTGGTTGATTATAAAGACCTGCTCTCGCTTATCTTATTTATAATTCTCATTTCGCATTTTTAAGAAAATATGTGGTTTCTAATAAAACAAACCGAGGATCTTTCGCATTTATACTCGGATAAAACTTTCCTAAATATTCTAAAACAAAGTTATGTTTAATCCGCACATACACACTTTGGACTTACAGACTTTTTAACTTATGTTAACTAAGTTGGAAACACTCTTGGTTACTTAGATCCAGTCGCTTAGAAACAGAGTTAAAACGTTATACCGGCAGAATTAACAGATCCGGAATAATTAGACTATTTGATATTAAAATATCTATATACATTCTTCAGTGGAATATAGCTCATATAAAACTATTAAGGTACATGTAGACATTATAATTAATTTTGCCAAAGTCTGGTAGTTTGCTCGCCATTACTGTTATAACAGACACGGTGGGGCTGTATGAGAAGAAAAATACCGTTATTGTGGTGTGCCACTTTTTAGTCCTCTGCAACTGAATGGAGGAAGGTGACGACACAGAGCATCTGGCGTTTTGCGGTGGAGAAAAGATGTCCGATATGAGGGTATCTGGGACCCATTTACTTATTGGTTCCCAAAACGCTTCCGGTATGCCTTGAAAGTTTTGGTGCGTCGATAATAGAGCACCTGAAGTAGGCTCATGAGTTCTGCAGGCCGTTGCGAGTCGTGAAAGGACGCGAAAATATTCCTGTGTTCCTATGTGGAGGGTTTTGTCGATAGGAACACCACTTGTGGTGTCATGTAGACGTAGCTCGACCTACCGAACGGACCGCCCCGCCAGAAATACTTAAAAAATCTATTACATATATATTTTTCAATTAAAATATATTTTTCTTAAACAGTCTGTGAATTAGTATCTCCCAATACTTAATCCATGCTACGTGAACATACTCTCAAAAAATCCACATAGTATAAGTTGGAAATTTCCCAAGTCCGGAAAAAATCTTGTCCGGTTAGGAATCTCATCTCTATTGCGAGTTAAAAGTTTCCGGTAAGATATTAAGTAGGTAGCATAGACATAAGTTTAGCCGGCGACATGTGGCTCTACACTCGAGTTTAAATGTGTGGTATTAAAAAGAAATCCGAGTCTTGTGAGGAAACCAGTCTTGCTGCTGGTCTAGGGATGGGAAGTTAAGTTATCGATATTTTGGATTTCATGATAATTATCGACTATTGTTTTTAATTATCGACTGCCGTCTCTCGCACCGCTGGATAAAAGAGCTATATTATGTCACAATTTTTATCAGTCCTGTGGCAATCGTGTGCGTCTTTATTATGCAATAAACACGCAATTAAAATTAAAAAATTAAGAGACAAATTAAATTTTAAAAATTTATATACATTGTTATTTGATATGACAAAGTCAAGTTTTTCAGTTTTTCACACAGCTCTTACATTATTTCTAGTAATGTACGACATTGCTGTGTTCCGCTTTGTTGTTATAAAAAATCAAAGATTTGTTTTATGCCTCATATCGCTGTGTGACGAGCGTTAGTGGTAAACGTTTTAGGACTTTTCCAGGGCACATTTGAGGAAGCATTACATCTTTGCCACTACTTTTACCGTTAAGTAGTAAGATGTTTTGAAGAACAAGTCGTCGGTATACCGGGCAGAGACATAAATAAATTAGTTATAAGTAGTAAATATGTTTGCGGCTGACAAATGCAATGTCAGTCAGTGATTATGCAGACTCTTCATGTTCGAATAGCAGTGTGGCGCTGTATATTGTTTACATCGGACACATGTCTATTTCATCCTGTCATGTCAAAACAAAAACGTGTGTCGAGCGCAGTTCATAGCTAGGATACGATTTGGAGACTTGGTGCTCAAATAACTCCGTGCTGTGTTGTTATGAACAAGCGCATTGCTTACAAATCAGCCACAAATCTTGCTCCTCTCATCACTATACATAATAAAAAGACAAAAAGTATATTTCCTCAGTTTTGTTCCGATAAATTAATTAAAAAGTTCCTCCGTTTAACTTACTAACGCCCTGCCGGAGTTATCCTCATTATGTTGCGATAAAGTAAATGAATGTGAGATACCTTTGAAGTATTTGCGTAAGAAAATTGAGATAATATTCTTTGTGAACCTGTGGCACGTGTTGCTTGAATCCAGGTTTTAATGCTCAAAGAGCCCAGAAAATGTTTCCGCTGCTGGGACTCGGGGCCTTCCCTCGCAAAGAGAGAGTCAAGGACAGAATCCACTACGCTGAACCAGTGTGAGTTGGTTGATGACGCGAACATGCTAGTTTCTTCACGTCTTTTTCTTTATCCATTTTTTTTTAAGTTAGTGCTGTTATGCACAACTCAGTAAATCCGCTTTATACTTCACATTTCAAAGGCTTAATTTGAAAGGTTTGACCCAGAAAAGCTGAAGAAAGAGCTGAAGTGGCAATGGGCAGACCACATCGCTCGCAGAACTGATAACCGATGGGGAAGAAAGGTTCTCGAGTGGCGACCACGAACCGGGAAGACGCAGTGTTGGACGGCCTCCCACTAGATGGACAGATGACCTCACAAAGGTCGCTGGAAACCGCTGGTTGCAGGTTGTGCAGGACCGTTCGTTGTGGAAATCTAGGGGGGAGGCCTATGTTCAGCAGTGGACGTCTTGCGGCTGATGATGATGATGACCCAGAAAAATACTTTTGTAATTTTAGCTGTGGAAAATGTCTTGATGTCTTCAAGCGGAGAGTAGATGAACACCATCGTTACGTCTTGTAGATGAACAGATGCTCCATCGTATCTCAAAATAAGAAACTTATGTCGGTGCTTTTTTTTTTTTTTTTTTTTTTTAAACAGAAGACTCTGGGGTCCGTGAGACTTTTTTTTTTTACATTTCTTGGATTAGGAGAAAAGGAAAATAGGGGGTGCTGCTATCATTTAATTCTAGTACTAGTCCGATTAGTTGATCTCACCGGTTGGGAAATAATCGACTCAACATCGTCTTTGCTTAACCACCTCCTCCCGGCGCAGAGCCTCCACTGTTCCGCTGTCTTTTATGGGGGTTGCACTCGGCGCCTTCTCTCACAGTGATAGTTTAAAGACCATAATTCATAGCGCCAGCTCACTGCAGGTTGTCAATGACGCATGAACTCGGAAGTCTTTAGAAATACGTCGGATATTCCTCATGATGTTTTCAACGTTAAATCAATTGGCTAAACAGACTTGTAGGTACATCTACACTTGGATGATTAGGTGCAGGCGGGATTCACACCTACCACTTTACGATTATGAATCTCGCGATCAAACCACTTTTCGTAAAATTGCATAAAATGTCAATTTACAAAATTTTGGACATAGTTTTTTATACAGGGTTTCCGATAGCTGATATAGTCCTCTAGAGTCAGAATTGCTACACTTAGTTTTGGGTAAAATAAGTGCTTGCTCTGAGACCCCTGAGGCGAAAACCACTTCAAAAGGACTTTTATATTTTTTTAACGAAAAAGTTTCAAATCGTTATTTTGAGGTCATAAATTTGAATCTAATCACACCCCTGATTACGAGTAGTAGTCTTACTTTAAAAGTGAAGAACACTACGCAGAAAGCGACATGTTAGTAAGAGTAATTCAATAACTCGCACTAGAATAATTTTAATTTAGTAATAATTAAATGAAAACACAAAGTGGGCTGCTTATGTATACACATAGGTACAAAACCTATCGATATCTCCATCCCCATCTCTACAAAGACGATAAAGAGGGACGGATATAATGTAGTGCTTTCAAACATTGAGCGAAGTTTGCGTACAGAGCAGCAGACAAATGACAACCGGCCGGAGGCGGGAGCTGCGATATTAGAAGCCTTTAAGATGGGAAAAATAGCAACTTTTACTTGAGGTACTTTTCTGGGGAGACAAGTTAAAACCTGAAGCGGATTATGCCAACTTGTGTCATTTGATGCTAATGTTTCACAGCTATCGTGATCCGGTATTTTTATGATCTTTGCCACTTATGTACTTGCAGCAGAATGTTAAATGTAATGAGCTTGGAGTAAGTAGTTTCTTAAGTTTATAGTTTAGTTTCGTTGTCATTTAGCAAGCTTGATAAAAGTACGTTTGCGCTGCGTTAAAATGTTATGTTGCAAAAATAGTGGGTATCCATTAAATTCCATTAATTATCCATATAAATAATTAAATTTAACTTACTGTCCAAAGACAGTTCAATGAAGTAACTAACTACGCTAGACAATCCGCGGGATGCTCCTAGTAACTCATAATATATTGAGTGATTGGTTTCCATTTGACTAACTTACTGACTGGTTTTGATACTCATTTGGTAGTTCGTCTGCTCTCTGAGTTATAGGTTCGTTTCCACCAACGTTTGTTTGTTGATTACGAACGTATGTTTTGTGCCTGAGTGTTGCTATGTATCATGGGTTTATTTTTAAAATTAGATGTGCATTATATCAGTAGTGGTAAGTCTCTTTGCAGAGTCTAAATACTAAATACTATGAATGTTCTGGAGTTAACCAAAACTATCGGATATTCGACACAAAAACATATCCGCAACCGTAACTGTTTTAAAGTTTCAGATAGTATCGGGTAAGGGCGGAGTCTAAATAAAACAAAATTTTCGACAGGTTTTTTTTAACCGTTCGCTCGTGTTTATGTTTCACTTCAATCTAACATCAGTAACCGAAACCCGTTAAATCTTCGCTTAGCTAACAATACCACATAAGTCAAGTTTACCAACTTGACAGGAGACGAAAAAAAAGTGCAGTGTTGTTGAAGGGCTCAAAAAAAAAATTACGGCTTCTTTATTGATTGATCTGTATCATGTGACCACTACAGGCAATGAACAGCTGCATCTAACGGCATTAAAATGTGAAGATTACCATTTTGTCAAGAGCAGTGTTGTTAGCTACGCAACAGAATATCAACTAACAATAAGTTTTTTTTTCTAACTGATCTATGACTGCTGGCCCGGAGGCCCCTACTGCCTATCCGACTATTGAGTTAGCGCCGGAGGCGCAGGACCCAAATCAACCTAACCTGACATTCCTATCATACTTACGAATCTAATCTGTAAGAAAAATCGAACTAACTGAGAGAGAGCTACCTAGCTATCTAACTCATACAAACATACCGAACATAACTCACAATAAGTTCGCGACCTCTTCTGTTTTATACCACGCGTCGCCTAAGACGCCGCTGATGTTCCGCTGCATGCCGTGAGAAGGAATCGCTGACAACATTTGTTTCAGCGCCGTTTCGGATGCGAGAGCTTTGTAAACTTCACAGAAAATATATTTTCATACATTTGCCGCGAAATGTGGCTAAGGATATAAAGTTTCGGATTAGCTTTTTAAGAATGGGAGTACTTTGATGTCGTTTTTGTAGCACGTGTTCATTCTCACGACGTGATGGAGAGAGAGATAAGGAGATATATTCGTCTTCTTCTTTCTGTCGACGACATTGTCTCACAGGACTTCCAGTTACTTTCTTTTTTCTTTAAAATAGATGAGGAATCTGTCTCTAAACAAAATACATTACTTTTTTTACAAGATCGCAAGGTTCTTGGTATGAATAGAATAGACTAGAAAATCTTTATTGTCAGATAAGTTACGTAACTACTTAAGACCAAACATTTAGAATAAGTACTTAAGACTCAAAATTTAGAAATTATATTAGGTATAGACTTATATCATATTACTCCATATGAAATAATATTTCTACGTTTAAAACAAGAATTCAGTACAAAAATAATATCTAAATTTACCAATTATAAATCTTCAGCTGTAAAAGGGCTGTTATTGAACTAAAATGTTTAATGTTTGCAATATAAATGGCTAACAAAAGTAATAATAAAATATATTCAATTAAACAATGGGTTTTGAAACGCAGAATTGTTACGTGATCAATCCATTTTTTTTAATTTTTTTTATTTGGTAATAAGTATTGCATACAAATAAATCGAATTGCTTAATAGTATGGATTGTGTGGTCTTTTATACTTTTATCAACTTAATAAGTAATAGACTTAATACGTTTTATTTTCTGCCCGAGAGCAAGAATTCATCCCGTCTGTAATACGTTTGGCAATAAGGATATTCGATGTACAAAACTATACTGCCTACAGTAAATCTACCCATCAAACCTTTCTCTCTACATACGAGCTAGCTCTTGTCTAATTTAGCACAAAACACTAGAACACAAGTGCTCCTACAAAACATCTTCTGAAGGCTCGCCGCGCCGCGCCGTTCAAACACGGGCGATTGTTTGTTCGAAGCCTGATAGGCGTAGCTAGGACATACATCTAGCCTAGATCTACCGTTACACAGGCTAAAATTAAACTTAGTACTTTAACATGTAATAACGTAAAAAACTAAAGAATTTAGTTTCCTTTTCATGGTTTTGATCACATCGACGGTTTTTCTAGACATACAATTGTTTGTAGATACCTGGGTAGTTACTTGATTGCAAGGGTCGTGGGTTCGATTCTCCCGACCAAAAAAGGGTGTTATAAGTTTGACGTCGATGTCTGTCTGTCTGTCTGTCTGTCTGTGTGTGTGTGTACCTGTGTGTGGCACCGTAGAGCTCAAACGGATGAGCCGATTTCGATGCAGTTTTTTTTATTTGAAAGTTAATTACCGTGCGGGTGTTCTTAGCTATGTTTGGTTAATATCGATTTAAAATGGCCGCCTCCACAAAATGGCGGACACAATATTTCTTCACAACCTACCTCAATATGGGTATCAAATGAAAGGGCTTAACTAGCGAGTACTATACGCTATACCAAATTTCAAATCCAAGATGGCTGCCACCACAAAATGGCGAATTATTATTTTTTATCACTACTACCGCAATATGGGTATCAAACGAAAGGAGCTTGACTAGTAGAATACTTTGCACTATGACAAATTTCAAATCCAAGATGGCCGCTACCACAAAATGGCGAATTACATTTCTTTTTTTACAACTTCCTTAATATGGGTATCAAATGAAAGGGCTTGACTAGTAGAATGTTGTACAGATAACAAATCTAAGGTAGTCGGGGGTTAATCAAAATTTTTAATTTTGTTCTTGTTCTTTCTGTTATAGTAAAGAGTGACATGACGGGCAGGAGATGTGTTTGATGGTAAGCAACATGCCTGCCCATGACACTACAATGACACTCATTTGAACATGAAGAGTCCAAATCAATACCTAGCACCTACTATTCAGTTATTGGCTTTCCTACTATTTTGTTTACACGTTCAACCATTCATTGAACCAATTATTAAGATCAGCCGGAATTGGTTTTTTAAAGGTATCGAATAACGAGCAGCACACATTCCTGATGGTAAACATCATGCCTGCCCATAATAGCACAATGACACGTAATTATTGGAACATGAAGAGTTCAAATCATTACCTAGTACTGGATTTCTCATCTAGAAATATAAGATATGTTGTCTCAATGCCCTATGTTTTCACTGGAAACATTTTCTTTCAAACTGGAACACAGTTATGTATAACTATATAAGAGTCCTACCACTACAAAAATGAATCAAATCAATAGAAAGTCTATAATACCTAACGTAAAACATAGACAATCCCACAAATTATACACTGGTGTTCCTGTCTCATTCTTCGTTACTCATCGGTGTAACATCCGTCCAGCTAACCTGTACCTTGCAAAATTGCCAGCCTCTAATAATGACAAGCCATGGGCAAAAACAGTTTGCACAGCGCCTGTTTGTATTGGCTGATAGTCGTCGACGAGGGACGATAGAGCTTGTAAGCTCTATGATGAAGGATAATAGAAGCGGGGTCGCGGCTTGGAGCTAGTTAAAACGTCTTTGCTAAAGTATGCTGGGACACAGACTTGTTTAAAGTTTTTACAGTTTTTTTTTTTTTAACTTTTATTGGTTTACACTTGACCGCCATCTCGCCTGATGTTAAACGACAATGCGGTCTACGATGGAGCGTGTTTACCTAGAAAAAACCGATTCACTCTCGATTTGAAGACACAAAGATTGTAATCATCGGGGAAAACCCACTCAAGCAACGTATTCCACAGCCTAGACGTTCTTATCACAAAATTAGAGTCAAATCTCTTCGTTCATGTCTTTGGAACATCAACCATGAAACGATGTCGCTTTTTCGAGCTACGAGCATTCCGATAAAAAAAAGGGCAAGGTGGTATCAAATCATGCAAACCAGTCGCACACTCTCCGAAGTGTATCCGATAAAAAACCGATAAACCAGTTAGGTAAGGAATAACACGATGAATAAAAAGGGTAATTATTCCGTTTGTTGGACTATTAAAAACGTTGTGCACGTATCTTTATAACATAATAAGTGACATCACAACCCCCACTCAGTTGTTTGATTATAGACTACAGGCCCGTGAAGAGGCCAGGTAGGTCTCTTGGTGTATCATATGATCCATACATTTTGTTCACTGGCCTACAGTCTATTAAAGTCAAAGTCAAAGTTGTTTATTGATAAATGTACAATTTACACGTCAATTTTATAAAAAAACAAAATTAGAGCATACAAACAATATACATTTTTAAAGTTGAAATTGAATTTTATATTGTACGACTATCGGCCCGCCCCGGCTTCGCACGGGTACATACACACACACATACACCCTTTTTTTTATCGGGTTTCAAAAAAAAAGTAAAATTATAAAGGAAATTTGAATTTTTTTTATGATTTTTTTTTTATTAATGTTTTTTTTGTATTTTTTTATTTTAAAATTTTATACATATATAATATTATTTACAAAACAAAAGCCATTAGTTTTAGTCTTCCTGTAAACGATATTTGAAGTAGTTTTATTTTGTGGCAGCAAAATAAATTGATTTTCAGGAGCTCCAACACGTGGTAGGCCAACACGTGATACAGTTGCCATGAGTGAAACATTCTTTTCGTAGGTCGATCCCTAATAATTCGAAGGTTTGGCCCTGGGACTTGTTAATAGTTAACGTGAAAGATGATTTCACCGGAAACTGAAGTCGTTTAAAAGGATTGGCAGATCAGTTGGAATCATCGGTATGCTCGGTATTTGAGCTAGTTGACCAGCTGCTGGGCCAGTGATAAAATTTTGTTCAGCAAGCCGCTGCGAACGCTCGATACTTGACTCTCTAGCACGCGATTGCGACGCGTATTCTCTCCGACTTGCAAGGCGATTTTCAGTTTCTGATGAAGATTCCTCATTACGCCGTATTCTTATTGCCCTCGCCTGGGAACTATGTTTAGAAAGTTGAGATCTTGATCTTTTTGAATTTTGGGCATTATAAAATGAAAAATAGAAGGAAATAAATAATTAAACAGGCTTTTACTAAATTTTTGCTTATTGAACTATATGAAGTACTAAGCGGTTTGAATAATTAAAATATAATATTTATTATCAGGTAAGTAGTAGGTACTTATTGAAAGAAAATTAAAAATATGGGCTTAGAAAACTACCTTTTACTAAATTTTTGCTGAACAGAAATACCCATAAACCTATAAGCAGTTATTACACTTATTTACCTACGAAACGAATTCAAAATTTTTCAAGCTAAAATCATACGATCACGCACACGACCGCTGCGTAGGGAAGCCGATTGCGCGAGTGAGCCGCGCGGCACTTTATTTTATTACATTGACTCCCAGTGACAGTTACATGGAGCCTACATCGCATGCTGGCTAGCTGAGCGCGGTGAGCGACAACCACGCGACTTTTTCTAATACTTGCATTTTTAAACTCGTGATATCTTCCGAATGAAATGTAAAAATTATAAAAAGGTATTAAAGCCGTCTTGAATATAAAGTAATTTATTTTGATAAGGATTAATACCAAGGTACAAATGAAGAGCCTTTTCAAGAGGCGGCATACATAAATTAATATTTTAGAATAAAAAACTGCTTACTGTGACATAATAACTATAATATTTAGACATATGCTGTCGCGACACTTTTGTAGATAATGATGAGTTCTGCAAAGTCGTAGTAAATGATTTTGTTCTATCATCAATAGTTTTCGAGCACGCGACGTACAAAGAGACATTTTATCAATGGCAAAGTCTTTTACATTATGTTACAAGTTTAAATTGATAATTTTATGATTGTAAATCGGTCCAGTAGTTTCGGTATCATTACAAATAAACAAACAAACAAATCTTTCCTCTTTATAATATTATATATAGTATAAAGTAATCATAGATAATTATCGTACAAATAAGACTGGATAAATGTCATCATAAATTTTTAATGACTGGACCTGTCAGATATTTAAATTGCAGACTAATTAGAAAGTATTGTTCTGCCCAACCATCATCCCAATTTATATACCTACTGGTTTTTGATTAATTCACTAACGTGTTGTGTGATCGGTTTATTCCGACTTAAGTTTATATGTTCATACTTATGTAGAGATGAACGCACGCGGCCGTTGGTCATTGGACATATAATGACGTGAGCTACTCGTTAATTAATTTTCTAAAATCTAACAACCATTATTCTTAGTATTGTTTTCGCTCTATTTCACACACTAAGTTTCTAAGAAATCCTTGGCCTTAGCTTCCAATTAGCTCCGAAACTGAACATTATAAGCTAAAAGAAAACAAGAATCTTCAAACTCTGTTCTGTTAGAAAATAGAACGGCCTCACTACCACCCCGGAGTAAGTAATCTATAAAGGAATAAATATTCCTGTTATTGAGCTCAAAATTCGTGCAACATTTCTGTAACACACACCTCGCAGACAGACACAAGTATTCATCCAAATAGCACAATGGTACGACGACAATTAGTCGCCGTCTCGCCGAAGCCTTTGAAAGCTAAGCCGTAGACAGCCTGTAACGCCATTTTTATTTCGTCTCTATCTACAGATATAGATTACTGGATAAGACAGCTTAAATTTTAGTGTTAGTTAAGAAAACACTAACGTGGTTGTTACACACTTAACCCTTCACTTACGCGAACTCGCGGAATGATGCATACGTGCAGGTTAGATCATTATCACATATTTATATTACATATTCACAATAATGTCTACATTTATATATCACAAGAAAGCTCTTGAAATGTTGTTTACTATCGTATTATCAAACATGAATTACCCGTGCAATCATTGTAAAAAAATCTTAAATTGACTATTGTATGCATATTCAAGACTTTGTAGTTTCTCTCAAATGATAATATAACATGTTGACCAAGTGCGGGTTGGCTGATATCATGTATCCGGAAATACGTCATTCTTGTAACACACTCGTTTTGATTTTCACTATGTTTTTCTCCACCGTTCAAAGGGTACTAACAACAGGCCAGACTAAAACACTTTATTTTGAACCCCAGAAATAACCAAGTCAATGAAAAAGTGACAACTTACACGACTAAACTGCGACTAACCACTTCAAGAAAACTTTTTTATCATTTGAAACATATGTCAGTTAACACACAGACACAGAGAGAGCATTTGTATTATATATAGACCAATTCACCTTCAAGTAAAACTAAAATATGTTTATCCATTTGAGAATATCGATTTCAAACAAAAACCTCTTCAGCTACCTGCTACGCCACCTGTCGATGCCATAGTCAGACGCAATCTTTGACACACACAGATGTCACAGAAACGAGAAAACTCTCAAAGAGGAATATTTTTCCCGACATTTTGTTTTATTCATTATATTTTCTATAGCGTCGTTTTCCAATGAAAAAAATGTTCACCAGGCTTTCAAACAAACAAACAAACAAACTTTTCAGTAGTCGTTTTTGTGTCAGGCTTTTGTAGTGGTAGGACTATTTTAAACTATTATTATAGATTAACACTTGACCGCTATCTCGATCCAAAGTTTATAAAAAATACACTATATTATAAAAAAGGCCAACAGTAATAATCTGAGCCACTTCCATATCTTCAGAGATCACCAAACGCACTGTACGGTAGTAATGTGTGAATTCTCGGCGTCCGCGCGAGGCACTTGTGAGGCCTCCCAGGGTTCCCTTACATTCGTCCATCTCTGCCATTCTATTCCCGATGTTCTCTGGCTTCAGATTTGAAATCACTGGAAATTTGGTCTTCTGATCCTACTTACACTACTAAGATTACTCCCATCTTTCTATGGTATAACCACGGATATTCGGGGGATATGCCTTGATTGCGAATTTAGTTCGAAACCTAGTGTCTCCAGTCTCCTCCCACCTAAATAATTACAACATAAACAAAAGTAATAAGTACGACACACAACCGTATATTTTAGCACGCACACTTAGAATTATGATTGCGCACTTTATGTCAACATACATAAAATGGGCAGAACATTTCCGTATAAACAAACACTTTTGTCTATATAGAAGGAGTCACTCAACGCTCACACACGTAACTAGGGATTGAAATGAGTGATTGCAAAATTTATTCGACATTTTGTTTTGGGCTATATTTACATTTATTAAGTTTTACTAATAAACAAATACGTAAATATATTTCCGATATCCGTGGGTAACTCCTTTTCAACACCACGGTTGCCTGGAAGAGATCGCTTTTAGCGATAAAGTCACCATTTGCTACTCTATTTTAAGATAGTTTGTTATGTTAAGTGCAATAAATAGTTGATCTATGCATCTAAAATAATACACACGATAGTTTGTAAGAATGTATAGATGGATGTTCGTTACTCTTTCAGACAAATAATACGTACAGAAGGGATTTGGATGAAATCTTTTATATCAGGAAAATGACATGATTAGAAACTTTGCGTGTGAAACCGCTGCTAGTGTTTTTACATTGTAAGTTTATTAAGAACACTTCACTTATCTCATTCACAAAGAAAAAAATGGACTAGTTGCGCCTGGCAGCTTAGTTTACGGCTTAATAGTACTAAGTTTAATTTAACATAGGTACATACTTTAAAATACGAGTATGATACATACTTATACTCAATTTGTAAAAAACCCCAAACACAGATCCAAACACCTAATATTTGTTCTAGGTGATAATAGAACCAATTAACGTCCTACGCTTCTATAGGCAGACTAACTGCCACATTAGCCACGAAATCAACAAGTTTGTATTTTTTTCAAATGCGAGCTTTGCACCAAAAGCTTACAACAACAGAGAGTTTAACTCTAACACATTAAGAATCTTATTTTCACTCTGTTAAAGTACAAAAGTTTCATTAACTTTTTCACAAATTCTAAATTCATCGCGTGCAATGTCAAAGCATACTTAATAAAGCAGTCAAATACCCATCTAATTATACGAGAAAAAATCTCGAAAACAAAAACACAATCAGGAGACGGAAAAGCGACCCTTTAAACAAGAAATCCAATTTAAAAGACAGAGGAACAGCGAATTAAAGGAGAGAGTTAATTCTGAGCGAACAAACGTCGTGATTTAGGTATTCCTTGCGGGGTGATCCACAAGATGGATCATATGTTCCGGGACCGCTGACATGACTGCTGTTTCATTGTGGCTCCTTTACTAAGAATTTAAATCCAAATTCTTTGAAGAGTTATCCGGTTTTAAATGTAATGTTTGTTTTGCCAGCAAAATAATAGTTTTTGTAGTGGTAGGGCTCTTTGCGGCGTCCGTCTGCGGCAGTACGGTAACCTTGCCAACATTCAAAGTCAAAATGAAAAGACCTTAATTATAATGATAAAGATATTAACAGCAAACGCAGTTTGCATTGTCGAAGTTTAAAAAATGACATTTTACGTTTTGTGATGTTACACGATTTTTGTACGATATTGCAATTATGGAATAGGTAGCAGATTTTATAGGCTAAGTTTTTTTTTCATAATAAACAGTAGCCACATAGGCTACTGTTATATGTACTGCTATTCAATTTGTATTATAAATTTCAATCTGATCCTTTCAAACATTCTGACGTGGTTGAGCAAAAAACACCCGAACATTTATTAACATTGATTTAGTAAGTTTTATATTAGTAGAATGTTTCGCAAATTAGCTGCTTATGATCTGAAAATTGTTGCGTGATATGTTTCTATTATAAAAGAAATATTTTCAGTTAGATCACTGAGCAACGAGAAAGAGCCCTTCCCTAAGGCCTTGAGTAAAGGACTTTATATAAAGCTCGGTTGATAAGACTATGTTATCTTGTAAAGAAAGCTTATCCATTCAAGGCTTGCTATTCCCAGAAACTATACCTATATTTTACTACGGGAATATGTCATAAAAGAAAAGGACTGTATCTTTGATAAAAGTTATTGTTATTTTACTTTTAAGTCAACGTTTGACCGCCAACCTACATCTTTTTTATTCCGTCTTATATTTCTATTTAAAAGTCGTTTTGCAGAATAAACTTAAATTGACAACGCGAAGATCGGAACGTAAATTCCTTTTTGATATGGTTCCTTGGACTTAGTTCAACTTTGTAGTCTTATTTGTTGACGAACTATGTACCTATGTCCTATGTACACGTTTATTTATATTTATGAAGTGAAGAGAGACTTAGTTCGCGGGCCGGGCCTCTGTGCCCGAACAGGACAAAAAATACCTAACCTAACTAGTTTGGCCTAGGCTATACTATCCCCTAGGCTAAG
This sequence comes from Ectropis grisescens, assembly GCA_017562165.1. Lineage (NCBI taxonomy): Eukaryota > Metazoa > Arthropoda > Insecta > Lepidoptera > Geometridae > Ectropis > Ectropis grisescens. Next base: position 1,213,992 of record CM029779.1, on the reverse strand, counting down.
TCCCTTCCCATTTTCAAAAATCTTGTTTACCAGCATTACATTTCCTCTTCTTGATTGGTACGCATATTTCATTGATTTTATATTTATACTTTATCGTTATATTAATTTATGATATATATTATATACTATATATTGATATACTATGTATGTATGTATCTAATTATATATGGATGTTTTTGTATATTTTATGTACCTATATGTAATATTGTATTATATGTATTTATCTAAGTAATTACCTAAGCTGTGTCAATCTGCTTATGAGTATTATACATTATTTATGTATTTTGGCACTATGTATATTTATTGAATTACACCACCTACAGTACACGATTTCTACTACTATTAGTTCATTCATAGGTTGCCTGGAAGAAATCGCTTTAAGCGATAAGGCCGCCCTTTGCTCTGCATAATTTATTATCGTTTTACTTAGTTCTAAGATTTATGGTGTAAATTTGTGGATGTAATAAAGAATTATATTATTACTATACTAGTTAATCTTATCGCATATAGGATGTAGTTTGTCCTAAAATCAGGTTTGGCCAATAGCAAATACATAAACATATCGGTGACGTGACCCTAAAAAAAATTCTCAACCAAAAAGTCTTCGATCCGGCTAAAGAAGTTTTCATCATCATCATCATCAGCCGCAAGACTGCCTTTCCTGAACATAGGCCTCCCCCCTAGATTTCCACAACGAACGGTTCTGCGCAACCTGCAACCAGCGGTTTCCAGCGACCTTTATGAGGTCATCTGTTCATCTAGTGGGAGGCCGTCCAACACTGCGTCTTCCGGTTCGTGGTCGCCACTCGAGAACCTTTCTTCCCCATCGGTTGTCAGTTCTGCGAGCGATGTGGCCTGCCCATTGCCACTTCAGCTTGCTTACTCTTTGAGCTATGTCGGCCACTTTAGTTCTTTTGCGAATATCCTCATTACGGATTCTGTCGCGCAAAGAGTCTCTGAGCATAGCCTTCTCCATAGCTCGCAGTGTGATTTTGAGCTTCGTTATGAGACCCACAGTTAAGGGCCACGTCTCAGTTCCATAAGCCATCACTGGCAACACGCACTGGTTAAAGACTTTCGTCTTTAGGCGTTGGGGTATTCTAGACTCAAAGATGTGCCGAAGTTTCCCGAACGCTGCCCATCCGAGTTGGATCCTTCGCTGGACTTCTTTGTCGAAGTTGGATCTACCTAATTGGATCTTTTGACCCAGGTAGACGTATTCGTCAACTACTTTGAGTGTGGTATTCCCAACAATGACCGGTACAGTTGAAACATGAACATTTGACATGACTTTCGTCTTGTCCATATTCATCCTCAAACCTACCTGTTGGGATACTCTACTGAGGTCGCTGAGCATAGCACCGAGGTCCTCCAGCGACTCCGCCACAATGACTATGTCGTCGGCAAACCGAAGGTGAGTGATGCATTCGCCGTTGATATTGATGCCATATCCGTTCCAGTCCAGTAGCATAAAAACATCTTCCAGCGCGGCAGTGAACAGTGTCGGACATATAACATCTCCCTGTAGCTCTGGATATGTTTTGTGCACTGGTCCTGTAATCGGACAGACATTGTGGCTTTACTGTAGATACACTTCAACACTTCGATATAGCGATAGTCAATGCGGCGTCGCTAGAAAGACTGCCCAGGTCTCGATGGAATCGAAGGCTTTCTCATAGTCCATATACGCTATACATAGTGGCCGATGAAACTCCTCGGTTTTTTTTTTAACCTTAATAGGTTTACACTTGACCGCCATCTCGCCTGATGTTAAGCGACGATGCGGTCTACGATGGAGCGTGTTTACCTAGAAGAAACCGATTCACTCTCGATTTGAAGACACCAAGATTATAACTATCGGGAAAAACCCACTCAGGCAACTCATTCCACAGCCTAGACGTTCTTATCACAAACGTAGAGTCAAACCTCTTTGTCCGTGTCTTTGGAATATCGACCATGAAACGGTGCCGCTTCTTCGAGTTACGAGAAGTACGATAGTAAAAAGGGCAAGGTGGTATAAGATCGTGCAGATCAGTTGCACACTCTCCGAAGTGTATCCGATAAAAAACCGATAAGCTAGCAATTTTGCGGCGATGTTCAAGACTTTGAAGTCTTTTTCGGTTTTCTGTATAATCTGCCGGAGCGCATGGATGTGGTCTATGGTGCTATAGCCTTTTCGGAAACCGGCTTGTTCGGGTGACTGGAAGTCGTCAAACCAAAAAGAAGTTTTCACTTCATAATTATAAATAAACGTGTATTACATAGTTCGTGAACAAATAAGACTACAAAGTTGAACTAAGTCCAAGGAACCATATCAAAAAGGAATTTACGTTCCGATCTTCGCGTTGTCAATTTAAGTTTATTCTGCAGAACGACTTGCAGCCAACCTTTGGCCTAAAGCAAGTAGTATTACAGTACAGCTTGGCAAATAAGAATAGAAAATAAAACGCTTTACATCAAGCTAGACTGCAAGTGTTGGTCAAACTTGTTTAAAAGACAACGAAAACAACTGTTTGTATTGGAAAATTCACTATAGCACCAGTGTCATGTAGCAATTCATTCAGTCATGTGTCATTGTATCATATGCAATTGGAATATCAAGAGTTCAAATCATCAGATTAGATTTCTTTCTTTATTTTAGACCTTAGGTTTACAGATATCCTTGGTAGCGTCATTTACAATATTCAAAGAATAGTTAAAAAAAAAAAACAATAAATTACAAAAGTGATATTTGCATATTACTGTTAGGCGGTGAAAAAACTGGTAAAGCTATATTACTTCCGCTGGAGGACTCTGCAAAGAAGCCTAAGTACAAAACTTTACAAACCTTAAAGCAGGTTCTCCCGGGTAAATATTTTTTCGTCACAAACGAGATTTCTCAATCGGTGCATGTCTACTAATGTCCCTTAATAGTAAAATTCACAGATAAACAGTTTAGTTTTTTTTTATTTGATTCAGATGAAGATTCGTTTAAAAAATTAACGTCACGCTTAGCCTTAAGTATGATGTTGTCAGTAAACAAATAAAAAAAACATGTTGTTACATAGACTTTTCTTTGCCAAGCTGTAACAAGTTTTACTACTATATAGAAGGTATTGCGAGAAGTAGGTTAATAGAGTTCCATTTTCCATGGGCAATATCTCTGAGCAAACGTTGAGTTCGCAATTAATCTTGATAAAAATGTAGTTTTAGACACATTCTATAGTTAAAAAGTCGTAAGTATTTACAGAAGATTATAGTTGAGTGCACCAAAACTACGGATAGCAAAGCTGAGAGCTGAATTGAGTTGCTTCTACATGAAAGAACGGAAAAGATGAGACTATTTTTAAATTACTCGTACGCTAATCAAAAAGATAATTACATTTTCAGCTTCTCTTTTTCAGTTGCTTTATTAAAAGATGCTTTGACAGTTTCAATAACGATAAGGCCGCCAACGGTTACGATAGGTTAAACTTTAATGTAATGTTTTTTTGATATGGCAATAAAGAGTTTCAAGTATATAAATATATCTATACATTAAATTGTACCTTGAGCACAAGTTTATTGTATTTCATCATCATCATCAGCCGCAAGACGTCTACTGCTGAACATAGGCCTCTCCCCCTAGATTTCCACAACGAACCTGCAACCAGAATTTCCAGCAACCTTTGTGAGGTCATCTGTCTATCTAGTGGGAGGCCGTCCAACATTGCGTCTTCCGGGGTGTGGTCGCCACTCGAGAACCTTTCTTCCCCATCGGTTGTCAGTTCTGCAAGCAATGTGGCCTACCCATTGCCACTTCAGCTTGCTTACACTTATTGTATTTAACTCTATAATAATTTATGGGAATGTTTTGGTCTTCAGCCAATGTATAATTTTATCTTTTGGTATCTTCTTCCTATGTAATATATTGGAAACAGGATTATAACTACGATTTTAATATATTTTTGATAAATTATTATTCGTCTTTTAAACCAAAGACCACAAAATTGTACGGCTTTGACGGTGATAAAAAAGAAAAAAGTAAAGAAAGGCATTTTTTGCGCATAAATGACTAGTTTTAGTATGAAAACTAACTTCAGTGCTAAACGAGCTGCGAACACGCGCGCGCACTCTCCTTGAAAAAGATCGCCGGACGCGATCGAAACTTGAGTTAGACTGGACTGACTATATCAAACATGGGTTACCCGTGTATTTATTTAAAATGACTAGTTGGCCATTTAGATGGATCACCTTGACCCTCTCCTTATGACCTCTTATCTCAGTAGTATGAAGGTTTATGCTCTGAATTTCAAATGTTTATAGGTACACAAATGGCCCGCTCCGACTCCGCTCGGATAATAACCTAGACACCGACTGCAGTGCCATCTGCTGGGCTGATTTGTAAATCTAAACCATCCAGCACGCCTCTAAAACGCCTACAAAAAATATCAAAATCTGTGCAGCCGTTTAGGAGGACTTCGGTGACATACACACGTACAGTACAACTACATATACATATAGAAATAGAATGCGATATAAATGCATGAGGAGTTTAATATTTTCATCGCACACCTTACATTTTCACGAGCGTCCAAAAATAGAAAATCCAATAGAGGTTCCTCCAGCCTAACATCCAAGCGCCAAGTGGCTCTTGAGCAAATACCAATTGCTATTAAATTAAGTTTTGGCAAGGACATAGCCTCTTAAGTACGCGGATCTTGGCAACTGAGAGTTTTAAAACTTCTTTTTCCGGGGTTATTAAACCTGAGATGGCGGGAACTTAATGAAAAGCTCCGCAGATTATGACGATGTAATTTTATTACTCTTTAAATGAAGGTACCTTAATTTGATTAAATTTGTTGCGATGTAAGTTTTTTTTTTTATTACAGTTTCAACTCCTTAAAGTCTAAGGTCCATACTTTTTTATGTTATGCTATTTTGTGATTGTTACATTTGGCAGACAGATTTTTTTTTTAAGTTTTGAATGGACCATTTGAGTGGTGTCCTGTCATGTGTGTGTCATTTGGTGGTACACTATACAAGAACAAAATTAAAAATTTTAATTAACCCCCGACTACCTCGGAATTGTTATCTGTACAACATTCTACTAGTCAAGCCCTTGCATTTGATACCCATAGGTATTAAGGGAGTTTTGAAAAAAGAAATGTATTTCGCCATTTTGTGGAAGCGGACATCTTGGATTTGAAATTTGTCGTAGTGCAAAGTATTCTACTAGTCAAGTCCTTTCGTTTAACACCCATATTGTTGTAGTAGTGAAAAAAAATATGTTATTCGCCATTTTGTGGTAGCAGCCATCTTGGATTTGAAATTTGTTATAGTGTATAGTATTTTACTAGTCAAGCCCTTTCATTTGATACCCATATTGAGGTAGGTTGTGAAGAAATATTTTATCCGCCATTTTGTGGAGGCGGCAATTTGAATCGATATTAACCAAACATAGCTAAGAACATCCGCACGGATATTAACTTTTAAATAAAAAAAACCGCATCGAAATCGCCCCATCCGTTTGAGCTCTACGGTGCCACAGACAGACACACACAGAGACAGACAGACAGACATCGACGTCAAATTTATAACACCCCTTTTTTTGGTCGGGGGTTAAAAATAATGAAATTCAAGATGGCCACCACACAATGGCGAATTATATTAATTTTTTCACTAATACCTCAGTATGGGTATCAAACGAAAGGGCTTGACTAGTAGAATACATTGCACTATGACAAATTTCAAATCCAAGATGGCCGCTTCCACAAAATGGCAAAATACATTTTTTTTTAGAACTCCCTTAATATGGATATCAAATGAAAGGGCTTGACTAGTAGAATCTTGTACAGATAACAAATCCGAGGTAATCGGGGGTTAATCAAAAGTTTTAATTTTGTTCTTGTTACATTATACGGAACCCTAAAAAGACCTACTCACTCTGACCTTTAAAAGTTCTTTATTGTATCAGGAAACAATGAGCAACGGCAACTTATTCCACTCTCAGGTAGCCAGTGTGAGAAAAGTAGACTCAAACCGATGGTTACAAATTTCGGGAACTTCCATAATGTATAGGGCGTAGTGCGCTTACTTAAAACTTGTCTTGTAGTGCAAAGAGGAAGGCAATATCCAGAGAGACTAATACATTACAGGGCATGGAGATTGAACAATATATCGCTGAGTGACGAGCACAGAACAATGCTAGGCTTCTTCATCTTCTCTCTTCGTCTGATCAACATCATCATCAACGCCCACTGAATGTTCCCACTGCTGGGACTCGGGCCTTCACTCGCAAAGAGAGCGTTAAGGCCATAATTCACCACGCTGGCCCAGTGCGGGTTGGTGGATGACACATGACTTCGAAAGGTTCTAGATACATGTCGGTTTCCTCAGGATGTTTTCCTTCACCGTTTTAAGTTACTAGCATTACGTACATGACTTCAAAAAGACAGTGGTGCGGGTGGGGTTTGAACCCATGGTCTCCGGATCGGCAGGCGCCATGCCGTAGACCAGCCGTAACTTACTAGACCAGCCGTAACTTACTAGACCAGCCAGCCGTAACTAGACCAGCCGTAACTAGACCAGCCGTAACTTAGACCAGCCGTAACCAGACCAGCGTAACTTACTAGACCAGCCGTAACTTACTAGACCAGCTGTAACTTACTAGACCAGCCGTAACTCGCGTCTCCTCCCTATTTAAAAATATAAGGTCATGTAATGTATGCAATTGGTTTAACCCTGTATTCTGTGAAAATATCGTTCGGCAATCGAGGCAAACAGAGTTTTGTCTCGCAAATAGCGTGGCGTGGACGTGCGTATGGCGTCCCCATAACGCGCCGCATCCAGATGGTGTTCTAGCGCGATACAGTTAATCGATGGACCGGCTCCCCGCGGCATGCTAACTGCCTGATTAGGTGACTGTTTGTATTGTTTCTGGGGATCCTGATTTGTGGGGAAACACGCCCTTTTTATCTTATGGGGTAGTCGATTAGGTACGCGAGTGATTTTGGTTGGTTGTTTTATTTCTAACTAACAGTGCCCCGGGATTTTATCCGCGTTCTTCCCGTTTTCGTTATTTTTCCTGGATAAAAATTAATATGTGTTCATATTTTTTTTTTCAGACAAAATCTAAATGTGCTTCAAATTTCAACCTAATCCGTTCCAACGTTACGATGTGAAACAGCAATACACTTCAAAATATCGAAACACCCAGACTATGATATATATAATTTATGTATTAGAAGGAAGTAGGACTAGTAAAGTGTCGCGGATGTGCCCGCGTATTTCTCGCTACCATTAAAATCCTGTATAGCGATATTTTCAGTAACAAATCATCGACTCATCAATCTATAATTGAGAAGGAACCTTTTGAACGGAGGAATTTGAAACATTTCGAACATTTTAAATAAGCCAATAGGAAAATGATGTGAAAGTTTCGATTTGTTTTACTTGTCGGCGCGTATCAGAAAATGGTAACACCAAGAAGTGACGATATGTGACGTCACTAGCGAAGCGTCGTGTCTATGGTAGCGAGGCGGGCATTTTTGACAGGGCTTGTCAATTGAGGGCCGTCAGCGCACCACGTTTGCGACGAATCGCTATAATTTTGTTATATTTTAATTTACCTTTGTAACCCACACGCCGTATGAAATTATGTTTACTGATAAAGGCCTTCCTGCGCCTTTATACTCGATTTTATCCATGTAAATAATAATAAAGTTGTTATTTCTTTTAGAACACATATCGACTGTAGTGTTACCATTGTTTACGGTGCTCTGCCCAACTGTAAATGAAGCCGACTATTAAATTGTATGCATTGTTACTGACATAAAATTACATCCCGATTGAATTGTGGATTGTTTGACTGTTCGGTTATTACTATTCTATAAGGTATACTCCCAACGACTACCACTAAAACCGGCCCCATGTGGGGACATTGGAACAGTGCGTTATTTTTTGTGCCAACGTCGACCAGTGGCGGACGTTGGGACATTAAAAATAATATTTATTTTCAGTGTTTTGTCAATGTAATCTAACTATAACTATGTTCTTACAGCACTGCATTATAACTGTGTACAAAGAGCGAAAAAAATAAACTCCGTCGTAGGGCGTCCAAAATACAGGCAGTACCTAGTTTGGGGCCCGTTGTATTTCATAATTATTATAAGTTAACTTGTTATGCTATGCAATTTGTTAATACTACTGTATTTTTTTGGAAACAATAAATAAAAAAATACCTTAAAACGGCTGAACAGTTTGGATTTAAATTTGAAAGACCGTTAGATTAAAACCTAGAACAGCACTAAGGTATTATTATTAATACGCTTATTACAAAAAATTACGCAAATAGGAAGTGCACGGGTAAAACCGGAAGTCGCTCCTAGTAATACATAAACAAAGAGATGTTCGCAATTATTAGTACAATGTATCCATCATACTAGGTATACCTACGAGTTAGGTTCCACTATTTATGAACCTTAACATCATACGTATAAGAATCAAAATAAAATGAAAGTCTGCTACCAACTCACTTCGTAGGTATTTTAATATGAAAAGCCTGAAACAGTATTTGTAAACACACTGCAACTGTCACTGCATCATTATTGCAAAACCCAAGTTGTTCCAGGCTTAACAAAACATCGATAGTTTATTACTACAAAACTCAATCTTGTGGTACTATGAATAAAGTTGAAACTGGAGCATCAAGTTTCCAGGTTATGCTAGTGATGGGGTAGTCAATAAAGTCGGCTTAGTGGCATCGATAACTTTACGTTTTCGATATTTATGCGCTACACTTGGCTCGGTACACCTGTTTGGTTAACTTCGGTACAAATCTGGTTCAAACTGATAGTTTTGATTGCAGTTATTTTTGTATTGGTCATTTTAGCATCCGTGTCAACTAAATACATTGTAATTGGGTACACACTATTCTAAAAGTATGTCATATAATATTTAGATTTTTGTTAGTATTTAAAAAAACTTGTGGGAAATATTGTTTGTGGATGAGAGAGTCAGAACTATAAAAACAACAATCTCATTGGAATGCATCTCATAGTTTGTAAAGCAATACATTTTTTTTTTAGAGTGGGCAACGCCTTTATTTACATAAGTAAATAAAATGAGAACTACACAATAAAATAAAATTAATGAGTATATGTCGCAGCTAATCAGTCGCTCAATCAACAGCCTAGCCTTATTAATAAAAACGCCGTTTGGCTAACTTCCTGATTGATAATCAGCCATTTGAAACGATAAATATACCTTACCTAGTACTATTACTATATACTATTTTCAAGTATCGAATATACGCAATATGTCTATGAAATTTCAGTCATCATATAGATTTTAAACATCTCTCTCTTCAGCTCGTAGTTTAGATGCTGTAAACGTCTATTTATTAATGTCAGTCCAATACAAATATGTGTTCTTTTGTTCACAGGTGAGTTAAGTGAAGTAGTGCTCAGAGGCTATACAGAGCCAAATGTGGACGCAGTGCTGCGGAAAGTGATGCACTATACTCGTAACCAAGGTCAGTATAGATTACATTATTTTGATGTTAATGAAGTACTCCTAACTTATCACGCGTCACACGCTTTGTTATCTGAGCTTCTTGAAACCTAAATTATTCATGATTGTTATATAGTCCGCAAAGGTCCTCATTACATGATGTACGCGTACAAAATTTATAACCACTTGCCGAAAAATCTACGAGAGAAAACCAATTCCAAAAAATTCAAAAAAATACTAAAAGACATTTTATTCAAAAAGTGTTATTACTAAATAGACGACTTCCTGCGTGACAAAATGTTTCAAGGTCACCAATCTAACAACCTCTGTAACTTTAATTGCATTTCATAAGTTAGTTAGTTATAAGCAATTTTTACCAAACGCAACACCCTATGTACAGGGTATACTGTATATCGCATTGTCACACCAATGTACCTACTCATTGTGAAGCGTTGTAATCCTAAAGAAATAAATAAATTTGCCTTCTCCCAACGTTGAGTAAAAGACTCTCTTCCCTTCTTCGCATGGTTTCAAATTCGAAATCCATTCCTATTGTGAGCTAATATCTTTTGTGGGCGTGAAGGTCGTCTTTCCACTTCTTTCTGAGTTAACCTGGTGAACGTTTACAGTGTGGGGCCCAGCGATTGCAGTGGTTTTGGCCCACTGTTTGTCTATCTGGCATCACTGTTCTGGCATACGACAGACGTGTCCTGTTCAGTTACATTTTAGCATAGCAGTCTTCTGAGTCACAACCATTATTAGGATATTATAGCACAGCTCTGTGTTCTACGTACAATCTATCAATTTTAGACCTATGATGTCCATGGCTCTTTGATAGAGCGGACTTCTGCTCGATAGTCACTGACCAAGTTTAGGCGTTATAAGTGAGAATTGAATTGCTCATATATCTATAAAAAGTCCATAAAAATCAAGAACCTCAAGTTGATAACATCATGGTAGCAGCATTACCACGCTGAATGATAATGCTCAATCATGGAGCCTATTAAGTTGTTCCAACGTTTTGGGTTAAAACTAAAATTTGTCAGACCATTGGCACCTAATCAAGTTCCGACGCACCGATCGCTCTCCAATCAATTCAATATAGGATTGACAATGGTGCGCCTTCCGGCCGCTTACCCTTCGTCTGATTGGGAGCGCGTAGGGTCCCTACCTGCAGACACCCCTTAAATATCCAGTTTGCAGTTTCCATTCATCGTAAGGGGACGGTTTCCCAGCTAAAGCTATGAGGAGAGAAGTTGGCAAATAGTTTGTGATTTTGTTAAGGACTATGAATCGATTAGACTAATTACTAAAGAAAAAATGTTTGTTTTTACGTAACACACAAAAATAAACAAGCAATAGATGATGTTTTTCAGAAAAATAAAAAAAATATACTTTGTTGCTAATGACTTTTTATACTAATTAGACTGTTGTACTAACCTACCCATAACAGTATTCTAAAGATTTTTGATTATTCTATTTAGCACTGCCATCGTCACCACCACCATGGTTAAATGCTTTATATCTGTTTGTCCCATAATTTCTGTGGAAAAATTACTTTTCAAACCAGATCACAGTAATATTTAAAGAATACTATGTTGGAATAATATTTGAAGGTGTGGTACTTCCCCAGACGGACTCTGCATAGAGTTACCACTCCAAGGCGGTAAAAAAGGCATAGCGACTGACAATAGATGCGAAATCGTATAATGTTAGTACTAAAACCCCAACGTTGCACAGTTAAATACCAGAAGTACTGCTATTACCCATGTTGGTGTTGCACACTCACAAGAATATTTCGCTCATATAAAAAGCGTTTAACGCGTAGGTGCACGCTCCGCTACTCGGCTGTCGCATCAACTCCACACCACCATCGATATAAACCAATGGATGTACCCCTCCCAACACTTCAGGCGCACGCAATTATGTCAATGTTGGGAAGAGTTAGCTCACTCTTTCCGTTCTAGGCGGTTGCAGGATGCGGTGAACGCTGGACGTTTTTACCTACATATAACTATTCGTTGTCAACAACCAAAATAAGTAGAACCACAGCAAATATCGCCGCTAGCGATTATAAGGGTCAAGTATATTGGTTGTGTGTAAACCAATTACGACACACTTTTTTCATTTTATTAAAAGAGCTCAACGCGGCTAAAAAGCTTTCACATCTAAAAAAAAAGAATGAGTATAATAAAAATGTCATCCTGTTAGTACTCGCATAGCATGTCTTGAAGAGCACACTACCTTGAAGCAACCCCCTAATTGTGACAATATATCGAGCTGAATTGTGTGAAATCAGCCATAACGTCTGTCTGCTGCGAGGCGAGCTGTGACGGGGGGCGCCGGGGGATCTCGCCTGTATTGATGACGTACTAATTGTATTTAATAACAAAATACCTTGTTGTGATAACGAAAAATAAATAAAGTCAACATATTTCACACAACAACTACCTAACCGCAAAATGTGCAAAGCTTGTCATTTTATAGCAAGATAGCTGATATAAACAAACAAATTCATTTATTTGAAACATTAAAAATAGAACTATACAAAAACAGGAGTATACTGAACCCGAGCTGGTTAGAACTGTGCTTCGGACTTTCGGAAGCAGTGACATCTCAATGGACCCATGATAAAAAGTTTTAAATATTTGAAGGTCTTCATTTATAATAATTATTTGTTATCCTACTCCACTAATATAATAAACGCGAAAGTTTGTAAATATGGATGGATGTTTGTTACTCCTTCACGTAAAAACTGCTGAACAGATCGGGCTGGAATTTAAAACATAGATAGATTGTTGTCGAGAAAAAAACAGTAACGAAACGCGGGTAAATATAAAGTGAACAGATAATAAATAAATCGCTCACAAATATATAACAATTCAGCTATTTATTTTTTCTTGCTAAATAGTTCATATAATACAAATTAATTTAACGAACCAAATGTGACACAAATAATATAAAGCCATATTTTAATTTTAAGCGATAATATTGTTCATAACAACGTTGAAATTTTGCTCTACAGGGTTGCCTGAATGAATATCTTAAAACAGATTTTTGAAATAAATAAAGTCCTTTAATGTCCCGCCGCGTTGCATATTTAATTTTAATTAAAACTCGTTACACATTGTCTAATTATTGCACAATTTGTCATCTTACACCCCTAGCCGTATAAGCAAATCCAATTACGTACCTATAAAGTACCTTTTTAATGAATATCAGACTTTATTACGTGTACTTTAAGGTTGAAGAATAGTTAGGAACTGTAAAATTATGTTTGTATAAATAGTGTTTGTTAATTATACAGATTGTTAAAAAGTATCGCTTTAGGGTTGAGCATTCGCTAACCTATATGTAAACCGTACTGATGATATAGTTGGGTGCTAGTATTGGAGTTAATAGAATAGAATCTGGGGGAATCTGGACAAAGTTTGGTACATACTCGTAGATAATTTAGTTTGATTGATTCTAGTAAAATAAGAGGATCATAAACTAAACAAATGAAACCGCGAGATGCTACCAGTTTACACTAATATTGTAAAGAAATAAGTGGAATATTTATTTTTAAAGAAACAATTGGAAGAATGTATATACATGATCAAATTTTCACGGTTCATTTAGTATTCTTAGGTATTTCATCTGAACGACAATGAGACAAATAATAATGTACAGCATTATCACAAATCCGTAGATATATAGGTATGAAGTAGGGATGATGATAGACCCGACGTCACAAGAGTCCTCGCCAAGACACCTACACGGTTTAGGTGAGATTTCGAAAGCGGCTGCTGAAGCAAAGACACTATCTCTAGTCCATGTCCTATCTCGTTTGTTACTAAGTGCTGAGCACCTCACCGGCACCGGCTCACACCGCGCGCGTACAGTTAGCAACGCACGTTTTTTTTCATACCTACCTTTATAATTCTTTGTTGGCTTAGATATCGACAACGCTAGACAAAGTCAATAAAAACAGCAAGTAAGATTAAGAAAATTATTAAATTATCGTAGGGACGAAAAGTAAACAATATTAAGTCTTGAATTTGTATTTCATTTCTATAATGAATAATGAGTAGGATTTAATGACGATTTAAATCTACAGTTAAATTAAGTGAATTGATTTCCTCTTGGTATGAACGCGCTATGGTCATGCATGTCTGCATTGTCACTTAACGTCTGGCAAGATAGGAAGTCAAGCGCATACTTATTATACAAATACAAATACAAAAATCTTTATTGCTGTTTGCAGGTAAGATAAGATGATACAAAACATTAAATAGTTGACCCATACAAACTGGCCTCTTCTTCTAGAGGCATGCAATATGTCTGGCAACGCAGTTTCCATCGGTCTGAATTTATACAATGATAATAATAGTCAGCTGATAAAGTCTTCTTCTTCTTTTTTCATTTTTAACTTTTAATCGGTTGTATCATATATGTCATCTGATTCATTGTCTATTAATTTCTGGCTTCTATCCCGTTGTGTTATGTTGGTGTGATATGTTTGATGAGTACAATTACGCCAACGTCTTGTGCTTCAGCAGGATAATGTTATGGACTTTGACAAGTGTGTGGTTTCATGTAGAATCCAAGGTCTTGCAGTAGTAGCTCTTGCAGTTCAGCCGTGTGAGCAATGTCAGAGAATGTCATTATGCATAGAAAAGCCAAAAAATAATAATCAAAAATAATAATAATAGTTCAATATGTATATAATAAAACAATGTCAATGTGTATAAAAGAATGTCAACATGTATAAAATTTAATACTTGTATACCTACTCAAAGAACTCTCACAATATATTATAGAGTAATCTGATTCAACCTGTCCGTTACAATATATTATCTGATGTAACATTAGTTAAATCTAAAGTTTCATAAAATATAGACAGTGGACACTAATGTGGCTAATGGAATTTAATGTGGAAGTTAATGGAATGCAAAAATGTCATGTTATACAAAATCTATACATCAGTATTCCAATTAATTTCCCTATCATTTAAAAAATTATTTCACAGTGTAATAACATTTGGGTACCAGAATCTTTTTAAATTTACTTTTGAACATGGATAAGTTAAGTTTTTTAATTGCATTTGGCAGCTTATTATATAGAAGAGGAGCCATACAAAAAATGCTGTCACTCATAATCTTTTTCTTGCGTTTGCCTATGAGCAGCCTACATTTATCACGTCGGTTCCGTTCCACTTTGTCACTCAAGAGAGGAAAATCATGGGGGTTATTCCTTACAAAACACATAACTTCAAAAACATAAAGGCTTGGAAGGGTTAAGATTTGGTTGTCTATGAATACCTGTCTGCAGCTATCTGTAACTTGCATCCCGAACATAGCACGAATGCATCGTTTTTGTGCTTTGAAAGCTAGGCCTGTATCCGTTAAGTTACCCCAAAATAGACAAATATATCTTGGAGATTCATTATCATCAAAATAAGACGTACTTACATTATTGTCAACTGTAGATTTAAGTTATTTGACCACCCAAGAACAGAACAAACATCAGTTTACATCAATAACACACAAACTATGATTTTAGTGAAAATCGAATCCACGACTTACTGCACACTTATAGATTCACTTAACCGATTCAACTAGGAGGCAGAATCAAAAGTGGCAAAATACTTTTTCACAAACTTAACTTCCTACGAGTGGATTCAAAATTATAACTTTTCAAAGAAATCTCAACAACTTTATTTTACTTGTGTTGAGATTTTAAAAGTTTCGCGACTGTTTTGCCCACGGTATACAGTTGCTGCAGACCACTTGAGACAGGTGTAGTGGCTCCACACCTCTCTGGAAGTTCAAGGTTGTACACGCTTATACATTTTAATACCTAGGTGTTGAATGGGGTGCGATAGACTGGGGCTTAGCCACTTATACAGCGCATTCTGCTATTATGGCTATTTACTTTTTTAAACTGAATAGAATATTGCCTTAATTATTGCTACTTATTTAATTAATATTGTAAATGCAAAAATATGTGTGTTTGTTAAATTTTAAGCAAAAAAATACTACAAAGAACTGTATAAAATATGGTACAGCAATAGATAATAGGCTGGAATAACACATACGCGTTTTATCCTGAGAACTACGCGGGTGAAACCATAGGATGCTACTGGTATATAACATATTATAACTATTTACTCTTATGATATTTAATATTTTTATGAATAAAAATGATTTTGTAAAGATTTACGGAGAATTACTGATTTTATTTAAATATTATTGTAGAGCTAAACAGGAATATCCTCTCGCTTTTCTGCGTTAGAAAAACTTTTTCACAAACAAACATGCTTTTACTCCACAAAAAAAAATGTGTGTATTTCATTATAAGACATTTTAATCAATAATAATCATAATCATTTATTAATAACAACTGTTACACGTCAAGTATGATAATTGATATTCATAATTACATTAAATAAAAAATTACATATGTACAATTACTTTGTACTGTGTTGTACTTACAGCATGATATTAAGTAATAATTTAATAGATACAATTCAAAATTGATAAAATAAAATAAATTACAAAAAATCACAATACATTAATCAATTAAAATAAACATTCATTGTCAACATCGATGCAAAAAAAAAAATTGTCACTTAAAAAAGTAACAAAAAAAAAAGTCTAAATTACAATGTACACTGAATGAATTCATCGTAGCTATAGAATGTCTACTCGATAAGCCAACGTCTGAGCCGCAATTTAAGAACAAGAACAACACCGAATAATTACTTTAATATTAGTTAATTAATTAATAGCTCTCCTCTCACAATAATGAGCAACTAACATTAAAAGAGAACAACATGGAAAAAGCTGGAAGAGGCCTATGTGTCGCAAGACACGCCGATCACTAAACCCGATAATTCCGATGTGATAGATTGTAATTAGGCTAAGTTTCAAATTTGTTTAGTATGGCAATAAAGGCTTATAATAAAAAAAATAAAAAATGCAAACCAACAAATTACTTTACTCCTTTGACTTTGCGGTTGAATACGAGTAATTAACAAAGGCGTTGTGGTTCTCCAGGCGAAATCTAAAAAAATACCTAACGCTACAAAATGTTTCAAAACGTAGAAAGTGAAGTTAGAACTGCTTAAATTACGAGTATAATGTCATAATTATCATCCAGAGTTTTAAGCACTTCGCATGCAGAGGCAGCTGCTCTAAGCTAGCAGGGTAGAGTTACATGGAGCTGAGAGACCGCTGCACTCCGAAGCGCAGAGTGCCTGAAACCGTGCTGCCTTCACTCCACCCAACTACACTCGGCTGTTCTGGAACTGGAAGAACGACAGACCGATAGAAAACTTTTTATTGGGACACATCATCATTATCATCTTCAGCCGCAAGACGTCCACTGCTGAACATAGGCCTCCCCCCTAGATTTCCACAACGAACGGTCCTGCGCAATCTGCAACCAGCGGTTTTTAGCGACCTTTGTGAGGTCATTTGTCCATCTAGTGGGAGGCCGTTCAACACTGCTTCTTCCGGTTCGTGGTCGCCACTCGAGAACCTTTCTTCCCCATCGGTTGTCAGTTCTGCGAGCGATGTGGCCTGCCCATTGCCACTTCAGCTTGCTTACTCCTTGAGCTATGTCGGCTACTTTCGTTCGGATTATTGGGACACAAACAAATGTAAATCCTTTTTATATCTGCTGATATTTACGAAATTTGTACGTATGTATCCCTTTCTTCTATCGAACTTCTCAGTCCACAAAAGAGCGACAACGTTTTGTGGTTGACGTTCCAAATTCGCGAGCGAAGAGATTTGACTCCACATTTGTGATAAGAACGTCTAGGTTGTGGAATGCGTTGCCTGAGTGGGTTTTCCCCGATGGTTATAATCTTGGTGTCTTCAAATCGAGAGTGAATCGGTTTCTTCTAGGTAAGTTCTACGCTCCGTTGTAGATCGCATCATCGGGCGAAATGGTGGTCAAGTATGAACCTATTATAGTTTAAAAAAAAAACAAAATATATGCTGCTATTGAATGTGAATGAAGCCGTGGAATGCTACTGGTAATATATATTTGAAAATGTTTGGACGTTCGGATATTTGTCGCTCAATTACGTCGGAATTTCTGAACAGAACGAAAGTTTGGAATACTGTCTGTTCAATATACGTAAGTATATTCATAGCAAAAAATTATAATGAAACCAGTATAGATAATATTGGAAATAAAAAAAACCGCAACGAAATTGTTTCAAATTTTAGATCACATGTTATATTTTGCAAACATCCATAATTAAGACGTCTGAGATTGCTGCCACAGCTAACAAGAGAATTTATATCTTTAAAATGGCTGAAACTATAATATTGTGATGAAAGACTCCCAATTAATTCCCCTTTCAAACAAAATCAAAATCAGATTATCCATTTCGGAGCTACGATGAGATAGGCACACACATAGTCAATTATAAATCGTAAACAATCTTGTGGGTTTCACATCAGGGATTAAAAAGGGTAAGTAACTTGCAACACTCACTGTCTCGTTACAACGCTCCCCAGCGCACTCGTCACTCTGCGGCACTCAATAATGCAGCCGCGCGATGCGGCATGTTGCACGGGAAATGCGACCGGTTACCAGGCTGCTGGAATTTTACGCACCTTTGTTACTGTGGCTGTTCTC
Organism: Ectropis grisescens; assembly: GCA_017562165.1. Lineage (NCBI taxonomy): Eukaryota > Metazoa > Arthropoda > Insecta > Lepidoptera > Geometridae > Ectropis > Ectropis grisescens. Next base: position 1,195,884 of record CM029779.1, on the reverse strand, counting down.
TGCGCTTGTAACTCGCTCTCACAGCACCCGTCTGGGAAACTACAGTTGTGGATGTAGATCTGTTGTGCTGGTTATAGATGTCATATCGTAGTCATAATATGTGTGTATCATCTTACTAATAGGAGTACATGCGAGGATGACTGTCATAAGGAGTCATCAATCAAATAACCTGGATCGACTGTGTTCAGAGACCATACAAAAAATTACTTTCATTCTGTAACGTGTCCATAAAATAAGGCTTAATACTAAGTGTAGCAGTACAAACAGCCCGTTTTATGTTCCTATTGCTGGGATTCTGAGCCTTCTCTCTCACAAAGAGAAAGCGAATAGCCGTGGTTCACCACGCTAGCCTAGTTTGGGTTCGTGTATCACTAATGTCCGCAAAAAAAAACACGCTGGCTTCCTCGCTTTGTCTTCTAATATAATATTCGTAAATATACATATTTGATAGATACATAGAAACACTTAGACATAGAACAAATATCTGAATTCATTCATAGCAAATTTTTGTCCAAATTGGGAATCAAACTCACGACCCACAGCTCTGCAGGCAGACTTACTGAGCCACAAGGCTAGTCAAATCACAGGAATATTCTGGAATCGTACATAAGTATGGTACTTTTTTGCAGGAAAAGTACAAAAACCGGTACATGGCTAAAACTGCCGGGCACGTATAGTGATAATTTTAAATAAGTATCATGTCGTAAAAGTCATTATTAAATCACCAGGTGCTCAGTATCACCTAACTTGATTACTCCTGATTAGATCTGAATCCTAGGTAGCAATATCCAAAAAAAAACACCTAAAAATGAACTCGAGACATAATTCACAAAGAACTTTTCTTATAAATCTCGATCGGGAATCGAGTTCTTATAACGAATTTTGTCCAACTAAATACATATTTCATGTTCTATCAATAATCGGCTCGGTAGCAGTTTCTTGCGAAAGCCCGCGGGCTACGCAGATTGGAAACTCTGACTAGATTCCAGGGAGACAAATAATAGCCTGAGTTTCACTGATAAACGAACATAGTGATTTCTAGCAGGTAACACAATACTTGTATACATAGTTAACGTACTCTATCAGACCTGCTTATACGCGTATGTTTAAGAAAACTAAAATAAATAATGTTTTTTAAGTAGTATAGGGTAACGAGATGAGCAGAACATGTGCTTAATGGTAAGCAACATGCCTGCCACATAAGAAGATAGTCACTTGCAGCTATTAGAACACGAAAGCACAGCGCTCGCCTCCCAGATATATAATATGTTTTATCTCTATTCCCTGTAATTTCACTGTAAACATTGCCCTTCAAACCGGAACACAGTAATGTTTGCAAGTTACTGCTTGGTGGGAGAATAACTGGCAAAGGTGTGGATTTTGAAAAGAGTCCTAACACTACGAAAAATCTAAATATCTAAAACCAAACTGATTACTCATAATTATGATAGTAATCATAACTGAATTCTATAAATATACAAATGCTCCTGAAGGTATAAAGATAATCAAGATGCGGCAAAGAACTGCCTCAGAAAAGAAGGCTTTACTCTTTCTTTACCAGCGACCAGCCTACTAAATTCATAAAAAAGTTTCCTGCTAAAGTTTTTCAACCCAGTAACATAATGGTTGTCTTATCAGTAAAATACTTTAAAATTACAGCGTTAGAGCAAGTTATAGCAAGATAACGCAAGGTAGAGGCCGGTGGGGTAAGTTTTTATCTGCGCGCCGGAGGCCGTGGACCTCTCATAATCAATAGAGCCTTTAACGGTCTGACTGTCGTGAGTAGTGGAGTAACTTTACGGAATTAGTTTTTGTCGTATCTCTGTGTTTTAGTACTTTAGTTTTATGAGGTTATTAGTTTTGTTTAGTCATTAGGGATGCTGACTTATTTAATGGAAAATACGATTTATAATTTTATGCTAGCCTGTACCGCCTTTAGCTTAACGAAATCGGCTATGGATTTGCTATTGCTGTCTCTATAATTTCAAGCGAAAAGAAAAAGACAGCAATTTCAAAGCTTTATCAGTTTTAGTCAGGCGGTAGATTCTTCTAGGTTCCTGTTCCCGTAAATGTTCATTTGATAAAAAGCATTTTATATGCTAGTAGATGTCTGCCCCGGCTTCGCCCGTGGTACCAGCTACCTGCTACGCCACCTGTCGGAATTTGGTGGTACCAACTCAGATTTAGAAACAAATTTGATTAGCAAAGGATTATATTCAATGATGCAATCTTAGACACATGCTGTCATCTCAAAGCACGGTACGAAAACTCTCAAAAGGAATATTTTTCCCCGTTTTTGTTACTAATGTAATCTATTTATATTGCATGTCTATTCTATTTCTGTACGTATTATTAGTTAAATAAGTATTATATCAGACTATCTGACTCTTATATAGAGCTATATTTTGTATAGTTTCATGATAGACGCTGTTGTGCGAGAATTAAAATCAAAAATGAAAATGTATACATATCGACTGAATAAATTATACTGACTGAATAAATGAACAGAATGATCTTATCTGTGAATAAATACACATTTGCTACTTATAAATAAATATTATTTGAACCAGCAATTTATTTTGCAAAATAATCATGTAAAATATCAACTGCTGCTAAATACAGAATAAATTACATTTAAACCGATTGGATTAATCTAGAAACGATCTCACAAAGATGAAAAATTTAATCCTGAAAACTAATATTTCCGTGAAATTGAAATTTTTGATGTGCCGGTGAAATATAGTCAGACCATGACTGTCCAGTGTCCACGTTTCTAACACTTACGCTATGACAAGATACGGATTTAAGATTTATTTAATTTAGGCATTGTGATATATTTGACATGAAGTTACCAACATATTCGTAGCTTCCTAGAAAGATATTCATGTAGAGAGATAGATATAATTAATCTATGTTCGGATCTGCCCCTTGCGAGTGGTTTCTTCCGAAACCGGGTTACCAGTAACGACGCACCACAATGCTGTCGAGATCTGATAGGCCCCTTGCCAGGATCGGTCTTGGCTCGACGGCAAATATGCTTGTTGACCTACAGGCTTACCACTACATTCCGTTTTTTTTAACTTTTATAGGTTAACACTTGACCGCCATCTCGCCTGATGTTAAGCGACGATGCGGTCTACGATGGAGCGTGTTTACCTAGAAGAAACCGATTCACTCTCGATTTGAAGACACAAAGATTGTAACTATCGGGGAAAACCCACTCTATTAGTATTATATTAGTATTCCACAGCCTTGACGTTCTTATCACAAAAGTAGAGTCAAATCTCTTCGTTCGTGTCTTTGGAACATCAACCATGAAACGATGTCGCTTTTTCGAGCTACGAGCATTCCGATAGAAAAAAGGGCAAGGTGGTATCAGATCATGCAAGTCAGTTGCACACTCTCCAAAGTGTATCCGATAAAAACCGATAGGCTGGCAATTTTTCGGCGATGATCAAGACTTTGTAGTCTTTTTCGCAGAAGAGTGTTTTTACTTCTTCTTCTGCCACAGACAAGGTATGCTAAACCAAAAAATAAATTATTAATTATTTAAAAAATGTATTATTGTTTTCACACCTCTAGACTGCATGCTATGGGACGTTATGTATCTATTATATCTTACTAATATTATGTTTCGATTTTTGATGTTTAAATGTCTGGATGTTTGTTGCTCAAACAGGTAGGTACGTTTGAATGGATGTGGTTAAAGTTTGGAATACAAATAGATAGACAGATATTCTGGAAAAACACATAGTCTACTCGTCATCGCGGGAAAACGAAGGGAACGGGAATTACGCGAGTAAAACCGCGGGCTCCATAGTCTTGCATAAAACTTTCTTTCTAGAACATGCGTGGTGTTTTATAGCTTTGGCTATTTCTTGTGAGAGACGGCCCAGTCCCAGCAGCCATCTGCATATGCTTTTACATCTTAAAACCCTAATTATACTCCAAAACATTTAATTATTTATAACTATATTGAGTCTAGTTTTGTGTTGGAATAATTGTTTTCTAATCTTACTAACCAACATGAACGCTAATCCCATTATATGTAACGAAATAATTTCACAACGCATTCCTCAATCATTCTGCATCCATCATCTAATTTGGGAAAGGAAACACGAAATGACAAACAGATAAATAAAAAGCAATCAGATTTCACGGCTGAGGAGACGTCTCGTAAGACATACAGTCTCATTAATTTACAACATGAGACGAGAGACACAGTGTGGAGAAAGCAGTAGGAGTTAATTAGTACCAACATTGAGGTTATTTGTGGAGTATGATTGTACTAGCGTCGCGGCTTAGTTGTAGTTTAGCTGTCGGCGAAGCCTTTACTCTGAAAACTTGTGTGACTGTTACCTACATGTTTTTAATTCATAAAAGAGCTATTTATGTGTGATATGGTCGGTTCAGCCGGTCGGTTCTTAGTATCGGATTTTGTTTTGCGGAAGTTTGTGCGCAACACTATTCCTCCGTCCTTTGGCACTGCCTTGTGAATAGCCCGTAAACTAATCAAAATTATGACGATGGCTAGGAACGGAAAGTTGAATATTCAACTGAAAGATATATTCTGTGAGAAGCGCAATGACGATGTGATTTAGTGTGAGGATGTATTATTATATATGTATATATTTATCCTAACAGTATATCGCTAGTAAAATAATAATGCAAAACTGGACAGATCAAACTAGTTTACTTTATGCCTAAATATATAAAATATTCTTAATGAATGAATATTCTTCTTGGAATGTTGACTACAAAAGTTTGTAGAAATTGAGATTTTTGTTACTATTTCATACCAAAAAACCAGAATCGATCTGTGATAAATTTGTTCGATAAAATTTATAATCAGAAATAAAATGGAACAGAAAAGCAACACTGCGTGATGCTTCTAGTTTTTAACTAAATTCTACTCGAATACATTTTTGATCAAAATGAATTGAAACTGTATTTTCAATGTTTTCTAATTTACTAAACAACGAAATAAAGGATAATAGACTTTCTGAAACATTCTTTCTGCATAAATTGAAATCCGTTTGGCTTTTTTTTGGTTGAATTTAAGATATGCATTTTACAAAACTACGAGTAAAATACTTTTATAGACTCTTCACAAGCCATCTTACATTAACCTTCATATTAGTCTCATTCCAGTATTTTTTAAGCATTAACGAATACTACTGTAATATAACTGAAATAAAATTGTGCTTTTTAAATCAAAAACATTTTGTTGTGTAACTACAGTCAATGACTAACTAGTGGATATTTCACACACAACATTATCTGACCCCAAAATAAACAAAGTTTGTACTATAGAAGTCATACAGCTGATATAATGCTCATATAATTGTAAATACACACCTATTATAGGTGCATACTTTGAGTATACATAAGTACTATTATTTATCATCTAAGGGTGCATTGAAACACCCAGACACAGTACGTAGCATGTTAACTAAACTTTATTGGTTAACTAAAGTCATTGGTATGTATGCCTCTTTTAGTAATAAATAAATATATTTGTTTTTATCAAAATTATTTGCGCGGGGTGGGAATCGAACTCTTGACCCTTGGCTTTGCAGGTAGACTCGCTACCAACTAAGCCAATGAGGTTAGTCATCATCACTATGTTGAATGGTACAGTGTATTTAACGAGTAAACTTTATCATCTTCTAAATTTTGACTGTGGCGTCGTCCCAAAAACTGCGCCACATGTTGGTGCCGTAAAATATATTTTCCTTTTAAAACAAAACGATGTTTTGATGCATGCGCGCGCGCACCGCACGCGACGCGCCGCGGCGACGCTAATTATGATTGTCGGGCAACATCGGAAGCTATTTCTGAAACTGTTTTGAGAGATATCTTCCTTAGATTTCATTAATAAATTTCGTAAAATGGTCTGATATAGAAGACGCAAGCCAATTTTTAATTTCACTTACTGATTTAGAATCGTCGCTCGTAGTTTATTTTAGTTTATTTTTAAAAAATGCACTATGCAGCAATAATAAAAATTGTATCTTTAAAAAAAAAGTTGGCTTTAAAAAGTTACATACACTTAGAACTTAAAAATGCCTTACAATATTATAAATTACAATATTATATTTGGATATCTGTTGCTCAATTGCGTAAGGCCTGAACGCATCTGACTAAAATTCGGAACACAGCTATACTACAGTCTAGAAAAACACATAGGCTACATTAGTTAAACTTGAATTACATCTGTACACTGCTGTTAATGTATGTGATTACACAACCATGTTCTGACTAATAAATAATTTGATTTTATTGACTATGTTATGACTGCCAATTTTTTTTCTTGTGTTACAATGCCTATCTACTCCCTGTTGTTTATTTTTGTTTAGATTCTAGACAGGGTAAAATAACTTTAATGTAATATTATAGGTATAATTATTGTAATCATTAGATTAAATGCTTAATTTTAATTGTTTTTTTTTTGTAACCTCATACCAGAGGGGCTTTATTTTTGCATGCCCGCAAAGGGTAAGACTGTTGTTTCTGAGTATATCTATTTTGTAAAACATTTTGTACACAGTTTACGCAATGAAATATTCTGATTCTGATTCTATCTATCTTCTATTTATCAAAAAGACAAGGTTGAGAAAACATCAAGTATTGTGATACGGTGGTCAGCGTAATCATTGTAGTGCACCCATCTATACCCAGCCAGTATCAATTACAGTGATTACCACTAAACAAAGTACCGTCAGCACAAAAGCTCCCAAGGCGCGACGCGTGAAAGTGTCCGACGGTCTCGCAAGCAATTAATAAGTTTGGAGCGAGGGCCCGCGCCGGACGTCCGGCCGCGCGCCGTGCGCCGGTCCGGTCCGGCGGTCCGGTACTGGCGGAAGAAACTGCACCCCATATTGTTTTAAAAATTTTAAACAACGAATACTAAAATTTTGTTGAGACGTATATGAACGAATTTGTAAAAAACAGTTAGGTACAATAAAAATGCTAATGGTAGATTGAAAAAGCGACATCCTTTCATGGTTAAAGTCCCAACGAATCAAGAGAAGAGGTTTGACTATATTTTTGCGATAAAAATCCTAAGAATGTGGAATTTTTTGTTTGAGTGGGTGTTTGCGATGGTTACTATCTACGTGTTTTTGTGAATTGACAGGTACAATCAGATACAATCTTTCAATTTAGAGTAAACAGATACATTAAGGCTCTTAGTATTTTAACGTAACAGGGTTTTTAGTATCTTAAACGTAGAAAATATTCTGACGTATTTCATCAATATAATGTTTTTATTTGACTAAATGCACTCAAAGCAAACTGTAATTATAAATTAAATAAAGAACATGGCAGTTATAACATTTATGTGGTTTCAAATTTGTAAATTGTGTTATTTTCTAGTGTGGTTCGTGTAAATCGCCATTGTTTCATGGTTGATGTTCCAAAGACTCGAACGAAGAGGTTTGACTCTACTTTTGTAATAAAAACGTCAAGGCTGTGGAATACGTTGCCTGAGAGGGTTTTTCCAGATAGTTACAATCATTGTGTCTTCAAATCGAGAGCAAATCGGTTTTTTCTAAGTAAACACGCTCCATCGTAGACCGCATCATCGTCGAATATCAGGCAAGATGGCGGTCAAGTGTTAACCTATAAAAGTTTTTAAAAAAATGCTTAATAATACGATGGTTACTGAAATTACTCAAGAAACACGATTAAATCACGATCTAAATTATTATCTAATTAGCAACGTCTCCCGGTTTCACCCGTGTAGTTATCGTTCTTGTTATTTTCCCGCGATGAAAAGTAGATTGACGTTACGACTTCATTGAGCTACAAACATCTAAACTTTGACATTTATATAATAAGTGGATAGAGTTACATCGGTGTTTTGACAGCGTTACGATAGCAGTGGTTACTAGAATACTTGACTGACTGATGATTTCGATCGCAATTAAACAATTGGAGTTGAAATTGCGAAAGTTTAAAACAATTTATACTGCACGTTGTTGCTGTCGGTACTAATCTCTGGAAGTGGCAGTGGCAGAGTCAACAGTGGCCGTTCAGTCGCTCGGGGCGGCATGTTTTGCCAACTTTGTTGCCGCCCTTTGGTAAACCAGCTCTGATCTTTACGCTCTATTGGCCTCTTTTGTTATTGTTTGCATATTAATGAACAAACTGCAATTACCTATTATTATAACTAACAAGAACAAAATAAAAAAAATTGACTAACCTTAGATTTGTTATCTGTACAACATTCTACTAGTCAAGCACTTTCATTTGATACTCATATTCAAGGAGTTGTGAAAAAATAAATGTATTTCACCATTTTGTGGAAGCGTCCATCTTGGATTTGAAATTTGTTTAAGTGAAATATATTCTACCCTTTCGTTTGATACCCATATTGAAGTAGTAGTGAAAAAAATAATATAATTTGCTATTTTGTGGTGGCGGCCATTTTGGATTTGAAAATTTTATTATGTATAGTATTGTACTAGACAAGCCCTTTCATTTGATACCCATATTAAGGTAGGTTGTAAAGAAATATTTTGTCCGCCATTTTGTGGAGGCGGCCATCTTAAATCGATATTACCAAACATAACTAAAAACATCCGCAGGGATATTAACTTTCAAAAAAAAAACCGCATCAAATTCGGCCCATCCGTTTGAGCTCTACGGTGCCACACACACACAGACAGACAGACAGACAGACATCGACGTCAAACTTATAACGCCCCTCTTTTTGTTCGGGGTTAAAAAGATATTTCAAACACGTATTTGTTTTCAAATGGCGTAGATATGTGTATGGTTGCATTTATGTTTTTTTTAAATAAAATGGCACTTTGTGGATTAGCCTCACAATTCCGCCAAAGACACGTTAAATGATAGGCCGTGAAACCATTTATGTTTTATTTTATAGGAGTTATTTAATAAGCATACGTCAATATCAATAATTTAATGTTTTACCCATTTGTCACTTATGTCTGTCATTAAACAAACAAAAAATTTTAGTATTCTTCTCGTCAAAAGGCTTCATAACATCAAAATTTTAAAACCTTAAAATCAGACTTAATTTCTGTAGGTAGCCCATTGCCAATTATAAATCGTGGCCGTTAAAATTGACTTTTATTGTTGGTAAATTGTTACTTTTATGAGCATATAAAATTGATATTCATGAAACAATAATTACATAATTAATAATGTCATTTTTACAATTAGGTTCTACTTACGACATTGTCTGTATTACTGTTACTATTAATTCCTCCAACAAAAACATCATGTAAGTAATTAATGAAACAAAAAATCGTGTTTATAAAACATTAACATGAATGAAAAGTTGTTGAAAATGCGTCTATAATTTACTGGTAGATAACGCCAGAAACACAATAATCATTAAAACAAGCCAGTTGTCGCTAATCAGCGTTCAACCTGCGATTATCTAGTTAACGCCCGTTAAACATCGGTTAATAAACGTTCTATAATTGAACGGAGCCCTTTCATTGGTGCATGTCACGCGACGCCATTTTGACTTTTCTATGACGTCATTGTCGTCGATGGCTGTATATTTATGTGAAGGATTTTGTTGTGTTAAAATTAAGTCGTATATTATTTTACTTACAGTGAGTCAATACGTATCTTGAAATAGGTAAACAATTTCAAATTGAAATTTTAATATGACTTACTGAGCCACTTGTTTAACCCATCTCACACCTCAGGGTGTATATGGTTCGCGTAGTCCGTGCAGCAGGCTTTCATAAGGAACTAAATTTTTGAGCTAAAAGTCTATGTAGGGTTCCAGTCTTTAGCTGATTTTTCAGTTCCCAATTTTAAGCCACAAATTCAAATATTTTAATATTATGGAGTATAGAAGGTAGCCTAGCCCGCACTGGGCCAGGGTGGTAGATTATCTCCTCGACTCTCTCCTTGCGAGAGAAGGTCCCGAGTCCCAACAGTGGGAACATGTAGTGAGCAGCTTATGTGTGTAGACGATTGGCTCAGTTTCCATCTCGTCTCCATGCCCGTGGAGGCACAGGTGAAGTCACACGCCTGTGATTTACGCTGACAACGCACCCTTCCGCAATTACTTTCCCGCACTTCGCCCCCGAACAAATAATTTATAATATCTTCCTAATATTTCACCAACAATGGCCTTTTTCGTGGAGATAACGATATAAATTTCATGGGACAGCATACTTTGCAATTTTTTCGGATTTTTGGCTTTATTACCGGTCATCAGAGTAATAACTCTTGATTTTACAGCATATTGCAATTTTATATCTACTAAGTGCCTCTAAAGTTAAATAAAAAATATATTAACGACCTTGACTTACCTTTTACAAATGATATTGGATAGCAATACTGAATAGCGTCCGCACATGTCCTTAGGTGTTTTAAAAATTACCGAGAATCCTGCTAATGTTAAAAATATCTCGGTATACATGTTTGTGGCTCAATCATATAGGAATTTCCAACCGAATCGGATCAAAATTTGAAATCCAGTTAGACTACAGACTACAGTTAACTAAAGACTGAAAGAAGCCTCATTTAAAATATTCCATTACCGAAAACTTCTTCAAGTGCCTAAAGAAGTTTTTCATTTACAAAAACAAATAAAAAATTTGATTAACCCCTGACTACCTCGGATCTGTACTACATTCTACTAGTCAAGCCCTTTCATTTGATACCCATATTAAGTAGTTGTAAAAATAAATGTATTTCGCCAGTTTGTGGTAGCGGCTATCTTGGATTTGAAATTTGTCATAGTGCAAAGTATTATACTAGTCAACCTTTCATTTGATACCCATATTGAGGGAGTAGTGAAAAAAATAATGTAATTCGCTATTTTGTGGTGGCGGCCATCTTGGATTTGAAAATTTTCATAGTGCAAAGTATTCTACCAGTTTAGCCCTTTCGTTTGATACCCATATTGAAGTAGTAGAGAAAAAAATAATATAATTCACCATTTTGTGGTGGCGGCCATCTTGGATTTGAAATTTGTTATTATGTTTTGTATTCTACTGGTCAAGCCCTTTCATTTGATACCCGTATTGAGGTAGGTTGTGAAGAAATATTTTGTCCGCCATTTTGTGGAAGCGGCCATCATGGATTTGAAATTTGTTATTATGTTTTGTATTCTACTGGTCAAGCCCTTTCATTTGATACCCATATTGAGGTAGGTTGTGAAGAAATATTTTGTCCGCCATTTTGTGGAAGCGGCCATCTTGAATCGATATTAACCAAACATAGCTAAGAACATCCGCACGGATATCAACCTTCAAATAAAAAAATCGCATCGAAATCGGCTTATCCGTTTGAGCTCTACGGTGCCACAGACACACACACAGACAGACAGACAGAGAGACATCGACGTCAAACTTATAACACCCCTTTTTTATTGTTTTTAAGCTTTCGCGATTTGAACACATAAATACGTCGAGGTATTTAAACAATGAATTAAATCGTGATTAGCCCTTTTTTTGGTCGAGGGTCAAAAAAGAAACACAGATTACAACACCCTGAAATCTAAACACTTCCAAAAAAATATAGAAAACAGCCTTCCAAACCTGTGTCCGTAATCCGAACCTAACCTAATAGCATATTCCTTACGGTCTCGTATCAGTTTTCACGCAGTGAACACTGAACACTGGCTTACGGAGGATTCTTATTAACATTCGCGCAACGTAAAGCGTTCTGCTACAACTGCTTTCGATCTCGCCTCTGAATGCTAAGGAGCCATCCGAAAATATTTGACAATCTGAGTTACACCGGGTTCTGGCATGTTGTATTGTGAAACTTGAGATAAATATACATTTATTTTTTATGTCACAAAGATAGAAAAAGTAAAAAAGTATTTAGAGTATCTTTTAATGTGTTGGGGTACACAATATTGAATCGTGATGGCTATATTAAGTTCGTAAATATGCATGGATAGATGGTTGGATGTTTGGTGCTTTTTCACGAAAAAAAATGTCAGTCATAGGAAGTGCCGATAGAAAGTGAAAACTCATAACTCAGAATTTGATAGCTTACTTTGGAAACTATACGGGTGAAACAGGAGGACGTCGCCATGAGCCAATGGGAAATGATGACGCATTTCTAGATAGCCAATGGCCATGGTCCCGAGTTTACCCGAATATTTCTTATCACTCCCGAGCGTGACGCTAGAATTCAATTCACAGCCCACGAACGATCTGTCTGAGGCGCGCAAAAAAGAAGTTTTCACTTCTAAATCATCTGAAGGGATTTGTATTAAATGTAGTACATAAATAAAGAATGGTCTGGAAGAACACATAGATTACTGTTTATCCCGGAAAAATAACGGGAGCGGGAATTACACGGGTGAACCCGCGGGGCGCTGCAAGCAAAAGAAACACAGATATAAACATGAGTATCTATATACCTGTTGTAATTAACTACAGATAAATACCTAGATTAAATAATACAAAAGTATCCATCCCTTCTATCTTATCAAGTTCCACCTGGTCTAGTCGGGACAGTCGTCCGGAAGCCCCGGATTCAAATCCCACGCGCACCACTGTCTTTTCGAAGTCATGTGCATGATGCCACTGACTTAAAACGGTGAAGCAAAACATCGTGAGGAAACCGACATGTACCTGGAATCTTTCAAGAGCCTGTGTCGCCCCGTCCACCCACCCGCACTGGGTCGGCGTGGTGGATTATGGCTTTGATTCTCTCTTGTGAGAGGAGGCCGCAAGTCCCAGCAGTGAGAAAATTTTGTGAGCTCTTTATCCTGTGCTGCGTGGCTCATATTTCCCCTTTTTCTACTCCAATTAGTCGCTTGATACACTGGCCGCTCTTCGCGTTTTACAAATTTGGCGGGAAAACGAGTGTCAGGTTACATAAGTGCGGTGTTTATGTTTCAGCATATGAAGTGCCGCCTTACTTTTACCCGTTCGAGCCATTTACTCCCAAGAGCGTTTCAAGACGCTTCTAGCGGTATCATTTATTTATAATTAATGTACTTAAAATGTAAACTAACATTTTTGACACTTGAGTAAAATTTTTTGCGATTTCTCAAGTAGTCTAACAACTATAACTTTAATAATTTATAAGGGAGACAGTAGTTTTATGGGTTAAATGTGTTGTATACAAAATAACAAACTCGAAACACCAAAAAAAAAAACTGTATTCGATTGCACAAATTATAATTTTTTTATCTTTTTATACTTCGGGACCATTTTTCCGCCAAAATTTTTGATTTTGTTTTTTTTTTAATTTCACGATTTTTCTATGTAAATGAACTTTAATTTTAATGTGGGTTATATCAAAATAAAGACCGGTTCAAGTTAACTCCACTAAACACAAATTTATCGGTATAAGTACCTACCCAAATAAAAACACGAAATTTTTTTTTCCCGCCAAAAACCCAAAACGCAACTATAAGTTTGTTTGTTGTCGTCATCAACCCAGTTTTTGGGTACTATTATATTACACGCCGGTGTATCAAGCGATTAGCCCAGGATGTCCCAGAAAGCGGTTGTAAAACGCCTCTAGTGAAGCTGATGATTGGAGGATTTCTGCCTAACCACGGGAACTATACGCGCGCGAGAAGCTCATAGTGCCGTTTCCAATACGTTTATAACAGTTAGAGTGCATTAAGCCGTGTTTTGTTTCAGTTTGATGATAACTACCGACAGCCACAATAGCCACGTCTCGTTAAATCATTTACACGCGCGCATGACACGCCGTGTGTCCGCTACCAATGATGCGGATTAACTGGAGTCAGATACCTAACTTCGACAGTGGTTACCATGCAAAGTTCACTGGAGAAAATGTAACAAGTTTGTTTATTTGTATGCCTCAACCGTAATCACAGTCATTTAATTGGACTTTATTTTCGGGCTATTTCGTCCTCCTTGATGTATTTCTTGACGATGAAACTATGACAGAATATTCAAAAATTTTTTTTGAAGTAAAAATTTATTCAATATATCTTATAAGTTTTCACTTCTATCGGCAGTTCTTTTGACTGCCAATTTTTTATATTTCTATGAGCGATAGTTTATTCGTAACTTTTCAGAATTACGTAAATAGATCTTATCAGCATGTGTCATGTTTGACAATACCGTCACTTACTATAAAACACCTATAAGGTGACATAAAGATATGTCATAAAGATAGCATAAAGATATATGGACTATCACAATGCGAAATAAATGAAAACAATACGCCTAAACTATTTTTATAAATAATTATGTTAAAACATGACATGTTAATGGCAAGTTGCAACAGCAACTAAGTAGGTACATTATTTACAGACCCGACAAATAAATAATACACATACAATACTGACAATGATAAACATTTTTGGTTTTAGTTATCTTATATGATTAAAAAGCGATGAGGGCGCTGTTTATTGCACTAGTTCTGTCATTTGATAAACTTTTCTGATATGTTAAATAATGTGTTTTATTTGTCTGTCTGTCTTACTATCAAATAGCCAGAAAGTCAGTCAAAGTGAAGTATCTGTGGTAATCAGCGCGCGTGTAACGTTTTGGCATGCGCCTCGCCGCCGACAATGAGCAAACTGCGGCTCCGTACGCGACCCGCATCCGCGATCGGCCGCACATCGCAGATTATAACGCGGAAGGGTGGAAACACTCGCGTGGTTTTCTGTACGAATGCGGGGTTTGTAATCTCTGCCTTTTTGCAACATTTTTTAATTCCTCCAATTACATTTCTAATTTTCTAAGCACACATTTTATTTCACATTAACAGCGCCCCGCGGTTTTACCCGAGTTGTTCCCTTCCCCGTAACTTTATCGGGATAAAAAGTATGGGTGCGGGATATTAAAGTCTATGTGTTCTTCCAGATTATAGGATAACTGTGTCAACGGGAATTTCAGACCGAACCGTTCAGAATATGCTACGACGTGATTGAGCAACAAACATTCAAAAATGGACATTTATAGTATAAGTATAGAAGTATTAATACTTTTTTAATAGAATAAGAGTATGTTTGACCACCGACTGGGTAGTTAGCTATGATTTGGCTCAAGACGAAGAAAGCACGTGTAGGTAAATGTAACTCTTCTCCCAGAGCGGAACAAACTTCTCCCCTACTTTCAGCAAGCTACTCAAAATGTATAACAGCTATCGATCACATAAGCAGCGGAATTAATGTTTCTACTGCTGGAATTTGGGACCTTCTCTCACAAAACGAATCAAGGTCGTCTTCAACTACACTGACCCAGCGTGGTTGTCGGCAGATGGTGCATGTATTAGTAATTAAATCTTAACATTTACACCTTAAGATTAACACTGATTCGAAGGAACACGCCTACCGAACCAAATCTAAGTACCTAAGTAATAGTAGCGAGTTGAATTTTTCTTGTTCAGATGTTTAAGCGTCAATAAGAATTTAAAAAAATCTTAAACATAAAACTGTTACAGAATCTTCTAACGGGTAACTTTGTTTAAAACGATTTTCTCAAGGCAACGGTGCACAAATATGATTCGGAAGACACAAAAGGTCCCTAACTTATTACAAGCGGTGAACACAATGAATGGATCATCTAACACCACATGAAAAATGCACTCCACATCTCGTGGTATTGAAAAGCGGCCTTATTCAGCACTCCACAGCTATACTAGTATCTCAATCATTATTAATTACCGCGCCCGGGTTTCGACGCATCCCGACAACTTATGGTCTGAACTCACCGCCGGCTGAGACGTGCGGTAGCGTTCGCAACACAAGCTTTGGTTCAAGATTTTGAATTGTATTAATATTTTGTTTACATTTTACTACATTCAAGTACAAAAGTTCGTCGCCATATTGAATGGCTTCGTGTTTTAATTGCCTGCAAGTCTTCCTGCATGTTCGATACCCACCCAGTCCAATTTTTTTGTGTGACGAATACAAATAGTTGTTCTGATTCTATGATAAGTATGTTTACGACTAAATGTTTATGTATTAAATCAGCTATCTGGCGCCCGTTGTTTGGCTTTTCGAATGTCAAGGTGATGCAAAACTGCACGTAAATGACTTCTATGATGAGATGCACTATGGTAGTTAAACTATTTCCGTGTTATTAGTTAAAAATGCATTTAAAGATTAAGAGCAGGTAGAAGACGGTAAAAATACCTTCCAACCTACCTTACTCATACCTTACTCATACCTTATTCATTTACCTACCAAATATACAAGTAAAAATTACAAAATTGGTGGTGCCATTCAGGAGAATAGAAAACTAATTGACTGCAATACAATGAACGACGCGACGGTTAAATTATTTGTTTTTGTTACATAAAAAATCAAAATTGCGATTAATAAATGAAAACTGGAGACATAAAAAAATACGACTTTTTATCAGTTCAGCCTTTTCGGAGGAATTTGCACATTATATATTTATAAAGACGTGCTCATATAAAGAAGTGATCATAGAGACAAAATACTATTTTACTCATTGATAATGCGTTCTTACAAAACACAAAACTCGGCGATTCCTCGCATTTTTCCCCAAACCAATACGATTTCCTCTCCGATAACTTAATTTCCCACCAGTACAAACCCTTCGTTGCACAAGCAATCTCGATCAAACTAGTATTAGGGTCTAAAACGCCCGTTTCACCCTTCCCATACATTATTACTCAGGACCAACCACCGGATAACTCAATATGGGCCCTTCTAAGCGATTTAAGATCACTCTATGGCTGTGTTAAATATCTTAGGGTTGTTTTGATTAATTTCGAGGTGGTATTGAGTACCAAAAACTGGTTTCATTATCACAGATTGAATGCAACACTAGTAGAAGGCCGACCTTCATCCATCTATCTGCTATCCGAATGAAAAATATATTGTAGCGAATAAAATATATGTTGCTGAACACATACTAATGAGAGATGAGGTTGCTCAAGTTATCGTTCAGAATATGATTTTTGTGTCTGAGTCTTTCTATGCGTTTTAAGTACGTATTCACAATTATATGTATAATTATCCATATCAGCCATCTGGCTATCTATCCCACAGTATGTACAAGCTTTGTTTAGTTTGGGTCTATATGATGTTGTGTGAGCAATTTTCACCAATATTTATTACACATTTAGTTAAATTATGAAAAAAAACATGTTTTGATTTAGTTTAAATGAAATGCTCACCAAAAAAAAATCTACGAAAAGTAGGTATACAATTTATGCTACAAACACTACTAGAAACAGTCATTATGGGAAAAGGTCATTTTAAGATTTGTTCATTACGGTTTTAGTACAATATGCTCGTAACATTCA
The DNA here is from genome assembly GCA_017562165.1 of Ectropis grisescens. Lineage (NCBI taxonomy): Eukaryota > Metazoa > Arthropoda > Insecta > Lepidoptera > Geometridae > Ectropis > Ectropis grisescens. The sequence goes on along the minus strand of CM029779.1, from coordinate 1,178,661 downwards.
GTCCAAATAGACCGCAACCAGCTAGGTTACCTACATTTGTCTCGCTCATTACTATCTCGCTGCCAAGCAGATGGGGACGATTCGATCTTACTTGTAATCTTACTGTTTCTCATCATATTGCAATCAATACAGCAGAGAATCTATTTTCTGAAGTCAAAATTAGCCAACATTTGACAAAGTGATGATACACCGTACCAATCCTTTCACAAAACTAAGGTAAATATGAAAAGTATGTAACGTAAAATAGTCTCAAATAAACAAAATTGAGCTTTAGCCAGATTTTGTAATACATCGGTAGAGTCTAAGATATTAGATTTATAAGATAGTACCTATTCATTCTTGTCTTTTCTATTCGATTTATTGTATTTCCCTCAAAATTAGTACAATAAATCTACGTTTAGTTATTATCTTAATATTTACCTACTTTTGGGTTTGCAAAGCAGACTCTGATTTTGCTGTTTTAAGATTTACTAAATGGCGTAAATCTTAAAACAGCAAAATCAGAGTCTTAAATTTAATTTTCTACTCTTAAAAATTGTGATTTTTATTGACAGTATCGTTTGTTCACAGAAATACTTAAGCGCTATGATTTTAATGAAACAGTTGAATAAAGCGTCAAATTCATGATATGTTTTTGTGTTATTTAAATTGGGTTCGATTACTATAATATATAGTTCGATAAGTACCTCAAGTAAGTATTTCAATATTTTATTTTTGTATAATATCAGCCATCTCGCTTCTATAGCGCTTGCTTTGCAGGGTGGCATGTCTTGGATTAGAAAACCTGAAATATTATCTATTAATAATGATGTAGTTTTGTAAATTCTCAGATAATTTTCCGTGTATGGACAAATTTGGCTTTAGTATTTTGCCTCATATTTGCCAAAAAAATCTGCCGTATCTGGTCGCGCATTTCAACTCTCCACCCCCCTTTTTACATAACCATAAATCCATTTGTTGATGTCCATTTTATGCCTAAATAAAAGGGTCATTGTCGTCCCCTTCGGGGTAAATGCATACGTTGGAAACCCTAAGCCCCCGGAATTGTCCGAAGGAAGGATTTCTAAAATTGCTCTATGAATATGAAGAACGAATATGTTTGAAGCCGGACGATATATGAACGGATGCGTTTTGACATTGCGACGCATGCTATGAGTAAAGGTGAGATTACATTGCTTAAATTTTTATTGATACCTACTTGTGTTTTGTGACTTTACCCACGTACAATAACTAAAACTACGAGTAATAGTATACTGTAATAAATTTCGAAAGAGTATACTGTAATAAATCTCGAAGTTTTTTAGGAATGGAATCGATTATAGACTGCCTAAACGAATTTGAATTCATGCTGATTTGTTCATTACTTCATTACTGAGTTGTCAAAATCAAAATTAAGACATTAAATACTACTCAAATGATGACTCTGTAAGGAGTGACTATTTACTCCTCGTATATCATGTTTTTAATCTCACCAAGATCAATAAAATAAATTATATTAGTTATTTCAAAATTTTACCAAAAAAATGCATAGCATTTTGCAACCACTCATTTTGTTTACATTTTGTTTATATCAAAGATATTTTAAAATATAACTCAATGTACAAATAACACACAAACTTACTTGAGCACAATAACGATCAGATTTTAAAGTAAAAAAAAAAACAATTTTCAGAAACACAAAACTCTGACATTTGTGACTTCAAACAAACCTAAAAAAAATACTCGAGTTAATTTAAGCAATACGACAGTAAGGCTGCAAAATATGTCATCTAAAATATCGATAAAAAAACTTGCTAAAACAAATAATGTTTGCATAAAGTCAACTTGTTCTGAACGCACCTTTATTCCAACAATTCACGCAATGATCCCTTATGCATTTATTCATGAGGTATACATCGTGTTTATACTTAGGCTCTTATGTTATAGCCTTTATAATGCTGTAGTATATACGTTTATACTCGTAGTTGTATATTTTGTTCCAGTATCTGCCATGCTCGTGGTGTCAGAGTTACATATTACTAGATATATAAATAGTAAACTCTTGGACTCCCCGAATATCATTATCTATCCCCCATTATCATTATCAGTTTACTTACTGCTTACTGTCTACAGTCTACAGTATTCCTCCAGAACGGGCACCCGATATGTTAAAATAACCTTAAAAGTGACGATTTAGGCTGTGTTGATAAAAATATCAAGCAATCTCACCTAGAGTGCTTTGTTAGTTAAATCATTTAAAATATTTAGATGGTGATTGTCGTCAATGATCGACGTGGACAGATGGAAACACTTTTTTAAATGACAATAACAAAAAAGAGATATCTTTGGTGTATCAATTGATGTCTATTGTAATTTACCAAAAAAAGGTGATTTACACAGTTCTAGAGTGTTTCCATCAAGCCAAAACAAGTGGAATGTACTTGCTATAATTATTTTTTACTACTTTACCTAAAATCTTGAGAAAAAGATAACACATTTACTACTCGTAGATTGTATGAATGAACTACATAAATGCTAAACTAATCATTGGAGAAGCAGTATTAGAGGCCATCTAATACCAACTATAGCAATGTTTCCAGAGAAATTACAGAGCAAACAGATCAACCGTCTTATAACTTTGGGTAACGAAATCAGCTCGTACCGTCATCAAATTTTTTTTAAAACTCCTATGACTTTGTTGTCTAAACTAGAAAATTGCATTTTTTCGCAAATTTCAGCTCTTTTCGCTTTATTATAAATATTGTTTCTATTGATGAATAAAACGCAAGTCTTCAGACGTAGTACTCGGCTTCTGGCTAGCCCTGTATCGCATGTTAATCTGTGCGTGATGACTTTATCATACGTCAGATCAGTTCACGGTGCGCTGCTCTCGCATCGGCCTATTGATTGTCAATCTGTACATCAGGGCAGCATTGCGGAATGGAGATGTTACTTCACAGGTACGTCAACTGGCAATCGATGCTTACTGCTAAAATTATAAATGGGTTGGACGAATGTTTGGACGGATATCTGTTACTCTATCAAGAAAAACTACCGAAGGAATCTGGATAAAATTTGGTAAAAAAGATAGATAAAAGTCTGGAGCAACACATAGGTTTGTTTTTATTCCGGAAAAGTACAGGAATCGGAAATAACGCGAGAGAAAATGGAGGAAATCCTTTGCAGACACCCGGCTGTATCGGGATGCAGCCGAATTATGATAGATCTTATTCACTAAAAGCCCCCTCGGTGGCCTACATCTGTGCCTAGGAGGAGGATGCCGGGATCTTTGTTGGAACCTTGGTATCTGGCGCCCTCTTGACACCTTGCCTATGGTACCTTCCTGAGGTGATGGACTAAACGACACAGGCCGCACCATGGCGAAGCCTTTCCTTTGATGAGTTCGCTGTTCATAAGACGTTAGGCCCCAAGCCTATCCGTCTCCTAGCCCGCCACGGGATTGGCCAAGTAATAATGTGAAAGTTTAGATTTTTGTTGGTGAACCATTTCACAACGCTGGTTGAAATTTGGAACGTGGCTTGACCACAACGTAAAGGAGCATACACTCTGCAATGGCAACATCGTTTTCCACCAGTGCGGTTACTTAGAGACCGTGTGTTTTTTTAGATGCTTCAGTTCATTGTTTTTCACTCACTTTTATCTTTATAATGTCAATCTCCTACATATTCCACAACAATAATTGTCAAATATAAATACAAAAATATTTATTGCTGTTTGTAGGTAAGATAAGATGATACAAAACATTTTAAAAGTTGCCCCATACAAACTGGCCTCTACGAGAGGCATGCAATATGTCTGGCAAGACAATTTGTTGTAGTCTTAATTTATAAATGAAAAAAAATAAAATAATAGTCAGCTGATTAAAGTCTTCTTCTTCCTCATCTTTTACTAATTTCTGGTTTATATTTATGTCATCTGATTCTTCATCTTTGATTCATTTCTGGCTTCTATTTGGTTGTGATATACATATGTGTGAGATAAATGCTTGGTGAGCACAATTTCGCCAGCGTCTTGTGTTTCATCATGACACTGTCGAAGATTATAGAATCAGGTTCATACCATATTGACTTTAAACAATTTGTAAATACAGTAGAACCTCTGTATGTCGGTCGAACTTGATAATGTGAGTTGTAGAGTTTTCGACCTAAGGATTAGGATAAGGAGTGACTTATGACTTTGTAAGGAAACATTTGACTTGTAGATGTTAAGATTTATTACATTATGAGGTGAAATTAATAGAAATCCGAGTTACAAGAGGTAAAAATATCTTTATTTATAAGTTGCATCAAACGTAACATTATGTATTGTTGTTAGTTTGTTGTTATCACATCGTTTACTAGCTTAGATAGCATAAACCATTATATATGAGATTTAATGTGAGTTCATTTTCATTTCTTTATTTATTTATCATCAAGTCTTAATATAGTGTAATCTAACCCACAACACGGATTAGATTCTTTGAATATATCAGACCAATAAACATACATAAATGATAACTTCATTTTGACGCGTAATAGATGAAATTATATCAATTAGTACATTATCGTTAACAAAGGATGAAAAATGTTGTTGCGTAATATTTTTTTTGTAAAACGGTTTATTTTGACAGCTATGGCCGAGGGTCTAGTTAATAAAGTCAGTCGTTTTGGTCGTGTAGTGTACAGTTGCTCTAATAAGAACTTGACCACAGGAACTGTAAGTCAGCGTTAGTCATTGTTCTTCTTGCCACTACTAATGAGATGGTAAACAGTTCTCGGTACTATAGAAAGTGGTGTTTGAGATATGACAGGGAAAAATAATAAGTCAAAAATTTCGGGCTTTTGAATCTAAACACGATTAAGTATAGATTTTGATAGAAAATCTTAATCACTGCTGCACATTGCTCTGTTTTGGTTTTATAATACCTATAATTCCACTCTCCAATTAAGTTGATAATAGTGATATTCATTCTTAGAAAAAAGATTTTTTAGCAAAATTTGTAGTGTAAAATCTTTTCCATACATAGTTCTGAGTTATGATGTCATGTCTTGATGAGTAACTTAAAACTATGTAAAATCTCTGTACTTAACACCTTTATAATAGGATAAAAAACACCTATAGCTCTAGAGCTATACCTATTTTTTACAATTTTAAAGTTGATTGTTCATTTTCTATGGAAATTTTACGTATAATATTGCCAATTTCACGGTTTTCCACATATTAGACTCGTTTTAGAGAATGTGCGTTGGGTTGTTTTATAAAACACTTGTAAAGTGAATCAAGTTGCCATCATTATTGTTCCTTTAATTACATAATTTAGAACTTCAAGGTCAGTAAATTGATGTTTTCTAGGTCAGCATGTGTCGTCTTCGACTAAGTACTCCATTTTTGTTATAAACAACATCTAAACTGTGGAATACGTTGTCTGAGTGAGTGTTCCCTGATGAATGTAATGTCTTTAAATCTAGATGGTCTTCAGATCGGATTATTCTGCGCAAGTACGCTCCATTAAGAGCAGTTTACAATTGTCGATAAAAAAGTATTAGCTAAGTAATTCTAATTTAGTGTATCACTGAGTACTATTTTACTAGTAATACTGGGAATGTGAAATCCATTAATTGATTTACCCAAAATAGAGATAATACCACATCGTAATACAGTTCAATTTCAATATTCGAATAGAACACATTAGCCGCTCCAATTTTGACGCGAAACTAAAATATACGTAAGTTTGTATCATCTACATTACATCCACAGCCATTATTGTCATCGGAACCTAATCCAGCCCAAAATATAACAACAATAATCCGGCGATGCAATAATACCGTACCCGATAAATCGACTGGCTAATTCCTAGCCAGTATAACCAGACCTCTCACCCTTTCGCCGACTAAGCGTTCGTAATCAAACATCGCTTGTTATAATGATGTGAGAGGGTCAGGTTTTAATGGACGGATGGCCCCGATTGGATTGAATATTGATGCGGCAGATGGCAGCACATTCGACACATAATTAATTTCTCAATCGCGAGGGTACAACTGACCCACTGCCTGCCCATTTACATATTTCGTAATGGCCGGCTTAGGGATGCCAATGATCATTCGAATCGCTTACTCGATATTCGAAGTTAAAGAGCGGACTTAGAACTACGAGTTTATAAACGAGCTTATAATAACTTTGGTAGCTACCGCACCGATCGATCAATTTACATAAACTATTGTTGTCTCGTTAAAACAATTTATTTCGTGGAAGTTGAAATTTTAATTTCTGCTTTCCTCTGAGTATTGTTTTTGTCTTGTGTCGCAAAATTGTTTTGTAAATATTTTTCTACCATTTTTTATAATGCAAGTTTTAATATTATCTTCTACAGTCTGTCCCAAAATTACCAATCACACTTTTGCTATATACCATACCGTCAAACAGAAACCTAAAACATTCCGAAATTGCAGGGAAATGTTTTCAGAAATGTAACGGAGCAAAAGATAAATCATTTTATTCCTCAGATGACGAGTGCAATGATGTGGGCTACTGTTTACAACTTTTCTATTAAGAGCCGGCGTGATATTTTCTATCACATACATGTATTGCTGGCCCCATCACTCCGTAGTAAAAAAAAACATTTAGTGATAAGATTTTTCAAATAAAACTAACTATCGGTAAACATTTTTCACAAACAAATCACAATAAATTTACATATTTTATTAATTTTAAAAACGAATTAGGCATGTAGTTTCGTTTTTATACTTAAATCGAACAGGAAAGGAAACTCGAACAAATTTGTTCCATACTTAATTTCAACATTTTTGTTCGATTCAGCTCTAGCTATCAGGAGTATATGCATGCGGAACGGTTTGTTTTAACTCTGTAAACTGTATATTTTAGCGAAAAAAAGATGTTATTGAAGCGTGTTCGCTGAATGGAGACCATTAGCCGCTGTGCGTTGCAAATCCGAAAATGGCTCGTTATATTTACATGTCTCTCTGTGTTTTATTGTCGGAGGCTAATCTACGTGTTGGAAAAAACGTTTCTATTTCAGGTTTCGTTAATTTCTTCAACATCGCGAGGAAATCGACGCGTTCCTAGAATCTTTCGATATCAGGTGTCATCCACCAAACCGCACTGGGCCACCGTGATCAGCGAGAAACACGGAAGTAGGCATACACAGCGTTCCCCTCTGTCAAAGTACAAGTCCGCGTGGACCATGGACATTAGATAATATACTGTGGCTGAGGGCGGGGCTAGATTTGTGAATGGTGCTTTATTTCTTATGTGTTAGTGATTTGGCTGTATGAGTATGATCGGCAATGGATCGGTACAGGTATGTTTTGTATGTAATAGTGGGGCTTTGCGCTAGTGTGCAACTTTCACCTCCCGGAAGAAATGACAGAAAGATTTGAACAATATGTTTTAGCTAAGGCTACTACTCCCTTCCGTGCTTGCGCGGAAGATCTAGTTGCTCGATGACCGTGAAGGATTGTGGCCTTGGCTCTCTCCTTCCGAGAGAAGGCTTTGAGTTCCAGCAGTGGAAACATTTAGCGAGCGGCTTATGCTAATTTCTTCTTATTATGGTTTTTGAGTTTAGAGGAATCATAAATGCAATAAGTTTTTATATTTATTAAATGAATACATTAAAATGTGTTTCTAGTATTGAATAAAACAATTACATACCTGTTTATTTCTGATGAATACTTTTTTCTAAGATTAATAGTTTTTTTAATCGCCCGGAGGTTTGCATTTGACCACCATCTCATACGTTATTGAACAGAAATGCAATCAACAATGAAACGCATTCACTATTGACTTCAAGACGATACCGAAACTCAAATTATATCTGTGCCCACTGAGGTAAAATTTTCAAACTGTAGATAATTCTACTACGAGTATGAGAGTAGATTCCAACTACTTCGTTCAAGTTTTTCAAATATCAAGGATGAAACAACGTTGCTTTTTCATTATTGATACATATTAGTTCATGCAAATCAGCTGTATTTATTCTCTGGGATATGTATCCGACTAAAAGCCGATGAAGTTGTAACTTATAATTTGTTCAAGGCTTTGAATTTTTTTTCGAGTAAAGGAATCGGTATTTGAGGCTTGTGGCACGTCTCTCGACTGAAACTAAAGCACTGAACTGGTGCATTGCCGACCCAAGAGACACTTGTCAGCCAAAGTCATCATGTCGTTTATTTGGCTCTCAGTGCGCGCCCATCGGTAAACATTCACTCCCATCTTCTTTTTAAAGTAAAGTTGTTTTGCATTGTAGCGCTCGTCACCCAGAGAGATATTACATCTCAAAGCCCTGTAATTTCTCTGAAAACATTGCCTTTCAAACCGGAACACAGTAATGTTTGTCTATTACTTCTTGGCGGTAGAATAACTGGCAAAGGTGTGGTACTACTTTTAACTCAAACCCGTCAAAAGAAGAATAGCTTCATAAAAGTAACTCAACTCGAACGTACAAAAATAATTCCATAAACACAACAACTACAATCCAATAAAACGAACTTGTTAACGCTTTATATCAGTTTAGCTGTACATTAATTTGTATTTATTACTTCATTATTTTGTATTTCAGCCCCATCCCCATGCCCGTAACATAAATTTGAAAAATTACTTCGCATCCATGCCGTGACCTAACTAAATCTGCCCTACAAAATAATATTCCAACTAACTGAATTATGGAAGCACAGAATAAAATGATTACAGAGACTTAATTTTTGGGCCAGCGTGGTGGATTTTGGCCTTAACTCTCCCTTTGCGAGAAAAGGTCCGTGTCCCAGCAGTGGGAACATTTAGGGGCTGTTGATGATGATAATGAATTTTTATTACGAGAAAATAACACTTGTTTAGAAGATAACGACATCAATTAAAATTACAATTTTGGTGGTAGTTGGATAAGTAAAGCAGTTTTGAAAAGCTCATTGCTCTCAGATCCTTGTTCTCTGCTTGATAGCATCTATCTGTTAAGGCGCTAAGTATCGCAGAAAAACGAGACGCAACACCAAAACTGCAACTTTGTTTAACATTTTACTGGGTCCTTTATGGGTTAAACAGTAAAATGAGTTAAGTTTCACTGTTTCAGCTACAGTTTGTACAATAATTGTATCTGTAGGTTTAAAACTCTATCAAGGTCTTCAGTAGACCAGGTTCATTGCTATTGTGTCCTACATTAGATAACTTCATACTACTACGCGTAATACCTAAAGACATAATTTTTTTTAATGTAACCATTACAATAAAAAATCTTACTCTACAATATTTCATTAACAAATCGAACTCCAAATCCTATAACTTCTTTATAATCTTTAAAATTTTAAGAACTTTATAAAACTAAAAGCTAAGTTGTGTCTAGTTTAGTAATTACGTGAGATACCTGTTTAAAAATAGTTTACATTAAACAACACGTATTATTTCTAAATCATTATCAAAATTATTATTTAATTACAAAACGTCGAGATTTAGTCGTCATATGAGTTTGTCCCATTCGCTGTGGACAGTGGACACCTTAGGCTGTTGGGGCGTAAACTACGCGACAAATCGGGGGACTCCCGCTACGGTTCGTACCTGGTGCAAAGGCTGGCCATAGTAATCCAGCGAGGCAATGCGGTCAGTATAATGGGCACTTTTGCTACGGGTGCTACTCGGGGTGGGTTATATTAGTAGATTCATGATGCACACTTATAGTATTAATTATAATGTAATTTTCTTTTAATTGTCAATTATTAAATATAATTTTATAAAATTAATAAAGTATTAAATACAGAATAGCTATATTATATCAAATCGTCGAAGTAATTTAATAACAATTTCGATCCTTTATAATGTAAGCATTATGTATGTGTACAGATCGCGAAAGTTTCAAAACAAAACATATTTATGTAATTACGAAGGAAAGTTTGTCTAAGTTTTCTATCTGTGGATGTTTGATCTGTATCTACACTGTCTGTAGGTCAAGACATCGGTCTACGGGGAATAAATTCCCTTAATTACTGGGATTGGTCTCGAATATCCATCAATTTGAGGCGCTCCCACAAATATCGGATAATGTTGCTTTTTGAGGGTAGTGTTTAGCACAATTTGTAGTTGTAATTTGTTTTGGGGTGCGCTGGGGTTTCAGGTACATTGTTTTTCGGGAATGATTTTACTGTTTAGTTTTATTAATGCATTTATTGATCTCAAAATTGGTTACTAGCATGCGAGTTGGTTGTCGGAAGTAGACTTTTCATATTCTATGTTATAGGTGTATATGTACCTATATCTACTTATTTTGGCGCGGTCGAGAAAAATACGAGACTTAAATGTTTACGATGCGCGTACCGACACCAAAAAACCGATACCCTGAACTTACCTCGTCAACTTATTAGTATCATCATCATCATCATCCACAGCCTTCTTTATCCCACTGCTGGGTATAGGCCTCTCTCTTACTGTGCCATCTTTCTCGGTCCTGAGCCAATCAAGTTCAGGTTCGACCCGCGATATTTATAGTATCGTCGACCCATCTTGCAGTATTAACTTATTAGTAAGCACAACTAAATTCAGATTTATACTTCTTGCACAGAACGGAGTTATTTACATTTGACGGAAGAAAACGTGATATAATATACCTACCTTATGTATTTTAGGAGTATGTTCTAAAAACCTAAACTGTAAGTGATTGATTTTGCATTTGTTCACAAAATTCTGTAGATCTAGTAAAGTGGCGAGCTCATTCAACTGACATCCATCTCCACGTGGCTTATCGATCTCTCTCCCAATGATTAGTGGCGGCGTTACCACGCTAATTGGCTCCATCGGTCACGAACGAGACGGAACGAAGGGAGCGGGGCTGTAGTGTCGGACACAACGAATTATTCTATTTATTTAGTTTAGTAAGGACGTATGAGAGAATGGCATTATAGAATACTGCTCTGTGTAGTCCAAATCATGCATGCTCTCATGAATGTAGTTAGTACAATTTCGGCTCTTTGAGTTACTTTTGATGTCATAAACTTCGAAAATTTCTATACCGCCTGGGCAGTACCACATCTTTGTCAGTTAGTCTGCCGCCAATCAGTATTGTGCGAACATTACTGTGTTCTGGTTTGAAAGAATATATTTCCAGAGATTACAGGGCTTAGATGAATAATATCTTATATATCTGGGTGACGAGCGCAGTGCAGTAATGATTTGGATTAATTTCCCACTAGCTGCGTGTCACTCACTGTGTTGTTATGTGGCAAGCATGATGCTTACCATCATTTGTCCAAGTATTAAAAAAAATAGGAGACTTTTAGCTTGTGTTTGGTCTAGCACAAAATTTAAAACGTTTCCACTTAGATTGTTTACGTTCGAAAAGATTCACTCGGGCAACATATTCCATCCTTTGGATTTACGTTAACGAAATTGAAAAGGAATCAATTCGTTAGACTTTTCGAAATAAATGTAAAGCATATTATTATAATGTATTGATTGTGTGGATTGTGCAGAGAATCGCGATATTTCGATTTAATTTAGTGCACCACGTATACGGGTAAATAAACAGAAATATTGATGAACCTTTCTAGCTATGGGCTATCATTAATAATTAACAATTTAAGTTAAAGTAAAATGGATTTTTATCATCAAACCTATTATTATTAATAAAATCTATACTAATATTATAAAGCTGAAGAGTTTGTTTGTTTGAACGCTAGGATCTCCTCGGGAAGTGCTGGTCCGAATTGAAAGATTATTTTTTTAATTGGATAGTCCATTTATTGAGGAAGGCTATATAATATAACGTTACTATCAATAGAAGTGGAGCATGAATCAAGAATATCACAAAAACGGGAAAAAATATTCCTTTTTGAGAGTTTTTGTAGCGTGCTTTGACATGACAGCTTGCTTCTTAGATTAATTACGTCATTGAATAAACCTTTGCTAATCAAATTTGTTACTTAATCTGAGTTGGTACGACCAATTTCCGACAGGTGGCGTAGCAGGTAGTTGAAGAGGTTTTTTGTTTGAAAGCGATATTTTCAGGAATGACTGAACCGATTTCAGTCATTCTTTCAACGTTGGATATGTACGGGATCCCGATAAATGCTATATAATGTACCACGGGTGAAGCCGGGCGGACATCTAGTTTATCAATAAAACCAAAATAAGAATGCATAGTAAGCTATAGTTTTTGGAAATCTCTTTGGAAACATTATTCTTCTCTTTTCCACTGTGGCTAAGCCGTCCAACTCATTTGCCAATTGCAGAATAAAAAAAGACAAGCGTAATCGTTTGGCTCGTTACATTGCACTGAAAGGATAACATTTTGGATTTTGAACGCGCACAAAACGAGAACGATTACAATCACCGATTGGATGAAATCGAACGAGTGTGCGCCACTCGTTCCAAATTCGATTTAATTGACGCGCCAAATTGACCGAACCCTAGTGACCGCTGTTCGGAAAATGAAATTATAGCATTTTACATACAGAATCCAAAAAGTACCCCTTTTAATTCTATGCCTTTGCACAGCATTCTCTTATGAACCTTTTCTCTTTTTAGATTTGAATATTATGTGCTCAAAAGATAAGTGGATACGAATAAACCATTCTAAATCCATGAAAAGTATCTCTTGTTTCAATTTTACTAAACTTGTAATGATTGGACATCGACTTTATGTTTGTACTCGTATTTATGTGTGCGACTTTAATTTTAAATTAAATTGAAGTCAGTATTTATTGATATATATGATATATATGAAGTCAGTGTTTTCAGAGAAAACTTAATTTTCTTTTTTTTCCTGTCAATGAACTTGGAGTTTAGTCTAAGTCCATTGCGATGAATTTTTTTAATAATAGTAACTTCTAACATCACATTGGCGCATGAATAAACATACTAAGACTGGCATTCTAACTTTTAAACGCAAAAGTAAAACCACTATACATCAGCAACTTATTTACTTCCCCTTAAACCTTATCACTTGAACTGAAGACCTATTTTTACGTAGTGAATTTACTTTAGAAGTTTGTTGATTTAGAATTCGATGCAGAGTTCAGTAGAGTTGTATTAGTAGGGTATTTGAAAGGCGCTTGTTACGTTTCGATGTTGAATTAAAAGAATTAGGAACATAAAGCGACTGAAAAGGGTTTCTATTGCGATCTATCTGTTGCGTAAATCTTTAGTAAACGAGTATGTACGTGGATAGGCGTTCAATGGGGGCTCTATCGGGTGATCGGGTTGATCAAGGAGGGTTCTAATACAGTTTTGAAAACTCTATTAACGTATTGCTTCGTAATCGAGGTCTATTATACGAGTATTGTATGTAATTTCTATTTTTTTTTTATAGTGAGACATAAAAAGCAAGATGTTATTCTGTGCCAAGCGATCACTGTTCTGTGGTCGTCATCCAGAAATAAGTTATAAGTATTTTTTCTAAAGTTATAAGTTATAAGTAAAGATTTAAAGGGTTAAACCCCTTTAAATCGAAACTCAGTAATGTTTTGTACATTACTGTTTGGCGCTAAAATAACTGGCAAAAGTGTCGTACGGTACATCCGTAAGATTGGAAGTTCCAATCCCACCTGCATCTTAAAACGTTTGCCCGAGTTCCAATGCACAAGCTTGTAGTCACCGGTAAGCTGATTCTAACGGTGAAAAAAAAGACTGTGAAGAAACCCCTCTTCTTTTCCTTTCCAAATAAAGTTTTGAGTCCTAGAAATTCTACCTATCACTATTCTACTAATATTATAAATATCAATGTTTGGATATTTGGATGTTTGCTGCTCAATCACGTCATTAAGTTTGATCCAATCGGTAGTTTGAAAGATATATCTGAAAAGGCGTTTTCCAATATGGCGGACGGGGAACAAGGGTGGAAACCCCACAAACTTGGGGTTAAGCTTCTATTGACCCTCCACACATGTCCCAAAGATAAAAATGCGTCCATTAAGATATACAACATTAGGTCCTTCAATTGTAACATTTCAAAGGCTACATTTTGACATAGGAAAAGGACAGAAACCGCGGCGCGTTACAGTATAAATGTGAAAGTTTGTGTGTTTATCTTCATCACGTCGGAACGGCTGGACGGACCGGGATCAAATTTAGAAGATAGATAGCTTATGCTGTCCAAAAGCACATAAACTACGTTTATTTCTGCTGGCACAGTTCTGGAACTATTCGGGAACTGTTACTAAGTAGGAACAACCCAGCAACGCCGCTAGTAGGAACATAAAATGAGCTACTTAATCCTTTACCCAAGTACCAAACATTTAAATAACATAAGCAGCGTATTAAATGTTCCCACTGCTGGGACTCGGGGCTTTCATAAGGAGAGAGTCAAGACGATAATCCACCACACTACCCCGGCGCGGGTTGGTGGATGACGCAGATGAACTTTGAAGGATTATAGGTACATATCGGTTTCCTCACGAAGTTTCCCATCACCGATTTGAGTTATCGTAACAATAAACAAAACATTAAAAAGGTCTTCCAAACAAAAAAATAACATTTTAATCTCAAATAAGTCATCACACATGAACTTTAGAAACATAAACATTCCTTTATGACAGTTGTATTAACGTACATCACTATAAGACACAAAGTCGGCACCGTACCCCTAAAGTTTGCTAACACTGGCAAAACGCTTGAACTACGCATTCATAAACAAAATGTAATATCCAATACCATAAAGTAAGTAAAACAGTAGTAGCGCCACTTTGAGGCGGACAAAATAAAATAGCTGACGATGTTCTTAGATTCCACAGTAAATATTAAAAGTGTACTAAATATTTACACAGGCAAGAAACAGATTAAAATATCACTGGCGACATCTGGCAACGTAATGTTGCCGTGATAAACGAAATCCGTTAATTACAAGATTAGGACTGATCCTGACTGTCTCTTACACAAACACTTACAATGACACGTTATATTATAAGTTAAATAAAGTATGAGTATTTAGTTTTTTTGAAGTTATACTTATTTTGGTGGCATTTGTGAAAACATATTAGAGAGATCGTTTCATGGCTGATGTTCCAAAAAAACGAACGAAGAGGTTTTTACTCTTCTTTTGTGATAAGTCTAGGCTGTAGAATGCGTTGCCTGAGTGGGTTTTCCCGATGATTACAATCTTGGTGTTTTCACATCGAGAGTGAATCGGTTTCTTTTAGGTAAGCACGCTCCACCGTAGACCGCATCGTCACTTAATATCAGGCAAAATGGCGGTCAAGTGTAAACCTATTAAAGGTTAAAAAAGAAGTAGATTTTTACAGTGACAATCTGAAGTTAATAAGTCAACTTTTTAGAAAAAATTGTGACTAATCTTAAGTTAACTATCTAATATACTGCTATTTCGCATGTTGGTGACGTCATCTCACAAGATTTCACCCATTTAACATGCATCTAACACGCACGTCCCGGTCGGCTGCTCCCCCACTGAGTTACGTTCATCGATATAAACCATTAGATGTGACCTGAGCACCTTGAAATTAGTAGTAAACTGCGTCTGTGTGTATAGTGTAACTAAAACTGTGGTTTATACAACACCAATATACTTGACCCCTAGAATCGCCAGCGGCGAGGTATGCTGTGGTTCTACTTAGTTTGGTTGTTAACAACAAATAGTGATAGGAAAAAAGTCCGGCGTTCACTGCTTCCTACAACCGACTAGAACGGACAGAGTGAGCTCATTCTTCCCAACGACAACAAGATTCCATGCGTCCTGATGTTTGAGAGGGCACATCTTTGGATTTAGATCGTTGGCTACTCTATATAAGCATGTTAGTGACGCGATCAGATAAAATCACACTCTACCAAAAATGCTTTACAAAATTAGGGGGAAAAATGCTAAAGCAAAAATTCGCTTCAAAATCAAATCACTTAAAGTCATTAGGTGTACTTAAGTCTACCGATCACAAACCAGGCCAGCCTGGAATTACCGTCAGGCGCCCTGACGCCGGTC
This sequence comes from Ectropis grisescens, assembly GCA_017562165.1. Lineage (NCBI taxonomy): Eukaryota > Metazoa > Arthropoda > Insecta > Lepidoptera > Geometridae > Ectropis > Ectropis grisescens. The sequence continues at coordinate 1,162,760 of CM029779.1, read as the reverse complement.
TTGTTGCGCCAGAGGCATCGTTTACTTGTCTTTTGCATTGCTTTCTCATTTACTAGGCTACACAGAAATGATGGGGTCGGAACATAATCCTTATAAAAACTATGCAACAAAGAGAAAAACAATATCTTATTCCGTTCTCTATCGGACTGTTCTAGATTAAAAAAGTGACATCGTTTCATGGTTGTCGTTCCAAAGAGTCGAACGAGGAGGTAGCTCAAGCATTGTGATTAGAACGTCTAAACTAAGGAATATGTTGCCTGAGTGGGATGTTCCTGATGGCTGGTTGTGAAACTTGTTTACAATTATGTAATTATGTGTGGGTATGTGATAATAGCAGCGCCCTGCGGTTTGACCCGCATTATTATCCCATTATTTTTCCGTGATAAATAGTAACCTATTCTAGAACATAGAATTCATATAGAAATAATTCATTTCCAAACAGAAAGTTAACATCATACACAAACATCACAAGATATTAAAAAAGGATGACAATAGATTATGATAACAGTGTTTGTGTACAAAAGACATATAACGAGGCTCAAACTAAGCACGGAGCTTGTATCTCGAGGCCCTGGTGCGAAGTGGCACAAATCTTCCTGGGCTGTAGACTGAGTTGCAAGGGGAAAAAACAAATGACAAATTATGCATCCTCAGTTTTAACATGAAGTAAAAAATAAGTGATATCTATACTAATATTATAAAGCTGAAGAGTTTGTTTGTTTGTTTGTTTGTTTGTTTGCTTGAACGCTAGGATCTCGGGAAGTACTGGTCCGAATTGAAAGATTATTTTCTATTGGATAGTCCATTTATCGAGGAAGGCTTTAGGCTATAGAAAATAACTCTACTATTAATTGAAGCGGAGCATGAAACAAGAATGTAACAAAATCGGGAAAAAATATTCCCCTTTTGAGAGTTTTCCTACGTTTCGTGCTTTGACATGACACATGACAGCATGTGTCAAAGATTGCGTCATTGAATTTCAGTAATCTGTGCCTTGAATATAAACCTTTGCTAAATTTTTTTTCTAAATCTGAGTTGGTACGACCAATTTCCGACAGGTGGCGTAGCAGGTAGCTGAAGAGGTTTTTTGTTTGAAATCGATATTCTCAGAAATGAGTGAACCGATTTCAGTCATTCTTTCACCGTTGGATATGTACGGGATCCCGATGAGTGCTATATAATATACCACGGGCGAAGCCGGGGCGGGCATCTAGTATAATATAAGATACGTTCCAAATTTCAGCCCGATCTGTTCAGAAATTACGACGTGACTGAGCTACAAGCATCCTATTATCCAAACATTAACACTTATAGTATGAACTAGCAGTGGCTCGTGGTTTTACCCGCGTAGTTACCGATCCCGTTACTTTTCAGGATAAAATTCCAAACTACAATGTAACTGTATTCCAAATTTCGGCCCGTTCCGTTACGACGTGATTGAGCAACAAACATCCAAACGTCCCATCATTGATATTTTTAATATTAATAATAGGATAAGCAATGCACTCCAGCAAGCACACCCGTTCCGTAGTATGACGCTCATGTCAGCCACTACTCTCCTTGACTATTAATAAGGTTACATAAATACATACAAAATTTCTCAACAAAAAAATGGACTTGAAAAAGAAAGGCGGCCGGTTGGATTTGAACCCGGGCCATATTATGACCGCCCACCTTCCCGACTGAGCTAATATGCAGTCGCGCGACGTTGCAAAATTTTGAACAGTTTTTCATTGTCTAAAAATACGCATAAAACGGCGTATTTTTAAATAAAACCTGGCTAGATCTGTCGTCCCCGAAACCCCCTGTATACATAATTTCATGAAAATCGATTGAGCCGTTTCCGAGATTCAGATTCTATGCATGCATATAGAATACCTACAAGAATTGCTCGTTTGAAGGTATAAGATATTTCAAAAGAAACGCTATCTGCTGCTACTTCGAAGAAATACCAGTTGCATTTTCCACAGAAATTACACACCGCTGCCGAGACAAGCAACAAGCAAATAGGCACACAATCACACCTCCGAGCACCATCGCCTCTTTACCTCCGAACACTGCTAACCTGAGGCTAAAACAAAAGAAATATACTCTATAAATCCACCCGCAGTGTAATATACGTCTATTAGGGCTGCCAATTGAACTGCAGTAAATCTCTTGACCACCCCAAACAGGCTCTGTTTTACAGCTTATAGCCAGGGTTGCCAGTAAAATTGTTTGAACGCTATGGTCGTAAAAGTTGCGGAACTTGGGCCGCTGGAGTCTTGTTTTGCTGTTTGCTCCGCCAGGTGTTGGGCTGTGGAGGAAGACTGTTCGATCGCCGTTTTAGTACAAGTCTTGACGTGAAATTCTATTTCATTGTTCGGTTGGAAGTCTACATCATTGTATTTGTACTTATAAATAGCTTAGTAGTAGTAGGACTCTTGGCAGAGTCCGTCTGGGGAAGTACCACACCTTTGCCAGTTATTCTACTGCCAAGCAGTAATGTGCAAACATTTATGTGTTCCGGTTTGAAGGGCAATGTTTCCAGAGAAATTACAGGGCTTAGATATATAAGATCTTAGATCTCTGGGTGACGAGCAGCGCAGCGCAGTGCTAGGTAATGATTTGGACTCTTCATGTTCCAATAGTTGCGTGTCACTGTACTGTTATGTGGCAGGCATGCTGCTTACCATCAGGCAAATGTCTTGTTGTCTCGTCACTTTTTATAATAAAAAAAAAAAATATAAAATTTAGTAATAATGATACAGAAAATTTCTCCGAAAAAACAAAAATAGGTTTCAATTTAAAATTAAACTCATTTGCCTTAATTACATATTTTTTTGTGGAACCACATTTTTGCATTTAAATGGCGTGTTAGTACAGATATGTCGTTGAGGTAAACAAATTTTGATACTTGTTTATATTTCAAATAACCACACCGATTGCGCATTAAAATATATGACATTATTTTTATAGTACGATCTACCAAACAAAAACATCTTGATAATCGATTAATAATTGGCGGTGCTATGGCGCAACATACATGCATACAAAAAATACATTAAACCAGATAAAGAACCTAATATATCTTTGAACCTTGTTAAAAATAAACGAATATGACTAAATCATTTCATTTCATTTCATTTCAAATATAAGAAATCAGTCAATATAACGCAGATGTTTGATCTGAAATTAAACATTGCTTTTGAAACTCCACTTTTGGGGGGAAGTAGAGAACTATCTTTGACAGTTGTGTTTGCACTCTAAAAACGATTTAATTAAGAATCAAAATTAAATTTAAAAAAATCAATTTTTTATACAACTTATTTTACCAAAACATAAAAAAACTATGAAGGTAGTCTCTTAAAATAAGCCTATTGGTTACTTATTAAAATAAATGTAGAAGATATTTTCAGCGAAAGTTCAAACCAAACGATCAGAAATTCAGATATCTGGCCATATCTCGTTGCAATTGGTAAATTTTTAAAGGCGGTAGTCCCCGGGGTGCTGTGGTTTACGGGGTTCGGTCGGGTAAGCCCCGCGGTTGTTACGATGCATTCTGGTTGGGGGTCGTTGGGACGTGGAAAAAATGCCGATCGGTCAAGGTGCTTAGAGTAGCCTTCTTTTTACTGCTTGATAAGGTTCAATAAATTAAAGTTTATATGGATTCTTGTATTTTTATCAATGTATGAAACTGATGTATAATATTTTTCGATTTTCGGTAGCTTTCGGTAACTTTCGATTTTGATGATTGTACCCAATAAGACAGACATAGCTTACTTGCAAATAAACTTCAGCGTCTTCATGAAAATACATTACTAATAGAAGTGTCTTGGCTATAGAATGAGTTGCCTGAGTGAATTTTACAAACTTGTGAGAAGAATTAGAAACAAAAAGAAAAAACAAAAGAATTTTCTATGTGTTTACAAACTTGAGGTCTTCAAGAGTCCTAGATGAATACGCTTCGTCGTAGACCGCACCGTTGTTAAACATCAGCCGAAAAGCCAGTCAAATGTAAGACTATGATTGTTAAAAAATACTTGGAAAATACTCAGAAGCATTCGAAACAAAATCTTAACATTTTTTTTTATATGCGTACTAAATCAGTTTATTACCTATTGGAATATAAAAGGTCCAATCATTACCTATCACTGAATTTGAATTTGTTATAATATCCTTCAAACCCAGTAAAACATAATACTATATCTAGTTACTGTATACCTGTAAAATACCTGACAAGAGTTTAGTACTTTCCCAGGTGGCTCTCCAGAGAGTCCTACTACTAAATGTCGAATAGATAGGTATAAGTATGTTATTCAATTTCTCGGTAGTGATCCAATCGTCAAATAAAAAGTGTCCATTTTACAGACCAAGTCCAACACAATATACACGATGAATGTGTTTCTGTGTTTTAACTTCATTATAATTTTCCGTGTTTAATCAGTAATTCCGTGTTTAATTAAGTGTTCCGGGTTAACGGTAGAATAACTTTTGAGTTAAGATACTTGGTAAGTTATCAAGCGACTTTTGTAGCCTGTTTGCAGGAAGCTTCCTCAAGTAAAGTCAGGCTACAACAGTTTCTTGTCTATTTAATAAAGTTATTCAGCTCAATCTAACAGGCTTGTAATATTCCCGTGAAGGTCAAAGAGTCAAAGATTGCACCAGGCCGTTTCCTCCAGGTCGCTGGCCGGCGCTCGGAGCCCTGGGGCGTCTCGTCTGGGCACAGATTTATGCCTCGGACTTAGACTTACATGTTTTGTTTCTCGCCTTCGTTGCCTTGGATGCACGAAGGGCATTAATTGGATAATGGAGGCGCATCGATTATACTGCAATTGGCTATTTCAAAATAACTATTTTTCTTTTTAAATGAAACAGCATGCATAAGCAGCCTACAAAATGTTCCCACTGCTGAGGACTCGGGGCCTTCTGTCGATAAGACAGAGTCAAAGCCATAATGCACCCCACTGATCCAATCCGGTATGGTGAATGACGCATGACTTCTAAAGATTTTAATACATGTCGCGAGGAAACCCTCACGATGTTTCCATCACCATTTTTTAAGTTAGCGGCATTACGCTCGTGACTTGGGAAAGTACACTAGAGCGCGTGGGATTACCAGGCTATGGATAGGCAGTCGCCGTTCTTCTGAGACCAACCATAACTTACTAGACTAGCCGTAACTCATACGAAACAACAAAACAGACCAAATTACTTCAATTTCTTTTTGTTTTTTTAAATTAACAATAGTTGAATTCACCACCAATATATGGATAATTGTATTATTCTTGGTGATACCTATTCCACAAAAGTATTACAGACTGACTTAACGACCAGGACAACGTACCTGATGGTATAATGCACACGCCTACATAGCTATTCATTCAGCTATTGGAACATAAAGAGTTGAAATCATTGCCTAGCACGCCACCGCGCTCGTCGCTCACAGATATAAGATGATTAATCTGTACTCCTTCTAACTTCTCATCAAACTGGAATACAGTTATGTTTGCACATTACTGATTGACTTTATAATAACGTGTAAAGGTGTGGTACTTTCCCAGGAGGACTTTGCAAATAGTCTTACCACTAGTAACTCAGTACTTGTAGCTCAGTGACGTCAGATAGACGCCTGTAGTTTCAAGGCAACAAGTCCTGGGTCCATCTGCCCATTGTTTCTACAATTCCAGTTACACTCCATCTACATTTAGGATTTATTCGCGTAGTCCCTAGTTCTGGGCGATCGTTTGTATGATATGTTGTACTTTATAGTTGTTCTCACGTTTTACTAAAAATATTTCATGATTTTTTTATGATCGTCTTAGTGAGCCGTGGTAACGTTGGAGCGAAAATTTCCGACTCAGAATCTTAAGGTCGTAAATTCGAATGCCTTCTGCGTCTTTGTACTTATAGTTTTCCAGGTGCACATGTACACGTTTATAATCACTACTGGTTTTAAAAAATAACGTTTCTCGAGGATATACGTCATGCGCCAACTTGTACTTGACTAGCCCTACGGATTTTGGATTCAATTCTCTCTTTGTAAGAAAACTCTTGGGCTCTCCAGCAGCACGAATGTAAAGCAGACTTACGAGTATGTCCTTCGTAATTTTCAACCTGTTTTCCTGATTCGAAAGCCATTCTGACTACAACCAATTTAAAAAATTGGGTTTAATGGGGCTTAAAATGGGTGAGGTTCTCCATTTTGCTGTACCTATAGATTCTTTTGTTTGTATGTTATGTTAGGTTATTATGGAAACATTTTGGTCAGCACTCACTCTCTGTATCTCTGTCGGTCCATCATGTCTGAGGATTGTGGTCAGCATCTGGGTTATATCTGGAACTGATGATCTGCCTCCACCGGCCTCGATCCAGCGGATATCTCACGACCACGTAGAATTTGAAGGACGATGAGTCTCTCTCTTGATCGGTCCATCTGGTTAATGAACGATCCCTCAATCGTTTGCCTTCAGTTGCCTGTACTGTACTGACAACTATTTATGTCTTAGCAGAGTAGTAGTCGTATGGTAAACATAGCGCAAATACTATTACATATTTTAACAACCAAATCGTTGCAGTAACGCAGCTATTGCATACTTAAGCTTGTTAAACCCATACATTATTCAACTCACTCAATGAAAACGCAAATTAGATTAATTAAGAATATAATTGATGCCTTGTCAAACATTTCAGACCCTATACAATTACACGTGGACTTGAAATGACCTTCGTTACGCGTCTGAAAAGGGCTCGGGTGTTAGGTTGCTCGACAAATTATTATTTCACTTTATACTGTTTATGTTAAAAAATAGATATTATGATAGTTAAACACACCATGATTAATGAAAAGTATACGATACGACAATTGAAACACTGTATTTATTCGATAATTTAATTTTAATAATTTATTTTCTTTGATACTATAAATATTTTATATTATTTTGAGGAAGGCTATAATAGAGTATAGAGGTATTAATATTATGCTACTATTAATAGAAGCGGAGCATTAATAAAGAATGTTAGAAAAGCGCGAAAAATATTATTTTTTGAGTGCTTCTGTTGCGTGCACTGACGTGCGCTGAAGTCCGTGACAGCATGTGTCTATCCTTTAAAGTTGTGTCATTATATCCCTGTTTAGGCTAATCAAATCGCGCAAACAACGTGTCGCGTAATTTATATAGATTAAGATATACAAGCGAAGCCGGGACGGGTTGCAAGTTTAATTTAAAGTCAAAGTACTTTAATCATAAATGTACAATTTACACGTCAATTAATAAAAAACAAAAACAAAAGAAAGAGCATACAAATTGTATACATTTTCAAAGTTAGAAACTACTACTTTACTGTATTATAATAATTATTGTACAGAAAACTAACAAGCATTATACGAGTATAATGTCTTTAATGCAATTGTACTGACCCATGCCAAATTTATTTCTTTACATTTTTATGGGAACTTTGCCATCACTCTCTAAAAATTCGCTGTAACTATAATAAGCTTGATCGATAAGCCAGCACTTTAATCTGTTTTTGAAGCTGCCATATATTTATAAACTATCTAAAGAGAAATGTCAAAAGTTTCATAACTAGTAACTGCAATGGCCCTATCGTTAATAGCGGCTTCTTCCAAACAACCATTGATCGCAGAAAGCACGTAAATAATAAACAGAATGAGGTGGTGTGGAAAAAAACTACTGAATACGTCTACTACCCCTCTTACGACGAATCACGGATAGAACCTGCACTTGATTGCAGCATGAATGCATCAACACCCCACTAAATTCCCACAGCTGAGACTTTGGGCCTTCACTCGCAAGGAGAGTCAAGGCCATAGTCCGCCGCGCTGGTCCAGCGAGTTGGTGGATGGCATATGCCTTCGAAAGATTCTAGGTACAGTCGGTTTCCTCACGGTGTTTTCCTTCACCGTTTTATGTTAGCGGCATTACGCACATAACTCCGAAAATAAAGTGGTGCGCGCGTGGTTTTGTACTTGGGGTCTCCAAATCGGAAGTCGCCGTTCTCGCGACTAAACCAGCTGTAACTTTTGACGTAACGATTGGCACAAGACCGAAGGCAAATGGCAAAATGAAAGTGAACCCAGCAGTGGGATAGAGGAGAATAAGGATGATGATGATGAAACCCACACTAAAAATATTTCAGGCATAAAAAGCAATCCTATCGTTAATATAAAATCCAGTTATCGTTACAATTATCATGAAAATCGATGTGAATAAAAGTTACATCATCCAGTAAAACGTGAAGCTGAGCTAAAACCAAATATTAGCTCAGTTTCTCAACTAGAACTCATTCAACAAAAATCCTAGCGAAAAAAACTGAAAAACATAAGACTATTGGCTTATCCACTCCCGATTTTCACACGAATTTCACCCTTATGCAAAAAGGAAATAAAGAACGGTGTAAAGTGAACGTGCGCCATATTTCAGCTATTTCTAAATATGTACGTTCTAAAGTTGGTTTCGAAAAGGCGAGTGCCTCTTGAAATTTACGATCGCGTCGGGTGGTTCGAAAATCGAATTTGTTTCTTTGGAGTAAAGACTTATTTTACATTGTTAAGTTTTAGCTTTGTGAGTTCGTACTGTGTGGTTCGCTTACAGATCCAATTTGATGGTTGACGTTTACCGGACTTAGTATTAAATGCTGATTCAGCTAATAATATACGATAATGTGGTCGATATAAAATCATTAGTTTACTGGCGTCTTTATAATATAACAAAGTAGCGGAACAAGCTACATTATGCATGTTTTTTGTCATTGTACAGAAAGGGAAGACAAGCAGGACATTCGCCTGATTATAAGCAATATGCCTGCCCATAACAACACAGTCACACACAACCGTTACAGATGACGAGTCCAAATCATTACTGCGCTCGTCACGCAGACAGATAAAATATTTTATCTCTATGCTCTGGCATTTCACTGAAAACCAAGGGATTTTTTACCACTGAACGACAACTGTCTTAGCTTCGATGTTTTGTCTCTCTTTTCGTTTCGTTTGAAACGATAGAGATGGGAGTAGCCAAGTCAATTTAGTTAAACGGTAGAAGGCCAGGATTCAATAATATTTTATCGTTACCGCTTGGGGGGTAGAATACTTGGCAAAGATGTGATACTTCTCCAGCCGAACTCTGGAAGGAGTGCAGCACAAAAACCTTATAGAAGGCAACACGTCTGCCCATAAAAGCACCGTGACACTCAGCTATTTGAATAAGAAGAGTTTATATCACTGTCTAATACTGCACTACGGTCTACGGTCGTTATCCAAAGATGTAAGATTATTGAAATCTTATTACATAATGCTGCTTAATCTTAAACAATATGTCGTTCTAGATCACACTTTAGATTATGGTAGGTGTAAACAGACCACTAAATATTTCCACTGCTGGGACTCGCGGTTGTACACCCCTACATCGTAATTTTTCCGGGATTAAAAGTAGCCTATGTGTTTTTCCATACTATTTATCCACACACATGTTCCAAATTTCAGCACGATCCGTTCAGACATTACGACGTGATTGAGCAAAAACATTGGCATTTATAATATTAGTAGGATTAATATGATTGTTGCTCAATCAGTCGTAATTGGGTTGAAATTTGGTACACAGTTACATAGTCTTGATGAATATAACATATCTAGGCTTTTTTCATCTCAGGAAAATAACGGAAACGGGAACTACGCAGGTAAAACTACGGAGTGTAGTTAATCAACAGTAAAAATACTAACAACACCACTGCTTTGTATATTAGTATAAGTTCATTCTGACCACCGGTTTATAAATTCTCGCGCTTCTCGCTTTTAAAACTGCAACAAAACACCAGCTCTCCAGTTGATTCACCGCCGGCAGTTCTGTAACAGTTCTATTTGAGCTCCGATCGTCGTAAATAGCTGCCCGGAGAGTGAATGGAATGCGAATGAGTGAATGGAAGAGGTACGAACGCGTGCTGTCATTAGTCAACTATGTTCACAGAGTAAGAACATTTGAGTCAGTCAAGTTTTGGGACTTACATCTAGACTCGCGAATTAATCCTTCTGAGTGATAAGGTCGCCAATTGATATGTAATTTTTTTAGCAGTTTAAGTTTATTGTAATCTCCTGTATTGTGGCTTTTATAAAAAAAATCTTATCTTATCTTAATCTGGGTCAAATAAACACAATCTAACCAACACCTAGATTTTTTTAAAATTCATAATACCTTTCTAAGAAAAACCTTTACCGTAGAGACAAGACCATCATTATCATAATTAGCCCACATTCGTCTGCTGCTGGGTATAAGCTTCCCCAATAATACGTCACTTAGCTTGATGGAACACAACTACATCTTACAACTGATAAAATAAAAATATTTAATCTTAAATCAGTAATTTACTTACATACAAAACATCGAGATACAGAATATCCATATTCATCACACACATGTCTTGAACAGGCAAATAAACCCCGACCTACAGTTCAATGAGTTAACTCATTTTTTGCACACTCAGTACCAACTGAGCGACGAGATCTGTGAATGAGTTCATCTAGACATGGGTAAGCTAATCTAAGATAGAGCAACAAACACAAGCATTCATTACGAGCCTTTGTCTGAACGATCACTGTCAGTTACTAACGGTGAGACAATAAAGGCCAAATATGCCAGATATTGACAACTTAGGTTTGTATAGAAGAACTAGATCCATTCAGCAATAAATATATTGGGTCTTCTAATACACAAATTACAATTACTTATTTTGCTAGGATCACTTAGCTCTGATTACATGTAGGGCTGAGACTGAGGCATTATCTTTTCATAAATGCGAGTATTCTATAATTTCGTTATAAATACATAGTCGTAGTATTTATGTTTGAATTCAACATACTTCTCATTGAATAATTTTTAAGAATTTACTATTTTCAACTAAATTGACAAAGTATATTATTGTAATAATTAATTGACATTTTTTATTTTCTTCTATTGGTACGTTTATTACATTTTATGTATCGAATTAATCAAATATTGAAATTGACATTGATGTATTTATTTTGTATTTCATTTGTTTAATTTGTGACGAACCGATTTTGTAATTTTGTTGTGTCTAAGATAATATCATAATAGTGTGACTAACATTTTAACGATGGGTTTGACTGTGTATGGTTAGTTTTATGCCGCTTCCGCTAAACAAAAACAAAAAAGTCCTTGACATTGACATAATTGTGATTTGTGAAATATTTAGTTAAATATTATTTTAAATTCTTAATTAATATAAACCAAAAGTTATTATCTTAATTTTCCAATTTCTTTGTTAATATTATTTGACTATTTTTTGTATTTTATATTGTAATTTGATTGATTTGTTGAAGTGTTGTAGTTTCAGTTATTTTTTCCATTTGTTGTGTTTTTGCATGCCGAAAGGCAGTGTATGGCGAACTGCTTCTTGTAACCATTCCATCTGTAAATGTACCCATGCTACGCAAATAAATAATTACTTTACTTTTACTTTACTTTACTTAAATAAAATAGTTATTTTGAGGACCCCACGAGAGGAAGAAAACAAGACAATTTTTTTTTTGCAATTCGATTCAAAAGAGGACGTAGCAGAAATTCATTACCATTTGTCGCTAAAGGATTGAATAAGAAACAGGATCATCGAGGTAGGAGAGATAATGAGCCTTTCTGTGACAGTCCGTCCGTTTTGAGCCGATCATGGCAGGAGACAACATAATACTCCACCCGTTTAAAGCGCTCTATGTACCTTAGTGATAAATTCAGTTTTGTATGAGTTCGTACTCACTACTGGCTTAATGAAGAAGAAAAAATCAAGCTGAAATTGGCTCGTTCATAGAAAGACATTTTTCAAGTCCATTTGTCATGTTCACAACTCACACTTGGACACATAAGTAGATTATGGTCTTGACTCTCTCCTAGTGAGAGAAGGTCCTAGAGTCCCAGCAGTGGGAATGTAAAATGTAACTACAAAATATTGATTGATTGCCCTGTTAATGCAACAACTAACTTTTATTATTTCAGAGTTGTGGTTTCACTGGGTTGTGATTTGGTTGGACACAAACACGCTCTCGACGAAAAGTCTGTCTTAGAATATGTTGGTTTCTTCACATCGTTTCCTTCAAGTCAAAGGTAATGTGATGATAAACTTGTTTATATTATGCACTTGGGAAAATAATCAGATTTGCCGGCTGAATTTGAAATTATGGACCCACACTAGTGATCTCAAAGTTCTCGCTACTATGGGTTTTAAATCATTTTGGCTTCTAACAGTTGATATCTATTTTTTCGCAGATTTGACGTTACACTCACGGTAAAATGTGTTTTAAATACAGCATGTTACTGTCAATTTTGTACAATCGTTCTGTGTAACTATGAAATTAACCTACTGTTATTTCTCTCTATGTCACGTCCACCATTATCCTAATGGGATCTAACCGCTCGGCCGTTTGATGGCGTATCAGAGCTCATATACGATTCAAATGTGTCTTTTATTTACGCTGATTGAAGGTTTTTTGTACGTGTAGTACGAGTAAAGACAGCTTTTATTTGAGTACTACTCTGTACGCCTCACAGTGTCACGAATGTAGCTATTTAACGATATTAGGTATATTAGGCACTTGACCGGTATCATTTTATTTTAACTGCTGTAGATTTACATCTGACCGCCATTCCGTCAAAAGCCAAGCAACATTGTGGCCTACGATGCAGCGTGTTTTTCTAGAAGAAACCAATTCACCCTCGATTTGAAGATACCAAGATTGCGACGATCGTGAAATCCCACTCAGATAACGTATTCCACAGCTTAGACATTCTTATTAAAAAAGTACAGAAAAGTAAACCTCTCAAAACCTCGGTTTGTTTGAGGTTAAGCTTTTAGGACGTGAACGTTGATACGATGTCGATATTTCGAGCTACTAAAGTCCGAAAGAGAAAAATGCAAGGTAATGTAAGATCAAGTAAAACAGTTGGATATTCCCCGAAGCTATTTTACACTCATCATGCCTGATGTTAAGCTATGAAAATGTGCGTTTACTTAGTTGAAACTGGTTTTATGTCCGCTTTGCGATGATGTTTAAGATTTTGAAGTATTTTTCCAACAAGTTAATCGTTCCATATGAGCCCTTTGGCACATCTCTCGATTGAATCTATATTATCATCTAGCTTGTAGATAACCGACCCATCTCAAACAAAGATGCAAACTAAATAACGAAGAAATCTGAAATAATAATGTTTTATCAATATTTTTTATTAAAAAGAACCTCGTATTATTTATATAATTTATAAAAAAGCTGAACCAATTTTTATGACTTTTGTGTTTTTGGATTTCTGTTCATGAGACCCAAATAATAAGTAACAAAGAAGATTCAATTTTTATCAATAAAGGAGATATTTATAAAAACATCTTGCAGGTTGAACCATGAAATCCTAAATCTGCTCATTTATTACTTCTTAAGCGAAACGAAGTTTACAGATCAAAAAGATTTTTTTATTTTTAAATACAAAACATACCCAACTACTATATAATTCGAAATGTTTGTTGCTCAATCACATCGCAACGATGAAAAAATCGGGTTAAAATTTAAAACCAAGATAATTTATAGTCTGGAATTTTATAGATTACTTTTTATTGCAAATATATCACGGGAATGAGAACTGCAGTGACCACATTCGTCTTTTACTCTAAATATTACTTAACAGCCATAGCACATTTTTTTAAAGTAAAAATTTTTGCTTGAAGTATTTATATAATAATTATCGAAAAGGTTATTGTCCAGTTTAACACGCAGACAAAGTTATCAATTCCCTAGATATGACCAGGAAAGTCAATTTATCTAAATGGCAACCCAATTCGACATTTACCATATTATCCGGCATCGCAACTGCCCTATGCATAGGTCAGCGCGAGACATTAACCGAACAATAGGCACGCATTTCTATTCTGTCCACACTCACACTTATCATTTCAATGTCGACCTAACATCGAATCGTTCACTCGTTCAATTCGTTCATTCACTACCCCTTCAACGGATCGAATGAGACGCTCTCATTCACAAGATCGGTTACAATCAGATAGACAGCTCATCTGAATAATCGATTCGAATGGTTCGATTCACGTCACTATAGAACCGGCCAGTGTTGTCGTTCGCTGTTGTTCGAAATTCGAACATTTGAATTTGAAAAGAACATGAATGTGGAACAGTTCTGAATTGAATCATGTGCGCTTTATTGAACAGATGTAGATGTTAACGGCTTTTGTGCCCACCTGTTCGGCAAATTCTATTTTCAAGCAAAACTTTCATTCATTTTATTCTTGTATTAAAAAGACACGCGTGTTCTTATGGATTAGACTGAAATTGTTGCTGGGACATATTTCTTGTATGATGGGCACTTTGACAAGGTTAAATTTTTCTGTACGGTAAAACCTGATAAGGAGTAGAAATATAGTTAGCTTAGACCAAATTGCTTACCTTTCTCTTGGCCGATTCGGCGAGTGACGAAGGCAAAGAATAAGGCCCTCAACAAGAAGAAAAGAAGAGAGGACAACAACATTTATAATTGCTTACACCTAAAAAATGTACATCACTAAAATATAAACTATACATTAGTTCAAATGAATAAACATCGAGAAACAAAAATAAAACCTTTGATTATTTCAAAAAAATTAAAGAATCCTTGCCCACTTAATTGAGAGGACAACATAACTTGCATTAGGTGTTAGTTGTAAGATTCCTACCAATACTGCTCTTATTTATTTTGTAAAGAAAAATAATCTATAAAATTATCACTATTATCAAAATTTTGTAGTGGTAGGACTCCTAGCAGAGTCCGCCTGGGGAAGTACCACACCTTTGCCAATTATTCTACCGCCAAACAGTAATGTGAAAACATTACTGTGTTCCGGTTTGAAGGGCAATGTTTCCAGAGAAATTACAGGGCTTGGAGATATAACATCTTGGATCTCTGGGTGACGAGCGCAGTGCAGTGCTAGGTAATGATTTGGACTTTTCATGTTCCAATAGCTGGGTGTCACTGTTCTGTTATGTAGCAGGCATGTTGCTTACCATCAGGCACATGTCCTGCTCGTCTCGTCACTTCTTATTTATAAAAAAAAATCTTATGTCTATTATATGACGTATTCAATACGTCATCACGACACCTGCGCCGGACGGCGCGGTCCTGGCAGTCAGACGTTGATAGATAGTCCCCATTTGAATAATGCCCCAGCATTGTGCAATAACCTTATTCTACATCTGTGTTCTTTCTTCCGTGCGCCAAAATATTCAATCATGCATAAGAAGCTCACTATATGTTCACTGTTAGTATTCGATGCCTTCTCACACAAGGAGAGAGTCAAGAGCACAGTTTTTAGTAGTAAAATATGACGAGGCGAGCAGAACGTCCGCCTGATAGTTAAACCACAAACCTTCCAATAACAACACAATGTCATGCAGCTATTGGAACATGAAGAGTCCAAACCATTACCTAGCACTGCTCTTTGGTCGTCATCCAGTCATTCTCTGAAATAATTTCCCTTCAAACCGTAACATAGTGATGTTTTTTTTATAAATAGTGACGAGACGAGGAGGCCATGTGCCTGATGGTAAGCAACATGCCTGCCACATAACAGCACAGTGACACGCAGCTATTGGAACATGAATAGTCCAAATCATTACCAAGCACTGCACTGCGCTCATTACCCAGAGATCTAAGATGTTATATCTCTAAGCCATATAATTTCACGAGAAACATTGCCTTTCAAGCCGGAACACAGTAATGTTTGCGCATTACTGCTTGGCGGTAGAATGACTGGCAAAGGTGGTACTTCCCCAGGCGGACTCTGCGAAGAGTCATACCACTACAAATATAACATTTAGAACACAGTAGAATAACTGGCAAAAGGCGGATACTTTCCCTAGCGGATTTGGTTAAGACCACACCACACCACCACAGTATAAAGAAATACTACTATGATTAAATAGACACCACGCTGGTCCCGAGCAGAGTAGAGAATGATAAATATACTCGAAGCATGACTTTCAAGTTTCCATACATATAATTCCTTCATTAAATCAAGAGGTGATAACTTGTTATTTGGGTATTTGGCCAATAACGTTCTAAAATCTGAAATCTAAAACTTCTTGGTGCCTACATCTACACTCGGAACAAGAACAAAATTAAAAAATTTGATTAACCCCCGACTACCTCAGATTTGTCATCTGTACAACATTCTACTAGTCAAGCCCTTTCATTTGATACCTATTTTAAGGGAGTAGTGAAAACAGAAATGTATTTCGCCATTTTAAATGCAATGTATTCTACTAGTCTAGTCCTTTCGTTTGATATCCATATTGCGGTAGTAGTGAAAAAACTAATATAATTCGCTGTTTTGTGGTGGCGGCCATCTTGGATTTGTTTTTTTTTTATAGTGTATTGTATTTTACTAGTCAAGCCCTTTCATTTGATAACCATATTGAGGTAGGTTGATGAAGAAATATTTTGTCCGCCATTTTGTAGCGGCAGCCATCTTGAATCTATATTAACCAAACATAGCTAAGAACATC
This sequence comes from Ectropis grisescens, assembly GCA_017562165.1. Classification (NCBI taxonomy): domain Eukaryota; kingdom Metazoa; phylum Arthropoda; class Insecta; order Lepidoptera; family Geometridae; genus Ectropis; species Ectropis grisescens. The sequence continues at coordinate 1,146,217 of CM029779.1, read as the reverse complement.
CGCACGGATATTAATTTTCAAATAAAAAATATTGCATCGAAATCGGCATATCCGTTTAAGCTTTACGGTGCCACAGACAGACACACAGACAGACAGACATCGACGTCAAACTTATAACACCCCTTTGGTCGGGGTTAAAAGGACTCAGAAGGGTATTCAAATCTACGACCGAACTCACAAGTTTTCGCCTCTAACCCACCACAGCTTCCAAAGCATTGCTCAAACAGTCAACAAAACAACATACACAATAATACACATAAAAATAGTACAAGGTCGTTTGTTTATGGATAAACATAGGTACATCATCTATACCGTCAATTCTAAGAAACAAGGTAAATTAAGCGAAAAGAAAACCACAAATTTTAAAATCCGTTAAGTCATGATTAATGTTTAGATGTTCTTTAACACCATTTTGGAATAAGTTACGAAGATAAACTAAAATTACTAGAATATTCATAACTGAGACATGCAGTCATGAAGTCAGCAGAAAGCTTGAAGCATGAAATCAAACATTCAGTACCCACTTCGTGCCTTAATGCTACCCGTTTATTGCAGCTCTTAATTTACCGTAGCGTTCCGTTTTACGTTCTTATTCTGATATAAAACTCAACCGCGGGTTTAAACTCTTTAAAATGCACAACAAAAACCTTAAAATGAAGATAATAAACCAAAAGTCCGCAAGTTTGAATTAATTAAAATATTTAGAGTTAAAATGTGGAACAGTGTGTTTATAATTGCAATGAAAATATGTGAGCTGGAACAGCTTTCATTATGTCTGGAGGCGCTTGTAGAGGGTGCGGGCTTGCTACGACGAATTGTGTTCACTAAAATCAACTCATAAACCAACCAAGAAAATTTACAATAAATTGTATCATGAAACGAAGAAGAAGCCAATTCAAGCCAGACCTGAAGACAACGTGATTACATATTGTATTACGGGATAACTTCTCAGGAATTGGTCCACATTTTAGATGTTCATGATACGCAAGTGAAGTGAAACTCACTTTTCTTTAATTTAGTTCGAATTTTGCGACGCCAATGATGAACTTATAGCAGGCAAGGAATTGTGAACAATTTTTTCGACAACACTCCATTTCGCCACAAAATTTGCTTCTCCATCCATTACGTCTGGAGATTTTTGTGGAATATTTATTTTATTTCAGGGTTGACATCAAAGTTAATCGTTTATATATATAAGCTAGATCTAGAATTCTATGGCGCAGTACACATGTTCTGCATTTTGACTGATTAGTTACTGGTATGATGAGTAAATATGTTATTTATTTACTAGTTAAATTCGGTAAGATAAACAATTAATGGATTAGACGTAATAAAACGACAAATAATCCATAATTTACCATTTAGTACAATAATATAACAGTTGTTCTACTAAACATAACTGCATAATGTAACAAATCGCAAAAATTATTATTTTTTTATTTATATTTTTAAGATTTTTATTATAAAATCAATCTGAATTGCCCCTAAAAGTAATCATATAAAATTATGAAATGTAACATATGACGTGTAATTTAGTTTGTAATGTTTGCAATTTGACGTGTTTTATTGTATAGCTATTGTGTTCTTCTTCTCTATTTGATTTTCTCTGTAACGTCACACACACAATGTTAGCCGACGGGACGATGTATAACATCATACTAATCATCCACTACATCCAAACTGATATAAAATGGACTGGCACCACCTCACTGTCATCTATCACCACCGCACGCAATCATTATTAAAATCGAATAAAACAAGCTTCTCCAGTTTCATTATTTTGTTAACCTATTTAAAATTTCTTCAACATAAAGTTAGGTTCAATATATGTATAAATAATATCAAATTTATAAACACATACCTTTTCAAAAAAAGGTACTTAATACCAAATTAATGTCAAAAAACATAAATGCAAACATGTCTGGTGCAAATATGCGTATAATACTGGTTCTGTTGGCTCGTTGAATGACCACGCCTATCATATAGAGAGACAGACAGACAGACAACGACGTCAAACTTATAGAACCTCTTGTTTTGGTCGGGGTTAAAAGGTAGTGGTCAATTGTCCATAGCTTAAGATCCATTGCCACGTACTTCTGCCGCTTTTCGCTAGCGGCTCAAATTTATTTACAAACTTTAAAGTTAATTAAAAAGAACTCATTCAAAATAAATTCGCATATTTATTTAGTGCATGTTCACCGCAGCGAGCCTGCACTTCGCGTGTTCCGCTCGCGTGACGGCCTACGAACGCTTTTATGCGTTTTCATACAGTAAGCTACTCCTTAACCTATATAGCGGAATGTAAGCATTTAGTTTCGAGTGAGCCTCGCAGCGCCTGCACACTACCCCTATTATTAACTACATTTACTTGTTCATAAAATCAACCGCAATTACATTTTTGAAAAGGTTTCGAAATAAGGTTACAATTTAGTGGACATATTAAAACTGATTGGGCTTACGAGTATAAAAAAATGATTGGCATTGTAGAATAAAGCACGTTTTTGCTTTTTTTAATTTTTTGATGTCACAAATGTCTGAATTTCTGTAAGTTTACAGGTATAATGGTATGACTCTTAGTAGAGTCTGAGTGAGTGTGGACCTAATTTACCCTACACTTACACCTAAGTTAGTTATTTCATCGTGCTTCAGTAACGGGCATACGTTGCTGTGTGTTGGTTTGAAGGGCAATATTTCCAAAGAAAATACAGAACGAAAGGTGAAATCATCATTATAATTAGAAATGTGTATCGAGCGTAATTGACAGAGATGTATAAGATACCCTATACAAAGTATCTGAAATACAAGATGCAAGATACTTAAGAAAAAAGTATTTCAGATACCAGATACAAATACTTTTCTAAAAAGGTATCTGAAATACTAGATACAAAATACGTATCTTACAAATACTTTTTTAAGATAAAATACTTTTGTAAGAAAATAACGTATAATTGAACTTAAGTTTATTCATCCGAGAAAACAATTTTCAAATAAGGATATCGCATTGATAACAAGGATCAGGTAAATGAGAATATAGTTAGTGTTTAGTGTATAAATCAAGGAAAAACTAAACTTCTAAACTAATTTTTCAATAGTTATTCGGTCCAGTTTTCCAGATGCATTAACTAACTAAATAAATAACTAACTTTGTAATCCCATGTATAAATGTATAATACTGCAAAGTTATTATTACATATTTATGCAGTTAATTAATAAGCGAACTTGTGTTTGTGTTTTCATGCGATGGCCAAGTCAATATATCTATTTAAATGTTAAAGATTTTTTGTACTGAAATGACTACTATTAGACCTATATGTCTGTCTGTCTGTCGGGTTAATACCCTAATACCCGTGCGGATGTTCTTAGCTATGTTTAGTTAATATCGATTCAAAATGGCCGCCTCCACAAAATGGCGAACAAAATATTTCTTCACAACCTACCTCAATATTGGTATCAAATGAAAGGGCTTGACTAATAGAGTGCTTTGCACTATGACAAATTTTAATCCAAGATGGCTGCTACCACAAATTTCGCCTAATAACGAAATACATTTCTTTGGTCACAACTCCCTTAATATGGGTATCAAATGAAAGGGCTTGACTAGTAGAACGTTATACAGATAATCCGAGATCCGAGGCAGTCGGGGGTTAATCAAAATTTTAAATTTTGTTCTTGTTTACGAGGATTGTTGTTTTTAACCCCCGACCAAAAAAGGGGTATTATAAGTTTGACGTCGGTGTCTGTCTGCCTGCCTGTCTATCTGTCTGTCTGTCTGTGTGTGTGTGTGTCTGTCTGTGGCACCGTAGAGCTCAAACGGATGGGCCGATTTCGATGCGGTTTTTTTTATTTGAAGGTTAATATCCTTGCGGATGTTCTTAGATATGTTTGGTTAATATCGATTCAAGATGGCGCCTCCACATAATAGCGGACAAAATATTTCTTCACAACCTACCTCACTATGGGTATCAAATGAAAGGGCTTGACTAGTAAAATACTATACACTATACAAATTTCAAATCCAAGATGGACGCCATCACAAAATGACGAAGTGTACGTCAGAAAGGGGCCCCTTAAACCTACGCCCGAGTCACAAGTCTTGGGAACTACTCGGGTTTTCTCTCTCTGCCACACGATGGACCCGGCACCTGCACGGTGAATCCATGGAATGCTAAGAAAATCGTCTCATTTTTTTACTACTGCCTCAATATGGGTATTAATCGAAAGGGCTTAACTAGTATAACATATAATATAAAAGTATGATAGAATTTTTTGCACTATGTTAAATTTCAAATCCAAGATGGCCGCCACTACACAATGGCGAAATACATTTCTTTTTTCACAACTACCTCAATATGGTATCAAATGAAAGAAAGGGCTTGACTAGTAGAATGTTGTAAATATAACGAATTTGAGGTAGTCGGGGTTTACTCAAATTTTTTAATTTTGTTCTTGTTTATGAAATTATTTTATGTTTTAACATTAGATATATTGGATGTTTGTTGCTCAATTACGTCGTAGTAATCGACATGGAAATAAAACATCGTTGTTTTTTCCGATGTAACATCCGATTGTCACATCGATATATCCTGCTAGTCCTACTAATATTATAAATGTTGTTGTATGGATGTTTGTCGCTCAATCACGTCGTAACTTTGGAACACTTTCAACTCCAGCCTGGAAGACATTTTTATCCCAAAAAATAACGGGAACTACACGGGTAATACGGCGGGGTACTGCTAGTTAATATCATAAAAAGAAAAGATTTTATTCTTTAGTGCGAGAGATTAAATACATTTTTCTTATTTTACACACAACATAACTTGGATTAATACATTTATCTGAGTATATCACTTTTACTGACTCACCTTATTTACTATATTTATTATTTTAAAATTAACAATACATCGGTTTGATTCGATGCATCGTAAGAAAACATCGAGTGTTTTAAAAAATTGGTTGCCTGTAAAGTCGGTATACGGGCGAAAGTTTTACGTGACAACGACTTTGAGTGGTAAAACCTACGGAAGGGACGCGTGCCTTTCACTTTTTATGTCTGTCTCTCTCGCTCTTAGGCGGGCTAACCATGCCCGAGTGGAAGGGACGCGTGCCTCTCACTCGCTCTCGTTGTGAGCGCATAACGTGAGCGGAGCGTAACGCAGTTTCTTGAAGTGTCACCTGGCAAACCAATTTATAAGACGTTGTCACGTCAAAACATCGATATATGTATACATGGTCCATTCCTACTCCTGTGCCAGTTTAAATTAAAATAACATTAAACAAATTTCGTAATTTTTTTGTACAGTAAATGTCCGTGTTTTTAGATATCGATGTTTTTGCACATCGATGTTTTACGTTCGATGTTAACATCGAAGTTTTTCTAATATCGATCATCTCTATTCGAAACACCATACAACACGTGCATACGAAAAAAATACGGAATGTGTGACAGTGACAGGAATGAAGATGGGACATCTTAGTTGATGACATTTGTAGAACGATAGTGTCGCCATCTGTCATTTGGTACCCGACCATATCCGCGATTTTTTTTTAAACGACGCGCATCGTTCAGTTGCTTTCGGAGAAAAACTGCTTTTTAAGTTTATTTTAGTAAAAGTATCTTACGGAAAAAGTATCTTCAAAATACTAAGATAACCGGAAAATGTATCTAAATACAAGATACAAAATAGAAAAATTAAAAAGTATTTGAAATACAAGATGTAAATACGTATTTTGTATCTTGTATCTGTATTTTAGATACTTTTATCTAAGATACGTCACATCTCTGGTAATTGAATGTGTAATTCGTTCAGTAATTTAATAAATAAAAATATCTATTTTAATAGATTCTTTTTATTACTAGACAGAGCTTTTATTGACAAAACTAGATATAGGTATAATGAAAAATACACCACAAAACATGAAGTACAACAATCAAGATTAACCTACTCACAGTTTCATGTCCTGCATGCTGGCAGTATTACCACACTGAATGTTAATAGGTAATGTTTATTATAACAATAAATACATTAGTAACATTTCTATAATCATTTATAGGGTGTTGAAGGAATGTAAAGTGTTTGAAGAGTGAAAATTTTATAAATTTAAAATAGACGAGACGATCTTCTTAGCATTCCATGGATTCACCGTGCGGGTGCCGGGTCCATCGTGTGGCAGAGAGAAAAAAACTCGAGTAGTTCCCGAGACTTGTGACTCGGGCGTAGGTTTAAGGGCCCTTTCTGACGTACATCAACACTCACCTTCACCACTCGTTTTCTCTCCCTGCCCAGCCAAATCTGATATGAGCCTACTAGTGCAGCTTTAGATACTCGTTCTAGTATAGAACTTACTGCACTTCTGGATAAGCCAAGGTCTTTCAGTAGGTTATAGAGATTTTGCTGGTATACCTCTCGCTCCCACTTCTACAGCGTATAAACTAACTACATAGCCGTTTTTGTTAATTCGTTTAGGAGGTCGTAATACTTATTTTGTTTCATCGCGTGGTCTTTAGGTATATTAGTTTCCCACGGTACGGTAAGTTCTACAAGGACTATGCGTTTCGTAGCTCTAGAAAAAGGAAAATGTCCGGTCTGGATGACGAAACACCCACATCCTCTGGGATTTTGTAGTGCTTTTCATACGTGTCCACTAAAATAGTCCAATCAGGTGCTGTACCCAGGATTGAGTAAGGCTTGTTCCTGGAGTTTGAAGTTGAGCCTGCTTTTACAAAGTTAATTTGTCTTTTGTTTGTCGTCAATCCCTTTTGGGCTCTAGCTACTGAAAGGCTCATGGCTTCACGTATGACTTCAAGTACTCTGTCATGACGCCGTGAGTAATGACCCCCATCAAGGAGCACCTTGCATCCCACCAATATGTGCCTTGCTGTACATATCGCCTCTCCACAAGTATAGCAACATTTTTCAGAGGCTTTTCCCACCTTACCAAGTTACTCTGGTCAGGAGGGTCATTTGGAATGCATTTAGATAAAATTTTAATAAGGCAGGAGACCAGTCATAGATCAAGGTGCGCCACTTTAGAGCTAATGGGATACAGAACTCACCTATGGTTAACCACTCACTTTGCATTTCTAAATTCATAGCGTGCACTTTGTAACCGTTATTTTCGTCTTGTTGTAGAAAGGTTTTTACCATGTCTCGGTCTTCCTTTTCCTTCTCGCACCCAACCCAGCAGTATTTACTTGTGCACCTGCCATAAATTGTTTATGGAATTGAAGTCTAGATTCCAGGTCTGAAGCAGTTTTGTCTTTTGGGAGAGATGTAATTAAGTCGTCTTGCGACTTTCCCAAAACATGCGTTTTGTAACTCTTAGGTGTTTGTAAAAGTTCAGACGGTTTCTTTAGTTTCAGCCCAAAACTATTTTGATCCCTAAAAGAGTAGAGGATCAGCCGGATGTGCCAATCCGAACCATGACTTCAATATCTTTATGACATTGGCATCTAGCTTTGCCAGGAGAGTTTTACCGATGTCATATACTAGGAAAGGCCAAGTGAGACGTGATGTGAGGTGGTTGTCATATATCCATGCTTTTTGATATTGCTGATAGGCTGCTGGTCTACCTTATTGAGGTTGTTCATGAAGTTTTCAACAACCACCTCTAATGATGGTGTACGTCCTTTGTGATCTATCTTTCTACCAAGAAATTTGAAAGGCACTGCCTCTGCAATTGTGGCAACTCCTTGGCCACTTATGGAGAGTCCCGGATCGTAAGACGTATATTTGGTATTTCGTCTACCCAGACAAAGACAATGACATTTTGATGGTTTTGTCCTCATTCCCTCCGTCCATGTACAGAACTCATCGACTTCGTTCAACAATTCTTGACACTGTTTAGGATTACGTGTAAGTATTGCAAGGTCGTCCGCAAAGGCCAAGATTGACTCAGTGTACTTATTGTTGATTTTAAACCGGTAGCCCCATTTCTTTTCACGGGATATTATTTTGTCTACTAAAATATTTATAACTATATTAAATGCTATTGGTGATAAGCAGCACCCTTGGAATAGTCCTACATTGTATTCAAGTGGTTTTGTGTATTCCTTGTTTACTGCTATGACGAATTTTAAGTGGCAATAATAAGAATTAATTATGTCAACAATTTCAGCAGGAAAGTTATACCATTTTAGGGCAAATATCATAAGTTCATGCTGGACAGAACCAAACGCGTTCTCTAGGTCTATCCAGCAGACTGTTATTTGCCTCTCATGTGTTCTGGCATCTTTCAAACTTTCTGCTAGTAATGTATTGTGTTCCAGGCATCCAGAAATACCAGGCAAGAACCCTTTCTGGTGATTGGGCCTGAAATACTTATTGCTAGTCATAAATGTGGTCATTTTGTTTGCAATATACTGAAAAGATTTTAGAAATTGTATTGGTTAGGGCTATCGGTCTGGTGTCTTTGGGATGAGTTACTTCCTGCTTTTTAGGGATGAGGACAAAATTGCTCTTCCGAATGCTACTGGGACTTGCTTTCTTGACCAGATCTTAATGAATATATTCAAGATATGTTTACGAACTGATGGACACTTTTATACACTAAGTAAGGAATGCCATCTGGGCCAGGAGCTGATTTAGTAGTTTTCTTTTTAATTTGATAGTTTACTTCCTCTTCACTAGGTGGGGTGCTTTGAAAGTTTGTCAGAGGATCATTAGGTCTTTGGATGTTTGGTTCTACGTACGAGCTCCCGCGTTTAGGCACTTCGTATGTGCTTTTAAAGTGATCGTAAATTTGCGCGTTAGTCAAGATAAGCTTTCCATTTTGCTCCCTGAAAATATTTTTGGAGTATTGAAAAGGAGATATTAGATATTAGGAGATATTGGAGATATTTGAATAAAAACGCCGTAATTGACATTCTAATAGTATTATGTTTGAGAAAGTTTGAATGTTTGTAGCTCAATAACGTCGGAAGGTCAGTACAGATCGAGTTGAAATTTGGAACACAACTTTTGAAATAAAATACACTTTTAATATCTCGACAAAATAAGGGATACTGCGCGTGTATTTTGTTTATAAAGGTATATGTGGCACTATGGCAGTCGGCTTCAAACAGCCTTTGCTGCCTATTGAACGTAGAGCTACGAGTAGCACAAAAGGAGCGTCCATCAAACCAATACTAACTAGACCTACGTACAAACGTAGAACATATCTCAAAGCTTACATGAAGCATACTCTAACCTGTAGGTAAGCCTCCTTCAAATACCTATGCTAGTAAAACAAAGAAACACGTTGACCGGCATCTAGCTGGTATGTGGCGCAGTTCGTTGCTACTCGCTGAGCTGTAGGTGATTGGTTCGAATTACAACAAGAACATACATTTGAGTTTCTATGCATCAGAGGTATATAAATTCTGGTACCTACTTGGCTCACATACTTAGATCAGTATTTGTATAAGCTCACATAGTACGGTTATACTCAGTTTCAGATATAGTGTTGTGTAAAAAGTCTTCCAATTCACTCAGTCTCTTTTATGGTCCATTATTATAGTTTTATATTTGTATCGTTGTTATTTACAGATAATGACTATCCAGACATAAGACTTATAACGTTTGATATAGTCCAGTCCGGCTTAAGTTTCAGTCAGTCCCAAACGAGCTGCGATCACGCGCGCGCACTCTCCTTGAAAAAGGTCCCCGGTCACGACCGAAACTTTAGTCCGACTGGACTGATTATATCAAGCGTGAGTTACCCGAGTATATATTTAAACCCCTTTTTTATGTATCTGTACATAATAGACATGTTCATAGACAATGAATTAGTCGCCCAGTGTGAAACCAGCTCATTCTAACAGAGATGGTAAGCATTTAGTTTCAAGCACGTTTTACAGTAATGCATCGTGTGATTACTCGGATTGCACTCATCTATACATTAACTGGAGAAACTCGATGTTAACATTTAAAACAATTCTATTTTACGTATTTGTAAAAGTCATTTACTTTTAATCCTCTCCCATTTTTTTTCACTGACCTAGGAAAAAGGAGAGGGTACTCAATTTGACCGCATATAATACATAAACTTCATTTGGCGCACCACACACAGATTTTCCGTGGGCTGTGAATTGAGCTCAAATGTCACGTTCGTAAATTAAATAAATCTTCGGGTAAACTCGGATGATCTAGATAGTCATGGTCTTGGCCACGGCGGCCATGGTCTCCGGTTTACTGCCGTTAGTAGTTTCGATATCAAACTTTGAGTTATTAGTTTTAGGCTGTTTTCTTTTTCACGGATATGCCTAGAACTTTAGGCACATGTTGCCCAAATGTGTGTGTGTGTGTGTTGTAGAAAGCTACAGTGTACAATATACAATTATTTAGAATTTTAAAAATGTTTATGCATCTAAGCGGAAAGGCTATATTATCTATTCTATGTTAAAGGTTAAAACTAACAAAATTAGTGCTAACGTAGAAGCCACTTTTCTTCTTTAGAAGTCTTCTTTTTATCTTACGAAAATGATGGGAATGGGTACTCCGTGCATAAAACCGCAGTGTTGCTAGTTTTTCATAAGCTTGCTGTGTACGTGACGCCACGTTAACAGCGACCTGCATGGCGGGAAAATGATGGATGATAGAAGCTGAATCGAGCTCAGTGGCGTGCAAAATGAGAAGTTAGTACTAGTCCTACAATAGACAGTAAATGGCTGAATGATCTGTTTACAGGAATAACGGACTAGGCTCATGGCTTAGTGGGTAGTGACTCTGCCTGCGAAGCCGAGGGTCGTGGGTTCGATTCCCACCCGGTGCAAATATTTGTTTGATGAATTCAAATGTGTATACTGTGTCTGGGTGTTTCTATGTGTATATTTAAAACTAAATAAGTATTATATCAGCTATCTGGCCGCCATAGTTAAAATCTGCTTAGTTTGTGGTCAGAAAGTGCTGTGTGTAAATTGTCCACGAATATTTTTTATTTAAATGGCGGTTGATAAGAGAGTTTCTCCAGGTGACGAGTGTAGTGCAGTGTTAGATAGTGATCTGCATTCTTCTTGATCAGCTATGCGGTATCCTACTCGTCCCGTTAGTCTGTATAAATGAAAATCTCAGGATTCATAATTCCCGGTCGAAACGAAGTCCTTTTCGCTTTTTGGTGGACGTTTGCTTTAGACCAATTTTTTTTTTTGTAAAATAATATGTAGACGGAGTTAAATCGAAAGATTTACTTACTGTAAAACATTTTTTTTTTAAATAAAGAATGACAAGCCGGTTAGGACATGTGCCTGACGGTAAACAACATACCTGACACATAACAGCACAGTGACACGCAGCTATTGGAACATGAAAAGTCCAAATCATTACCTAGCACTGCACTGCGATCGTCACCCAGAGATCTAAGATCTAATATCTCTAAGCCCTGTAATTTCTCTGGAAATATTGCCCTTCAAACCGGAACACAGTAATGATAGCTCATTACTGCTTGGCGGTAGAATAACTGGCAAAGGTGTGGTACTTACTTGTGTGTGAATTGTCCACCAAAATTATTTAAAAAAAAACTTACCCAGGCGGACTCTGCCTACAAACATATTTATTGTGTAATAATTATTACAGTTCAACCACAGGTTTAACTGTAGCAAGAACTATTTCATAAACATACTACGAGTGTCACATATTTTTTTGTTTAGTTTGCATTTTTAAAGCGTCTGACGTGTGAAAGAAACTTGCTTCGAAAGAGTCAATTATCTTACAAAAAATCTCAACCAATTTTTGTCACACATTTGTTGGTTCAAATCGTAAGTAATTTCGATGGAATAAATGTTCATCAAATGATACGTTACAGCAGGTGCAAGCACCGTAACGGCGGCTACGCATCTGTCATATTCTCTCATCTGTTTAAAACTTTAAAGCCTCTTTTTGTGTCGTTTTAAACAGCCAATGATTGTTGGAAGGAGTTTGTAATCACATGAATTAAAAGGCTTTCATTGGTGACGTGCCCCTACTCTAAAATCTACGAAACGAAACAATTAAGATCAATTAACAATTCCTGTACAAATTATATGTTTAAAAATATAATGCTATGTTAGTCATGAGTATTTTTTATATGCATTCTGCAACACTATACTTTAGCACGGTCAGCTAATTTGATCAAATCATTGGCAATCTTTTGTAAAACAAGTATGGTGTAATTATTTGTGAACTTTAATGTCGTAGTTATTTCCGTAATATATAACCTGATTTAAATAAAATCACTAATCTTGATGTTATTAATAAACTTCGAGAACCATTGGTACGAGCCAGCAATATTAACCCATCATTATTTAATTTTATCAGGGGCTTCTGTAAAAATGCATCAATTTATAAACAGAAAAATTTGTCGGTCATCATGTCCACATGTACCTTTCAAGCTTACTGTATTTAGTGGAACCTAATTGTGGACCGGCACCTTTATCTTTGTTAATTTTGAATCTGTGTGAAAAGTTGCAAAGACGTTTAAATATTTTAAGCTGGTTTTTTCATCGATATAAATCATACGATGTGGCTTCCAAACTTCAGGTGCACGAAATTATGACATCAATAGAAAGAGTGAGCTCACTCTTTCCGTTCTAGTCGACTGTAGGAAGCGGAGAACGCCGGAGGTTTTACCTTTCACTTGATTTGATCATTAAATAACAATATAGTAACAAGAACAAAATTAAAAATTTTGATTAACCCCCGACTACCTCAGATTTGTTATCTGTACGACATTCTACTAGTCAAGCCCTTTCGTTTGATACCCATATTGAGGTAGTAGTGAAAAAAATAATATAATTCGTCATTTTGTGGTGGCGGCCATCTTGGATTTTTTTATAGTGTACAGTATTCTACTAGTCAAGCCCTTTCATTTGATACCCATATTGTGGTAAGTTGTGAAGAAACATTTTGTCCGCCATTTTGTGGCGGCGGCCATCTTGAATCAATATTAACCAAATATAGCTAAGAACATCCGCACGGATATTAGCTTTCAAATAAAAAAAACCGCATCGAAATGGGTCCATCCGTTTGAGCTCTACGGTGCCACAGACAGACACACACACAGACAGACAGACAGACAGACAGACAGACAGACAGACAGACAGACAGACAGACCGACAGACAGACAGACAGACAGACAGACAGACAGACAGACAGACAGACAGACAGACAGACAGACAGACAGACAGACAGACAGATAGACAGACAGACAGACAGACATCGACGTCAAACTTATAACACCCCTTTTTTTGGTCGGGGGTTAAAAAATATGCCTTCATGTGCCTTCAAAAACTGTTCTAACAATTCAAGAAACACGAATAGATCCAAGCGTAAGATATACATATTATATTATGCGTAAGTTTGTTACCAATTTCAAAATCCACATCTGATGATTTTATATCCATGGTTTTACTACTAGCTCTGAAGTAGAAAATTAATTAAACAAATAAATAAATATTGGTGGACAATTCACACACAACACTATCTGACCCTAAACTAAGCAAAGCTTGTACTATTGCCAGATAGCTGATACAATACTTATATAGTTTTAAATACATACTTATTATAAATAGAAACACCCAGACACAGTGCAAACATTTGAATTCATCACACAAATATTTGCACTGGGTGGGAAATTAATTTAGAAACATTTTGTATGTGAGATTTTATGTGGATGTCGTAGTGGTTTAGCGGAGACCCTGCAATTGTCCATCGTTAGGTGTAAGTTCGAATTCCCCTTGCACCTATAACTATTTTCACAAATGCACAAACACACAAACTTTATAGGTAAAATACACAGATTTCTAAAACAAAAGGCAGATGGAACGTGCGGAACACAGATCCTGAGGTCCAGAAGCAAATATCAAACGCCAAAGCAAATACAAATTCCAGTCAGTACGAAACGGACTTCCGTCTCGTACGGGAGTCCCGTGTGATTTTAAGTTTTGTTTAAGATTATGCCGTCTTGTGTCTTCAAACATTGCAAACTTTGTTCCCAAAAATAAGAAAAGGAAAGAGGAATATCATTTCATACGAAAGTTTGAATATTTTTACTGCTATTTTTATAATTTAGGCGATTTCATTTCGATTGATGAATAGAAACACAACACCTCAACGAAAATTGGTTAGTGTTCCTACACTAAATTGAAATTATTTTCCCCTAACGTTAAGGTAAAATATAGATTATGTTTTTTTTGCAGATACTCGTAGACCAAATTATTTATGAAGATTGTATTATTCTATTTTAAACCCTATTTTTACAATCGTATTTTTTATTTAATGTGAATCGATGCCTAGTACAAATTCACGTCATTACTAGTGTTTATAAAAATTCTAAAAGTGTTGATGAAAACTACAGTTATGAAGCAAGTTTTTAATACTTGTAAGTAGGTATAGTGGAGTTCTTTTGAGAGATCTAATCGTTTTAATTAACCTCATGTTATCTGGTCGAGTAAGTAGTAAAATTGTTGAAGTTTTATACGGTGCTAATTTGTGCGTACATACTTACCCAAAAAAGATGTTGGGATCAGGCCAATCGCTGTTGGCACCACACATACTGGCCTTGCTGCCAAGGTGGGTTGTAGGTATAAAACGTTGCTCTTTCGAGCTCCCTGTCCCAACAAACTTGATTTTGGTTCTCTGGGTGGACGTAAGGCTGCTATTCATTCTGTCCTGACTTTCTTTGTCCAAAATTGAGGAGAGGGCTGTTAAAGGTGGACGTCAAAAACGCCTTGGGCTTGGACGACGAAACTTTGGGTGGCGATGTGAATAATGTTCAACTGATTTACAAAAACTCTTAGACGGTTTTCGTTGGTTTGTATCAACATTTTTGAAAAGGTGAACTTTTCGTTTGCGACACGCGTCCAAACAAAGATTGGATAATAAACAAATGGAATGATCTGGCCCCCAACATCAAATCAGTTGACAAAAATTCTATGCACCTCCTGTGTTCACCGATATTAAATGAGTAGTTGCCACCTTTTGTCAAGCATAATATTCAAAATTTTACAAGAAGCTCCGATAGAATACTCAAAATAAACACACACATGACATTCGGCGTTGTCTTTTTATTTCGAATTTTCTGTACGAATATTCGAATTTTTAGTTGCATGCAAAATCAAAATTATTAACTTCATAGAATGGAAATAGTAATAACCAGATATCCTTGCATAATATATAATCGGTGTAATAATAAATTATTTTAACACTAGATGCCCGCCCCGGCTTCGCCCGTGGTATATTATATAGCACTCATCGGGATCCCGTACATATCCAACGGTGAAAGAATGATTGAAATCGGTTCACTCATTCCTGAGAATATCTATTTCAAACAAAAACCTCTTCAGCAACCTGCAACGCCACCTTTCGGAAATTGGTCGTACCAACTCAGATTTAGAAAAAAAAATAGCAAAGGTTTATATTCGAGGCACAGATTACTGAAATTCAATGACGCAATCTTTCACACATGCTGTCATGTGTCATGTCAAAGCGCGAAACGTACGAAAACTCTCAAAGGGAATATTTTTTCCCGATTTTGTTACATTCTTGTTTCATGCTCCGCTTCAATTAATAGTAGAGTTATTTTCTATAGCCTAAAGCCTTCCTCGATAAATGGACTATCCAATAGAAAAAAAATCTTTCAATTCGGACCCGTACTTCGCGAGATCCTAGCGTTCAAGCAAACAAACAAACAAACAAACAAACTCTTCAGCTTTATAATATTAGTATAGATTTATTTTGATAAGGATTAATACCAAGGTACAAATCAAGAGCCTTTTCAAGAGGCGGCTATATAAATTAATATTTTAGAATAAAAACTGCTTACTGTGACATAATAACTATAATATTTGGACATATGCTGTCGCGACACTTTTTGTAGATAATGATGAGTTCTGCAAAGTCGTAGTAAATGATTTTGTTCTATCATCAATAGTTTTCGCAGCGCACGCGACGTAAGGAATTTTTCAGGTCTTTTTTTTACACCTTATGTTACATTATTGGAGTTTTAGTAAGGATTCCTTTTTTTTTTTAAATGTAATATAGCCTATGTTACTCGGGGATAGTGTAGCTTTCCAAAGGTGAAAGAATTTTTGAAATCGGTCCAGTAGTTTCGGAGCCTATTCATTACAAATAAACAAACAAACAAATCTTTCCTCTTTATAATATTAGTATAGATTATAATATATGTGTTTATTATACGCGAAGATTTCCGAAGCTAAGACAACAATAATGGGATTTTTTTTCTTAAGACTGGGAACATTACACCCACACCAACGTGAGTAATTTGACAACGTCGGTGAGAGCTGTCACGCATACATAATTAATTACTGGCCTCACAGTGTCGTTCACGAAGGTTTCATCTGTTTAGAAATCTGTGGTAAAATAGTGGATTTTTATGATTTCTGATAGTTTTCACGGTCATAAGTACGACACAAATATTTCCGCTTGTTACAAGTGAGCAATAACATATACTTACTAGCGGTGCCCCGGGGTTTTGTCCGTGTAGTTCCTCTTCCCATCGTTCACGTTGTTTTCCGGGATAGTTCGTCCGTCGTCGTCGTCGATCCGTTCATATCTTACGACGTGATTGAGCAACAAACATTCAAAGATTGACGCTTACGATATTAGAAAGAGATATAACCGCTTGCTTGCCCGTGTCAACTAGTAGTTAACAAAACCCAAACGCTAAAATGCCCGTGTCAACTAGTAGTTAACATCGCGATGCAGTCTATTATGCCCGTGTCAACTAGTAGTTGACATGGCGCGGCATGCTAAAATGCCCGTGTCAACCTGTGGTTAACATGGCTCCCGCGGTGGAAAAAGTTAAATATACTCATGTTTATCGCTCTAAGGCTTACTTTGTATTATTTATCCCGTTTCTATGTTAAATTTCCCGTCATATTAATCCCAGTACAGTATGAAAGTCATAGAAAAAAGAAAAGAAATTTAAAAAAATACGTTCCTTGTCAATCTTGTCATTGAGTGTTGAATCAGTGCGGGGTGTGTACGTTAGTTCTTCTGATATTACTATTAAATTTAGTTTCAACAAACAAACGACAGATAACAAACATAATCAAATATTGAACCCCATATGTCATAGCTTTAATTTTAGAGGTACTTATGAGCTTTTAAAAAGACGAGCTTTAAAACGCGCTATCTCAATTTCAACACACCATAACTCTGCACCAGAGTTGTACACGGAGAAACAAAAGATAACATTGTATAGCTAGTTTCATATTAAACATAAAAAATATTACACTTTATAATCTTTCAAAACAAATTGATTCACAAAGAACGATTGCGTGAATCCCAACTCGCGCGCCGCAGGCGTAAAATCCGCGGGGCATAGCGAGGTGTGCAAGTATTTTTCCCCGGGCATTTTGGTTAGCAACGCTACAGGGGGCGGGGCATAGTGCGTCGCGCGGTTTGCAGCGACGGGCAAGCGAGCGGCTAAGATCTTAGATCTCTGGGTGACGAGCGCAGTGCAGTGCTAGGTAATGATTTGGACTCTTCATGTTCCAATAGCTGCGTGTCACTGTGCTGTTATGTGTCAGGCATATTGCTTACCATCAGGCACATGTCTTGATTGTCTCGTCACTCTTTATTTAAAGAAAAAAAAAGTACGACTGGAGATAATATTTTCCTAAAAATATTCATATTTCTTCTCACAGTCAAAACTCCATCATAACGCAAGCAAAGATCGAGTGCATAAAATATGCATCACTCCTCAAGTTCTCTCATCTCTCGGCTCCAGAATCGATCGTCGATTCGCATCGGTTTGACTCCGTTCATCAATCACTTCGCCTTCACAGATGATTGGCGTGATTAGGTAATGAATAACCCAAGTTATCATTATTGGACGGCTACCCTTCTCTGATGATTCATAATCTTTGATCCGTGGTAAATATTAATAATAATGTTTTGTAATTGTATCCAAACCGTTCTAGAGCATTAAGTATCTGCTAATATTAATGTTTATAATGTACAGAACTTAATCACGATTTAATTCATTGTTTAAATACCTCGACGTTTCGGCAGCGTTACAACCGCCGTGGTCACTAATATAAGAAACTCAAAGAGAAGACTCTGCTAATATTATAAATGACAAAGTTTGGATACTTGTTGGTGCAAATGGCTGAACGCATCGCTTTATAATTTGTAACACAGTTAGTTAGATTATAGTATAGGTTATCAATTCGACCACGATGTGTCAATATAAAATTATGTAAATAATACATTAATAAAAACTTGTTTTGCACTAAAAAGGGAAACAAACTATTTTCGTACAAAAAATAAACCGACTACAAAAATAGGCACTCAAAAGTGAAAAATAAATTAATAGATGTCATTATTATAAGCGCTACTCACTCATTTATAATTTTAAGTCGGTACTAGCCAAGTCTAACAGGAAGTGGATAGATACTACTTACCACGTGCCTACATAGTATCAGTATACAAGTTTTTTGACTTGACTGACACCGACTTCAAATAAATGTGTGAGTAGCGCTCATAATAATGATATTAATTTATTTTTCGCTTTTGAGTGCCTATTTTTGAAGTCAGTTTAATTTTTTATACGTAAATAGTTTATACAGCTGTAAATCTCCCTTGGTTCGGTTTAGTGTGTGTTTGGTCACTTTTAGCAATAAGGTCAATCATTCCATTCATTAGCTACGAGTAATAATGTCCATGTGTATATTATACCTGTAAAACGAGATTTTTTTTATAACCCTATAGATTCTATCTTATCAAAATATATATAAATCTCGTGTCACAATGTTTGTCCTCAATGGACTTCTAAACCACTTATCCGATTTTAATCAAATTTGGACACCGTGTGTAGATGGATCCAACTTAAAAGATAGGATAGTTTTTATTTCGATTAATGGGCTTTATGTGACAATATTCGAGCGAAGCCGGAACGGGCCGCTAGTATATATATATCTTATGATAAATAAATTACGCGTCACGTTGTTTGTACGCGATGGACTCCTAAACAAGTTAACCGATTTCAATAAAACTTGCACACCGTGTGCAGTTTGATCCAACTTGAAAGATAAGATAAGTTTTTATTTCGATTAATAGTCTTTATATGACCATATCCGAGGGAAGCCGGAACCTGCTGCTAGTATATTATAGAAACTAAATCTCTGAAACGGCTAGAACGATTTTCATGAAATTAAGCATCCAGGGGGTTTCGGGGACGAAAAGTTACGTGATCGGGATCTACGTGAAAAAATCGGAAAGTGATGTTTTGTAATTTTTTTAATGTCAAAGTTTAAATGTTTGGGTTTTTTGCTCAATCACGTCATAAGAACTGACTAAAATTTTAGTTTTATTCGATTATGGTGTAAAATTATATTGTTTTATTGTTACTATTATTATATTTATTTTATTTTTACTTGTATAAATAACTATACGCACATGGAAAATTTCCATCTTCCGAAACTTCAGAGTTACCTACTAGAGGAATAAATAGCTTTTTCCCGAATTCTATGCTGACAAAGTCGCAGAAAAAACTAGTTAATTATGATATTTTTCCTTGATTAAAATCTCAGCCGACTGTCATACTGAGTAATGCGAAATTAAAATCATTAATGCGTTCTTCGAAACTTATTAATTATTTATGCATAGTTTTATAGAACGTCAGTCTGTCTGTCAGACTGATGGATGATTCCACATCGCTGACCCTAAGTCGTGACTCATGGTTTTGCGATGTCGGTGAAGGCTTGGGATTTTACCTCAAGAACGTACTATCGGGACTGTTGCCCATTACATCAGTATTTGTTCCCAACGGCTTATTTATTTTGAGAAAAGACGGAAACAAAATCTTAGGACCTTGTGACCTCAGTAAGGACTATGAAGAGGCAATATGTTTTATACGAACTTCGTGCAACCACTGGCATAAGCCAGATTGAACTAGCGGGAAATCTAATATTAACACGTAATAGTTTGAGTATTTAAGTGTTTGGAAGTGTGTTGCTCAATCACGTAGCAATAACTGCACAGATCAGGCTATTGGAACTCGGATAGATAATAGTATGAAATATCACACAGGCTACTTTATCTCGAAACAATACAAAGTTCCTTAGGAAATAGACCTCTTCTTAAAACTGTAAACGGCTTAGTCGCAAGTTCGTCATAGTGGTCTAGTAGCGAGAAAGTTCGGTTCACAAACTGAGGTAGAAGGTTCGAATCCAATCAACACTTGAAAATACTCTTTCTTGCTGTTTTTCTCATCGTCACTAAGATTAGCTTTATTTATATATAACTACATGTCCGCCCCGGCGTCGCCCGTGGTATATTTATACACATCAGGATCCCGTACATATACAACGGTGAAAGAATGACTGAAATCGGTTCAGTCATTCCTGACAATATCGCTTTCAAACATAACACCTCTTCCTGCCTACGCCACCTGTCGGAAATTGGTCGTACCAACTCAGAGATTCACAAAGGTTTCATATTCAAGAGGTATGTAATCTGTGATATTCAATGACACACTCTTAGACACAAACATGCTGTCATGTGTCATGTCAAAGCACGAAACGTACGAAAACTCTCAAAAAGGAATATTTTTCCCTGATTTTGTTACATTCTTTATTCATGATCCGCTTATGTTAATAGTAGCGTTATTTTCTATAGCCTTCCTCGATAAATGGACTATCCAATCACAGATTTCTAAAACAAAAGGCAGATGGAACGTTCGCAACACAGATCCTGAGGTCCAGAACCAAATATCAAACGCCAAAGCAAATACAAACTCCAGTCAGTACGAAACGGACTTCCGTCTCGTACGGGAGTCCCGTGTGATTTTAAGTTTTGTTTAAGATAATGCCGTCTTGTGTCTTCAAACATTGCAAACATTGTTCCCAAAATCAAAAAGGAAAGAGGAATATCATTTCATAGGAAAGTTTTAATATTTTACTGCTATTTATATAATTTAGGCGATTTTATTTCGATTGATTAATAGAAACACAACACCTCAACGAAAATTGGTTAGTGTTGCTATACTAAACTGAAATTATTTTCCCTAAAGTTAAGGTAAAATATACTAATAGTGTTGATGAAAACTATAGTTATGAAGCAAGTTTTAATACTTGTAAGTAGGTATAGCGGAGCTTAAAAAAGTAGGCGAGTTCTTTTGAGAGATCTAATCATTTTAATTAACCTCATGTTATCTGGTCGAGTCAGTAGTGACATTGTCGAAGTTTTACACGGTGCTAATGTGTGCGTATATACTTACCCAAAAAAGATGTTGGGATCAGGCCAATCGCTGTTGGCACCACATATACTGGCCTTGCTGCCAAGGTGGGTTGTAGGTATAAAACGTTGCTCTTTCGAGCTCCCTGTCCCAACAAACTTGATTTTGATTCTTTGGGTGGACGTGAAGCTGTTATTCATTCTGTCCTGACTTTCTTTGTCCAAAATTGGGGAGAGGGCTGTTAAAGGTGGACGTCAAGAACGCCTTTAATTTGGTTGATCGTGGAACCCAGTTGTCCGAAGGGAAGAATAAAATTCTTGACCTCTACAATTTTCTTTGGCAATGTTATGGCGGACCCACAAAATTATCAAAACAATATTTTGCTATCTTCCGTTGGCTATCAACTTGGTGAACCTTCGGCCATGCGACCTTCGCCCTGGCCATTCGCTCTATCATTTAACGTCTCCAGTCCAATTTAAACGTTTGGTACTTGGACGACGTGCTGACGGACGACTTGGAGAGTGTGCGACTGATTTGCATGATCTGATACCACCTTGCCCTTTTTTCTATCGGAATGCTCGTAGCTCGAAAAAGTGACATCGTTTCATGGTTGATGTTCCAAAGACACGAACGAAGAGATTTGACTCTACTTTTGTGATAAGAACATCTAGGCTGTGGAATACGTTGCCTGAGTGGGCTTTCCCCATCTTTGTGTCTTCAAATCGAGAGTGAATCGGTTTCTTCTAGGTAAACACGCTCCGTCGTAGACCGCATCGTCGCTTAACATCAGGCGAGATGGCGGTCAAGTGTAAACCTGTAAAAGCAAAAAAAAAAAAAACAACGACGGAACTTTGGGTGGCGATGTGAATAATGTTCAACTGATTTACAAAACTCTTAGACGGTTTTCGTTGGTTTGTATCAACATTTTTGAAAAGGTGAACTTTTCGTTTGCGACACGCGTTTAGACAAAGATTGGATAGTAAACAAATTGAATGATCTGGCCCTTCAATATCAAATCAGTTAACAAAAATTCTCTGTACCTCCTGTGTTCACCGATATTAAATAACTACTCATTTAACCACCTTTTGTCAAAATTTCACTCCGATAGAATACTCAAAATAAACACACACATGACTTTTACTATTATGCGGCGTTGTCTTTTTCTCCCAAATTTTCTGTACGAATATTCGAATTTTTAGTTGCATGCAAAATCAACATTCTTAACTTCATAGGATGGAAATAGTATTAACAAAAAAAACCTTGCATAATATATAATCGGTGTTATAATAAATTATTTTAACATTATAATATATGTACGTGTTTATTAAACGCGAAGATTTCCGAAGCTAAGACATCAATAGTGGGATTTTTTTCTTAAGACTGGGCACATTACACGCACACTAACGTGAGTAATTTGACAACGTCGGTGAGAGCTGTCACGCATACATAACTAATTACTGGCCTCACAGTGTCGTTCACGAAGGTTTCATCTGTGTAGAAATCTGTGTATCCAATAGAAAAAATAATCTTTCAATTCTTACCAGTACTTCCCGAGATCCTAGCGTTCAAACAAACAAACAAACTCATCAGCTTTATAATATTAGTATAGATTATGATATTTTCTGGTCACACGTCCTCCGACAATCTTCACTGGACCAGTGTGGTGGATTATAGCCTTAACTCTCTCCTTGCGACAGAAAGCCTGGAGTGTCAGCAGCGGAATCATTTAGTGGCCGTACCCAGAACCAATACAATATTTTAGGTGGTATGCAGTACTTTCAGCTAGACTGCAAATAATCCTACCAAGTCTACAAGGGTTTCACTGACTCATCACGTAGTCTCACATCCTTAACTTTTAATTCATAATCATTATAAATATTCGCCAGACATTTACAATTACCTTATATTATATTACCCTATATTCAAAATTCAGTTCGGTTTACAACCGAAGCCTTAAACAATAGACTCACTCAGGAATCTTCAATTTCCGAGCATAAAGCTAAAATTAATATTTTATATTGCGTTTATTTTATAACAGGTGATTATGATTGATTCAGGGTCCTCCGAGCCGTGGGTATTAATTAAGAAACTAATGGGTAAAAGAGCAAAACGACGAGAGTTGACCTCCTCTCTGGTACCGTTAGCAACAAACTTTTAAAGAAAAATTTAAACGTTATATCTTCTTTATTGTGATAATTTTGTAAAAGCAAATGTTTGGATGATTGTAACTCAACCACGTCGGAATCTTTGAACGAATTGAGTTGCTATTTGGAAAATGCATAGATTATGGTTTGGATAGTACACAGATTTTTTGTCGCTAGAAAATGGGAGTTTTCAGATGCAAAATGACTTGTCAAAAATAGTTCTAAATTTTGCCAAGTATGGCAACGCTGTTTGTTTTCGTGAAATCTGTCTAACAAAATAAAACATTGGCGCCACCCATAGTGAAATTGCAAACTGTGTTTGACAGGTCTTTTTGCATCTCGAAAACGCCCCATTACGAGTGCGTAAAGCGCGCGAGTAAAACTAAGCTAGCAATATTATGAATGTGAAAGTAATTATGTATTTTTGTTACGTTTGATGCCTAAACTGCTGATTTTACTAACACTACTTACGCGAATACTGGTATGTAGAGCATGCCTGAAAACATTCCACATACCTACCAGGGCTAAAGCTCAGAGGCCTAATCATGTTCTTTCTGTGTCTGGTTTTGTTATCCACTGACGTATGATAAAATGGGACTCCCCACAACGGTGGTATAATTTTTTGCTAAGCACATGCTAAGTTCTACGAAGACGTCCAAATATATGTGCAAAACCGCGTCACAAATGTAAAATTTACTAATTGTTTGTTTATCGCCTTTGTTTGGTTAAACCCCCAATAAAAATAATGTCATAAAATTTATTTTTCCACCTGTACTCTCTCCCATAAAGCTATGCTCACACCGCTCCGTTATGACATGGGCGTTATCTTATTAACAATCTGAGCGCGTCAAACATCGCGCCATTGTACAACGTGCTAGACATTTATCAAACTAGTGATAGTAAGGACTACTTAGCTCGTATGTAAAGAATTAACCTGAAATCAACGACGATCTCGACTAGAACTTATGTTGTCTTGAAAAAATTTAAAGCACTTGGTGTCGGACGTTATAATGCGTTAGCACTGTCGATGACTCCTGGCTCTGGCTAGTTCCTGATACAAAGAATATATAAAAAAAAATATTTTATTTTTATTTATTTTCAATAAAGAATGACGAGACGAGCAGGACATGTGCCTGATGGTAAACAACATGCCTGCACTATAACAGCACAGTGACGCAGCCATTGGAACATGAAAAGTCGAAATCATTACCTAGCACTTTACTGCGCTCGTCACCCAGAGATCTAAGATGTTATATCTATAATTTCTCTGAAAACCGGAACCAAGTAGTAATGTTTGCACATTATTGCTTGGCGGTAGAATAACTGGCAAAGGTGTGGCACTTCAAGGGATATATAAGATATTAAATTAAAAAACAAATACTCTTGAAATACGAGTATTATAATGCCCATACAAAATTACTCTGATTAAATTGTCCTTACTGGCGTTACAGTCGTCACTCAACCGTGTGACTTCACAATGAGCGTTACTGTGCGTTATTTTACTGTTGCCTTGTTCTAATCCCGCTACAGGTGCTGTTTGTGAAGTGCGCCTTAGTGACGAGCCAGATGATTAATGTTTGTGAGATTGTAAAATGCAGATGTGGTTCTGGATGGTATATTTATGACGCGGAAACAGCGTCGTAGGCTTAGGAGTTTTGTGAAAGGGTGTTTTATTTTTTGGGAAATTAAATATTTTTTTCTCATAACTATGTATTTTTAGAGAGTATACATAAACATGTATTTTATTGTATTTTGAGTATAAGTATATTGAGTATAAGTTTATATTATGTATAAGACAAACGAAACAAGCAAAATATGCATCTGATGGTAAACAACAGGTCTGACCATAACAGCACATTGACATGCAGCTACTGGAATACGAAAAGTCCTAATTATTACGTAGCTCTACAGTGCGCTCTTCACCCCAAGATACCCATTCCATCTCAATGTCCTGATTGAAGGGCAATATTTCTTTGGAACTATTGCCTATCAATCGGGGACACAATTACATTTTCACATTACTGCTTGAGGGCAGGGTAACTGGGAAAGGTGTGGCACTTCCCCAGGCGGACTCTGCAAAGAGTCCTACCACTACGAAATACATTAATGCGTGTAGAGGTAACACGTATGTATTATGTTTAAGCCATCTTATTGTAAGTTACAGGAACACCAAGCGGTTTTACACGTGCATTTTCCGTTGCCGTAATTTTCCTGGTATAAAAACTAGCCTAATATTCCAGACTACTCTGACTGTAGTTCAAATTTCAATTCGATCCATTTAAAAGTTCCGACTTGATTGAGCAACAAACATCCACATTTTAAGATTTATAGAATATGTAGGATTCTGTCAACACTGAGATCGAAATAAACATAAACAGCTCGAAAAACTATGCAGAGATACTTACTTATATTATGTAGATAGATAATACACATGTACCTACTTTTAAAATTTGCTGCACTTAATAGAATTTTCTTCTTTTGTAACTGGTTACAAAACACAATTACAATTAATAAATAAATAAACATTGGTGGACAATTCACACATAACACCATCTGACCCCAAACTAAGCAAAGCTTGTGATATGTCGGCCAGATAGCTGATATAATACTTTTATAGTTCTAATTACATACTTATTATACATAGAGACATCCAGGCACAGTGCAAACATTTGAATTCATCACACAAATATCTGCACTGGGTGGGAATCGAACCCACGACCCTCGGCGTCGCAGGCAGAGTTACTACCCACTAACCCACGAGGCAAGTCAAAGGACAAAGGCTGAAAGGATAGAAAAAATCTGTGATTCTGCTTTCAATATAAAACGTTTTATGGCTTTTGAGTATTAAATAGTTACGATGGTGTTAACTGCGGTTCAATTACACGCAGTTGTTAAAGCATATTGGATTTCACGCCATAAAAATTAACAGCATTAGTGTTCGAAGTAACATTGTCTTTTTTATCTTAAATGAACTTTTATTTTATCTGAAGTTATTAACTGTTTTTACCGCGGTAATCACGGGTTAGTACTATCAAGATTCTGTCTCATTAAAGTCAGAGTATTAGTGAGTGTGCTTACTTGTCAAGTTAATATTTCTGAGGAAGTACCACAGCTTTTCCAATTATTCTACCGATAAGTAGTAACGTGCAAATAGCGTTCCTGTGTTCCGGTTTAAAGGAAAACGTTTCCAGAAATATCACAAAGTACATAATTGATACTGTATATCAAGGTGAGGAGCGCATTGCAGTGATAGTCAATGATCTGAACCCTTTTGCTGCTATTCGTGGATCCTTCGAATCTTATCTTATCTTATACCTTTAAACGACCAATTCTTGTAGGTATATATATATAGAATCTGAACGGCTCGAATGATTTTTATGGAATTGGAGATAAGTTATTGTTTTCTTCTGGTATGCATTACAGAGTGTTTTTCTTGCGGTCTATCTAACTTGCTACAAGCATAACGTAGTTCGTAGTATTGTGTGAGGATGTTTGTTTATTTATTGTAAATCAGATTCATTCCGATCGAGGGACCAGGGTTTCTACAGTTGATACCACCGGACAGTCGACACAGACCTGGGTCATCCTCCAACGCTATGGAAAGACGAGCTCGGATTTACTAAAAAATATTGGACGATGAAAGCTTCAAAGCGATCTTAAAAACCGAAGAGAGTTGGAAGAGATCTTCTTCCAATAGGTTAAATAAAAAAATGTTATATCTCTTATTGTTAAAAATAGCCTTCCTCAAAGCAACTCAACAGTGGAATTCGAAATCCAAGGAAAACATTTATTTTTTCCTATCAATAGTCGCACGAAACAAGTACAATAGTCTCGTTTCCAGCATAGTTTATGTGTAGTAGGATTACAATTGCCGTGGAACCAACCGTATTCTATCCATGCAAAATTAGTAAGAACTGTTACAGCTTGTAATAACCAACGTTTATGCTATTTAATATTTGAGTGATAGCACGGCGGAGTGTTTCTCAGAGTAACTAGACTTTCCCATCGTTATACCGAGTCTTCATTTTGCTTTCACTGCTGCACCACGACAGACTCGCGTAGACGATAAAATACATGGATGTGGTGAAAAAATATTTAGTATATTCGTTGTATGACAAGCACGACCCTTACAACAGCATTCCATAAGCTATCTTCAACGCCAATAAGTGTAGAAACAACGTTGGTATGCTTCTCTTCCTAGATGACTTGTGAAGAATTGAAAATATTACGCACGAATAAATTGCAATTTGAACCATTATTAAATTAAATACAACCCAACGTTCTCTGCCGTGGTTACGAGGAAACAGTCACCACCTTATATACGAATTCTAAAATGTATGTAACTTGATTTTTTTTGTAACAGCATGTCATTCATCATCGTGTAACGCTTTGAGAGTATAGCCATTGACAGTACAATCTCTATATATAAAAATGTTATGTTGGTATTTGAGTTTTTGAAGCGTACACAACGCTTCAAAAACTCAAAAAGTTCTGCACCGATCGAGCTGAAATTTTAGAATAATAAATAATCTGCACATGTTTTTATCTAAGTTTTGCATTACAATGTGCCACAGCGAAGCGTGGCAGGGTACAGCTAGTACGATATAAATTATTTTATTAAACCACAAAAAACAGTCCCTACAAATAAAAACTGTAATTTAACTTTAAATTAAAAACATTTACGGTACATAGTGAGCATTTTATCGCCAATATTACTTAAATATAACTTTTTGATTATTAGCACATTTTGAAATAAGGCCAGTTTTATTGCATTTTTTCAAAAGTATAAAGAAAACCACCATACCATTTACAAATAATATTATGTTGAAGATACATTTGATTCTACAACTGAATAATATCTACAATGTAAAAAACATATGAAAGACATATAGTACATACAGCAAGCATTTAACAAATAGAAGTTTTATCTAATTTAAAAATACTGCCGCATCATCGCCGTCGCCCTCGCTATGCCCTTTTTCCATCTGACCCGGCGTCACCTTGTAAAATCGAGGCTCATGCCGGTTCATGTCGACAATAACTGGCAACCGTAACCCGAAGGTAATTTACCGTAATCTGCCGTACTTTACCGTATTTTACCGCACTTTGCCGCATTACCGGTAACAATGAGCGCGATTTATCTGCTGCGGATCACTCGATACCGGTTTTTAGATCGATCGATAACCGCTTTAAAAGTTAATGGTCTGAGATAACAGATGACAAGCCAGAAGCGTAGATGAAACGAACTTTAATTGAACAATTATTTTCATTTTAGAACAAATACTTAAGCAAATAGCTTTGTCATGGTTCACCGGAGTGCAAAAATATTGTTAGATTAGAAATTTTATTTGACCCCTTGACTGAAAATAAAAAAAAAAAGCTTGTAAGTATATCTTTCCTTACGGTAGTCTACATGACACCAATAAAATTGTACCTAGTTTGTGTGCATGTTTTTCGATAGATACAAAATGTTGATGACTTCAACGTAAAGAGTTAAATAAATAAAAATAAAATGATAGATAATCAAAGATGAGTACATATATTATCATATATATATACATCAGCTTATTAAAACTTAAGTAAACAAAATTCTAAAAGTACCCTAACATTACCATATATTACAGTAGATATTCTGGTAACACCTTTCCTTCCCTGAGATACTCCGGGGAATCAAGACATGAAACTGATATATCGAAAATGGTAATAAACCCCTGACAATCATGATCGTTAGGGACAAAGCGGAAAAAAAAACGTAAAGAGTTAATAGGTATCTTCGAAGAAAACAAGCACAGCGTTACATTTTATTCTTTTAACTATTTATATAATACGTGTTTTTAAAGCATCAACTATGAAACGATGCCACTTTTTCGATCTACGAGGAGTCCGATTGAAAAAAGGGCAAGGTATTAGAACACGCATATCAGTTGGATACTCTCCGAAGTGTATCCGATAAAAACCCGATAAGCTAGCAATCTTGCGGCGATGATCAAGACTTTGAAGTCTAGAACATCTTCTAGTTAGATGGACATCAAACGTAAACATTTCAATTAACTGGGTTACAAGAAATATTAAATCATCAAACAGTTTGGGGTCGTAGTTAGTCTATTAGTAAACTTTTAAGTACTCAGACATAGAAAAAAAAATTGGAAATCATAGGAACCGCCGATGGAAGTGAAAAATTATAACTTAGAATATGATGGCTCACTCTGGAAACTACGCGGGCAAAACCGGAGGGCGTGGCCCATGGCCATCTAGAAAAGCATCAGCTTTTTAAGATTTACATATAGCTATTATAGATAGACAGCCCCGAGTTTACCCGATGACTTTTTATAATTTACGAGCGTGACGCTAGAATTTCACTCACAGCCCACGAAAAACATGTTTGTGGCGCGCCAACAGAAGTTTTCCCTTCAAACATCATTTTAACTTAGATATATGTAGATTAGATACAAATATAACAATGAGCTGCTCAAAATCGTACTATTTAATGTTGTTGGATACTGAAGTTTTCGAAATATGAAACAGTGCAGTCTATGTGCGAAGAAATATTTATTTCTCTTCTGACTTGTCTGGTTGCTCGTTTTAATACTTTTTTTAAGCTTGTTGCATACTTATGGACAATTACCGGGTTGGGCATAAACAATACGTTTAATATTACATACTTACATATATTTAACTTCTTCGTGTTAGTTTATAGTGACGGTGTGCGTGCGTATCGTAAAATTTTACTCATCGTTACGCGCCAAAAAAGACCCCAAAAACAGACACTATTCGTTTTGACGTCACAACGTCTTATAAATTGGTTTGCCGGGTGACACTTCAAGAAACTGCGTTACGCTCCGCTCACGTTATGCGCTCACAACGAGAGCGAGTGAGAGGCACGCGTCCCTTCCACTCGGGCATGGTTAGCCCGCCTAAGAGCGAGAGAGACAGACATAAAAAGTGAAAGGCACGCGTCCATTCCGTAAAAATATTTTACCACTCAAAGTCGTTGTCACGTAAAACTTTCGCCCGTATACCGACTTTACAGGAAACCAATTTTTATCGCATATATATTTCGGAAAGTATGCTACTTACTTGCATGATCTAATCCGCCTTGCCCTTGTTTCTATCGTAATGGTCGTAGCTCGAAAATGCGATATCGTTTCATGGTTGATGTTCAAAAGACACGAACGAAGAGATTTGACTCTACTTTTGTGATGACAACATCTAGGCTATGGAGTACGTTGCCTGAGTGGGTTTTCCCTGATGGTTAATCTTAGTATCTTCGATCGAGAGTGTACTAACGATAGCTCACTATTGATTGAAACCACTGAATTTATTCCATCACCGGATTTATTGCACTTGAATTACACCACTAGATGTATATATCCAATACGTTAAGCTCACAGCATGTCCTGTTTAACCCGAATAAAGTCGCCACCGCGATTCAGAATGATGGTGATGACATCTAGTTCAAAAACTTATAAACTAATTGTCATATTACTTTACTAGCACTTAAACAGAGAGTGTATTGGTTTGTTCTAGGTAAACACGCTCAATTGTAGACCGCATCGTCGCTTGACTTCAGGCGAGATGGCGGTCAATTCCAAGCCTATAAAAGTTTTAAAAAAACAGCCCACTCTGCTCGAATCTGCGTAGCCTCAGTTTTCTTCAGACATGGTTATAATACATGATATATGCGCACTTGCTCCGGGCCCGTATCTCGCAACCCACGAGGTAATTTACGAGTCGAATAGCGGCGTGACTTGACGAGGATTTTTTTAATTTCCTCGAGCCTTGGCTTGAAGTCGACAGCCGCGTGAGACGCCCGTAATTACACGTTAGGAAGTAGGTTAAGAGGCGCTTGTGGCGTAAAAATATTACGTCATTGCCATGACGTGGCTTTAGCAATTGCTGTTATGAATACGCGTAAAAGCACAAAAAATTATACCACTCTATCATGTCAATAGAGTTTTAAATCATTTAAACTTTATTTATAATTGGCTGCATCTTGTGGTGTATCCCGATGCTTAGTTAAACTGTTGAATTACATTTTATTTATTTTATTGTTACGGAACTTAATATAAAGTTTTTTATCTGCCAAGGGAAATCTCATTAAAATCTGTCTAGATGTTTATGAGATCAGCTGCAATATACAAAAAGATAAACAAACATTGTAATTTTTATATGCTAGAACCGTATGTGGGTGCTTTCATATGCAGTTTAAGTTCAATTTAAATACACACTGTTTAAATTAACTTTATTGAAAAAAATACTTTTTTGTATATCTGTTGGGCAGACCGTTGTAGGTACTAAAATTATTCTAATCAACAGACTACTTTAAGAATAAATTATTTTGATTCTGATTGACATTTTGGTGTATTAAATATAAATTGAAATATTTTCCAACGTGACTGACAAGAATAAATAGAATAAAATAACAATTCAAAGACCGGCAATGCTTATCTAAAATAGTAATGAAAGGCAGAAAAAAGATGTTGCGTTTTCAATCTAAAAATACAATCACAGCTAACAAGAAAACAAACACAGGTAATTTTGTGCACTCGCTTTAATGCAAAAAGGTACTTATTTCAAAACACACTCTTACAAAAATTGTAAAACTTCCGGATTACCTCGCTACTTTAAAAAACTTTACAGGGGGATTTGAAATTGCGAAAGTTTCTCAAGCGTACTTTACCGTAGCGTATGCATTAATACCGTACAAAATAGCCCTTAAGGCGTCCTCGAGTAATTGAAGGAGAGTAGCGTGAAATCTCGACAATGAAGGGAATTAGTTTTAAATGTGATCGCCTTAAGGTTGTCGATGGTTGACAGTGCACGCGAGGTTTTAGTAGGGCTGGCACTGAATAGAGCAAGACCACAGACTAAAATTATTTGACAAAATGTTCAATAGTTCCCGCTCATATTACCATTCATAAGATTTTCTTTGAAACCTTGTCAGGTAAACTATTTGGTAGTGGTCATCCTAATTCCTTTGATCAATGCGTGCGTGATTGATATACAGTACACAATACGAATGAAGAATTTGCGATCTTTTTTTTTCGTTAGTTAATTATAATTTCTTCATAATACGTTTTAACAATAAAAAGTTTGTACTTGACTACCATCTGGCCTGATTTTAAGCGACAATGAGAGTCCTAGTACCGATTCAGATCGACTTGAAGATTAGTAAAATAAATAAAAAACCAATGGCTTTATTTTTAATCGTATTGTTTTAATTTTGGTTGAATGTTACATTTGTTATGTAAAGTTCTTTTATGAAATTCGGCATTTTTATAAAATATTTTGTGACATGCCAGCCCTATTCAACTATATTGTACTGTCAAATGTTTTGTTAGAGGATTATAATAAACGTCAACAAGTTTTTTTTACTATTTAATGATGTTCACAAACACACAAGGTATTTGTAAAGTAAAATGTATTGAGCTTCAATCTTATTTATTAAGATTTTTTTGTGAAATCGGATTAGAAAACCAAAAACGTGGATGAATAAGATTGAAAATAGCTATTGTAGAGCATATCAAAGTGGCAATAAAGTGGAAACTTTCCATCCAGAACAAAATATTATAGAGATATAAATATTAACAGCCATTGAGTTATACTAGTCAACTACTGGACATACTTTCAATTTTATTTTATTGCTTGCAATGCTTTGCATTTAGTGTAGTTCCCGTTCCCGTTATTTTCTCGTGTTAATTATATTGTAGACTAAGTATATTCTAGCTGTGTTCCAAATATCAACAAGATCTGTTCAGACGTTTCGACGTGATTAAGCAACGAACATCCAAACATTCATATATCAAACGGCATTATGCTGAGCTGGGGCCGGGTTGGCAAAAAAGCATAAGTTGAATAGATTTTATAGAACGATGTATGTATATATAAATTTGTATGTATGTATTTTTTGTCACAGTAAATACTTTGTCATTGTCATATTTCTAATATTGGTAAGATATCACATGACTTCAAATCCACAGCCATAATTCACTATAGCTCCAGAAACTCTTATGACTAATGAAACGCCTTGTAGTTATGATGAAACTACCGCAAACAGCATAACTTCTAGAACCAGACACGAACTAGAATCATTTCTTTTATTACTCGAAAATGATATTACAATAAGGAAAGTTTTCCTCCCTTATCTGGACGGCACCCTGAGGTATCCGGGCTACGTGATGTCTGCACCTTGCATTTTATTATTACTGCCCAACTCTGAGGGTTGGAATGCACCATGATGATGCACTTGTGTGCTGTAAAAAATCACAAAATATACGAAGAAATATTACGAAAGCGACAGTTTGTTTGTACCACGTATGTCAGGAACGACTTAACAGATTTGAATTAAATAATAATAAATAAGCACATTATTTGATACGTAATATTTTTAACCCCCGACCAAAAAAAGGGGTGTTATAAGTTTGACGTCGATGTCTGTCTGTCTGTCTGTCTGTCTGTCTGTCTGTCTGTCTGTCTGTCTGTCTGTCTGTCTGTGTGTGTGTCTGTCTGTGGCACCGTAGAGCTCAAACGGATGGGCCGATTTCGATGCGGTTTTTTCATTCGAAAGTTAATATCCGTGCGGGTGTTCTTAGCTTTGATTGGTTAATATCGATTCAAAATGGCCGTCTCCACAAAATGGCGGACAAAATATTTCTTCACAACCTACCTCAATATGGGTATCAAATGAAAAGGCTTGACTACCAGAGTATTATATGGCACAAAATGGCGAATTATATAGTTTTTTTCACTACTACCGCAATATGGGTATCAAACGAAAGGACTTGACTAGTAGAATACTTTGCACTATGACAAATTTCAAATCCAAGATGGCCGCTACCACAAAATGGCGAATTACATTTCTTTTTTCACAACTTCCTTAATATAAGTATCAAATGAAAGGGCTTGACTAGTAGAATGTTATACAGATAACAAATCTAAGGTAGTCGGGGTTAATCAAAATTTTTAATTTTGTTCTTGTGTACATTATTTGAATTAAAGCACAGAGACTTTTATCTCATTAAAGTTCCCAGTCCCAGTAAAGATTAAAAAGATAAACGATTCATTTCTGTATTAATCGTTTATGATGAAAATCCTCGCCTTTTCTTCCGGATTCTCCTGCCACTGCCTACTTGTCTTACGTATGTCGTCACTTCAGTGTCTTTTGAGGCGTATATATACTACGTTTGCCTATTCGTGGTCTGCAATCAAGGACAGGTATTTCTACCCCAACGGTTTTCGGTCCTGTGACAGTGGCCATTGACAAGCCCACTGCCACTTTAGCTTTCTAATACGTTGAGCTATGTCGACTTTGGTCCTCTGATGGATGATTTCGTATCGTTTACGATCCCTGAGAGAAACTCCGAGCATAGCTGGCTCCATAGCACGCTGTGTGACATTAAACTTGTGGACGGTCCAAAGTGTGAGTTTCCACACAATAAATTCTACCATCAATATTAATAATAACACAAAGTTTTTGAATGCCCTCGTGGCTTAGTGGGTAGTAACTCTGCCTGCGAAGCCGAGGGTCGTGGGTTCGATTCCCACCCAGTGCAAATATTTGTGTGATGAATTCAAATGTTTGCACTGTGTCTGGGTGTTTCTATTTATAATAAGTATGTATTTAAAACTATATATGTATTATATCAGCTATCTGGCTGCCATAGTACAAGCTTTGCTTAGTTTGGGATCAGATGGTGTTGTGTGTGAATTGTCCACCACCACCAACATTTATTATTTATTATAACAATTTTTTAATTATTTGGGATGATGAGTGGTCAATAATATACTATTTTAATAATCTGTCGGGCAGATTCTGGAAATATAGGTATGTGACATGTATTTTATCTTTAAATAAAACTGAGAAAGATACAAATCACTAAACTTGGCAAGTTTAAACGTCACGCCACGCGATTATCACAGTAAAGTTGTTGTAGTAACGTCTTCATAAATATATTACAATGAAATGACGTCACACAATACTTCTAAGCGTCTTCAATCTTTATCTCTATAAGTTTTGTCAAACAAGAGAAAAAATACTAGTAAAATATTTTTTAAGAATGAAGTTGAAGGAGTAATTATTTTTCTTTACTTATCATGCCTATTCTCAAGCAATTTTGTATTTGTTGAAGCTTTTCAGTTTAATGCGTCAGTGATTGTGAAGAAGTTAACAAGTAGTGTCGTAGTGTAGTGTGATCCTAAGTGGAGGGTGTGGTAAGTGGCTAGTAATTACGGGGTGTAACTTAGATTGGCTTTTTAATTCGACTGGATTTGTTCCCGGGATGGGAAGGGATGGCTGTGACCGTTTGTCACTTAACGCGTAATACCGGGGCGAGGCATCGCATCAGGGAACTGCACGGATTACTAGAAACTGCTATAAGTCACATTTCATTTATTTTTATGGATACTACTAGCGACCCGATCCGGCTTCGCACAGGTGCAATGTAAATTAAATTCACTCTGTATTAGAGGTGCTTCATTATAAGGATTAATTCTGAATTGCTTAAAATCACTTCGTAAATAAGTCTGAGAGATCTATTCTGTGGAATACGTTGCCTAAGTGAGTTATTCCCGGTGGTTACAATCTTGGTGTCTTCAAATCGAGAGTGAATCGTTTTCTTTTAGAATTAATCGTTATCCTCCATCGTAGACCGCATTGTCGCTAACTTCAGGAGAGATGGCGATCAAGTGTAAATATTTAAGAACTAAAAAAAAACGTATATAACTCTGTCCGAAGTATCTTATCTTATCTTAAACCATTAAACGAACAATTTTTGTAGGTATATATGGATGTAGGTATATATATATAGAATCGGAATTTCGGAAACGGCTCGAACGATTTTCATGAAATTATGTATACAGGGGGTTTCGGGGACGATAAATCAATCTAGCTAGGTTTTATTTTTTTAAAACATTATTTTGTGCGCGTTTTTAGACAATGAAAAACTCCTACAATGTCAATAAAATACGATAACTTATTTCGCCACTGTTCATTTAGTCTAAATGGCTCAGACGGAATATGCTCGCCTTCGGAGTCAACAGGCCCCGGTTCGGATCCTGATGCTTACACTCGGAATTTTTCTTTTTTTCTTTTTTTTAAGAAAATGTTATACTTGGATCAGCCTTTTATAAAGGCATTTAATTCGTCTCTAAGTAGGTCTAAATAAGTCATCACTACGTAATTCGTACCTGCCTAAATATCATTTAAAAAACCGAGCAAAGCTCGGTCAACCAGATACCTACTATGTTTTAAACGATGTTCAGTATTTTACATCCTCTTTGACCAAAGTTTGACTATATTTGCAGCACGCATTCTGTCAATTCAATGTCAAACGTCATAAAGTTACATTAAAACTTTGTTGTCCAAAACGCTAAGGTTAGATTGGAAACAATTCAGTTTTGTATGGTGGTTAAGTAATCTTAAATATTCTCTTATCTGTAAGTTTTGATATTTATTCTGTGGTAGGACTCTTGCCTGAGTTTCCTTGGGGAAGTACCACATCTTTGCCAGTTATTTACCGGCTGGCCTGGTGGCTTAGTTGGTAGTAAGTCTGCCTGCGAAGCCGTTGGTCGTGGGTTCGATCCCCACCCAGTGCAAATGTTTGGGTGATGAATTCAAATATCTGTACTGTGCCTGGGTGTATGTATTTAAACAATATGTAAGTATTATATCAGCTATCTGGCTTCCATAGTACGAGCTTTGCTTAGTTTGGGGTCAGATAGTGTTGTGTGTGAAAATTCCACTAAAATTTATTTATTTATTCTACTACAGTCAAGCATTAATTTGCAAACATTACCGTGTTCCGGTTTGAAGGGCAATGTTTCCAGAGAAATTACAGAGCTTAGATAATATATAATATCTTAGATCTCTGGTTGACGAGGGCAGTGCAGCGTTAGGTAATGATTTGGACTCTTCATGTACCAACAGCTGCGTATTACTGTGCTGTTATGTGGCAGCCATGTTGCTTACCATCAGGCTCATATCCTGCTTGTCTCGTCACTTTTTATTTAAAAAAAATCTAATTTTTTTTCTATCATATGATAAAAACGAACACAAAAAAAATAGCGAAATCGGTTTCATTCGCATAAATTCCGATCCCTATATTTTCCTGGAACTTGGACTATGCGTTATTATTTACTTTTTCGTACTTTTATCTATATTTGATTATAGATCTTGATAAGCTTAAATAAATTAACTATCGATTTATAAAGCAACAGTTTCGTTGACTCTCTCGACATCATAAATATTTAACAATGTTTACACTTTCCCTTAAATCTCGCCACAAGATGCAAAACGGGCACCGACCCACCATTCAGGAAATCCTTAAACTTTTACGTCCCATACATTACACCATAAAAATACCTCATAATAAACTACAGGCAAGTTGATGTGTAAATTTTCCGTGCCCATAAAACCGGCTGTCCGTTTTTCAACGCGAAAACTGGGATAAAGGATAGCCGGGCCCATAAATTGTGGATGAACGGGAATCTTGTGCGCGTCACTTTGAAATAAAGTTGTTGTTTAGAATAAGCCTACGATCTCACGGAAGAGGCCTAGTAGGGGAGGCGGGGGTTACTTTATGGCGGTTTTATTTTTATGACTCAGGGTCAGTTTCCGAAGTTACACCCTAGATTTTATGCCGTCTTTTCTAAATAGGTTTGATCTTGACATCTTGTAAGGAAATGCGAAAGGTTTGGTAAAGCGTCGGCGATAAAATTACGAAGGATTTTTTTTGCTTTGCTTAAACGAAGAAAGGGTTTATCTATTGAATCCGAAATTCTTGAAAAACTTACGCCGGTATGTAATTAACATTTCTATAAATTTTTGGGGCTTTACTCCACTTTTGCTATACAAACCTACGTACAGCCCAACAACATGCCTGCCATGCTGCCCATGTGTGTTTTTCCTTAAAATCCAGAGTGAAAAAGTGAATTTTTCGGTGTAAACGCGCTCCATCTTAGACTACACTGCGTCTTTTAAACAACCGTCAAAATTATACAACAAAATTGTTTAATGTTATTTTTAGTTAACTTGATTTTCAAACTAGATAACAAGTCAACATTTTTTTTTATAAAATAGACTGACGATGGCAGTAAGATCTGCGCTTGACAGTAAGTAACAGGCTCTCCACAGTTTTTTGAATATGAAGAGTTCAAATCACCGCATAGCGTTACACTGCGCTTGTACTCCAGATTTACAAGACGATTTATTCGCCCGATATTCCTCTGCAAACAACAGACAACAGTCTCCTCTGTTAACACTGGATCTCGCCTGATGGTCAGTGCTGATGCGGACTACGACAGAGCGTGCTTACCTATATCATGTTTCGTCAATAATTTGCAATGCTGCTGTATTTTTGCAAGCTACAAATAGCACCTCAGCCCTATCGAGTCAGCTCTCAGCCTTCAACGAAAGATTTATACTGTTTGACGCGAGTTTACAACGCTCAATATTTTACAGGTTTCAGCCGCCTGAGAAAAACTTCAGTGCGCGGATGAAATATTGCCATTTAGAGGTAACAGATGATCCCGGTAACTGAACATGCAAAAGTACACCTAAAAATCATATGCATAAAGGATAAACAGACACTTTCATGTTCCCACTACTTCCCAGTAGTGGGAAAGTGGGCCCTCGGGACCTCAAGACCTTCTCTCACAAGGAACTAGAGTGAAGGTCATAATGCACCATGCTGCCAAGCATAGGTTTGCGGATGGCCAGGTCCTAGAAAGATTTCTCCTTACTAGAACACGGCGGTTTCTTTGCGATGTTTTCCTTCACCGTTAGAGCCATTTGTGAAGGCAAACGATTTATTCTGCATTTGTGAAAAATATACAAAATTGCAAGCAGAATTCGCACCTACTATCTTACTGTCATCAGGTGTAATCAGATGTTCAACCCAATAATAGGCCATCACGCCCTCGTCAATAAATCACATATATTTCGGGAAGTTTGATTTAGTTATATCACCAAAAAAAATATTATTAAATATTTTGACGTGATAGAACTTTTAGCAAAGTCCAACTGAGGAAGTATTACTGTAACTAAAAGTTATTCCAGTTATTCCACCGCCAAGCAGTAATGTGCTAACATTACTATTTTTCGAGTTAAAGCTGTAATATTTTCAGTGAAATTACAGTGCAAACTGATCAATCATTTTATATCTCTCGGTGATGAGCGTAGCGCTAGGGAGTCATTTAGATGTTCAAATAACTGCGAGATACGTAAGGTACGTTGGGGTAAGATCGGATATGGGGTAAGACCATATGAATTGTTTTTTGATTTAATTTCGAATAATTTTCAAACACTCGTAAGATTAAATAAGACGCCATTTTATCGTCCCGCGACCCATAGTTTCTGTTTATCGCTCCGGCAAATCAGAAATGTGCTGTGTGTGAATTAGTAAATTATGTAAAATATTTAGTTTAGAAAGTAAAAGATCGGATGTATTCTTCTAATGGGATCTGTCTTCTAAGCAATAGATGCTACTATTAATTGCAGTCCGAACTTGCCCTTCGGTGGTAAATATGTTATCGTGATCATAACAGATAAAGTTTGTTTTTGCAAACGTCTACAACAAAAACTATTAAGCCTGTAAGACAGACAAAATTCACACTTATACTCTGTCTATCCGCTAAGCATTGTAGAATTATTTTAAAGATCTGGCATACATTGATCTCCAGAAATTAAATAAATCGCAAGACTATGCTAACTAGTCAAAAATCTGTCCGGAGTTACCCCAACGCACTTTAATTAGCTAAAATGGGCAGTCAAAAAGTTGAAGTTTCTAAATTCTAATAGTGTGTTGGTACTTTGAACGTAGTCAACTGTACAGCGTATTACGTTCGTTCTTAGCCAAGGAAAAGAAATATTGTATGCTATTAACTAGTAGACTAAAACGAAAATACTTGCAGTAATAATAAAAAAATATAATGATAAAATACTCATAA
The DNA here is from genome assembly GCA_017562165.1 of Ectropis grisescens. Taxonomy (NCBI): domain Eukaryota; kingdom Metazoa; phylum Arthropoda; class Insecta; order Lepidoptera; family Geometridae; genus Ectropis; species Ectropis grisescens. The sequence continues at coordinate 1,105,976 of CM029779.1, read as the reverse complement.
GCAGCGACACTCTTGACTCTCTCACTCACTCTCACTCTCGACTCTAAAAAGACTTTAGAGTCTTGGACATTGCCGAAAAATCGCTAGCGTATCGGACTTTTATCTGATACACTTCGTAGAGTGCGCAACTGGTCTGCATGATCTAATACCACCTGGCCTTTCTTCTATGAATGCCCGTAGCTCGAAAAGGCGACATCATTTCATGGTTGATGTTCCAAAGTCACGAACGAATAGATTTGACTCTTTTTTTCTGATAAGAACGTCTAGGCTGTGGAATGGGCTACCTGAGTTGGGTTGCCCGATGCAATGTTTAAAATCTTTGTGTCTTCGTACCTAAAGTGAATTAGTTTCTTCTACGAGTTAATCTCGGTCCATCGTAGACCGCATCGTCGCTTAACATCAGGCTAAATGGCGGTCAAGTGTAAACCTATAAACCATGTTCCGCTTTAGTTTTCTAACGGTCAATAAACGCACACGTCTGTAGGACAATCGGGTACTTATGTAATATTTATGCATAGAGTAGGTACCAAGACAACAATACCGCGGGCGAGGGCCGGCCTGCACCGAGGGTATAAATTAACTCGTTGCAATACAGGCCGTTGCACTCGGACATGACGATTTTGTTTTGTGTACGGATTGCAAAAACAACTAGTTATGTCATATAGTCCAGAATTTTGTAAACATGTAACATTTGTACGAATTTTTAGATTAGGATTGTTGATTTACTTTTGTTTCTTCGATATAATCTTTTATAGAAAAACGTTTGTACACATTTTTTTGCGATACAACTTTCTAATGCAAATAAAGGTTTTTTTAAACTTTTGTACTTAAATTGCAAATATTCTATTCTACCTTCGTATCATTCACCGTTGTCCACCACATTATCGACCATCAGGCAAAATGATGGTCAATTACTAAACTAGTACTAATATAAAAAAAAAAGATATAAAACTAAGCCTTGCTTCTTAATATCAGTCACCTTTGACAATGACAACTATGTTATATTGATTAGATTTTGCGTTATCGTTGAAATTTTAATGTCACCAACTTATCTGCACAACAGCCAACACGACAAGTTGGTCGTACTGTAAATAGTTTAAATTTGATTGTACATTGTAAACAATCAAAATATGTTTTAAGGCCAGGTAATTCTGTCAAAGTAGGCATTTAACGCTGTCTTGTTCTCGCGACCGTCATCGACCGCGGAATCGGTGCCACAGTGCAGAAATAACATTAAAATATTGGACTATGTAATTTAAACTCATTTTTTGTTCAAGATTGTTTGTTTGTTTATGATTAGAGTTTTGATGCTATATAAACGAAGAAATATTAAATTTATCGATACTCGGTAGGTATGCAAACCTCAACCTTTTCTTTTTTGGTCACACTATAAGTTGAGAACGGCTTTTCCAATTTCATGCATCTTTTTAAAATGTTTCCTAATAATTCTCAAGTTCCTAACATTTTTTTTCTATGAGGTAAAGATCACTTACTAAGCATAAAATTACAAAATGCTCACAGATCCAGGTAGAGCTTCAAACGCTAATTGAAAAAAAAACTGTTTTAGCCGATATTTTGGAAACTATATATTTTGACAATAATTGTAGAAAATAAAATTTTGCATCTTTTGTTGCTAGTAAACTTTTTTTGTAAAACTTACCGTTTACGATTTATAACCCATTTAATGATACGGTTGCGATGATGCCGATAATAGTGGATGAAAATGATGTGGTCTATGATGGAACTTGCTTCTCTAATAGAAACAAACACAGTGTACCTCGTAACCCCAAGGTTCGAACCTTCGACAAAAACCCACTCTGGCAATGCGTTTCACAGCTTAGTTGTTCTTATAACAAAAGTGAAGACCAAACTCTTCGTTCAACTCTTCAATCATGATGATGAACGGTGCTGTTTATTCGAGCAACGAGCAATATGATAGAATAACTTTAATTTAAAAACCCCGACTACAAAAAAAAACTACACGAAAAAAAATATTACCTACTATCTAAGGACACTTTGGCGAATGAGACTAGTCTTAGAATATCTTAGTTACCAAAATCCATCCAGCCGTTTGGAAGATACGAGGTGGAAATAAAAGTTTTACAAACATAAAGATACGCGCAAAAAACATAACCCTTCTTCCATTCCGGTAAAAAAATACATGTTTATGCTACTGGGAACAGAATTCACATTATCATTAAATTGGACATAATAAATCGTAATCGGTAAGTTTGAAAAAAAAGTTTACTGGCAACAAAAGATAGGAAATTTTATTTTCTACAATAATAATAGGCTTTACAACTTTTTCGGAATATCGGCCAAGGCCAAAAACGTTTTTTCGAGCTGGCGCTTGAAGCTCCACCTGGATTTGTTATTATTTTGTAATTTTATGCTCAGGAAATGATTCTAAACCTTATATAAAAAATGCGAATCGAAAATTTAGTGCAGAGTTAAATTCTACGAGTAATTTTACTGCCTTAAAGGCTTCTTATCAAATTTGGTCGAGTGTCTAAATTTCATTTTAAATGAACGAAGTTGGGTTTTTAGGGATTCGTAGACAAATTTTAAAATATACGTTATGTCTGTCCATCCGTATGTGACAGCCATTTTTCTCCGAAACTATAAGAAGTATACTATTAAAACTTGGTAAGTACATGTATTCTATGAACAATATTACCATTTTCATACAAAAAAAGAAAAAACAATAAATTTTGGTGGTGTCACAAACTTGGAAAAGAAATAAAAAAAAATCTATCAAAATCATATGTGTATCTATGGATAGATGTTCAAAAATTGTATTGAAGTGCCTAAAAATTTTTTTCTAAACTGAATAGTTTGCGCAAGTGTCTCTTCTAAAGTGGTAAAATCTGTATGTGAGGACTTTTCTTCCAAGTACTAAGTACCTTACTACCAAAGAATTTACCTAAATGGCATATAAATGCAAGTTAGGTATCATTTATGATACCTATATAAATGCAAGTTAGGTATAATTTATGATACCTAACTTGTATTTATATTAGGGGATTTACGCAGATTTCTCCCCTCTCATTATTTCCTTATCCCGATCTCTGATTTGACGTACGAATATTTTACCGATATTTATCTATTGTCCATTGCATCCGCATTGAATTTTTTACTGATGTGTTATCGACGTCAGTTTTTTGAAACTCCCTTATGTGTCTACAACATAAAGTAAACAGCGTACTAATCGTATCAGCGTATCAGCGTCTATTTGCAATTCAAATGAAAACGGTATCAAAAATCAAGATCATAGCGTGCTTCACTAGTAATACCTACTGATATTGTTATACTGTGGCACTATGATCGTAATATTTAATATTTATTGGTTGTCAAAATTGCAAAATCAAGCACAGGCCCGTCGTCCGTGAGCGCCGAAACGCGACTGATCAGGCCTGCCGAACGGCGCGCTATATATACGGTAGATATTAAAACATAGTGAATAACTGATACTTTTATCAAGTCAAACTCTGCGAACGCATCTATAACTTTTTAGTGGCTTTCGTTGAGTACAAAAATTTAGTAAAAATAATCATTAGTTTAGTCATAAACTTGAAAAACCTTTTTGAAAAGGGGTAACTTTGGGATTTTTTTCTATCAAATAAAACTCATTAAATCGTGTTATTGACTGCGAATTGCACTAGATTAGATCCTTAACTAATACATATATTTTTTTCAGAGTTTAAAACACTATTTTAAAGGTCTTAAAGTTGTTTTAAAAATTCAAAATTACGGCCCACACGCCCTTAAAGTAAAACCTGTATTATTTATAAATAACCTATGTATATTAACGGAAAAAGAGTAAGAAATTATTTTAATCCTGGATCTCCCTGAGAAAAAAATCATCAGATTAAGATTGAACTCAATAAAAGCACTGAATAGGTTACCGAAAACAATACCATATGCTTCAAATTTTTTATTAAAATGATAATTAATTAAAATTATTTTCACTTAGCTTGTTAAACGATTTCGAAAAAAGCGGTCCCATATTTTTCTGTTCATGTTAAAAGATAATTTGTTGTGCGTATTCATACACTTTTTTTCAGACCATACATAACAAAGCAGTAACCGATATCAATGCACGTCCATCGAACTCACAGCTGACCTATGATCCGCGTGGGTTCACGCTATCCTTACTGTTATAAATGCGATACGATTGAATAGATCGCACATTCTAGAATAATACAATATAGCTTATAGTTTACAATCTCTTACATTACTTTGGATCTAAACATCGATGGAGCCAATCGGTTTCGTATCAAACGACCATCACTATTAATTCCATTGGATATTTGTGAATGCTTATTATTTGTTCATGGATTTATTCTTTATCTAAATACTGAAGTATTTCTTTTCAATATCCTTTTAATATAATAAATGTTGTTTTTTAAGAACAGCAGAGCCTTTATTAACAAAACTAAAATACAATGAGAACCACATACATACCTAACTATATACACTAAGGACATCTAAATTATCCATAGTAATGTGCAAACATTACTGTGTTCTGGTTTGAAGGGCAATGTTTCCCGAGTAATTATAGGGCTTAGAGATATAAAATCTTAGATCTCTGGATGACAAGCGCAGTGCAGTGCTAGGTAATGATTTGGATTCTTCATGTTCCAATAGCTGCGTGCCACTGTGATGTTAAGTGGTAGGCATGTTGCTTAATATCAGGCACAAACATGTCTTGTTCGTCTTCCCACTCTTTATTAAAAACAAGAACAAAATTAAAAATTTTGACTAACCCCCGACTACCTCAGATTTGTTATCTTTACAACATTCTACTAGTCAAGCGCTTTCATTTGATACCCATATCGAGGTAGTTGTGAAAAAAATAATGTAATTCGCCATTTTGTGGTGGCGGCCATCTTGGATTTGAAATTTGTTATAGTGCAAAGTATTCTACTAGTTAACTAGACCTTTCGTTTGATACCCATATTGAGGTAGTAGTGAAAAAAATAATGTAATCCGCCATTTTGTGGTGGCGGCCATCTGGAATTTGAAATTTGTTATAGTGTATAGTATTCTACTAGTCAAGCCCTTTCATTTGATACCCATATTGAGGTAGGTTGTCAAGAAATATTTTGTCCGCCATTTTGTGGAGGCGGCCATCTTGAATCGATATTAACCAAACATAGCTAAGAACATCCGCACGGATATTAACCTTCAAATAAAAAAAACCGCATCGAAATCGGCTCATCCGTTTGAGCTCTACGGTGCCACAGACAGACACACACACAGACAGACAGACAGACAGACAGACAGACAGACCGACAGACAGACAGACAGACAGACATCGACGTCAAACTTATAACACCCCTTTTTTTGGTCGGGGGTTAAAAAAAACTACCTTCCAGACAAACAAAACGTGATCCGTCCTTATGTTTGTATTTTCGTAGTACTTACGTATTTTGTTGTGGTAGGGTTCTTAGCAAAGTCCACCTGCGGAAGTACCACACCTTTGTCAGTTATTCTAACACAAATCAGTAGTGTGTAAACGTTATTGTGTTCCGGTCTGAAGGGCAGTGCTTCCAGAGAAATTACTGGGCTACGCGATTAAACACCTTATACTTCCGGGTTACGAGCGCAGTGCAGTGCTAGGTAATGATTTGGACTCTTCAAGTAATTACATTCCAAGAGCTGTGGTGTGTGTTACTGTGCTCTTATGGGTAGGTATGTCGCTTACCATCAGGCGCATGTCCTGTTCGTCTCGCCACACTTTATTTAAAAAAAATGGCATGCTGCTTACCACCAAGCACACCAGGCCTGCGCTCGGCTCGTCAATATAATCTATGAATAAAAGTATGCTTCAGCTCCCGCATTACACACACGTCCACACGATATGCGAAAGTATTTTCGTATATTTAACAAAAGCATGAAAATAAGTGACTGAATGACTGGCCTAGTGGCTTAGTTGGTAGTAGTTCTGCCTGCGAAGCCGAGGGTCGTGGGTTCGATCCCCACCCAGTGCAAATATTTGTGTGATGAATGCAAATGTTTGCACTGTGTCTGGGTGTTTCTATGTTTAATAAGTATGTATTTAAAACTATATTATTATATCAGCTATCTGGCTGGCATCACACAAGCTTTGCTTAGTTTGGGGTCAGATGGTGTTGTGTGTGAATTGTCCACCAATATTTATTTATTTTACATAAATACACGAGTAACTCACGTTTAATATAGTCAGTCCAGTCCGACTCAAGTTTCGATCGCGTCCGACTGAAACTTGAGTCGGACTGGACTGACTATATTAAACGTGAGTTACCCGTGTATTTATGTAAAATGTGTAATAACCACGTTAGTTTTCATACTAAAAAATATTTATTTAAAAAAAAAAGTACTACTGTACTTACTTACCTACTTATAAGTATATATTACTCTTTACATAATAATAATCCTCTCAGCCGTGTCTGTGTCACCGTGACTCACGTATTGCGGCAGGTCAGTACCTAATGAGGCGATAAAACTGGATTCTCCGCGTAATGGCTGTTATGACAATAATTTACGATTATTGCCTTATCAAACAGGTTTATTATGTGATTTTATTGATGTATCGGTCGATGTACTCCAAATTAATAATATATCATCAGAATTTTAATGCGATTAACTGGTGTATTGCGATGTATCTCAAGGATTACTCGAGTTAATAACCAATTTTATTGGGTTAAATTAAATAGGTTGCTCAAAGTTGGTGAAAATTAAATAGGTTGCTCAAAGTTGGTGAAAAAACAGTTGTTTAACATAACAATGTTTTTTTTTCACCAAACCTCCATTTAAATTATGGAGTTTTGACTGTTCTTCTCGGCAATGAAACATGATCTCACTGATGTCTTAAACTTTTAAGCAGTTCATCACCACTTTTGAATTTTGAAGTAAATTATTGTCTCTGTACAACACTAGTAGTAAAACATTCTAATTCTCAGCTAAATCACTAATTTTATAAATATACCTATCTATTTACGTTTTTATTTAAATAATAAATAAATAATAACGTAGAATATGTTTCATTTCCCTCTCTACGTTTATCTAGTGGATGTTTGGTCGTAATTTTAAATGCCGACTGCAGTTTGAATAGTTTTTCAAGTGCAAATTGTACAAGTTTGTTATCATTACTGGTTTAAACGACGAAAACATCGTGAGGAATCCGGCATGTTCCATGCATCTTTCGTCATCTTTCGCTTGGCCAGCGTGGTAGATTATAGCCTTTTATATTCCTTGTGAGAGAAGGATGCGAGTCCGAGTAGAAGGAGCATTTTGTGGGCTACTTACTTATGCTTATAAAGACACGAGTAAATACCTATTATAGTTATTGTTATATTTAAATTGCTAGCTTATCGGTCTTTTATCGGATACACTGCGGAGAGTGTGCGACTGCTTTGTACGATCTAATACCACCTTGCCCTTTTTTTCTATCGGAATGCTCGTAGCTCGAAAAAGCGACATCGTTTCATGGTTGATGTTCCAAAGACACGAACGAAGAGATTTGACTCTACTTTCGTGATAAGAACGTCTAAGCCTGTGGAATACGTTGCCTGAGAGGGTTTTTCCCGATAGTTACAATCTTTGTGTCTTCAAATCGAGAGTGAATCGGTTTCTTCTAGGTAAACACGCTCCATCGTAGACCGCATCATCGCTTAACATCAGGCGAGATGGCGGTCAAGTGTAAACCTATAAAAGTTTAAAAAAAAATTACTTCAACAATTAATATTTTACTTATTGAAATTTTAATTGTTTCAGGTACACATCACTAGCTGGTAACTAAACATAAGCTCTGGTAGTCGCCATCTAAGAATCGTAAACAAGGGAATCCCGACATCAATTCCAAGGGGAGGCCCTTCAAACAAATTAAGCCTTGCAAAACATTACAGCATTCTGTACATCTTGGACCAATAAAGAATGGACGTGAAACGACGGAAGTGGATAGGTCCGATAAAAATTCATGCATAAAATTTAAACAAAATATTTTAAAAATAAGAAAGATAAATTAAGAGACGTTTATACCTCAAATAAATAAAGTTTCTTTGAATTGCGTGGATGAGGAAAGCGGAGGTAAGCTGATTTGGTGACGGAAAGGAAGGAAAGTGTAGGTTAAGAGTAGTTATCCTAATGATTTACAATAACTTTGACCAAAAAACTACCTAGGTAGACGTGCTCCAAGCTAAGTTATGAAATTGTTCAACATCAGACAATTCAGGTAATCGTAGGAAATGAAGAAACATAGCATGCTTTTCTTAAACCTAGAACACCAAAATATGAATTTTACATTACATTTCACTTATGTGTATATTATTAAACTACGGACGAGATAACGGTCAAATGTAAATCTAAAATACTCAGTTAATATTACTTAGTTTAACATAAGATAAACTTGTTCGATTATATAATTACGATTATCTTTTTTTTACACATTTCTTGGATAAAGAGAAGAAGAAGAAAATAGGAGGGAATTGGGTACATTTATAATCTAATTCTAGTGCTCGTCTGTAGAGCCGATCGCTACCGGTTGGGATTCCGCTAGTAATCGACTCGACATCGAGTGTTTGCCTAATTGCCTTTTGCCATTTGCCTAAGCTGCCTCCTCCCGGCCCAGAGCCTCGACAACGGCCGCATTTCTGTCCCTGATGGCCATCTGTAGATTGAAATCTCGGATGGTCTTCGATGATGCAGCCCACGCTCGCCGCACGAACCGACCGATGGCGTCGTCAGTGTAGTCACCGTAGTATGTGAAGGTGTGCCCCTCCCCCCTCTCTGTACCGGCAACAAGCGCATGGGGCACGCTCTCGTGCAGCTTTATGTTTGCCTTGGTTTTGATTGCGATTACCGACTCGTATGCTAGTCCCTGAGCTTCATGGATGGTAAGGATGCAGGATGCGTGACCCGGTGCCTGACCCATTACCCTGGTTTGTCAGGGTCTCCTTCTCCTCTTGAGTGTGAACTAAAAAGAGGGTGTTTGGTAGGGTGTTGGGTATTTGCGCTCCCTTATATCTTCTCTGCTCGAGGGACTTTATACGGGACGCTGTAGTACATATCGTTGTAAATTTCCCTCAGTGCATATGCGACGTCCATTAGGTTTCGATGTGTGCAGATCAACTCCTGGCTGATCTTTGTTACCAGGTTCGGGCGATGATACCTCATTTCGAAGAAATTTTCCCTGTCAATATAAGGTCAAAACTGATTGACGTCTCCAATGACGACAATTTCACCAACACCAGACAGCCTTGAAGTCATCACAATGTCTCCGGATAGTGCTTTATTTAGTAAAACAAAATTCAAATGTTTTTTAACGATAATAGACAAGAGTAATAAATAACCATAGAAATTAAGCATTCTCCACCCGCAGAGGAGTATCACGTCCGTTGATATTGTTCCACGCAGACGTCGTTCAAACCGTCACCGGGCGTAAGCCGCGCCAGCGACAAATAACTCGCTGCTGAAACTGTAAAGCTGTTATAAATTGACACTAATTACTTTATTTTTGACCCTCTGGAGCTGACGTCGATGGGGGGAGACGGGTGACTCGGAAAACTGCTGTTTTTTGCATTCTTATCATTATTGGAGCCATTTCATAAGGTTTTATAATTGTGTGCATTGTATAACTACGAGTATAAATATATTTTATTAATATGACATTTTTACTACATAGTATGCATTTGAATGTTTAGATATTTTGATATTGTTTTGCTTGGTCGCGTTTAGAAACTGAACGAGATATGGTGAAATTTGAAAGCCAGACTGATTTTATTCTGTTGTAATACATTTTTCTCAAAGTTACGATTGCTTTTTTTTTCGTTCGAAATTCTATGTGACATAAGTCACAGTTAAGTTATTTAAAATTTAAAATTAAGGTAGTTTTTTTATCACATAAATAAAAACTGTAAACGAATTGGGTTGAATTTGAGAACGGACAGAAGGTAAACCTAAGAAACTAAAAAAAATCGATTTTAGTAGATGCAAATAGGCTACGATCCTTTACGAATATATTCCGATTAATCAATCCTACGATGTAAATCTTAGGTCTTAGATTGCTCTTAATGATAAAATTGGACAGTTGCAGTCGTTACAATGGTAAGGTTTTGTATATTTCACTGTTTTATTTTCAAATCAAGTGCAATTAAGCTTTAATCTTATTCCGTAACTATTTTTCTCAAACAACAGAATAAACCTATTGCCGTATCAGCCTCATCGCAAATCCCAAAGCACACAGAATGTAAAATTTAGACGACACTGAACTCTCCGATGTAAAAGAACAAATTACCCTACATCGGCATCTCTGCGATCGCTACAACCTAACTACCCAATTTTCTATCAAAAAAGGAACGGGAAAGGAATCAAGGAAAAGCATAACAGTCCCTAATTATAGACATTACATTTTAGCAAAATGTTTCTTGTAAAGCTGTTGGCCCAACGGTTATTTTTATTGGCCCAAGATGGGGCCTTTTTACGGAGCTCGCGAATGAAGGATAAACGCAAGGATGCTTAAGTCGGGAAGATTTTCCACATGGGAATACTTTCTGAGGATAAGCGAGATTATAACCACAGAAATAAACAAAACTTCGAATATTTTATGAGCAATTGTTGATAAGCTACGTAAAGCCATGCCACTAAATAGTGGCACATTCGTGTAATTTTTACACGCTCGGATTGAGGAAGTTTGACTCCAATTTTGTAATAAGAACGTTGGAGTTGTGGAATTCGTTTCTTGAGTGGGGTTTTCCTGATGGCTTAATCTTGCTATCCTGAAGTCGAGAGTGAGTCGATTTTCTTTTAGATAAGCATACTGTATCGATGCGCGGATCCAAGGGGGGTCTTGGGGTCATGATCTTGGGCTTGGTCTTGGGCTGAGTCCAGTACCTATGTGGGCCACTGATTTAAAAGCACGCATGTGCTCATCGCACAGTTTTGTGACATGACTACGACTATGTGACCCCTTTGACCCCCCCCCCCTCCCTGGAGCCACGTGACCCCTGGAACCAAAGCTGGATCCGGTCTTGACTGCAACGCGGACTGCATCGTGGGTTAACATTAGAGCGAGATGGCGGTCTGGTGCAACTTATCATAAATCATAATTGAGAGAGATTGCTTTGGTAAGTAAGTTTTATAACTATATGGAATGTTTTCAAGTATGCTTCATGCAGGTTTTCAGGTATACTCTATGTACGAGGATGCGCGTAAGTGTAGTTAATTAGTTTGAGTATGTAGGCATCGTCATCTTTCGTCTTTAAAAATCTAGAGTTATATAAAAAAATTAAAATAGTGAATAATACAGCGTAACGAGAACTTATTTCAAATTTAATTCGAAATAAAATACTTTCATAGTTTTGTAGTGAGTTCGAAATATTCCGACTAATTTCTGAACTCTCGAAAAATCTTTTATTCAGATCTGAATAAGAGGATGTCCTCAGACAACCGCGCCAGCTAGTTGTCGGGCCACTAAGTCGGATTAAACTAGCTAGCTATGGATATAAATTCAGAGGAGTATTATTTGGTTGCTTCATTTTGATTATTTTAGTTATGGTCTTACCCAAAGAGTTTACATATACTACGTATAGAGTTAGATTTTCCACACGGTTCCGTTGTGTCAATCGTAAGCAGATGACATGCATACTTTCTATGGCAACAAAGTGACGTGAGGCAAGAAAGATGCTACCCGTGCTTCCGGTGTAAAGCGTTTATGCCAACTCTATACGTAGTATATGTAAACTCTTTGGTCTTACCAAACTAACGTGGCCAGTACAATAAATACTTTACACACTCTTTAATAAATTCATAGATTAAGTTAAGTATTCATGTTTATTTAACTAAATTATGTTATTGTGATAAACACGTCAAGGCTGTGTAATATGCGTTGCCTGATTCGAGTTTTATCCGATAGTTACAAGCCTGATGTCTTCAAGCTGAGTAGGTACTGAAAACTGTTTCTTCTAGGTAGGCACAGTCGATTAACATGAGGCAAGATGGCAGTCTAGAGTAAACCTAAATAATCAAAAAATAATAATATTAAAAAGAATACAATAAAATTATTAATAAAGATAATTTATTTGTTATTATCTATTATTTAAAAAAAATAGTTTTTTCAATATTTTCTCTGCTTTGTTGATTATTTTGTAAAAATATAGGTATCATACATCTCGAATATGGTTATTTAAAATTTATCTAAAGTACGTTATATCCTGAATAAGTTAGTATAATGATTGATAATAATAGTAGGACTATTTTCGCCAGTAATATTGTTTAGATTTATTTATTACCTGAGAATCAATACCGACAACTGTATGGCTCGCACCCCCTCTCTCTAACACAATATAGTCGAGCTCTCCATAAGGCAAATTCCTGGTTCTTCGCAGTCATTGTTCCGTCAAACAATGACTGTGGCCCAACGGTCACCATCGTTTGTCGTCTGTGGAACTTTCTATCTTGACTAACAACGTATAAGGGTAAATGTTAAATGATGCTTTTCTGAATTGATATTTTGAAGGCATACGGCTTTCATATGCATATCCAAAGACACCATGGAAACCGTTAACAGCATAGCTTACAATGGAGAACGAAACTTTTTTTTGTTTAAATGTCATGGGACAATGAATCACATCCGAATATCCGTGATCACATCTAACACACAATACATGTATACCTGACATGCAAATAAGATCTTATAATATATCTACTTTTTATGTTTTACTAGTTTTGTGTATGTTTGCGGAATATATTCAATGTTTTATAAATTAAACCTCAATAATAAAGACTCAGATTTTGCATAATATAAGATTGACCAAGATGCAGATTGGCACTACAATAAAAAAAAATTAAAAACCCTTCATAAACTGCGATGAAGGGTTATCGTAGTTTTTTTTAAACAATAAAAAATATACTCTGTATATAGGGGAAATATTTTTTTACAATTTAACTAACGAACTTATTAGTTATTTTTAATCACCATGCCTATTGATACTACCAAACGGAGCGCCATCCCACACATGCACTTTCCTTGAAAAAGACCGCTGAATGCGATGGAAACTTACGTTGGACTGGATCGTATCACACCTGAGTAACTCGTCAATTAATTAAAAACTGTGTACTCACATTTTTTCGCGACAATTGCGTATAAACTAAGCACTTATCCGAGTCAAATTGATTATATTTTTAATAGCGTACCCTCATTAGTAGCGGTCCGTAGCTTTTTATGACAGATTCATTAAAGCAGGACCTATTTGTCGAGTTTTTACGAAGCGACAAATTAAAAAATAACCTTTCCTTGGGTTTGCGAAGTGGAATGAGAATTATAAGGGAGTGTTTTGCATTTTTTGTAATTAGTTTAGGAGGATTGGGTCACCTTGAATCGAGCTCTTTTTCAACAAAAAATGTGCAAAAGATAGCCGAGGTTACGACTATACCTCTACTACAAGTTCATTTTATATTGTCAAGTTATTATTCTTTTTTGTATACGCCATTTGATTGACGCTTGTTCTTAAAATGTATCTTTCTTGGAACATGGCTGTTTTCTCGCATTATTATACATCTTTAAAGGTTAAGAGCTAGTAGTGATGACAAACTTGTTTATCTACACGGATATTCGGTTTATGTATACAACGTGTGGCGGAAAGGTCCAACAATATTTGAATAGGTCATTTCAACTCTGATGTGGACTTCATCTCCGAAGGTCTCTTTCCCCTCGGCACTTTAAATCGCGAGATAATACGAGTCAAAGTTTGATGTAAAATTGGCCAGCTTCATCCCTAATGCGCGGCGGCGCGGCGTACGACGACGGAGAGGCGGCCGGCGGTCAGTGAACGCTCCGCGCGGCCGGAGATTAGGGTTGTCAAATAAAATAATAAACAACGATTTTTTAACTTTGTATGGAAAAAAAATGTTGTGCTTTCGCGTCTAATATCTACATAAATATGTGATTCGATACTAAGTATAGATGAACTACAATAAATATTGTTGGACCTTTCCGCCACACGTTGTATATTATCTTCAGAAGCGCCGATGGGGTTTGAATCTACGATCATATGATTGTGGGATGTATCAAAGGCCAAGCAGTGAAAAAGTGTAGGGTGGGTCAAAGTAATAAACGACCACGAAATGCTCAGTTAAAACTAAATTCAAGGCGATTTGCAATGTTAAATATAAAGCAATTAAATGTAAAAAACTCTTGAGAAATTGATATGCGCTAGTCTTTTTATTGCCCATTTTACCCGTTTGACCACCAACTCGCCTGATGTTAAGCAACAGCGACGGTGACGGACGACGGTCGTGGCCTCTCTTCGGACGGTCCTCACGGCCTTGATATGACTTATAACCGCATTCAGCGGTCTTTTTCAAGAAAAGTGCGTGTGTGTGGTGGCGCTGCGTTTGGTAGTATCAATAGGCATCGTGATTTAAAAAACCTAATTAGTTCGTCAGTCAAATTGTTAAAAAAATATTTCCCCTATATACGAGTACATTATATTATTTATTGCTTTAAAAAAATATGACGACGATGACCCAGTCGTCATCGCAGTTTATACAAGATTTTTAAGTAACTATTCAATCAGACCCAAAAAAAAATCTAGATACCAAAAAAACCTATAAAATAACAAAACTTCAGTGACCCGTCGGAGATTCACCTAAGCATGTATAAGCGTACTTGTATACGTCACATCCTCAGTTTACAACCACCCAACAAATGTTTGTTTACATAATCCCAAATATTCGTGTGTCCGCAGCCGTGGCCCATAAAACCGAAGACAGTGCGGCCCATAAAAATGACACACCAATTCGAGGATTGTAATACATCAATTAGCTTTACGAGGGCCATTAATGTGGTTTACCCTAATAGACGTAGATCTGAGGCTCGGGACCACTGTTAATATTATAAAGAGTTGTAAATTTTGGAAAGGTAAAATCGTCAAGAAAAGTGTAAAGCAATTTAAGCAATTTAGTAATTTTAACGTTATTTTAATTTGTCGGTTGTTCACAGAGGTTTTATTTAAAAATTTAACAGACGGGTTTTCAAAGATGATTAAACGCCAATATTTCGTATATTGAGACATTAAAGGTTATCGTAATCATAATCTACACAAGATTTAATAGTAAAATAAACACATTTATACTAATTATTAATCAATTACACTAAATGTAATTATTTAAACAACTGATTTCATTAAGATTAATTATCTAGAATAATAAATTAATCAATTCAATGTCATAAATAAATGTCATCGCTACGCGATAGTAACGGTCCTCGATCATAATACACTTGATACTTACTTTGGTTTAAGGAAAAGTTTATAATTACATTGTAGTGATTTTTAAAATTAAAGTTTAGGTGGTTCAATAGAGAATAATATATTTTAGATTTTTAATACAGACAAGGCTTAGATTTTTATTTTAAATTTTGTTTTTTTGGTTACAGCATTATATTTATTAATAGTAGTAGTGCAGTAAATTGCTTTGTGCTCTCCATGAAAAAGGCCACATTGAATAAAATGAGATTGAAAATTATGTCGAACTAGACTGACCATTAGTTTTATGTAGCGTAAAAATTAATAATATAAATCAACGCGTGAGTGAATTCATCGAAAATGTGCACTACCCACGTTAGTTTTTTTTTTTAAGTGATTTATTTTTATATTTTAGTTATAAAAAAGTTTAACTTTAAAAATAAATTTGAAATAAAATACAATCTCTTGAACAAATTAAATTCACGACTTTTTCTATAGATACGTTTACCAACACTAGTGATTTTTCTAAGCGACTTCAAACCGAACCAACCGAAGTTCAAACATAATTATATTTATTAATTATAGGACACCGAATGTAGAATAACTCTTTTTCTTTCGACTGTACCTGGACTCACATTACGCGTTTCAACAAAAATGAATCAATTTGAGCTTTATCTCTTAGACTGTACTTGTTAGCAACTTTGAATTGATGACTTTTACTTCGATATCTCTAAATTATCCTTTATTTGTGGTTTATTACTTAATTTTACAACACGCTTTGTTAATTTTATGTCTTGTTTGATTAGCGTGTGTGTATTATATTTGATAGCGCATAAAATATTGGAAATTTATAGCTTGTGCCATCAATAAACTCGTTTGATGAAAATGTGGAACTAAACCAATGCTTAGAAACTTACGATTTTTACTGCAAAATATGCAATAGTGGCGTCACTGGTCAGGACTGTCATCGTGATTGTTTGATGTTTGAGTTGTAGCTGTATTCCCAAAAGACGTCGATCCCCATTTCTTTCTATTTCCGTTGTGTCACGAGATTGATGCTAGTGATGATGTCAATATAGGCGGTTTATTTCGACAGTTTTTTAAGACTCTGCTTAAAAAATATGTGGTAGCGGCAACTGCAAGAAAATATAATTTAAGTGTGTAGGTTACATTGTGTACCAAATTTAAGAATGTTAATTTAAATATTGGAATCTTATCTGTCTTGTAATTTAATGGTTTTTAGTAACCTAAAGTTAAGAATGTAAATTCAACTTTTTGATATCCAAAAAACTAAATAATTGGTATATTTTTTTAATATGGCTTATATTATTTTTGTAGTGATTGTTTTCAAAATTTGAATTCTTTTCTGTTTTTTTTTTTGGTTTATGCAACATATACATATAATAGAAGGGTAATTGTGGTTTTTGAAATAAATTGTAAAGATGTTGAATTCCTAGTCTTACAAACAGAGAAAATGTGATTTCTTTAAAACTGCTTTTTATATTTTGTTTAACACTAAGTTTTCAAAACAAAACAGAACATTATTCTTCATCCATCTGTCCGAGTTATTACAGGAGCTGGGATTCAAATTCTACCGTTGCATACTTCCTAAAATTTAGCACCGACGGAGTCGGAGGCGGGAGTTTTAGTATTCGACGGAACTCGCTGCACTGCTCCGGGTAAATACGGATTTCATTTATTAATTTGCTTGGTTGGACGTCGCGGCAAAGTTGTCATTACTACTTGATTATACATTTAAATTAACTCCCTTATTCAACATTTACAGGAGTAAAAAAATGTATTAAATTTGTACATAAAAAATTGTAAGTATAAACTTAATGTACATGTACAGTGTTACCAGACGATAGTTTTTACTTTTTATATTAAAATAGTTATACAGTACTATATTTGCAGCCCCCGCGGCTTAACCTGTGTAATTTAAAATTCCAAAATATTACAATTTACAAAAATCTGAAATATTTGTATTCATCACAGAAATATTTGCAATGAGTGGGCATCGAACCCATTTTATTGCTCACCCAGTTACTCAATATTATAAAAAACCGCATCCTTCCACAGAGTTTTGAAAAAAATGTTTTTCTCAAAAGTAACAAGCATTTTAATACGGTATTTAAAAACTTTGTCGAGTCAACAATCAAGATAAATATTAATTTGAAAGATTAACTTTTAAAGTGACTTGACTTTTGTGTTACAATCATAACTTTGACAAGAAGCGTAAACAAAATCATTATCTACGTAGATAAAATCATTTCATACAATTTTAAGCACCATCTCTTTGTGCTAGAGGTTATAATTGCTTTTTCAAATGCATTTATAAAAAAGTTGAACGGAAAGGAAACTATCAATTTTAAGTTGTTCCCTCTTTTTTTAACGTAAACGAAAGAAAGAGATAGCATAATGTAACTGATGCGATGTCATAGTTAATTAACGTCACTTCGATATTAAGGCGAAGTGTGCACTTATTTAGTTTTATTTTGTTATAAACTGGCAGACCGTCCCAACGTAGTCTGGATATATATTATGATAAGCAAACAAAATAGAAACCACACAATATACTTCTCGCTTCAGTATACCCTGCAATATTAAATCTGGAACTTTTCAAGTTCAAAGTGAATGGATAATTATATTCTTGGTCTGCGACCATAACCTTCGACCACACTGTTGCTTACCACCAGGCTAGTTAGTAATCAAACGCAGACCTATGTATGTGCGTTAAAACACACGCAAGATCTAACTAAAACTAGTATTTACAGAAATTAGAAACCTTTCTAATCTTCCGTTTTATTGACGATGTTGAAAAGGTTGCAATAGATATACCACATTTTAATCCAGTTGTCAGTTTTATGTAATGCTATTTTCATTGTGTATTATGAATATTTCCCCAGCAACGTCTTAATTTTTTTTTTAGTTAGAAGTGAATGTGATTCTAAAAGGTTACGAATGTTATCAATGACAAAAAATAACGTGTCAAATTTTTGAGCAAAGTCAATTTTATGTCGTTTGATTTTTAACGTAACGTTTGATTTTTCAAATAAGCTTCAGTATACCTGATTAACCTATTTATAAAATAAAATGTTGTTAATTCAGTAACAAACAAAAAAAAAAGTAATTTGTTTGTTAGCGGTAATTCAGTGGTGTCGTGAGTATCTCTGATGCTGTAGAAGTTGATAAGCAACAAATAGAAGTAAAAAAAATTGGCAGTCATTAGAACTACTGCTGGTAGAAGTGAAAACTTATAACTTAGAATTTGATAGCTTACTTTGGAAACTACGCGGGTATAACCGGAAGGCGTGGCCAGGCCATTATGGCAGCATATCTTGTTGGCTGACGCATTTCTAGATGGCCATGCCATGATGACCAGACATACCCTTTCAGCATTTCCCAATGGCTGACGCATTTCTAGATAGCCAATGGCCATGGTCCCGAGTTTACACGAAGATTTCTTATCCTACCCGAGCGTGACGCTAGAATTCAATTCACAGCCCTCGAAAAAGTTTGTCTAGGTGCGTCAAAAGAAGTTTTCACTTCAAAAATGTAAACGTGCGTTCTTCCCCTTAACATTAAAGCCTGCTTCACACGGGTGCATTTTAACAAGAGGATCATTATCGCGAGTTCTGACTAAAATGGCTTTAATTGAGGCCACATGTAGCCCAATATCAGCTAAATCAGAGATCACAGATTGTAGGCGCCGAGAGAGATTTCGAGTATTTATTTATTCTTAATATGACAAGGTTCTGTAATTTGAAAATGAAGATCAATTGATTTAAATTTATGACTGAAACTCGTAAATTGTAAATATAAAGTATAATAATTACATAAAGTAAGTAAAAATAATATTTATTCATGAAAAATAAGATTGGAGTTGGACCACTTCCCTACTTTGCTTAATTACGTAGTCAAAGTTAAACAAGCGTATTCAAAAAAAAATTGTTTTCAATAGTTATTGTTTCATGTGATGATTAAGGTTTTTTGCAAATATTTTTATATTCTAAAGATTTTGAGCTTCATTGCGAAAGTATAACTCTGCTGTCAGTTACATTAAGACACCAGAATTTGAAACTGTACGTGTTCAAAGCGCTGCGTGTTACTGTACTGGGAAAACGCATCCTACTTAACTATCAGACACAAAATCGAAATAAATTTCGGTTACAAAAAATATATTTACCATCAACAATCGTCACAGATAATTAAAAGATAGTTAACAAGTGTTTAACTCAACCCAAAAAAGTGTTATCTATAAAATGTGTTAGCATATAGGGTGTTAATGCTTATAATTGGTGCGATGACGTTGTTTAACTATTTAAACTCTTTTTATTTGTCTGCTTGAATAGTTACCAAGTGTGGTACATTAAGTTAATTATCATAAAAACCCATTGGTATGATATTTGTTCCCAGTTAACTGTTTACCAACTCAACCGGTATTCACAAAAGTAGGTATTTGTGTATAATTTGTTCCAATTTGCGAGATATGATTTATTTTTCGATTTATGCTTTTTATTTGACAGTATCCGAAAAAAGCTGATACGAGCTGCAAGTAGACTTATATAATTGATGTAATGTGTGGCAATTGGGGTGAGTAGTCTTCTACTGACTACTGAACTAGTCTTACGCCGGGTACTGACTCACCTAAATCTGCCAACCGTAACTGACCTAGTTCATTTGTCACTTTAAAAAATAAAGAACATACACATAAAAGAAAACGAGTGATGTGAGTAACACATAATAAAAAAAAAATGCGTTAGGTGAGCCCTAGGGCTTACCTCGCTTGTGATGTTGTAGGTGCCCTTAATTTTCTGTACTACTGTATTAATGAAAATGACAATAAAAAAAAAAAAACGTAGTAGATACAAACATGTGGTGTACATAATCCTGTTTTAAATAACTTTAACTCTCTCACTGCTGCTTCTCCTCCAATTTTGTTAACACCAAAAAATTCAATCATTTGTATTTAATCACTCACAGATCTTATAAAAATACCACTCAAAGCCTATTTAGTATACGCAAGTGAAAGCTAAATCCAACACACTGGCCAACTATGAGTTAAAGGATTACATATGCTCTCGAAAAAACACATTGAAACACGTCGATTTCCTCGCGATTTTTTCTATACCATAATACTGGTGATAGCAAATTCTTATATATATATATTAACCTAAATAAAATGGAAACTAATATTTGACTTACAATTGAATGGAAAATGAAAAGCAACCAGAGAGAAATAGTGAGAGATACATAGAGACTCTTGTTTTGCGTGCGGATGTTTCTTGATAAATAGAACGTGAGTATCTTGAAGCAGAAAGCAAAACGGTGTTGTGTAGACAAGTGTGTTCCACCGTATGTTGCAAACTGAATTCCAATAAAAACCATCATAAGTATTTTTCTCCTACAAAATTACTCGTACATGTACGTTCACGGGAAAATAGATCTTGGAAACATGGGAGAACTCCGATTATCTGTGAACATGGTGTATAAAGCAACGTCGAAATATCGGGGACTTGCAAACAACTGTAACAACTGTGTGTTAAGTGAATATATTTTTGAGGCGAATTTAAGCTCTTGTGGGAAAAATTTAGGACGAAGATAATTTCATATTCTGTTGTTATGCCGTGTTTGTGCCTTATTTAAATTATTTTAAATAACCTTACGAGTAAATTATACGAGTATACACAGTTCATTAATACAGCCACAAAACACGTGTACAGTATATTTTTAACGTAAATAACACTAGTAGCAGACTTACTTAAATTTAACTTACATCTAAGTTAAGCTAGCTGAATCATTACAAACCAAAAAGCTGCTTTAAGAGTGGCCTTATTGCATAAAGTCCTTTCTTCCAATCAACCTTTGTATGGAATAAAAGAAGTGTGGCACTCGAGGCCTGCCGCGGTAAAGCTATCGCATGTTGCATGCATTTTTATCAACATAAGCAATAGGGATATTAACAATTTTTCGGAATTGCTTTTATTTTGAAGAGTGACATTTGTTTACCATAAAAAATATCACGGGAGAAATCCGTTAAGTTGGCAACACTGCTAAGAACATTTAGTCTGTAAAGCTAATACAAATAAGATTCAAAGTTGAATGACCGAGGACGGCGTTACGGTCTTCCATCCCTCTTTCTAGTGAACATAAGAAAGAGATTCACGATCACTAAAATTCGGTTCCCAGGCCCGCGATAAAAGCTATGCAATAGCTTTAAAACTGCAACAGAAGTCATGTATACTGTACGTGGTGTTGGTGTAAAATTACAATTAAATACTACGAAATAGACTAGAAATAAATAGTAAATGTCTGCTTTAAGGGGGCAAAAGGTACCTTCATTGGTTTTATAGTAATCAATCTTCCTTTGACCAAGAACCATTGCGTATACAATAAAGCCTAGTAATTGCGTGAGAGTAAGCACCAAGTCGAGCCTCTTCAAGATTCCGCGCGCGTCGTCCATATCTCAGATGCCAAAATATAAAATTTTACTCGAAAACATAAATCCGGTACGATTTTACTGTCGAATACGATCGTCCGCCTTTACGACCGCCGTATCGACGGAGATCGCTTGCTAATTTTGAAATGTGGCGAAATAAGACGCTTTCGTAGAGTCTGGAGTTCCCTCTACAAATTATTTATTGCCAACCCAAGCTATGTGATTTTTACTATCTTTCGAATGGATTTTATTGAATTTTTCGAAGCCATATTTTAAACGCTGTGAATATTTTTGCGTGGATTATGACGTGTTCTGTTTGCGGTTACGTTGAAATATTCGTTTTTATATCCAAATATTGTTGCTCAATTAAAATTTTGTATTTAGGGGTGGTACATTTTCAAACGTAAAAGTTTGTGAAGTTTAGTTATATGTATGTGTGATTGCGTAGGTATTATATTAACTAACAGCACTCCACACTCGTTTAGTTCCTGATCCCGGTATTATCCCGGGCTAAAAATAGCTTTTGTGTTATTCCAGACCACAGAGTTTACATATACTACGTAGAGAGTTGGCACAAACGCTTTATACCGAAAGCACGGGTAGCATCTTTCTTGCTTTGCGGCACATAGCTCTGTTGCCATAGAAAGTATGCACGTCATCTGCTTACGATTGACACAACGGAACCGTGTGGAAAATCTAACTCTAGACGTAGTTTATGTAAACTCTTTGCTCACGACCATCACTTATTTATCTATGTACCAAATTTCTTCCCTTCAGTAGTTTTTGCGTAGTAGAATGACAAACATACATGCATAGTGGTTGCCCAGGGATCAAAATTGGAAATTCTAAATCTTACTTTCTTACTCGTAGGTTTGATTTTTAAAATTATTAAATTGAGCATTACTTTTCGCTGTATTCAAAAATTTTACCCAAGGGATAAAACTGTATTATTTGTTTAAAGTAAAATAGCTCTTGTTACGTACTAACTTTTACCGATTCGAGAAATTGAGAAAAAATCGTTTTAAAGTTTTTGTTCAACGCTTTTTGAGGGACACTGATATACAAAATACCTTTGGACGTTGTTTTGTATCATTAAAACTACATCGTAAGTGCCAGAATATCAATAATATTATCATTCTTTGGCACATATTGAAAATATTACATCGAAATTAATCGTTAATCTAATTATTTGATTACATCGACGTTTTGGCAGCGTCACCAGCCGCACCGTCACCGGGATACTGAGATATGAACATGAGTTCAAAATCTCAAAGAGTTAAAAAAATATTCTTTGCTACATCTTTAAAAATATGTTTTTAAAATTAAAACTACAACTGATCATGAGTACGCGAACTGAAAATTTTCAATTTCTGTTACAAATATTGTAACATCTCGCATTTTTTATTATAAGTATATACATTTTACTTTATTAACCCAGTCACGGAGTAATACAATTTTCTTAAATTGGAACACACAAATTAATCACAAAACAGATTTTAATCTATCTCCTCCAGTAGTTCGAACACAGCTTTCACCAAACTTTAACGATCCCAGTCAGAGTGCATTTTCGATAGCATCTGACGCGCGTCATTGTTGCGAGTCGCTGATGCGTGCGCGACCCGATTTTTTGTCCGAAAATAAGTTGATATCGTAACCGATACTCTTGTTCTCTCGAGCGACGGTTTATGGGATAGTACAGCCGATGACAGAAGTTATTAATGTTAGCGCATAGCAGCGGGCCACAAAGTGGAGCACGCGTGTTATGGATTTGCCAGCAATCTTTTAGAGTACACGAGACTATTTTTTTACCTCAAACTCATTATAAATTCTATTCTATTTAATTAACCAAACAGGGCTTTTAAGAACCAGTTTTGGAAGAATGGGCAAGTTTTGAATTTGCTACGTTTACTTAAAATGTTAATAATAAAAATGTCATGGACCCACATGTTTATGGTGGCATAAACGATCATTATTATTAACTCAGACTGAGGATCTACGACTTTAGTGAACCAGTTTTATAGTAAAATTATAATCAAATATTGGTGATAAAAAAAATAGTATGAATACTAGAATAATACTTCTTGGGCAATCGTGCTCCATCTTAGACTATAATTATGTTATCGTGTAAGTTCTATTAAATGCCTTAATTAATCTAATATATAAAATTCTCGTAAAATATAAATACATAAATATTTCATTTTTTATTAAAATTTCCTTGAAATGGACAAGAAATGGTGAAAAATTAAGTAAATTACATTAATTGAATCTCTTTTTTTCAAAATCATTGTTTTTATCGGATTAGTTATTTCATAACAACATAATTCATTTAATTTGCTTAAGTCAATTTAGAAGGAGCTCCTGGCTATGCATTTTTTTAGATTGCATTTTGGTATTGCAGTTGTCGACGAATGTACTTGCTTTACATCTGATTTGTCTGAATGTTGAAATAGACAAAAAAAATATTCGCGTAAAGCTGAAATATTGTTGTTTAGTATCTAGGAATGCTTAATTGGATTGTATCATTTGATATCGTTGCAGAAATATACATTTTGATAATTATTAGTTATATTCTATTTCGACCGACACTGTGACTCAGTCGTTGGTAATTCCGCTCACTTGACCTTTGGTCTGGGTTTCGGTTCCCTGATAGAATAAATATTTGTGTGACAAATGGGATATTTACCTGTTCAACCATTGTAATATTATATAGTTTTTGTACGTTTAGTTTGGTATTATATATTTATAAAAACAGTAAAAATACAATAACAGCAACATAGCTCATATTTTAATAAATCACTTGGTGAAGGAAAAACGTATCATTTCTACGCGTAGTTACGAGCCTTGCATTCCAAGTAACTTTCTGAGTAAAAAAGATTCCAACATTTTGTTCCCTGGTCTTCATCGCCCTATCGCTTCTAAATACTAAAATCTAATACTCACTTCATGTTTCCACTGCTAAAACTCAGGGACTTATTTTACAAAAGAGTCAAGACCATCCAGCACGCTGATCAAGTGCGGGTCGAAAGCGGATACGTCCTCAAAAGACAGCTTACTTATATAATACCAGTTTTCTCGCGATAATTTCCTACACCGTTGTAAATCTAGAGATAGCAAACTCGTATATTGGGTGAAATACTCTGAGCTGCAAAAGGAATCAAAATGTAGAAGCACGACTCATGATTACGAATCTGATATATCTATCTAGCCCCAATGTAATACACATTCTCATAACATGATACAAGTAACACAGAAGAGATTGGTCAAGCGGACCCACAAAAAAATGTTGACAGATTTCAACACCAAAATATAAAACAAAATATATCTCCGTGTCCGTGTGTGCGTCACGGTTTGACAGCGAGTATCAGTTACAGTACGGATGTGGAATCACCAAACGCAACTTGATAGGCCGGTGAGCGCCTTGATGAGAGAGAGGGTACGTACTGCGGTCACGATCATTCGAGGAATTTTTTGAACAAATCGAAAATCTAATTCAGTTTTTGAAGTAAATACTTCTATTGGCACACCATAGACGATTTTTCGTGGGCTGTGAATTTAATTCTAACGTCACACTCGGGAATGATGAGAAATTTTATGGTGGACTTGGGATCATGGCCATTATCATACCCTCCGGTTTCACCCGCGTAGTTTCCAAAGTAAGCTATCAAATTCTGAGTTATAAGTTTTTACTTCTATCGGCAGTTCCTCTGACTGCCTAATTTGTATGGTAAAGAATGATGAAATGAAATGAGCTGATAGTAAGCAACATGCATGCCCATAACAGCACTGTGACACGGAGCTATTAGAAATATCGAGTCCATCATTACCGTCACTCACGATCGAGCAACTGGATCTTCAATTCAATCAATATGAAACCCATAAATTGTGGGGTGCAGGTGCAGCTAATCTTTATACTAATATTATATAGCCGAAGAATTGGTTTGTTTGGTCGCGTTAATCTGGGAAACTACTGGACCGATTAAAAAATTATTTCACAATTGGAAATGTACGCGATCCCTGATGCTATGGGCAATAGATAAACGTACCACAGGTGAAACCGGGGCGGACCGCCAGTAAAGTCCTAAAATCATTTCACAATTTTGTTGACAATACACAACCTACCCAAATAAGTACCCTGTAGAAACAGCTTATGGTGGTGTTCTCATATTGAGCCGGAGATCTGGTTATCTTCAATCTCGCGGCGACCTTGGAGGAAGTGAGTCAGTGGGCGAGCGCGTTATAGTACAGGAGGCTGCATCTTTAATTTCAGTGGATAAATCTGTATTATGTATGAATATTAAAATGATAAACAATTTTCGTACAAAAAATTAAACCGACTTCAAAACCACAAATAGGCACTCAAAAGCGAAAAATAAACTAAAATCATTATTATTAGCGCTACTCACTCATCTATTTGAAGTCGGTGCCAGCTAAATCTAACAGGTATAGGATAGATACTACTTACCTGTGCCAACATAGCATCAATCTACTAACTTTTTGACCTGACTGGCACCGACTTCAAATAGATGAGTGAGTAGCGCTAATAATAATGATTTTAGTTTATTTTTCGCTTTTGAGTGCCTATTTGTGGTTTTGAAGTCGGTTTAATTTTTGTACGAAAATTGTTTATTTTACTCTTTTAGTGTACAAGAACAAAATTAAAAATTTTGATCAAACCCTGACTACCTTGGATTTGTTATCTGTACAACATTCTACGAGTCAAGCCCTTTCATTTGATACCCATATAAAGGGAGTTGTGAAAAAAGAAATGTATTTCGGCATTTTGTGGAAGCGGCCATTTGGATTTGAATTTTTCATAGTGAAAAGTATTCTACTAGTCAAGCTCTTTCGTTTGATACCCAAATTGAGGTAGTAATGAAAATATAATATAATTCGCCAGTTTGTCGTGGTGGCCATTTTGGATTTGAAATTTGTTATAGTACATAGTACTCTACTAGTCAAGCCCTTTCATTTGATACCCAAATTGAGGTAGGTTGTGAAAATATTTTGTCCGCCATTTTGTGGAGGCGGCCATCTTGAATCGACATTAACCAGACATAGCTAAGAACATCTGCTATGGTATTAACCTTGAAATAAAAGAAACCGCATCGAAATCGGCCCATCTGTTTGAGTTCTACTACGGTGCCACAGCAGATAGACAGACACACAGACAGACATCGACGTCACTTATAACACCCTTTTTTGGGTCGGGGTTAAAAACAAGTTTTATTAAAGCATTTACACAATTTTGTATTGACAGGGACGAGATTCATAACTTTTGTGAAATCTACAACGTCATCCAGATACGCAATTTTTCAGTTTTTGGTTCATATTTCAAAAAGTACTTGACCGATTTCAAAAAGATTTATATGGGACCATTCGGGAAGCATACCCATCCGAACACAAAAAGAAATTTTAAAATCGGTTCAGAGGTTCTCGAAAATCAGGTAACATACATAAAAAAAAAAAAAAAAAAAAAAAAAAAAACATAGGGGTCGAATTGATAACCTCCTCCTTTTTTTGGAAGTCGGTTAAAAAGGCCGTAATGGCATAATGATTAGATGGTATGGTCTACATTAGTGGGGTAGTACATTCGAATCTCGCGCGGCGGATTATGAACTTGACTCTATCATTTTGTGAGTGTACTCAAACATTCATAATTAAGGAGCGACGCTCTTGTCGGTGGAGTTCTTTTTATGTACTTCTACACTCCGCCTTCTCCTTGACTTCCTGATACGACACTACATTTATCTTCTCCTTCACTTGGTTCATGTAACTTCTCCTAGGTCTACCTCTCTTCCTCCTCCCTTCTAATTTACCTTCCATTATTGTTCTAATGAAGTTGTCGTGTCGTATCAGATGTCCCAACATCTTCCCTCTTCTGTTTTCTATTGTTTCCATTAATGTTCTTTTCTCCTCTACCATCTTCAAAACTTCTTCATTGCTCTTCATTTCCTTCCAGCTGATTCTCTCCTCCAACACCACATTTCGAATACCTCTAATCTTTCCCTATCCCTTTGAGTCATGGTCTACGTTTCGCTGCCATACAATGCAATACTCCAGATGTAGATCTTAATCAGCCTCTTGCGAATATTCTTTGATATTCGGGCTTTAAACAGATACTTTTTATTGTTAAAAGCTCTTTTTGCCATTGCTATTCTAGCTATAATGTCTGGTGTACACCTGGAATGGTTATCACACTGCCTAAATATTTGAATTGTGTTAAGTTATCTATGGAAATTGAGCTAAGTGAGTGTACTAGCAGTGTATACCATACGTATAACGGAATAGCTGAATAAGCTACCTTACGCCTTAGTTAAGTAAACGAGTCTAGCACTCACAAAAACAAACAATGTTAGTAACTTTTAAATCTTATTTAAGTTATGGTATTTTAATTATGAAATCAAACTTAGAGTCAATTTAAGCTTTTTTTTTAACACAGGGTTCAATAAAAATTATAGAATTTTAGTTCTATAATTTGCTTAATAATTAAACTTATTATTAGCCTTGTACAATGCACAGGGCTTGTCATGTATTTTTGTTAAACTAAAACATCTCGTTCATTAATTACACAACCGTTTCAATCTTTCACGTATTATACTTAAAATCAAACAATATAAGAATACGAAATGAAATTACATTCTTTAAAAAATAACACAGTAAATGTTATAACACTTCTCTAAATTAATGCTCTACAAAATTCTTTAGAAACTATGAAAACTTGTGTTACGCGATCTCTCCTGCTATATCTCAACCACATGTGTAAAACATGTGGTTTTCAAACCTAAGTAAACAAAACGCGTGTTTTTCTAGCTGCGCGTAAGTTTGCCGTCACCCAAACATCATGCCACAAATTAGTCACTATCAAATTACTTCATGTTAATTTAAACGCGTGAAAAATAATTGTTAGTTAATAAACATTTAGTTTTAAAACTTACTATGAGATGCAATATTGATTTTTAATTTTCTCAATACACTGTTCATTTTTGCAAACATCTAGTATATCTATATTAGTTTACATTCAACATTTTTATTTTTTTATTTTATCCAAGACTAGCAGTGCCTCTCAGTTTGTTCCCTGCGCTCTCCCGTTCTCGTAATTATCCTGCCAATAAAAAGTAGTTCATGTGTTATTCCATACTTTGATCTACCATAAGCACTAACTACATGATGTCTTCACTGCTGGTTCGCTAGGTATTTTCTTGTAAATTAATTTTCTCTAGTCATCTCGCGAGTCGAGACACGTGACCTCGAAAGATTTTACGTACATGTCGGTTTCTTTGCGATGTTTTCCTTCACTGTTTGTAAGTTAGTGGCATTATGTACTGTAACCATTCACATAATCAATCTGATTCGTCAAAATCACTGAGACAAAATTTAGTTTAAGCTAAGTTCTGTAGATACATTAATAAAGTGCTGAATTACATATTTGTTTGCTAATATTACCTCTTAAATGTTTCATTCAAGTTTCATGGAATTACAACGATATGTTAAATCAGATAGTTCAAAGCTTTACAATCCCAAAGCATCAAAGAGGCATCGACAAAGATTAAAAATAAAAACAAACGCATCCCTTTGTAATATCAGTCTAGGCACTTATACACTATTTGTTTTGGCCCATCTGTTTTATGTCAAGTGTATCGTAAAAAAGTTTGAGGGGGTTGGATATCTAAAAGGTTTGTGATTATAAATAAACTCTGTCATGTGACTGTATTTCATTGTGGTTGATTTATTGAGCTTAGGAAGTTAGTTTATCTTGCTTGTTTGTGTTAGAACAACAGTCGTTAGGACGTTTCGAATGTCTAAACGTTTGTGAGTGCTATCTACGGTGGCACTATGAACTCTGATCTAAGTTGAAATAACAAGTCTTATAATATGGAAAAAAACGAATACACAAACTTTTTGAATTTAGTAGATAGGTAAACGAATGGGCAGTCATAGGGACTGCGGATAGAAATGAAAGCTTGTAACTTAGATTTTTTTTTTTTAAATAAAGAGTGACGAGACGATCAGGCACATGCCTGATGGTAAGCAACATGCCTGACACATAACAGCACAGTGACACGCAGCTATTGGAACATGAAGAGTCCAAATCATTACCTAGCACTGCACTGCGCTCGTCACCCAGAGATCTAAGATCTTATATCTCTAAGCCCTGTAATTTCTCTGGAAACATTGCCCTTCAAACCGGAACACAGTAATGTTTGCACATTTCTGCTTGGCGGTAGAATAACTGGCAAAGGTGTGGTACTTCCCCAGGCGGACTCTGCCAAGAGTCCTACCACTACAAAAAGTAGTAAAAAAGTAGTATTAAACAGTATTAATGTTGCTCAAAAAGTCGCCTGTATTTTGTATATCTAGTGCTATTAAGCGAGTCCGTCACGCGAACACATAAGGGTGTCAATTACAAAAAAGTGCTCAATGTGGTTAAAACAAAACACGTTAAAAAAAGTACATCTACTGTCGAATTCAAAATATGTAGTAAACCTGTAAAATATTTGTGTCCAGTCAAACCAATATTGTAATAGTTACACTCTTTTCCACAAGTATTCCAGTTTTCCAGCTACTCTACCACCAAGCAGTAATATCCAAATATTACCATATTCCAGTTTGAAAGACAATGTTTCAATAAAAAGTTACTGTGAAAGAGATTTTTCATCTCATACCTCTGGCGAAGTGTAGTAAAGTGCACTTGGCCTAGTGATTTTACTTGGAACATGCCGTTTTCATCACGATGTTTTCATTCACCGTTGAAGCCAGTGGTAATAATGACTAAATTGTACAACTTAACTTCGAAAAATACTCAAAGGTGCAAACAGGACCCGAACATACGATCGAACTTGTTAAATGAGGCGTTCTCTCCATTAGGTGACTTCTATAGAAACGTACGAATAATTTAAAAAAACAACATGAACCTAGCATCTTTTGACGTCATGTGTCATCCACTAACTCGCACTGGACCAGCGTGGTGGATTATGACCTTGACTCTCTCCTTGCGAGAGAAGGCGCCGACATCAGGTGACTATTGAATCCTACAAATAATCCTAATTCATTTATTCAGTGCACCAGCAGTGCCCCGCGGTTTCATCCACGTAATTTCCGATCCTGTTATATTCCCGGGATAAAAAGTAGCCTTTGTGTTATTCCAGACCATTAGCTATATATGTACCAAATTTTATCTAAATCCGTTCAGCAGTTTTTGCGTGAATGAGTAACAAACATAACTAAACCCATACAACATTTCGCGTTTCTGATATTAATAGTGATACAACGATATCGTGTCAGGAAATTTTAATTGTAAGTACAAAGAAAGATAAGAAACAAAATAAAAGCCGCGTCACTTTGGCGACGCTTGCGCAGTCTCGGTGACAAGCTTTTGTCGCGGATTATTATCGTCGCCATATTGGATACCCTCGCAAATAAAGAAAAGAAAATCAAGTACTCATAAAGTACTGTGTACACAACAAGATATAATTTAAAGATGCGAGTTTTATTGCAAAATTATCATAATCCTTATTTTAAGTATTACGTAGTAGGGCTCTTTGCAGAGTGCGCATAAGGAAGTACCACAGAAGTGCCAGTTATTCCTCCGATAAGCAGTAGTGTGCAAATTTTACTGTGTTCCGGTTTGAAGGTCAATGTTTACAAAGAAATTACTGGGCTAAAAGATAAAACATTTTACATCTCCGGGTGACGAGTGCAGTGCGGTGCGGTGGTAAGTAATGATTTGGACTCTTCATGTTGCCCCTTCTTCTTCTCTTCTCCCATAGTTGCGTGTCGCTGTGCTGTGATTCAAAATTTCAGGCCGATCCGTTCATTTTTTTTTTTAACTTTAATAGGTTTACACTTGAACGCCATCTCGCCTGATGTTAAGCGACGATGCGGTCTACGATGGAGCGTGCTTACCTAGAAGAAACCGATTCACTCTCGATTTGAAGACACCAAGATTATAACTATCGGGAAAAACCCACTCAGGCAACTCATTCCACAGCCTAGACGTTCTTATCACAACCGTAGAGCCAAACCATAGAGTCATAAGTACGGTTAAGTTACGAAAACATAGGGTATTTTTTATCTCGGGAAAGTACTACTTAATTATACTTGTCGTGTAGTAAACAACCGCGATTATTAGAACCTAAATAAATTAAACTTAAATGGTAGCTTAAAACCCAAGATAGTTTCCTCGTAGTAAGCAGTGGATAACAATCTTATTCATCATGTCGTCTGACCACACGTGAACGCAAGTGGGTGGATCCTTATTTATTCGCCACTTCTTTAAACCATTAAGAGCATTAAACAGTCCTTGTGCTCTTGCAACTTTCTCATTTCAAAATTTATTTATACGTTTAAATAAAACTTTTCTTTAAAAAAAGTTTCTGTTCGGAACGGGATGTTCAAAATAATGAATATAATAATTGCAGACGCGTTTAAATGGCATAAAACGTTTTTGAAACACTTAAAAACATAGATGTCACTAAGCTGGTTGCCTGGAAAATATTGCTCTTAGCAATACGACCGCTATTTTGTTGCGCTTGTTTAGAAGTGTTTTACAGTAATATCACTGATTTTTTTATCACAATAAAGACTCTCTATACATATCTCTCTCATTTATTTAAAAAATGCAAATATGTCAATATTCCATATGCATAATTATGGAATAAAGTTTTTGAACTCGTATTATTAACATAAAATAGGACTACGATCTAAATTATTATTTAATTACCTCAACGTTTCGGTAGCCTTACAACCGCCGTGGTAAAACATCTTCTCGTAATCACGATGTGAAATAACAATTAAGACGGTGATTTAGTTCTATTTTACGAACCAGTAAGATTATATAAAATGAACTAGTGGCCCGTTCCGGTTTTGCTCGAAAAATAGCCTAGATACCGCCTGCAGCGCCATCTGTCAGGCTGGTTTGTCCATCCGAACAAACCATTCAGGCCACCACCTACAAAAACATTCATTCAAATCTGCGAATATAGGAATTTAGTGACATACACACGTACTGTGGAATTATTGAGGTAAAGATGAGACAAAACAGTA
The DNA here is from genome assembly GCA_017562165.1 of Ectropis grisescens. NCBI lineage: Eukaryota > Metazoa > Arthropoda > Insecta > Lepidoptera > Geometridae > Ectropis > Ectropis grisescens. The sequence goes on along the minus strand of CM029779.1, from coordinate 1,073,270 downwards.
ATTTAAGAAAAAAATGGAGCGGTGTAAGTTACTAAGTTAACCGTAACTTCATCAAACTTCATTCTATCATAGAATTTGAACTAAAACCAATTCCCGGCGAACTTCCGCTTCAGATTCAAATTAAACAGTTCCTCAACGCTCCACAATTAGATTCGGGAGATTTCGTCTTGATTAAATTCTTGAGAATTATATCTGATGATATACACGTGTACGGACTAAACTAAGTAACTCTTGAATAAAGATTTACTAAAAATCCTAGTATGATATTATCAATGCGAAAGTGTGTAGGTAAGGATGAATGGATGGATGTTTGTTACTCATTTTTTAACTTATAGTTTTCCGCTTGCCCTCCATCTCGCCTGATGTTAAGCGATGATGCGGTCTACGATGGAGCGTGTTTACCTAGAAGAAACCGATTCACTCTCAATTTGAAGATACAAAGATTGTAACCAACTTGGAAAACCCACTAAGGCACACAGCCTAGACGTTCCTATCACAAAAGTCGATCAAATCTCTTCGTTCGTTTCTTTGATACGTCAACCATGAAACGATGTCGCTTTTTGGAGCCACGAGCATTCTAATAGAAAAACGACCAAGTTGGTATTAGATTAATTCTTTCACGTAAAACCTACTTGTCGGATTTTGATGAAAATTGATGCATAGATATATAATGGTCTGGAAGAACACATAAGTTACTTATTTCTGGGAAAATAACAGGAACGGGAACTACGCGAGTAACACAGCGGGTAACTGTTAGTTTAAAAAAGTCTCTAAAACAAATACTAAGATGTACAGGGTGGGTTTCGAACCAACCACATCTTTTAATTGGGAATTTGGACACTACGACTAGCCCTCATAACAGAGTATTATGACAGGATGCCACAAAATAAATAATGTACCTATCAATGCTAAAAATGGTTATGGTATACCAAATAATAGACGCAAGGTACCTATCATTGACCGGTGAATGGGTAATGGATGACAACTAAAATCAACTACCATAGTTGTTTTTTTTAACTACTTAGCTTACACGTACTTAGGCAAAATTTCTGAAGATTTTTTTCTAATAAATGATGCTCGTATCTATGTTTCAATTTGGTATTTTGGTAGTAGACTCCTTGCAGAGTCCGCCTAGGGAAGTACCACACGTTTTTTCAGTTCTGCCGCCAAGCAGTATCACTACTTCCAGTGTTCCAGTTTGAAGGGCAATGTTTCCAGATAAATTTCTAGACTAAGACATAAAACACCTTATATGGAGATATACCCGGAAGGGTAACGAGCGCAGTGCTAAGTAATGATTTGGACGTTTCACGGGACTTTTCATGTTCCAAAAGCTGCGTTTCACTGTGTTGCTATGGGCAAGCACGTCGCTTACCATTAGACACATGTCCTGCTCGTCTCGTCACCATTACCATAAAAAAGAAATCTAACAATATCACTTCTAATAAATAAGTTTCAATCATAATTTTATTTCACGTTGTAAGACGGTTAGTAGAACGAATATCTTGGCTTAGAAGTGTACGTACCTAACTAATACTTCTAAGGGCTATAACAACTAAACTATGCCTATTTATATCGCCTTCACTATAAATATTTTATCTAATCTATCCAAATGTTAGTCATACAGAATTTTTGTAACCCCACACTTAATATTATCACAAAATATATATTATTAACTCTCACAAACCATAATTCTAAATCCAAAACCCCTTTCTGCTCCCCCACTTCCGTTTGGAAGCGTGCAAGCTATTGTACCAAAAAGTAGGCAAATCTACCGGAAATTGCACCAGATCTTGCTACCAGTGTTGTGCTAATCCGAACCGTTGCAAGGGCGGTCTTTACTTTAGTTTTAGTAGCTAAAATTAAAAATAATATTTCGTTAGATTGTATAGGAATTGCAACAGTGCTGCTACAAACATCAGCAGCACTATTGCAATTCCGTGCAACCAAACAAAACAAAATTTCGCTTCTTTAACTATCAAAACTTGTACTAAGAGTGCTGAAATATGATACTGAATATAAGGAAGCTGTGGCAAAGAAGGCGGACCGTAGATGGGTCGCACAATATATTTACCTATTTTTGGATCGGAATCCGGAGGGCGTGATATATCGCCGGGATAGTAAATTACCGTGGAAAAGTAAAACGAGTTGTGTCTGCATGGCCTAAATTTTATGGCTGGGTGAATCTGTTTTTATAGCGGCGAGAAATTGAACATAGTGCGATGGAAAGATTTGATTCTCGGGGGGGTTTATTTCTATTGTACCCTAAATAATACAAAGCTTTAACTGATTGTAATTAGCTAGTGTCTTTGAGAAAAAAAGTGTGCTATTTTCAAAGTGAGATCTAGCTAACGTTTGAAATGTAGTTACATAGAGCCTGGAACAACACCTACTTTTTATCTCTGAATAATGCAGAGTTCCAGTAAATTTTTTGAATAAAATTTTATTACATTGTTTTTTTTGATGAACATTTATTTAGTTTCTCAAATCGATGACAGATATCAATGAAAAAAAACTATTAAATTAAGTTTTCCCATTTATTTTAAAACTGTTAGTTTCACTTGATGTTTTTGTCCAGTAGTAAATTTTATAGGTATGTCAATTTGTGGCATACCGCAATTTAGCTATATTTTAGCACATTTGCGAACTAATTTGTTGTAGGCTCTCAGCCAAGCGGCGCGGCGCGGCGTTTCGCATCTATACAGTGTTGTTTACTCGCAGTCGCTACATAAAGCTGTCTGCGCTATCTCGGCGTATTGCACGGCATGCCGACGCATACAATAAGTGCATAACACGACCTGGTTGAAAAATGACCTCGGAGCGAAGACAGGAGTACCCGGGATACCCGGGATACCCGGCTCTCTTCGTCCACGAAATCGTTGTGAAAAGAAATTGCACAGACATCTTAGGATGACTAAAAACAAACAAGATTACAATATTCTGATAAACGCTTGTTGAGTCCCGCGGTGCAACGTTTTTTTACTTTCGTGGCTTTACACATGACCGCTATCTTGCCTGATGTTAAGGGCGTGTGGGCCGTAATTTTGAATTTTTAAAACAACTTTAAGACCTTTAAAATAGTGTATTAAACTCTGAAAAAAATATATGTATTAGTTAAAGATCTAATCTAGTGCAATTCGCAGTCAATAACACGATTTAATGAATTTTACTTGATAGAAAAAAATCCCAAAGTTACCCCTTTTCAAAAAGTTTTTTCAAGTTTATGACTAAACTAATGATCTTTTTTACTAAACTTTTGTACTCAACGAAAGCCACTAAAAAGTTATAGATGCTTTCGCAGAGTTTGACTTGATAAAAAGTATCAGTTATTCACTATGTTTTTAATATCTACCATATATATAGCGCGCCGTTCGGCAGGCCTGATCAGTCGCGTTTCGGCGCTCACGGACGACGGGCCTGTGCTTGATTTTGCAATTTTGACAACCAATAAATTTTAAATATTACGATCATAGTGCCACAGTATAACAATATCAGTAGGTATTACTAGTGAAGCATGCTATGATCTTGATTTTTGATACCGTTTTCATTGGAATTGCAAATAGACGCTGATACTAATTAGTACGCTGTTTACTTTATGTTGTAGACCAATAGGGAGTCTCAAAAACTGACGTCGATAACACATCAGTAAAAATTCAATGCAGATGCAATGGAAAATAGATTAGTATCGGTAAAATATTCGTCCGTCAAATCAGAGATCGGGATAAGGAAATAATGAGAGGGAGAAATCCCTGCGTAAATCTAATATAAATGCAAGTTAGGTATCATAAATGATACCTAACTTGCATTTATATGCCATTTAGGTAAATTATTTGGTAGTAAGGTACTTAGTACTTGGAAGAAAAGTCCTCACATACGGATTTTACCACTTTGGAAGAGATTCTTGCGCAAACTATTCAGTTTAGAAAAAAAAATGTTAGGAACTTCAATTCACAATTTTTGAACACCTATCCATAGATACACGTATGGTTTTGATAGATTTTTTTTAATTTATTTTCCAAGTTTGTGACACCACCAAAATTTGTTGTTTTTTCGTTTTTGTATGAAACTGTTAATATTGTTCATAGAATACATGTACTTATCAAGTTTTAATAGTATACTTCTTATAGTTTCGGAGAAAATGGCTGTCACATACGGATGAACAGACATAACGTATATTTTAAAATTTGTCTACGAATCCCTAAAACCCAACTTCGTTCATTTAAAACTTATTTAAAATGAAATTTAGACACACGACCAAATTAGATAAGAAGGCAGTAAAATTACTCGTAGAATTTAACTCTGTACTAAATTTCCGATTCGTATTTTTCGGTTTAGAATCATTTCCTGAACATAAAATTACAAAATAATAACAAATCCAGGTGGAGCTTCAAGCGCCAGCTCGAAAAAACGTTTTTGGCCAATATTCCGAAAAAGTTATAAAGCCTATTATTATTGTAGAAAATAAAATTTCCCATCTTTTGTTGCCAGTAAACTTTTTTCGAACTTACCGATTACGATTTATTATGTCCAATTTAATGATAACAATGTAAAAAAAATAAGATGTGAATTCCGTTCCCAGTAGCATAAACATGTCTCTTTTTACCGGAATGGAAGAAGGGTTATGTTTTTCGCGCGTATCTTTATGTTTGTAAAACTTTTATTTCCACATATCTTCCAAACGGCTGGATGGATTTTGGTAACTAAGATATTCTAAGACTGGTCTCATTCGCCAAAGTGTCCATAGACTCCTTAGATAGTAGGTAATATTTTTTACGTGTAGATTTTTTTGTAGTCGGTTTTAAATTAAAGTAATTCTATCATATTGCTCGTTGCTCGAATGAACAGCACCGTTCATCATCATGATTGAAGAGTTGAACGAAGAGTTTGGTCTCCACTTTTGTAATAAGAACAACTAAGCTGTGAAACGCATTGCCAGAGTGGGTTTTTGTCGAAGGTTCGATCCTTGGGGTTACGAGGTACACTGTGTTTGTTTCTATTAGAGAAGCAAGTTCCATCGTAGACCACATCATTTTCATCCACTATTTTCGGCATCATCACAACCGTATCATTAAATGGCCTATAAATCGTAAACGGTAAGTTTTACAAAAAAAGTTTACAAGCAACAAAAGATGCAAAATTTTATTTTCTACAATTGTTGTCAAAATATATAGTTTCAAAATATCGGCTAAAACAGTTTTTTCAATTGGCGTTTGAAACTCTACCTGAATCTGTGAGCATTTTGTAATTTTATGCTCAGTAAGTGATCTTTACCTCATAGAAAAAAGTTGGATTAGAAATTTAGTGCAAACTTGGCCAAAAAAACCGTCTATATTTACTGGCCTTGCATTACGTTTCACCACATTTTTTAAATTTTTTGACGAACTTGTGAATTTTTAGGAAACATTTTAAAAAGATGCATGAAATTTTAAAAGCCGTTCTCAACTTATAGTGTGACCAAAAAAGAAAAGGTTGAGTTTTGTATACCTACGAGTATAGATAAATTTAATATTTATTCGTTTATATAGCAACAAAACTCTTATCATAAACAAACAAACGTAAACAAATCTTGAACAAAAAATGAGTTTAAATTACATAGTCCAATATTTTAATGTTATTTCTGCACTGTGGCACCGATTCCGCGGTCGGTGACGGTCGCGAGAACAAGACAGCGTTAAATGCCTACTTTGACAGAATTACCTGGCCTTAAACGACGATGCAGTCTACGATGGAGCGTGTTTACCTACATAAATCTTAGTCAATCTTTGAAGATACCAAGATTTAAGCAAAACTAAATTTAACGTCATGAAAGTAGTGTGCCCATGTGTTAATCGAGGTAGTCGCGATGTTCTACCAGTCCGCCGAGGACCTGCGTAGTCACTAACCATAGAATAGGTAAAAAGATACCATACTGCGGATTTGAATAACTCCCACAAATATTAATTGAAATCTCAGTAGTTACGGCCTTAAATCTCTAAAACAGTGACTAAAAAGCTGAAGACAGTGTCTTATCGAGGAAATATACCATTTACTCCAAAGGAAAACGAAGAAAAGTGGAAATATATTGAGTTCAGGTTTGTTAAAATTGTTGGAAGGCAGTGAATTTATGAGTGAAGTTGGTTGCTGTCGAGTACTTGGTGCCAACATAACAATCACGGTACTAGCCGACATTGACAGCAGCTACTATTGTTGACACTGACAGACACTGATAATTGTCATTGTCACAATTTGGTGTTGCCATAACAAATTTGTAAAAGTAACGGGTAACAGTACCAATAAGTTTTCTCTGTTACTACGATGGCGCCAACTTGTGCGGGATGCCAGAGTCTGATTAAGTCAAGGAGTATATGAAATGTACTTTATGCTACTCAGTATTCGACCTCGACTGCTGCAACATCTCAGCGCATCGCTTCAATAAGTTTTCCCGGAGAAGAAAAAAAAGCTTGGAAATGTCCATTGTGCCTCAGTAAGCAGCCAAAAGGAGACAACACTAACACACCTGTACGCGCATCGGCGCACGCTTCGGGCGACACTAACATTACACTACGCAACGCTTCCAAGGGCAGAGTGCGTCGCAAGTCGTCCGACGATATTCCGGACGAATGCCCTGCCTCAACCTCTGATATTCGTTCCATAATTAGAGAAGAAATGAGATCAGCATTGGGAAGCGTGACTACAGAGCTCCTCAACATAGGCGAAAAGGTATCTACTTTTGAAAAATCGCTGTCATTTTTTAATACCTGTTTCGAAGAGCTCAAAAAGGACTTAGACAGTAAGTCAATTATAATTGAACGTCTCCAGAAGAACAACGATGAGCTCCGAGCAAAGGTTTGCGTTCTAGAGAAGGATTTCGCCAATAGATTGAATCTTATGGAACAGCATCAGCGTGAATGTAATTTGGAAGTCAATGGAATTCCAGAAAACAACTCTGAGAATGTTCTGAAAATTGCTGAATCACTGGCGAAGACAGTTGGTTGTCCCCTTTCCGACATGGATATAATCCACGCCTCAAGAGTCGCTAAACTTAACAAGGATAGCGACAGACCACGCACAATTATCGTGAAGCTGCGTACGCGACTTGTTCGCGACAGCGTGCTCGCCGGAGTCCAAAGATTCAACAAGGAGAACGCTCAAAACAAAATGAACTCTCGGCATCTCGGCATTGGCGGAAGCAGCGTGCCGGTTTTCGTGTCGGAGCACCTGAGTCCAGCCAACAAAGCATTGCATGCAGCTGTTCGCAGAAAGGCCAAAGAATTATCATACAAATTCGTCTGGGTTCGAGATGGTCGCGTGTATACCAGAAAAGATGAAGCCAGCTCAGCTCTTCAGATACGTTCAATGGACAGTAAATTTTTTTTTCGATACGTGTTAATGTAGATTCATTCGATATCTAAGCAATGTTCCTAATGCCGTTTTATTTTAAAATGGCTACTCTTTATTACCAAAACGTACGCGGTATGAGGACAAAAACAGATAAGATCCACAGCAAAATACTCCAGAACTCATATGATTTGCTGGCTTTTTCTGAAACTTGGCTTAATGGGTCCGTGCACAGCAGCGAAATCGTCGATTCGCGCTACGTCGTGTACCGCCGTGATCGCTTGTGTAGTCCTCTTACTGCAAAGTCTGATGGTGGAGGAGTAATGCTAGCCGTATCCCATAAGCTTGAGTCAAATCGTATGGAAGGCTGGGAATCCGGCTCCGAGGATCTATGGGTAGTAGTAAAAATGAAAATAGGAAACAAAATTAAGAAGGTTGCGATCTGTGTGGTTTATCTGAATTGTGATATAAATCGGACATAAATTGTGTAATACCCTATATAGTGACTATATGAGTAAAACTGAGCACGCTATAGCAAAAAATCCTAAAGACTTCTGGAGGTATGTAAAAAGATAAACGCAAAGAGCGTTCTTTATATCCCGCGAAGATGCATCTGAACGACAACATAGCCGACTCCGGACAGAAAATAGTCGACCTTTTTGCCGATAACTTTTCCAAGGCATTTTCATCTCGCGTTTCAGATAGTCACGAGCCCAGCGAAACTATATCTATGTGTAATAACAATTGTATAGGCACTATAAGATTTACGGAGCGCGAAATTTCAAATAAAATTAAACAGTTGGACGAATCGAAGGGACCGGGTCCAGACGGCATCCCGCCACTGTTTGTTAAGCGCTGCGGCTCTGCGCTAGCTCTGCCCTTGTCCTTGATTTTCAATCGTTCTCTATGCGTCGGAGAATTCCCCGATGAATTTAAAAAAAGGAAAAATTGTTCCTTTACACAAAAAGGGTAGTGTGGACGATATTAAGAATTATAGACCTATATCCATGTTGTCATGCTTTTCTAAGTTATTTGAAGCGCTAGTCTGTCCTCTGCTTTCTCGTCATCTAAAACACCTCTTGTCGGAGCAGCAGCATGGGTTCATAAAGGGTCGATCAACTGAGACTAATCTAGCGGTTTTCGTATCTGAATTATCCAAGGAAGTGGACAGGGGGTGCCAGGTTGATGCAGTGTACACTGATTTTAGCAGTGCTTTTGACAAAGTCTGCCACCCCCTGTTAGTAAAAAAGTTGGAAAATATTGGTATCCATGGGTCATTTCTGAGTTGGTTCCAGTCTTATCTCCAAAAAAGGCAACAAGTTGTATGCGTAAATGATTTCGAGTCCGACTCATTCATTGCAACGTCTGGCGTGCCACAGGGTTCGCACCTCGGTCCTAAACTCTTCTTAATATTCATCAATGACATCGTATGCCATATCAAGTACAGTAACGTAAAATTGTTCGCGGACGACCTCAAAATTTATAGAGTGATCAAAACCGCTACAGATGGAATTCTGTTACAAAACGACCTCGATAGCATTAAGACTTGGTGTGACGAGAACAGAATGCACCTCAATGTACAAAAATGTTTTTATATCAAGTATACTCGCAAAAAAATCCTATCGACACCAAGTATATTCTAGACGGAACCATTCTGCAAGAGGTGAATGAGATACGAGATTTAGGAGTTGTAATTGATAGCGGGTTAACTTTCAGGTCTCACATTGATACAACAGCAAAAAGGCAGCACAATTACTAGGCTTTATTAGGCGCAACTCAAAACATTTTAAACATCCTCACACTAAAGTATTACTTTATAATTCGCTGGTTAGAAGTCATCTGGAATACGCGAGTGTGGTTTGGAATCCTTTTATTCCGTCCATTCTCAACGCATTGAAGGGCTCCAACGCGCTTTTACGCGATCACTGGCTTTCTCTGCCAGAGTATCTCTCACAGAAGCCCCTACGAGAATCGCCTCAAGTTTTTTAAAATGCACACCCTGCGTGACAGGAGGAGGATCCGTGATCTAACATTTCTTCACAAAGTGATCCATGGATCCTCCGACTGTCCATCTATCTTAAATGAAATTTCTCTGCAAGTTCCTCACCATTATCCCAGGCACAGAATTCGTCGAATTCTGGATTGGCAACAGGTCGCTAGAACCAATTTGGCATGTAACTCCCGTTTGCGGAGAGTATGTCGCACGTACAACGAAGTCAATGCCTCCTCTGACAACCTCGACTTATTTAATGATAAATTAGCCGTATTTAAGCACAAGCTAGTCAACATGTTGAGGACGTCTAATTTGTGAGAGTATAGTTCTTTATTATTGTTTTTTTTTCTTGTTGTTTTTTATTGTTTTCTTTTTTTCATTATTATTTGTATAAAATAGCCACAAATTTTAAGCAAGCTGTATTCACCTATAATAGGCTAACATATCAGAATTTTTATATTTTAATTGTTTTGTTTATAAGTGTTGTAATATGTTCGCTGTTGGTGTCTCTAAATAAATAAATAAATAAATAAATAAATTTGAACTTTCCTGCTATCCTACTAATATGACAAATGAGATAGTTTGGAAGTATGTTGCTCAATCACGTCGGAAAGTTCTTTACGGATCTGATTGCAATTTGCAACACAGATAGAATAAATACAGTCTAGAATAACACAAGCCTGCTTACCATTGCGGGAAAATATAAGTCAGATTCATATAAATCTGATGAGTCGTTATAGAGATACGTGAAAATTAACATATTTTTACAAACATTAGTCTTCGTAGTATAAAATAATTAATAAATAGAGGGAATATTTAGTACCTATGTTATTTCCATAATATGCATCATGTGTCAATGTGTCCAGAGATATTATTCGTATAGGGCAAAGAGGTCTCCTACATTTATGTGAGTCGAGATCAATAAATTTGGCAGTAATTTGGTCTCCATGGTAAAATAGCCGAGATACTGAGGCATAATGGACTTGCGTGTTGCTTATAAATTGCCAGCAACAAGATAATGTAACAAAGATTGTTACGTTAATTTGTTCATAAGTTAAATTTCTATGTTTATAATCACCTTAAATTAAGATTGCCACCTTCATCGTCACCAAGGTAGAACCCAAGTAAGTTACTACCAGCGGTTAGGGCTGCAGTGTTTAGTACCTTATATACATGCGCGTTTTGACAAGGATAACCACTTTCTGTAACTACGTGGCTTAAGATATTTTCTGTTCGAAAAATCCGTTTCGTTTTCTTTAAGGAAATTATTCCATTTATTTTCAAGTGTTACGCAAAAAAGTGGCAGTTTCATCTGATCGTCTGGGGGCAGACAGCTCCAGCGCTGGCCAGCCTCCGTGACAGAGCTCCCCTCATTTCACGGCTATTAGATAAACTTGTTACCGACGCGTGGATACCCATTAAAATGCAAATTTCAGACCCAAAATACTAGCTGAAATTTAAACTGTATTAGTGTTTGTTTGTCCTTCTTTGATAGCTACAGAAAAAGTTAGAATTTTTTGTCTGCTTTCTGTTCTCTCTATTATATTTTTGCTAATCGTCGGCATCTTGCCTGTGCTTGCTAGGAACGGGCTTATCAAGTAGAAACTGGCGCTCGTTTTGAACTGATAAGTATTTTATTTTAAATTCGTACAAGTTATTTTTGATTTATTAATAAAGTTACGATTATACTTATCTCGCGCTTATTCGTACAAGTTATTCCAAACTTTATATTTTTGTAGTTTTATGTCGCATGGAATATTTACAAGAGTATTTTACATTACTCTAACGTTTTTGGTTCTCGTCAATCTTCCGTAATTATTTGAAATGAGAACGTTAAAATTATCAAATATATTATGTCTAAGTAGAGGGAAATACTGATACATTTGCTGTTTTTGCTTTACAAGATTTTTAACACATTGGTACTTTTTAACCTTTTTTTAACCTGAACATAGTACTTTGTCTAATTTTTTCTTTACTTATTTTACAAATAACATAATTTGCACAAGAGTTATTTGTTACCAACTCTAAAACAAAAACTCAAATGTGTTAAATTTTGCCATTCCTATGTCATGCATATTCAAACATGTTATAGGTACAAAAATAAGTCAAAAATCTCATTTCTTAGCCAGGCGAAATCGCGGGCGATGTCACAGTGTGACATTGTATTTATGACCGGTTGTAATTTTAGATATATTTATATTTACCTACGTAGCGCCAGCGCTTGCAGAATTTCATTAAACTGTTACAGATATGCTTTTATCATTTTTATGTATAATCAGAAGCTGAAGTTATCACAAAACAAAAAGTTGAAAATTATCTCATATTGAAATTTTCGACGTATTTTTATTTTGTTGATAAATTCGGTTTCTGCCGATTAGTGAGTTGTTTAGAGTTCGTCTTATCTTTTAGTGTCTGTTTTTTTATTTATGATTCTGTAATCACACTTCCTGGGTAAATAACCAAGACGGTAGTTTTTGTTAAAATTAAATTTTTATTGTAATAAAATTTAAATTTACTTAATATTTTTAATTTTGCGTACATTATGTGATCATTTATATAGAAGACTGTAATAGCTATAGTTAAGTTCCGAAAATAGTAAGTAGTATTTTTAAGTTCGAGGGTAACTGCTGTCAATAGAATAAAATCGAATGTATGGTATGTTAATACTCTGGAAACAAAAGAACTAACAACCGGACTACTGACACTACTCGAACTATACATTACAAAAATAAACTAATTCTATTTTCCCCAAAACTTTACTTCACACCGAGAGAGAATACTCGTGGGTTTGTTCTAGGTAAGCACGCTCCATCTTAGACCGCATCGTAACTTAACACCAGGCGAGTTGGTGACAAAAATACGAAAGTAAAAAAAAACGTTATTACACCATAAAAGTACGTTTCGTTTTTGTCAACTTGTAGCAGAAACCAAAGCCTGAAAATAGTAAACAATTAGAAAATTAGAAAAAACCTATACTCCCACACACCCGACTGATTATTCACCTCTGCAAGATCCATTCACCCGAGCGGAAGTACGTCGCGGAGGGGGGAAATGGGAAATCCCCACCGGAAGCGCCCGACACAGGTGCAGCCGAGGTGTGAATACGGCTGACGTATGAATTTCGTTTATCAACCGAACTGTGGGGAAGAATTGACGCTGACTTTCAACATTTGCGGTGTATAAATCGTTTGTAAAATTTAAAGAATCGACGGCATTAAAATTCATTGAAAAAGTTTTATTTAACGTCGTAGGTTTATTAGTGGGGTGCATCAGGTATCCCTAGCGCCATCTAGTTGCTTGAGCCTGAGAAACTGTATAAACAATCTACATGAAACCACACACTTGTCAAAGTCCATAACAGCATCCTGCTGAAGCACAAGACGTTGGCGTAATTGTGCTCACCAAACATATCACACTAACATGACACAACGGGATAGAAGCCAGAAATTAATAGACGATGAATCAGATGGCATATATGATACAACCGATTAAAAGTTAAAAATGAAAAAAGAAGAAGATTTCTTTTTTCATTTTTAACTTGTATATATGTCATCTGATTCATCGTCTATTAATTTCTGGCTTCTATTATCATTGTATAAATTTAGACCAATGGAAACTGCGTTGCCAGACATATTGCATGTCCCTAGAAGAAGAGGCCAGTTTGTTTGATGGGTCTATTATTATTATTTTAGGAAAACATTTGTTTGCTCTCCTTAAAGGAGGTGTTTTTTATGCACGGGCCGGAGCCAAGTGCTTCTTAAGAAAGCGATAGAAATTTTCGTACATTTCTACAGGTGTTCAATATTACTGATTTTTGGAGTAGTTTGAATGTTGCTGGATGAATGTCAAGTGTTTTAAGACTGTTGTTTACGGTTTTAGGTATAACACCCGTTGTCGATAGAACAATTGGGATAGTTCTAGTGCTGTTTAATTACCATTGGGATATAATTTCTATGGATAAATCTGTGTACTTAGCTATTTTCTCTTTATAGGTGGATTGCAAGTTGTGGGTGTTACATATAGCGATGTCGATGAGTAAAGCACATTTATTGGATTTATCTAACACAGTAATATCCGGTCTTTTGTAATGTACCGTCTTGTCGGTGATTATGGTCCGGTCCCAGTATAGTCTGTAGTTATTGTTCTCAAGAACTGGTTCCGGTTTATACTTATAATATGATTTTTTTCAGTGATGAGTTTGTATTTATATGCAAGAAGTTGGTGTATTATTGCGGCTGTCTGGTCATGGCGATGTTTATAGTCTGTCTGGACTATGGCTTTACACGCTCCTGTTATGTGTTGTATTGTTTCGGTGCTGCTACTGCATCTCCTGCAGCTGTCGGATATGTTGGGTATCTTGATTATGAACTTCTGGTAATTGTGCGTGTCAATAACTTGGTCCTGAATGGCTAACATGAATGCTTCAGTCTCTGGGAAGAGCTCTCCCTGCATGAGCCAAGCGTTCGACGCTACTTTGTCGACATGTGGCTGTTGCAAGTCGTGATAATGTCGTCCGTGAAGAGACTTTTTATTATTATTATTATATATTATTATTTAAAAGTTTGGTATCATCTTATCTTACCTGCAAACAGCAATAAAGATTTTTGTATTTGTATTTGAAACAAATATGTTTTTTTTGGTATACATAAATAAACAAACACATCCTTGCAATTGCGTTGACGTAGAGTTTAACTCGTATTAAAATAACCATTCCTACAAAACTTTGCATTTTGTCAGAACAAAAAGTTCGTCGGTTGGTGGCGGTTTGGTGATTGGTTAGTCGTCTTAGAATCAAATTTACTTGCATTCATTAACTCAGGACTTCTTTAAGGTTCCGTAGCCAAATGGCAAAATATAGATTTGTCATGTCTGACTGTCTGTCCGTCCGTATGTCACAGCCACTTTTCTCCGAAACTATAAGAACTATACTATTGAAACTTGGTAAGTAGATGTATTCTATGAACCGCATTAAGATTTTTATACAAAAAATAGAAAAAAAACAATACATTTTAGGGGCGTCCCATACCTGAAACTCAAAAATAATGTTCCATCCAATCCATACCTGTGGGTTATCTATGGATAGGTCTTTAAAAATGATATTGAATTTCTACCAATTTTTTTCCAAACTAAATAGTTGGCGCAAGAGACTCTTCCAAAGTGGTAAAATGTACGTCGTCCTGTAACCCCCTGTAACTTCTAAAATAAGAGTAAAACAAAAATAAAACAAGGGTATAATTTACATTACCATGTAAACTATCAACAAACATGGGTTTGAATGAGATTTAGTAAGTTGTTTTATTTTAATACGTCTTATGACGTATTAAATTCACTATTGAAGAAATCGCTCTTAGCGATAAGGTCACCCATTGTTACTTTGTTTTAAGATGTTTCTGTATTTTGTTTTATTATTTTAAGTGCAATAAAGAGTTTATCTATCTATTTATTGTTAAACACTGATTAAAGTAACAACGAGCTACAAGAACTTTTGTAGTATGAAAACTAACGTGGTTATTACATATTTTACATAAATACACGGGTAACTCACGTATAATGTAGTCAGTCCAGTCCGACTCAAGTTTCGATCGCGTCCGGCGATCTTTTTCAAGGAGAGTGCGCGCGCGGGTTCGCAGCTCGTTTAGCACGTGCACGTGCACGTGCGCGTGCAGTGCACGCCGGACGCGATCGAAACTTTAGTCGGACTGGACTGACTACATTAAACGTGAGTTACCCGTGTATTTATGTAAAAAGAACTTTTTTATTATGTTACTTGCTGCTACGGAAGCCTTCATGGGCGAGTCCGACTCGCACTTGACCACTTTTTTTACTACACCGTCAGTGATTCTACCACTAAACAGTAGGTAATTTTCACACATTATTGTCTTCCGGTTTGAATTACAATGATTCCAGAAAAAATACACGACAAATCGATAAATGACCTGAATCATGATTAATAATATGATAATGATTAAAATCATTTATCCATTTGCCGTGTATGAAGACATTTATGGATGGCGTGCGTAGTGCTAAGCAGTGATTTGACCTTTTCGTGTACAAATTGTATATACTAAACACAATTTGTACATTTGTGTATTTGTGTGTTTTTGTTTAGTATCAAACACGTTCCTTTCTGGTTAACCGTTGGAGTAGACGAATGCTGAAGTGGAGATCTCAAATAGGAAAACGTATTGTAGGACACCCTGAGACTAGACGGAGTGATAATTTACGAAAAGCAGCCGGTGGCAGGTGGACACGTGATGCCGAGGATAGGGCTGGGTGGCGCACTATTGGAGAGGCCTACGCCCAGCAGCGGACCAACGCAACGGCGTGGTTTGATTATGATGATGATATGTCTTTCTCGTATCGTGACTCTTATTGTAAATATGAGAGAAGTAGGCACATAGTTCCGAGAATGCAGGTACAACTTACTGACGCATGAATGCCGCCGAGTTTGCCCATAATGGCTCGATAAATTTTCCTTTTCGTTATTCTTGTTACTAGAAGTTGTAGATATTTTCAGTAACAAAGCTCACTAGTAAAAATGTAAAGTAAATTAAAATATATTTCTGTAAAAAATAATGTTAGAAAGATAGATATCTAATAGACAGAAATAATCGATTTTTATCGAAAATAGGTTAGTGTTTGACATCTTGCCTGATGTTAAAGCGATGATCCGACCTACCGTAGCGTCGGTCGGAATCTGCTCGTCTTTAACAAATATCTTGCCTGATGACACCAAGATTGTAGCCATCGGGAAATACCTCCGTCGCGCATGTCCCGCGTCACTGCTCCACCGCCTTTCCGACGCTACGCCACTATATTAACATGTCACGCAAACCCATTCGATTTTACTTAGTACTTAACGCAGCTAAATAAGTTTTTCACTTCAAAAATAAGTTTTCACTTCAAAAATAAGTTCCTTTCGGTTAAGTACTGCTTTTTGTTTAACCCGGTGTTTGTGTATGGTCGTATTGTACACTAATGATATTCTAGCTTTGTAGCAACCTCAACAACTGTTGTATTTCAACGCACTCTCGCTCTGCCTTTTTTGTTCTTATTTGTCCATATTTGTATGCTAGTTGGAACTAGAAAATACTCTCGAGGTCGCCGACTTGTGGCGCCGCTAACGTAATACTGTACAACTGGAAATGTTTTTTACAAAGGAATAGTACTACAAAGTTTCGTCGCAGGTTTTGAGTTGTTGTTCTGATTCCGGCGCTTACCCTGTGCGGATACAAGCTACGACGCGAGTCAAAAGTCATAGACTTTCATCCTAGTTTTTTCCCGGAGTTTCCGACTTTTGTTTGCGACTGTCCATAGGATGAATAAGGCTTTAATATGAAAGGCTTAAAAGTGTAAATGTAGGTACACTTTTATGATTTTTTTAAGCGAAATTGAATTGAGAAATCTCTTGATTTCGCTTCACCAAGATGTTTATGACCCCGGCATGCTAATAAATGTTTCACCGATGATATTTTTTTTCATGACCGCCATTTTGCCTGAAGTCAAGTAATGATAGCCCAAACAACGAAAAAGCCCATGTCGGCAGCAGCATTTCCACACTCCTAAAATACGAAACTACATTCCACACTATCTTCTGTGCGAACACAGATTTCTAAAACAAAAGGCAGATGGAACGTGCGGAACACAGATCATTAGGTCCAGAAAGCAAATATCAAACGCCAAAGCAAATACAAACTCCAGTCAGTACGAAACGGACTTCCGTCTCGTACGGGAGTCCCGTGTGATTTTAAGTTTTGTACAAGATTATGCCGTCTTGTGTCTTCAAACATTGCAAACATTGTTCCCAAAAATAAGAAAAGGAAAGAGAAATATCATTTCATAGGATTTAAATATTAGGTTTGAATATTTTTACTGCTTTTTGTATAATTTAGGCGATTTCATTTCGATTGATGAATAGAAACACAACACCTCAACGAAAATTGTTTAGTGTTCCTGTACTAAACTGAAATTATTTTCCCTAAAGTTAAGGTAAAATATAGATTATGATTTTTTTGAAGATACTCGTAGACCAAATTATTTATGTGCTTAAGTAGATTGTATTATTCTATTTTAAACCCTATTTTTATAATCGTATTTTTTTTAATTTAATGTCAATCGATGCCCAGCACAAATCCACGTCATTACTAGTGTTTATAAAAATACTAATAGTGTTGATGAAAACTATAGTTATGAAGCAAGTTTTAATTCTTGTAAGTAGGTATAGTGGAGCTTAAAAAAGTAGGCGAGTTCTTTTGAGAGATCTAATCGTTTTAATCAACCTCATGTTATTTGGTCGAGTCAGTGGTGACATTGTCGAAGTTTTATACGGTGCTTATTTGTGCGTACATACTTACCCCAAAAAGATGTTGGGATCAGGCCAATCGCTGTTGGCACCACATATACTGGCCTTGCTGCCTAGGTGGGTTGTAGGTATAAAGCGTTGCACTTTCGAGCTCCCTGTCTCACAAACTTGATTTTGGTTCTCTAAGTGGACGTGAGGCTGCTGTTCATTCTGTCCTGACTTTCTTTGTCCAAAATTGGGGAGAGGGTTGTTAAGGTGTACGTCAAAAACGCCTTTAATTTGGTTGATCGTGGAGCTCCGTTGTCCGAAGTGAAGAATAAAATTCTTGACTTCTACAATTTTCTTTGGCAATGTTATGGCAGACCCACAAAATTATCAAAACAATCCTATGCTATCTTCCGTTGGCTATCAACTTGGTGAATCTTCGGCCATGCGACCTTTGCCCTGGCCATTCGCTCTATCATTTAACGTCTCTAGTCCAATGTAAACGTTAGGTATTTGGACGACGTAAATTTGGGTGGCGATGTGAATAATGTTCAACTAATTTACATAAACTCTTAGACGGTTTTCGTTGGTTTGTATCAACATTTTTGAAAAGGTGAACTTTTCGTTTGCGACACACGTCCAGACAAAGATTGGATAATAAACAAATTAAATGATCTGGCCCCCCAACATCAAATCAGTTGACAAAAAATCTCTGCACCTCCTGTGTTCACCGATATTAAATGAGTAGGTAGTTGCCACCTTTTGTCAAGCATAATATTCAAAATTTCACAAGAAGCTCCGATAAAATACTCAAAATAAACACACACATGACTTTTACTGTTATTCGGCGTTGTATTTTTATTCCGAATTTTCTGTACGAATATTAGATTTTTTAGTTGTATGCTAAATCAAAATTCTTAACTTCATAGGATAGAAATAGTAATAACAAGAAATCCTTGCATAATATATAATCGGTGTCATAATAAATTATTTTAACATTATAATATATGTGTCTATTATACGCGAAGATTTCCGAAGCTAAGACAACAATAGTGGGATTTTTTTCTTAAGACTGGGAACATTACGCGCACACCAACGTGAGTAATTTGACAACGTAGGTGAGAGCTGTCACGCATACATAACTAATTACTGGCCTCACAGTGTCATTCATGAAGGTTTCATCTGTTTAGAAATCTGTGTGTGCGAATATAATTATATAGTATTAAAGAAATCGTCTAAATACACAATATTATTGGTAACGCATGGTCAAACGTAAGCTTATTTTGTACAAGTAGCACCCTGTGTTTTCAAGCCGGTAGATCACGTTCTTGTTATTTGTAAATGTGCAATTTCAGACTATAACCCGTTTTCTTAATTTCAACCAGATCCTTTCAAGCGTTCCGACATGATTAATCAACAAACATCCATACTTTGACATTTATGGTATTAGAAAGATACAGTTCATCATCAGATTCAGTACATTTTGTAGCTTTTTAAATTACCATACGGGTAACTCCCGTAATGTACATTCATTATTTTGCCATTGTGAAGTTCTAAGCAAATAAATATATTTCAGTTTATTCTTGTCAACACCAAACGAGCAGCGGTCGCACGTGTGCACTCCTTGATAAAGGCCGCCGGATGCGGCCGAAACTTAAGTCACACTTTTAAGTTAAGACTGGCTGTACATCACGTGGGTTACCCGTATATTCATTTAAAATGAATATGGTTACACTAGTTTTAATACTAAAACACATTGTGGCTGTTTTATGTTTTGGGGATGTTTCATGTCCTAGTACGTATTCATTCATTTCAGTTTTTCTGTGACTTTTTTCTCGTGTTATGTGCTTGAATACGTAATCGTATTTTAGAAAACTCTGTTTGCGGTTGAGATTATTGTTTATGTAGCAAAATAAACCTATTAACTCGTACATAAGTTTTCGATTATAGACGCTTATTTATATAATATACGGTATAGCAAGGGCTTTGATATTTCGATGCCATTTCATGCATAATCTTCACGACCATATTTTCCCGTAAACTTAGTACATGAAATTACGTCGAAATATCGTAGTCTCATAACTTCTGTAAAATAAAAAAGGTCAAGTGCAAGTCGGGCTCGCCCATGAAGGTTTCCGTAGCAGCAAGTAACATAATGCAAAAGTTCTTGTACCTACTTCGTTGTTACTATAATCAGTGTTTTAACAATAGTCAATGTATGACGTATTAAAATAAACTACTTACTAGATATCATTCAAACCAATTTCCATTAGTAGTTTACACGGTAACGTACAACATACACTTTTTAAATTTTTGTCATTCTCTTATTTTAGACGTTACAGGGGGGAACACTATTTACCACTTTGGATGTGTCCCTCGCGCAAGCTATTCAGTTTAGAAATAAAATATGTTAGAAACCTCAATATCATTTTTGATGACATATCCATACCACACATATGCTATAGATTGAAAATTTTTTTTAGTTTCAGTTCCATGTATGGGACACCCCTAATTTTTTTTTGATTTTTTCTATTTTTTGAAATCTAAATGTGGTTTACAGATTACATCTACTTACTAAGTTTCAATAGCTTTCTTATATAGCTTTTATAGTTTCGGAGAAAAGTGGCTGTGACATACGGACGGACAGACAGACATGACGAATCTATAAGGGTCCCGTATTTTACAATTTGGCTACGTAACCTTAAAAACGTAATTATACTAGGGGTATTGTTGATAAGTGATCTTAATACAAGGTTTTGTACAAAATATTCCTAGAAACGTAGAGTGTATAATAACAAATTCCCGCTAATTCTGGATTACGTTCGACACGTGGATAATAATTTCATAACACGTGTAATGTGAGTTATTTAGCTACTATGTTTATTTGTATCGAAGTTTAATATTTTTACCCGACTGAAAGCAAGGTCTCGCGTATCTTGTATGTTTGGTGATTTGGTACCTAATTTATTTATTCTTACGTATCTTCCAAACAGCTGGATGGATTTTGAGTACTAAGATATTGTTAGATTTATGTCAATCGCCCAAGTATCCTTAGGTAGTATATAATGTTGTTTTTAGGGTTCTGTAAATCGTAAAAACAGAACCCTTATAGATTCGTCATGTCTGTCTGTCCGTCCATATGTCACGACCACTATAAGAACTATACTGTTGAAAATTGGTTAGTAAATGTATTCCGCATTAAGATTTTTACACAAAATAAAAGTAAAGTTTCGGGGTTGGCATACATACTTAGAACAAAACTAAAAAAAAAGACGCGAGAGACTTCCAAAGTGGTGTAAATGTCCCCCTGTAATAAACTAAGAGAATGATAAAACTAAAAAAGTAAAGTATATGATGTGCATTAATGTAAATGGCTAGCATTCTGGACAAGCCATATTCATTGTAGATTGTATGATTTAGGCGCCGAGTGCCGACTTTCGCACCTAGCTAACTTTTGCAATATTCAATACAGATTGCAGCGGACTGCCGACTTTTGGAAAGTCCTATGCAACTAATTGCTTATCGACTACTATCGCGTAGTGCCGATTTTTGTTATGCTTATTCAATCGGTGTCGTTTTGTAGACTATGTATCATCTTTACTTATATTATAAATATGAAGAGGTTTTTTGTTTGAACGCAGTAATCTCAGGAACTAATAGACCGTTTTCAAAAAATCTGTGTTCGTCTATTTAAAGTCAAAGTCAAAGTTCTTTATTGATAAAGGTACTTTACACGTCAATTTCAGAAAAAAACAAAATAAGAGCATACAAAGAGTAAGTATATTGAACATTATATTGTACGATAGTAAGTATCGTACAAAGTGCCAAAAATTAAAATATATGTACTTATTACAATTGTAATGAACAATGTAATTTTTTTTAAACAATGACTACTTACTGATTGTTGAAGTAAACGTTATGTACTAGCTAACTTTATTCGATTTCTTCTCGAATGAACTTGTAATTCGAATGAACACTAGTCGATGGTCGTAGGGTCGGCTGTGGGGCGTAGTACGACGCTAATCAAATGAGAGGGTGTGCCCGAATCGAGACATTATCTCGTCTGCCGCAGACAGGGCCGCTCTACTACTGTATATTGTTAGTTGTTACCTGACATGAAAGGTACTAAGACTAATTAAATACTTGGACCTTGTTTCTCTTGCCAGCCTAAATTATAAAATATTTATTAGTTTTATGCATTTAAATTAACTCACGATTAAAATAAAATACTTTTAAAAAAGGTCTCAATACTCTATTTTCAAATGCCTTTTTTGCGATTACAAGAAACAAATAACAAAAAAGGTGTACCAATACGGTCGAATTGAGAAACCTCCTTTTTTGAAGAAAGTTAAAAATAAACATAATATTTAAAGAAGGTATGTAAATGCATGTCACGTCAAAATTTGAGCTTAATCGCTACAAAACTTCTTGAGTCTTTGAGCCCATAAGCCTATCAATATACTTAAAACATTTACGCATAATCTTTACTTACTAACAATCAAATATTATATATAGTATGGTGTAAGTACGTGCGTGAGTTTATGCCCTGTATCTACTGCAATAACCCAAAGTACTGTAGTCAGTAGACACTACCAGCGAGAGACCAACAGCCAGAATAAAAAAATGGCAGTCATGAAGTGTAACCGGAGGGCACTGCTAGTATGGAATAAATCTTGAAATCAGGGTCGTCTAGATAAATCTACTAGGCATGGCCGTGTAGAAATGGGTTGGGTCCCGAGTTTATCCGAACAATTCTTTCATTCACAAGCGTGACAATGAGCTTAATTCACAGTCCACGAAAAATCAGAGTGTTGTGCGTCAAAAGAAGTATTTTCTTCAAAAACATTACCAAATTTGGTTTAGCAATAAAACACTAAACGTGAAGTACATCCTTTCCAATCTAATCACGATTTCTCCAGCTCAATTTGTCAGTACAATCGCCGACACATAAAGCACGGTGTTTACGACATCGAGTGCGTTCAATAAACGCATCGGCAAATAATATCTTTATGGGGCTATAAAGAAGCAGCTTTTAATGCGACTGTACCGGCTTGTTTATGGCTTTACAATTCGCACTTGTCAGTAACGGGTGATTACGCACTTTTGAATTGTGCTGGACCGAATGTGATTTGTATTCGCTTTCTATAATTTGATCATGAATTTTTAAAATTTGATTTGTAATTTTGACGTGACAACGTCTTATAAATTGGTTTGCCGGGTGACACTTCAAGAAACTGCGTTACGCTCCGCTCACGTTATGCGCTCACAACGAGAGCGAGTGAGAGGCACGCGTCCCTTCCACTCGGGCATGGTTAGCCCGCCTAAGAGCGAGAGAGAGACAGACATAAAAGTGAAAGGCACGCGTCCTTCCGTAAAATTATTTTACCACTCAAAGTCGTTGTCACGTAAAACTTTTGCCCGTATACCGACTTTACAGGCAACCTATTTTTTTTCTTTATTTTTTCACCAATGGTAAGTCTGGCATTAAGTTTACGCTTCAACGCCATTTCGCCTATTGATCTTTCTGTGTACGGTCTGAAATAAACAGCTTTTACTTAAATAAACCGAATCACTTTTAACTTGAAGGCGCTAATATCCGACCCAAAAACCACTCAGACAATTCATACTCGTACCTACCATAGGCTATCCGTTGATTTAGCAAATGTGGCATAGAACCTACTGGTCTTAGAAACTTCAACCATGTAACAGTGTCACCTTTTCACCTTTCTTTAATGTTTTGATTTCAATGGACAGTCGAAGTTAGAAAAAGTGGGGTTTGGCATGGAATCAACTTCTTTGGCAAACTTCAACTTTAATTCAACTGGCTTTCACTATTATAATGTTCTGTTTTGTGAGATAGATTACAACAGACATAATAAACTCTGTAAAATGGAAGACCCGCCGAGAAATGGAAATGATAGCGACATGTAAGTTTATCTACGTCACGGATCGACATGGAACTGGTAATACAACCTTTTAGGAACAGCGTTATAACAACTCTATATGTATGTGTCCATCGCTTTACTTTACTCCACTTAGAAAATAGATTTTACATTCGGTCCTAAGTTTTTGAAGTGATTTATTTTTTTGGCGTACACACAGATTTTTCCTTAGGCTGTAAGAAGTGAAAAGCTCAATCGGGTGAACTCGGGACCGCCGAGTATACCCGAGCGAGATAGATGCAGTAAGCTGCTCTTCACTGCTGTGTTGTTGTATTTACTATTATGATTTGTACATAATTAATTTAACGGCTGCTTTGTTTCTCATTTGGCCTCTTAAAACAATCCATGACACATACTTCAGATAAAGGTTTTTTCACTTTTGTCATATGGTCTCAAGCACACATACTTTTTTTCATTTAAGTATTACAATGAAAAAATGAAGTCGTTAAATAATATTTTATTACTTATGAATCATTCAAAATTTTACCTAGAAAAGCTTTCCTGTTGTGGCATTCTGCAACACAGTTAATTTCATCATTTTTAGTCTTATTGTTGGTAACCAGACCACATTAGTTTGTATGTCTGTATCTAGTATTAAACCTACCTTACCTTATTTAATTGGATAACGGGACACTCACGTATATACGGTCGGTCAATCCGACTCGAGTTTCGGCCGCGTCCGGCGGCCTTTTTCAAGGCGAGTGCACACGCGCGGCGGCTGCCCGTTTGGCACTGGTTTACCTTACCTTACCGCGTTGCTACTATACCTACGAGTATGTACCGTGCCTTAACAACTCTTCCTAGAAAAAAATTGTTCATCCTAGAGTATCACCAAACTGTAGTGTCAAAACAACAAGTCAACTGTCAAACAGAATCAGCATTAACATACAATAGGTGGCTGCCAGCGCCGCACCTGACACGCTCCATTGTGGAGTGACAATGTTCCGAGCTGAATGGCGACACCTGCCCGCGATGACTCGACATGATCTACTCATTTACAGGTGACATGTTACTGTGGCCATGATTTCTTGGGATGTAATAAAACAACTCCGAACTAAGCAAAATTTGTACTATGAAAGCCAGATAGCTGATATACGATCAACATCATCGGTCGGTATGTACGGCGAACGTTGGCTGCAATACCAAAGACCATCCGAGAGTTCAACTTGCAGATGACCATCAAGGACAGAAATGCAGTCGTGGTGGAGGCGCTGAGCCGGGAGGGGACGATTTAGAAAATAAAATAGGCCTAGAGTTAGAATGAAAATGTCCCTACTAATGTTCCTTTTATTCTCCAAGATCCATGTAAAAAAAATGACAAAGGTCACTGACCCCGGAGTCTGTGGAGTTGCTAAATTTAAATTTTAAAAAATGATAGCTGATTATATAAATCTTCTGTCACGATGTTTGTCCGCGATGGACTCCTAAACTACTTAACCGATTTTAATGAAATTTGGATACCGTGTGTAGATTGATCCAACTTAAAAGATAGGATAGTTTTTATTTTGATTAATGGGCTTTATGTGACAATATCCGAGCGAAGCCGGAACGGGCCGCTAGTAATACTTATAAATATTTAAATACATGCTTATTATACATAGAAAACAACCAGGCACAGTACAAATATTTGTATTCATAAATTTAGACTGGGTGGGGATCCCACAATCCACGGCTTCTCAGGCAGACTTACTACCAACTAAGCCACCAGGCCAGTCGTATATTTTGTTTACAGTTACAGTTTTATGAAGTAGAAACGTCTTTAGGCGCACACACTCACATTTTTCTGTAAGCTGTAAGTAACTCGTCACGCTCTGATGTGAAAGGCTAGATCGGGTGCACACGTGACCCCCGACTCTACGCAAGCGAAATAAATACTCTGAACCTATTACTTTATCGCAGTGCTTACTAATTTTGATGTCATTGCGTATAGAAATAAAAAATCTGGTTCTAAATTAATAATATAAAAATAATTTCAACCATCGGCAATATCACATACTAACTAATAAATATTTTCCTGTGATTGAAATACGATTTTGTAGAATAAAACTCTAAGAAACTTAAAGTTGTAATCGAAATAATAAATTTATATCCAGACAAAAGAAACCAGTAGCCCGCTCTATCAAAGGAAGCAAGCACATGAGAAATTGCGGGTACCCTCAGAAGCACTCATTATTTTAATAGTGTAAATCAATCCCCTACATACAAAATTGAAACTTACGGTGACAGCGTTTAAGTCTTTTTCATATAACAGGATTGTAAGAAACGTAAGCATCTCGAATTCGATCGTGGTATTTGATATTATGTTTTATATGATAGTTGTTAAGGTAAAAGTTTGCGTGATAAATAAGAGGTGGGATCAGATGGTGCTCCGACCGCACGCAGTGTTTTTACGCCTACGAAGTTATTAGACCAGTTCTTGAATCAAAGCCTATATTTTTTTCTAGAAATAGTTTATTTTGTCTACAAGACTATTTTACTACGTACGATACAGTAGGTACCTAGCTTAATATAGCTTTGTCATCGTCGATTTGCAAAACCAATACATAGGTTTACTAGACTGGGTTAAGGTATCATTAATGAGTATACATAGTCTAAGGGTGTCTCGCAGGGGGTTAAAACCAAACAAAGTGGTATTGAGCGATGTCATTTTCAAAGAAAAACAAATATTTAATTTAAATAAAAAAAACATTAAATAAAAATTTAACTTTACATTATGATTAAAGTGATGTACAATAATTTGATACACCTTTCCTATCCTTTAACTGTGTTACCTGTGTTTGGAGAAAATACAGAAAAATAAGCTTTTATAAAATACACAAAAAGTCGAGGGCTTTTGGACTAAAGTCTTTTATCGATAGTAAAGACTGATTCCAGCTACTTTCGATCCCATGATTATATTGTATAAAATACCTATTACTGGTTTATGTTTTAAATGGCGGCTTAAAAAGTAAGAGTGCTATAATTTTAACGTGCCTATAGGTATGTATGTGTGCCTTTAGAACCGATGTGTTGAACCGATCATGATATCATACGACCCTTTATTATCAGACACGATACTTTTCGTAGTAAACAAGTACTAAGTTTTGTACCGGGATTTATAATATTGAAACGAAGTTCCAAAATACCACTCATTACCCAGACAGTGCTGCCAACTTTATTTTACGGACGATCATATGACCATTAACAATAGTTTGAAATAATATTTTATTTGCAAATTGTGTTACTTCGATTTCCAACTACCTGAAGGAACTTTGTTCCTACCAGGTCATCACATCACATCTTCGTTTTTTCCATGTTACGGTAAGTAAATGCAAGACATAACTTTTTTTTCCTTATCGAGTTAAATCGTCCACAGACTTACTACCGCAGACCACCCAACCTCGCTCGGTTCATTACGGCTGACCACCGATATCGATAGACGTATCAAGTTGCCTCGTAAACCGTGCCTGTGTTTGTTTGTATGTCCGCATTGAGCTGTCAGAACAGGTGAGCGGCGATCGGTTGATGAGCTCGTAAAACTGGGTTTGGGGAACTGCAGGATTTGGTAGGAAGTTATGATCGCTATATACAGGATATTGTTGTCTCATGTCATGAAAAAAAGTGAGTAATTCAAACTGTTTCCTACTACAATTATATGCAAAAATTTTGGATGTTTGTTGCTCAATCACGTCGGATATTTTAAAAAATCGTGCTGAAACTCTGAAAATAGTTATGTTATGGTCTAATAGCACATACTGTTTATCGCGAGAAAATAAAGAAAGTGCTCGTGTAAACTCGCCGCCATCGGTGCGCCAAAATAAAATATATGTAATTATTATTCAGTTAAGAGTGTAGTGCAGTGCCAGGTGGTGACTTGGAACTCTCCACAGTCATATACCAGCGTAGCAGAGTGATGTTACGGTCAGCCCTGTTGCATATTGCATATCTTACTCGTTCTGTCAGAATATTTTGTTAAAAAACATATTTTTTTCAAAATTATCGTTTAAGTGCTGATGTATGCCATAATAGTATTTTTACTTTCTTTTTTAATTAGGTATATCTCTATATTTTCGACATCTATGATTTTAAACGGAAGTTAAAGATTACAAATGATGGCAGATTTTAACGGCCATTGCATTAGCACCAGAACTGACAAACAAGATTACACCTGAGCATTGAGCAATAGTAATTTATGGCTGAATAGCCTCCTATTTTCTTTATTAGCATAACAAAATCAAATCAAATCAAATCAAAAGTTTTATTTCAGTAACAATTTACAAAAGTAACATATACATATCCAGAAATTCTCTTTAAGCAAAAAAAGCCTGTTTTGAGAATTCCTGCTCTTCTACATCTAATAATAAATTGTAAAGAAATATAATTAAATAATATAAGTAAAGTACACAATTACTATCTCTTTTTGAGGTGTAAAATCATCTTGCGGGTATGTGAAAGGTGTGTGTGTGTGTGTGTTTGTGTGTGTGTGTGTGTGTGTGTGGGAGAGGGTGTGTGTGTTCTGTGTATATCTGTGTGATATAATATAACAAGCAACTACTTTATTTTCCTACTGGTGGACCTCTACACAATCCACAATCTACCACGCTAGTCAAACGTTAGTAAGCGCATGTTTTCAAAAGATCTCTTGGAATACTTCAGTTTTCTCACAATGTTTTCCTTCACCTTTGAAATAGCAAGCTTAGCAAAATACTTGAACTTAAGTGTTAATGCGAGATTCAAACATGTGACTTCACTAGCAACACCCGCGGTTTCACTCGCATATTTCCCATTTCCGTTGTTTTTGTTCCGTTGCCTGTAAAATCTATATTATGTTCCAAATTTAAGCCCGATCCTGTCAGACGCTTCGACGTGATTGAGCAATAATCATCCAAACAATGACATTTATAACATTAGGTGGAAGTAGGATGATTGGAGTAACGGATGTTCCAACCACTAGGTCCGTCATCACTACTAAACTTCTTTCACATTTTTTTGCTGTGAGAAATATTTAAGTATACTCGTAGTAGGTATTAGTACCTTATAGTAGCTATACTGCAAAACTACTAAAAAATATAAACCGACGAGTAAACATTTACAAAAACAGCAGTAATGTGCAAACATTCATGTGTTCCGGTTCCGGGCAGTGTTTGCAGTGAAATTACAAGGCATATAGATTTGTCATTTAAAATCTCTGGGTGACGAGCGCAGTGCATTGCTAGCTAACGATTAGGACTCTTCATATTTCAATAACTACGTGACACTGTGTTGTTATGGGGAGGTGAGGTTGCTTACCATCAGGTACAGGTTCTGCTTATCCCTTTCTGAATAAAAAGTCTGATAGAATTAGAAAATTGAAGATCTGACTGAGGCGTACATGCTGGTATGTCGCCTCTGCGAATCCAAATTATAAATTACAACTTTAATTATTGTTGCTGATTAAAACTGCTACCGTTTATAGCGAGTAGCAACCTCTATACTCCGTTGGGTTCGCAGGGACACACAGATCGCGCATGCGAGGAGCTCGCGACACTCGCTGTCACTCGAACGTCGTGCGCTTCTCGCCGTCTACAAAATTTTCCGAATTATTATTTTAATTTATATTTCTTCATCTCATTGTTGTACTATTATTTTACGTTACATTATATTACTGGATCAAGCCACGAATTTAATTTGAGCACCCACTGCACTTCGCAACCTTCGAAATCGGTGACTAGTAGTCGGGAGTCCAGGCCGACTCCCACGACATACGCGACTCCCACACTAGCCACCACAAAGCGTATTTTAAGAGAAGCCCATCGTCAAGCCAATGTTACGAGTACACGCTGATGATAATGATGAATATTTCGTATATGGAAGCAAAAATGCAGAAACACGTACTGTCAATGTTTACAAACGTGAAACGTTTGACTAAATTCAAGGCTTTAGCTCGCAACTTCAGCAAATCTCACAACTTCTGAAAACACAATGCATTTAAACGAGTCCAGATGACAAACAGCGGCGACCCAGTTGGCACGGCGCGTGGACCGGCAGCGTTTGGCGCGGGTCGCGGCTCAACTCCCGGCGGGGGGCGTCATTCATGTCCTATTTAAATCTTGCTTAATATTAAAACTTTTGTTGACTGCAGTTTATGATACGGATTTCGGGAAGTTTGTATTTTGGCATAGTTGGTACGTAAAAATAACAAGTACTAATATTTTTATTTGTTTTTCCAAGACAAGCTCTGCAAATTTTAAGTTTTGTATCCCAAACATCGTCATCATCAGACTCCTCGTCCTTTGCTGGTCAATGGTCATAGATCTCTTAAGTAATAGGTGTCTACGCTACTGTCTTACTTTTCCTATCGTCTTCTTCTGCTTTCTCTAAATTGGTACTGACCTGTCAAGGAAAAGTAGAGTCAGCTTGATTTATTAACATACTCGGGGATTTTTCACACCCTATAATCGTTACCTTGGTCAAAGATAGCGGGGGACGCGAACTAGTGGCATATTTCGTATTGGGACCTGGGTGTAATGAGGACGCTGCCGCAGTCGCCACGGAGCGGCATACGGGTTGGCGACCACAAGGCCGCAACTGCTTTTACTGGTATTACTGCTTTGCCCATCACCAACCAAGACTAAAATTGAAACATTGTTGTTATTATTTAATAACTATCATCACACATAACCACCGGTTTCCCCATTTAAAGGCTCTTATTGCAGGCTGAAGGAATTGTTGGCCACAGTAAATCTTAGGTGGATGTATTATGGAAATGTATCTAAGTGTTACCTATAACGCTGTTATTCTTGTTTTGATTCCTATTAAAATGATCAACAGGTAACAGGTACGATGTTTCCAATACAAGGTATTATTTTTCGTGAAAACTGGAGTGTACTCCTAATTTAAAGAGACCAAGATTGTTTTTTATCGAAAACAATCAATTTAGTTAACGAATTTCATAACTTAGGTTATAAGTAACTATTATGAAACGAACGTAGCATCAAATATCTGGTTCTCCATTTCCTTATCAAGCATCGGGAAAGCTTTGAAAAAGGACTGAGTTATATTATGTAACATACAAAAGACACTTGCAAAAATGTATTTGTTATAGTACCAATAAACTAGGAAACATTCTATGTTAATCCATTTTACCTTTTACCTGATTGAGATAATACAAATATTTGTCATAGATGGGGATCGAACCTACAAATTCTTAGTCAATTTTTTGTGACCAACTAAGAAAATTCTTACGCATAGTTAACTATTTTTTAACATTTAATAACCTATTTACTAAGTAAAAACAGGTACCTATAACTAGATAAATACGCCATCACATCATGACGATGAGACGTCATAGCTCCCGGCCCACATCGGGTCCCACAAATCGCGTAACGTCCACTAATCTCCAATTATCCTGGTCCAGGAAGTCAGGATTACCTTCCGGCAAGTCATGCGTCACGTGACTGGACTGGGGCACATAATGTATAGATGCGTGGACATGATACTATGCTAAGTAGTTGATGATAAGTAAATGTATAAACATACCTACTGGTGATCTGGAAAGTTACGTTGATAAAAATTTCAGGACATTGAAATATTTTTGCATTCTCTAGTGACTTAATTTTACTAATAAGTCATTCAAACTATACAGAAAATAAAATAGCGACACTTTAAAGATTTATAGTTGAAAGACTCTTTGCAGAATAGATTCTACCTAGGGAAATACCCATACCTTAAATTACAGGGTCAAGAGATAAATAATCTTATATCTTCTTTTCTAGCGTGCGGTTACATTATTTTCATAATACAAATTTTTACAAATGGTAAAAATAAAATATTTTCTGTAAGAAAATGTACTACTTGTTTTAAAATGTTATTATCTAATTGTATATCAAATTAATATACATTTTTAGTACATAATTTTGCAACTAGAAACAAACTTATATTCGTACATAATACTCAAATGAAACTAAACTCATTAAATTATAAAAAATTATATATTACTCAAACTACTCTTGAAAAAAATGTATTATATGAGACATCTCTTCACGTCCAGGCTAAAATTCTTCCTCGCACACAGTCCACGTGTGCTCGGTGGCTTTTGCAAGTCATCTCACCACAGATTAAGCTACAGTTGCTGGCTTCCATTGACCAAGGTAATGGTGAATTAGGATTTCTAATGATGAATAGAAGGGTTTTATACAAATGGACCGTCTGTGATTAGGAAATGATGGGGCACGAGTATGTTATTTAATTTGGGGAAATGTTGGTGGATATAAATAGCTACGGAAGTATTCTGATACCTACTTCTATAAAGTCATATTTATGTATGTATATTGAAGTGAAACTTTTTAATCTGGTTCAGCACTTTTTTGTGTGGGAAAATGTTACGGGTCGGCGGCACCGACATTTTAGTACTTGCAGTTTGGGACCGTCGAGGTGGCGGCAACGGATTGGCACGAGCGCGTTAGGCTGCTTTTCCACCAGAGATGTGCGAGGATGCGAAGCGAGGGATGTGTTTGTAATGAAACAATACTATCATTTCATTTACCTCGCCTAGGTCAGCACAACTCTGGTGGAAACGACATAGCGGAGCTAGATTTTTACGCATACAAAATAAGCAAGGGATCTGTGTGACAGATGTGTGCAAAGGATGTGTACGAGGAATGTGTTGCGAGGAATGTGTTGCGAGGAATGTGTTGCGATATACTGTACTAGCCAGTTCATAACCGCATCCTCGCGCCACACATTATTCACAGCTCCGCTATACATACTCGTACGACACATTTTCCTCGCACAGCTTTAGTGGAAACCTCCATACATTTTCACAGCACAGCTAGACATCCTCGCACGACACACTTCCTTTTTACATCTCTGGTGGAAACGCAGCCTTAGACTTTTTAGATGAGCTTTTTGGATAGATGGAATCTTATTTATGTATGTATTAATTCAATGAGCACACAAAATTAAAAACTTTTGAGCTGACGTCACTGACATGCATAATAACAGTATATCTGAAGCTGTGCAGGGGATGGATCTAATAACTTTCGAAGTAATCAATTCTATCGGTAATGTCCACGATAGCGATCTATTCTAACAAATCAATAGTACCTAAGACAAATATTTGTATGATGATTTCAAATATTTGTACTGTATATGGGTGTTTCCATGTATAATAAGTACTTATGTATTTACAACTCTATAAGTATTATATTAGCTAATCTGGCCGCCATAGTATAAGGTTTGCTTAGTTTGGTATACAACCACCTGACGATGGTGTTGTTTGTGAATCATTTATTTATTATACAAATACTTTGTTTATCCATTTATTACGGTTCCACTAGACCGTCATCTCGACTGATGTGAATCGACGATGCGGTCTACAATGGAGCGTGCTTACTTAGAAGAAACCGATTCACTAGACCTGATGACACCAAGACTGTATCCACAGGGGAAACCTACTCAAGCAACCCTTGCCATATTCTAACCATGCTTACGAGTTCAACGAAAATGGTATCAAATGTTAGGAACGCCAACCATGAAACAGTGTCAGTCTTCCCTCGCAACCCAAAATTTAAGCCAATCACTTCTCTCATCACTCGATACATAAACCAACTGACAGTATAACTAGCCCATAAAATCGAAGCCTCCCATTCACTCCCGCACTCGAGTCGCACGAGCTCGCTACACGATAGCGACACGCACGATCGATCTCTCCCCTATCTTAAATATTCTGCATCACGTGAAAGTTTTAAAGGAATCCTTCTTTTTTTACTATTTTTGTTGGATAGGGGTGCAGAGTCGCGAACAAACAGACCACCGGAGCGTGAATGTGTCGCCTTAACTTTCGCTCAAATAAAAAAAGTCGTGAATTGGGGAATTAGAAAAATATGGGCCGGATAGCAAGCACCACATATACCCATAACAGCACAGTATCACTATTTGAACGTCAAGAGTCCAAATCACCAAGACTGTATCCACAGGGGAAACCCACTCAAGCAACCCCTGCCATATTCTAACCATTCTTACGAGTACAACAAAAATGGTATCAAATGTTAGGAACGCCCACCATGAAACAGTGTCACTCTTCCCTCGCAACCCAACATTAAATCCAGTCACTTCTCTAATCACTCGATACATAAACCAACTGACAGTATAACTAGCCCATAAAATCGAAGCCTCCCACTCCCACTGCTGTTTTGTCTGCCAACCGGCAACTGTCACCACGAAGGAGGATTACAATGCTGGATGCGTTGCGAGAGAGAGTCCCGAGCCCCAGAAGTGGACATTTTTTTTATAAACATCTCAATACTCACTCATTTTATTTCTAATATTATGGTACATTTGTTGTTGATGACCCTGATTGGGTGTGGCAAAATAATTAATATCATGCGGAGCGGATCGATTTATTCGATAATTGATTTGTCAGCAAGGTATTCTTCTATTGTATAATAAGCTTTTACTCTAGTATAAACTTTTCATCAGAAATAATTTCTTTTATTTTATAGAGCAATTTGTAATATATTTTAACTGACATTGAGTTTGGACTCTCAACATAATACTTCACACGTAACAACATCTGACCTCAAACTAAGTAAAGTCTGTGGGTTACTAAAACAATCCTACTAATAGTTTTATTATAAATGTCAATGTTTGTATGTTTGTCGTTCAATCATATCTGAACAAATCCGCCTGAAATTTGGAATACAGTAAAATTATAGTCTGGAAAAACATGATTAAGCGTCAAATTTGTACGGAAAAATAACGAGAATGTCAACTACGCTTATGAAACCTGCAAGAGTTTATTAAAATACAGCAGTTACTTATCGACAAGTGATCCACTAAACCGTGTAACACTTGTAAGGGTTCTATTTAATCTATCCGCGATTAATCTTCAGTTCCTCCAGTTATAGAGCGAGTCACTCGTATTTCTATCTCAATCTCTTTATGGAGCCATAAATATGTTTAGTGACAGTTTTTATTGCGGCGACTCGGTTCCGGAGTTCAGATTAACATCGCGGTGGGGAATCACAATGTGGCCGCTGTCGGCCGCGCCGGCGCCTGGCGGGTGTGTGCAGCTGAGTAGTTGTTTAATTGTTGACAAGCGAATATAAACCTGTCTTGCTCGTCTCATCACTACACAATAAAAAAGGTTTTCCCTGACAAAATATTCCTACCCTCACAAGTGCGATTTTGACTGGGTCAAACTAGGGTGGTAGGTATATTCTAATTATTCCCTCAGATAGACTATGGAAAAACAGCACACGTACGTATTTTTGTTTTATCAAATCATTAAAAGAATCAATGGTTTGGGCATATTATGCGTAGAAATGAAGACCACATAACCAAAAGAGTTTTGAATATGAATGTAGATGGATGCCGTGGGAGAGGTCGACCAAAAAAAAGTGCGGATGGATTGTGTGACAGACGATATGAGTAGGAAAGGAGTGAGCTTAGATCTGACGAGTGACAGAGATGTATGGAGGAAACGTACATGTTGTACCGACCCCAAAGTGGGATAGGGTAGCCGAATGATGATTAAGAACGACAGAGATATATAGATCATCAAACTTCTGGTTATGATATAATGTCTTCTTAAAAAAATGTACAATGACGTGACGTCACTCAAAACTTTTTGGCACTATTCTTTCGTAATTTTTTGTTTGTGACACAAAGGAAGAAGTACATGTACTTTTTTTCACAATCTAATTGACGGACTAATTAGTTTTTTTAGTTATCCTGCCTATTGTGGAGTTTGACGTTTTCGCTCTAGGCTGCTAAATCTTATGTATGTTTGGTCACCCAAATAAGTATGATAAAAACAAAAAGTTTGTGTAATTTTGAATGTTTTTTCCCAAATATTTCTGTAATGGATTCGAAAAAAATTAAATACTTAGTAAGCAACGTGCTTATTAAGTATTGAACCTAGAATCAACACATAGATTTATATATTATCAAAATGTTTTTTAGTTTTATTTGGTAAGGTATTGCTAATTACACATAAATATCCTTATAATGATACAAAGACATTACAATTTTAGTGTGCAAAACAATTCTAAATAAGCTGTTATATATTCTAAATTAGCTCACCTAAAACTATTTGCCACTAACCTAAGAAATTAAGTTTGCTTTACAGCTTTTCAGTATTAAAGAGATTATGGTTAGCAAATTGCGCCATATACTGGGATCTAGCTCAGTACTAATGCTGTAGATTAGTGCGACTGGGTACAGGGTCTGTAGTCTATAAAAACTAAGGGTTTCTGTGAAGTAACTTATCGTAAAAACAAAGGAGACAGTAGATCAGGAAGGTCGACGCTGTACGTTCTAAAATCAACAAACAACTGAATAACGTCCATGCAATACGGCCAGGTTCTTGATGAGTTAACATCATAATATTATGTCCAAACGTTCACTGAAGATTTGCTCAAAAATCTGTAAAGTTTTCAAATCATAATCAATCGGTATTTAGTTATTAAAAAAAAAAATCTTTTGTCATGTCTTAGAAATTGCAGGTAAGAGTGAAGAGTTTGTATGTATTTGTGAATTGTCAGTTTATAACGAAAAGCGTGAGATTATAAAATAACCGCATTCATAATAAAAATTTACGGTGACATAAGACATAAAACTTAACAACCTGACTTGTAAATGTATATTTATCAATAATAAAAAAAAATTACTCTCATACAAATAAATGAATCACGTACAAACGAAGTTTTTCAGTTAAGCTATAATAAATAAGAAAATGTAAAGATGCCGTTGCAACTCAATTTGTGGGCTGCCGTTATCCGTAAACGCAGATTAAGTTATACTGGATTGGATTTTCATTTGTAATCAGGTTTATTATTTGCAATAAATTAGGGTATTTAGTTCTCAAAAAATAACAGGCCCATTTTGATAATTGAGAAATACCTTAGGAACAACTTGGAACAAAACTGAAAAAAGCAATAGAATAATAATTTAACTCATAAATGGTTTTTAAAATATCTACACATATAATCTACATTTCTTTTTAGTATTTCTCAAAATAAATTTCATATCGTGAATTTTATTCCCTTTTAACTTATTTTTGTACAGTAATCTAATAAGCACCTAGTGTTTCGTTTTTTAATTCAAAATTATTTAGTGACAAAGTTAATAAGCAAAATGACATTACGATAGTATTAGTAGTAGCATAATGTCATTGCTAACGCTGTGATCAACTTATACCACAGAATAAGTACGAGTAAGTAATTTTTGACGTGACAACGTCTAATAAATCGATGAACGCCGGCTGCATTTTTTTTTAACTTTTATAGGTTTACTCTTGACCGCCATCTCGCCTGATGTTAAGCGACGATGCGGTCTACGATGGAGCGTGTTTACCTAGAAGATACCGATTCACTCTCGATTTGAAGACACAAAGATTGTAACCATCGGGGAAAACCCACTCAGGCAACGTATTCTCCCTCCGACTTGTTGAAAGGCAGTGAAAGCAACTCTCTCGACCGGTGCAACCGTCACTTTGCCTCGGTAGGCAAAAACCTTGCAGATGCCATTTTATCTAAGCTCTGTGTAACCGAAGAGAGGTTAATAAAATCTCATAAAACAATGCAGTCATGCGCTCAGTCCCTGTTTTTGTATCCCACGGACCCGCACGAAATAGCATGCATTATAGCTGGTTTAAAAACTGACTGCACTCCCGGGCCTTACTATATCCCGTCCAAATTATTAAAAATGTCACTTCATACTCTAGTTACTCCATTACATCATATATTTAATTTAAGCCTAGAAACCGGGGTTTTCCAGATTGTTGGAAAATTGCTTCTGTATCTCCCATACACAAGAGCGGCTCTACATCGTCTCCAGACAACTATAGGCCTATCGCTCTACTCAGCATTATTTCAAAAATCCTTGAGAAGATTGTTAACACACGACTCACAAAATTTTTAGATCAACAAAACATTATTTCTGATAGGCAATTTGGTTTCAGACAAGGTAAATCAACGGAGGATGCAGCTTCTCTTTTGGTGAACTTGGTATCCTCTTACGTGGATGGAGGAGCGAGGTGTATTGCAGTGTTTTTAGACGTGGCTAAGGCTTTCGACTCTTTATCGCCTGGTTTGCTTCTGAAAAGCTGGAGGCATCCGGTGTCAGAGGCGTCGCTCAGGATTGGTTCCATAGTTATTTAACTGGTCGTTCGCAATTTGTCAAAGTCGGTAACCACTCCAGTGATCAACTTCCAGTTAACTATGGAATTCCACAAGGAAGCCTGCTCGGTCCGACCTTGTTCTTGCTCTACATAAATGATATAGTAAACAGTGAGCTTCCCAATGCCGATATCATTACCTACGCCGACGATACTGCTATTGTCTTCCATAGCAAGTCATGGAGTCAGGTTTTCGTCTTGCCGAGAGTGGTCTGGCTGTCCTTGCTGATACTCTAGATAATAATTTACTCACTCTAAATGCGAGTAAGTCTAAATACATAGCTTTTAGCAAAACCTCGGTTTCTCGTCCACCCTCTCAAATACGTTTGAAAATCCATTGTTGCTCTACAGTTTCCCAATCTCAATCTTTGCCTTGCTCTTGTAGCGTCATTGAAGGAGTCCAGAGTATGAGATACCTAGGAGTAATAATTGACGAGAATCTTTCGTTTAAACACCACATAAACGACATATCATCACGGGTGCGTAAATTAATTCATATAATGAAAACCTGAGAGATTGTGCACCTATATCTCTCCTTAAGGACATTTACATCGCGCTATATCAGTCTGTCATTCAATACTGCATTTCGATTTGGGGATGCGCTGGAAAGACGTATTTTATAACGGTCGAGAGAGCACAACGAGCTCTAATTAAAGTATTGCTAAGGAAGCCTTTTCGTTTTCCACCGACTTAATCTACTCCGAATTCAACGTGCTAAGAGTTCGACAGTTGTTTGTTTTCAACGCTGTCATGAGGACTCACTCTTGCTTGAGATCTCGCGAAGACTACTTAACGTTATTGGCTAAGCGCTCTACCAGGGCTTACTTGTTGCCACTGCCTCACGCCAAGTCATCCCTTGCTAGGCGTGCGCCGTCGTACTCGCTTGTCTGCACCTACAACAACGTGTCAAGGCGGTTGCGAGACTGCGAACACTTGCAGATATTCGAACTTAAAAGAAACTAAAAGCCTGGTTACAGGGTCTTACGTATGATGACACTGAGGAACTCATAGGTTGTTTATATAGTGAATAGTTCATATATAGTGGATAGCTTAATAGTTTGTCAGACACGGTTAGATAATCATTCATGTCTCAGTACTTGTAGTTTTGTTTTATTTAAGAAAGTAAAAAAATGTTTTCTATTTAGACGTTTGTTTCACATTATAATAACTGCCTAAAAGGGTTCTTTTTAATCATAAATAATTTATAGTCTAACTGTAACGAATTTATTGTTCGAAATTTCGCACTCGAGCTCCAAGATACAAGTCTTGCACTTAGTTTGGAGCTCACTGCTAATCAACAAATGTATATTGTTTAGTAAATTCTGATTTTTATTCTGTTAAAGTGTGTAACCATGTTTCTGGAAATAAATTATTCTTATTCTTATTCTTATTCCACAGCCTAGACGTTCTTATCACAAAAGTGGAATCAAATCTCTTCGTTCGTGTCTTTGGAACATCAACCATGAAACGATGTCGCTTTTTCGAGCTACGAGCATTCCGATAGAAAAAAGGGCAAGAAAATGTGTCCCGTTATGCTCATAGTACGCTTGCGCCGCATCTATCAATATTTTGTTATGACGTTAATCTATCGTCCGTAAACCATTCGAATTACAGACAATACATTTTTTTGTTAGGACTTTTGGTATTACAGAATAGCGCTCCAAGATCGCAGCGTATTGCAGAGATTGTGATAATTTGTTTAGACTCGCTTTGAAAATGGAAAGCTTGTTGGTTTCAAAGCAAATACAAATTCTCTATTTTACGCTACACTATTGAAATGTTACACCTACGCTCTACGAGTCTCGCCGCCATTTACTAAACAAAACTCGATGCGAGCGCGAACTAGAAATACAAAACACAAAAGTACCTACCGCAAGCTTCCAAAATTATTTTGTATATTTATTCTACTAATATTATAAACGCGATGTTTGTAAATATGGATGTATGTTTGTTACTCTTACACGTAAAAATTACTAAATTGATTTCTTGGGATTAACAAGTTTTCTATCGGCAGTCCTTATGACTATTAACTTTTTTTACACGATCTCAACGCATTGGGCATTTCCACACTAAGGCGATATTTTTAACCAAAAAAAGGGGTGTTATAAATTTGACGTTGATGTCTATCTGTCTATCTCTCTGTGGCACTGTAGAGCGCAAACAAATGGAGATTTCGGTACAGTTTTTTTATTTAAAGATAATTTTCGTGCGGTTGTTCTTAGTGATGTTTGGTTAATATCGATTGAATATGGCTACCTCCATGGACAAAATATTCAAATGAAAGGACTTGATAAATACAATACTATACACTACGACAAATTTCAAATCCAAGACGGCCGCCACCACAAAATTACGAAATACCATTACTTTTTCATTACTGATTTAATATGGGTATCAAGTAGAATATTGTACAAATAACAAATCAGAGATAGTCGGGAATAAACCAACATTTTAATTTTGTTCTTATAACCCTATTCAGTGGTGTCTGTTTATGCCACTCCGCACGCGATTCTGCTTCACCCCGCACTATGTCACCCGATATCGTCCGACAACATCGTTCGATGTAAAAACGCCTATTTTCTATACCAATCGTTTAACGGAGAGTGTGAGACGGAGTAGATCTACCGCCTAAGAAAAACGATCTTGGCTTATATATTCCTCTCTCTTTTTTTTCGCTTGAATTTATAGAGACAGCAATAGCAAAGTCAACGGCGATATGGTTTGGCGACAGTAAGGTAGGAATCGTTCGTATCCGTAGTTCCGGTGGAATTAGCACGCTCGGCCTTGCCGCGTGTCGCGTGACGTCACACGGCTACTTTTAAATTTAATTAAAGACGAGTTCAGGACGCCCGTGCAGACGGTAAACTACGTATTGTGCAACATTTATAGATAGATACTCAGTATTGTACACACAAACGCAAAACAATACAGTAAAGGTTAGAACTCATGGAGCGGTTTCAAACCGCGCCCGCGTTTGGGCGCTGGCCCGCAGCTTCTGTAGAACGCAGATTTATATGTAAAAATTGAAATCAAACTCACGCGGCGGTTTACGTCCATGGCGCGCGCAGCTGCCACGCGGCGGTCACCGCCCGCTCGTCATCCGCCACGTTCGCGGATTAAAATCTCACCCGAGGCGACTGCGAAACCACGAAAATCAGTCTCTTGAGTTTTGAAATAAAACCGTCGCCCGTCGCGATTTGCACGGACGCGCGGGCGCGGTTGGAATCCATTCCATGAGTTGTTAGCCTAAAAGAAAACCAATAAAACTAGTGTTACAACCGGCGGCCCTATCACCAAAGTAATGTCTTCCAGGCATCCTTAGGATGAAAAAGTTCAATGTCATATTTCTTACATTTTTTTACATGATTTCAACGCATTTTCTTTTGAAATTGTTTTGAGAGAGTGAAACGAAGCAGAAGTCGTATCCGTAGTTCCGGTAGAATAAGCACGCACGGCCGGAGCACCGTGCCGCGTGACGTCACACGGTAACTTTTAAATTTAATTAAAGACAAGTTCGGGACACGCGTGCAGACGGTAAACAGATTGCTGGGCGATGCAGACGAGCGTTTTTATGAAGATTTTTTATTGAATTTCATATTATCAAAGGCGATATTTCGTATTGACTGCCATAGTGGCTTAGTTGGTAGTAGCTCTGCCTGCGAAGCCGAGGGTCGTGGGTTCGATCCCCACCCAGTGCAAATATTTGTGTGATGAATTCAAATGTTTGCAATGTGTCTGGGTGTTTCTATGTGTATAAATATGTATTTAAAACTATATAAGTATTATATTAGCTATCTGGCTGCCATCACACAAGCTTTGCTTAGTTTGGGGTCAGATGGTGTTGTGTGTGAATTG
The DNA here is from genome assembly GCA_017562165.1 of Ectropis grisescens. Taxonomy (NCBI): domain Eukaryota; kingdom Metazoa; phylum Arthropoda; class Insecta; order Lepidoptera; family Geometridae; genus Ectropis; species Ectropis grisescens. The sequence goes on along the minus strand of CM029779.1, from coordinate 1,031,739 downwards.
TCCACCAATATTTATTTATTTATATAAAGAAGCATGTGTTTTTCCAGACTATAACCTGTGTTCCAAATTTCAATTATTATTATTTTTTACTTTTAAAGGTATACTCTTGACCGCCATCTCGCCTGATGTTAAACGATGATGACGATGCAGCGTGTTTACCTAGAAGAAACCGATTCACTCTCGATTTAAAGACACAAAGATTGTAACTATCGGGAAAAACCCACTCGGACAACGTGTTCCACAGCCTTGACGTTCTTATCACAAAAGTTGAGCCAAATTTGTTCGTTCGTGTCTTTGGAACATCAATCATGAGACGATGTCGCTTTTTAGAGCTGCGAGCATTCCGATAGAAAAAAGGGCAAGGTGGTATTAGATCGTGCAAATCAGTTGCACACTCTCCGAAGTGTATCCGATAAAAACCTCGATAAGCTAGCAATTTTCCGGCGATGTTCAAGACTTTGCAGTCTTTTTCGCACGAGAATGTCATTGCCTATGAGCCTTTTGGCACGTCTCTCGATCGATTCCAGAGCTTCCAGCTGATACTTAGCCGATCCATCCCAAAGGTGCGAATTAATTGAATGGGTAATTCAATTCGTTAAGCCGTTTAGACGTGATTGAGCAACAAATATACTGTGTATGTACTTTTTTTAGTTTTATAGTATTAGAGTATTAGTGACGCCGCTTCTATAGTTAGAAAACCGATAAGTTGCAAGAATGTCAGTTACAATTGTAATTATATATTCAGGCACCAAAAAAACGAAACTACCATTTTAAATTTAGAGTTAAGAATTTGTAGAAGCTTAATGTATTTTTATCAGTTGTTATTATTTTTGGATAAAGATTTTTTGTACAGTTTTTAGAGATAGCTCTAAAAACTGTACAAAAAATTCGTTTTGCTCGGGAACACGCCTTACAAAAATAGTTTTCTTTTAATGTCGCTAGCGGTTATTGGTACATAATTTGCTAGGTAATTCAGCAGTTAGTTTACCTCGAAACCTGACAGCAAGACCATCCCCTCAGCCGATACATAAAGCAGATTCCGTGTTGTTTGCTTAGGCTTACTTATGATTGCGAAGCGGTGAGCTCGGTGGAACCGTGTGTGTTCGCGGCATTACCGCGGCTTACTACCGAATGTGAGCTGCGGAGTCTGCCAGAGTCAATAATACGTTTGTTTGATTTACGCAAGCGTTTGTAACGATTTGCTTTGTTAAGTACTAGGTTTTGTGGTCTGTTAAATGATACATTTTGCGGTTTATTTATTTATTTATTTATTAATTCAATGAGCACACAAAACAGAATGTAATAAATATAAACTATAACATAAGAGTATACTGTACAGAACTGTATTACATTCCAAACTATGTGGGCCTAGAAACAACAATTATTTAAATTCAGTGGTTTGATCATAATAACATTACATTAGTGATAATACATAAAGAAACTTAGGCCAACATATCTGAACTTAAAACTAACATGCGTTAAAACAGTAGATAAATAAGATATAAACATAGAATATTATAACACAACAGATAAGTATATTAATAGTGTGAAACAATTAATGTATAAACAAATAATATAAAAAAAAATACTCATAATAGTATTTACAGTAAGCACAACAGGGTTATTCTTTTAGATTAAAGTGTAAAATTTCTTTGATTTTCCTCTGAAATTGGAATAACTTTAAGTGGAAAATATCAATTTCCCTATCGGAGACAAGGACTTCGTTGTATTGGCGACTCATTCTGACTATGGGATTATAATAAGATGTATTATTGGTAAAAACTTGCAAACTGAAGGTATTATAATTACGATTACGAAACCGGAAACGTGTATTAAAATTTGTTTGTTTGGTTTGTTGAGTACTAAAGATATGGGCTATGATATATTGAAAATATTTTTTAGATAGCAGTTTCTTATAGTTTACTTATAGTGTCAAACCAATTTCTTTCCATATTTATCACACTGTAATATGAAACTTGCGGCTGTTCTAGTGGGCTGACAGGCAGAGAGGCAGGAGTAGCCTAGAGAACGGCAACTGCTGATCTGGAGCTCTTGGTTCAAATCCCACGCGCACCACTTTCTTTTCGAAGTCGTGTGCGTAATGCCGCTAACCTACAAACGGTAAAGGTGATAATTCCCCCATAGACTAGTGAAGTCTGCGGGCCCTTAACTCGGCCAGTGTAGTGGACTACGGACCCGTAACTCGGCCAGTGTGGTAAACTATGGTCTACGCCACCCTAGAACTTGTTGAGACCTGTGCGTCAGCAGTGGGGGCACCTTTTGACAGTGGCTGCCGACTCGCCTGTTGATAATGTTTTATTTCTCATAATTTTTTACCGACTTCATAAAAGAAGGTTCTTAATTCGGTTGTGTTTTTTTGTATGTACGCTATAACTCCGCCCATTGTGATTTTTTTTGTGTTTGGTTAATCATAGTTTAGTGGTGTACTATATATAAATTATATTGAAATCGATTTGGCAATTTTTGTGATATCAAAAAAAACTAAAATTTGATTTCGTTTATCTGGACAAATGTCCATGTCAATAGTTTTATGAAATTTAGTTAAGTGACGAAAATAAATTTTAAATGTCAATTTTTTAATTTTTAAAATAATTTATAAATTGAAACCAAGCGTCAAAATCGCTGGTCGGCATAATCCAACACACACCACATGTTACCACAGTCGCACAAAGAATTTGAACGCAACGCAGCCTCGATGCAATTCTGCATGACGCCGTCCCGCAGATATGAATTGTTTTTAATCTTGCTTTGTTTAGGGTAGGTCGGGGATTAAAAAACGTGTTTTGTCTTTGAATGTTTCTCTTGGGTCATATTTATAATTTTTTTGTAGAGGTATTCTTTAGAAAGGGACTAAAGATACGCAGTTACTTTGGAAGCTATTTTTTTATCTATTTGTAAGTTGAAATCTTATCAAAAGTATTTCAATGAAATTTGTTCGAAGACAGCCTAGTTGTAGATTCAATACCCACTTGGACCACGTAATATTTTTGTAAGCGTAGACTGACGAGTTTGTCGATACCATTGCCTCACTGGCATCGTGATAAATGTTTGAATGAATAATCGATGAAATAAAAAATAGGTTTCAACGACTATTCATCCATTTATGATAAATAAGTGTAAAAAGTGTAAATATTTATTGCTCAATCACGCAAGAACAAATTGTTAATCGATCGCGCTGAACTTTGAAACTCAGATCAATAGTCCCGAAAAAATGCAGTATTTCTTAGCAAATAGTATATTTATAAATTCCACGTGAACGATGTCACAAATACTAATTATACATACTTACTTATTATGTACGTCGAACAGTATCGCCTAAAAAAGTTAAAAAGTGTAATCCTCTTCTCGTTGAATGCTATTTGAATACATACTTAAAAAGTCGCATCCAAAAGCTATTCCACTTTTCAAGGCTACAAAGTGTACATCTAAACTTGGGCTATAAAGACAGCCGCAGCTTCGCCGCAGCGATTACCCAGATTCATTTCACGGCCGATCCGAGACACATATTAGCTAACCAGCTCACCCCTCGAATTTACGCAAACACATAAAACTCATGGCCCAATTACCCTGTGAAAAGAAAATTTTCATTCCGAAATTACCTATTCGAAAACGGAACACGTGCTCCTAAAGCGGTTTAAGCAAAACTTGGACCGTAAGAACGTTAGCGGAACGGCTTAAATTCCAGTCTATGTCGAAACGTAAGAATTATTGGAACATAACAAAATATGACCGTCGGTTGGACCTCTATAAATCGTTTTACATCTGCTATAAAGTAATGAGATTTAACCCTCGCTTTCGCGTTTACGACGCTCGGTGTGGCGGGATACATCAAAAATATATTTTTGTATGCCAACTTTGTTTGGAATATACGGAGAGGTATTTTAGAAAAAACGCTCTTTAAATTTTGATACTTTTTATTTATCAAATAATATACTAAATTATTTGAAAACTAACGTAATTATTACAATTTTTAAGTAAATCACGGAAAACTCACGAGAAATAAACTTAAGTTAGACTGGACCGACCTAGTATGATTTAAGTTTCCGTCAGCCTTTTTCAAACGAAAGTGCGTGCGCGTGACCGCTGCGTGTTTGGCACTGAGTTCAATAAGGAGACTATTCTTCTGAACAAACCGTGCTTTTGACTAACTTTTAGAAGAAAAAAGTGTCACTTTTGTTAAGTTAATTTTTAAGGCCTCATACCATAGACAAAACATTCAATACAACATAATTATTGTACAATTAGTTGCAAATAAAACCTATTTATATATGCAGTAACATAATATTTTATTTTGAATCAGTCTAAAAATAAAACTAGCGTGAATGTCACGATAGTATAAAGTTAAAATTACGATAATTTATTGCATGCAACATTGAAGTGCGCTGGTTTGCATAGTATTTATTTTTTATTTAGTAATAAAACCTGAAGTTATCTTCACTTCACGTAAATGTGAGTTATAACGAATGAAAAAAAAATACAAAAACCTAATGTTTAGATCTTTTAAAAAGATACAGATTTAACATACCTGTTATCAAATAAACTTCAGATGTAAAAGCGATATTTGTAGCGTTTCGGCCGTCGTCGTCCTCCCGTGTGTCTCCACAGGTTATCTTCTTACTACAATCCCACAGAAGTTGATTGACGTATTGGGAAGGGAATTCCATTCTTTAGAATTTGTTTAGATCCCTCAATAGCCTCTGCGGAGGAAAATATTAGGAATGCGATCTATTGATGGCGAATTTTATTCGTAAGCCATCGTTTGATTAATTCAAGATGAGGGACAGAAACGGTTTCTTATAATAATACCGCTTTTATGCTCCAGAAATTGCAAAATTATACGAGTATTGACGAACGTTTAAAACGTAATTGCTGATTCAGTAGATCGTAATTACTATTAATTTATTCACATATAAACACAAACTGAAAGTATACTCATAATTACTCGTATTAATAAATAATGAATTGTATCGATGTCAAAAGGTAACCAGATTTTTTTATTCGATAATTATGTTGAATTAGGAAACCTTTTTTGTCTAATCAGTGCTTATTTCAATAAAAAATCATTTTACAAATTTTTGTTTTGATTTTTTTGTTCAAAAACATTTTAAAAATTTCGATTTCCTTACAAAACAAGTTTCAATTAAGATTAGTACTTTAGAATAAGCCTACTAGAGCAATTGTTAGTGTAACTGTGCGAGTAGCGAGTAGTCTGTTTGTACAACAACATGTATCGAGAATTAATCGTTTTCTTCTAGGTAAACACGCTCCATCGTAGACCGCATTGTCGCTTAACATCAGGCGAGATGGCGGTCAAGTGTAAACCTATAAAAGGTAAAAAAAAACTGCATAACTGCATGCAAAAAGGCAAATAAAACATACGGAAGCCGTCAGCCCTGAGCCGTGCTCCTGCAATACTAACATTGTAATGTAGGCAATGCAGGAGCGCGCTTCTCGCGTCTCACCCCGCACGCCCCGCGCGATTGATCCGTCTGACGGCTTCGTCAAACGACTGTCTGATTTAATAGTCTGTGATACTAGCCTGGTCATGCGTCACCAGTATTCATAAATAGGTATAACATACCGCTATTTTTCAACAAATATTTCAGTTACCAATCCCTGACTGAAGATTACAGATGACAATCTATTTATGTATTCGTTAATGGCCCTTTAGAATTCTGGAGCCATGATGCTTATTTGGAAATTATTAGGGCATTAGCGTGATTGGACGCCGTATGGTTTTGTTGGCCCTTTTCCGTGTTATTCAGAGCTCTGTGATACAGCTAATACGATGAGGAGAAAGTAAAATTGTTGGAGTTTCTGTGGAATACCAGGATTATTATTACGAAACGTTAGTATTTTCGTATATTTTTGAAGTGGAAACTTCTTTGGGCGCGCCTAGGCATAATTTTCGTGAGCTGTGAATTGAAATCAACCGTCGCGCTCGGGTATGATAATAGCTTATCGTGTAAGCTCAGGATGCTAGAGCGAGAAACAAAATACAGTGAACAAGCGCGTCAGAGCAAAAAAGATAATGTAGTCCCTGTGTACCTGTGTTTATTATATATATTTTTATCGCAACATTAACTTCTAGGTACTTGCCACATTAATGTCATTAATTGAACTTATCACGAAGTTGACTTTGACTTTGACTTTCTACTCGCTACTCAACAGCCAGGTCTGCATCTCTAATTTGGGGGTGTCACATACGAGAGCTGTGTGACATGTTTTCAGCTTGCCTCAAATACCTTCCCAAATTTGTTGCCAAAATTTCGCTTTCGGAATATATTTTTTTTGTCAAATTTTAATACTAAAATTTGAGTAAAAATGTTTCTTCCGCATAGAGATGTGCTAATTTGGAAAATGATTATTTACATACCCAATCAATTAAAAAGCGCAACGAAAAATTCTAAAAACCACACATAAGTAACTTTTAAAACACTCTTTTAAATTATAGGACTTTTGCTGAATCGGTCTGAGGAATTATGAACCTCATCAGAAGATGATGATGTTTAAAACGTGAATTGCAGAACTGAATAGTACAATTCAAGTATTAAAGAGTATGTATTCAAGTATCAATTAAAAGGTATACAAGTAAATAGCTATTCATTACAGCCCAAAAACAAAAATAAATTTAAAATATCTGATTGATGCGAGCAAATCCAATGCATGGAAGTAGTTTGGACTCTTCCTCTTTCAAAAGCTGCGTGATACTGTTTTTTGTACTCAGGTGTGTAAAAACTATAAAACACATCTAGTTTCTTTTATCAATCCTACTATTTATTCTAATTCCTACTAATTTTAGAAAATAAATGTCAATGTTTGAATGTTTGTTGCTCAATCACGTTGTAACGTAATTAACAAATCGGGTTGAAAATTGGAACACAGTAGAATTTTACTCTGTGTTCTGGTCATGGAACCTACTGCTGGAGTTATTTAGAGAAAAAATGACAAAACCGAAGTTAAAATTTGATTCTATGACGTGAATTCTTCTTTGCGTTATAATCCAGAGCCGCGTTTTTTAGAAAAAACAAAAAAATATACGAGGGAACATTTGAGTTTAGAATAAAACTTATTTTTAACAGTAAAGAGTTTCCATACTCGGATATTCGGTCTCGAAAGAGGTTCTGTATGCCACCTCTTACGAGAGCGAATTCTATAAATAATTATGTATACCATGGCTCATAGATACATCTATCTCACTTTATTTCTAGCACAGACTATCTTGGATCCCGAAAAACAGAAACGGAACCATGCGGGTAAAACTGCGGGGCGCCGCTTGTCTATCTGATTTAAGAAAAAGTTATTTTATTCAGTAACGTGTTATTTATTTATTATGATTAAAGCTTTTGAATATTCTTTAACATAAATTTACATACAAATTTAAGTATTGAAAAAGGTGAGATAAAATGTTTTATAGGAAACTTTGGCCATTGAGGAGGATTTTTCTAAGTTCCGGCGAGTTCCCAAGTTCAGCGTTCTTGGAAATAAGCTTCAAAAATCTTCGACTTACAGCAAAATTAAACTAATTGAAAAAGTTTTCTAATTATCGTCTCAACAGACACTTGGAGTAAATCGCCTTGAGGTAAACAACACCTAAAGAATCTCGGCTTTTCAACAACCTGTGAGGAACCAAACTAGAGCTCTCTTCGCGATGTTTCAAATTGTTTTAGCTATTGTGCTTTATTTTTTTGTGAAAGGGATAGATACTTTTTATCGAAAATAAGTTTGCACTTGACCGCCATCTTGTGTGTAGTTAAGCGATAATGGAATCTACGATGGAGCTTGATCGATTACTTTGGAAAACCCAAGTCATTGTAGACTTGGAGACACCTAGATTATATTCATTAGGAATACCCCAAAGAGTTTACACATCCTACGTATAGAGCTAAAACAAACGTTTTACACCGAAAACACGGGTCTGATAGCTCTGGTCTTGTCGCGGCACATCACTCTGTTGCCATAGCTAATATACATGCCATCTGCTTACGATTGGTACAAAGGAACCGTGGGAAAAAAGCCTGATCTATTTACTTATTCTCTATCTAAGGAATACATACTAAGCAATGTAATCATGTAATCATTCAATGACTTTTCTCAGGCAAAAATAATAATAAAAAAGGTACGTCAGATTAGGTCTTTCCTTAAGTAAAACGTTGTATACTTTACACTAACTATGCCCCTCAGCTTGCTTTAACTGGAGGGATTGTAAAACCCTTTAAAGGTTAAAGTTTTTACAAAATTGTAATGTTACAATTATGTAATTTCTTTACAAATTTATTGATAGGTTTCAATCTTAAAGCAGCAATTTTTTTTTTTTTTGGTTTGTAAAGTAGCATAATATGTCCATTCTCAGGCTGGAAGTAGACTATTTTTGCACAAAATTTAATTTAATTCAGTTTAGTAATTTAGGTATATATTATAGACAGATTACTTTCACATTTATAATCTTACTAGATGCCCGCCCCGGCTTCGCCCGTGGTATATTATATAGCACTCATCGGGATCCCGTACATATCCAACGGTGAAAGAATGACTGAAATCGGTTCACTCATTCCTGAGAATATCGATTTCAAACAAAAAACCTCTTCAGCAACCTGCTACGCCACCTGTCGGAAATTGGTCGTACCAACTCAGATTTAGAAAAAAAAATAGCAAATTTTTATATTCAATGCACAGATTACTGAAATTCAATGACGCAATCTTTGACACATGCTGTCATGTGTCATGTCAAAGCACGAAACGTACGAAAACTCTCAAAAGGGGAATATTTTTTCCCGATTTTGTTACATTCTTGTTTCATGCTCCGCTTCAATTAATAGTAGAGTTATTTTATATAGCCTAAAGCCTTCCTCGATAAATGGACTATCCAATAGAAAAAGAATCTTTCAATTCGGACCAGTACTTCCCGAGATCCTAGCGTTCAAGCAAACAAACAAACAAACTCTTCAGCTTTATAATATTAGTATAGATTAGGGATTCCCAGTGATTTACCGTAATGTAATGTTGACATCGAAATCACCTGCACACAAACATTTCATCCTTCATCCCATTATTAATTATTTCCATTTGTCATCAGCCCGTCCTAATCCGGAAAAAATATCGCTGCTGCATCCCAAACTCAGATTACTGAAATATAACACAAAGCCGTCAAATGCGACTCAGACCTTTACAGAGATGGTTCAGTAGAACCACCGCCTGCTGAGTCTGCATTGGATTAATTGTATCTTTCATTTCATTTAGAATAAAATATTCATAAATATTCATATTCATAACTAAGTTTTTGAAATAGAGATTTAGAAAAAAAATCCTATCATCACGTTGTCATTTCGAATCCTGTCTGCTTCTAGTACTTTCTAAGTATTGCTTTATGTAAACTTTGTCATCACCTTTACCGGTTTTTCTTTTACCAAGCAGTAATTTGCAAACATTCCTGCCTTTAGGTTTAGAAGCATCTTTCCAGTGAGGCTAAGGTAGACCCCTAAACATCAGGGTTATTGGAGCAACGCAGTGCTATACAGTGATTTGAACTCTTCGTATTCAAATAACTTCGTGGCACTGTGCTGTTATTCGCATACGCGTGTACTACTTCCTATTAAGTGCATTTCTTGCTCGTTCTCTCACTTTGCGTCATTAAATAAGTACCAAAATACTTATATATCACCTATTTGGGCTTCATAGTACGACATTCGCATAGTTTGGGGTTATTTAGTAGTATGTAAAAAATATACATGAATATTTTTTATTGATTGTTAACTGAAATTACTTAAATATTTAAAAATTAACAAATTTGTAGCATTTTATCATTATTTGTTTGTATTAAGATTGAATCAACAACACGGGGTTAATTAATGAGGTTTCTTCTTAGCACGGAACTCTAAAAATATCCCCCATCACCTCGGCCAACGACGAGCATAACAATAAAACTTAGTATTGTTCCAAAATGTACATTTTACTTTGAAACATAACATTTCATGGGCAAAGTTCGAGCATACTTGTTTTATTGCAAGAATTTGTAAATTTTATTACTCGATGGCTGATTCATGCTAAGTATTATTTGGTTTGTTTAAATTTTCTTGAAATTAACTGACTTCGTAAATTGAGGAGTTTCTAGGTTTAGTTGGAGGTTTGAGATGAAATCTAATTTGTCCAGTTCACAAATGTACTTAAAAGAATGCTAAGACCTACTTAATTCACAGACACAAAAACATCTACACAAATGTATACTGGAATCTCACACTAGGGCAACCGATCTCGTGATTAAAATTATGAAATAAATGATTTATTCAATTACATTATAACATTTGTGGTTGCCTGGAAGAGATCGCTTTTAGTGATAAGGTCGCCAATTGCTACTTTATTTTGTTTGTTGTAAGTAACTTTTGTTTGTTTTTATATTAAGTGCAATAAAGAGTTAATCTATCTATCTATCATTATAAATTTGGAAACATGCGCTTGTTCTACTTGTGTTAGAAAGGCAATATTTCTGATAAGTATTTTGGTTGATTTGATCAAATGATTTGTGATTTGAATTTTTTGTTGTGAAGGTATATAGTTTAAGATTAAAATTTAATAAAATATCTTCAGCAGAGAAACATTCCAGCTTTCTGCTAAGCTGCAATAGCTTATTACAAAATTGATAACGACCTGTCAATACCTGTGTAAGTATATGTAGCTTCCGTGTGTGCGTCAGTATAGTAGTTGATTAGTAAGTTAAAGTTAATAGAACTCTGTGGCTTCTGCACTAGCCTCAAGTTTGTTAGACTGTAAGTAGAGATCATCTAAGGTAATTTGCGGAAATCTATTCATAAATAAGAAAACGACTGATTTATTTAAATGTTTAGTGTAATTTGTGTAAATTTTAGTAAGATAAACTAAAACTATTATTTTATCACAAAAAACTACCCGCCATAGTAAAAAAAACCATCAAACATGACAAAAATACGGAAATGGAATCATCCAATTCACAAGTCGGATCAAATTTTCCACTCGATAGCCCCAAGAATTACGATCTAAATTACACGAACTCTACTCATGACCAACTCATCTGTTATTCATCGAAACGCGCTGGCGCATTCTAAAACCTCCGCTAAGACGGTCGTTAACTAAATTAATACGAATATAAAACATGATTAAAAAAATTACGTCGACAACACGGGGGAGAAACTAAGGGCCATCCCCTGTGTATCAATGGAGTTTTTCTTTACAAACAATACACAATCTATGAACACCCAACCGAGATCTTTTTAACTTTTAAAGATGCGGGAATAAGAGTCATTTTTCGTTTTGGTGGGTATGATTTAAGTTTGTAATTGCATACACAGAGTTTACCTTCAAGTGCCATAAGTCCTAATGTTTCTCAACTGCTTAATATAAGTCGCCTGAGGGCGAAACAATGGAAAATGGTGATGTGTCTTTTAGATATTTTTAACTTGAACAATAATAGACTAGTTTCCTTGATGTTGTTGTGAATGTTGGCCGTTTATTGTCGTTATCTTGGGGGAAATTTACTGGCTCGTTTCTGCTGTTTTGGAGAGAATTTTCCTGTTTCAATGTCTTTTGGATGATTTAATATATGACACATATTATTCTAAACATATACATTTGCTAGCTACAACTAGTTGTTTTACTCGCTTTTTTTTAACTAAAGAGTGACAAGACGAGCAAGATTTGTGCATGATGGTAAGCAACATGCCTGCCATATAACAGTACAGTGACACGCAGCTATTGAAACATGAAGAGACGAAAGAAGACAACGACAAGAAGAAGACGAAGATGACTAAAAAGTAGATTACGTGCTATTTCAGACTATTATTATTTATTTTTCAAATTTGAAATTGACCCGTTTACTCATTCTAACATGATTGAGCACGAAACAAATTTTCGCATGTATAGTATTAGTAGTATCTAGAGTAGTAGTAGTAGATAGTATAGTAGGATTTATAATATAGAGCCAGACATACGGTGGTGGTTAGCAACACACCTGCAAAGCTAGTGCCATGTTGCTATTCGAACACGAAGAGACAAATCACTGATTTACGTTGTACAATTATTAACAGTCGAGAGATTTAAAATGATTTATCTGTTTGTTCCGTCATTTCTACTTTATGTACTTTGCTTGTGCAAATTTTATAGATACCAGAGATGAAATATTTTTTATTATAAGAAATACGAAGAAGGCAGAAACGTGAACGTAATTGAAATGCAAGGTGGTAATAATAAATTAAGATATAATATTGTTAAGTAGTATTTTGATTTTAAATGAGACAGTTTAATAAAATTTAATGAGAGTGCATGTCACAAGTTGCAAATATGTAATAATATGTTGCTTATTTTTTAATCCAAATCTCTTTACTACATCCAATTTTGACAAGGACATAAATATGATTACTTTATTTTTAATATTATGACCAACAACAATTTGAGTTTTTTAAACGCCACACACTTCTAACATCTGGCTGGAACACATAATTATTTGACTACACTACAAAAAAAATTCCATTTTGTGCAGGGTTTGAATAATGTTTAAAATACAGCAGTATATATAAGATGCCTGAAAGTCTATTTTAATTACATTCCTACCACGTGTATTTCAACTTCAGCGCAGAATTCTCAAAATACAGGCCGTTTCCTTCAAAATGTTACTAAATTTTGTACATTTTCGTGTACACGTTGAGTTGAATAGACATTCGCAGAAGTGTTTTTTCTCGAAATGAAAGCAATCAAATGTATTCATCCGATCCTTTCTTAAGGCAAACATATACGGTGAATGTGCAAATTTATACGGCATATACGCGTACCAACGACTTTATTAAGGCGGGTGTGAAATTGCGAAACCGTCCTAAAATATACGTAAAAATTGCTGTGAGCGTAAAATTTCAATCAGCCTCTTATACATATGCAAAACATACACCCTTCAACTCGGTCGCGGCGTGGCGAGCAGTACGTTATCTTTGGTGGGTACGAATATACGAGCTCTCGGCTTCGAGAACGCTTCGTCTATTAATGTTTGTCCGTAGAACAACTCCTGAAAAGTGCCATAAAGACTACAGGCCTGTGAACAAAATGTATGGGTCATATGATACACCAGGAGACCTATGTAGGATTATAGAAGGGTATAAAGTAATAAGATTCAACACTATGCCGTCACTTGTATAACCCATATACCTCATATTATCTATTATTAACCACAACGCCGTACAAAAGTCATGCGACAAGGAGAAATGATCGAGATTTAGAGCCCCTTCTTCAATTGCACTCAGTTAGACAGCTTACAAGTGACGGCATAGTGCTCAATGTTATTACTTTATACCCTTCTATCTTTCTATTTAGGTCTCCTGGTGGTTCATTTGTCCCATAAAATTTGTTCACGGGCCTGCAGTCTAATTCGTTTGTATGCTTTTCGTTTGTGCGTATAGTTAGTAAGCTTAGGTTATTAGTTTAATGCGCCTTTTCTCTACCCCAAAGTTCGATAGGTTCCATTTGAAACCACCTGCCTTAGGCCCTTTATAATAAATAAATCATTGTTTCTTAAAAAACAAACCGATTTCAATTCATAATTACATTGAGACACTCAATGAAACTTCATAAGAAGCTATCACTAAGTTGTCTCTATAATTGAAAATAAATTTTAGCATTTTAAGAAGAAGCGTGTTATTCAGATAAATTCTTGACAGAGTTAGTTTTGGATTATTTCTACAACTTCTAACCATTAAGTTAGTGTAGAAACTCCAATCTAACTCAGTTTGCGTAGATATGACATACAAGTACTTCTATGGCAGTTGGCCCCATATGACGTCTACCGAACTTTGTGGCGGAGAAGTAGGTTTAGTTTCAAATAAATACATACATGATAACTAAACACAAATCCTACTAAAATTATAACTTTTAAAGTTTGGACGTGTAGATATTTAGATGTTTGTTGCTCAAACACGTAGTAACGTTTGAACGGACCTGATCGAAATTAGGAACACAGTTAAACTAAAATCTAGAGTTCAAGTTCAACTCGAGAGTGAATCAGTTTCTTCTAGGTAAGCACACTTCATCGTAGGCCGCATCGTCGCTTAACATCAGGCGAGATGGCGGTCAAATGTACACCTATTCAAGTTAAAAAAACAGGTAGAGCATAGAGGCTACCTTTTATCCCGCAAAATATCATGACCGGGAACTGTACGGGTTAACCCGCGAGGTAGTACAAATATTTAATATATTTATAGTACTAACGTAAACACATTTTTTTCAAATTTCTGCTTACTTTAGCTACTGCCTGCCCTAATTCCCGAATACGTCATCTCTGGTTCAGGATGGCGACCACCGCGTTCTAGGATGCGAGATGCGATTACCATATTTAACAAATCCCTTAAGTGTTTTACTTCTTACATGTTTTGTATGCAAATAAGTCTTAAACGAAGATTACTTTGATACCTTAACTAGTATGCTAAGTTTGTTTTGCATACGTTTAATTGAAGGGTTTTGCGGAATGGGGAATGAGATTTTTGGAAACAAATTATCAGTGAATGTGTTTTAAAACAATATTGTTTGATTATAATGAAATTATTTTTTTTTGTAATTATTTTCATTGTTATTATTTCAAGCTTTTATCACCCATTGCTAGATAAGTCTTCTTTCCCCTGGATTGGATTGAGATCTATATTTTTTTTTTAGTATTGTGAGATAATTATGTCTAGTACTAATTAAGATCTATAAATTCATTTTAAATAATTGATACAATCAACTGCGCTCGTTAGTTTTTACCCAATATACCACATAATCCAAAAAATGTTGCGTGGAAAAAGGTATTGAATTTGTTACCTGGTTTTGCTACATAGCTATAAAACATATCCGCTACCTATATGTGGATAATTCTAATTCACATATTGAGTCTACAACACTGAAAAATTCTAGCAGTATTGTTATCTGTATTTTTTTATAAATTTCCTAACATCGGTACTATAAAATCTAGAGTTTTTTAACAGTTTATTTCTAAGCAAACATGCTAAATCCTAAGCCTAATTGGGAAATAATATATGGCAATTTATCGTAATCAATCTTAAGAAAAGATTATAACCCTGTGATAAATAATTTGTATCCATAATGTATAAAAAAGAGGATCATGCAAATACTATATCGATATTCATAAATAACTACGTCTATGTGTGCGGTTTTGTCTGTCTAAATATACAAAACGTAAGTAAGTATAGTTATTTTCAAAGCCAACAACTTAAAAAACGGTGAAGGAAAACATCGTGAAGAGACTGACATGTTCCTAGAATCTTTCATGTTATGCGTCATCCACCAACCCGCAAAGAGCCGGCATATTATGGATTGACTCTCTCTTAGCGAGAGAAGGCCCCGAGTCCCAGCTGTATGAACATCTAGTGGGTTGTTTATGTTAAGACGATCGTTTCGTTAACATAAAAATATTTTTAATACGAATAGGTATAGAATAGTAATAACAATTAAAAAATATATGGCACAAGTCACAATTTCATATAAATCGATGGAGCTCTGCTGTTACAACGGAGTATGACTACAAAAATGGTGCCACGAAAATAGTATATATTAAAAAGAAGATATTAATAAACCTACATGTATATTTGTAATACACACATCGGCATCGCTCGCGGACAGACCGACGCGCCGGCCGCGCCACATTACAATGCAAATGTTAACGTTTTCATTCTACCCCCAAAACCGTATATTTTTTTCGATTCCTCTTTTTCGCGTTTGTTTATTTATTTACTTTATTTCACGCTATCTTTACTTATCCGAATTCGCGGTGGAAATAAATTTGGACTCGGAATTGCTGATCCGATGAAAGCTCCTGAAATGAATCAAGTTTATCGTTTCTTTGCTTATGTTGCGATGTTCCTTTGCCGGTTCTATGTCTTTGGTAGTTTCCCAGTAATTGGATTAGGACAATGAAGACATACAAATAAACTATAACTTATTATTTCAGTTGTAACTTCGTTGAGTTTATCAGCAGGGTTGTATCGCTAGCTGCTTTCTGTTTTCTTCGCTATTCCAATAGATGGTTAAGTATTCGCACCAAATCGTAATTCGGTATTAAATATTGTAGTTTTATTAGAGGAAGAACTTTTTGCAGAGTTGC
This sequence comes from Ectropis grisescens, assembly GCA_017562165.1. NCBI lineage: Eukaryota > Metazoa > Arthropoda > Insecta > Lepidoptera > Geometridae > Ectropis > Ectropis grisescens. Next base: position 1,015,610 of record CM029779.1, on the reverse strand, counting down.
TTGGGGAAGTACCACGCTTTTGCCAGTCATTATCCAAGAAGTAATGAGCAAGAAAGTTGTGTTCTGGTCTGAAGAGAAGTTTCAAAGGAAATTACGGACAAAGAGATAAATCATCTTATATTGCCAGTTGACGAGCATAGTGTTAGTTATTAGGCTGTGTATTTTTACATGTTAGCGAGAACTTCTCTACTAAACATACTTTTTTAGCAACTTAACAAGGTAACGTAGCATAACCCGTTGCGTTTATAGTTTTTGTAACACGATATCTAAATAAACGATTTCATTCTGGGGCTACATACAATCCAATAGAAAATAGGTACGCAACGTCTTATTAGACCATACAGATCAGTTGCTCGCTCTACCAAATGCTAACGGCGTTGTTTCGGAGTTTTAACTCTTCTATTCCGAGAGTTGCCACCAAATTTTGGATAGGTATTTTAGACAAGCTGACTTACTGATAGCTTGTCACATACCCTCTTATTAGTAAACCCTTACACAGAGGTGTAGATCTGGTGCTATAGGTTATAGGTGCAGTATAGGCTATAGTATCGTGACTAGCGGGGTTTCACCGCTAGCTACCCAGAGAATGCAAACATGTACGATCTTTCCAGGCGGACCCTGCTAAAAGTCCTACGATTAAATAGATTAGAATACGATAATAAGATACAGCTTAGTTTAGCTTCCTACACTAACCTCTTTCGTTCTCCTATGCAGTTCTATTCGTAGAATGCGCATAAAAAGCGGTTGAATACTAACCCCGAGTGCAGTTAATGCATTATACGCGACGCAATATGACGCGTGCCAGCCGTGCCGTGTGCAACGAGCGGCATATTTTATCTTACCGTGTTTTTTCTGCGATGGAAATTGAATTATGGAATAGTCATCATCCTCATTTGCAGTTTTTTTTATAACATAACAAAAACTCATCTAAAGGCTTATTACATGTGTCTAAATACAGAAGCAACTTTGGTTAAAACAAAACAAGCAATCCTCGCTTCTGAATTTAGTATACTAGCATACTATATTCAGACTCACTGAATGTTTAACACTTCACTGAATTCAGTAGCGACTAAATTCAGTCTACTAAATTTAACCAAGGCATTTAAATCAGAATATTATTTCAGAAAATAAAGTGGTGGTACACTCCGCGAGGTATAAGCTGAGCTTTGCATTAGTATGAGTGATCACCAATCAGGCAGGAGCTTGAAATTTTGTTCGCGAGGTATAGGCTGAGCTTTGCATTAGTGTGAGTGATCACCAATCAGGCAGGAGCGCGGCGAGACAGAATGGCGCCGCGCCTAAGGCCGGTTGTCACACCTACACTATCCATGTACACTCACACAAATGCAAAGCTCAGCTTATGCCTCGGAGTGTAATAACTTTTTTTTTTTTTAAAGCTAGCCATTTTGTAGTCGCCATCATGGATTTGATATTTGCCATTTTGTACAGTATTCTGCTAGTTAATTTGATATTTTATATAATTGGATTTTTTCTAGATAATTTGATTAACCTACACTTGTGTAAAAAATCCTCTAAATAATCCACTAGTTTATGACGGTAGCAAGCTAGGGCCGATTTTTGTCACTTTCTGGTTTAATTCACTTTTCAACCAAAAAAAAAACAATATTAGTTCAGATATTCCAGAACTACGATATCATCGACACACACACTCACTCACTCATCAAGTTTGTAACACCCTGTTGGTTTAGTATGTCTGTTGCAAACTACTACAAAGTACCTTTAAAGCTAAACACAGAGTCCAGAATAAATAAATATATTTTCTAATATTATGAAACAAATTTCTAATAAACATCAACTAAATGCATTATTTTCCAGCAATAAAACAGGTCCACGTAACATCACGGTAAAAATGTAGGTAGTTAGAAAAAATATCGGAAAATTCAATGGAATTTTCGAGAAAACTCGTTGTGAATACGTTACGAACGACCCAATTCGACTTTTTAGCGAATAAATGGTAAAAGTGAAATTTCACAATCGAGTCAGCTGGCCAGCGCGAGGAGCGTGTGCTGTGCTACTGACCTCGGAGAGACGGCAAATTTACAAGTATTTTAATAAAGATTAAAATTTAGACAAATAAATAAAATTGAACTAAATTAACAGATTTTCATTAAATTTGTCAGAAGTCCTATCATAATTTTTTTTTTGTTACTGTTAGTTTGTTGCTGCTAACTTCTAACACGGTTGGACATATTAGCTTTTTATTTTAGAAAAAATATAACACAGGTGTCAGAGAAAACAAAATACTTAGTAAGGTTAAGAATGAAACGAGACGTAAATTGATTAAAAACTGTGTTTAAGCTTTCGCGATTTGAACACATAATGTTTATAATGTACAGGACTTAATCACGATTTAATTCATTGGTTAAATACCTCGACGTTTCGGCAGCGTTACAACCGTCAGTCTTCTCGTGACCACGGCGGTTGTAACGCTGCCGAAACGTCGAGGTATTTAAACAATGAATTAAATCGTGATTAAGTCCTGTACATTATAAACATTAAAAAACTGTGAACGGCATTTACTCGTTTATAGAACTATAGCTGTATACATAAAAAAAAGTCAAATATAGTATTTAGAATAACACATTAACTATTGACGTTACATATTCAACCTTCAGATTTGAAAAAAAGGTAATATTTTTGTATAGAGTGACAGAACGAGCTGTACATGTGTTTGATGGTTAGTATCACAACCTCGCGGAGCTATTAGAACATGAAGAGTCAAAATTATTACCTAGTAACTGCACTGTGCTCGCCACGCAGCGATATAACATAATAACGTAGCTAAGCCCTGTAATTTCTCTGGAAGAAATACACTTTAAACCAGAACTGAGTTTTGCTATCACTTAATATATACCCATACATGATTTGATACGAGTAAGTAGACTTTTACAACTTTACAACTATTAGTAATACGCGTATCTTTTATTTTACAACAGTTAATCTGCGTAGCCTTAGATATAAATCCATTTATCTCAAGTAGTTAGCTAAACTACACCGTCCGATATTTTGTATCAAAACTCGTCGTAAGTGCTCGAAACAAGTTGCAGCCCTCTCCGCCAACAATGGAGCATCGGAGCCTTCCTCACGTTATCAAGGGGTTCCAAGATGTTTGCGCCGGGGGCGATAAGATCGACCGATACAGAAAATATCATCGAGTTTTTCTATAAACGGATAGTAATAAGAATAGCGTAGGATTTTTTTTGTAGAGTCCCGTGCCTCAAAAGGTAATAACGGAATCATTAAACGAGCACCTTTTTGTCCGTCTGTATGACGAGAATGCGTGTATCAAGCTGAAATTCTTATCACATACTTAAATCTAGTGTTTCTTAAAGCTGTGACAAAAACTAATTTCTAAGCCAACAAACCAATCTATGGCCATTTACGCTGCCGTTTATGCTGGCAATTTTCGATACTTCCAAATGAATCAAAATATTCAGAGTACTTTTTGTAAAATCTAAAATTTTGGTACGAAGTAACGTCTTAAAGCACAGATATAGAAAAAATTATAAAGAGCACAAAATTTTTGGTAAATCATAATTATAATATCATTAGTAAATTCGAACTTCAATTTACTATAACTTTTACTTATTTACTACGGAAACCCTCAGGCGCACAAGTGCATCTTGCACTTGGCCGGTTTTTATTAATTATTATAGGTTCACACTTGACCGCCATCTCCATGTGGTTAACGATGAAGCATGCGTACCTGGAAGAAGCCGATACACTTTCGATTTTAAGAAACTAAGGTTTTCACTATTCATAATGAGCTCTATTTTTCCAAAATGTATCCCATAAGAGTAATAAATAAATGCACGCCCCACTGTGGGTTGTAAGCGCTGTGTCGAGGTCGATGATGAAAGAGTATTTTTGTATGTTCGTGTCATTCGTCCCAAAACACCGCCCCGTGTCGCGCGAAGCTGCAGAAGGTTCTATAAACATTGGCGCCTCTCTGAGCAAACGTAGAGTGCGAGACAACTGCTGCGGCTGCTTTGACCTCATACAAAACATTACTCCACCACATTTTTTATCCATTTAAGTTCATTTGGCATAACATTTCATAACGATTTTGACCATAATTTTCTTATATATAGGTAGACATACCTCTAATAAAAGTGATTTGGCCATTATTATGTCGCAATTGTTGTTTTGGAGAAAACCAAATCACAGAGAGCAATTCAAATATTAATAATAAAGTGGTATTTGTGAAACCAAAGAATATGTATGTATACGTATATATTCGAAACTCATTACTCCAATGAGATATCGAAGTTACGAAGTGACAGATAGTGTCACCGATGTATATTTTTTTCTTGTTCGTTTGTTTTTCTAAAACTGGCTGATTAAGATAATTTAACAAAATATTGAAATGAGATCACCTACAGATAGCGCGCGAGTTGAATGCAGTCGGGGTCTGAGGTAAAGAGCGGGAGCATCTCCCCCCGCCGCCCGCACGCCGCCTCTCGCGCGCCAACAGTATAGTGGTGTGCTGTCTTTGACAACTATCATAGGTTTAACTATGTACCATCGCACCAATAGGTGGCTGTCTGTACATACTTGGGGTAAGACGTTATATTAAAGTTACGATGTCCATGAACAAGAGAGAGCGAATATCAAGCACCATGTACCTGGGACTGCTCGTATCTTCGATGATGTTTCCTCGAAAAAAACATATCTGTTCAGCCGTCTTCGAGTAACTAATAAACATGAAAAATATTCGGCGAATTCAAGCCCCCTGTCTACTTTGTGAAAAAAAAAGATAAAATATATTAAAGAAGAGTCTAAAAAGGTTGGCGCGCATTATATGTGACTGCTATCTATTCTGTAAGAGGCTAAGTGCCGCCTTTGTCGCGCAATAAAAGAATAACACTCATTTATCGGAACAATGAAACCGCCCGCTAAGCCGACCCGTTATTACGGAAGGAAATGGTAGCCTAGATACTCGTATTCATAAGGCTTTTGCTACATCTTGAACTTATGTTTAGCTGTAATTGTTTACTTCCTATAGAACTGAGGTTTTTGCGGAGATTTTTTGTACTAAGTTGAAATGAAATGAAATTAAATTTATACGGTTCAAGAGCACTATTACTTAAAAAACAGGTTAATATCTACTTATTCATAAACACAAAGGTATTTAAACAAATGTACACTGGTACTCACACTAGGGCAACCTGTGTCGTGGGTACCAGGCATAACAATTACAAAACAACATTTTATAGAAACTTATAAAAAACAATATGAAAAAACAAAACATTTATTGTATTGTATAGCTACAAAATACAGTCGAAAAATAAATGTATTATTAAATACTCACAACTAATATACATACTTGTTGTATATCTATACACAACATATATTTAATACGTAGTTATATATTACACTAATATGGAATTCATATGAAAATAGTAGAAGATTATAGATGTAGTTTCAATATAGGATTTTTTACGAGTGAAAACTTGTTTATGGGTACTTTTTGAGATGGAAAAAATCTGTTGAACTCCTGGAAGAGATCGCTTTTAGCGATAACGGCGCCGATTGTAACACAAGTATTTATTGTTATTCTCTTGTGTATAAGTGAGTGTTTTGTTTTTTGGTGTGTATCCATGTGTAGTACCAAAATATGATCTATGTGTCAAATTTCATTCGTATTCCATTAGTGGTTTTTGCTTGAATGAGAAACAAACATCCATTCATACAGAGGGGCTTGAACACCGAGGATACCTGGGTAGGTACTACAGCCGGCAGGGGACCTTAGTAGTCACATATTGCTGTCACAGGGTTCAGGGTACACTAGATCAGATTTCTCCGATACCAACCAACCTTGAATTCAAAGCCTGTCTAGCAACTTTTATGTATACACTAGCTGAACCCGCTACTTCGTTCGCGTAAGCAGATGTTACTGACTTATACATTAATTGGAAGTATCGTACGTCAAATATTTGGATAAGTAGTCATTGAAAAACCTTTGAGTTTGAGTGAATTTGTTTTTCCACACACAAATTTATTTAATTTTATCATCTTTATTTTTCTTTTTTTAAACAAAATCAAACATACTTAGTAAGGTTTCGTAGTATCGAACATAGCCGCAAGTGTTAAGTTTGTAAGATTTTTATAGGATACATTATGAAAAGTCTGAAGCTAATGTGCATGATCTGATACCTATTTACCTATTTCTTTTTATCCGCAAGCTGTTTTCTAGCTGTTACCCGCGACTTCGCCGGCGTAAAATTTTGAACGAAGCCTGTGTGGAATCAAAATAATTAAAATTTTGAGTTTTAATGATATTCAAGCAAGTTGAACCCGTAAATCTTAGCCAAGTTCTAGTGAAATGTTAATGTATGAATTTAATTGTAGGTAACACACAAAAAAATCAAGAACGAAATAATCCAAATTTGGCATCATAATCCTTTTAGCAGCAAAAACTTATTAGTACAATTTAGAATACCAGTAACGCCACCTAGTGAAGAAAGAAAAAATACATACCACAATAGCAAATCATCGATTTAAATGGCCTTTAGTGCTTTTAGATTTAAACTGGCATTAGCGGCGTCTAATGAGAATATTATGTTGCTTGTTATTTTGATTGTGAAAGCAAATCACCTATATTATCTACGCCAAAACGGGTGCATATTTTTTCATTTTGGCTTTTACCTTACCATCACATCAAGTTCTTGACGAAAATATATGCTTATATTAATATGGAGTTAAATGAAAATGTAGACTTATTAGCCCATGTGAAATTTTAGACTCTAAACTATATGTGTTTCGTATGTCAACCCATATCGTTGTGCCGTTTTGACGTGATAGTTAATATTTGGTTCCTTAGGGTCCATGCTTCTTTTCAGGTTGATAGGTAATAAATACAAAAATGGTATTTCAGACTATGAGTTATTTCTGTTTCAATTTTCTACCAAATTTGCTTAGTCTTTCCTACGTCACAGTAACCTATAAGTAACCGATTTGCTATTTCTGAGTTCAAACTACGTGTGTTTCGAATTCCATCCAAATATGTTCAGCCGTTCCAACGTTGTCCTGTAAATATTATAAATGTCACTGTTTGGATGTTTGTTACGTAATACATAGAGTACTTATACATAGGCAATGTTTAGCCTATGTGTTCTTCCAGACTGTAATCTAATTCTATTTCAAATTTCAACCCGATCACTTGATACGTTCCGCCATGATTAAAGCGGCAATAGAAATACATCATCTGCGAAAATTTCAACTGTCTAGCTATCACCGTTCTTGAGATACAGCCTGGTGACAGACGGACGGACGGACGGACGGACGAACGGACGGATAGCAAAGTCTCAGTAATAGGGTCCCGTTTATACCCTTTGGGTACGGAACCCTAACAACGGTCTGCTTCGGTCACCGAAGCTTGTTGAACACTACCTTTAAATTTTAAACAGTATTTGGATTGAAATAATACGTTTTCTAATAAGTCACGGCTGGTCTAGTAAGTTACAGCTGACCTAATCGGGAGAACGGCGACTGTGGACCCAGACCCAGGGTTCAAAACCACGCGCACCATTGTCTTTTCAGAGTCATGTTCGTAATGCCGGTAATTAAAACGGTGAAGGAAAACACCGTGAAGAAACCGAAATCTACCTATAATCTAAGTTCTAAGTCATATGTCATCCACCAACCGACACTGGGCCAGCGTGGTAGATTATAGCCTTGTCTCTCTCCTTGCGAGAGAAGGCCCCGACGCCCAGCAGTGGGAACATTTAAGGGGTTGTTTATGCTGCTACTTATTATGCTGATATGTTTTCTCCAAAATAAGAATAAGAATAAGAATAATTTATTTCCAGAAACATGGTTACACACTTTAACAGAATAAAAATCAGAATTTACTAAACAATATACATTTGTTGATTAGCAGTGAGCTCCAAACTAAGTGCAAGACTTGTATCTTGGAGCTCGAGTGCGAAATTTCGAACAATAAATTCGTTACAGTTAGACTATAAATTATTTATGATTAAAAAGAACCCTTTTAGGCAGTTATTATAATGTGAAACAAACGTCTAAATAGAAAACATTTTTTTTTTTACTTTCTTAAATAAAACAAAACTACAAGTACTGAGACATGAATGATTATCTAACCGTGTCTGACAAACTATTAAGCTATCCACTATATATGAACTATTCACTATATAAACAACCTATGAGTTCCTCAGTGTCATCATACGTAAGACCCTGTAACCAGGCTTTTAGTTTCTTTTAAGTTCGAATTTCTGCAAGTGTTCGCAGTCTCGCAACCGCCTTGACACGTTGTTGTAGGTGCAGACAAGCGAGTACGACGGCGCACGCCTAGCAAGGGATGACTTGGCGTGAGGCAGTGGCAACAAGTAAGCCCTGGTAGAGCGCTTAGCCAATAACGTTAAGTAGTCTTCGCGAGATCTCAAGCAAGAGTGAGTCCTCATGACAGCGTTGAAAACAAACAACTGTCGAACTCTTAGCACGTTGAATTCGGAGTAGATTAAGTCGGTGGAAAACGAAAAGGCTTCCTTAGCAATACTTTAATTAGAGCTCGTTGTGCTCTCTCGACCGTTATAAAATACGTCTTTCCAGCGCATCCCCAAATCGAAATGCAGTATTGAATGACAGACTGACATAGCGCGATGTAAATGTCCTTAAGGAGAGATATAGGTGCACAATCTCTCAGGTTTTTCATTATATGAATTAATTTACGCACCCGTGATGATATGTCGTTTATGTGGTGTTTAAACGAAAGATTCTCGTCAATTATTACTCCTAGGTATCTCATACTCTGGACTCCTTCAATGATGCTACAAGAGCAAGGCAAAGATTGAGATTGGGAAACTGTAGAGCAACAATGGATTTTCAAACGTATTTGAGAGGGTGGACGAGAAACCGAGGTTTTGCTAAAAGCGATGTATTTAGACTTACTCGCATTTAGAGTGAGTAAATTATTATCTAGAGTATCAGCAAGGACAGCCAGACCACTCTCGGCAAGACGAAAACCTGACTCCATGACTTGCTATGGAAGACAATAGCAGTATCGTCGGCGTAGGTAATGATATCGGCATTGGGAAGCTCACTGTTTACTATATCATTTATGTAGAGCAAGAACAAGGTCGGACCGAGCAGGCTTCCTTGTGGAATTCCATAGTTAACTGGAAGTTGATCACTGGAGTGGTTACCGACTTTGACGAATTGCGAACGACCAGTTAAATAACTATGGAACCAATCCTGAGCGACGCCTCTGACACCGGATGCCTCCAGCTTTTTCAGAAGCAAACCAGGCGATAAAGAGTCGAAAGCCTTAGCCACGTCTAAAAACACTGCAATACACCTCGCTCCTCCATCCACGTAAGAGGATACCAAGTTCACCAAAAGAGAAGCTGCATCCTCCGTTGATTTACCTTGTCTGAAACCAAATTGCCTATCAGAAATAATGTTTTGTTGATCTAAAAATTTTGTGAGTCGTGTGTTAACAATCTTCTCAAGGATTTTTGAAATAATGCTGAGTAGAGCGATAGGCCTATAGTTGTCTGGAGACGATGTAGAGCCGCTCTTGTGTATGGGAGATACAGAAGCAATTTTCCAACAATCTGGAAAAACCCCGGTTTCTAGGCTTAAATTAAATATATGAGATGATGAGAGATGAATACAAAAATCTACTTCAATGACAGGTAATTTAATTATGTTATTCGACTAAATTTTATAAGAAGGTATTTTATATGTCGTACAGATAAATCTAAGTTGATTTTAGTTTTTTTGTTGATATTTGAAAAACTACCTCCCTGTTTTCGATATTTAAGATCACCTCTGAAGTATTTTCTACCAAACAAAAAAAGAATTATCAAAATCAACTAACAATTAGCGGAGTTATCGCGTAAAATAAAACCAAATAAAAAACACGCAACCCGATTGAGAACATCCTCCTTGTTTGAAGTCGATTATAACCGAATGATGTTTGTTTTTCCACACAAAAATATATTTTTGACAATTATTTTGTCATCCAAGACGACGCGACGCGATCACGTGGGCACTTTCTAGTATCTAGAATCTAGATATTCTGTGGATCGTCTGTGATACACAGAATACTTAGAAGTTGGTATGTACCGAACGCGCCGCGCGTGTCGTTATTATTTAATGTTTGTGTAATTTCCGAACCAACAGACCGATATTGTTCAAATTTTGACGGGACAACATAAAAAATGTGTTGTTTCTAACAAAAAAAGAATTAATGAAATTAAGCAACGCAAACATGAGTTACAACCAAATACTCATTCTGACTTTCACCCCCTCCCGCACGAAATCCGATCAGAATTTGGGGATTAAAAGTAGCCTACAGCAATGTCCTTAGGATAAACTAAAGTCATGCCAAGTTTCAGTTGAATTGAATCAGTAGTTTTGGCGTGATGCGTGATCCCTATACAGAAAGACAGACAGACAGACAGACAGACAGACATGAAAGAAAAAAAATGCAGTTTCGCCATCAGTATCGACTATGGAGTGCCCCAAAAAAAAATTTTCTAAATATCTTCAATGTACAGAATTCGACCCGTTACAGTTTTATTATAAGTATAGATATTGGACCTGGGTGGATTTCCAAGTTTTGGTCCTTGAAGTTATTGAATGAAAGTAATATCTTTTAGTATGAAAACTGACGTGGTTATTATGTACACATTTTAAATAAATACATGGGTAACTCACGTTTAATATAGTCAGTCCAGTCCGACTCAAGTTTCGATCGCGTCCGGCGATCTTTTCAAACGAGCTGCGAACTCGCGCGCGCTCTCTCCTTGAAAAAAATCGCCGGACACGATCGAAACTTGAGTCGGACTGGACTGACTATATTAAACGTTAGCTACCCGTGTATTTATTTTGAAAGTAATATCTTTGAACTTTGAAGATACCTTTATCCCTGCCGAAGCAGCATTATTCCCATATTAAAGTCGGTCTAAAAATTATATCAACAATCAATAAATAATATAAATGGTTACAGTTTTCCGGTGCTATACAGTAGTAGTGGTTTTGCAATAAATTAACTGTCATAATTATTTTATTAATGGTCAGTAAAATTATGACTCGGTTAGGTTTTTATAATTAGATCAGTGGTTAAACATCCATTTCATTATTTCACATTTACCAGTGACAGCATATGGAAGCAAAATAATTTATAATTACTAGATTCGTAAAGTGATTTTCATACTATTTTAAAACTAGCTAATAACAAGTAGGCGTTATCTTGCAAGCAGTGAGTCAAGGTATTCACCACATCGGCCAAGTGCTAGATGGCGGATGATACATTCGAAAAACTGTATTCTTGTACGATGGATTCTTTTAGACATTTAGACGTATTCCTTCACCGTGGTAACAAGTTGTGATGAAACAACCAAGCATTCTAATTTCAGATTAAAACATTAGTATGATAACTTAACAAGAACAAAATTAAAAAAATTGATTAACCCCCGACTACCTTAGATTTATTATCTGCACAACATTCTACTAGTCAAGACCTTTCGTTTGATACCCATATTGAAGTAGTAGTGAAAAAAAATATCATTCGCCATTTTGTGGTGGCGGCCATCTTGAATTTGTTTTTTTATAGTGTATAGTATTCTACTAGTTAAGCTCTTTCGTTTGATACTCATATTGAGGTAGGTTGTAAGGATATATTTTGTCCGCTATTTTGTGGAGGCGGCCATTTTGAATCGATATTAACCCATACATAGCTAAAAACATCCGCACGGATATTCACTTTCAAATAAAAAACCGCATTAAAATCGGCCCATCCGTTTGAGCTCTACGGTGCCACATGCAGACACACACGCAGACAGACAGACAGACATCGACGTCAAACTTATAACACCCCTTTTTTGGTCGGGGGTTAAAAAACAATAAAATTGGACACAAAATTGAAACTCACAATAATTTACGAAAGTTCCCTCGTGATTAAGAGCAACATTAAAGGTGAAACCACAAATACGACTTAAACAAAACGTTTCCCGTAGTAACACCCATAACAATAAAATTCTTCAGCCGCAAAAACCGCTACGTGTTTCAAATGCTGAAAGTTTTCCTAAATTCTGTACAAGGGTGCAACCTCGGGGGGCACTTTCATCATATCCCTATTTGTTCCTATCCTTGCCCCCTTGATTAAATGCCAGTACTTAAATGGCGCGCCGTTAAAGGTAAAAACGCACTATTCATACATCTGTCATGTCATAAATATGACATGATATGTCATGACATAAGTTCAAAAACTGTTTTATAACTGATCTTTCCTCTAGTAGTACAAACAGTATTTTTGGTTCAAGAAACAAAATCCGTGTTATAGTTTGGGCTGGAGTTGTAAGAGTTTTGAAGTGGAGACAACGGGATTGTAAACGTAGTGTGAGACTAGATAGAGTGACAATTTACAAAAAGCAGCAGCAGCGGTTGGAAATGTAAAACCTAGGATGGAGATTGTGTAGCGTATTATTGGAGAAGCTTGAGTTATATGATGAAGTTAATAGTTTGAGCCGTGCAAAATTTTTGGTTTCATAAAAAAAATAGCGTTATAGAATCGTTCTGGAGAACTGCGCGAGCTAGCGAAATTTTATGTCACCAAGCAGTAATAATTGCCATGTCCGAGTTTGAATATAAATTTTGACACATCTGAAATTTCAAAGTAAAAAAAAAAACACCTGTACTTTCGACTTATAGCCTGAAATAAGGCGTAGAACTATTTTAGAAAAAGTTTGATTTAGCACGAAACATGAGTTTTGCTAATTTTAAGTTCCGAGTTTTAATAATCCAGGTTTTATATAAAAAATGTAAAATACTTTGGAAAGCTCTGTAAGGATGTCTATTAAGCCTAAACACTCGAGGTTGTCAGTATAACTTGAATATATGAAAGTCTTGCTGGAGTTCTGCACTCTCGTTTTTCACTTTTTGGTATTTTTATTCAGATATACAGGTTGTCATCAACATTAGCTTTAACGGTGAAAAAAATATCGTGAAAAAACTACTCCATTCCAAGAAATAGATTTTTCGAGAACCTTTGCTATCCTATTGTCCAAACCTGGTATTTGCTGCGAGATGGACTATGGCGTTGACTCTAAATTTGTAATGGAAAAGGCCTTCTCTTCAGTTCCAATAGTGGAAACAAAAGGTGGTTTGTTTATACTAACCTGTGCATTAAATTTATAATCTCGAAATTGCTAATTATTAATAACTATAAAAACGTAGTGCATTTCAGCCTTAGAACATTTCGATAACAAACCCAAAGGTGAGGATTTTTATTGTCCGTAGATAAAACTTCGTCACGGCATTTGATTTTGTTGACATTTGTTTTAATTAAACAGGGTTTATTGTTTTTTGACCAAGGAAGTTTCAATAAACTGGAATGAGTACGATTCGTACGGAGCGGCTACGCGCGATGTCAGATGCAACTAATTGCCTGTGAGGAAATTAGTTAATTATTTACCAAGATCTTCATTCACACGGACTTCATTTGAGCTACAATTGAATTCTAGTTTGGTAATAGATGAGGTTCCCGTCCTTTTCGCTCACATTGCTTGTGCTGACCGTACAGTCGAGATGAATCGTTCGAAACAACAAATCCCTAGTCCCTCAAAAAGTCTAGACTCCTCCTTTTATTATTATGTAGACAATTAATTATCATAATTGGTTTTGTAAAGATACAAACTCCATGTTTTATACATCTTTGTTTTAGGCAGAGTCCACTTGGTTTTACAAGTCGTTTGTTTTGTGTTTTGAGTTCTTGTTAATTGCTGAGGGAGAATTTTAAAATCACTTCAAAATTACAAAAAAAGTCTAAGCAAACAAAAGAGTTCCGCTCTATGTTCTGTGTTCGGCACTCGATTAAAACATTGAATACTTTTAATTATTTACTTTTAAATGGTAATTTAACTTATACAATACGTAATAAAAGACGTTTTGGGTTTGTAAAAGGCCTTAAAAATTTTAGCGTTTAAAACTAATTTAGTTACTATGGTATAGAATCCAATGCTTGTCGATATTAATAAATTTATTTAAACTTGTTTAGATTATAATTTCACTTGCGGCTTAAACTGCTCACGGTTTGTTTCCACAGCCTTTACTTTCTTACACAAGAAAATTAATGAAGCTCTGGGACTAAGCTTTGACAGTGCTCTCTCTTTTCTCTTCGCTTAAAATTATGGAGACAGCAATAGGAAAGCCAATGGAGATTTAATTAGGCGGTTGACCTGCGGGTCGGCAGAAAACACATGCCCTCGAAAAATATTCTTCTCGCACTTACTGTATCCTCACAATATTGTCCCTCACCGTTAGAGTCGGCGACGACAAACTTGTAATTATATTTGTATTTAAAAAAACACTCAAAGATTCCGGCCAGTCACCAGACAATACTAGACTTCAGTTCGTTTTGTTCAGCCATTCTAACGTAATTGAGCAACCAACATCAAATCGTCTGAAACTTTCACATTTTTACTATAAGTAGGATTATAAATATCTATTTCGCAGTTTCTCGTGTTAATAAGGTACGTGAAGGTTTTTAAAGAAATAAATAATTAATGGTAATTTGTAACTTGTTAACAAACGTATTACACCTCCCTGCAGCCATTTAATGCCACAGTCATAAGCGGCCCATAAAAAGTCGCATTCAATCATCCCCCATTACACGTAATCTACCTTCGCTACACCCTCATCACTAAAATTATGCCTAATCAGGTGTTAAACGAAAAATTGAGGGTGTAAAAATCACAACCCCATGACCAGTCAGTGGAGGGACGCGATGTAATCTCAGTAAGGACAGATATGAGCCTAGTTACGCTCCGCGGTTCTACTTCTAGTTTACTAACGATGCGGTCTACAATAAACAATAAATAAATATTGGTGGTGGACATTCGATCCCAAATTAAGCAAAGCTTGCATGTACTATGGCCGTCAGATAGCGGATATAATACTTCTATAGTTTTAAGTACATAGTTATTATACATAGAAATACCCACACTAAAAATATCTGACTTCATCGCTTAAATACTTGCACAAAATAGTCAGAGGTACATGATTCAACCTACGACACTTAGTAAAAATCGGACGGTATTGCCAGTAGCCTACCATTGCCTACTTCTAATAATTATGACTTCTTCATTTTTATAGAAGCTAGTTAAATTGTAAAAGTGCACACCTTTGCCAGTTATTCTACCGCCAAACAGTAACGTGAAAACATTACTGTGTTCCGGTTTGAATGGCAATGTTTTCAGATAAATTACAGGGCTTAGAGATATAACATCTTAGATCCCCGAGTGATGAGCGCAGTGCAAGGTAATGATTTGGATTCTTCATGTTCCAATAGCTGCCTGTCACTGTGCTGGTATATGGCAGGCATGCTGCTTACCATCAGGCACATTTACTGCTCGCCTCGTCACTCTTTATTGAAAAAAAAAAATCAACAAAGGTTATTTTTTATACAAATTTTTTGACAACAGTTGACTGTTTGGTGAACTTTTATTTCTTGTAGATAGCAAAACAAACTAACACATTGATATGATTACAAACATCAAAACTTCTTAGTTCACAGATGTTTGTTTAGTGTATTCGAAGTTTATAACTAATAAAAAAGCCCACAGTATTTCTTAATCAAAACAAGAAAAGTCTGGAAAAGAGTATTCAAGTTTTATGAATACGTTTATTCAGAGTTTTCTTACTGTTTATTATCACGTATTGACCAAGAAAGGGTTCCGGCTAGGGAGTTCAGTGACCTTTGGGCTCCGGGTCGAAATTAGGGATCTGGTCAAGTGCACAAAATAGATAGCTGGCTTTTTGTAGGGATTTCAGAGGTAGCTGTCTGAAGCTGGACGCTGGCTCCCAAATATTATCTATAGAATTACCTAATAGGATTGGGAGTATATTGGGGCTGACTGATAAACTACTCAGTAACCCAAAGGAGAGTTTAGGGATTGTAGCTTATTTTTACTTTGTTATTTAAGGTGTTGTTTACGTATAACTACGATTATGATTATTTTTAAAAATTGAGTGACATGACGAATTAGACATACATAATGTAAGCAACACGTTAGCATAGCAGGGCTTAGAGATATAACATCTTAGATCTCTAGGTGATGAGCGTAGTGCAGTGCTAGGTAATGATTTGGATTCTTCATGTTCCAATAGCTGCGTGTCACTGTGCTGTTATGTGGCAGGCATTTTGCCATCAGGCACATGCCTGCTCGTCTCGTCACTCTTTATTTAAAAAAAAAAGAAACTTTTGAAGTGGATTATGGCTTGGGCTATCTCTGTTTGTTTCACTACATGGACGTATAAAAAGTCGGACGTAGTCTCGATAAACAAAAACTGTGACTAGAGTCGGCCACATTGGCACGTGTGTGTTGTCAGGTTGTCACTGATAAGCTGACACGCACGCATTTACACAAATAGCCATGTAATGACCCACTGATGTATACGCACACATGTACAGCTTGTACGTGACAGTGCACACGTGAATATTATGTGGCCGACTCGATGGACACAGTTTTTGTTTTAGCGAGACTACGTTTGACTTTTTTAAACGTCCATATTTCACTATTAGAGGTATCTTTGTAACTTGATGTTAAGTGACGATGCGGTCTACGATGAAGCGGGCTGAATTATAATTATAATAGTACTAGCAGTGCCCAGCGGCGTTACCAGCGTAGTTCCCGTTATTTTTCCGGGATAAAAGAGTGTTCTTCCAGATTACTCGTTAACCGATCTGTATTCCAAATTTCAGCCCGAACCAGTTACGTTACGACGTGATTGAGCAACAAACATACATACATTGACATTTATTATATTAGTAGAGTGTTCTCCGAAACGTATCCTACCAAGAGAAAGTCTCCCATCAGTGGAAACATTTAGTGGACTATGCTATAGGAAAATGTACAATTATCAATCGTCCATTCCTAGTCAGATCGTCAAAATCCACAATAGTCGTCATAGCGACGTGCGAATGAGGTCAGGCCATCGCCCCACAATGCATACATGCATCAGAGATCGGACATCTGCCTTGTAACCTAGTTGGCGCGCGGCGGCTGTGAAACTTTTATGAGATGCCAGAGAACGGCCAGGTCTGCTGTGATTCCCTTTGCAACCGGATTTTTGCAAAATACGCTTTAATATTTCAATATAACATTACCGCTTATTTCACACCGAAAACGGCGAAAACTCAGGTTTCCATTCCTCATACCTGAGTTTGAGGAATGAAAACTTTTGACGATTGATATAAAAAGGCCTTGTTTTGATGATTACCGAGCTAAATGATGAGATAAGAATGAAACCAATGCGCCGACTAAAAGGAAAGTAATTATTTCACTTTATTTACCAAATCACGCTTTGCGTACTACAGGGGAACCTGGGGAAGTACCACACCTTTGCTAGTTATGCCAAACATTGCTTTGGTCAGATTTGAAGGGCATTATTACATTAATCAGGAATTTTAAAATGGTCATCTGTCTTGTAACCTAGTTTGGCGCGCAGCAGCAGTGGAACTTTGATAAAACGGCGGAGAACAGCAGCTCTACTGTGATTCCCTTTGCAACTGGATTTTTGTACGACATTTACGTAAATTATTTCAATAAAATATCGCTTATCTCACACTGTACTGTGAAAATTCAGTTACAAATGCAATGAAATCTTGTATTAATTGATGTCAAACAATCACGTTGGAATATCTGAACCGATCGGGTTTAAATTTGAAACACAGTTAGATTGGGAAATAGGCTACTTTTTATTACGGGAAAATAACTGGAATAGGAAACCGCGCGATACTGCCAGTATTAGATAAAATAACAGATAATCATAATTGTATTATGCTTTTATCACTATCATGTAGCGCTAGTTTATTTATGTTGTAAATATGTAGTAGGTATGTTATTATTTACTTTCTGTTGTGATTAGTACTCATAATGTTGTTGATAAATGAAATGTATTAATTAAACGGGCCATGTTACTATCTTTTGTTTCTAATCCATGCACGGTTGCCTGGAAGAGATCGCTCTAAGCGATAAGGCTGCTAATTGAAATGTATTTTTTTATATTCAGTGAAGTTAATTGTTTTTCTTTTGTATTATGGCTTTTAATAAAGAGTTTTCTTATCTCTTATCTTATCTAGGGTTCCTTGCTGAGTTCACCCACACCTTTGCCAGTTATTCTACCGGCTTCAATTCTGTTCTGAAGGGCAATATTTTAAGTAAAATTGCAAGGCATATAGATAAAACACCTCTATCTCTGGGGGACGAGCGCAGTGCAGTGCTAAATAGGTAATTATTTGGTGTCTTTATGTTCCAATGGCTGCTGTCGTGTCACTATGCTGTTGTGAGGAGGCATGTTTCTTACCATCAGACACATGTCCTGCTCGTCGCGTCACTTTGTACCGTAAAAAATAATACAATGGG
Source organism: Ectropis grisescens (assembly GCA_017562165.1). Lineage (NCBI taxonomy): Eukaryota > Metazoa > Arthropoda > Insecta > Lepidoptera > Geometridae > Ectropis > Ectropis grisescens. The sequence continues at coordinate 997,197 of CM029779.1, read as the reverse complement.
TTTTGTTTGGAGTCTGTCGTTTTGTGTTCTCCCCTCCTCGCTCCCGGTATAACCTATATACGTCCTAGAATAACATTTAATTGCTCTTTCCCACTTCACCATTAGCTGTTTGAACCCTTCCTCTGTTCCCTTTCACAATTTTAGCAATAAAAAGACAGACTGCTCCCTATTCTTCATAAATAAACTGTTGAATCAATAATTATTCGTGTGCCAAGGGTGGCTTTTGTTTTAGCTACCCTTAGACGTCGCTCCTCCACTTGGCACCCCCTTTGATGGCCCTTTTCTATAGTGGCATTGCTTAACTGAGCGTCCTATCTGACTTTTGCTATTTACCCCGTGATTTATTAAGGTTTTAATTAATTTGGAACCAGACTTCAAAATAACAATCTTAATGGGAAGGTATTCACTTACTACGTCTAGGCCAAATTAGTGAAGTGAGAATATCTTACAATCGTGTCTCAATACAAATGTTTTATTAATAACTCCATAGTTGTATGTCACATCAAAATCGTAAAAAAAATACGAATAGATAATCTATATAAAACACATTTTCATCCAATAGAATTATTCCAATCAAAGTCACAAATACATTTTTAGTTATTATTTGCTATCAACTAAAATAACTTTGATGACAAGTGTATTAATAATAATCAAAAGCAAATAAATAAAAAAAAAGAAAATCAACTTCTAGCCACAATCACTACAAAACCAAACTTCGCTACCATTATCCACCGACTTTTAAAGCCACTTCATCATATTTATACAGTTTCAAGAAATTCAAAATTAACCGCATAGGATCTCATTAACGACCCACAAAATACAATGTACCTATAATCATGCAAAAATGTTCATCCAAGGACAATCGGGTCCCTCCCCGTTCGTAGAAATGGGCTCACAACTGTCAAAATTACGTTTTTACAACCTGCACTGTCACATAAACATATTAACTTTATTCGGCGGTTAAAGTTAAGTGTGGTCCTAAATGAAATGGTCCGAAACATAGCACCTATGCTTTACGACTTTGATAATTTTACACTTTAGTTTTTGAGTTTGCAGAAAATTAAACAGTACATAAGGTTCATACAGAATAAGCATTTGAGTTTAGTTTTTCTGACAGCATAAGTATAAGAATGGGCAGCTCCCTAAATGTTCTCACAGCTGTAACTAGAGGGGATTTCTTTTCGCAACAATAGAGCCAGACCATCACGCGTTTTGGTGGATGATGTATTCTCAACAAACAAACAAACACGCATTCCCGCGCTATACTGCAATGTTTGTAGCAATGTGTTAATCGCCTAAGTAACATTTAATTTTACTAATAGAACTCTTCGCAGTGTCCGCCATAGGAAGCATCATACTCTTTCCAGCTATTCTACCACCTAGCAGCATGGACGTATAAAAAAATCGGACGTAGTCTCGCTAAAACAAAAACTGTGTTATTAGAGTCGGCACGTGTGCATTGTTAGGTTGTCACTGATAGGCACACACACATATACACAAGTAGCGCGCGTAATGACCCACTGATGTGTGCGTGTTAGCTTGTATGTGACAGCGCACACGTGCATATTATGTGGCCGACTCGATGGACACAGTTTTTGTTTTAGCGAAACTACGTCCTAATTTTTTATACGTCCATGCCTAGCAGTAATGTGCACGAAATCGTTGAATGCGAGAATTTGCCTGGAGTTCCATCACTGCGTTCTACAACAGTCAAGCTTTCATAATATAATAATTTTCGCGTTGTTTCGGTTCCGCGAACGCGGCGCGTCACAGATGATGTAATTAAACAGATGCGTTGCTTGTTTATTGTTCAAATCTTGTGGGAAATAACGTAATTTTTGTGGAATTTTCGTTTAAAGTCTGGCAGACTTTTGGGTAAACTTACATTTTAGTATTGAATGAGTCACCCTAATGTTTAACATACAATATTTTAACTTACATGTTTGAAGGGAAGACATATGAGAAACATTTATTATGTTATTTTAATATTTGATGATTCATCTACATGTTCTTAGGAAACTGACTCATTGACAGAAAAAACTAGATTAAAACCGCTTGAGACAAAAATACAAATAGAAGGTATTATTTGCATAAACTACTACACACTAACTACATTATTTTCAACAAAGCAATTTTCCAAAAATGGTTCTGACGGCAATCAATACAATTAGTGATTATTTAGTGTATTCAAGTGAATCAGTTAAAGTGAGTATGTAAAAGTTTGATCACTATCGCTTTGCGTTATAGAGTTAACAAGTGAGCGGCTAAAATTTAATCCAAACAAGCATACATAATAAAATGAAATTATATTTACTTATCAATTATTCAAATAATAAATATAAAATTATATCACTGCCTTTTAATCCAGAGTTTAGGTACTTAGTTAGAACTTGCACCTAGGTACCTTGTAGCATATCTGTAACATAATCCTTGTCTAAATTGTTTCTAGGATCCGTTCCGTAAGTTACTAAGGCCAAACATTAAGCTTACAATTTATGAAGCTAAGATAGGTAAAGGGTAAACTTTATGTGATCGCTAATTTTACGAGTTTCAATCTCTAGCGGGATGAGTAACCGGCGGAGTATTTCGGAACAGCTTTGCCTTATCAGTACCTCTGCCACCTAAGAAAATTACGAATAGCAGTCCTTATTCTCTCTCTTCAACTTTAAGTCGAAATTTAAGAGATCGGAATCAGAATTAGCACAAATATGATTTATATTATACAAAACTTAATCAAGTACCATAATTATTATTAAATTACCTTGAGTGCCTACGAGTAGAGTCTGTACGAGTATCATTGTCCCTGAGTGATATAATCTAGATTCTAGAACTTTCCAAGCCCTGACTGAATAGAAACACCTAGGACACAGAAACACACATAAGACGTATAGCAAATATCTGAATTTTGTCACAGAAATAAATATAATTTATCGCAGGTGGGCATCGAACTCAAAAACTACTGCTCTGCTGGTAGACTTACAAACAATTGAGTCATAAGGTCAGTCATACATATGTGTATAACTTTTAAAAATGTCTGGTAAAAACATAGAAATAACCATAACTTTATTTTACTATTAGTCAAATAATTATAACTGAATGGATTTTTATAAATGTATGTTTGTACAATTAAATAATGGTTTACGTATAGGTAATAAATTATCTGAACCTCAGACCCGGTTCCAACGAATTTAATGAAAATTTGTCTGCATCGAGTTTCACGTAAAAAAAAGTCGCTTTATCTGAGTCTTCAGGAAACGAGAAACCGAGCAAAGTTCGGTAGCTCAGGTAAACTAGTACCTGGGCTGGCCTGGCCTATTTTAACTACAAAACATTTATTATATCCAGGTTCTTTACAACATAGTAGGTAATTGAGCAATGTCTTGCGTGAAATGATAAACTGAACTCACTTTTTGCTTAATTCCTCCAGGGCAGTGTTACCAGGGCAGTGTTACCAACTATAACGTTTTGTCAGTAAATTTACTGTTTTACACGAAATGTTGTAATTTTTCTTGAGTTATTTTTATGATTTTTATCGATAAAGGTTTGTCATTGAAAGCCTCGACTGATGTTAAACCATAACAATAGCGAGCGGCCCATGATACGGCGTGCAAACCTAGGAAGAACTGATTTCCTCTAGACTAGAACTTACTTTTTTGGAATTAGATAGTTGTTTTTTAATAAAGATTGACGCGACGTGCAGGACATGTGTGTGGTGGTAACCAACGTGCCTGCTACATAACAGCACAGTGACACGCAGCTATTGGAACATAAAGAGTCGAAATTTACTTAGCACTGCGCTGTGCTCATCACCCAGAGATCTAAGATGTTATATCTCTAAGCCCTGTTATTCCTCTGGAAACATTGCCCTTCAAACCGGAACTCAGTAATGTTTTCACATTACTGTTTGGCGGTAGAGTAACTGGAAAAGGTGTGGTACTTCCCCAGGCGGACTCTGCTAGGAGTCCTACCACTACCAAATCTCTATATATAAAAATGTTATGTTGGTTTGTGTACGCTTCAAAAACTCAAAAAGTACTGCACCGAGCTGTACTGCTGTATTGAGCTGAAATTTTAGAATGATATATAGTCCGCATCAAGGGTGGTTTTCATTATTTTTACATCACAATGTGTCACAGCGAAGCGTGGCAAGGTACAGCTTGGAGCAAATATATTTTACTACATTTTGTACAAAAATTCTAAGGTTCTGTTCTGTACAGTCAATAAACTTTGCTTTTTTTTTCAGGTAAAGGAAAGCAAACATTCATACGAGCTACCCGATAGTAAGTTATCGCCGCCATCTACGATCTGCAATCTCAATGTCATTTCATTATATATAGCGTGTTGTTTTCCATTTATTTTACAAAATATAAATCACGATACGAACAAAACGTGCGACTGATTATAAGTTACACCTCTTCCCATGACAGCACAGTGCGATACTGCTTTTAGAAATCTTTTAGCACCACACTGCGCTTATCACATTTTCTGTTTACCCTGTAATTTATACGGAAACATTGCTCTTAAAACCGGAACACAGCAATGTTTGCACATTTTTGATTGATGGTAGAATAATTGTAAAACAAATGGTAGTTTCCAGGCGATTACTACAGAGTACTTTGTAGTAGTAGGACCACAAAAATGATAAAAAATTGGTTGCCTGTAAAGTCGGTATACGGGCGAAAGTTTTACGTGACAACGACTTTGAGTGGTAAAATAATTTTACGGAAGGGACGCGTGCCTTTCACTTTTATGTCTGTCTCTCTCGCTCTTAGGCGGGCTAACCATGCCCGAGTGGAAGGGACGCGTGCCTCTCACTCGCTCTCGTTGTGAGCGCATAACGTGAGCGGAGCGTAACGCAGTTTCTTGAAGTGTCACCCGGCAAACCAATTTATAAGACGTTGTCACGTCAAAATGTTGTATCGTAGTTTACTGGAAATAAATAGCGCAATTTTGCAAGTACAACATTTTATTATTTTGTTCTATTGTTTTAACTTAAACCTACTATTTTTGGTGTCATTCGGTTGGCAACTTTCGTCCAGGCAGAAGTTTCAGACTCGTCGCCTATATTTAGCGTCAAATCTCACCACAGCAAACAGCTTACTAAATTATAAACCATGAGGGCGAGGAAAAACGGAGGCTAACGTTTTTGTTAAAAGTTCTTTGTTACAGGACATTACAAAAACATTGTGTAAAATATTTGGGCTAATTTTAGAAGTATATTTATAATTTTATAATCTACTAGTAGGTAATTTAACTAAAACATTTTGTAAATTTTGCAAATACCTCAGTTTTAGTGGTTAAATCTGTCTATGTTAAAGCCTACATCTATTTAAGGACTAACACCGCTCCGTGGTTTTATATGTGAACATAAACTAATGTAGTTCGTAATAATATTATTTTCTCAATATCAAAAGTATTTTTAGTCTTTTTCCAGACTATAATGTATCTGTATTCCAAAATTTAGCTTGATCTGTTCTGGTGTTCCAACTTGATTGAGCAACAAACAACACATTTAAATATCCGACCTTTGGCATTTATCATATGAGTTTTTTGCCACTATAATAGGTTCGATCTTGACCACCATCTCGCCTGATGTTAAGCGATGATGCGATCTACGATGGAGCGTGCTTACCTAGAAGAAACCGATTCACTCTGGACTTGAAGATACCAAGATTGTAACCATCGGGGAAAACCCTCTCAGGCAACACATTCCACAACCTAGACGTTCTTATCACAAACGTGGTGTAGGATAATACATTTGTAATAGTAATACAAGGACGCCATACTTAGTATGACGACATGTAAATGCTAGGAATGTAGCCTACAGTTTAAATAATGTCACTATTAGTTTGAATCTCTACATTTATAAAACAATTCCATAATTTTATGATGATTTACACATCGTGTAATTTGCCTCCAGGTACGATCATAGAAAAAAACTTTACGTTCAATGACAAAATATATAGTTAACACTACACTATTCCAATTACTTCTACACAAATAACATTAACACAGAAAATCACTCAAATTACTTAATAATTAGCAACTCATAACCGATGAGCCTTTCTTAATTGGACTATAAATCATCCCCACACAGAAACTCAACTCCGGTATATATGGGAAGCACCTTAATGCTGATTCAGTACTTACTAGCTTTCCTACGTTTGCAGTTTCCTAATCACTTCCAAAACGGCTTACATCCACACACAGCATCACGTAAATTGGTACCTTGAGAAGATTGGATAAGGTGTAAATTGGTGGTGTTTTACAAGGAGGTATGGTTGGGCCGCGTTTGTATAAATTGCAGCAACTGAACCGTAATCTTAAGATGATTTATGATATGTGGTAGGTTTGACATTTACGAGTTAACAAGCGTTCGGTGGCGGCCTTTTAATCAACTATGCTAATGCTATGCCGATGTTAGCCTAATTCAATTTCTATATTTGGGAAACTTAAGTTTCATGTTTCGTTATATGCGCATTTACAACATTGTATGTATCTAAGTTATATGTGTTGCGTATTTTTGAAGTGTTTTTTTTTTTACACACGTTAAATACTTTTATGTTAATGAAAATTTTATGGAACTACATCAGCGATATGCTATTATAGTGACGTAGCGTCGGAGTAGCAGTAGAGCAAGTCACTTTTTTATAGCTGCACTACGGTTGGCTTGCCACACGAAGAAACAATTTGTTCACCATAGTTTTGTGATACATACATTGCTTTCCGTCGAGTTCAGTGGTATCAGTTGGTAGTAAGTCTACCACAAGAAATCAAAAGCCGCAGTGGCTTAGTGCCAAGAACGTCCAATTTCAAAATTGTGAAGATGTAGGTTCGAATCCCGACTCTGAGTATTTTTGAAATGCATATGTCGGAGTTTGTCATCACATGGCCTTGACACTCTCCTTGTGACAGCAGGTTCCAAGTCCCAGTAGTGGACACGTTGACTGGCCTGCTTATTATACTGATGTATTTTTCCCTAAAACCGTTAAAGTTTTTTTGTTTTTGACCCAGGAACATAGAGCATATAAATTGTCTGAGTCCAGGAATGATGAAATCGGATAATTGTTCTTTGCTTGGGTGTTTGGTTGTATCAATATTATGTATTTTCATATTTATGTTCGTACTTATTGTATCAGCTATCAGGCTCTCATAGTAGAAGATTGGCTTAGTTTGAAGCTCGATATTGTAGCAACTGTTTACTGACAATTGTTAACTTTCTTACGAATTTGTTGTGAAAAACAAAGATTGTTGAACTCAAGATTTGCCCTGAACATCTTGACATTGGGTAACAAACTGCGTCTGTGACATCTGTCTCTATCTAAGATATATCTGTCTCTGTCTAAGACATCTATTTCGCTCGCACTAGTTATAATTGGTAATTATTCTCTCTCTGTCACTTGGTGATGTTTAACCAGTGACGGTGATGGTAGCCATTTTAAAATATTAACGGGCATGTAATTAGAAAATAATTTTATATACTGTATTTACGCCATTAGATTTATTTGAGTTTCTAGAATTATTAGAACACTTTTTGAACGCACAGGAAGGCATACTCTTTTATATTTATGTTCAAAATGATCAAAATGAGTGATAGGTATAAACGACCGGCGTCTCCCGCTTCTTACAACCGACTAGAACGGAAAAAGTGAGCTCACTATTCCCAACGTTAACATGATTCCGTGCGCCCTGATGTTTGTGAGGGCTAATCTTGAGTTCTACGATCTATGGTGAAAAATACCAACAAAGTTTTAACGATTCTCGTGTAAGCATTACAATCAAGAATTTATACGCGGTACAAACCGTAGGTTCTGCAAATTCATAACAAGTTATAACTTTACATAACATTACGGCTACCCTCTTTTTCAACTGATAAGTAAACCACAATTTTTATGAGAGGCGCGTATCCTATCGCGTTGTACGGAACCACTGGTCGCTTTTAAAATTCACCCATAATTTAGAATATTAGACCCCAAAGTATCTCACGTAGCATCTGTATTACCGTTTCAGGGGTCTGCGTAGGGATCTCTAAAATTACAGGGTGATAAGAAAAAAGCACGTGCGTATTATCCGCGATTTGTGAGCCATTTTTTACCGTTTTCAGGTAGAGGGAAGATTTCAATATTCGAGGAGAGATTCGAAGAGATAAGGTGCGCTTAAAATATTGACGATAGATACATGCTATTTTTAGTAATTTTTTAGTATGTGTTTTGTAAGTGAAATGCATTCAAACTTCTCTTTTTACTCTTACAAAACCCGATCGAATAAAAAAAAACACTAGTTCGTTGCGTCTTCACTCAGATATTGTCATATAAATACCTTTAATCAAAATATATACTTCCCTGTCTATGAATATCAGTTATTTGCTGCAGGTTTGACTAGGAACATACACCATGACACTGGATTTTTATATATTACTAGGTGTACCACGCGAGCGTTGATACGCGCTAGGAACTTGTATATATATATATATATATATATATTTGACTAGATGTATCCTGCACGAATTTCTGCGCCACCTGTCGGAAATTGGTCGCACCAACTCAGAAACTTTCTTTAGCTTATGCGTACAACTTCGCCAAAGATTATAACATAATCAAACGCATAGCTTACGATTCTGTTAAAGATTTACACGCAAACATTGATTTATATCATTATTATCGACTGGCCTCGTGGCTTAGTAATGGCTCTGCCTACGAAGCCGAAGGTCGTGGGTTCGATTCCCACCTAGTGCAAATATTTGTGTGATAAATTCAAATATTTGTACTGTGTCTGGGTATTTAAAATAAGTATCTATTTACAACTATATAAGTGTTATATCAGCTATCTGGCTGTCGTATTACAAGCTTTGATTAGTTTGGGGTCAGTAGGTGTTGTTTTTGAATTGTCCACAGTAAAAAACATAAAAAAACCTCGCTGATTTAATTTTATTTGATAGATATAGTAGATTTTACTTAAGCGTGTCGGTGACGCAATCATGGCTATAGGCCAACATTGACAGGTGCAATCTTAGACCACAGTTAATTTGCAATAAGTAAGAGTGACGAAACCTGTCACAGGCCGTCCGTCAGGCAGTAACGAGTGTATTACAAGCTGCAGATATAAAGGACGCTCCGCCGCCGCCTCCGCCCGCCCAATCTGAGGCAGGTCGGAGTTATGACGCCGCCGAATCCGTCCGTCGACGTATATACGGCGGCGTAAGTTATCGGCGAAAAACTACTCATAGTTTGGTAAAATGTGATGTAATTTAACCGACTTCATAGAAGAAAATATGAATAGATAGACAAATTTTTAATACGCTAAACAAAATTAAAACAAACTTTAGATTTAACCTAAATGTAAGCCAGCTCTTTGAGGTAGCCGTGACATGGAAAAAGAGTTTAATTGTAAGAAAAAAACTCGGCAAAACCTTTCTGAAATATATTTTTATCGATTCCTTGAAGCAACTATATATGATGATTCTCAGGTTCCCATTAGTTTTTTTCGGAAAACAACTTAAATCAACGGTTAAGTTCGTTATTAATTGTTATTTTACTGTTTTTTTTTTTAAGTTTTTTAAGTTACATTCTAGGATATTACCCAAATGTCAAAGTAGCCCTTTATATTTTTTGGGAACTAGAGAACTCTTTCTCCTGTGACTTGGATCGCCAATCAAAGTAATTCAGGGTCCAGCACGCGACCCATTTCATTCGGCATTAGTCTTGATGGCCAGGATTTCTTGCCTTGAAATTTTCTCCTCGGACATAATTAATAGGCCAGGCCTATTAGTATGGGCCGTCGGGCGCGCCGGCGACGAGGATTTACCAGCTGTCTGCTTTGAATACTGATTGAAATGTTGACGCTGTGGTTATGGCATTAGAAGGGGCTGGAACACCTGACAAGGGCCATGGAGGTCTTGTGGCGACAGCGTAACAACCACACGGTTTGGATTCCATTTATGAGTATTTTTACATACGTAAAGTTACGGCTGGTTTAGTTGAGAGAACGGCAACTGCCGATTTGGAACCCCGGATCCAAATCCCACTGTCTTTTCGAAGTTATGCCGCTAAAATAAAACGGTGAAGGACTACATCGTGAGGAAGCCGACACGTATCTAGAATTTTTCAAGGTCATTTTCCGGTTCGGAGGTCTATATTTACATAACCTGGCAAAGCTATATTTTTTTTTTATTATATCTCATGGCGAAGAGCGCAGTACAATTAGTTTCACGGAGTTTACAGTTTCAAATAAATGTCACAAATAATCGTGTTTCATACCATCAAACGTTTATCACGCTCGTCTCGTTATTCTACAATATAAAAAAGAAATCGTTGTTGTCAGTTTCACATTTTTACTTAGTAGTTCTAAGAACCATTATATGTTTTAAAGTTCGGACTATGAACAATTGCTTACAAAACATTGAAACCAAACAGATTTCTGACCATTCCAATATCAATAGAAGCGAATCATTTTAACCGAGATAGCACAACCACTTGACCTGGCCCGTTCTCGGAATATCACTACCTGCAATCGCTTTCAGATGGATATTACACTGCAAATACATAACTACCGTAGCTCAGAGAGTCGGGCAGAAATGATATCCTGAGCCTAAACATTTTTCGTACTGTAATATTGTTTCAAAGTTTGGATACTTGGATATTTGTTGCTCAATCATGGTAAAACGTCTGGAATGGACTGGATTGACATTTTGAACATAGATTATCTAAATAAATAAATATTGGTGGACAATTCACACACAACACCATCTCACCCCAAACTAAGCAAAGCTTGTACTATGGCGGCCAGATAGCTGATATAATACTCATATAGTTCTAAATACATACTTATTATACATAGAAACACCCAGACACAGTGCAAACATTTGAATTCATCACACAAATATTTGCACTGGGTGGGGAATCGAACCCACGACCCTCGGCGTCGCAGGCAGAGTTACTACCCACTAAGCCACGAGGCCAGTCAAATCTGGTTTAGCAGGTAAGCTTTTTATCGTACAAAAATATCGGGAACTAAAACAGCACGAGTAAAACCGCAGGTAGTTGCTAGTTTATTGCATAAACACACCCATCTCACCCAAACATTCACATAAAACATATATATATTATTATTATTACATACATATATTATACAAATGCATAATTTATATTTATAGAAACAGTAATAAAATTATTAAAACGCCTTTTTTGTAAACTATTTTTAGATTTATACTTGACCGCCTTCTCGCCTGATGGTAAACGATGATGCAGTCTACGATGTAGCCTGCTTACCTAAAAGTAATGCTCGAGCTACGCGAGGCTATTTTTTTCAAGCTAGGATAACAAGCTAGCAATGTATTCTAGCTTCGTGTAGACAACGCTACGCAACGCTAGCTTTGTCTACACGAAGCTAGAGGTACCTACCTGCTAACACTCTCTTGCTATCCTAGCTTGAAAACTAGCCTCGTGTAGCTCGGATTTAAGCTATCATTTGAATAAAATTGTAGTCCGAGATTGTGTTCATCGGGACAATCCACTCAGACGACGCATGCAAACTAAACGTTACTATTACGGAAGTGGAGTCAAACGTCTTCGTTCGCGCCTTTGCAACAGAAAGCATGAAACGGTGTCACTTATTTCTACCTTTTCTGCTGAGCCCGTAGGTAGAGCTAACTTTAAGCACAAGTGGTACGTTGACTGAAGCTATATCGAACGATAACGTTGTTGGTCAGGATTAAGCAATCGCCAATCTTCACCTTTGACTCCAGATTGTTGGGAGTTAGAATTTGATATTGCCTTTCATTAGGTTTTACGTTCGTTAGAACTCGTTTATTCTAGCAAAAATTAAGACTAATTTCAATAAAGGTATGGTAAAAGCTGTGGTCTTTTTAATTCAATTCATTTATTCCATCGATTATTACTCGTATTTAATCCAGAAGAACATTTGGTATAGTCATTTGTAATTTAAAGCAAAGTAATTGTGTGCCTACATAAAAATCCTGCAAACACAACAAGAACATAATTAAATTTTTTTATTGATTAACCCCCGACTATCGCCATTTTGTGGTGGCAGCCATCTTGTATTTGAAAATTGTCATAATGCATAGTATTCTACCAGTTAAATCTTTCATTTGATACCCATATTGAGGTAGTAGTGAAAATAATAATGTAACTCTCCATTTTGTGGTGGCGGCCATTTTGGATTTGTTTTTTTTTATAGTGTATAGTATTCTACTAGTCAAGCGCTTTCATTTGATACCCATATTGAGGTAGTAGTGAAAAAAATAATGTAATTCGCCATTTTGTGGTGGCGGACATCTTGGATTTGATTTTTTTTACACTGTATAGTATTTTACTAGTCTATTCCTTTCATTTGATACCCATATTGAGGTAAGTTGTGAAGAAATATTTAATCCATTTTGTGGAGGCGGTCATTTTAAATCGATATTTGCCAAACATAGCTAAGAACATTTGCACGGTAATTAACATTTAAATAAAAAAACCGCATTGAAATCGGCCCATCCGTTTGAGCTCTACGGTGCCACAGGCAGACACACACACAGACAGACAGACATCGACGTCAAACTTATAAAACCCCTTTTTTTGGTCGGGGGTTAAAAAAATAACAAAATAATCTTACAAATTTTATTTCTGTTAATGTTTGGAAATTTGCATTTTTATTGCTCAATCACATTGGAAGGTCTGAATGGATCTGGTTGAAATTTGGAACACGGTTATAGTCTGGAATAGCACATAGGTCAATTTTTGTCACTGGAAAATAACGGAAATTGACTAACATAATAATATACATACTTGCTACTATATATGTCATACATTATAATACATCAGTAACAATACAATAAGTACTAATACAAGAACAAAATTAAAAATTTTGATTAACCCCCGACTACCTCGGATCTCGGATTATCTGTATTACGTTCTACTAGTTAAGCCCTTTCATTTGATACCCATATTAAGGGAGATGTGAAAAAATAAATGTATTTCGCCATTTTGTGGTAGCGGCCATCTTGGATTTAAATTTGTCATAGTGCAAAGTACTCTACTAGTCAAGCCCTTTCATTTGATACCCATATTGAGTTAGTAGTGATAAAATAATACAATTCGGCATTTTGTGGTGGCGGCCATCTTGAATTTGAAATTTGTTATAATGTATAGTATTCTACTATTCAAGCCCTTTCATTTGCTACCCATAATGAGGTAGGTTGTTAAGAAATGTTTTGTCCGCCATTTTGTGGAGGCGTCCATTTTGAATCGATATTAACCAAAAAAAAACCGCATCGAAATCGGCCCATCCGATTGAGCTCTACGGTGCCACAGACAGACACACACACAGACAGACAGACAGACAGACAGACAGACAGATAGACAGACAGACAGACAGACAGACAGACAAACATCGACGTCAAACTTATAACACCCCTTTTTTTGGTCGGGGGCTAAAAAACCAGTTACAATTAAGTCAAATCAATTATAAAAAATCAATTAGTAAAAAAGTATCAAGAATATTTCTGCACGTAACACAATAACATCACAGCACACAAAATAGTGTCTCATTCACAGATCGCCTTTAGCAGGACTTAGTAGTGTAATACGTCACCGTGTGACCGTATGCTGCCCACTATAGACTAATAGAGTTTACAAACTACATTATACAACTATAACATTTCCGTGTTCCGTTTCCGTCCCACTTATTTGTCACTTTCACAAAAATAAACAAACACAACTCACAATCACTCCGTCCTCGAGCTCAGCCGCAACATAAAAGACACAAAGAAAATTGAAACGAGAAAACTCAAATATAAGATACAGGGCGGTAAGTAGGTGGACAATCTGATGACCCAGTTGAGGACAATTGGATGGCCGAGGAGATTTATCACTTGAGGAGATTGCATGTTTGGATGCTGCAAGTGTATCAGGCTTTTGTGTTTCTCATTAAGATGCGGGTTGGATGGTTATATCTCTAGATGATGTGGGTATAGAGCTAATGTTTGCTCTGTTTTGTAAGCAAAATAATTTAGCTTTTAAGGTTTCTGTGCATTTAATATTATTTGTTTTGTATGATCGATTGACGAAACCTGTGTGTGCCTGATGGAAAACAAGTAATAGGCCGGTCCGCAACAACACTGTACCATGCAGCTATTGGACCAAGAAGAATACAAGTACTTACCTACTAAACTGTTACCTAGAGATATTCTATAAGATCCCTTTGCCCTGTAATTTCTCTGATAAAATTACCTTCTAAACCGAAAAACAGTAAGTTATATGACATTACTTATTGTTATAGAATATCTGTTCTGGCCATGTGGTATTTATACACTCCCCTAGGTAGATTCTGCAAAGAGTCGAGATAAATATGAATGGTAGAGTAGATCTGAATTTGAATCTACAGTACTGTATTAATCTGAGGCTACTAATTGAATAATTTATTGATAGAAATTTTTACCAATGCACTTAATGGTAAATTTTTAATAGATTACGATCACTCACGATCATGAATTAACACATAGCGTGGTACAAAATACAATTACAAAAATCTTTATTGCTGTTTGCAGGTAAGATGAGGTGATAGATACAAAACATTTAGATAATTGACCCATACAAACTGGCCTCTTCTTCTAGACGCATGCAATATGTCTGGCAACACAGTTTCCAATAGTCTGAATTTATACAATGATAATAATAGTCAGCTGATAAAGTCTTCTTCTTATTTTTTCATTTTTAGCTTTAAATTGGTTGTATCATAGTATATGTCACCTGATTCATCGTCCATTAATTTCTGGATTCTATCCAGTTGTGCTATGTAAGTGTGATATGTTTGGTGACCACAATTACGCCATTGTGCTTCAGCAGGATGTTGTTATGGACTTTGACAAGTATGTAGTTTAAATTCAAGGTCTTGCAGTAGTAACTCTTGCAGTTCAGCCGTGTGAGCAATGTTAAATCTTTAATGTCAAAAATGTCAATGGTTGATCTCTCAATGCTCTTGATTTGATTCAACTCAGAAGACCATCTCTGATCTTGAACCCATTCCCCAGTCCATCATAACAGAAGCCAGTGAATCGCGTGGTTGCGCCACACGCCGTTTCACTGAGCTATGGTCATTGGACACTTCCTTTATTGCCAACAGCACCATTTGCGTATGTTGATGACCTAATTTGAGGCCATTGAAGTGATTTTAGGATGTGATTGCATCTCAGATAGTGGAAATGTGATTCGATGTAAAAATGGTAATAAACAAATGCGATTCAAAGTGATTCAAACTTCCCACTTAATTTTTTTTTAAATAAACATCTTTAAAATTGTACGTTAATTGCGGGGTATATTTTGTAAATGATAAATGTAAATCAAACTACAATATAATATTTATGTAAGTATACATATACTTTTATGTTTCCCTATGTTTTGATTTTTTTACATAAAAAGTGATAAGACGAGCAGATCGTAGTTATTGAAACATGAAGAGTCCAAATCATTACCGCCCATTATTGGGTGACAAGCGCAGTGCAGTGCTAACTGAACTGCGCTCGTCACCCAGAGATCTAATATGTTATATCTCTAAACCCTGTAATTTCTCTGGAAACATTGCCCTTCAAACCGGAACACAGTAATGTTTGCACATTACTGCTTGTCGGTAGAATGTTTAAAAAGGGGTTCATATTTTAGTAGCTATTTTAGATATAAGCAATCATAACGTAGAAAAAAATGTGTCCATATACCATTGCAATACCTTAAAACAATTAATACCTTTTATTATATTTATAAGCTTACATAAATTTTATCCTATCCTTCCTATATTATAAAAGTGAATGTAAGTTTGTTTGTTACCCTTTAACGCAAAAAACTGCTAAACCGATCATCATGAAACTTTAAACACATATTCTTGGAGGTATTAGAAGTAACATAGACTTCTTTTTATTCCGGGAAAATAAAAGTATCTGGAATTATGCTTGTGAATCCCCAGGGCACAGCTAGTATGAAATAAAGGCACATTACAGTGGAAGTTATTTGATAGGTGGTAGAAGGCAACTGAAGTACACATTCATTGATCTCGTATAAAAAAACAGTACCACCAGGTAAAAATATCATTTATCTTGCCATGTCTGAAATTTCTTACCATAAAAGTAATATACATTAAAATATGCACAAAAACCTTGAGTGCCCAGAAACATACTCTAAATCATTCATCGCCATTTCTTGCAAACCTCAAAATGTTCTAAGAAATGCAACCATTGAATGCATTCCGCAGCATTAGAAGAAGTCAAGTGTCCTAACATCGTCCCATTGAGGAGTCACGTACCGGGACACTTGTCCCACGACACCGGGACACCACGCTCTCAGCGACATAAATCAGACCTAGTTAAAACTCTATTTATTGAGGTGAAAGCGCATTTATACATTACGATTCCTTACACGACTAAAGCCGTTTATAAACTGAATCCCTGGCGACCTAGACCCAAGAACGTTCGTAATCATAATCGTGAAGTCATACGTTCTAATGTTATCTGCGCCTTTGGCGTTGGCTTTTGCCACTGGCCGCTGGCTTTAACGGTAAAACAAACATTGTGAGAATACCGACTTGGTGAAAGAATAAACATCTTTCGAAGATATACATCATACACAAAGCCGCACTTGGGCAGCATGGTGAATTATGGCCTTTATTTTTTTATACAATTTATCGCAATACTATTTTCTGGCGTATTTTAGTGTTGCTGACTGAGTTTGTGTGAATTATTCGTGATGAAGCTCCGTAGGTACTACATAATATGTTCAAATCGTGAACATTAAAAACAATATTATGAGTTTGTATGTTAAGCCAGAGTTTCTCATACGCAGTATTTTTACACAGTAATCACCACAAAATTCGCTACATTTACCTACCTTGTTCAAATACAAAACAATTTGAACTAGCTTGTGTAAATCTTGCTGGGAAGTCACGTCTACGACAATCGTGTCGTACACTTTTAATTAGATCACGTTATCTGCAAAACACATGTTTCTTTGAAAAATTAACAAAAAGCATTTAAAAAAATGACAGCCAAGACTCTCGGGGTGGTCTGAGGAAACACATGTGACGCGAACTGTCTGTTTGAGGTTGCCACTTACACTTCATTTAGAATTAAATGCTTTAATCAAATTCACGTCACATTTTTTTTAGAAAAGATTCATTCCGAATATTGAGAAGTATTTAATCTTTGATATATCTCAGACAGATAATTAGGTATACCTAATAATTTGTCTGAGATTTGAAAGGGTGAAAATTCTCTACGGTACACGCCATTTGATACATACATAAGAAAACAGTAAGACTTGTGAAACAATTGGCGGCCTTACCGTTGTAATCGATCTCTTCCAGGCAACAATATACCTTATCTGATATAACTAAGACAAAATTACGCAATCCAAACTTCACAATTCACAAGTTATATTCTTTTGACGCGTTTCACAACATGTTAAGGAATGGCACAAACGTTAAAAATATACCTATTAAGAATTTATATTTACGAGTATAACATGTGTGTGTAAAATTTTTGAATTGCAAGACATATCTTGAGCCAATGTTTTGATTAAGGTGGCCACCATCTTATTTACGAGTACATTAGCACTTATATTAAGAACTACAGACAAATATATAAATTTATAAATATCTGGGTGTGTGTTGTGTGTTGTTTGTAAGCTGTCATCATCATCATGGTTATCTAGTGATAGGACTATCTACAGAGTCCACCTGAGTTTCACATATTAACCAGTTTTTCTGTCAAGATGCAATGTGCAAACATTGTGTTTTGGTTTGAAGGGCAATGGTTTCAGGAGAATTACGGAGTAAAAACATCCATCATTTCATATTTCTTGCTAAAGAGCGGATTGCAGAACCTACTTGGTAGTGATTTAGGTTCTTTATGTTCAAAAAGCAGAGGACACTGTGCTGCTAAGTACCGATATATTACTTACCATCAAGTACGAGTACAAACACAAGTGTTTTGCTAGCCCCTTCGCTATAAGTATTTAAAAAAAATACATCATCCCCTGCCTTCTTTATCCCATTTGTTGGGTATATAAGTATATAGTGTCCGGCAAACAAGTTGACCCAAAAGTGACGCGGAAGGGGAAAGTTCGCGCATGTGCATTTCCACCAAAGAGACATTAAAAATGTGACTGCGCAGGCATGCGCAGCTAGCTTCAACGGGTCAATTTGCCGGCAACTATACCTCTCTTTTCTTTATACTTCTATAGCAATATCCTCTCCAGTCCTGTATCTGCAATACCTGCCTGCAATGCTTACATGTCATATGTCCAACTTATTTTGCCGCTATGTTACGTTGTATTTCAACAAGATCTGAACTTAGAGAAAAAGTTTGTTTGTTTAATAATGTATACGATGTTTAATTTATATAATGTTTAAGAAATAAAAATAACAGATCACAGAAATCCCCCCTAATGATTCCCCCGCCTACGAGTATATGTGGGCTATTTTCCTTTTGCTGGTTGCCTGGAAGAGATTGCTCTTAGCAATAAGGCCGCCACTTGTGGCAGTTCATAAGTGTTTATTTGTAATATTTTTATTTGTTTGTGTCACAATGAAGAGTTTCTATCTATCTATCTATGATCTGAAATAAAAACTCGGGCTATACAGGAGAGCGAAGTACGTATCACACACAAAATTTAAGAAGAAAATACTTTAAAGCCTAGAACAGCAAAGTTGCAAATTTTGTTTTCGGGTTCTTTAGCTAATACATCTCGGAGATTGTACCACCGATCTGCATGACGTATACTATCTATCCTTTCTTTCTCTCGGACTCGGACGAGATAGCGACATCGTTTCATGATAGACGTTTCAAAAATTTGAACAAAGAGGGTTAAATTCCACTTTCGTAATCGTAACAAGAATATTTAAACTTTTGAACGCGTTGTCAGAGTGGGTATTTCCTGATTTATGTAGTCTGTGTGTTATTAACTCTAGAGTAAATTTGTTCGATCTAAGTTATCGTGTGTTTATGCTCTTAGTTAAGTCGTCAAAATTAGGATCACGGTTTTATCTTAGTAACATGAAAATACTATACGTATGAAAAGTTACAATGTGTTTTTTTTTCAAAACATACCCTTTTAAAAACAAATTGTGAGATTCTCTGAAGGATATTGTAACATTGAATCCCCAAAAACACCGGAAAACACAACAGAAGTCAAATTCGAAGCAATACATCGCCACCCTTTGAAATTACTAACGGTCACTTTCCGCTTACTAATCGTAGCAAATTTTCTAAATTACAAATTGACAAACAAACGAGTCTCTACCTTATTCTACGAATAACACAATTCAAAATAACTATAACATCTTCAAATTGTGATATAGAAACAAAATTGGACTCTATCTATGCAGAAAATAAGTCTAATTTAATTGTAGATCAGTTTGTTATGGGTCAGAATTCGTTTTTGTCTCGACCGTATCAGAATGGATATGACAGGCACTATCACCTTCAATTAATTGTTTGGAAAAGCCTAACAAACTATCCTCGTGACGTCACTACTCTCCTTAACTTTTATGACGATAGACAAAGTTTTTCACGGTATACTTTTTGTTACAATATAATTGACACATTAGATAAAATAAATCAAAAAACCTTTGACAGTTTTTTACTTAAAGTGCTAAAGGATGTGTATTTGTGAAAAACTATGATATCTGCTTAGATAAAGTTTTGGAAATCTGACATTTTGTAGACCAGTCGATAATTTCTGAAACAAAAAATAATAATAGTAGGATGAAACCCATTGTAAAAGGAAGTTGATATGACAAAAATTAAAGGAAAATAATTTTGCGGGTAATCTGATGTCAGGAAGTGGATGGGGTTCATTTTTGAGGGCAAAAAACAGTTTATGCCGATTTCCAGCAAAACTACACACATTATGGAAAAAACTGCTATCTATATAGCAAAACCTATAATATTAGTGATATAATTGTGTGACATTAGTCATGCGAACACACAAAACATTATCCGTTTAAAAAGTCTCTAGCCCGCTCCTCCCGCTTCGTCGCGATTCCGATTAAACTTATTATTAATCTCTTATTGAAGTGAAACTGCTTATGCAATAAGGTTACGATAAACGTTTATCACTACTATGGAGGGGGTATAAAAGCACTGTTGCGGGGAAGGGGGAATAGAAAGATACAGAGCGAGATTTTTTAATTTTATAAACCTGCTAATAAGTGTTCAAAAAATAACTTTAAAGGCCATTTAAGCAGTCCCGCTAGACTTTAGAACTAGTAAAATATATTTCAGTACTCAGCACATTTTTACAAAAAGCAGAATGCTTACTCTTGCAAAAATATTTTCAGTATTTTTCTAGTCGTTTCTTGGCAGGTAAGGCCGCTTCACCGTTTTGCATAGGGATTAGTTTTTGTGCGGTAAGCTGAGTCGGGTTAAAAGACAACTGTGTCGTTTTAATAAGCTGTAACAATGTTTTTGTTGGGGAGTGGCGGAGTTAAGATTTTTTCTAGTTGAGATGGAAAGGTTTTGTCGGATCATGTTACTTTCTAACATTAACAGACAAATATATTTATAATAAAAACTTAATGAGTACTTTTTGGCGGGAAAATCTTAATATGGGCTCGTTTCACCAACATGAATAAACAGCGGTGTAGCGTCGAAGCGAG
This sequence comes from Ectropis grisescens, assembly GCA_017562165.1. Classification (NCBI taxonomy): domain Eukaryota; kingdom Metazoa; phylum Arthropoda; class Insecta; order Lepidoptera; family Geometridae; genus Ectropis; species Ectropis grisescens. The sequence goes on along the minus strand of CM029779.1, from coordinate 976,554 downwards.
TGAGAGTTGTTGTGAGCGAAAACAAAATTCGTTTAGTAGTGGTAGGACTCTTTGTAGAGTCCATCTGGGGAAGTCCCACACCTTTGCCAGTTATTATACCGCCGCCGGTGAAGGGCAATGTATACTGTGGAATTACAGGGAATAAAGATAAAACATCTAATATCTCTGGGTGACGAGGCAGTGCAGTGCTAGGTAATTATTTGGACTCTTCGTGTTCCAATAGTTGCGTGTCACTATGCTGTTATGTGGCAGGCGTGTTGTTTACCATCAGGCACATGTACTGATCGTCTCGTCACTCTATTCTATAAAAAAAACATAAAGTACGTTTTACTTTGCCTCTGGTCAGTATCAATAAATCCCAATTATATCTTGACTTTACAATATGTAATTACTTTTCTTAAAGATCTGAGTTAAAATTTAAAAATACCAAAATGATTCTGACACAATATGAAGTTTTTTTGAAGTTATACTTCTTTAGGCGCGTTATGAAAAAATGATGAGAGTGAAATTTAAAGATGCGCGCGCACCTGTGACACAAAATTAACAGTATGAAGTTGTCTGCTTAAGGTGGTTCGATTTTCATACTAATCTATTTGACCATTCAGACGCGAAGACGCGCGACGTTGCCAGCTCGTGACATACGCGGGTAACGCGCTGTTGCCGCTCTTCTCTGTCAACTTTGCTCAGCTGGCTCAGCTCAAGAATCAAATAAATTATTGAAAGATTGGACAATGTATTTCCAGTATTTGAATGTTATATATTGGATAAATTTTCGGTGGCGATAAATTTAATAAAATAAAAGAAGTATAACTTCTCACGCGCGTACATAAGTACACGCACCCATTTTTTTTTTTAATCTGGGCCAGTTTGTTGCTCTTTTCTAGACAAAACAAAATATAGAGATAAGAAAATCGTAAACATTTTCTCTTCAAGAATAAAATCATTAGGTAGGTTTCAAAAGTCCATATCATAAATACTGAACTAAAACTTAATATAGCCAGACTAAAACTTGTACAAAATTCAAAACATTAACACGACCAAAATATATGTTAAATCTAGTAACAACCTAAAGTACACACAACCAAAATGTACAGTTATGATTACTAAGTACCCCTAAGGGTCGCGAAACATCAAACTGTATTAAACAGGGCTGTTACTACATCGCAAAGACCGACCAAAACTATCACGGTCACTGGACAATTAATTTTAAGATATTCAACATATAAATTGGTACGACCAATTTGCTAGTTATAAATTCAAAATGCATCCACGCGGAAAATTGTATTGAGACCCCGTATTATCCGGCCGAGTTTGGATAGCCCCGTTCATGATAGAACACCTCTGAAATTGTTCGAGGGTCTTCCTAGTTTCATCAAATTTCGGTGTATTTTGTATTTGGGAGGGTTTTAAAGGCTAAACACAGCTTTTGTCCAAGCGACTGGTCGGGGTGTGACGAGATCTCATTTGGTTGGATAATCGTAACGAGGGTTGCTCTGTATATGTACATATATATGTGAGGCTATGAAGATAGCTTAGGAGAAGACAATAACGCCCGTAACTTTGGGTCTTGTACAGATATAAAAATGTTTTCAAACACTGTGTGGAAGTTTCTGTGATGAAAACTTTTCTGAGCAAGCAAAAAGTAATTGCCAAGCTTTATTTGAGAAATATAAAAAGCATATTAATCCATCTTAATGTATAACTGTAGCCCCGACGTTTTACCCACGCAGTTTCTACCCCCCGTTATTTTCACATGAGTAGCCTATGAGTTATATCAAACTATAATCTATTAGTGTTCCAAATGTCAACCCTATCCATTCAGCCGTTGCCGACGTGGTTAAGGAATCAACATCCAAATTTGCAAACTAAGATATTTATAATTTTACTATATTTCGAAAGGCAAAGTCAAAGTACTTTATTCATGAATGTACAATTTACACGTCAATTAATAAGAGATAAGAACAAAAGAAAGAGCATACAAATTGTGTACATATTCAAAGTTTGAAATGACCACTTTACTGTATTATACCTAATAATTATCGTTTAGAAAACTGTCAAGCATTTTACGAATATTACATGTTTTATAACAATGACCCACATCAATATTTTTCTTTACGCTTTTATAGGAAATTTGTCATCACTCTCTAAAACTTCACTGTGTCTATAAATAGGCTATTTTATTTACCTCTAAAATATACCTCTAGGATATACATCACATTGTCCGGCCCATAGAATACAGTGACCGTTTAAGAAGCACAAAGTTATCATGCATAGAGATAAAGACCACAGAACTAAGAGCGCTATGAATGTGAAAGTAGATTCACACTGTGTGAGGACACACCCAAAGACATAGTGGATGGAATGAGTAACAGAAAACAAATACTAAAATCTTTATTGCTGTTTGTATGTAAGATAAGGTGATACAAAACATTTTAATAGTTGACCCATAAAAACTAACCTCTTCTTCTAGGGGCATGCAATATGTCTGGCAGCATAGTTTCCATTGGTCTGAATTTATACAATGATAATAATAGTCAGCTGATAAAGTCTCCTTCTTTTTTTTTTCATTTTTAGCTTTTAATCGGTTTATAACTAAGAAAAATCGGACATGATTAAGAAAGTTATTAAACCAGATGTACTCGTATGTAGCGGTAGGACTCTTGGCAGAGTCCGCCTGGGGATACACCACACCTTTGCCAGCTATTCTACCGCCAATGTGCAAACATTGTTTGTGTGTCATCTGTTTTAGGCAATTTTGCCAAGGAAATTGCCGAGCTTAGAAATATAACATCTGAGATCTCTGGGTGACGAGTGCATTGCTAGGGATTATATGAACTCTTCATTTTCTAATAGATGCGTAGCACTGTGCTGTTTTGGGCAGGCATGTTGCTTACCATAGGGCTCATGTTCTTCTCATCTCGTTTCTTTATACTGTAAAAAATATATAATCTAGCTAGCAAAGATTGCTAAACGAGCGGCTAGCTGCGTACTCATTATATACAAACACGATTACTTACAGTTAATGAAATCGTAGCAGCGTGATAACACCGCCATAGCCGTGACGATTACAGGTGGTCGTAAAAACTAAACGGCTCACACACACAGCCTAAATCTGAATTTCTAATGCCATCTCATACCGAAATGAACATGCAAATACATGTACACGGCTATTTTTGGGAAGGTAAAATACTGGAAAGTAACGATGGGCCAAGCCAATCTAACAAAACACTAAAGTACAAAGTTTTGCAAGTAATAAATAAATAAATATCGGTGGACAATTCACACACAATTCCGTCAGACCCTAAACTAAGCAAAGTTGGTTATATGGTGGCCAGATATCTGATATGATACTTACATAGTTGTTATAGTTGTAAATACAGACTTATTATACATAGAAACACCCAGACACAGTGCAAATATTAGAATTCATCACACAAATATTTGCACCGGGCGGGAATCGAACCCACGACCCTCAGCTGTGTGGGCAGTGTTACTACCCACTAAGACACGAGAACAGTAACGTTGTACTTCTTTTGACTAGCAAAAAATCTCGGAGTATTTTTTTGTAATGCGCACGCATTACGCCAACGAAAAACTGACTGAAAACTAGTCAACATTGTGAGTAACTTCAAGCAAATACTTTTTGCATCGAAGATATTATTTATTCCATAGTTGAAGTTCGACATTTTAGCTCGAGGAATTAAGAGAAGCAAATAAGTTGGAAGAGAAGTATTGACTTCTTGCGTGCGGATATAATCTCACACACAAACACACACTCTCTCTCACACAAATACACACACCCTCTCTCACACACACACACAGACACCCTTTTTCATGCAAGGAGGTTCGATTGGGTTGTTTATCCAAGTTCTGCGGTTATAGAACATCTTCCTGGTAAATCTTATTTTTGGAGAGTTGAACAATGAGCCCTTCGTCCTTCTTACTAAAATTATGATTGCTTTCTTCTTTCTTCACTTGCGCATCATGTGAAAGAGAGCATCGGTCCTGAACGGTAATGGCCTAGTGACGAGAAGGTCAGATTTCATAAACGTGAGGTTGTAGGTTCAAATTCCACTTGCACCTCCGAGACGGAATAGGTTTTACGTAATGGTGAGCGCGCGTTACGCAAAAGCTTATTTTTAAAATTTTCCCTAACGTGCCATAGAAACAACTTCAAAATTCAAAATACATCTAAATAGTCGAACAAACTTTGTGCACTAAGTCTTTTTATTTCAATGGCAGCTCATCATCCGTCCTTATTGACCTTAGTTTAAGAGAAAAATTAATTAACAGAATAGTGAAGTAGCAAAAGCAATGTAGACACAGATAGTGTCTCGCGTGAGCACTAACCCCCAAAAATATAGCAAATCGGCCAAAAGCAATCCCGATAAACTTATCTAATTGATACTTCCAGTAACTTTAGCTCCTAAGTTCAGCGTTAAGATCGCACACGTAACCCGTTAGGGCTCCGAAATGTTTAATTTCACCCCACCGGGGTGGTGGGGGGAGACAGGGGCGAAGTCACCCGGACCACTTGCTCCGTAACGTATGATAGGTATAGTTGTACCTTAATCACTTATTTAATTACAACATTTATTTTGTTGATTAAAATACTTGTTTTGTTGGACGGTTGGGAAAAAAGTTTGTTGCCTTCTTTTGTAAGTCAAGTGATAATGTTAAAGTGTTTATTTTCGCGTCGGAGAATTCCAGATGATGCTTATCTTGTCCATAAGATAAGTTTAGAGTTCCAGAGAGACTACACTATCAGCATTGTGGTAATGTTGGTGCGCTGAGGTTATCTCAACTGCATGTATTGTTTTGTAAACGTATATCGCTTACATAATATTAAAATCTTATTTCACGATGTTTGTTTTCATACTGCTTCGGAACGGATCGACCAATTTTGATAATTTTTTGGTGGATATAAAAATAGGTTGTAAAGTATTTTTTACTCTCCTGTTATAATACGAAGAGAAAGGATCGCGTTATTTTGACATTTCAATCGGAAAATAGTTTGTACATCAAAACAACGTTTAGGCATATCATATCGCATAAACTTCATCACAATGTATTTTCTCATGAACAAAATTTGTCTTAACTCGAAAATACACATCTTAAAACTGTGTATTATCTTAATAGTTCAGTACTTATAATAAATAAATGTAGTACTTACACCGAAGTATTTTCAGTCAAGAACCTAAGACACCAAAAATCGCTCCCTAAAATGTAGCATTTTAGAACGGAGCAAATAAAACCCAAATTATGTCTCTTAATCGTCCTTTGCTGCTACCGTTACAGCCCATAAGAAGAATGTACGGTTAGCAGCGGCGTCGACAATTTAAACGCTCTCACTCTTCGCGGCTCCAAGTTTATCGTGGCCTTAACTAGGAACTCCCCCTTAACTACCAAAATACCTTGACCTACCAGATCTTGCCAAATTTTACGTACCTGGAGACTTTCGTAAATTGGTCGTGAATCGAGGAATTCTAGATATTAAGCACTCGTGCCGCCATTCGTGCGTTCTTGTTAGTACTTACGTTGTGTTAGTACCTTTCTTGTTAGTACGGGAGCTGTATCAGGTCCTAAACAGTCTAACGAAATTTTCAGACCCAACGTTATGCTCTAAGTACGTGGAGTATCATTTACAGTCGCAAGTATACGTGTGTTGAGACCAAGTTGCGACGGTCGTAGACTTGAACTGTTTGTGGTTCTTTAAGCAAACTGATGCTCTTTTAAGCTGTTTTATGTGCATACATTACTGTGTTCCGGTTTGAAGGGCAATGTTACCAGAGAAATTACAGGGCTTAGAGATATAATATCTTAGATCTCTGGGTGACGAGCGCAGTGCAGTGCTAGGTAATTATTTGGACTCTTCATGTTCCAATAGCTGCGTGTCACTGTGCTGTTATGTGGCTGGCATTTTGCTTACCATCAGGCACATGTCCAGCTCGTCTTGTCACTCTAAATTATAAAAAAAAAAAACTCAAATATCGCTACAAACTCTTAAGCTTGTATGTTTTTTAAAGGTTACATTTTGGAGAGTTTACAGCTAATATGCACGGTCAAATGGTCTAAGATGGTAACCATATTTTCTTTCGATAGCTATAACTTATCATATAACTTCTCATAGTTCAATAAAACACGATGTCTTCATGGTAGACGTTCCATAAACGAGATAATAAGGAGATTTGACTCCACTTTAGTAATGGGCGCGGAACTGCGGAATATGTTGCCTGACTGGGATTTACCTGAATGGTTAGAGTTCTCTGAGTAATGGTAATATAATCAGAGTGTCGTCAAATTGAGAGTGACATGCAGTTCACGCGCAAGCTGATCTACGATAAAATTTTCGCACTTTTGTTAAAAGTTTTAAATTTTGCATCTTGTTTTTAAACTTTCATGTACATGTTTGTGTTCTCAGAAAAGGGGACATGATGAAAAAAACTATTTGGGCTAAGACCGTCAAAACTAATAACTACATTTCTTTTAACATAGCCAGCCCACTAAAAGTTCCTATTGATGTGACTTAGGGCTTTCTCTCGCAAGGTGATAAGCAACGCCATAAACCACCACACTGGGTTGGGTGTGGGTTGGTAAATGACACATGACTTCGAAAGACGATGTTACCTCACGATGTTTTCTGAACCAAGGGCTCTGAACCGGTAGTCGCCGTTCTCTTAACCAGCCACAACTTTCTATGATACAGTGAAAAAAATTGCATTATTTTCTGTGTTTGCAGTTAGTTTTCCAGTCAGTCCAAGAGTCAACTTCATTACTCGACTCTTACCGACTAGAATAGAATGATAAACTAGATAAACTAGAATGAAACCTTCATTTAATCAAAATTAAAAATAACCACAAAACACAGAAGAGACAAAATCAAAATTCCTGTCAGACAATATTGACCCCGATTGTCCTAAACATAAGCTGGCACGGCGAACAAACAGACCTTTGTACAATGGAAAATTAGTGGAAAATCTTCGGCCTCAAAGTTGGAGGCTGGAACGACGCCCGAACGAGCCGAATTCAAATATGAACACGCTCGGAAAATGAGCAAGACAAACACGCCACGAACAATGGCTACCATTCTTGACCCTTTTTAGGTAGATTTCTGAATTGAAGGAAAAAATAACCAATTTTACAAATAAGCTTCCCATGCTTATGTTTGTATGCGTTTCTTCTTTAAGCTGATTGCCGCGAAGAGATTGCTCTCAAAAATAAGACTGACACTTGCGGTGCAATTTCATAAGCAGGACATATAAATAAACCGGAGAAATTAAAGCCCGTAACACACGTAACGTAACACATTTAGCCGACTATAACGCATTTCGCTTACTCCAACATGTGTAACAACCATGTTAATTATCATGACACAAAGTTCTCCAAAAAAGTGACCAATAAATAAATACTATATGTACACATATAGTAGGGAATAGCCAGATTAACCGTATTAAGAATAGCTTATTTATGCACAACGTTGAGCCAGAATAGTGTCCACAAAAAGACGTGGTGTTTGAACATTTTTATCACGATGGGTTAGCAGTTAACCGGTGTGATGTAAATTTTCACGGTTACCCAAAAAGTGCCCAATCATATCAATTTTGAAGATACCTAAGTTGTTTTTTAAAACACTCAACTGAATGGAGTTTATTATGAGTGAAATACAGATTATTTTATTCTAACAAAACATATTATTGTTTTATAAATCTTGATAAGAGATTTAAAGATGTCATAAAATTGTTAGTAAAATTTACAAAACATATGTGTACCTAGTGTTGTTTTATAAAAATAAATTGATGCAAAGTTTAAAAAATAAAAGCGAAATTTGGAAATTTACCTCTACGACGCTAATCGGGTCGTTTTACCACAAATGGTGGACAATAGGCATATTCTGATGCAAATGTATGTATGTTGCAGAGCGTGGACTAATATTAATTGAAAAGACCCAGTGACTGATTTATTTACCTACATTGTGTGTCCCGGCTCATTCTTACGGAAATTGCAGAATAAGAACTAAAACGTATACTTTATGAGGATGGAAGATGAATCAACTAGGAAATAATTTCTTGTCGACTGTACATTCTGTTGTGGTAGGACACTTTGCAGATTCCTCATGGGAAGGTCACACCTTAGCAAGTTTTTCTACTGTCAAGCAGCAATGTGAAAAATCACTGTTCTGGTTTGAAGGGCAATGTTTCTAAGGCATAGAGTTCTGTGGGAGATGATGACCGCAGTACAGTACTGGGTCATGATTTGAACTCTTCACTGTTGCTGTAGCTGCGTGTTACTGTTCTGTCAAGGGCAGGAATGTTGGGACCAACACGCTTGTTCGTCACTCCATTCAATAAAAAAACTTACCGTGGTAGCCTAGTAGCGAGAATGTTCGGTTTATCTTAGGTACGAAGTATTTTCCAAGTGCAGTAAGTAGTTTTTCATCACCCGGGCTTTAACGGTGAATGAAAATATCGTGTGGAATTCAGCATGGTAAAGCAGGTCCAGGACCGCTCGTCATCTATCAACTCGTACTTTGCGGGTTGGGTAGTCCTCCACTCTCTCTCTTTATGAGAGAAGCCCCGTGTCCCAACAGTGGGAATGTTAAGAGAGCTACTAACTACTGTTTACTTGCACACTATTAGCGCCCTGCGGTTTTTTTCCGAGAAAATAAGTAGTCTATTCTATTCCAGAGTTACTCTGTTCCAAATTGCAACCTGACCTGATTCATCATCTTCATCATCATCATCATCATCATCATCATCATCAGCCGCAAGACGTCCACTGCTGAACATAGGCCTCCCCCCTAGATTTCCACAACGAACGGTCCTGCGCAACCTGCAACCAGCGGTTTCCAGCGACCTTTGTGAGGTCATCTGTCCATCTAGTGGGTAGTCTGGTCCATCAATCTGACGTGACTGAGCAACAAATATGCATATTTCTAAACTTTGATGCTTACAATAATAGATATAGGTACTAGAATCGTATCGAATGTACCGATGTTACTTACATAATTACTGATTCTTGATTGTTGCCTCCTGTTTATCTCATCGCTGGTTCTCATCGCCGCTCTCGTTATTGCATTATTAATAGTTTCTTTGAGTTAATGGCGGAGGCAGTTAATAAATGAGCAGCCAGTTTGTGGTTTCCTAATTATCGGACAGGGCTGGGTGACGTTTGAGTAAATACCGTAAAAACCATTAAAACCCCATAGCGCAGTGTGTGTAAATAAAATACATAATTATAATATTATCATATAAGGTTGGATTTGTAAGTATTCATTTACATTTTTTTGAATTATAAATATTGTGTACCAAACTTTGTAATTGATATCACTAAAATAAAAATAAAAACTACGGAACATCGTAACGTATTAGAATAATAATACGGAACATCGTAACGTATTAGAAAAATAAAACCTTATAAAAAGACCATTTTCACGCAAAATTTGCACCAATTAACAACATTTTGTAAGAAGTTTACGTAGACTCGTCACGACTACTGGTTTAAAATAAGTAATTAAAATAGAACATCAAATAAAAATGTTCAACCTTTATTTAAAATTTCCACAATTAACGAATCTAAATAAGCCTAGATTTCGCAATTTAAACTCTTGGAAAGAAATCATAATTAAGTTCACATTTTCATTTATTTTTTTGTTTTAAAATAGATTCCCCAAAATTTTGAGGGGTCGGTTTAAAAAAAAGAGAAGAAAATTTCTTCATAATTATTTCTTTGTCACAAACTTGATTACAACCACGGTCCGTGATTACAACATATTGTAACCTTGGTATTCAAATTAGAGTAAGTAATGTAATTCGATTTCTAATGGCTTCTCCCACAAGTTTTAGGAATAGGAATAGGCACCTTAATACTCAGAAGAAAACAATATGTTTTCACAAAAATGTGTTTGTATGTGCCTGTGTGTGCTTATGACTGTGAAATGTACGTATGCCATGTCTGTGTCTACTTACTAGCGTTAAATAAATTCATTGACCGGTGTACTCTTGTATACATGCCCGATTCAATATTAACAAAACACTCAATATAATGGCATAGTAACTAAATAATACACTTAACGTTATGACCTAAGTACCTCAGTCTCCATCTAGATTGCACTGCCATTAGCTAAGTATCTGTCCGCGAACTCAACTCATAATCATGAAGTACAGGTATAAAGTGAAGAGTTCTGAAGCACCCCAAAGGCTGAGCTGCTTAGAGCGAACAATCACATTAGCGGAGACTGGAATCATCGTAAACCTGTGATTTACTGCCACTTCATTATTCACGGTGCTTCTAAAGACGGCTATTCGGGATGCCCTTTAAAAATTGAACAGAGTAACCATAACCAGAATACGTGGACTGAAAATGCGTAGAAATGGTGTACTGTATTTGGTATTTTGCTAGTGTATAAGTAAAAATTCCGTACTTTATCAGTATGGTCTGAATGGGATCAGTATGGGCTAGATATTTAATTTAATGACAATTTATAATTTAATTTATAAATCTCCGTAACAACTTATTGTTAACAAAACAAAAAAATTAAGTTTTAAAAAGCTCTTTAAACTAAGCAGAATTGACATCGCAATCTACAAATACTTACGAATTCTTCTTAATTTATATATCCTAGAGACATCTAGGCGGTCAGTATTACAACAGTATATTCCCCAGTCTTAAATTTTTCTTCCCAATAAGCAGTTTGAAATGTTTTTTTTTAAATTAAATTTAGCAACTACAGACTCCGAGGTCCGTGACCTGTGTCATTTGGTCACCATATTATTGTTAATTTATTTAAATCTGTAATTCTTTATTTTGAAAATGAATCTTCTAGAACAGTGTGTATCACCATTGCTTACCATCAGGCAACGCAAACTCGTGTGACTTAAAAGAGAGTTGTATTCAAAAGTATGAAGATTAAAAACTAAGTAAGTATGGGGTCTCCATGGCGCAGTCCTCGTCTGCTTGGCAGCGGTTGCGGAGCGGCCGCTCGATAAATCGTCGGATCACGCGTCCCTCGAGCCCTCACTACAGTTTTTCTGCAGCCGCCGGCGGGAATTTACTACTTTACATAGATGCGGCTAGTTTAGCATGTAGTAGTAAATCTGGACAAAGGTAGCAAAAATAAAACAAGAACTTAGTCGACTCTTGCAAAGTTCCGTTGGTGGAAATAGACAAAATATTATTTAAATTTCTGTAACATGAAATTCCACAGTGTAAAATAAATAAACCCAGTATCATATACACTTAAACTCTAATTCTGTGTTTGATAAAGCTTGCATTGCTTTAAAGCAGAGCTCAGATAGGTAAATATGATATATTAAATAATATGATGTAAAATATTGTATGATATTGGTGGTGGACAATTCACACACAACACCACCTGCCCCAAACTAAGCAAAGCTTGTACTATGGCGGCCAGATAGCTGATATAATACATAAGTAGTTTAAAATACATACTTACTTATACATAGAAACACCCAGACGCAGCACAAATATTTGAATTCATCAGTCAAATATTTGCACCGGGTGGGAATCGAACCCACGACCCTTGGCTTCGCAGACAGCCACTCACCCACTAAGCCACGTAAATTTTTGCAAGTCATAAAAACATACTATTTTCAGAAATAGTGTTGAATATTCCATTTTAGACCTTTAAAAAAATCCATTTTTTTATTGAATGTCTATTTAATTATCCCTTAGTACAATAATAGACGTCACATACAGGGTCATAAACTAAAATAACCCACCCTGAATCGCTCCTGGTGCAAATGTGCCCAAAACGCTGGCTGCGTTGCCTCGCTGAATAGCGATTGCTATCCTCTGCCTCAGGAACGAGCCAAGGCGGGAGTCACCACTTTGTTTCCGTATACGACGCTCAATCTCTCGGATTAAATCTTTCGGATCAGCTCCCCATCAAATTCTTATTATTAGTAATATAATTCGAATTGTCTTTATGGTTTTACCAAAAAGAAGCTTTTTATCTTTTCATCAGATTAAAATTTAACTTCTTACATTGTACTATACAAGTTTACTGTATTAGTAACTGTTTCAAAAAATGTATTTAAAAATTTGTTGATGACGACGAAAATATTATTTCTGCTTGGTCTGATATATACAAGTTGAAAAGTCGGCAATTTTATGATTGTGAGGCAACATTGAGTTTTCTGTCATAATATTTTTTTAAGTTCTAAAGTTTAGACAGAAACTTACGAGTAAAAGTTTGTTAGTTCTTTGTATACTTAATCGCTAGTCTTGAGAAGTTTATTATTAGCGACATTTTTTAAGTTGTCTGTTGTGTTTAAAATTATACTCAAAGATATAAAATATATTTCCATCAAAGTTATTTTTAAGCAAAGAAAACAGTTTTTCATAAAAGTTATATTTTACTACTATAATCTTATTACTCTATTAACTTTTTGGTCTGTCAATATACATATTTATTTAAGCTGTTACGGTGGTATAATACGATAGTATTATTATTTCTCTTATTTTGACTATTAATGGTTGCCTAGATCGTCGCCATTTATGGCACTAGTTATAAGTTATATTATTTGCTATTGTTTTTTCATTGTATATATCTTCTGGTGTGTATAATAAAGTGTGTCTGTCTGTCTGTCTGTTATAGGATTTCGAAGTATTTCTAGAATCTTTCGAGGTCATGCTTCATCCGAGAGCCCGTATTGGCCAGCGGAAGGTCTTGACTCTCTCCTTGCGTTTGAAGGTTTTGAGCTCCATAAGTAGGAGGATTTCGTGGCTTAGTGGGTAGTAACTCTGCCTGTGAAGCCGAAGGTCGTGGGTTCGATTCCCACCCAATCCAAATGTTTGTGTGATGAATTCAAATATTTGTACTGTGTCTAGGTGTTTCTACGTATAATAAGTATGCATTTACAACTATACAAGTATTATATCAGCTGTCTGGCCGCCATATTACAAGCTTTACTTAGTTTGGGGTCAGATGGTGTTGTGTGAATTGTCCACCAATATTTATTTATTATTATTTAATAGATTGCTTATGTTGTTGATGGCGTCCCTACCAACTGATTAAACATGTTAGTGTACATTTTGATATACTAGCATCTACCCGCGACTTTGCCTACGTATAATAAAACAAGGGTATTCCATGGACATCTCAATTCTGTTTACTCGGGATAAAAAGTAACTATGTGCTATTAAAGAATGTATTTATTCTAAGTTCCAAATTTCAAATAGATTTGTTCAGTTCTCACAACGTGATTAAGATACATTCATTCATACATACATGCTAACATTTAAGTTTTCGCATTGTATATTATTATTACGAATAAAATTAAAAAAAACACCATTTATTTCAATTCCTTAATTATTATTTACCTGTTAGAGGTCGCATAGTTGCAGTTTTTGTTAACTCTATAATAAAGCCAACGAAACTTCCATAAAAAGCCCTGAACAAAAATCAACAATCAACATTTGTAAAATAATTAATTTTCAACCGTAACACTTCTTATTAAAAGCTATAAACTAAACTGAGATTTGACATGAGCGGGATTGTGTACGCTCGTTAAAGCTAAAAATACAAGTCCAAGTGTGTTTTGTCGTAATAATTCTGAGTCTCTAGTTTTACTGTTACATAATGATTTTTTTGTACAAAACACTGCATACGAAAATCTTTATTGCTATTTACTGTTGATTGCATCAATTTTACTAACCATTGTATCAATTTTACATATAATTGTTTTTATTTAACAAAAATAAGACTGATTGATTTTTAGTTTCTCACTGATGTCGACTCTCATTTTGGCCACGTCCATTGCACAAATTTCCTAATAACAAAATAGCAGGCTTTGTAACAAACAATGCAATTTTCATCAATATCGGTTTTCGGAGAATCTTCTTGCGTCACGCATATCTGGAGTACCTAAAGCACCCGCTGTTTCTTTTGAAATCTCGATACTTTTAGACTGAAGCTGTCAGGTGGTCTTACCTTTACTTTCAGGAGCTCTTTTGATTTTCAAGACAATTGCTAGCGTCAAACTTGACGTGAATTACGGCGATTATTCGTACTTTGCCCGTAGATTGGGACCATTAAACCACGCCAGATATGATGCAGGAAGCTGGAGAGTAGAAACGCAATCAAAGCTCAATTATTTTGCCCACATGAGGTTTTGGATATTAGTATAAATACACACTTAGGAGAACACACACGGACGCTGTCGTTAGAAGGCTTGAGAGTCTTTAGTAATAATTATCCATACTAATACAAAATTAAAATCAAAAATAAATCATAAAATTAATAAGCAGTTTGTTGTTAAATTAATACTTTGTAATAATTAAAAACTTAGTGCTTCTCGATACCACAATTATAAGAACAAAATTAAAAATTTTGATTAACCCCCGACTACCTTAGATTTGTTATCTGTAGAACATTCTACTAGTCAAGCCCTTTCATTTGATACCCATATTAAGGGAATTGTGAAAAAGGAAATGTAATTCGCCATTTTGTGATAGCGGCCATCTTGGATTTGAAATTTGTCATAGTGCAAAGTATTCTACTAATCAAGCCCTTTCATTTGATACCCATATTGAGGTAGTAGTGAAAAATATTATATAATTCGCCATTTTGTGGTGGCGGCCATCTTGGATTTGAAATTTGTTATAGCGTTTAGTACTCTACTAGTCAAGCCCTTTCATTTGATACCCATATTGAGGTAGGTTGTAAAGAAATATTTTGTCCGCCATTTTGTGGAGGCGGCCATTTTGAATCGATATTAACCAAACATAGCGAAGAACACCCGCACGAATATTAACTTTCAAATAAAAAAAACCGCATCGAAATCGGCCCATCCGTTTGAGCTCTACGGTGCCACAGACAGACACACACACAGACAGACAGACAGACAGACAGACAGACAGACAGACAGACCGACAGACAGATAGACAGACAGACAGACAGACAGACAGACATCGACGTCAAACTTATAACACCCCTTTTTTTTGTCGGGGGTTAAAAACACTTATCATATGACACCTAGTAGCTCGAAAAAGCGTCATAGTTTCATGGTTGACTTTCTAAAGACTTGAACAAAGAGATTCAACTACACTTTGACGATAAGAATGTCTGAGCTATGGAATGCCATGTTTGAGTCGGTTTTTTAAATCTTGATGACGTCAAGTCGAGAGTGAAGTAGCTACACTCCATTGTAGATCGCAATGTCACTCACCATCGGGCAAGATAGCAGTCAACTGCAAACTTATCATAGTTAAACAATAAATCATGCAGCAAATGTTCTAATTTGAAACAGAAACAATAAAAACTACCGAAAGAAAAAAACTTATAACTCTGAATTTGATAGCTCACTACCCGGGTGAAACCGGAGGGTGCTGCTAGTCTGCAATAAATCTTCAAAGAATTGCGGTCTTCACAAATCTTCTAAGCATAATCTATGCTTCTAACCATATATTCCAACCAAGAAATCAATCTTAGATGGTCATTGTCCCGTAGATTTCTTTCATTTACGAGCGTGACGCTTGAGCTCAATTCACAGTCCACGAAAAAGTTGTATTTTCACTAAAAAAAAGTGTTCACTACAAAACTATTTTAAGAAAAGTCCATCATCGTCCATTACGGTGTGTATCCGTATAAAGCGGAACCGCTCCCGGGCTTTCCAAGTAATGTATAGGTACCTAGCTCACGCTTACAAATCAACGCGGCTGCCTCATTACCTTCTTGGATCAACTTTATTTATCACCTCGGACTGGCCGGTAATAAACGTAATAAGGCATTTTTTTAAACTAATAACGTAACTGCTTAGATGAGTGTTATCTTGTGATTTATTTGAATTTAGAATTAGAATTAGGAAGATAAATATATACTTAGATGAACGTAATCAGATCACTTGAGAGTTGAAATTTTGGGAGTCATTTTGGATTATTATTTAAATGGGGTTTTACTAATTTACATAATAATTTTGGTATTTGCCTAATCTATGCTCTTAGACATTATGAAAAAATATTTTTATCGTTTCACGCTTTATAAATTAAAATTTTAAATCTTATTTCTGTTAGTTTTTTTTTGTATTCTAGGTCATCTCTAAAGTTATTCTACTACTACTATAAACAACCTTTCACCTTTAAAAGGCCAATGAGAACAAATTGCTAAAGATAGTTATTATTATAATGCTGTCCCGTCTCCCGGTTTGAAGGGTAATATTTCCAAGAGATTATAAGGCAGAGGTACATCATTTTATTTATCTGAGTGACGAGCGCAGTGATTGTTTGTATCACTATCAGGTATAAAAATAGTGTCTGTCTAAGACATCGTTTGCGTAGAGTTCATGAAATACTTTTATGTTCATGAACAAAAAACCTTAAATTTACTTTTAAAAAAAACATCCAAACATTCACATTTACAGTATTATTAAAATCTAATACCAACTATGTAAAAACTATAGCTACATACACCGACTGAAAAACAATTGCCTAACTAAATGCCCAGACCAAGTTGGAAAAGATGGCTTTATTTTCGCGGAACTATATTTTTTTTATAAAATAAAAGTATCCCTATTAAATCAGTAAAAGTGCCGTTTAAATTGGTCCAACTGTGTGAGAAATAAGCCGGTACAAACAGACAGACATAGAAAAAAAATCTTTGTAAGAGGCGTAATATATATCTACTTTCACATGCATTTTATGAAATAAATAAATTGAAATTACAAACACAATCAAAATTTATTTGTATTCATAATTGTATGGATCAGTAGATAAGCAAACTGTATGCACAAGAAACCTATCAATGTAGCTCTCAGGACCTTACCAATGCGAACTGTAATTCCCACAATTGAGAATTTTCAATGCTGCTCGATAATCTGACATAAAATAAACATTTTATACAGCGTCTAATAGAGAAGCATTATCTAAATTTATGGTGCCCGAGAAACCACCAGAGATAGTTCAAATAAACGGGTGCTTAGACTAAAAAGCTTTATGGAAACAGCTCTAAGCCTAGCGGTTGTATTTCATTTCAAAGTCTTTGGAAGTTACTGCACTCGGAGTTTTTGGTTGAGCAGTAACGCAACTTTTACATCCACAGAATATTCTTTTTATAAAGTAATAGCTGTACCCTGCTACGTTTCGCTGACACATTGCAATGCAATAATTAGATAAAAACAATCCATAATGCGGATTATATATCATTCTAAAATTTCAGCTCGATCGGTGCAGAACTTTTTGAGTTTTTGAAGCGTACACAAACCAACGTAACATTTTTATATAAAGAGATAGAGTGACGAGACGAGCAAGCTATATGCTTGAATTAAGCAACTTGTCTGGCCATAACAGCATAGTGACACGCAACTATTGGAACACGAAGAGTCCAACTCATTACCTAGCACTGCACTCGTCACTGTAATTTCACTGAAAACTTTGCTCTTCAAACCACCATCACCATCTACACGTGCTGCACGAAGATTTGCTAGTCGCAGATC
This sequence comes from Ectropis grisescens, assembly GCA_017562165.1. NCBI lineage: Eukaryota > Metazoa > Arthropoda > Insecta > Lepidoptera > Geometridae > Ectropis > Ectropis grisescens. Next base: position 959,104 of record CM029779.1, on the reverse strand, counting down.
GACACTTCGGCCGCGTCGGTGCCGCCATGACACCCGCGATGGCCGTGCGGTAGCAGGCTAGCTCTGTGAAGTGTATTTATTCTGTGCGTGCCGTTATGTGCTTTAATAAAATGTTGAGATAAGCGTAAAACCAAACACAGTAATATTTACACATTACAGATTGGCGGTAGAATAACTGGCCAAGGTGTGTACCTCCCTAGACGCACTCTCCAACTCGTACAATATGTTATGTTAGTAAGGTTTCTAGGTAAGTCTTTCATATCTTTTTTCCTATGTATACCACCATCTCGGGTCTTATCCTTGCCTGATTTAAAGCGATGATGGTGTCTAAGTTAGTGTACGCTTACCTAGACTTACCTAGTTTAGCTGTAGTGGCAGGGCTATTGGTAGAATCTGCTTGGGAAAGTACTCACACACCTTTGCCATATAGTTATCACGCCGACAGTCATATGCAAACATCACTGTGTTCCGATTTTAAGGGTTACCTTTCTAGTAAAATGACAGGGCATAGAAATAAATCATCTTAATTATATTTTTGGGTGGTGAGCACAGTGCAGTACTAGGTAATGTACTCTTCAAATCACCATAGCTACGAGACACTGTGATGTAATTAGCAGGCATGCCACTTACCATCCGGGACATGTACTACTCTTTACTGAATTATAAAACGCAAATTATATTGATTAGGGAATGCTCACTCAGCCATTCCAGAGTACAAATTTTCGTTAAAAGAAAGATCTTCATTGGGATCTGAAACATCAAATACGAAACATGTATAATCTATGTACCGCATTTTTCTAATCGCCTAACAAGTTCGAAATTGAAAGTGATTTTCTTACTGTTTGAATCAGTATTTTATTGTGATTTGTATTACTGTTTGTATTGAGATCGTGAGGTCAGATTAAACTGGAATGTTGTACAAGTACCTATCATCTTTTCATGAATTTATGTAGCAAGAGTTTCTGTAAGAGAACTAATATGAATTTTAGGACTTGCCTCAAGTTAAATTGGATGTTCACATACTTGTGATGTTTTAATCTGCTCGCTTGAGTGTTTTTGAGTTTTAATTTACTTCTAAGAATCTTGTGGGTATATAACAGGAAATTGGGTGGATTCTGAGAAGGCAGCGATTGACGGCACAAAAAAAACGATTTAGTTTTAGAAAACAATAGTAAAAAGTGAGTTATGATTTAAACTTTCACTGCTGCTGTTTTTTTTATAAATAAGAGTGACAAGACGAGAAAGACGAGTACTTGACGGTTAACAACACGACTGTCGAAAGCGTAAAACGAAACGAGCGTAATCATAATATTTTAGGTTTCATCATCTAGAAACACAATAAATATGTTAGTTCTAAAATTTCTGGAAACATTTTCCACCAAACCGGAACTCAGTAAAAACAGTTTTTAGTTTTTTGAACTCATATTTAATATATTATAGAAGAAACGTCGAGTTAATTAAATAATAGCTTAGATCAGAGCAGTTTCCTCCTTCCCGCTTCCCAGTAAAAAAAGCACTTGCTAAGATGTGGTACTTCCTTAGATACACTCAGCAAATAATCTTACCACTATAATCACTGTATTTATTGTGATTAAACCTGTAAAATCTTTGAGAAAAGACAAATTTGCAGATACATTTTCAACCTTTCAGACGTCAAAATTAATGATAAAATTGAGTTAAAGCGTCCACACACGAGTCCTAAAATCAGAGGAAACGACGCAAAAAAAGCAGTGAGGCGGAGCCTACATCGAACCATAAATCACCAATCATATCCTACATCGCACAATATGATTGGTGATATATGGTTCGGTGTAGTGTTGTATATATAGTTTTTGTCTGGTTTTTTAACCGGACCATATTTATGTTTTAAAAGTTTTATTTGAATTATTGTTATTCCAACACAACACTGTGGTTTTTACCACGTAGTTCGCGTTCTCTTAATTTTTTTGCGATCAAAAGTAGGTAGCCTATATGTCGTTCCAGATTATAATCTAACGGAGTGAGACGATCTTCTTAGCATTCCATGGATTCACCGTGCGGGTGCCGGGTCCATCGTGTGGCAGAGAGAGAAAACTCGAGTAGATCCCGAGACTTGTGACTCGGGCGTAGGTTTACGACGTACAGCAACACTTACCTTCTCTACTCGTGTTTCTTTCCCTGCCCAGCCAAATCTGATATGAGCCTACTAGTGCAGCTTTAGATACTCGTACTTCTGGACAAACCTACTCGTACTTCTTTCAGCAGGTTATAAAGAGGAAAATGGCAACCCGATTCGTTCATCCGTTCCGATGACATTAAATAGGTAAGTATACATAAGTAGAATATCGTAAATCTCATAATTGGTAATAATTTTTTTAACCTTTTTGTTGTTAACAAGTTTTTATTATCATGCGTACGAAGTTTGGGTGTACTTCTGAAAAGCGCATACCACCGATCGATCTGAAATTTGTTACAATAACGTATTTTGACCTCCTAATTGCGAATATCATAACGAAAATTGGCGCAAACGCCATTTTGAATAAGAAAAACGGAGAAGAAGCTGTTTTCGTTCGGCAGGGTAGCAAATGTAGGAGTGACGCCCCACAGTAATCTCCGCTGTACATATACAGCTTCTTCTCCGTTTTTCTTATTCAAAATGGCGTTTGCGCCAATTTTCGTTATGATATTTGTAATTAGGAGGTAAAAAATACGTCATTGTAGCAAATTTCAGATCGAGTGGCGGTATGCGCTTTTCAGAAGTTTATCCTGAAGTTTCTCTACTTTACAGAGACGTGTCACGAAGCAAAACTTCATAAACATCTTTTTTGGAAATATACCTTTACTGTGTATTTTCATAGCTAATGTGAATGGACGACGTGTGTATAACTCATAGTGGGAGCTGAGATTATGATTTTTTCCCAAATCCTTTCATACCAAGCCTTATCGACCATTGCAAGACGAAGAAAAGTAGACTTTAACACCAAAATTATACGATTCAAATCTCTTTATCAAAGTGTATGAGTTAAGACAAAGTTGTAAAGTAAATGGAGTCAGTTCTGCGACACATTTTTCTCATTTCAGTTGCATATTTTATGGAGCACGAGCGCGTAATGAAAGGAATCTCCTCGCGAACAAACAAATTACGGTTTCTGTCGTTGTGGAGTTGTGGTTGTTTGCTATTGAGGGCTTAGCTGACATATTAGCCTCTTTTCTGAAACCATAGTTAAAAAAATACTGTAATAGCCGATAGAAGTTAAAACTTTGATATTAAACACCACTAATGTTGCACAATTCGTAATTTTTTCTTGGTCAATTTCGGAACAACCCTTTGGGGAAACAGTTATAAATGCTAATTACTTTGTTATAGAGGAAAAATGTTTCGGGATCCTTACTAACACTAAATTCCCAAATAATAACATAGCGTAGTTTTATAAACAATATTTCGTCAATTTAAAATCCTGAACTGGCTTTAAAACACTGTAAATGTGTGCAAAAATAAATACGCAAGTTTTTACAAAACTAATCGACAGAGCTTAAGGCCAGGTAATTCTGTCAAAGTAGGCATTTAACGCTGTCTTATTCTCGCGACCGTCACCGACCGCGGAATCGGTGCCACAGTGCAGAAATAACATTAAAATATTGGACTATGTAATTTAAACTCATTTTTTGTTCAAGATTTCTTTACGTTTGTTTGTTTATGATAACAGTTTTGTAGCTATATAAACGAATAAATATTAAATTTATCTATACTCATAGGTATACAAAACTCAACCTTTTCTTTTTGGTCACACTATAAGTTGAGAACGGCTTTTAAAATTTCATGCATCTTTTAAAATGTTTCCTAATAATTCACAAGTTCGTCAAAAAATTTAAAAAATGTGGTGAAACGTAATGCAAGGCCAGTAAATATAGACGGTTTTTTGGCCAAGTTTGCACTAAATTTCTAATCCAATTTTTTTCTATGAGGTCAAGATCACTTACTGAGCATAAAATTACAAAATGCTCACAGATTCAGGTAGAGTTTCAAACGCCAATTGAAAAAAACTGTTTTAGCCGATATTTTGGAAACTATATATTTTGACAACAATTGTAGAAAATAAAATTTTGCATCTTTTGTTGCTTGTAAACTTTTTTTTGTAAAACTTACCGTTTACGATTTATAGGCCATTTAATGATACGGTTGTGATGATGCCGAAAATAGTGGATGAAAATGATGTGGTCTACGATGGAACTTGCTTCTCTAATAGAAACAAACACAGTGTACCTCGTAACCCCAAGGATCGAACCTTCGACAAAAACCCACTCTGGCAATGCGTTTCACAGCTTAGTTGTTCTTATTACAAAAGTGGAGACCAAACTCTTCGTTCAACTCTTCAATCATGATGATGAACGGTGCTGTTCATTCGAGCAACGAGCAATATGATAGAATTACTTTAATTTAAAAACCGACTACAAAAAAATCTACACGTAAAAAAATATTACCTACTATCTAAGGAGTCTATGGACACTTTGGCGAATGAGACCAGTCTTAGAATATCTTAGTTACCAAAATCCATCCAGCCGTTTGGAAGATATGTGGAAATAAAAGTTTTACAAACATAAAGATACGCGCGAAAAACATAACCCTTCTTCCATTCCGGTAAAAAAGACATGTTTATGCTACTGGGAACGGAATTCACATCTTATTTTTTATATTGTTATCATTAAATTGGACATAATAAATCGTAATCGGTAAGTTCGAAAAAAGTTTACTGGCAACAAAAGATGGGAAATTTTATTTTCTACAATAATAATAGGCTTTATAACTTTTTCGGAATATTGGCCAAAAACGCTTTTTCGAGCTGGCGCTTAAAGCTCCACCTGGATTTGTTATTATTTTGTAATTTTATGCTCAGGAAATGATTCTAAACCGAAAAATACGAATCGGAAATTTAGTACAGAGTTAAATTCTACGAGTAATTTTACTGCCTTCTTATCTAATTTGGTCGAGTGTCTAAATTTCATTTTAAATAAGTTTTAAATGAACGAAGTTGGGTTTTAGGGATTCGTAGACAAATTTTAAAATATACGTTATGTCTGTTCATCCGTATGTGACAGCCATTTTCTCCGAAACTATAAGAAGTATACTATTAAAACTTGGTAAGTACATGTATTCTATGAACAATATTAACAGTTTCATACAAAAACGAAAAACAACAAATTTTGGTGGTGTCACAAACTTGGAAAATAAATTTAAAAAATCTATCAAAACCATACGTGTATCTATGGATAGGCGTTCAAAATTGTATTGAAGTTCCTAACATTTTTTTAAAATTGAATAGTTTGCGCAAGAATCTCTTCCAAAGTGGTAAAATCCGTATGTGAGGACTTTTCTTCCAAGTACTAAGTACCTTACTACCAAAGAATTTACCTAAATGGCATATATTAGGGGATTTACGCAGGGATTTCTCCCTCTCATTATTTCCTTATCCCGATCTCTGATTTGACGGACGAATATTTTACCGATACTAATCTATTTTCCATTGCATCTGCTTTGAATTTTTTACTGATGTGTTATCGACGTCAGTTTTTTGAGACTCCCCTATTGGTCTACAACATAAAGTAAACAGCGTACTAATTAGTATCAGCGTCTATTTGCAATTCCAATGAAAACGGTATCAAAATCAAGATCATAGCGTGCTTCACTAGTAATACCTACTGATATTGTTATACTGTGGCACTATGATCGTAATATTTAAAATTTATTGGTTGTCAAAATTGCAAAATCAAGCACAGGCCCGTCGTCCGTGAGCGCCGAAACGCGACTGATCAGGCCTGCCGAACGGCGCGCTATATATACGGTAGATATTAAAACATAGTGAATAACTGATACTTTTTATCAAGTCACACTCTGCGAAAGCATCTATAACTTTTAGTGGCTTTCGTTGAGTACAAAAATTTAGTAAAAAGATCCTTAGTTTAGTCATAAACTTGAAAAACTTTTGAAAAGGGGTAACTTTGGGATTTTTTTCTATCAAGTAAAATTCATTAAATCGTGTTATTGATCATGCGAATTGCACTAGATTAGATCCTTAACTAATACATATATTTTTTTCAGAGTTTAATACACTATTTTAAAGGTCTTAAAGTTGTTTTAAAAATTCAAAATTACGGCCTACACGCCCTTAACAGAAGAACAGAAGAATTACCCTGTTCGATTCGATCACAAATATAAATAACTTTACCGCATTCAAAATAAAAGTATACAGCTCGGGTCCAAATTCAGTGCCAGTTAAAACTTATAACAAATCGCCCAACAAACTGTAAGAAATCAACTCTTATGAAAATATTATAATAACGTTAAAAAACATATTGCTTGTAAAAGCCAGTACTACACAATTGCCAAAAAATACCTTGCCCCCAAAACAGTTCTAGAATTAGTTGATTCGCATTGCATGGCGTGGATGTATGTACATAAATTGTTGAACCCAATCAGGGTAATCATGAAAAACTATAGAATTAATAGTTAAGAACAAGAAATGTACTACAGTGCTAGCAATAAAGTTATTGGATATTGAGTATTACCAGCAGTCACAATAAGACATCTGTGTGTTCGCCGAGACTTGAATATGATAAGAGACAAAACCAAAATAAATGTTGAGGGCAATGTTTCTCATTGCGGAGGGGAACGACACAAAGCTGTGACAAGAGCCGAGAGTGATTTGAATTCGGTATAGTTATACGTATCAACTAGTTACCGTCAACTAGGTATCGCCCATAGCTGAGTGTTTTTCTCAGTCATGTTGTAATCTAATTTATTTTTACTCACTTTATTCTGAACTAGCGACCCGGCCCGGCTTTGACAATTACAACGGGCGCAACATTGACACTACTAAAAATATACTAATAGAAATGGTTATTGTGGGTTATCCCTAAGAGATGGATATTTTAAACCCTAGGCTTTTTTAGACTTTTTAAGGGGTACAATATTGCGGAATATTATTTTGATCTATCTCGTAGAGTTCAGCCAGCGTTTGCAATGCTAGCGCAAAAAATGTTTTTATTTATTATATCAAATTAGAAACTTTTGAAATTATCAGTGATTCTCTACTATATTATGCACGTATTATACATAAAAGCTTCCTTTTAAACTACTCTATCTGTTAAAAAAATTCGGATCAAATATGTTTTATAGTTTAAAAAATTGGTTGTCTGTAAAGTCGGCTGGTTTACGGACGATACTTGTAGTTTAACGTGAGTATGCGCCTGAGTTGTCTCCGATACTGGCCTTTTTAAGCTCTCTCTCCAAACTGGGCTAGTACCGAAGTCTTGGAAGCTTGCCAATGTGCAACCAGTGCCCAAAAGGGTAGTCGTGCTGACCCCTGCCAACTACAGGCCATCTCGGTCACGTCCATACTCTGCAAGACTATGGAACGTGTCTTAAACCACAGGCTCCTGACGTACCTAGAATCAAACGACCTCCTAAGTGACCGGCAATACGGATTTCGCCGAAACCGGTCCACCGGGGATATTCTAGCGTACGTCACTCACATCTGGAGTGAAGCTATTGAGAAACACGGGGAAGCACTTGCAGTCTCCCTAGATATCTCGAAGGCTTTCGACAGGGTTTGGCATGATGCCCTTATAAGCAAGCTTTCTAGTTATGGTTTGTCTCATGGGTTTATTGCATGGATATCGGACTACTTGAGGGTACGGTCCATACGAGTCGTCATTGATGGCTGCTCGTCGGATCAAATGGCTATCAATGCCGGAGTCCCTCAGGGGTCGGTACTTTCTGCGACGCTCTTCCTGCTACATATCAATGATCTGTTAAAGCCCGGTATTTTTGGGTACGCAGATGATAGCACCGTCGTAGAGAGTTACATATCTAGCGCGAGAGCCAGTGGGCAGCAAACTCAGGTATTGAGAGAGATTTTGATCGAGCGTTTGACCTTGACCCTTGAGGCGGTGTCTAAATGGGGCGATGCCAATCTGGTCAAGTTCAACGAGAGTAAGACGCAGGCGTGTCTTTTCTCCGCAAAACGGAGTCCATTTCAACTGACTCCTACTTTTCGAGGTGTGTCCGTGCCGGTTTCTGACCGTCTTGAGCTTTTTGGGCGTCACTTTGACATCTACGCTCAACTTTGGCTCGTATATCGAGTCCAAGGCTAAATTAGCTGCCAAAAAACTGGGTGTCCTTTCAAATGTGCGAAGGTACTTCAAGTCTGAACAGTTGCTCACATTATATCAAGCACAGATTCGCTCCTGTATGGAGTACTATTCGCACCTTTGGGATGGATCGGCCAAGTATCAGCTGGAGGCCCTGGAATCGATCGAGAGACGTGCCAAAAGGCTCATAGGCAATGACACTCTTGTGCGAAAAAGACTTCAAAGTCTTGAGCATCGCCGAAAAATCGCTAGCCTATCGGTTTTTTATCGGATACACTTCGGAGAGTGTGCAACTGATCTGCATGATCTAATACCAACTTGCCCTTTTTCTATCGGAATGTTCGTAGCTCGAAAAGCGACATCGTTTCATGGTTGATGTTCCAAAGACACGAACGAAGAGATTTGACTCTACGTTTGTGATAAGAACGTCTAGGCTGTGGAATACGTTGCCTGAGTGGGTTTTCCTGATGGTTACAATCTTTGTGTCTTCAAATCGAGAGTGAATCGGTTTCTTCTAGGTAAACACGCTCCATCGTAGACCGCATCGTCGCTTAACATCAGGCGAGATGGCGGTCAAGTGTGAGCCTATAAAAGGTAAAAAAAAAAAAAACGTGACAACGACAACAATAACAAAATATTGATAGATGCGGCGCAAGCGTACAACGAGCGTAGCGAGACAATGAGCGTAACGGGACATAACGGGTCACTTTTTCGTGCATGTTGCCGCCGTTCATCGATTTATTAGATGGTGTCACGTCAAAATCTAAGCATACATAGGGACAGACAGACGCGGGATGTGGCTTTGTTTTATACCTTGTAGTGATACCGTCTTTTCTTGAGGGTTTTTGATTACTCAATATGACATAAAAATATTTCAATCAAATACATATATCATACATTAACTTACAACGTGAATCTTTTTTACAGAACAATAAAACAAAAGAAACTGTACACTTTATAGATAAATCAATACCCACCCTGACCTAAATTCGGAACTCTAAATATAACGATCCAACTTAAAACCACCTAATTGAAACATTTACATTCTCGACAACAAAGCGAAATTAAAAGCGAAGATAAAATCTGAAAGCGTTCGAGAAGTTCTCAAATCAACTTTTATAAGTCAAGTGCTTCCAAAGTAGAATCAAAAGACGAGGTCGTTAGTATCGACTGAGCGAAGAATTTGCTAATGGCTATTGCCAAGACAAAGGACAAGGTACAAGGGTACGGCTGATAGCAGAGGGACGGTATACCTACGTACGTGCGGGGACGTATATCGCGGGCCGGTCGGCGCTGCTCCGGCCTTTATCTCCACAATAATCACTTTGAACAACCGAGTGGCCCGCGATCACAATCTCAAATCCCCCGTAAATTTTCTATTCCAAAGGCCCATTATAATGAAATAACCTCCGCGGGTCTGGGGAAAAAATATACACGAATAATTTCATCATCGTACTCCCCTTGTTGATTGCAAAATTTCAATCAAGCTCGTAAATGTTATACAGTTTCGAATCGACACTCGAAACGATTTTTTTGGGGTTGCAATCGTAAATGTGTGTCACATGCGAATCCCAACACTATTCGATGAGATTTGAGGGGACATTTTCGATTGCGTCGATGAGAGGGAACTGCACACATATTCGGGCGAATGCATACTGCATGACGCAGATTTATTTGTACCATTCGGATGGCAATTGTAGCCTGGATTTATTAACATAGACTCCGAACTAATTATGTAGGGATCACAGATTTCTAAACAGATGAAACCTTCGTGAACGACACTGTGAGGCCAGTAATTAGTTATGTATGCGTGACAGCTCACCGACGTTGTCAAATTACTCACGTTGGTGTGCGAGTAATGTTCCCAGTCTTAAGAAAAAATCCCACTATTGTTGTCTTAGCTTCGGAAATCTTCGCGTATAATAAACACATATATTATAATGTTAAAATAATGTAATTATATATTATGCAAGGATTTCTTGTTATTACTATTTCCATCCTATGAAGTTAAGAATTTTGATTTAGCATGCAACTAAAAATTCGAATATTCGTACAGAAAATTTGGAATAAAAGACAACGCCGAATAATAGTAAAAAGCCATGTGTGTGTTTATTTTGAGTATTCTATCAGAGCTTCTTGTGAAATTTTGAACATTATGTTGGGGAACACAGGAAGTGCAGAGAATTTTTGTCAACTGATTTGATGTAGGGGTCCATATCATTCAATTTGCTTAGTATCCAATCTGTTGATACAAACCAACGAAAACCGTCTAAGAGTTTTTTGTAAATCAGTTGAACATTATTCACATCGCCACCCAAAGTTACGTCGTCCAAATACCTAACGTTTACATTGGACCAGAGACGTTAAATGATAGAGCGAATGGCCAGGGCGAAGGTCGCATGGCCGAAGATTCACCAAGTTGATAGCCAACGGAAGATAGCATAGGATTGTTTTGATAATTTTGTGGTCTGCCATAACATTGCTAAAAAATTGTAGAAGTCAAGAATTTTATTCTTCACTTCGACAACGGGGCTCCACGATCAACCAAATTAAAGCCATTTTTGACGTACACCTTTAACAGCCCTCTCCCCAATTTTTGGACAAAGAAAGTCAGACAGAATGAACATCAGCCTCACGTCCACCAGAGAACCTAAATCAAGTTGGTTGGGACAGGGAGCTCGACAGCTTTTATACAACTCACATTGGCAGCAAAGGTTGGCATAATGAATTCCCTGAAGTTGAGGCCAGGATTGTTTTGATAATTTTGTGGTCTGCCATAACATTGCCAAAAAATTGTAGAAATCCAAATTTTATTCTTCACTTCGGACAACAGGGCTCCGATCAACCAAATTAAAGCCATTTTTGGACGTACACCTGGTGCCAACAGAATGATTGGCCTCACCTGATCCCAACATCTTTTTGGGTAAGTATATTCAGTGTCACTACTGACCTGATCGAGATTAGATCTCTCAAAAACGAACTCGCCTCGCCTTTTTTTAAGCTCCACTATACCTACTTACAAGTATTAAAACTTGCTTCATAACTATAGTTTTCATCAACACTATTAGTATTTTTATAAACACTGTAATGACGTGGATTTGTGCTAGGCATCGATTGACATTAAATTAAAAAATACGATTAAAAATAGGGTTTAAAATAGAATAATACAATGTACTTAAGTACATAAATAATTTGGTCTACGAGTATCTTCAAAAATCATAATCTATACTTTACCTTAACTTTAGGGAAAATAATTTCAGTTTAGTACAGGAACACTAACCAATTTTCGTTGAGGTGTTGTGTTTCTATTCATCAATCGAAATGAAATCGCCTAAATTATACAAAAGCAGTAAAAATATTAAACTTTCCTATGAAATGATATTCTCTTCCTTTTCTTATTTTTGGGAATAATGTTGCAATGTTTGAAGACACAAGACGGCATAATCTTGTACAAAACTTAAAATCACACGGGACTCCGAACTACGAGACGGAAGTCCGTTTCGTACTGACTGGACTTTGTATTTGCTTTGGCGTTTAATATTTGCTTTCTGGACCTAAGGATCTGTGTTCTGCACGTTCCATCTGCCTTTGTTTTAGAATCTGTGGTAGGGAAAGGGATTAGACCAAAAGACTGAAGCCATCTGGCGAAGTGGAGCCCGGTGATTCATTGAAAGATTCTTCGCTAAGTAATAGTCAGTGGTTTATGTGAATGAACTTTGTATTAGACCGTTGCCAAGTCCAATAAAGGCGAGGATTCACAAATTAATCTGCCCTCAAAAAGCTGCAGATTGTACCTTCCCTGCTGAGAACTCAAGGGCTCAGAAAATAATAACGGAAACTTTAATTTGCCTTGAAATAGTGCACCTCTGTTTCCATATTAAAATTATTATCTCGGCAAGGGTCAAAGAACACATTACTACACTTTAACATAAACCTTTCGGCACGTTACTTTGCAACGTTACGTGGAGATCAAAATTTGGACTTTAATTGTTACCGATATCTTCTTTGCTACAGTAAATTGTACCTTGAATCTTGGTTTTAGCATCCAATTTGGTTGCAACGTTTTCTAGAACATCTTTAACTTGTTTTCAATCAAAGTAATATTTTTAGAATGGTCCTTATCTGTAAGTGTTTTGGTTGAATTTGCATTGTCTGTATTTTGTCGCTTAAGCTGTTCGGAGGCACTGTGAAGTGGAGCACGTGCTTACGCGTGCCGCTTACTCCCCGCTGGTACGCACTCCTTGTTACTCGCAGAACTCCACGGTCCTGTAATTACACACAAATTAGACAAGATTTATAGAGGGGTGGAACACCTTGGCAACTATAGTAGGTACTAATAACGGTTGGCCAGGTTCGATATTGCGATTATTCGCGTCTCCCCACGAATAAATTATAAGACCGTCGACGCATCCGAACTTCGCCCGAGTTTGAAACAAAAGCTTAAATCGCGCAGATTTGTTCAATAACACCGTCAATTATCGCGGGGTCTTATCAACATCGGCACAAAGTTTCGGTGTAACGATCTTAATTTGCAGTTAAGGAACACTTCGAGTGTCAATGAATAAATCAAGGAACTGACTGGAAAAATTACTTAAGTGATGTAATAAGTTTTGCGAAGTTTATGGAGCGAGCGTTGCATAAAATGCGTCAATGGGTCGCTCGAAGCTGCGGAGCTGTCGACGTAAACGTAAACATTCGAAGTGGAGGTTCACCCTTTGACATGACGAAAATATTTGACAGCTTCATTTAACAAAAGGTGGACATTTAGCAAACAATAATGGGTCGCTTTAGTGCGGTCTCTCATATTTTTATGGCGTGTTTATTGGCCATTGTAGGAAGTCTCGGTCGGCGCCGGTCCGCTATATGGGACACTAAAAATGATTCATCTTCACAGGTACGAATTATCGGACATTCTTCGAGTCTTTTCGGCTTAATGAGCAAGAAGAATGTTCCTTTCTTCGGCCTTTTAGCGGTAACGCTGACGATCTTATCGCGTTTATCATTTCACGAAAACGATCTTAGAGAGTGCAATAGATTATCGTACCACATTCAAGAAATAACTTTGAGTTTATTTTTTTATTAAACACAAAAAAACTCCTAGTCGTGATACACGCAATGGCTTTGTAAATTAATAAATGTAAAATTAGAATCTCCTGCTGTAAAATCTTTTTTTGTCGAGTACACTGGTTTTAAAGGTGAAAGAAACTATCGTGAGGAAATCAGCAAGTTTCAAGTAAGAAAATTAGTCATTCTTCAGCTCGCACTTGCCTAGCGTAGTGGATTATGGCTCTGACTCTCTCCCTGTGTGAGAAAGCCTTGATGTGATCCATCAGTGGGTATATTGAGCGTGCAAAAGCTGATGCAAGTAACTTTGGTCCAATATTTTGCTTATTCATTAAAAAAGGCTATCCACTAATTTTTCTGCCCAAAAAGTTTCTTACAATTCTCACAGAATCTTCTGCTGCAGATTTCAAACTAATCAAATCCAAATAAATACAAAAATCTTTGTTGCGGTTTGCAGGTAAGATGAGGTGATAAGTACAAAACATTTCAAAGTTGACCCATACAAACTGACCTCTTCTTCTAGAGGCATGCAATCGTCAACAGGCATCGTGTTATAAATTTCAACTCACTCCATTCAGTCATTCCGAGCTGATTGAGCAGCTAATTCAACCTTTTCCATCTGTTGTATCAGTAACACAATGAAAAGTTTACAATTAAATGTCGAAAAAGTAATCAGTGAATTCCATTTGCAAAACATTTTGAAAGTAAACTCGTCCTGTTACCTGCCCCATGGCAGGAAATAAAAACTTATCAGGAACTTTGTTCGCAGCTATCTCCGGGCAAGTAAACACTTTTTATTTTACGAGCGGGTTTACGGCGCGTCTTCTAGACCATGCACTTTTGCTATTCTTCAATTGCAAGAGCTAAGTTTCATTCCTGAATTTTAGATAAAAATGTGTTGTTAAATGTTTGTTAGCGCCAGTTTCGGAGTTTTGGCAGGAACGTAAAGTGATGATGGTTTTAAAGTAGGTGGTGGTAAAGTTTGGTTTAAAGTGTTTAGTGGGGCTAGTTTTCAGTTTGTTTTACATTTTAAAGTTGTACTTCTTTACGCACATTAGGAAAAAATTATAGGAGTAAATGTGTTTGATACGAGCACATCCCGTCGCAAAAAAATGGCAGTCATAGGCGTCATGGCGTTAGCCATGGTCATGCCAATGGCCATTATCCCGAGTCTACCCGATGATTTCTTATCATACCCGAACGTCACGCTAAAATTCCTCGTTCCCCCACTAGGAGAGAGTCAACGCCTTAATCCACCATGTAGCTAAGTTGGGATACGCAGATTACACATGCCTTCAAAAAATGTCTTTCTGGGAACACGACGGTTTCATCACGATGTTTTCCTTCACCATTGAAGTCAGTGAACGACAATCTTTTATAATGAATCTAAACGTTCTAAGATAAAAAAATCTTGCCAGCTAGAAACTATGAATTTGTTTTGTAAATTATAATATTGAGTTGAAGATATTTCAAGTTGTAACATCGGTTGAAGTCACAACTCAAACTCAAAAAGATAAAATTAAGCGTAAGTCAACTTCTGTAAAATTTCTGTTATACGCTACTAACCATCGAACTCTTAAAAATGGCAGAACCGGCAAACGCGCTTCTACTATGGCGATGCAAAATCAGGTGACGTCTCCTGATTTAGTCTCAGTCGCAACAAGGAGTTGTGTACGTTCGCTGACAATTGTGTGCGTTCGCTGACAATTCAATTTTCAAATTTTTCAAACAAATTTTCCCCACGTTATGTTGTCTTTAGCATACATAGCATGCATAGCATACCTCATCTTCGTTTCTTTAATTATATCGATGCTACTAACGATACCCAACCATCGCTACAAAATGGTGGCAAAATCCTGTAAATAAGCCAGTCTATACATAAAACTCAACTTCCTTTCAAGAGAGATACGTTCAATTACTTTCCGTATCGATAATATTATCAATCGATTGGAAACTTGCCCTATCGCATGCGTCCTTCCCATTCCACTACCCCTGTCTTTTCGTAAGCACTCCTTATAATACCTTTTATACTATCTGTAATGCCGTCTTATCATTTTATACGTTTTAACCCTGTAGGAGAAAACTCACGCATCGTCCGTCCCTTGTTAAGGAATAAATCGTACTAGCGTTATCGTTGATGATAAGTTAGATTTATAATAATGTCAAGTCGAAAGTTCCAGAAAGTTTTAGTGTTTTTTAACCCCCGACCAAAAAGGGGTGTTATAAGTTTGACGTCGATGTCTATCTGTCTGTCTGTCTGATGAAACGGATGGACCGATTTCGATGCGGTTTTTTTTATTTGTAGGTTATGTTTGGTTAATATCGATTCAAGATGGCCGCCTCCACAAAATGGCGGATAAAATATTTATTTACAACTTATACCTCAATATGAGTGTCAAATGAAAGAGCTTGACTATGAGAATACGATACACTATAACAAATTTCAAATCCAAGATGGTCGCCACCACAAAATGGCAAATTATTTATTTTTTTCACTACTACCTCAATATGGGTATCAAACGAAAGGGCTTGACTAGTGGAATACTTTACACTATGACAAATTTCAAATCCCAGATGGCCGCTACCACTAAATGGCGAAACACATTTCTTTTTTCACAACTCCCTTAATATTCCTTCATATTCATTCAATTCAATTCATTTATTCGCGTATATGGGTACAACAAGTAAAAACATTTTATATAAAGCAAAAGAACTCCATATTCTACCTTTCGGCATGCAAATAACAATAATATTAGTAAAAAATTTGCAATCTGTGGTTAAAAATGTTAAAGATTATAGACTTTCTAGTTATCAACCAATGTCAACAACAATCAGACGTAATAAGCCAATCAAAGATCAATCCTGATCTTTGTAGCCAATAGACCGCACAATAACAAGCATGAAATAAAGCAGGCTGTTCATGGTCATACAATGCTATAGGACAATTTTACTGATTACAATATTTTTTTTTTTTTAAGTCAATTCCGTTGTCTTGTAATTTTGCAAATTCACATTAATTAACGTAAAATAACTGATTTATTTAGTACATAGTAATGTCCTAAGAATAATTACAGATTTATAAACGTCATAAATACAAATAATGTCACATAAATTTGTCAATAATAAAAACTATTTTTTACACATTCACAATAACTTAGTCAGAGAGGCTACAATAATCTACTTCAAATAATCACTTTACCGTCTCCTATCTCATAGGAAATATGTCAAAGAATTATGTTTTATTAATAGTAATAATATTAGTAGATATATAATAATTTCGATCTAAAACTTAACTTATTGGTAATAACAACGTAAAGTGCCAGATTGACAGATTTAACAATGTGAGTCATAGTGTCGTGTATGTCAACATACACAAAAAAGATGCATGTACAAGTCCACTAGTGTGAGTTTGCGGTTGTGCTCAAAAATTTGTCTCGCAAATACTCCTTTATGTTATACGCCTTTCCTATTAAAAAACTTTTCAACTTGCGTTTGAAAATGTGAGTTTGTTCTAATTTAACAATTTCCGTTGGCAAATGGTTATACAGCATTGGTGCCATGCACAAAACACTATTGGCAAATTGAGTTGTTTGTCGCTTAGGTACATTTAATTTATGTTTATGTCGGGAACATCTTAAATTTTGAAACAAGTCCATATTATTACGAACAAAATTTACACATTCGTATATATATAAGCATGGTAGGGTCAGGACATTCAAACTTACGAAAAATGGTTTGCAACTTTGTCTTTGACGTAGCCGACAAATAGCTCTAACACATTTCTTTTGGGCCTTAAACACCCTTTCTTTAAATGTACTATTCATACTCCCTTGATACCCATAGTATCAAATGAAAGGGCTTGACTAGTAGAATGTTGTACAGATAACAAATCCGAGGTAGTCGGGGGTTAGTCAAAAATTTTAATTTTGTTCTTGTTACTAAACAGACTGTACATGTGGTATTATTTCCACTATATATTTTCAGATATTGCGAAATTTCATGGAATTTAATATCTTTAGTATAAAAAGATGTCGTATAAAGCGCAGCACGCTAAAAATGGCGGCTATTTTTCTCTTTGGCTGTATTATTGTCCATTTAGATGTACATTTTTAAAGTTGTCCTCACATTACTAATTAAACATAAATAGCTATGTTATAAGGTGCGTTTTATTTAACATCTTTCTGTTTTCAGGTATATATTTATATCATATCAGTTGTGGTCATTCTGGACAAATGTCTCATTAAATTACACCTAATTAGTACGGGTTTGAGAATAATATTAATTACTTTAACTCCATAAATTAGACCACAAATTGGCAAATCTAATTAAAAAACCAAATAAATCAATACTGTTGGACATTACTGATACAAACCTAACAAAACTAAGCAAAGCTCTCGGAACTCTCTTCTCGATAAGTGTCCTAGTATAGCGGATCGTATTCGTATCCTTGCTGTGTCTGTGTGGGAATCGGGCCTTTGGTTACAAGCTTTGTCATCTTTCAATACCGGTAGCCTATTAGACCCAACTGCATTTCGTCTAGCTGTTAGCTTGCGCTTGGGTGTGAGGTGCTATGAAGCCCATCGCTGCCATTGTGGTACTGCCGTCGACCGTTGGTCACCTCGGTCCATGGCAGCTTGAACAACAACATACGCCGGGCTTTTTCCACCGCCAATGTCCCAGCCATACTCGAACCGCACTTGGTCTTGCGCGTGACGATGGCAAAAGACCTGACGGCATGACTGTTGTGCCTTGGAAGTTGGGTCGGCCCCTAGTGTGGGACGCAACTTGCGTCGATACTCTGGCACCATCACATCTTCCAGAGACACATAGTAGGGCCGGTGCAGCGGCTAGTTTAGCTGAGCGATTCAAACGGCGCAAATATGCAACCCTCGGAAGTGGTTACATATTTGAACCTTTGGTGTTGAGACATTGGGCCCGTAGGGGCCGGGAGCTCACCTCATCCTCAAAAGCCTATCCGAGCGCCTGGTCGACGCGACGCGTGACCAAAATGCTGGCGTTTATTTGGCCCATCCCATAAGCATTGCCATTCAGCATGGTAATGCCGCCAGCATGCTGGGTACGCTTCTGATTAGTAGTGGGCTTAAATATCTTGATTATCTGTAGATTTACAGTGGTTTATGGACAATTCAGATGTACTTAGTATAAGTAGTTAGGTAAGTTTGTTGTATTTTAGTTTTGTTAATAAAGGCTTTGCCCACTCAAAAAAAAAAGCAAAACTTATATTATGGGAACCGAATAACCGATACGAGTACTTTTATATTTTTTGTGAATAGGTTTGTTTTCGTCATGGATATTAATATTTATGCTCGATGGGAACGAAATTCACGACCTTCGGCTATAAAGGCAGACTTAGTACCAAGGGACTTAGTTATATATAACCATATTTTTATTTGTAGTAGAAATGTATATGATTAATTTATAAATAGATAGATAATTTTTAGCTGCCTTCAGGGGAATTTTTACCATCACACTAATTAGGGACAATAAGTGATGTGTAAAATGTTGAAGTTTACCTCGAGTGGTTTATTCTTGTGGGTACGAGTAAAGAATGGAACTACACGCTATTCGTAGATAGTGTTTGAGTTGCAATGTAGCTGTCACGCGGTTTGGTTTATGGCTTGAAGTTTAATCTCAAACCTTTGCTTTTCAAGACAGTTGGATTACGATTTATGTTGGTTTTTTTTTGCTTAAACTGGAAATGAGATGCTTAAATCTATTTGATGTGAAAGTCAAATATTGTGTAAATGTTTTTGTGATTATTTGTGATCCTTGATTTTTAAAAAATGTTTGGAATGATTTGAATAGTTTTATGGGTTTTTCACTACTAGATTCTGGCCAACGAAAGTAGATACTGGATTTATTTGCATGACAACACTTCAGTGCTCCTACCATCGGGTATTTACCCTACGAATTGGGATATTTTAAACAGAAAGTAAACTTTTTTTAATTGGGATATTTTAAACAGAAAATGCCTTTTTGGAAAAAGGCATTTTCAAAACAAACTGACTTAAAAATTATACGAAATAAGTTTTAAAAATTTGTATGTGATCTAAAATTGTGTTCATAAAAAATTTGTACGACGTATGTACGTGTTGGCAATTATTTCAAGAGCAACACTAAGCTTTAAGTTGCCCTAATAAATAGATTCATTAATTACGCTATTTAAAAGAGAAAAGCTTGTGCAATTTCATTTTTAAGAAATTAATTTTCGGCGATAATCCAAAAGATTCGGTAGAATCCGAATCAGTGTATGGTATCGCTATATCTGACGCAACCAAATGGCTTGTTTTTGACGTTTTGGTAGTGGCTGGCTTGTGTTTAATTTTGGCGAGATTTTCAGCTTAGGGATGCCATGCTGATATATTTTAAATTTGCCGCGCTTTGTCAGTATCAACTTTCGTTAGCCATACTCTAGGTACATTTTCTAACGATATAATTTCTTCAGATTCAGTTTTATTTTTATTATTAATATAGATTTTAGTACACTTTACCGCCACATTGCGGCGTACCATAGAGCGTCCTTATTTAGAAGTGTCGCTTAATCAACTCTACAATTGAAGTCACCAACATTGCAACCATTGTGGAAAACACTTTCGAGATAATGTTCACATCCTAGAACGTATAAACGAATATAGTAATTATAGATCTATGACTTACATTTGAAACAGTTACGCTATGTTTTTTATTGATCTTTTAAGTTAATAACTTTCTAATATCACCAAACATATTCATTTAATCTCATTAATTTCCGTTGTAATTACACGACTTACAGGATTATTAATTGTCTCCAAATACCGTGGAATACCGAATACCGACGCTAAAGGGATGAGCTAATTATCAATTGACGAAAACGGCGTGTCGAATCAATTCATTAGAAGGCGGTGGCTTAGCTCGATCTACCTCGAGCCGGCTAGGTGTTCGTCTAACTCAAGATCGAGCTGCAGATTAAATAATACAGGGTTTTGTGGTAAGACGGGGCGGATCGACAGTTATCAAAACACATCGATACATTTATAAATAAAATCTAGGGATCATAATATAGCCTATTAAGGTGTCATCTGTTCGCGATTTATGAAACTTACTCATACAAATACAAATACAAATCATTTATTGGTAATGGTGAGTTACAAGTCATAAAATTGAATAATAATATTGTCGCTTATACACAAGCACAAAAAAAAGAATTAATAAAACAATTACAATTTCATAAATTGCTCTTTACATGTTACGTACCTATAACGAAAAAAAAAAAAAAATCAAAAACAACTTTTTAGAAGTCTAGCAACTTCATTAAGCCGTCCAGAGAATAAAAAATCTGATCGTACGATCTATAACAACAGTCAACATTAGTAATCAGTTTATTGTCTATACTAATATTATAAAGAGGAAAGGTTTGTTTGTTTGTTTATTTGTAATGAATAGGCTCCGAAACTACTGGACCGATTTCAAAAATTCTTTCACCTTTGAAAGCTACATTATCCCTGAGTAACATAGGCTATATTATATTTAAAAAATTAGGAATCCTTACTAAAACTCCAATAATGTAACATAAGGTGTAAAAAAGACCTGAAAAATTCCTTACGTCGCGTGCGCTGCGAAAACTATTGATGATAGAACAAAATCATTTACTACGACTTTGCAGAACTCATCATTATCTACAAAAAGTGTCGCGACAGCATATGTCTAAATATTATAGTTAATACCTTTTATAATTTTTTACATTTCATTCGGAAGATATCACGAGTTTAAAAATGCAAGTATTAGAAAAAAGTCGCGTGGTTGTCGCTCACCGCGCTCAGCTAGCCAGCATGCGATGTAGGCTCCATGTAAGCGTCACTCGGGGAGTCGATGAAAAATAAAGTGCCGCGCGGCTCACTCGCGCGATCGGCTCCCTATGCAGCGGTCGTGTGCGTGATCGTATGATTTTAGCTTGAAAAAATGTTGAATTCGTTTCGTAGGTAAATAAGTATATGATAATAAATATTATATTTTAATGTAACCATTCAAACTGCTTATAGTAGTATTTTATGGGCATTCCTGTTCAAAATTTCAGAAAAATTTAGTAAAAGGTAGTTTTCTAAGCCCATATTTTCAATTTTTTTCAAATAAGTACCTACTACTTACCTGATAATAAATATTATATTTTAATTATTCAAACAGCTTAGTACTTCATATAGCTCAATAAGCAAAAATTTAGTAAAAGCCTGTTTAATTATTTATTTCCTTCTATTTTTCATTTTATAATGCCCAAAAATGCCAAAAAGATCAAGATCTCAACTTTCTAAACATAGTTCCCAGGCGAGAGCAATAAAAATACGGCGTAATGAGGAATCTTCATCAGAAACTGAAAATCGCCTTGCAAGTCGGAGAGAATACGCGTCGCAATCGCGTGCTAGAGAGTCAAGTATCGAGCGTTCGCAGCGGCTTGCTGAACAAAATTTTATCACTGGCCCAGCAGCTGGTCAACTAGCTCATATACCGAGGATACCGATGATTCCAACTGATCTGCCAATCCCTTTTAAACGACTTCAGTTTCCGGTGAAATCATCTTTCGCTTTAACTATTAACAAGTCCCAGGGCCAAACCTTCGAATAATTAGGGATCGACCTACGAAAAGAAAGTTTCACTCATGGCCAACTGTATGTTGGCCTATCACGTCGTCGGAGCTCCTGAAAATCAATTTATTTTGCTGCCACAAAATAAAACTACTTCAAATATCGTTGACAGGGAAGCTCTGACGACTCACTACAACTAATGGCTTTTGTTTTGTAAATAATATTACATATGTATAAAATTTTAAAATAAAAAAATACAAAAAAACATTAATAAAAAAAAATCATAAAAAAATTCAAACTTCCTTTATAATTTTACTTTTTTTTTTGAAACCCGATACAAAAAAAGGGTGTATGTGTGTGTGTATGTACCCGTGCGAAGCCGGGGCGGGCCGCTAGTTAATAATAAATTATTGAGACATTTATCGAAATTTAATATCTATCTCTCAAGTAGAACCAAACTACACACAGGTGCCAAGTTTAGTGAATATCGTTTGACGTGGTAAAGAGTTCACTGGGAACAAACATCGTCACACAGGATTTCATAAATTAAGATTACCATAAGTTGTGGTGACCTATTGGTGAGAACGGTCGATTGTACAATCGTGAAGTCGAATGTTTAAAACCCCGATTGCACCTGAGTACTATTGTAAGTGCAAGTATAAGTTCAAAAAACATGAACCTGTTCCAAAAATTTTTTTCGAAAATGTCTGTTTCCGCCAAAGTTTTTACACAATAATAATATACTACTTACAGAGTTAGAACAAACGCTTAACCCCAAAAGCACGGATCTGATCACTAATGTCTTGTCGCTCTTGTGGAAGTGTCGTACTTTTGTCGCGGCACATCGCTTTATTTATTGACGTGACAACGTCTTATAAATTGGTTTGCCGGGTGACACTTCAAGAAACTGCGTTACGCTCCGCTCACGTTATGCGCTCACAACGAGAGCGAGTGAGAAGCACGCGTCCAATCCACTCGGGCATGGTTAGCCCGCCTAAGAGCGAGAGAGACAGACATAAAAAGTGAAAGGCACGCGTCCCTTCCGTAAAATTATTTTACCACTCAAAGTCGTTGTCACGTAAAACTTTCGCCCGTATACCGACTTTACAGGCAACCAATTTATTTTTTACTATAATATGTTTGCACTTGACCACCATCTCGCCTGATGTTAAGCAATGATGCGATCTACAAATATCACTCTGTTGCCATAGCTAATATACAAGTCATATGCTTACGATTGGGACAAAGGAACCGTGCGGAAAACCCTGATATACTTACTTTTTCTCTCTCTTATGTTTCAGCTCGCACACAATCTGCCTGCGTAGTGGATTAAGGTCTTAACTCTCTTTTTGTGAAAAAAGCCTCAACAACTCTGACTAAATTGGGCTATAGGTACCTATATAATGCTCAAAATGAAACGGTGAATATTACTATTTCAGTTTATAATACTTTGTCTATTAGTGCGTATATCCGCTTTCTCTTGATTTCTTACGCCAAATCCGTTGTCGAGGGACATTATACATCCTTATCGGTACTCGTTAGTCGCCCCTAATAAAAGCACCCTTCTAATCTCGAGGGCTGTCGCAGCTCTCTTAAATTTAATAAGAGCGAATTTAAAAACAGTAACAATAAGTCCCGCGCACTGTTGTTTGATTACGATCGACATCGATGACGCGGTGACATAGATTTTTTGAATGGCTTCGAGTACACACTTGATGTAAAAAGCAAAATAAACTTTATGGGGACGAAACAAGAGCGTATCAAACGATGGTAGATGGCCCTTGAAACCAAAACTGGAGGTAATAAACTTCACAATCTAAGGTATAATTGCCGAATCGTCGTAGTTATTTAATAATTTAGATCAAGATTAAGTCTTGTGTAATGATTTCAATAATATACGTACAATTACGTATATTATATACTCAAATCCGACGAGAAATCTGGACGTTCGTGGCACAACAAAATACACGTATTGCTTACTCGGTGTCGTGGTCACAACTAGTTTTTTTTTTTATTTCGAACAGAGACTGTAATGTTATTATTGCCAGTTCAGAAATTAAAATTCCTTATTTATTATTTTTAAATAGCAGAATTAGACATGACAAACCTGACACGTCCGGTCTGTACCACTTTTTACATGTTTGTTGGAAATTAAATTGTGTTTCTGTGTATTTTAGGTTTAAATTAAAAAGTATCAGGACCGATAGAGTACTTTCAAACCGTACCAAAAAGTCATAGTATCGCGTGGAAAGAAAAATCAGAACAGCTTTTAACATCGCAAAATTGGAGTGGGGACACGACAAAAACTGACTTCTTGCTGATTAAAATTGGTCATTATTTTAATTTCTTTATTTTTTTTCATATATTTGGTACTTCATTTGCTAGTTGAAAGTATGTTTAATGCTTACAGTCATTAAAATATTCACTAAATCATAATATTACTACTTACTAATATGTCAAGCACAAGGGACAACCGAAAAGTGGGAGTACACTTTTTTGTGAAAACGTTCAATTAACATTGTAGATAATTTTGTATGTTAATAAACTTAAATAAACTTTATTGTTATGTCCTAACGGGGCTGTCTACTCCATACAAACATGATGGAGCATCAAATATCTAATAGTGTAAACTTTTGCGTTTATACCTCTTATTTGTATTAGTAGACAGTTTAGACAGCGTTACCACCACTCTCGTTAGCTCTAACAAAGGTTTAGAGTTTGCAGTTAAATAGGTACTAATACATGAACCCTTTTGATGTTACATACATAATGTGATTAATGACAGATTACATTAATAACAGACTGCAAAGTGATTCATCTCGGCACCGCGCGACCCACAAACTAACCTGTGCAAACGTAATGAATAATCAATACATCGGAGCCCCTTCGTACTGACGATCTAAAATTTTGCATGACCCCCTCAAGAAACTACAGTGCCGTAGCTGTTGGTACAGTTAGTCACACGCCCTTGTCAGTTAAATGATGTATTTCGATTTATAACAGCGTCAAACATTATGCTTTACTTTTGCTCTGATCAAAATAAATAGAGATATAGAGATTAGTTTTTGACTGTTCATGTCTTGTTTTGTTTTGATTATATCTAATGTTTTGTAAAAAAATATGCTTACTTTATTTATATTGTTTATTTGTTATCGCTTTAGAGAATATCTTTATTGACGATCAATTTTGTTTTTTAAATAAAGAGTGACGAGACGAACAGTACATGAGCCTGATGGTAAGCAACATACCTGCCACATAACAGCAGTAACACGCAGCTATTGGAACATGAAGACTCCAAATCATTACCTAGCGCTGCACTGCGCTCGTCACACAGCGATCTAAGATGTTATATCTCTAAGCCCTGTAATTTCTCTGGAAACATTGCCCTTTGAACCGGAACACAGTAATGTTTGCATGTTACTTCTTGGCGGTAGAATAACTGGCAAAGATGTGGTACTTCCCCAGGCGGACTCTGCTAGGAGTCCTACCACTACACAATTATCTGGTTAACCAATTTATTGATTAACTGACTGGTAAATGGATTGATAGATAGATAGATAGATAGATAGATAACTCTTTATTGTGACACAAAACAGGAAAAAAAATACAGTAACACACAATTATGAACTAGCGCCACAAATGGCGGCCTTATTGCTGAGAGCAATCTCTTCCAGGCAACCAACTTAAAGGAAAATCGCCTAGAACAAGGTTAGGCGAGGCGACGTGACATTTTCCTTAATAATATTTAATTATACTATTACTTATTATTAATTACACAAAACAAATTAATATATATATTTACTACAAAAGTGAGTTTAATACAAACAAAATGCTGGAAATTATAAACCTACTAATCAATATAAATTTTTGAACAATTTTTACATGATGCATGCAACATCCAAGATAATGTAATACAGCCGTACAAATAGCAGTGGACAGCTATACAACCACTTACGATTTACTGGTGACGACAGTCATGCACTGTGCCAAATAAAAGTCTTTTACATTGCTTTTAAAGATGTTTAGAGACTGCGAGTTTCTAATAGAGGCCGGTAGAGCATTCCACAAACGGACAGCCTTAATAGAGAAAGAATTTTCATAGAAAGATGTTTTATGTGATGGAGTGACAAGGTTGAGCGCTACTGCCACTCTCAAGGGACGGGGCCGAGAAATTTCATGATAAAAAGTGAAGCGCTCCTTCAGGTAAGATGGGGAGGTGGGATTAAATAGAATACTATAGAGCAAAGATAAATGTGCATTTCTGCGAAGGCGGATAGGAAGCCACTTGAGCTTAGTGCGAAATTGAGATATATGGTCATATTTGCGCAGGCCAAATATGAACCTTATGCAGAAATTTTGAAGGCGCTCAAGCTTGTTTAACTGTTCTTCTGTGAGATCCAGGTAACAAACGTCGGCATAATCAAGGATGGGAAGCAGAAGGGATTGAACAAGCGCAATTTTGGTGGAAGTTGGGAGAAAGTTACGTAATTTCATTAGTGCCCCTGCTGAAGCATACAACTTCCTACTAGTAACTTGAATCTGTGGACCCCAGCTCAAACAACGATCCATAGTTATGCCCAGGTTCCTGACAGTGCTGCTGTAGGGTATTACTATTCCATCAAACTCAATTTTTGGAAGCGTCGGCCAGTCAATACTAGATATCTGCCTAGAACTGCCCAAGATGATAGCCTGGGATTTGCTTGGGTTAACATGCTGACCAAAACATTTACCCCACTTATAAACGCTAGCTAGATCAACATTAATGGCATTAATCGCCTCAGAAATGTTGGGAAGAGGAGCATGGGAGTAAATTTGAAGGTCGTCAGCGTAAAGGTGGTAGGAAGAAGAGAAGTTGAGGGAAATAGAATTGATAAAGAAGGAAAAAAGCGGAGGAGAAAGGACGCCACCCTGAGGCACACCAGGAGACGTTGAACACCAAGAAGATGTATTGTTCTCAAGGTGAACCCGCTGTCGACGACCACAGAGATAGCTGTTAAACCAGTCAGTAGCAGAAGATGAACAATTAGAGGAGCGTAGCAAAGCCAGGAGAACATCGTGATCGACAGTGTTGAAGGCATTGCTAAAGTCAAGGAAGACCAACACAGTGAGATTACGATTTTCCATTGAAAGGCGGATGTCATCAGTAATCTTTAGCAAGGCACTGACCGTACTGTGCCCCTGACGAAAGCCTGACTGAAATGGATTTAACAAGTTATTATTTGAAAGGTACCTAATAAACTGATTATGGACTAAGCGTTCGAGAACTTTAGATAAAAAAGGAAGGATTGATATGGGACGAAATTCCGAGAAAGATTTGGGGTTAGGCTTTTTAGGTAATGGAATAATTTGTGCGTCTTTCCAGGGAGAAGGAAAAACACCAGAAGAAATAGAGAAATTAAAGATGATACAAAGGGCAGGAAGAAAGTGTTCCAGAAAAGGAGCCAACATGTTACGACTAATGCCATCGCTACCTACTGCATTAGAAGTGATTGAGAGGACGCTCTTCCTGACTTCGTCAACAGAAAATTCGTTGAAAATAAAGGGTGGATTATCAGGAATAGGTAATGTGGAGAGAGATAAAAGGGTGTTAGTTTTGGTATGGACATCAACATTTCAGGAAGAAGAGAAATGCAGGTTAAGCGAGTTGAGATCTAAATCCTGAGGTATACAATTCATTTTTGATTTACCAATTCCCATCGATCTTAGAAATTTCCACACCTTAGCAGGATCATCATTCTCAACATATTTGTGTACATGGCGTCTTAGAGCGTATCTGCAGGCAGTGTTGCAGCGATTACGAGCTTTCACATATGCTATTTTAGTTTGATCTGTCGGACGGCATTTGTGTCTAAATTTCGCAGAGTCTCTTTTATGCATCAAGAGTTTGATGTCACCAGTAATCCATGGTGCTGGAAGGTGTTTCATCTTTATCGGTCGCAGAGGAGCATGCTTATCAAATAACTTTATTACATTAGAGTTGAAAAAAACTACTTGGTCATTAACCGTATCAGCATTAAAGATTGGCGACCAGTCAACATCTCGAGCATCCGTCTCAAATGCTTCTCTGTCTATTCCACCGAAATTGCGCTGTAGAATAATTTTAGGTTTAGATTTGGGAGGTCGAACTTTATACGACAAGTAAATGAGATCATGATATGAGAAGCTGGCAGGGCATTGTCCATGTTTGGCGACATGGCTAGGTGAGGAAACAAGAATTAAGTCAAGTAGCGAGGAAGTGCAGTTAGGAAAGTGATGTGTGGCGTTCAACGGAAGAATTTTCATGTTAAATGAGTTAGTGATAGTCTGTAAAGAAAAAGTTCGGTGATCTTGTTTTAGGAGGCATGTATTGAAGTCGCCCATGATGATAGAATGCTGGTACTGTGGCAAGTGATCCTCTAATAGATTTTCAAAACAAGGAAAGTAATTCACATTGAGAGAATGACAGTAAAAGACTCCAAGTAAAATCTTCGTATGAGACAGAATTATCTCAATAAATAAATGTACACCAGCATCAGAAGGAGGAGGTTGTATTGATGTGCTAATTATGGAGAAAGGAATGTGGGATCGAAGATATATGGCTACTCCACCGCCACGGCTGCCCGTTCGGTCATTGCGAATAAGACGGAATCCAGGTATAGAATAAGAAACAGAGGGAAGGCTAGACTTTAACCAGGTCTCCGAGACACAAATCGCATGAATGTTCCGATCACAGAGATATGTTTGCATATCATTGATGTGACTCGGAATACTTTGAGCATTGATGTGTATCACATTAAAATTTTTTGAAACGTTCGAAAATTGGGTATTTATCATATCTGAGAGTGTGGGTATACCAGCAAAACTATCGTCACCAGCACTCGAGGTTGTAGAACACGGCGAAAGAATTTGAGAACCAATGGAGCAATTGCCGTTATCTGACGAAAAATCCCATTGAGTAACAATTAGGTACACTATACTGCAAATAACTATAAACTGAAATGCTAGGTTTATAAAAGATTAAACAGAGTAAATTAAGACAGTAAAAATTAAAATAATGTGTATATAAATATATATAAAAAAAACGATTGTTTACAAATTATATATATATAAAAAAAAACTGGATAAATTTTCCCTTAAATTAGTTATTTACTTAAATTACACAAAAATATATTTATACTATATCCACGTCTGCCTACATAACAGAAAAAAAAATACAATGCTAATTGAAAGCGTTTATGCATCTTTGCAGAAGTACCCACGTAGCACAAAATTGAATTCATACTATTCTAAGATAAATTATTATCTTAGAATAGTATGAATAAGACCACACGTCGATCACGCAGACTAAAACCAGAAAAAAAAGTTAACAAGAATGTCATTTGTACCGTCGACATCAGCCAACCGTCAAATGTCAGTGTCATAACACTAAAAACCAACAGTTGTCAACTTGACAGTTGACAGCTTGACAATTGTGCAATTATTGGATTGGTGTGTTGATTGATTGATAGGTTTTTTGGATAATTGATTGGTTGACTGAAATTTTGCACTCCATACTTAAATAAATGATTTCACCAACATAATGTACTTCGTA
Source organism: Ectropis grisescens (assembly GCA_017562165.1). Taxonomy (NCBI): domain Eukaryota; kingdom Metazoa; phylum Arthropoda; class Insecta; order Lepidoptera; family Geometridae; genus Ectropis; species Ectropis grisescens. Next base: position 929,767 of record CM029779.1, on the reverse strand, counting down.
AACTAAATTCGTCGTGTAAACATTTTGTCATTCGCATTGGGAGATACTATAATTACTTTTGGGTTGAAATGTAAGTTTAAAACTATAGGTATTAGTAACAGTTTAAACGTTTTTTTTTTGTCCTACTGTGTCAATAATAACCATTTTTAAATTTGTAGATAAATTTTCATAATAAAATTATTTCATAAAACTGTTAGACTATTTGTTGTCAGATATGATTGCAACAACTCAGATTGATGATCGTCATAATAGTACAGAATATCACTCCACGCCACATCGCATCACAAATGATTCGGCACTAATGTCACTGGAGATGTAAAGCGATATTAACACCCCCTAATGAACGACTGAGAGTCATTTGCTATTATCAAATTATTGGTAAAGTGGGGTTTCGTGTGCTGTGTCATCGTCACTATCTATATACGGAGATGAATTTAGTAATTTTATCTCTTCAAGATTTTGGTAGGTACATTTGTGTAATAGATTTTGGAATCTTACTGATTTTAAAATGTGAAACCACAGTGACCTGTTAATTTGTGGTGGTCTAATGATGCGAACATAATATTATGATTACACAATCCTGAGGTTACTGGTTCGAATCCCATCTGCATCTGCATCTAAGTTCGTCATCACGTCTGGTTTTGGTAACGAAAAACACAGTGAAAAACCCGGCATGATCCAATTACGAACCAATCAGGCAAGATGGAAAAGTTATATGGTATGTAAAAGTTAAAAAACTAAATTTTTTGCGAACATATTTTTCTCATCGGTCAATCCGCACTTGGCCAGCGTGGATGACTACAACCTAATTTCCCTAGTCTCAGCAGTGGCAATACAGTGTAGGCTTCTTATACTACGCTGTACTATAATACCTGAAATAACCGATTAAAATGCACTGTAGGCAATAACCACATTTACAAACAAACTCTGAAATCGTCTCATTTAGCCCACGACTAGTATTATAATACCCCAGAACGGTCGCACCAAGATCCTTTCAAAGTATTTGCCACTTCTAAATTCATTCAGCAAAATTATTGAACTACGTAACTTTTATGTAAAATCTTTTGTAGACGATTGTGTATTTCGATAGTGGCTCTAATCGCAGACGGAGAATAATGGATTCTAGGTTTACCTGGGCGAGAGTAAACAACCTAAAACTTGTGTATTGACTCGGCCGAAGGGCGCTCGTTGGAGGTTGGACGCTCATCGCCAAACTTCGCCAACCTTGGTTTTAATATTGAATTATCGTGTTGACTTCTCTGGACTGTTCTATTTGAATTGAAGTCTTTGTACACAATATATGTGGCGAAGTTCTGAAGTGTGCTGTTCAACAAAACTAAAGATTTTGAGTTAAATTTTGTGAACAAACTGGACGGTCTCCTATTTCGTCATCTTACTAGAACATTTAGGATTTTTATATACTAATTTTTTACTTCCCAAGGTGGACTCTGCGCAAAGAGTCTTACCACTACAATGTTCGTATGGGATAGCTACCACTTGACTTACAATGGGCGAGCTGTATTCTTATTGATAGCCCCAAACTCAAACTACAATAAGAATTTATTTTCTCCGAAAAAATTAAAACCGGCTATAAGCGCTTAATTAACCTATGTAATTTTTATGGCAAATAAAACATTTTATATTAGTATATTTAACATTAAATTGAGACACTAGACCGAATCTCATAAGAATCTGCGACTAAGTCGTCCAGATACAAATTAAGTAAAGTTTACTTTTTTGTTTATTTTTCATAAACTGCCACACCGATTTCGAAAATAATATATGGGACGACCTCTAAATTATGTTTTATCAAACATAAAAAGTACCATTAATATCGTTTCATTGTTGGTTAAGCTATCGCCTACCATACATACAAAAAAAACAAAAGAAATGAAATTGGCAGTAGTAATAGGAACTGCCTATAGAAGTGAAAACTTATTTGTAACTCAGAATTTGATAGCTTACTTTGGAAACTATGCGGATGAAACCGGAGGGCGTGGTCATGAGCATGGCCATATAGGCCAATAGGAAATGCTGTCGCATTTCTAGATGGCCAATGGCCATGGTCTCGAGTTTACGCGTAGATTTCTTATTATTCCCGAGTGTGACAATAAAATTCAATTCACAACTCAAAAATCCGTCTGTGGCGCGGCAAAAGAATATTTCACTTCAAAATCATTCAAATTGACAACCTCCTCCTTTTTCGTAATCGTTTAAGAATAACATCTATAAAAGTATACACATTGTACTTTGTACGTCGGTTTTTATCACAAGTTTTCTTCCCGCTCCCTGAAACTGGACTCCTAGTAAATTTTCATTCAATACCAATTTAAACCCAATTCCGCAAGTGTAGCAGCATTGAGTTAGTAGCTGATCAGCTGTGTGAGTTGGACGTTGGTTTGCCGGCTGCAGCGTGGGTACACGGCGACCTGGGAACTTTGCTGTCGATACCTACCTTGACGGACTTTGCTATGTGACACTTTTATCGGATACATTTTAGTGTGTATGCTATTCATCTACATAATTCTAAAACTGTCTAACTACGAGTAGCTTAGTAGGTAGACAGTCTGCCAAATCGTTGGTCGTGGGTTCTATGGCCATCCAGGGCAAATATTTGTGTGATAAATACAAATATTTGTTCTGTGTCTTAACTTTAATTCATGTCTGTACACTGCTGTAAATGAATTTATGTGTTTACGCAATCATGTTCCTGACAAATAAACTATTTGGTTTGAATGCAATCGTACTATTGATAAAAAAACATAACGTTGTGATAAGTACTAATGTTTTCGATCATCCATTCTGTAATTAGGATGACGACTAGGACAAAAATATATCATTGTAATTAGCCCATCAGCTAGATTTTGAAAAAATATGGGTCTCAAATATTATGTTTTATCAGATTTTTAAAAGTTTATAAAGATATAGAGCATCACACTTCCGAGGCGGGAAGGTTGTGACGTCACGTCTTCGTAAAAATCGGACGATGAAGTGTCGCGTCACTTGAAACTTCAAAGCTCGGTGTCGTCGTCATATTTTGTTTGTAAAACTAGAAAACAAAGTATTTTTCAATCATTTAACTGACGAATTAACTAGTTTTTTTTGTCATCGTGCCTATTAGTATTGATATTGGTATGGAATTTACGCTATTGTGACAGAAAACCATAATTCCCTGCTGTGGAAACATGAAATGAGCTGCTTCTGCTATACTAACTATATACCTTGAGATGTTTAAAACGTAAAATTATATTTAATTAAGTAATGTTCGAGCACACAGTCTAAGAAAGCAAACAGCCCAACATTTAGGCGTCGTACGCCGAAAGATAATTCAATCCCTAACTAAACAAACACTGACGAATCTATCTGTCTATCCAAATATGAATTTCCACGAATTCTATCTCATGAATCCATTTGTGCGTTATCAGAACCGCTTATATCTGGGGTTGTAATGTTATCGGCGCGCCAACGCTGTGAGGGCGCGCAAATGTCGCTTACTTATCTCGGGATAGAGATGCTTTTCTAGCGAGCCGACAAACATTTACAAATTTCTTAAAATAACCATTTTCTCTACAAACATTTATTTTATTTATTTATTTTTACTGAAACAACAGACTTCAATTGAAAACTTAAATTCACGCCATTCACTAAACCACACACATACAGTTACATTATTAAAAATATACTAATGTACCTAATATAATCGATGCATTTATATTTTTCTTGACGTTCCAAAAATCGCGTCACCAAATTTGATAAAATTTATTACTTTACTCTTTCGAACAAAACCAAAAATGGCAAAATCGGTTCAGGCGTTTTCGAGCAATCGAAGAATTTCTGTATACAAGTAATAAGAAATTTGTGGCAGCCGAATCGATAACTTCGTAGTACAACGTTTTCCACTGTTGCATAAAAAAAATCTAAAACGCCATCGTTACTTTCCAGCAGCTCAAACATGATTAAAATGTTATTAATATTTCAGTCAAAACAAAATCGCATCAAACGCAAAAGGGTCGTAAAATAAAAAATCAAAAGACTTTCTCGTTTCCAACACTAAACACTAACAAACTTACCACAACGATTCCCCAGCGTTCGAAACTCAATATAGTTCTGTTATTCTAGTACCGAATCACGATATTTAAACAATAGACCATTCCCTACACGCCTCTCTATTGTCTCCGTCTAAAAACATGAATAACCGAGATGCAAGGATTTTGTAAATCAACTGGAACGTGTAACTTTAAAAACTTCCTTGAAATCACAGGTGATATTTCCTTCTTAATCAATCACTTGTGGTGAATAGAGTAAAATATTTTTCATCCCACCAGCTCGGAAAGAGTACTTTTGCTCCTCGATATCAGGGCGCAAAAGTCGTTTTTACCCTCTAGATGTTAAAGTAAATTTGAATTTAGAACATTGTGTGTACTGAGGTTTTGAATTCAAAACATAATTCAACCTATTTATTTCTACCTCTTTGGTGCCGAATGCATCATACAATTTTTTTTAATATGTTAAAAACTCAGACTCGGAACCTCCTTGGTGTACTTACTTTTTTGTAATTTGCTTAGCGCGAAAACATTTAAAAATTTGCATTTAATCATTTCCTCGCTGAGGTGGAATGAAAAGTTACGTGTTGCACTCGAGTGCAAAGATTTTTCACCTTGTGCTCTTTTGATTCCCTTGCTACACTCAGGATTCAAATTTGGAATCACTCGCTGCGCTCGTGATTCAATTTTAGAATCCTTCGCTTGCTTGGTCATCAAAATTGAGCACGCTGTTAAAAATCAACTTTGCACTCTTGTATAACAAATAACTATTCCATATGTTTCTTTGCTTTACTTAATACCTACAGATAAAGACAAAGTTTCACGCGTTGTTGAGTCCATTTGAACCGTTTGTCTCCCTGACCATTCTGCAGACGACTTTGAACTTAATGGCTATAGCAAGACTTTCACACAAAACAACTGTGCCGTTTAGGATCCCACAGACAAATACACAGTCACGTAGAGACAAGTATTTATAGACATAGCAAATATAGACACATGTGCATACAAACTCATATATATCAAACTAACCATAAACCACGAACTTTATGTACCCACTGTGCTGGTCGAATCTGGATTTGAGATCAAACTTGTCTTCTTCATCTCAACTTGGAGAGATCCATCAAACTTAGGACACCTACACTTTAGGACATTCTAAATTTGATGACAAACAACAGTATTATTGAACATTTTTCACCTACCTATATTTCAACTAAGCAAAGCTTACATGTCATTATGAAAACCAAATATGTAACTGATGTAAAACTCACATCATTGAATATACTCACATACATATTCTACTTATGCTAAATAGAAACACCCAGATACAGAACAGATATTTCTATTCTTCTCACAAATATTTTTTTTTTATCAACTCTACGACCTGCTACTCCGTGGTCATACTTAATTACTTACTAAGCCACTAAGCGAGTTCATGGCATATAGTATAAATGTAAATATAGTCAAAATATAATATTTCCAAATATGGTTCGATACAAAGATTAAAAGGTACGAATTCCAGTTTGATTAAAAGTTTCTTGTCAAGATGTAACTGAGCTTGTGATAAAGAAATAATAATAAACAATGTTTGAGAGCTGCGCCCTGCGCCGTCTACAGCCCGCGCGAGGTACGTGGAGGGGATGTTGCTGGGATCGGATATGATGGATCTCAGATCTGACTTCATATACTTGTTCGAATTATCCAGCAAATCCACGGTAATTTTACTAGCAACTCTAGTATTATTAATTACGAGTTAGATATTTATTAACCGTGGTTATATGATGGAATAAATTCCTGATATTTTGGTGTAGTTTCACAAACCATGCACGGTCACGCGGTTTATGTAAAACTGTATCAATATTTTAGCTAATATTTTCGGTAGCGAAATGTCGTGTGAGGCGGAGGAGGAGAGGTCCCACTCTTACTCATAATGCGGAGGCGGAACTCGGTGGCGAGCTGGCGAATCACTCTGGTTTACACTAGAAGACCTGGATCATTGGACGTTTAGGGTTGCCAGGCATCAATCTAGGAATAGGGTTTCTCAAGAAAATGACGTGCCGCTGTCTTCCAACGCGTAACTGGAGTCAAATACAGGAGTTCTGTCCATCCACAAGGCTGGCCAGCGAAGGCACTACAGTGACAGGCTCGCAGTCGATGGAAAACCGTTCCGCGACTGCAGAGTCGATCAAACCATGGCCAGAAAACCTGAGGGGCTTTTGGTCGGTAGGGTCACCACTCTATGTAAATGGTGTCGAGTGCGACATACTTTGTTGTGTCTCTCCACGGCAGGCCCTCAAAAACTTGAATTGAAAATCCGTGGAAAGCGATGGAATAAGCTGTAATATCAAAATTTCAAATCTGCTCTTGGAAAAAATACCTGAATATTATAATACGAAAGCTTAAGGTCATTTATTAGTTATAAAAAAGGAAATATACGTCACGTCTAACAAATTATTAATTGTTAAAAATGTAGATATGTATACCTTATTGCTCACTAATGTGTTTCACAATTCGTTTCTGCTACAACAAGAATGGTTGGCTCAAAGACGTTGAATGTACAAAAAAAATCGAAATTTATGTGTTGGATAGAGAAAATAGCTGTCAATATATTGTCAATTTAAGTGTTTGATGTTTACATAGGTTCTAACCAGTCAGAAAATCAAATAAATACTTTACTAAGATTGTATTGTATTTGGTTGTATTGTGTTGATTGATGTAAGTACGAGTAATGTTTCTTTTTCTGATTGTTTCAGGTAAATACCGCAGACGTGAAAATCTACTGTATAAGAATATTTTCAACTTTTTCAATTTTTCATGCAACTGCTCCATAATAACGGTACGTTTTATCAAATCGATTTTTACAACAATTTTAGGGATGATATAATAGATGCAAACTAGGTTTTTTTTTTGCGCATACGTCCGTGTTTTACCACAAATCCTCCTTGTGGCAAGCGACAGTGTGGTCAAAGATGACGCACCGGACTGACTGGCCTGAAAGGTTCATAATTGTGATTCTCAGAGAACAATGAGGGAACGTATTTCAATTGAAAGCACTAAATACGTATGAAGAAAGTGGCCGCTTACCGTTTCGATTTGAATTTTGCGAACATCCATAACGGTGGGTATTTTTTTCAAATACAAGTACTTACCATAAATGTTCTTTGAAGTACCGGAGTGAGATTCTGGGATACTGGTATAGATACGCTAAGGTGAAAGTTAGTGTTGAGAATGTGGAGTTTTTATATCAATAAACAACTGTAATAGCTCCATATGAGTATAATATGATATGATAAAGTAGTTATTAGCTTAATACGTGTACTCACGTCAGTTTTGCATAAATCTGTGTAAATAACATTTCGTTTAAATTTACGAGAACTGTTAACAAAAACCGATATAGATTTTATTTTTGAGTTTCAGCTCCAGTTAACAAAACCCACAACTATTTACTGAAACATGATTGCAATTTGCAATAAACAACGACCGAATCCAAACTTACGACGCAACAGTCCGCAGAGGTTCACATATCGCACTGTACCGATATAGAAACTTTGTTAAAGTTTTCGTATTAGTTGACGATAAACTATTTAGAAAACATCACTGCTGGACGTAGAAAATACCTTTTCAACACACTTGCTCATAAAGTGGCTCTAATTTTAACGCAACCAGGCATGTAATGATACCTATTATTAAACGCTAACGGTATAAATGCAAGTAGGTTTATTAAATGCTAACGGTATAAATGCAAGTAGGTATACTTACATTTATACCGTACATTGATAAAGAACTATCTTAATGTTAAATATCTGTAATATGTATCTTATCTTAAGCATTTGCTCAAATTATCTCAGTAGGACTGTAGGACGGACGGACGGACGGACGGACGGACGGACGGTAGGACTAATTATCTCAGCAAAATCAATTGTACAATTAATGCGTGCCCTGTATCCCACAATAGGGTGGTCCTGTGTCGTGGGATACAGTGCCTCTCCTTGTAGCTTCTTCTGCCTCTCCATAATATGTAAATACATAATAACAAACTAAACTAGGTACGTTTATCTTAAAATTTAACGTTTAATATTCTTAAAATCAAACTGTAACTTTTTTATCATTATTACTTACAATTGAGTTAAATTGTATTAGTTGAGTTGCTTTGTTCTAAAATACTCGTAGTTTCGATACAAAAAAGATCATGTTCAATAGAACAAATGAATTACTGTAGATATTGCTTGCTCACTTCATGCAACTTCGTCTTTATATAAATAAATTGATCTTGTACGTGTCATAAAATACAACATTAACTCAAAAATACCTTTTAGTTTTTTGTAAAAAAAAAACACATTTTGTAAGTGGCTAAAACATGCTATCTACAGAAAGCAAAAATAATTATAGAAAACATTCATTGTTAAAATGATGTTTTCTTGTTATTTTATTTTATTTGCAAGTGTGTTGAAAAGCGTAACGATGCACGTGTGTATTGATGAATACCGTCTTTGGTCTCGCCTCAACGGTAATCACCAACTTTATACACTTGTAGCATAATCTATTATTCTGATGCCTTTTTTTACTGAAGAAATCACGTGACGACTCCAAAGTTTTGTTTTAATCTGTATTATTGTAGCTGTATTGTCTCTTTACCGAATCCGCCTAGTAAAGTTTGGCCACACATCTTTCACAGATATTCTACCGCCAAGTAGTAATGTGTAAATACTGTGTTCAGGTTTGAAAGGCACTGTTTTTAGATAAATCACAAAGCAACGATAACACCAGCACAGAGATAAATGATCTTATATCACTGGGTGACGAGCGCAGTGCAAGGACTTTGACTCTTCATGTTCCAGTAGCTGCGTGACACTGTGCTGTTATAACAGGCGTGTTGGTTACCATCGGGCGCATGTCTTGCTCGTTCCATCGCGTTATACTATAGAAAATTAATCATAATTTATTCATAACATATTGTTGCAAGTTATTATTATGTAGGTACATATATATGATTAGTTATTATATACCTTTCGTTGAACGACTAAGATAATATACACAATCGTACTAACGCAGCACTTTCGCAAATTTCGTACCACTTGACATAACGTATCGTTAACAATCGAAACTTGTGCTAAAGGTACTGAATTCCACAAACCGTTCGTATAATAAGCGCTGAGAGTTCTGTGTAAGAGAGTTCCAAGAGTTTTTGGCCGACGTATGATCAACTCAATTTAACTTTCAACGAACGTTTCTGCGACAAATTGCTACAGTGACTTTGATCTGCGGCTAAGTAGATTTAATCAAAGAAACTCAATCTTTGCATAACGGGAAATTGTGTCACGTAGCCATGGGTTGGTGCTTAAACGGGAGCTCCCACGATCAATCACTCAATTGGTATGGTGTCAGGGTCAAAATATAGCGTTCCAATTAGTTCATCTGCAAGAGTATGGAAAAATTGGGACACGTATTTTTGTGTTGTCAAATTACTAGCGAACTGCCCCGGCTTCGCACGGGTGCAATGCTGATACTAAAAATACGAATACAAATGGTTATTGTGGGTTATCCCTAAGAGATAGACATATACCATTGGTGACTTTTTGCAGACCTTTTTAAGGGGTACAATACTGCAGAACATTATTTTGATCCATTTCGTAGGATGTAGGATCCAGTCAGCGTTTGCAAAGTAATTGCAAAAAAAATTGTTTATTTATGACATCACATTCAAAACCTTTAATAGTAGATTATTAACCAAGGGCTGTATGACATCAATTGCATACGAGGTTTTTGGCGCCTGAGCGAAGCGAAGTATGCAATTAATGCTAACGCCCGAAATAAATACTCTGCTTTACATATCGATTGTGAGGTTAGTAAACAACAAGACAGCAGGTTTCAATGAACATTTATTAAGAAGAAAAAATTTTTATTTTAATTAAATGTGTATTTAATTAAAATTAATAGTAAAATTATTACAATTAGTAAGAGGTATGGTCACATTCTTTTTAGGAATATTTATAGTTTGAATATGAGTTTGTGATGATAAGACTTGAGTTTGAGTGACTTGAGGTTCTTGCATCGTAAATGGCGGCAATAGACTGGTACTATTTTCTTCTTATTATTCAAAAAATGGCTCAGATGATGTGCTTTGACGTGGTGATTTCAAGTTTATATTTTCTGTTATTTTAGAAGAATTTTGCTTTTGTTTGCCATCGAATCTTCGATATAACCTTCGGCCACTTTGCTGGACTTCCAGCCGCCGTGTCTTTTTAACAGAGTGAGGTTGGCTCCCGAATCAGCCAATAGAGTCGCTGATGTTCTGCGAAAGCAATGCCCGGTGTATAACTCTACGTTACTCGGTTTTAAATATGTGGCTATTTGCTTTGGCATGCCTGTAAATTCGTTTTTTCCTATTACTTGTCTGTGACATTTTCCATTGTAATTAAGAAAAAAACGATTTGTATCCACGTTTTCAGGCCAAAGAGCTTGATATTTTTCAACATAATTTGCAAATTCTTCATGCACAACAAATGACCGGTCAATGTTAGTTTTCGTGCTAGGCAGTTTTATGAGTAGTAATTTGTTATGTTTTTCTACATTTTCTATTGTCAAGTTTGTCAATTCCACAGTTCTGCAGGCTCCCGATATCCCAAAAGTTTGAACAACCTGTAAAAAAAGACATAAGTTGTATTAAAGGCACCCAATTCGCATAGTATTTTTGTGAAATATTTTGGTAACTTATTAAAAAGGGCAAGTAAATACGTAGGTATCTTTATTGCTAAATAAATTTCATCCGGAGCTTCATTTAAGAATTTCTGTACCTAATGCAGTAATCTTCGATTTCTTGCTTTTAAAGCCGTCAGACTGCCTTTTCAAGAAAGCAGTAAGTTTAGAAAAATCTTTCAAATTCACGTCATGTTTTGTCATCATTGTAGATTTTAGCATGGAATAAAAGCACCATAAACTGGAAGGTTGTAGCCTCTTAGATAATTCATCAAAATATGATATAAAAACACTTTCACTTTTTTTTCTGACCGGCATTTCATAAATTCGTCGTATATACATATCTTTCTTTCGAGTTCGGCGGTAATATATTTTCGACAACTGTTTTTGCCCTTTCTTTAATAAAATCGGGCGTTAGATCTATGTCTTCGTCACTAGATATGTTTAAAACTTTTGAAAAAGAACTCAAACAAAAAAAAATATTATTTTCGCGATGCTTTCGCGCCTATTAGTAGACTGCCTTTTTTTTTCACGCACGCAAGCGCGTCAAATCTTGCTGGCCAGTTTGATTTTTAAATCGATTCCATCTAACATACGACGTGGAAACAAATAGTTCCATATTTAAAATAAAACCTTTATAAAATAAATTGTCTAGATTCCGATTCGAGTAATTAATCGATACCGAGAAAAAAAAAATAACTTTTTAAAAATATTCTTCGTGCAGTATGAGTATGACAGTTCTTTTTTCAAAATCCAAAACCTATGCTGTAATGATAGTCATACACCCCGGCATTCAGGGGTGTAAGGGTGTACTTACAGAGCAAGAGATATGTTAAATTATTAGTGTTTCTTTACTGTACGCATATGCATACTTTATACATATAAACCTTTCTCTTGAATCACGCTATCTATTTAAAAACCCCGCATTAAAATCTGTTTGGTAGTTTTAAAGATTTAAGCATACATAGGGATATAGGGACAGAGACTTTGTTTTACATATACTTACTATAAGCATGTAGTGATGATAATTAAACATCGACAAATCTTAAGAACATACTGGCAGCGCCCCGTAGCTTTACCCACGTAGTTCCCGTTCCTGTTATTTCTCTGGGATACAAATTAGTCTCTAGATCTATCTGTGCTCCAAATTTCTGGCCGAACTGTTCATGTATGTCACGACGTGATTGAGCAACAAACATCCAAATTGTTTTTTGCTTCTAATGTTGACTTATTTTAGTTTTTTCCTTTGCTGGTGAGTTTATATTTTCTGCTTTTTTCGGCTGGAATTATTAATACTGCCTACCAAAGATTGGGTTAGAGCAGAAGGCGCAGGGCTTTACATAAACGTACTAACTTTACTTAAAGTCCATAATCTTATGGCCATGTATGTTACCTTATTTATATACTCACCGCACCCAACGAGTACCATATCTCGTACGACAAATAGTGCAAAGGCACTTTCGATGGAAAATCTAAGACTGACCAGACATTTCATAGGGGTACGGTTTTCATTTTACTTCCATCTCGCCTGATGTTGAGTGGCGTGGTATGGTCTGCGGTAGAGTGCGCTTTCCGAGAAAATTCCGACTAATTAGAAACTTCATAATACCCTGATAAAGAAGGTTCCGAGTCCCAGTAGCAGGAACAGCGATGGAACGCGCTTTCTAAGAAAATACCAATTAAATTGTAATTTGAAGATATCGTGATAAAGAAGGTCCCAAATCCCAGCAGCGGGAACATTTAGTGGATAGCTTCTGCCATTATGCCATGGCTATGCAACAATGGGAACTAGCCAGGTAGGATACATCAAGGAGGACACAAGTTTTGTAGTGGTAGAACTCCTCTGTAGTGGCAGGACTCTTAGCAGAGTCCGCTTTGGGAAGTACCACATACCACACCTTTGCCAATTATTCTACCGCCAAGCCGGTTAGCCGCCAAAGAGTTCCGGTTTGAAGGGCAATGAGAGACTAGAGGGCTTAGAGATATAACATCTTAAATCTCTGGATGATGAGCGCAGTACAGTGAGGTAAGATTTGGATTCTTCATGTTCCAATAGCTGCGTGTCACTGTGCTATTATATGGCATGCATGTTGCTTACCATCAGGCACATGTCTTGCTCATCTCGTCACTCTTTATTTAAATAAAAAACAATAGAAAAGTGTATCAAAATAATGCATCCCTTTTGATTTGCACACATGTTGTGTCTGGCCCTAAGTATAAGATTTGTATCAAGTTTAAGAAACCCCGTCCGGTCCCCAACGGACGTAAAGCAGAACATTTCGCCCCCGCGTTTGAAAGGATGCACACCTCGTGCGCCATTAAAATGCTTAATTTGGTAATCAATCCTCAATCGATGCCAGGCTTCAGGCGTCAAGATATAAGATCACGGCGAGTTAATATTCTTGAGATCTTACTGATCATGCCAATTCGATAATTATTTCGAAAACTAGTAATGGTAGGACACCTTTACCAGCTATTCTACCGCCAAGCAGTAATGTGCAAACATTACTGTATTCCGGTTTGAAGGGCAATGTTTCCAGAGAAATTACAGGGATTAGAGATATAACATCCTAGATCTCTGAGTGACGAGCGCAGTGCAGTGCTAACTAATGATTTTTACTCTTCATGTTCCAATAGCTGCATGTCACTGTGCTGGTATGTGGCAGGCATGTTGGTTACCATCAGATACATGTCGTGCTCGTCTCGTTACTTTTTATTTAAAAAAACCTAAACTAAATTTACTTTTATTAATACGAAAAAGTTTCTAATAATATTTAAATATGGGGTTTCGGAGTGAGATCTCGCTTTGGGAAAAGTGGTGTAGAATAAGCAACAGCTAGAACTGGTGGCAGTCCTGGCCAAGGCCGTAGATGCATTTGCACTCATCGTTGTACAAGATGTACTCATAGTACTCGTTGAATGTAGCAAGTACACGTAACCTTTCAGGTAAGCTATGTCCGTAAGCATACTTAGTATGTTTACGGTAGTGATCATCTGCTATTGGTGAATTATGATCTTCACTCTCTCCGTGCAAAGAAAAGCCCCGAGGAAGGAAGGTCCCAGCTGAAGGAACATAATGTGGACATAATGTAGTATTTATTTTATACATTCGCCCAGTTCTTGGACCATACCTACAAAACTAGAGGACATTTGGCCTACGTAACAAACTGACACACGGACAGTTTGACAAAAGGAACGATTGTCGCTGGACACTTAATGCCCCACGCATGAGTCGATAGCCCGTGTCGCAGGGAATAATCACAATCAGACCTCCTATCAAACGACCATAAAGTTTTTATAACTTTTGAGATAAAGGATTTGGTTTTTTTCTGTGTTAGTCATTAAACTTTGTTTTTTTGTTTAGTTTTCTGTTGTTATTTAGATAGTTAAAAAAAAGATTATAAAACTAGTTTAAATTAACAGCAATATTGTCGGTTAAAAGTAGTTTAAATTAAGGTGTAATCTGAATTTCATTCTACTGTGGTTTTATTTTTTATGAACTATTACCAATTATTGTACAAACTGTGTACAGAGTGTATGGTGCAGTTTTTAGTAAGAGCAAATGGGCTAGTTTGTTTTCACTACTTACTTGCTTTAGCAAGGAAGGTAAATATCGTGAGAAAACTAGCATGTTCTAAGAAGGAAAGTGTCATTCGCCGATCCACACTTTGTCAGCCTGGTGGATTTTGTCCTCGACTCTCTTCTTCTGAGAGAAAGACTCAAATCCTAACAATGAGTACATGAAGTGATCTGATTTTACTACACAGCATTTATGATTTTGAAAGGGCTTCACGACCCCGATACAGTTTGATAAAAGAACCATTAAAATAAAATCTCATAACCCTAGTTTAAAATAGCTTAATTATCATTCGTAACTACTATCTTAATAACTGATAACATTTTATGCGCCCATCTAAAATTCCCGATCCTCCCACTTCCAACAACTTAACAAAAAAAAGTATTTATCGGATCCTGCCCACGTAAATGCATGTTCTATACTATCTCTTCGCATTCTGTAACAGATCTCCATACAACCATTTCGGTACATCTTCATTCTTCATACTTCATTTTTGTTATCGACCATGGTATAACAAACTGTATGGCTTGAAATGAATTTTTAACTTTAAAGTTTGGGAGATAAAGGTTATATTTTTCTGTGTGTTGTTGTTATGTTGGTCGGAGATGCGTATGGTATTGTCCGCTCTTAATATGTCCATTCGTCATAGTTGACAGTCTGTAATGGATAAAGCGATCGCATGTTAACTAGTATTTCGGTCGTGTTCTTACTATTTATAGGTGTCACTTTAGTATTGTTGATGGTAGTAAGAATAACTATGCCCTCGGGGTTCGAGTGAACGCTTTTATGAATAGTTTTGTCCAAATTTGTGATGAAAGATATTTCTTTTTTCGGTTTAAGTGCTTCGGGCGAAACAACGTTAGAATTATGAGATAGTATTTTAGTGGCAGCGTAACTTTTTTAAACTAACGTGAATCATTTTTGTTTTGATACGGTTTTATTTAACAGTATTTTTGCTTACAGTTTTTACACAAATAAAATACCAAGCACATTTTGTCGAATTTAAGTTTTGTACTAACTACGTGTTTAACTTAGGTCGTCAAGTCAAGTCAAGTGCATTTAACTATTTAAAAAAAACTGTCAACTTAAAAACGTCTAAACTATAATAACCATGGCTACAACCACTCAGGAAACGTATTCCACAGTTCAGGTGTTTTGATTCCAAAATTGTAATCAAACCTAAGTGTTGGATTCTATGGAATGTCAACCATGCATAGACCATAAAAAGCAGCTGTAGCCTTAGTGTTGTATTTTTAATGAAAAATGTATTAAATTGCAACTTGTTACAAACACAATGCTTTAGCACAAAATATACAATTGCACATGTGATATGCGTAAATATTTCTCGTAAAAGTTGTTTACCTATTTGCTAAATTAATTTGCAACCGAATTCTAGTTTTCAACTAATTTGAAGCCAATGGTTTCAAATTAAAACGTTAACACATTTAATTTGAATATAAATATTCACGTAATTACTTCCAAATATTCCAAATATAATTTACTCACAATTGTTCTGACGAGGTGTTACAATATTTTCTATACTGATTAACCACTGTTCAAAATTTCGGGATAAAAAATAATGTTTAAGCTTACTTAAACCAGGTGTAGGCATGATCAAGGATTTATGTTAGCTTATATAAATGAATAGCATCTGTCTAATCTATACAGGAACATTAAATAATGAATATACATATTTGTGGACAATTCACACACAAACCCATCTGATCACAAACTAAGCAACTTGTACTATGGCGGCTAGATAGCTGATATAACATACTTATTATACATAGAAACACCCAGACACAATACAAACATTTGAACTCATCACACAAATATTTGCACATTAATATACCGATACCCTTTCAGATGACCATAATGGTGGGTTCCGGATAGTTTTCTTTAAAAACATAGGTTACTAGCAGCGCTGACGGTTTTACCCACGTTGTTCTCGTTTCTGTTATGTGACTATGCTATATTCCAAACTACAATGTAACCGTGCTCCAAAATTCAACCCAATACGTTCAGACGATCCGACATTATTGCTCAATCATGCAAACATCCAAAATTTTGCATTCATAAAATTTGCAGAATACCTTAAACAGATAAATCATGAGACACAAAAACTTACCTTGCCTTTACAATGCAAAGTAAAGATTCCATTTAAAAACATATCATATTTTCGCCATACCAAATACCGATGCAATGATTTCTCATAACTGCAATAAAAAAGGTAAATAATGCATCTTTTGAATGAGACATCAGCCATCGTCTGTCATCAGATGATTTGCATTGAATGGCCGAGACCATTTCAATTGCGATCGTGATTGTCATGGCGATCCCAACGACTTGTTAGCAATAATAAACAGTTATTTGGAGAAGATGCTCTTTACATATTGATGTTGGAAATGCTCATTGTTGCACTTATGCCGCCATTGTTTTGATGCTGCAATGGTACTGTCTCTGTAATATTTCAATAAGTTTAGCTTTTTAGTCGCCGCAAATGACATGTTAAAATGAATTTATTAATTCACTAGCTGCATCCTACGTTGTGACCCGCGGGTTACTAAAATTTTGGTTTTGAGTTTTGTTTTTAATCAATTTGTTTTTGCGAAAATCTTTTCTTTTTGTAAAATAAACGTCACCTTAGTTACTTTTTAAAACAACAGCTACCTGTCAGTGAAAACTAGCCATTTCAAATCAAACAATGAACAGATTAGCTGGAATAAAAATACTAACAGATTGATATACTTTTATAAGAAATTATTCATTTATACTTTTATAAGCCTTTAGTGAAAAACTGTTAATTTAGAATTTATAATGGTACGATATGTTTCATAGCACTTTGTTGATATTTGTGCTAATCATTTCCGATCATTATCTAACTTGTATCGCTGTGCAACTCTATCTAAAATTCAAAACAGAAAAAATAAGAAATAATTGAAGTAAGTTCTGCGCGCTGAAAGAGCACAGTAGGTATGTCGGGCGTCCCAGCCTGAACTCCATAACTCCGGCTCGAATGACCGCTCCAATTAATTTCAAACTCAGTTTAAAACTATGGTTAACTTCGCCCAGTTCTTACCCGAGATATAAATTGGGTTACCAACTTATTGACGGTAATGTTGAGGTCTTATGGACTCACGTAAAATAACTTTGATCGGGGTAGACGAAGCAGAACAGAGAGCAACCCTGTGGAACTTTTAATGAAAATATTTCGGGTTTTCGTTTAACAAAATCACAGTTTGGTTTCAAAATGTATAGTTTGATTCTGATTGAAATTGTTTAGGGTTGTGTACGAAATTAGATTAAACGCGTGTTAACATCAGGCGGGTTGGTGGTCAAGTGTAAATCTATAAAAGTAAAAAATATGTGTGAGCACAAAAAAAAACTCAAAATTCAGTTCATTAATTAACTTAAACTTAAAAAGATTAAGTAAATTAACACTTAGTGGCAACTTTGACTACGTAACTCCAGTACTTTTATCTTCTTCTTCTTCTTGTTTGATCTTGGCTAGAGTGAACATTCCAGTGACCTTGCCTCAGTAGATGTCTATTATTAACCAAATAAAAAACCTTCTTTTGTGCTTTGTGACAGATTATTTGTAAATATTTTTTTACAGTTTTGGTTGCGCCTGTTTATGTTCCGCACTGTACATCAATTATTTATAAATATTAGCTTGATGCAACATTTGTCCTCAAATTAAGCGAAGCATGTACGATGGAAACCATTAAAATAGCAGTAGGATATAATACTTAATTTATATATTGTGTTCCCGTAAAATTGTAAAAGCCGTCAGAATATTATCTAACGACGTAATATTACAAACTAACCTAACCTGCCGTCAGATTATAATCTGAATCTAATCGAAATCTTATTTATTTATTTATTTCATAGCTACATAACATACTCACAGTCAAGCCCATACGTATTTCAAGCCACTAATGAAAAAAAACATGAGTTGCATTATGTCAAACTTACATGAAATAAATGACATTACAAAACAAAATAAAAATTGAATGTCAAATTAAACACACAATAACACCCAGCCACTGAACAAACATCCACATTCATCACACAAATGTTTGACAGGAGTGGGTGTCGAGCCTATATGACCTTCAGCTGATAGTTTTTTAGCTCATCTGCTGTTACCCTGGGAGAAATTGTGTTAAGCCATAAAGGTGTTTATTGTGAGTATTGGTTATGTATGTCTTTTATTGGTTATGTATACGTTGTTATTTTTGGTGAGTTAAAATAAAATAAAATACTTTTCATTAACAATATACTAAATAGTTTTCTGGTACAAAATCGAAACTAAGTAGCAACTATCAGTACAATTAATCTTAATAAAAAAAATTACAAAAACATTTAGGTACATCCCACAACACCATGTAGCATAAAATGAATTGAGCTTGTACTGTGAAAATTACAAATTTGCTTCAAACATGTTTAATTTTAGTACAAACTTGAAACATCTAGACACAGAACAAAACACCATCTAGCATCAAAATAATTGAGATGGTTCTGTGAAAATCACATAACTGATTCAAAAATATTAAAATTTTAAAACACCTAGGCCCACCATCTAGCATCAAATTAATTGAGCGTGTGCTATAATAAAAAAACACACTGAATTTTCAAAACATACTAGTTATACATGGGAACACCTAGAGACGGACCAAAAATTCGTATTCATCACAGAAATGTTTGTTCTGGGCGGAGATCGAACCCACTGCCTAGGAGTCATTAAGTAGCCTCGCTGTCAACTGAGTCACTACGCCGCCGTCAGTTTAAAAATTACCTGAAATTGTAAACAAAATTTATAATTCAAACAAAATAAGTCGAGAAAGTATTTGAATTCAACTCAATCGAAAACACATAAATTCAACACAAAATTGTCGACGTTTTACAAACAACTTCATTCAAACAAACGGTTTGTATTACTCGACCACGGCGCACCGAGTATCATATCGTCACAAATTATGTAATGTACAGAGGAACAACTTTAGTATGAAAACTAACGTGGTTATGACACATTTTAAATAAACGCGTTCAGTGCTAAACGTAAAGCGAACACTCTCCTTGAAAAAGATCGCCGGACGCGATCGAAACTTGAGTCGAACTGGACTGACTACATATATCAAACGTGAGTTACCCGTGTATTTATTTAAAGAGGAACAACTTACTCACAAATAACAAAATGGTGAGTGCATGGGTAATTATTACAAAACCTATAATAAACTAAAGTATGGATCGCATAAGGACGGATTTTTTTGATTGGTTATTAATACCTTTATTGCTTAGTTGAATTAAAATGCTCAATAATTAAGAAAAAAATTTTTTATTCAAATATTGTTCACTTCAAGTTTATTTAACTATTTATTTAATTTCCTTTAATAAATGTCAGGAGTGTTTATATAGTATTTCTCTTGCTAGAAAACTTTTAATCGACCATTATTATTAGGTATGTATGTTACGTAGCGTAAACACCTAGGTTCCGGATATGATACAAAATCTTTCATGTATTTCTGATATCCTGTGATAAACTCGCACTTGGCCAACGTGGTGAATCAACGTCTGAGTTTTAGCAGTGAAAACATAAAGTGGGCTACTTATAAGCTATTAATGATTTACTTGTGATCCCGATTCGGATCAACAAATTTTTATGTTTGTTCCTCAATCATGTCGGAATCACTGAACAAATTAAGTATTTGAAATTCGGATACGTACTAGTCACATATACAAAGTTTCTTGACAAATAGTAGCTTTAGTTATTTGCCAAATTCTATGCAGATATTTTAGTATGAAAACTATGCAGATACTAGTGTAAAATAAAAAGTAAGTCAAGTTTTCACTCAAAGTCAAAGTCAAAGTCAAAGTTCTTTATTGATAAATGTACAATTTACACGTCAATTTTATAAAAAAACAAAATAAGAGTATACAAAGAGTATACATTTTTAAAGTTTAAATTGAACTTTATATTGTACGATAATAGGTATCGTACAAATAAGTGTCAAAAATTAAAATATATGTACTTATTACAATTGTAATGAACAATGTCAATTTTTTACAATTTTATTGTGAGTTTGCCATCACTATATAAAAACTCGCTGTAACTATAAAAAGTTTGATCGATAAGCCAGCTTTTTAATCGGTTTTTGAAGCTACCCGAACTCGGTGCTAATTTAACTGTTTTAGGAAGAGTGTTATAAACTTCCGGTCCCATAATGTGAGTCAGTTTTTCCGATCTCGCGAGAGAGTGAGGTATACTATCCAGCTTGTCCGCGTTACGTATATTGCGCGAATGTCTCTCTCCTCGCGTGTCGTATGAGTCTAAGTTGTTTCTGACATACACAGCTACTTGGTAGATCAAGATTGCAGGCAACGTAAGTATGCCAAGCTCTTTGAAATATGGTCTGACGGATGTGCATTGCGACACGCCCACGATGGCGCGTATGGCACGTTTTTGGGCGCGGAAAGCACGCTCCCAGTCGGCAGCGCGTGCGTATAGTTCGGCTCCGTACTGTAACCGGGAATGCACCGTGGCGAAGTAACACGAACGAGATACATCTGCAGACACCACTCGGGATACCCGTCTTAGTGCAAAGCACGCACTGCTTACTTTAGCACACATCTTGTCGATGTGGTGTTCCCATGTCATGCAGCGGTCAATCTCGAACCCCAGAAATGTTGTGCTTTGTACCTGCTCAATCCGGACCCCGTCAAGTAAGACTTTTAGCGATTTTGTACAGTGACCCGATAGACAAAAGTGAATAAAATGAGTCTTTTGAGTTTACCATAAAACCGTTAGCACGAAACCATGTGTTTAAACCGTTAATTACAGTATTTAATTTATCTTCTAATTCCTCTATCGAAAGGGCGGTTACTATGGCAGCCACATCATCTGCATACATGAATATGTCTGCACCCTTTACGGCGTCAGGTAGATCGTTCAATAGGAGTGAAAACATGATGTTTGAAACTGACGAACCCTGCGGCACTCCCATAGATGAAGACAATGGGTCTGATTTATTATCGCCATCGCCAGCATCCACCAGTTGAGAGCGGCCTCGTAACATGTCAGTCAACACAGCGTATGATTTCCCAGCTATGCCATAGTGTTTCAGCTTTAAAGCCAAGGTCTCATGGTCTGCGACATCAAAGGCCTTCGATAAGTCACAGCACAAGACTGCCACTTGCTGTTTGCGTTCACGAGCAGCCAACACATTACGAACCACTTCACGCGTTAGAGAAGTTGTAGACCTCCTTCGCGGTATGCGTATTGTTGTTCACACAGCGCGTCGGTTTCCGATAGGTAGGCCACTAATCGCGAACTCAAGCCATTTTCGAACACTTTGGCTATTGCTGGTATAATTGATACCGGTCTATATCCATCAATGTCATCCCTTTTGCCTTTGCCTTTAAATATCGGGGACACTTTTGATATTTTCAGCGGTGACGGGTACGAGCCTTCCCTAAGACACTTATTAAACAGTGTGGCGAGAACTGGAGCTAGGGGCAAATTGCTAGTTTTAGTAGCTCCATCGACACACCATATATGTCTTTTGACTTTTTTGGGGGTATTCTAGACGAGACTATGCGGAATACTTCATCCGCCGAGAAACTGGTCAGTCTGAGAGAGCGGTTAGTTGGATGACGCGCTGACACTAAAATTTTACCAACGGTAGCAGCATCAGCTTTAGGAGCCCCACAGGTAGCAGCTGCATTTAAGAAACGAGCGTTCATAGCATTTACTGCGTCTTTAGGTGAACTAAACTTTTTGCCGTTGCAATCCTTTACGATATCGGTGAAATTCAACCTAGGTGTATTATTTTTCCCCTCTCTGTGTTCACGATGCCCCACATAGCTTTAGACGGATTCGTACTTCCTTGTATAATTCTATTATAATGGTTTGTTTTAGACATCTTCAAAGTTGAATTGTATTTCCTGTTGAGATCGTCAAATATAGCTATTAAGTCCTCTTCCTCAGGAAATTTGTCAACTAATTTAGAAATGTCAAATAACAACGATTTCAGATTTAGTATGTGAGGTGTAACCCACGACGCGTCACGTTTACTATTTGGTTTTTGTTTTATCGGGAAACAAGTATCATACTTATTTGCTTATTTGCACTCTAGTACTTAGTAGCTCTGGAAATAATATACTCGGCGGTAAGATGGAGCGTGGACACCCACAGAGATATGTATTTCCGATAAATCGATTATATTATCGAGTTACAAGAACAATGGTGCGGCCGCGCGATGCCATGGAGATTTCTTTAGATCTTTGTCAATTTAGAGATGACTTAGAACTAAATCACTAGATGTGTCAATTTATAACTACACTAGCTGCGCACCGCATTACCCGCGATTTAACTGCCACTTTACGGAGATCTTTGATGGAATACTTCGGTTTCTACTAGTTATGATTAGATTGTTTATAAAGTTGCTTGTGATTTTGTTAATATTTGTAGTAATAGGTCTTGCAGAGTTCACCTGGGGAAGTACCACACTTGCGCCAGTTATTCTACCGACAAGCCATAAAACGTACACATCACTGTATTCCGGTAGTATGACAATGTTTTCAGAAAAAATCATTATCATCATCCGCCGCAAGACGTCTACTGCTGAACATAGGCCTCAGAAAAAATACATAGCATAAATTCCCAATGCCATGTAGTGATTTGGTAAATACTACTGGGCATTAGGAAGCATTGGGAATTTAGCAAGTATTTTGTACAACATATTTCTAATAAATTATACCAAAATGTTTCTGTTAATTGATGCCATTCTATATTTTTTTATAGACCATATTTTGAAGAATTTAAGATTACATTTTGTGAATGTTACTATTTAACGGTGTATTTACAGGAGTTATCGCTATCATCTTGTTATCGTAATAAATAAAACATAATCTCGTTAATAAACTCTTCCAGTGATCTTTGATTTACATCCTTGTACCATGCTTGAGCCTGAATCAGTATGCAAGCCATGCTGCGGAAGAGATGGGCGATGCGCGGGCGCCGGTCCCGTCGTGTTTCGGCTCTCTAGTCTCTACTACGGTATAAATATATTTTTTTTTAATATAGAATGACGAGACGAGCTGGACGTGTGCCTGATGGTATGAAAAATACCAGCTACATAACAACACAGTGACACGCAGCTATTGGAACATGAAGAGTCCAAATCATTACCTAGCACTGTACTGCGCTCGTCACCCAGAGATCTAAGATGTTATATCTCTAAGCCTTGTAATTTCTCCGGTAACATTGCCCTTCAAGCCGGAACCCAATAATGTTTGCACATTACTGCTTGGCGGTAGAATAACTGGCAAAGGTGTGGTACTTCCCCAGGCGGACTCTGCTAAGAGTCCTACCACTACTACTAAGGCCGCCAATTGCTACTTTGTTTTATTTTAGTTTTTGGATCTTTGTTTTTTGTTTTGTTGTAATTAAGTGCAAATGGGCATAAGGGAAAATGGCGGTGACTCCCGCTCCGGCTTGTACTTGGCACAAAGATTGTCCATAGCTATTCAGCGTGGTAATGCTGCCAGTGTAATGGGCACCTTTGTGCCAGGTACCGTTAGGGGTGGGTTATGTGACTGATGAATTTATGATGTTATTTTTAATTGTGTCATTTAGTAGCTTATATCTTTATTTAAACTTTGTCAATTTATTATAATAAAATATACAGGCTGAAAAAAAAAAAGTGCAATAAAGAGTTTATCTATCTATTTACTTAAATAAGTATATACCTTACCGCTCTCCGACATATAGCTAAACTACAACAACCTACCTACCTTAGTTGTTCACCACATACTTCCTCCTCTTTTTATTGCCAATAGATTTGCATCGCCGTCTCGCCTGATCTTAAGCGACGATGTGGTATAATAGAGCGTGCTTACATAGACAAAACTGTTTGAATCTCCATTTTAAGATACCAATATTAATATAATAAAAATAACTCAAGTTTTTGTTAATACTACCAGCCTTAGCGGTGAAGGAAAACATCGTGAAGAAAATAACACAATCCAAGAAAGAGAACCCTTCAAGGCGATAGGTCATCTGCCAACCCTGACTCGGCTAGCGTGGTGGAATACGCTTTAAAAACAGGTTGTCTAAAGTATTTTTTTTATTCTTGTTAATTTTGAGAAATGTTGTCGATATTCGACTATGTCATTCCCATAGTATCTACTCGTACAGCTAGGTTAAACCATAGAAGGAAATAACAAAAATAGTTATACTTAAATATAGATTATTAAGCTTAGGACCTCTTCCAAAGAGGAAAAAGTAAATCCGCTGCAGCCTAAAGTCCACCAGAGAGAATATTAAAGAGGGCAGGAACATTAAAGATGGCAGTTTTAATTCAAGAAGTTACGGCTGGTCTAGTCTGAATTACTACTACAATCCATCCAAAGCCCTTGGTTTCACGTACCATAATCTTTTCGAAATCATGTGCGTAATCCCGCTAACTTAAAAGTGGCGAAGGAAAACATCACGAGAAAACAAACATATTCCAAGAATATTTCGAAGTCAAGCGTCATCCACCAACCCGCACTGGGCTGGCGTAGTGGATTTTAGCCTCGGATTTCTCCTTGCGAGAAAAGGCTCCGAGCCCCAGGTGAGGGAGTATTTAAAAAAAAAAAAAGAGTGACGAGACAAACAGAACATGTGCTTGATGGTAAGCAACATGCCTGCCACGTAACAACGCAGAAACACGCAGCTATGAAGAGTTCAAGTCACTACACAGCACTGCACTGCGCTCGCCCAGAGATCTAAGATGTTATATCTCTAAGCCCTGTAATTTCTCTGGAAACATTGCCCTTCAAACAAAACACAGTTATATTTGCACGTCACTGCTTAGCGGTAGAATAACTGGCAAAGGTGTGGTACTTCCCCAGGCGGACTCCATCAAGAGTCCTACCTCTACAAAAAATATATTTGACAGGCTGGTTACCTATGCTTTATGTATTTTGCAGCTGAGTTAGTAGATGTACTAACTTACTATACGACGTCATTAGTAATAGTTCATTATACAGAAGAAGTGAAGTCATGCGTTGAGAAAGAGTTATATCCCCATCTTGAAGCCTTCAGGGTCTTTAACTTTCACCGAAACCAATCCTATTTATTTTGTTCTTAGTTATGAATAGATCTGATTTAGCTCAAGGGAAAGATCATTAATTACAATAAAGTGTGTTTTATGACCTGTCAGAATTAACTTTGGTAGTTCATATTCACAGAAATTTCAGCCTGGAGCTTCAATTCTTTTTAATTTCCACTCTGAAACTAACACTAGATCGAGTAGTTTTTCGTATGAACAAATTCAAATGATGTAAAACACAACGTATGACGTATACTCATTTATTATTAGCTGTGGTAGTCTGAGAAATTATAGAGCATAGTGACATAAATAGGGTTTTATGCTTTTCCATTAAACGTCAGTGAAACCACACGTGCACGGGAAACATCATTTCGCTAGTAGTGTCACGGGAAATATTATATCCCGTGACACTTCTAGCGACAGTGTAGTGTCATGGGAAATGTGCTTTTACCCGTGGCACTACCAGTAGTGCCACGGGAAAGTAAAATTTCCCATGACTCTACCAGTAGTGCCAAGCGGTAGTGTCAAAGGAAATAAACGGACGAGAGTACTACACACAGCGCCAGGTAGTGATTTAGACTCTTCATATTCCAATAGCAGCGGGACACTGTGCTGTATTGACAGGCGTGTTGCATACCATCAGGCATATGTTCTGTCATCCCATCACCCTCCATACTATACTATAATATTTAAAAAAAAGCTTTGTGGAAAGAACGTTGGATCTCAGAATCGTGAGGCCGGTTTAAATCCCGCATGTACCTTTTAATAGTCGCCTATGTAAGATGTACGAGTTTGTCGGCATCACTGAATTTAACAGTTAAGAAAAATATAGTGAGAAACATGGACATATAAAAAAGTTGGACACAGTCTCGCTAAAACAAAAACTGTGTCTACAGTCAGTCAGTCACATAATGTGCACGTGTATGCTGTCACTTACAGGCTGACACGCACACATCTGTGGGCATTACACGCGCAAACTTGTGTATATGCGTGCGTGTCAGCCTATCGGTGACAACCTGACAACGCACACGTGCAAATGTGGCCGACTCTAGTGACACAGTTTTTGTTTTAGCGAGACTACGTCCGACTTTTATTATACGTCCATGGTGAGAAATGTTACATTCCAAAAAATATTTTTTTCAAGACTTGTGTCATCCACCAACACGCACTTGGCCAGCGTAGTGGATTAGGGCTATGACTCCCTCATGAGATAAGGCTCTGAGTAAGAGCTTTAAATTAACTTATGCTACCTTGTTATGCCTTATATGGTTTACCCGTCAACCTGGTGCACGAAACAGCTCTACACCACATGACAATGTTACATAGATGTTTCACTAATAATAAACTAATGCTAGTAAACATTTGTGACAGCTCAAAATAACGTTTCAGTTAACGTTTATAAGTATTTATAGTCTCTTTAATCCACGATTGTGTTTTGCGTAATGGAGTAACTGTTTAAAAGCTTCGCAATCAAATTATACATAACAAAGAGTTGCACCCTTGAATAAACATTTTAAACTTACACTAATCCCCATTACACTTTATCTAAAAACAATAAATTAAGCTCTAACGGCTCGAGTTAACCCTTGAAAAGCTGCGGCTTCAACCGCGTGCGCTCTCAACCCTACAGGTCTCTCAGACCCGCCCACCACAAGCGTTAAGACACAGTGAACAAAGACAAACTTTATAGCGTCATTGCTTCATTATTTCCGTTAATTGTTTTTCCATGTCGACTCGTTATCGGGGTCCTTAATCCGGTAAATCGAATCTTCAGTCTAGGGCTGCACAGTAATAGAGAGGAGCTAACTTTTACTCTGTTGTTCGTCGCGGAGATCTATGGTCGTCGTTATGGGGTGGGATATGTTAATTTTATTACGGCTTCTCTGTGGTGTGGCTGTCGTGCAGTTTTGGTTTAAATTTTAGCATCAAATTGGTACTCTTAACAACATGTATGTTATAATAATGCTAACGTTGTATATAAAATCTAATTTTGATATTGTTGGTAATTTTAAAGTAATGTTATTAATAAAATTCGGTATATTGCGATTACAACCTAAAATATACTAGAAATTAAAAACCATTGATTAGGTTTGGTCTGGGTTGCAACGTTTTTAACCTACAATTTCGTAAAATTTGTGAAATAAGTAAATGAAATTAAGTTAAAAGTCAATAGTTTAAGTGATATTCAAAACTTTGTGAGCTTTTACTGTACAGCGAACTGTAGCATTAGATAGATAATTTTTATCAACGTCTCAATCACAAAGAAAATGTAAAAAGCATTATTAACAGTATTACGCAATTTAAAAAATTACGCTGACTTTGTAAAATTTGCTCATGTACCAAAACGTCGGTATTCATTTTAAAGTTGTACAATTTTAAATCCATCACATGAATTTAAATAAATCCAATCTATAGTAATTGCAACGATAAGCCAGCCAAATGATACAATTTCTTTAATTTATTTGAAAATTCCCCCTCAAAGTTGGTAATGTTACAGATTTGTCGAAACAAAGCCGCGGCATTAGAGCGCAGCGCGGCACGCGGCAATGGCTTATCATTTTTACCACTTGACAGCGAAGTTCGTCGCAAAGACGGCATCACTTGATTTATATCTCCTCCGCCCGACTAATGCAATTATTGCAATTTATTATGAAATTAAATAAGGTCGACGCGACGCTCCCCCACCCCTCGACGAAATTTATACCCTTTTGTAGAAAACTATATTTTCGCTGCGTCGGGAAGATGTTCGGTCGAGCGGCGATGGTTGATTTTTATTTCTGCTCCGTTAGCGCAGGGTTGAGTTTTGATCGTTTGCGGTGCAAGCGAATGTTACGTCTTTTTAAGTGGGTAGTTTGCTTATTTTTCTCGCGGCTTATGTTGTCTGTGGTTGTGGTGAGCAATAAATTATTCGAGGGCCCCCAACACCTTGTCTTCGAGGGTCCGCTGCGAGATAGCGTCATTTTTATAAAAGCGTAATGTGGTTTCTTGTTGTGATTGCGTCTTCTACGAGTAGCTAGACTTTCTGAACTTTAGATGAAATTACATTTCTGTGAAAAATTCACGTTGTAAAATTGTGGAGGCAATTTATTTTACACCAGTCGTTTTCCTAGCTACTGAATGGGTAAAAATTTAAAACTAATCTAACTTTTATTCCAAGAACGGTTTTACAATAAGACCCTTTTTGAAATTAATCTATTAGTTTCGAAAATCTTCGATTATTGAAAGCCTCCATTAATTAACTTTCAGATCTTTTATCGTCTTTTGTTTTACTTCTGAACACTTTTATCGAAAAATTAAAACTTTCGAACTTCAAAAATTATACGTTTAAATATGGAATAGGTTTCATTTCGGTTTTTAGGTTCATTGTTCAAAGTCTTTAGATTACTAAAACGTACGAGAATTGATATAGACAGCGTATACCTAATTACTGGAACAGTGGCCCGTGTAATGATAAGTCTTTTGATCGTGGTATTAGTACGTTTTCTGTGAGTGCAGCCACAAATGAGCAGTCTTTTGATCTCGCTTACAAATGGCTGGGAATCGAATTAAAAGATTATCCGTCTAGTTGTTCGGCTTACACCGTAATAACCAGACTCACTTTCTATCGGCATTGTAAAATATTTGATGAAAAAAACGTCCAACGTAAGTTAATCCGTAATGATTCTATCTATTCTCTCTACTATCTACTGTAATTCACTTTTTTACTAAGATATAATATTAGATACACTTTTGAATCCTACTAATACTATAAATGCGAAAGTTTGTATGTCCGAATATTTGTTGCTCAATCACGTCGGGAGTCGGGACGTCTCAATGAGTCCGGCTGAAGTCAATACACATTCTGGATTAGCGCATAGGCTACTATTTGCCACGGAAAAACAACAGAAATGGGATGATATAAATATTTGAAAATCTTGCTCAAGATATAAAAAAATGTTACTTGATAAAAGAAAAAAGTTTTCATTACGGTGGGTTATTTTTTGCGTATATTCATCGATTACACTAAGACCCCTGACTCGAGTTGGTTATTTTGTTTCAAAGGGGTTTCAACTCGTAAAATTTTATCGAAATAAACTACTAAGCCTAGAACATCGGCGAAAAGTGGCTAGTCTGACAGTGTTTTACAGGATACATTTTGGAGAGTGTGCAGCGGAGTTGCACGACCTGATATTGCCTTCCCCTTTCCACTACAGGACAAGTCGTAAGTCGGTCCACTACCACCCATACACTGTGGATATTTCCAAAATCCGTACTAAACGGTTTGAATCCACTTTTCTCGTACGTACAGCTTTGGAGTGGAATAAGTTGCCGGCCTCCTTGTTTCCTGAGAGATACAATCTAGAAGTTTTCAAGGTCAGAGTGAATAGGTACCTTCTAGGTCAACGTGCGTCATCTTCGACCACACCGTCGCTTACCATCAGGCGAGTTGGTGGTCAAACGCGGACCTATACGCGACAAAAAAAAGAAATGAGTGGAGCAGTTTTAGAAAAATACACAAATTACAAAAACTGTAAACGTCGATGACGTTTTCATTTACTCAGAAACATAACAATAATTTAAAAAAAAAAGGCTTAGTTCGGAGCTAAAGATGATATTTTGGAAAAAACACCCTCGTAACATTAAACATGAATTAATTCAATTAATCTAAATGAAAAACTAAGGACATTGGTGGACATTTAAAACTAAGCAAAACTTGTACTATGGGAGCCAGATAGTCAGATATGTGGATTAAACAAAATTATTTTATTTTTAATTGCATGCAAACTAACATTGTTTTGTTAAAACTGTCATGACGTTGCTAATAATTATTTGTTCTATTATTCCAATTTAATAGATAAATTAATTAAAGCGTCGCTGTAAATAATCTGATTACAGTCTAAAATAATTAGTGAGGTTCTAACACGTTATATTTTATTCTAAAAATACTTTAACGTGAACTTTAACTTGACATTTTCATTTTAGTTCATCGGAGATATAGATTAGTAACGCCTAGATGGATAATCGATGATTTATGATTGATTTCGGTATAAGCAGTATGCACTGAAGTTGGCCAAACAAAACTTTATTTTTTGGTAAAATACCACGTAAACCATTTTGTTTTTAAGTGTCGGAGACGCATGCACTTGACATCTGATAGTAGTTTCGAACGGATTGAGCCAATAGGGCTCACCATGATTTGGCTCACTTTTCTTGCGCGGACCCGGTTTATAGGCGTTATTATTATATGACTGGAGATCTTATTTCAATTTATAAAATATTTTGTAAAGTTTTCCAACTTTCTTATTATCACACATTAAACATATCGTTCTCAAAAAAATCTCTTAAATTTTGAGTTGTAACTCAAAACAATCATATAAACATTATTTTTGATATATTTGAGCATATTTTTCTAAAAATTTAATATTTTTAAGTAGCGTCGGTCGTCCACCTAGTATATGAGATGACCGACATGTTTTTAAATCGATGTAAGGTTTGAAAGATCGAGGGCTAGACTTAATGAGTCTAGTACTCATCTAGGATCAAGGACAACTGGAGTAGTACATAAGAAAATAATGAGGATGGTAATTCATAGGTACTAATAATATAAAGCTGAAGAGTTTTATATTTGAATACGCTTATTTCACGAACTACTAAACAGATTAAAAAATATATCACCCGAAGATCCCGAAGACTTATCTTTATATATAAAAATGTTATGTTGGTTTGTGTATGATTCAAAAACTCAAAAAGTTCTGCACCGATCGAGCGGAAACTTTAGAATGAGATATAATCCGCATCAAGGATTGTTTTTATCTAATCTTTAATCACAATGTGCCACAACAAAGCGTGGCAAGGTACAGCTAGTAGACTGTAAAATATTATACGAGTAAGTACCACGGAGGAAACCGAGGCGGACGACTAGCGTATCCGCAAGAGTCAAACATCCATCATTAGTGTCCATGTTTAGTGCCATAAAAGTGATCGATGACTTCAAAAATGAAGCTCCTGGTAAGTACGTCCAACAGCCCCAATGGTACGGATTCTCTGGCTCCGCATCCGATGACGTTTCAATCCAAGCCCTAATTAACTGAGTTAAGCTGCACGCCGCTCAATAATGTTATGGCGGTTTATAGACGCGCACCTAATCGCTTTTGGATGAGGTGAAATATTATAATAATAATCGACTGTCACACAAAGATTATAAAGCGAAAACTTTTTATATATAACGCGACGTGAGTCCACATTTTTCATCCGAACAGTCTTCTTTTCCTTATGGCCGTGTCAGCGATTCAATTTTGAACTAATTATACATTTAATATTAATACCTTGTATATAGTTCCTAATATTATATGTATATATACTTTTTTCAGAAATACATTTTTTTATTTGTATACAAAAAAAATTAATTTTTTTAACTTGTTCTCTTTAAGCTTTAACTAAGTTTTCTCAAAGTCAAAGTAAATAGACATTTCTGTGTCTGTATGTTTCTTCGAGTCGCAAACGCAGTCTTGTTGTTAAAAATAACATTGAAATGAAGATTGGAAACAATTTACTTCATTAGAATATTGAACATTTTTAAATTTACTAAGATGTGGACTGTTTGTTGACGAGCAAAAGATCTAACAATCTCTCTGAAACAGAAACTACTTCACTTGTGTATTCTATACCCTGGATGAAAAAAGACCATACCTGTGCACGACAAATGGTATATTACTAAAACTCAAAATTACCTATATAGAAAAGTACCCAGTATTCTCGGTATCTTAAGACTAAATTGCATACGGAACATAATTATAGCGTTCCATTGCAGTTAACTGACTGATTTGACTTTTATTTGTATTGATAGTTTCTAGAGCGCATTCTAAAATTTAATTATTTTTGTGTCTTTTTAACACATTTAATGGAAATAAAATTACAAACAGACAATTAGTTATTTTAAAACCTAATATTGCATTGGTTTTTTCTAATAAATCTAATAATTCTTCTAGCTTGCAGGTCACTGCCCATAGCATTTTACCTCATCCATTTTCAGTAATCGTCATACATCGTAGTTGTATCAGCGTTTACCGTACGTTGCGGAACATCGCATATAGTAATTAGGAGCAAATTAAATGATGCCGCACTTCATGCCAAAATGGCCGAGTAAAGTCTGCTAGAGCCTGTGTGTGATCCTCTTTAATTTGGTGCTACTCTGGCGTTGCACGGGCTTATTGAGCCATGAGGCTAACTGGGTAGTTGTAGACAAACTCAAACAATAAAAAGGAAATTTGCATTTTTTTAATATAGAGCAACATGATTGACAGAACCTGTACTTGAATGCAATATATCAGCATATTTTCACGCAGGTATTTGAATATTTAAAAGCTAGGCTATAAAATATAAGAAAAACTAAAATAGGGCCCTCGTACCAGTCGTCGTTTGAGATGTAGTACTCACTGAGTATAGAGTATGGTACGTGAAGGTTTAAGGTATGCTTTGCGTATTTGCCGAAGTCCACGTGTCTGAGTGTTTCGTTTGTTGCATAAGCACAGATCTCATCATCATCATCATCAGCCGCAAGACGTCCACTGCTGAACATAGGCCTCCCCCCTAGATTTACACAACGAACGGTCCTGCGCAACCTGCAACCAGCGGTTTCCAGCGACCTTTGTGAGGTCATCTGTCCATCTAGTGGGAGGCCGTCCAACACTGCGTCTTCCGGTTCGTGGTCGCCACTCGAAAACCTTTCTTCCGCATCGGTTGTCAGTTCTGCGAGCGATGTGGCCTGCCCATTGCCACTTCAGCTTGCTTACTCTCTGAGCTATGTCATTACGAATTCTGTCACGCAAAGAGACTCCGAGCATAGCTTTCTCCATAGCTCGCTGTGTGACTTTGAGCTTCATTATGAGGCTCATAGTGAAGGACCACGTCTCAGTTCCATAAGACATCACTGGCAACACGCACTGGTTAAGGACTTTCGTCTTTAGGCATTGAGTTATTTTGGACTCAAATATGTGCCGAAGTTTCCCGAACGCTGCCCATCCGAGGTGGATCCTTCGCTGGACCTCTTTATCGAAGTTGGATCTACCTAATTGGATCTTTTGGCCCAGGTAGACGTATTCGTCAACAACTTCGAGTGTGGTATTTCCAACAATAACCGGTGAAACATGAACATTTGACATGACCTTCGTCTTGTCCATATTCATCCTCAAACCTACCTGTTGGGATTCTCTACTGAGGTCCCTGAGCATAGCACCAAGGTCCTCCAGCGACTCCGCCACAATGACTATGTGGTCGGCAAACCGAAGGTGAGTGATGCATTCACCGTTGATATTAATGTCATATCCGTCACAGATCTATAGCACAGATCTGCGGAATACTAATTAAAAAACTACTAACAGAGCCCTGCTGTTTTATTTACATAGTTTCTGTTCCTCTTACTTTTCCGCGATAAAAGTATGTGTGCTATTCCTGACTACATAATATAATCTTACTGCGTTCCAAATTTCAGTTCAGTTCAGCCATTCAGACTTGATTAAGTGACAAACATCGAAACATACATCCAAACTTTCATTTCTATGAATATTACCTAGTTCCATCTGTTTCCTGTACTAAAATTGTTGCTTAGCTTCTGGATTAATTGTGCTGTATCTACAAATATTTACCTTTTTATTTATGTTTATTTTCAGTTCATTTGTTTTATTTTCCATGAATACGTGATGGAAACTATTTCGAAAACAAACATCAAATACGTTAAACTGCATCATTTAAACATCCATTTCATTAGTGCATACTAAACAAGCGAAATGTAAACATTAAAGCGAGCGTAATCCCAATTATTGACAGTTTCATGTATGAACTATCGACGGTATAAACTGAAACATATAGGCTAAAATCTGCATTAATTATAAACTATAGGCCCGTGAACAAAATGTATGGGTCAAATGAACCACTAGGAGACCTATGTCTCCTATGATAGATAGAAGGGTATAAAATAGTAAGATTCAGCACTATGCCGTCACTTGAAAGCTGTCCAACTGAGTGCAGTGGCAGGGGGGACCCTCGATCATTTGTCGCATGATTTTTGTACGGCGTTACGGAATAATAGATTAGAAAAGGTATTGATATTATAAAAATTATAAATTCTAAAATTTTAATTACTAGGTACTTTGTCGGAAAAATTCATGATTTTCCGAAAATTTACAGAGTAAATTTGGTCATTTGATTATATACGGTATTGGTTCGTTACAATTTCAATACCTCTTCTAATCCATTATTTGGCAATTCCGAACAAAAATCATGTGACAAGGAGAAATGATCGAGGGTTGCAAACCCCCCCTTTTCAACTGCACACACACAGTTGGAAAGCTTAAAAGTGATGGCATAGTGCTGAATCTTATTACTTTATACCTTTCTATCATCCTACATAGGTGGTCTGCTGGTGGTTCATTTGTTTGTCATTTGTGACACTGAAATAAAGATTATATTTTTTGTTTATTTTTGCGGGTTTACACTCGACCGTCATCTCGCCTGATGCTAAGCGACGTTGCAGTCGAACCAAGAATAATCCGATTAATTCTTGATTTGAAGATACCAAGAGTGTAACCATCGGCTAACCCCCCTCAGGTTCATTCCACATCTTACCACAAAAGTGGAATCGAACCTCTTCGTTCGAGTCCTTGGGACGTCAACCATGAAATGATATCGCTTTTTTGACCTATGAGCAGTGAGATAAAAAAGAGAAGAGGCAGTCTTAGATCATGCAGATGCATGCAGTCGCGCACGTCTCACATCATTTTGGAAGGGCATATTTTTTCGTAATCCACAACGCATTGAAAAATGGAAAAGTGGCACGCAGTCGCGCTAGCCTAATTTCATAGATCACAATATGAAATCGTAATGAGTGACTACTTACTTATACCTTAACAACGAAAACTATCATTATTCTCTCAAACCAATCCACTATTATGACTGTACTGTAATTTTGTACTTATATCTGCTCTTCAATAAACCAATCGATGTCGTTCACAGTTTGTGATCATCTGGACCGAGTTGAGAGCGTGTTTGACCGAATCCGCTTGACGAGTAAACACACATAATGACGTTTGATGATTAGTTTTGTTGATCGAATTATTTTCGACCGAACTTCATTCACAGCGCGGTGAAGTGATTCGGCCGATTCTACGCTTGATGGAGAAATTACTGCGGTAAATTGTCAAAATATTGAAGGTTTTATTGATGTGAGTTTGATTTGGTTTCATTTAGCTTGACAAGATAATGGGGTCTGTAAATAATGAGAATGTTTAGGAGGTCGACCTCATACGGACATAACTTCTGAGGAATTAACTGTTAGAGAGAGCAATGCTCCGTTACTGTGCGGCCACTTTTAGCCAGAAGCCACTTTTAGAGAGCAGGCCTTTGTTCACAAAGTTTTACTTTTTTTTAGATATGAAGTGACGAGACGAGCAGGACATAAGCCTGATGGTAAGCAACGTGCCTGCCACATAACAGCACAGTGACACGCAGCTATTAGAATATGAAGAGTCCAATCATTACCTAGCACTGCACAGCGCTCACCACCCAGAGATCTAAGATATTACGTCTCCAAGCCCTGTAATTTCTCTGGAAACATTGCCCTTCAAACCGGAACACAGTAACGCTCTCGCATCACTGCTTGGCGGTAGAATAACTGGCAAAGGCGTGGTACTTCTCCAGGCGGACTCTGCTAGGGAGCCCTACCACTACTTTACAGTTAAAGCCAGTGGTGATAAAAAAACTCAAGACTTTTGTGATACGAGTAGCTCAGCAGATCTTACAGTATCTACTAAGATTACAACGACTCTGTGACTTAGAGGACATTATTATGATTGGTATTGGTATGGATTAAGTGGTATCTGCAAGTGACAGTATAAATCCTGTACTTAACAATTATGTCTAGTGAAAGATTATCCTCACGAATCAAATGGTCTATCAAGTCCAGTTCAAGTTTAAGTCGCAGGTAACGGGCTTTTTCAAGAAAAGTGTCAAAGAAAAGTCATACTCTTATTTTTTCTATCGATTATTATATAGGTTTGTATTTTGCCGCTGTCTTACTTGATGGTAAACGATCGAGTTTGTCATAGTCTCCAAGCCTCCATTTATCTCGAAGATGTCTTAGAGGAACTAAAGTCAGGTTTGACAGACTATAGCCTTACTATTTATGTAGCGTTTACTCATCAAAAACCCTCCGGGAGTGCCACTGGGTTTTGAACCCAAACATACTTGTGTACAGAGGAAATGCGCATAAACATACTTGTGTGTCGGTAACGGGAAGAGATTTATCTCATGGGGACTGTGGGTGACTATGACGCGAGTTTTATCCTCCTTTAGTTCGCTCAAAAAGTACTCAAGTCGCCCCAAACAGATTTCACTGCAAAATTCAAAACGTTACTTTTTTTTAAGAACGTATCAATTAACACTTTTTGTGGCTAATCGAAAAAGTTTCCACTAGTTACCAATCGACGCTTTCCATGAGTTATGTTATCGGAGGCCGGATCTGTACGACTGATCCGACAGGATCCAGTAACGATCGCTCCACACGACATTTCCGTGTAGCACTAACGGGCGCTAATAACACTTTTGTTAACGCAAATGACAAAGCAAAATACCAGATTTACCGGTAATGGGTTAATTTATATGAAACAGTGGCGAGTACAGTGCTGGACAAACTTTGCGGCAGCTATTAATGTACCTTACCAAAACTTGTTTTCAAACGAGTAATCAAAACAATAATTATAAATGTTTCTCTTCTAAGTAATTAGTAAAATAAAGCAAAGCACTTTCAAGTTTTATTACATTAGTCATAGAGATACAATTTTATTGAACCATTCTAACCAATAATGTGTGGAGTAGCCATTTAATAATTGTCATATTTAGCTGCCGTAGCCAAACAGTACATTATTATTTTGTGTTTCATTATTTTGCTGCGGGATGAAGAAGCGGTAACACGTTTACGCAAAAATGTTACCCGAGTCATTTACAGCAATAACTTACGTTTTTTTAATTTAAGCAATTACAGTTTTTTGTCACATTGTCTTAGCTTTTTGATTAAAATCGTGTTTGACGTTATATAATAATTAAAATTCATTATTAAATTGATTAGTGATAGAATCAATTAGAACTCAATTTAGAGATTCTTAAAGCGCACGATATTATTTACATTGCCGAACTGAAATTATGATGTCTTACTCATACCACAATCATGATGTCAGGACCAAAAGTAATGCCTAAGTTAAGATTATTATCATACTAGACTAATTCCATAAATTTTGCATGTAGTTGTATATCATGTTTTGTAAGTCTATCAATTTAATTTGTAATTGTACTATTTTTATTTTTAAATTGTAATATAATCATGATTTTTTGTAAGATAGTTAAGTCACAATTCAAAACAAATTCGTGTGTTTATATCAATTTTCAAAACATTGTAATAAAAAAGAACTTAACAGACGTTTCTAGTCGAGTCGGGTAAGTTTATAGTATCAGGTGGTCTATAATAGCTTTTTACAAAGATTTCTATCCGATATTTTACTATAATGTGAATTTTCGATCCGATAATTTAGTGCTATGATTGAAGTGACCATAAATTTGGGCTTAAACTGTATGTAGCGTAACAACGTCTATTTAATCTGTAATACGGTAAGTGCCGTAACTAGTGGTGGACACAGTGGCCGGTGTCCACAATTGGACACTGATTTATTTTATGGTGTCATTTGATGATGGGACACTTTTTGTGTTGATTTGTTTTATTTGGGTCGATTGTACTAAATGAGATTGATGAAGAGTGACCAACGTTGTAACGTATTCGTTTCTTAACAACAGCTTGTTGTTTTTGATGTTATTAGTACTGTGGTACGATTTCATTAGGGTCATAGGTTGAAACTCTGCCTGCACTGTGTTGAACTTCTAATCATGACAAGCGCACAAGATGTACAAATTTCAAACTGCAGAAACTGTTTCAGTTATTGCTAGCTTGTATGGTATACAAAATATTCTAAGAAAGACATTAGTTTCCTTGAAATAAAAGTATTTGGACGAAGCCCCAATACAGCAGATGTTGTTTATAACTAATGGTATAATCAAATTCTGTCTTGTCTTGTGCTTGTAGCTACTATAAAGAGATAGAAGATGGGTACAACTACCAATAAAGTAAAGTATCTTACATATATTGTTTTAAGCTTTCGTGATTTGAACACATAATGTTTATAATGTATCTACAGGACTTGATCACGATTTAATTCATTGTTTAAATACCTCGACGTTACATATCTATCATATCTATACTATATCTTACATATTATATATCTACATTTTATATATCTATACTAATATAAAGCTGAAGAGCTTGATTGCTTGAACGCGCTAATCACTGATACCGATTTCAATATTGGTTTCACCGTTGGTAAGTACGTGGTTCTTGAGTGCTAAAAGCTACATATGTACCACGGGCAAAGCCGAAGCAGAATGCTATTTATTTTATAAAAAAGGATCTACCAATTAAACATATACACTAAATTACAAACACAATAATTTTGTAAATCAAAATGTAGTCTTCGTAGTGGCGTTCATAATACTTAATTTTTGTATTTATATTTATTTGTGAATGAGGCTTGCATGACAAGTACAATATAAATTTCTATTCATTTATCAAAGACAGGTGGCATACGCCAAGCCAAACTTGACCTATTCGGTGGATTATGGTTTTGACTCTCTTCTTGTAAAAGAAGACAGGACTCTTAAAAGTCGGAACTTATAAGGGTCTACTTATTATTTTATGTTGCAGGAACATCTTCCAAGAAGCACAACGACAAATTCAGTATTATAATTCAAAATATACTTTGGTTTGTGAATACTTTCCCATAATATCTCTCTTTTAACATTATTAAGGTAATTACGCCAACTAAATCTGTTGTTAAATTATTTTCACATACAAATCCTGTTAGGCTTACACTAACTTGTGGTACTATTAAATGCTAAATTGAATAGGTAGGTATTTAAGCAGAAATTTAATTCCCTCGGTAAGATTAAAATATTTAACATTTCGTACTAAATTAAATGCTTAAAATATTATACTGAATTAGATATTTAGATCACGTTAATATGATGTTTATGTTGCTTTAAGTAAGAGAGGCTTACAACCAGCAATGGATATAACACCCATAAAATTATGTGAAATTGTGAAACTGTGGATTGGACTGAGTGGCGTATTATTATTGGAGAGACTATGTCCACCAGTGGACGAATGTGGGCTGATTTTAATGATGATTATAGGCGACAGTGGCACTAGTAAACCCTTTGCTTAGTAGATTGTTTTACTCCAAAAAAAAACACGCTGAGAATTTTAATGATTATTTTATAAGCCTATTTTTTATTCACCTGCTTATTTCGTACGATAACAAGGTCCACTTACAAACTAATCCACGGCTCCTCCTCCCAAACGGCCGTGGAACCGCCTCCCCGGCATACAGACATTAACATCACACGTCTAATTTGTAATTTTCTACTTTTTTAAACAGACAAGATAATGACAGGGTCGCGCCCGACAGCTACGGCAGGTAATGGGCGCAATTACTTACCTGACACCGATGAGAACATCTACAGAAATATGGTTCCGTGTTGCAAACGTTGCTTACGTTGTTTTTTATCTCTTTGAGGTCCTTTATCGTTATAAACATCAATCAAAATTGGTCACAATACTGATTTGATTTTACCAAAAATAATTTAAAGCTTCTTGGCTCGTGGAAAAATAAATACTACAAACAGGTAAACTATAAAACTGGCTTCACTTATGACTATAAAGTGAAGTGATATGTCCATGTTTGTCATAATCTTTACACAACTAAACTTTAGCGCCCTGCTGATTGTTATCGTATGTCAAAGGTAGCAAATTAAAAAAGAAATGTAAGTAGGCAAAATATGTGTTACTTTTACATGATAGAAATAACTAGTTTCTCCTTTTACCTGTGTGGTTCCCATTGCTGTTATTTTCTCGTGATAAAAAGCAGCATAAATACTACTCCACCTACCACCAGTATGTTCGAAATTTTAACTCGATCCATTCAGCCGTTACAACGTGATTGAGCAACAAACGACCAAACTTGGACCTTATTTATATTAGTAGGATAGAGTTTTGTAGTTTTTTTTTTTTGTTTTGGGTAAGTTTTTTTGCTCATTTTTACTTTAGCTGTAATCATTACATTATACAGCTAAATAAATAAATATTGGTGGACAATTCACATACAACACCATCTGACCCCAAACTAAGCAAAGCTTGTACTATGGCGGCCAGATAGCTGATATAATACTTATTTAGGTAAACTACTATCACTCACCATCTCTTTGTAAAATAAAGGTCTCGTGGCCCTGCACTGGGAATACCATCAGGCGCATGCCCTGCTCGTCTCGTCACTCTTTATTTAAAAAAGAAAAAAAAGTGCTGTTTACATTTAAGACAAATAATTTTTACGTTATACCAATTTAGTTTCGCTGCATATTCTCTTGTCAGAAGAGTTATTACTCTGTGTATGATATTTTCTGTGTAATTACAGCAGAGTTTACACGCGCCGCGTCAGACAGTTTCGCCTAATTCGATTTGATCGTCACCCTATTTGACGGATTTAAATTGTGAATTGGCTTTTATTTTTAACGTTTTGCACTGGAGTTTCATGTTGAATTGAATTGTTTAATTATGCCGGGATCGCTAATTGGAGGGTCCAGGGACATTGTAGTGAGGTTTGTATCAATATTTAACAATGCAATCAATAGTAGTGGTACGACTCTTTGTAGAGTGCACCAGGAAAGTATCACAACTTTGCCAGATATTCTACCGCTAAGCAGTAATGTCCTAACATCACTTTGGTAGATAGATAGATATAGGTACTTTATTGTTCACACCAAAATAATCCAAAAATATTTTTACAGACTAAAAAATAATTAATAAGCTAGTATCACAACATCCTTATTGCTGGAAGTTTATGTTCCGTCTGGAAGGGCAACATTTCCAGAAGAATTCATCATTCATCTTACATCTCAACAATAATTATATGGTGATAGGAAAATACCGTGTTTTTTCAGAGGTGACAATGACAATCTCATGCCGTAATTTTTGGCGCGTTCTTTACATGTTTGTAGCTATTTGTTTGTCTCACTGAGTCACACCACACGGTCACAGGCGTTTGTGTGAATTGATTGATATGGAGAATATCTCTCTTTGGATGTTTCAATAAGTCATAAGTGGGGTAATACATACCTAGTTTTATACTAGTAAACATTGTGCATAGAATCGTATGGAAATATTGGGAACTCATTTCACCATTTAATCACGGTACACATTTCTTTATTAATAATACTAGCGCTTTGCACCCATTCATATTATTTATAATAGTACAAATGTTTGCACATTACTGCTATTTTGCCTGATCTTTAGCCAATTCACTCTAGATACGACACCCGGGATTAAATCCATCAGGAATAATACCCACGCAGGCACAACACAGGATATCCCACTATTCAGATGTTTTATTACAAAATTGAAGTCACTCCTCCTCGATCGCGTTTTTAGAAATGACAACCATGAAACAATGTTACTTTTTTGAAGTTTTTTCTTTATTGTGAACAATATTTAGTCAACTCTAGATCAATCCCAGAATTTAAACCAAAACAGTTGTTCCATTGATAATGAACACGTTTAACTCGGCAAATATAGGTATAGACTAGTTTTACTATTGATATATTATGAACACTTTTGACGATATTTTTATTATTTATGGTACACAAAATAGGTAATATACAAAATAACACAAAGAGAGAAAACATAATAGTTCTGAGCAGGTAAATATCCCTAAGCATGTGGTGAACACAGCAAGATTACACAGTTAAATTACAAATAATGAGAAAAGAAAATTAATAATCGAAATACAAATACAAATGTTGTTAAGCATTTTTGTGAGTTATCTAATACACAAAACAACCAACAAGAGTCAAGTCCCACTTAGCAAACAAAATGTGTAAATTGGACGAAATGACATAAATGTATACCAGGTATAAAGCTACTGTTACCATTGCATAATACATAATTGAAACACAGAAAAACAGAAAAGACATTTACAACAGTTTAAACTACGAATATCATAGAATAGCCAAAATATTCCTTCGAAACTGAAATATAAGTATAAAACAGTTTAACCGTAGGTATGTTTGAACAGTAGTTAATTCAAGTTAACCAGATCTGAGCAAACGCGAGCCCCGAACGCGGGATGAAAAATTAAAGTGTTCAGCAAATAAATACCCATTCATACGGTATTTATTGTCGGATT
Source organism: Ectropis grisescens (assembly GCA_017562165.1). Lineage (NCBI taxonomy): Eukaryota > Metazoa > Arthropoda > Insecta > Lepidoptera > Geometridae > Ectropis > Ectropis grisescens. Next base: position 887,049 of record CM029779.1, on the reverse strand, counting down.
ACTTCGGCAACCTGCACTCTGCCGCGTCACTTAAATTATGAAATACTGGTGAATATGTATATAGATATAATACTTGAATATTGGTGGTGGTATCGTGCATGTTTTTATAGTATACTAGCTGTACCCTGCCACGCTTCGCTGTGGCACATTGTGATGCAAAAATTAGATAAAAACAATCCTTGATGCGGATTATATTTCATTGTAAAATTTCAGCTCGATCGGAGCAGAACTTTTTGAGTTGTTGAAGCGTACACAAACCAACATAATGTTTTTATAAATAGAGATAGTGACGAGACAAGGAGGACATATGTAATTATGCCAACAGAACTGTGACACACCGCTATTGCAAAAACATGAAGAGTCTATGTAAATCACAACCTAGCACTGCACTGAGATATAAGATATTTTATCTCTATGTCCTGTAATTTCACTGAAATCATTATTCTTCAAACTGGAACGCAGTGATTTCATATCACCGCTGTATAATAAGTGCAAAGGTGTGGTAATTCTCCAGGTAGTCTCTGCAAAGAATCCTACTCTACTTTAAATGCATATGCAGCTCATTTAATACAATACAATATAAAAGCTCTTTATTAAAACAAACAAACAAAAATATACAAATCTAAAAAATAATATTACATTTAGTGATTTTATTGGCGGCCTTTTTTTTTTTTTTATTGAAAATCAGGACATGTGCCTGATGGTAAGCAACATGCAACAAACAAAAACATACAAATCTACCTAAATACCCAGAGATCTATCTACCCTGTATTTAGTGATTTTATTGGTGGCCCCAGGCGGACTCTTATCGTTTAGAGCGATCTCTACCAGGCAACCGTGCACGGATAGGAGATTAAAGTATCTATTTAATGTTTCAATTGCTGCGACACGAATCCTTCTCTCGCAGGGGAGAGTCAAAGCCATGGTCCACGCTGGCCAAATGTGGTGGATGACACATGACTCAGAAATATTTTCGGAACATGTCAGTTTCTCCACAATGTTTTCTTGCTCCGTTTTTATTTGTTGCTCCATCACGTCTGAACGGATCTGGATAAAATTTGAAATACAGATAGATACAGTCACAGAATAACACATAAGCTACTATTTGTCCCGGGCAAATAACGGGAACGAAAACTATGCAGGTAAAACCGCAAGGCGTTGCTTGTATTCTAAACATATGTTTATGTTCCAAATTTCAGCTGTATCCGTTTAGATACTTCGAAGTTATTGAGCAACTAACATCGAAACTTTGACATTTATGTCATTAGTAGATGATTTTGTCAAAAATTGTGTTTATTATGTTATTGGCGTACTATCAAACTATCATCCAGTATCCAATAGAATGTCGATACACAAACAATGGTTAACCTGCGCCGTGTCGTAACCCCTTTGTTCTAACGAGAAGTGGCCATTCTATGTTAAACGATACTTCTGGGTCACTTGTTACTGACCAACCACTTTACTTGTGCAGTCGATAAAACAACGAAACTCGATCGTGCTGTGAATTGTGAATAATTTTGTTAACGTAATCTGATAGTGTCTCACTTAAGGTTAGATCTTGGAGTACTAATTAACTTTACATGCACCGATATATTGCAACGAAAATTAGTTAAAATACGCTCATTATGAGAGTTCAGTTGGTTTTAGTTCGTCAAAACTTAGTCTGTTTGTCTACAGTTTTGGTAAAACGTATGATGTTTTATTTTGTCCGGAATTTATGGCAATTGGCTTCAAGCCTCTATCGCCTACCGATTTATGATTTTTTTTAGTTCATTAAATAAAGTTGTAGTTCTTAAAAATATGTTGTTTAATCGTGTAACGGTTACCTACACGGTTTAACAATTTTTTGAAAAAATTTGCAAACTGTTTCATGGGTTCGTTTAAATCGGTGTAAATTTTATTCAATTTAAAGTGTTTATTTAAAATTCGATTACAACATTATCTCATTTAAGCCTCGCGGTAAGCAGTACACCACTTTACAATGTAGCAATCGCCATAGCTGTCATCGAAACAATATGTTTTGGATATAGACTAATTATCAAGGCCTAAAGAAGATTTTTAACGTTTATGACGTCATAGGGACGAAGTTCAGATTAAAACTATATTTGTAGTATAACTCTTTGATTGACTGGCTATTAATTTGAATGAGCATATGACATAATTATAACAAGACAGAAATATTTTCTGTTACTTGCACTTGTGTCATCTCACTGATGTTAATGTGCATAAACAAAACATATGAGTGAGACGGCAAAATGATGCATTGACAGAGTATTATAGAAGTAATAAATTTATTTAGAAGATGGCTCATGTTATCTTACAAATATAAGATCTGATATCCGACGTGTTTTCCCCAATTCTCATAGAGTGAAATTGTTATTTTCGGTGTCGTAATGCAATTGTGGCGCTACAGCTGCAGTAAACGGTACGTTGTATGTACTCACAGACGGACTGTGTAGTGATGTGTATTGAATCAGTAATTAGAGGAATGGCGGAATACTTCCAAAGGTGAATGGCTTTCTTACAGTCGACTATTTTGAAATAAATTTTAGAGAGCAAATGAAATAAGAGAAAGTTGACATTGTTTTCACCGATTACCTACGAGTAATAGTCAGAAAATAACTCCAATTTACAACAAATATATTTTTTGTAAAGTAAGTACGTCTAGGTAGGTAATATATTTTCATCCCACCAGCTCGGAAAGAGTACTTTTGCTTCTCGATATCAGGGCGCAAAAGTCGTTTTTACCCTCTAGAGGTTAAAGTAAATTTGAATTTAGAACATCGTGTGTACTGAGGTTTTGAATTCAAAACATAATTCAACCTCTTTATTTCTACCTCCTTGGTGCCGAATGCATCATACATTTTTTTTTTAATATGTTAAAACTCAGACTCGGAACCTCCTTGGTGTACTTACTTTTTAATTTTCTTAGCGCGAAATATTTAAAATTTGCATTTAGTAATTTCCTCGCTGAGGTGGAATGAAAAGTTACGTGTTGCACTCGAGTGCAAAGATTTTTCACCTTGTGCTCTTTTGATTCCCTTGCTAGAGGGTTCTAGAGGTTAAAGTAAATTTGAATTTAGAACATCGTGTGTACTGAGGTTTTGAATTCAAAACATAATTCAACCTATTTATTTCTACCTCCTTGGTGCCGAATGCATCATACATTTTTTTTTAATATGTTAAAAACTCAGACTCGGAACCTCCTTGGTGTACTTACTTTTTTTTTAATTTTCTTAGCGCGGAAATATTTAAAAATTTGCATTTAGTAATTTCCTCGCTGAGGTGGAATGAAAAGTTACGTGTTGCACTCGAGTGCAAGATTTTTCACCTTGTGTTTTTTTTTGATTCCTTGCTACGCTCAGGATTCTAATTTTGAATCACTCGCTGCGCTCGTGATTCAATTTTAGAATCCTTCGCTTGCTCGGTCATCAAAATTGAGCACGCGGTTAAAAATCAACTTTGCACTCTTGTATAACAAATAACTATTTCATTTTTCATACTCGGAAAGTAGTGTTGTTTTCATCTGATTATTGGGTGGAAAATGCTGCTTTCTTCCATAGAGAGGGAAAAGCTCATACAAATTACTTCCCACTAAAGGCCGGGCCGGAATGAACTTTAAAAATGGAACATGAGTCAACTGTGAAGAGTTTTATTTAAAAATGCAATGTGAGATGAGATGTGAGTTTTTAAACAGCCAGTGTGAACTTAGCGCAAACTTCTTGGAGCGGCATAAGCCGTAACAATTACGCGGCGAGTTCCATATTTAAAAAGTCGACATAAATTGGCGGGATACTAACCTGTTACGTATCTGTGACGGAATTAAAAAAAAATAGGTAAGTAATAACCTTTTATGCTAAAGAATATTAAAAATGAGTTCAAACGATTCTGAAATGTTGACACCAGATTCAATTAATGACGAGACAAATTGTGTTATCGAAAATCTTTTGCCAGAAATCTCAAAAGAAAGATATATAAACAAATAGAATGAAAAAAAGTAACTTTTAATTTCACGAATTGTCGTAATTTGAAAATTCATTTTAAATAGGTACTACTAACTTACTTACGTACGTAACGTACTTTTGGGGACCGTGTCACCTTCGTCCGTGGGGAAGCACCTGTATACAGAAACCCCCACACGTGGTCCCTGGGTGGTGCAAATCAGGTGACAAAATACCGGTGGTAGGCTTCGGCCGTGGCTGGTGACCACCCCGCCAGATTGAGTCGTGCCGCCAAGCGGCTAGCCGTGTTCCGGCATGTAGTCTGGTGACGCCATTAGGGAAAACGGGTCAGAACAGTTGCTGCATACTTGCAAGACCAGATTGTCACACATCGAAACATTACATCGGGAAGCTAGTCATGGAGGGTAGCGGGATCCGAGGCACGGTTGCCGCGACCGACCGCAGATAGTTGGGGCCCAAGTAGTGAGCTAGCCACTCATGAAAGGCTGCCCCGCCATCTAGCGAAAAAATCCTGGATGCGCTATCCTGCCGGTTGGCGACCGGATGACAAGGCCAGATAGACATCCCGGGGGGCTCGGGCGTCCCTGCAGTCTCCAGACTAGTTTCCCATTGGTGTATTTGTCTTGTGTGTTGTGGCCGTTGGTTGGCAGTGTGCGGCCTCGTTCTACTCCCGTTTTCCCACCGAAACTCACTCTCTTAAAAACAATGAAAATACAAGAAATAGGAACAGAGTTAAACAGCGGCTGCACTCCTTGTCTCTCAAAGTGCACCTCACTAACATTCGAGGCCTGCACTCCAATATCACACCAGTCCACCATCACCTCGAGACTGAGCAGCCGTCGCTCTTATTTCTTACGGAGACGCAGATAAGATGCCCGTCGGACGTGGCGTACCTAACCTATCCAGGGTACACCTTGGAGCACAACTTCAAGCCTCGTGCTGGAGTGTGCCTGTACGCCCGTGACGATATCTGCTGTCGGCGTCTCCGTAATCTTGAGGACACCAGATTCTCTATTTTATGGGTGCTGATGGACACAGGCATTGACAAAATTGTCTATGCATGTGTCTATCGATCGCACAGTGGAGATCAGGAGACGACTCGGCTCACTGATTATTTGAGTGAGGCAGCGGACGCGGCTCAGCAGAAGTACCCATCTGCCCAATTAGTGTTACTGGGGATTTCAACGGCCACCATAAGGATTGGCTGTACCCATACCGGACACTGACCACGCTGGGCTGGAAACGAGAAAACTTGCTTTATCGTTAGACCTAACCCAGCTGGTCCAAGAGGCCCAAGGGTTCCAGATGTTGAGTCGCATACTCCCTATTGCTTAGACCTTCTGCTGACGACTGATCCAGACCGATACTCCGTGGCGGTATCTTCGCCGTTAGGCAGCTCCGATCACTGTCTGGTGAAATCGGTATCCGTTTACCATCCGCCCGATCTCAGCCCCAGAGGCAGCCGGCGGCTATGGCGATACAAGTCAGCAGACTGGGACGAGATGCGCTCTTTCTTCGCATCTTACCCATGGCAGTCACTGTGCTTCTTCTTCTGGTGATCCGTCAGCCTGCGCGGATGCTGTGACTGATGCAATACGTACGGCTATGGAATATTTCATTCCATACTCTGACGTTCCATTATCCAGCAAAGCTCGCCCATGGTTCGGTTCTCAATGTAAAAGTGCTGAAGCATTTAAACATGAGGCCTACCTAGCCTGGGTTGTTGCTCGACAGCGTAAGGCAAGAGACACACACCGGAAGAAGAAGGCGTTCAACAGGGCTGCCAAGGCTTGCAAAGGGTTCTTCAGAGGGCTCGTTTTGACCACATTAGTCGAATAGGGAACAAACTAGCTTCGTACCCTGCGGGCAGCAAAGCGTTTTGGTCCCTAGCTAAATCGGTCGAATCAAACTTCTGCCGCTCCTCACCGCCTCCAATGCTGAAACCTGATGGGGCACTGGCTCACACCGCAATGGAGAAGGCAAACTTGTTTGCATCTCAGTTTGCGGAATCTTCTCGTCTAGATGCTGGTAGTGCGACACCTCCTACTCCACCTGGCAGTCCGACTTTGATGCCGGAAATACATATTCGCCAAATGGAGGTTCGTAAAGTGCTACGCAATCTGGATGTGAACAAAGCCAGTGGTCCGGACGGAATTCCTGCCCTAGTATTGAAGGCTTGTGCACCTGAGTTGTCTCCTGTACTGACGCGCCTGTTTAGGCTCTCTCTCCATTCTGGGCAAGTACCGAAATCATGGAAGCTTGCTAACGTGCAACCTGTGCCCAAGAAAGGTAGTCGTGCTGACCCTGCCAACTACAGGCCCATCTCGGTCACGTCCATACTCTGCAAGACTATGGAACGTGTCCTAAACCACAGGCTCCTGATGTACCTAGAATCTAATGACCTCCTCAGTGACCGGCAATACGGGTTTCGCCGAAACCGGTCCACTGGGGATATTCTAGCGTATGTCACCCACATCTGGGTGAAGCTATCGAGAAACATGGGGAAGCACTTGCAGTCTCCTGGATATCTCGAAGGCTTTCGACAGGGTTTGGCATGATGGCCTTATTAGCAAGCTGTCCAGTTATGGTTTGTCTTCAGGGTTTATTGCGTGGATATCGGACTTCTTGAGGATCGATCCATACGAGTTGTCATTGATGGCTGCTCGTCGGATCGAATGGCTATCAATGCCGGAGTCCCTCAAGGGTCGGTACTCTCTGCGACGCTTTTTATGCTACATATCAACGATCTGTTGAAGCCCGGTATCTTTGGGTACGCAGATGATAGCACCGTTGTAGAGAGTTACATATCTAGCGCGAGAGCCAGTGGACAGCATACTAAGGTACTGAGAGAGAGTATGATCGATCGTTTGAACATGGCCCTTGAGGAAGTCTCTGAATGGGGCGAAACCAATCTGGCCAAGTTTAACGAGGAAAGACGCAGGCGTGTCTGTTCTCCGCAAAAAGGAGTCAATTTGAACTGACTCCTACTTTCCGTGCCGGTTACTGATCATCTTGAGCTTTTGGGCGTTACCTTAACTTCTACGCTCAACTTTGGCTCGTATATCGAGTCCAAGGCTAAATTAGCTGCCAAAAAACTAGGTGTCCTCTCAAAGGTGCGAAAGTACTTCAAATCTGAATAATTACTTTTGTTATACAAAGCACAGATTCGCTCTTGTATGGAGTACTGTTCGCACCTTTGGGATGGATCGGCTAAGTATCAGCTTGAGGCTCTGGAATCGATCGAGAGGCGTGCCAAAAGGCTCATAGGCAAAGACATTCTAGCGCGAAAAAGACTTCAAAGTCTTGAACATCGCCGCAAGATTGCTAGCTTATCGGTTTTTCATCGGATACACTTCGGAGAGTGTGCAACTGATCTGCATGATCTAATACCTCCTTGCCCTTTTTTCTATCGTACTTCTCGGAACTCAAAGAAGCGGCACCGTTTCATGGTGGATATTCCAAAGACACGGACGAAGAGGTTTGACTCTACGTTTGTGATAAGAACATCTAAGCTGTGGAATGAGTTGCCTGAGTGGGTTTTCCCCGATAGTTATAATCTTGGTGTCTTCAAATCGAGAGTGAATCGGTTTCTTCTAGGTAAACACGCTCCATCGTAGACCGCATCGTCGCTTAACATCAGGCGAGATGGCGGTCAAGTGTAAACCTATAAAAGTTAAAAAAAAAAAAAAAAACTAATAATGTTATATCATATTATTTATAAATAGTTTAGATAAACGACTAGTTTTATTTTTCTCATATTTGTAATGAAAAGTAGTGTTTATCTTGGGTACAAGAATCAATTCCTACTTGGACTATAGCGTCGCTGCGCTCGGGCGTCTAAATACCTCGGCAATTGATTTTTTCGACCCCCGGTTAACAATCTACTTATGCAACACGATTATTTGACCATCGAGCAGTATTGTGCAATATTTCCATAGAAGGTAATAGACGTTGAGATAAATCATCTTAGGTACTTATATATATCCCTGGGTGGCGAGCGCAGTGCAGTGCTAGGTAATAATTTGTACTTTTAATTTTCCCATAAACTGCGCTGTAATATGCAGGCGTATTGCTTACCATCAGCTGCATTTTCTGCTCGCCCCGTCACTCATTACTGAATACAACAATATTAAAGAATTAAAAGTTACACTTAGTTCTAACTTCTTACTATTTTGAATAAATACACGTGTAACTCACGTTTAATATAGTCAGTTCAGTCCAACTCAAGTTTCGAAGCTGCGAACATGCGCGCGCACTCTCCTTGAAAAAGATTGCCGGACGCGATCGAAACTTGAGTCGGACTGGACTGACTATATCAAACGTGAATTACCCGTGTATTTATATCAAATGTGTATTAACCACGTTAGTTTTCATATTAAAACTTCTAACCAGCGGTATAACCCGCAACTTAACATCTAACTTTAATGGGACTAAGAGTATGTAACTCTGTATTAATACTGGTAATATATCATTTACTACATATTTAGTTTCATTCAAATCCTTTCAGCCGTGAAGAAACATGCCATTTAATATTCAATACACCTACAAACTCACAAGTTTTACTTTTTAATTTTGGTGTGTTACGTATATTAAGATAACAGTGTGTTAAGCATCATATTTCTATGTAGTACAAATTTAAACAATAATAATAATTATCGCCGTGTCATCCTTGACACGGCGCGCATCGTCAGGAGGTTCCTCTCTCTGCAGCTCTAACCACCGGTAGCTTGGGCCCTGCCCCGCTGCTGGCGGCACCCTAGTTTTAAGTTTTTTATAATGTTTGTATTTTTTATATTTATTGTAAAAAACTTAAAAATTACATAAGGATTAAATGAGTGAATAATAATTATCAAAAAAATTATAATATATGACCATTTTTGCAGTTATTGTAACTGATTGCCTAAGGACTCATTACTGAAAACAACTAAGAAAAATAATAAAACTTTTTCAAGAACAAACTAAACTAAAGGAAAGTGAAAGATAATAAAATATTAGTTGAACAGACAATTACTCATATTATGATATTTCTGACATACATTGAGAAATATAAATTAACAAATAAATTATTCGTCACACGACATATATTTAAGCAGTTTGTAGAAAACCTGTCACTTTTGAATTGGTCTATTTATAGTTACCAATTTCTTGATACTTGAAATAGCCTATCATTAAAAATGTCTAAAGCTACAAACTTTCTTTTAAATAACAATGTAAGTGCATCGGTATTTGGTTTACCTTCAAATGTCCCGGCGACTTTCCAAACAAAACAAAAGTTAAAACAAATAATCTCAGTCGGCCATATTTCTTAACTCCACACTATAAATACGGTTCCTAATTACAATAAATCCTTAAGATTGTTGGGCAGTATTGTACAATCTACGATAGTTAAGAAGGAGCAAAACTTTTAGTTTTCGAGAAAATACTCGTATACACGAAACTTTTTTTGTGCAGTAAATTTTCTGTATGTAATTTATTTCATTACATGTAAGTACTAGTATTTGGTATACGTCTATGGTTAATATTTTTAATCGTTTTATAGGTACGTACGAGTACTGGCTAGTATTGTTATCGGTATTCGTACTCTATTTATAGTTCATAAATGTGTAGTCGTTACATGTTTTTAAACGAAAATTTCACACGTACCAGATGTGTTTTTAGGGTTCCTTAGCCAAATGGCAAAATACGGGACCCTTATAGAATCGTCATGTCTATCTGTCTGTCTGTCCCTCCGTATTTCACAGTCACTTTTCTCCGAAACTGTAACAGCTATACTATTGAAACTTGGTAAGAAGATGTAATCTGTAAACCGCATTAAGATTTTGGTACAAAAAACAGAAAAAAAAAAACAAAAAAAATTAGGGGTTTTATACTTAGAACTGAAACTCAAAAAAAATGTTTTGATCAAAACCACACGTGTGGGTTATCTATGAATAGGTCATCAAAAATGATACTGAGCTATCTAACATATATTTTTTTCTTAACTGAATAGTTTGCGCGAGGGACTCTTCCAAAATGGTAAAAGTGTGTCCCCAAAGTAACGTCTAAAATAAGATAATGAATGACAAAATTAAAAAATAAGTGTATGAAGTACATTACCATATAAATTTCCAACGAAAATTGGTTTGAATGGAATCTAGTAAGTTATTTTAATACGTCATAAATTGACTATTGTTAAAACCACGGATATTCGGCCGTGGTTAAAACTCTGATTAAAGTAACGACGAACTACAAGAACTTTTATATTATGTTACTTGCTGCTACAGAAGCCTTCATGGGCGAGTCCGACTTGCACTTGACCACTTTTTTATGAATGGGACAATTTTACTTAGTTAACGTGCGCGCGGTAAATGTATAAATGTGTGTATAAAATAACCGTCGAAATGGACTGAAACTTAAATCGAGCATAACGGATTATGATACATCGAGTAAGTCCTAAAATAATTCAAATGTGAAACAACCACGACGGTGTCCATAGTTTAACTGCAGTCATGTTATAAGAGTAGGAACAAAAAATGAATGCTTGTTTTGGTTACGTATTTGAATTAGATTCTAATTAAACTTCTAATTCAAAAAAATTGGTTGCCTGTAAAGTCGGTATACGGGCGAAAGTTTTACGTGGCAACGACTTTGAGTGGTAAAATAATTTTACGGAAGAGACGCGTGCCTTTCACTTTTTATGTCTGTCTCTCTCGCTCTTAGGCGGGCTAACCATGCCCGAGTGGAAGGGACGCGTGCCTCTCACTCGCTCTCGTTGTGAGCGCATAACGTGAGCGGAGCGTTACGCAGTTTCTTGAAGTGTCACCCGGCAAACCAATTTATAAGACGTTGTCACGTCAAAATATCGTCATACTCTAATAAACTCTACATTGTCTGTTGTTCGTAATTTACTATTAAGCCCACTTTATATTCCCATAGCTGGGGCTTAAAATCTTCTCTCACAGAGAGAAAATCAAGGCTTCTACTACACTGGCCAAGTACCTACGGGTGGCTAATGACATATTGAAGACCTTGAGTTTATTAAATATAGTAACAAACAAAACGACTGAATATAATTCTGAAAGCTGGTTATACTGCGCTGTTCAGTGAAGAGGCTGCTATTCGAAGATAAAAAAAATGTTGAGTCACAGATGATTTGAGATCCATATAATCTTAGCACCAGACATTTTTATAAATAAAACCATTTGTTAGTCTGCAAAAAGTTATACCACGATAAACCATTTAATTCTCAAAAGCTACGTTGTCCCCTTAAACCACAGTTAATTGTAACAGTAGCACCGGGTGATCTTTAATTAGATGCCTTGTAGCGGAATATCGTGGGCGCTATACAAACGCTAACGACTCGAGATTTTATTGAGAAAATAGATTTTATTAAATCGGTTTACAATAGTCCGACAAAGAAAGGTTTTATCTGCGGAAGGTACGCTGAAGTTTGCGCAAAGAGTTTAGTTTAATAAAGTATCTACTTGTCTCAAGGTATGATTCAGATTAAGTAAGTGTGGATATTTATTTATATACCAAAATATAATATCCGACATTATTTAGTCCATATAAAAAACCTATAATCATTATCATTCGTCTACCCTTTTGCCCCTATCCCACTTTATGTGGGGTCGGTACAAAATGTACGTTTCCTCCATTCGTCTCTATCATTTGTCAAATCTGAGTTTACTCCTTTCCTATCCATGTCTTCTTTCACACAAAAAACTTATAATGAAGTAAAAAAATAAGCAATAGAGTTGTAAATATGAAAGTTTATCGAAGTATGGTTTGATGCATGGATTAGGTGATTGAGTATATGATCAAAAATTTGTTGAAACCTTACGTTGATAGAGAAATGTAAACTTTTTGGTTAAAACTCATATAACGAATGATAGAGGGGACATGTTCTAATTAGTCTGGGGACATGTTGGTCCGATCTTTTGTATATATTTTATATATAAACGAGTATTTCTTGTAGGTACGGATATATGTTTGTCGAATCTGAATCTCGGAAACGATTTTCATGAAATTATGTATACAGTAGGTTTCGGGCACGATGAATTGATCTAATCAGGTTTCATTTAAAAAAACGCCGTTTTGTACGCGTTTTTAGACAATGAAAAAATTTTGCGACGTCGTGCGACAGTATAATTAGCTCAGTCGGGAAGATGGGCGATCATAGAAACACATACATAATTTTTAACAAAATGGTTGTATGGTACACTACGAAAACGTCAAATTAAAATACAACCTTTTATACAATCATTGATACATTATTACAATAAATTATAATAACTTATACAAAATTACAATAAAATATTCCAATTTAAATTTTCATATATCATTATCTACACTTGAAAACATTTTGTGAGAACAATGGTTTTGTATTTGTATTTGTATAAAACATTTGACAATTTTTAAAGTTAAAAATGCTGTAAAGGGGCATTATATTCAATTAACTAGTTTAATTATTTCAATAAATACATATATGTCAATGCATATACTTAAATAACATTTCTGATTTAATAAATTATTAGGTATGTCAGGCATTAGTCGAATTGTAGTTGGTGTAGTCATTACTTAAATATTCCTTTAGGGTATAAATCGTCTTGTCCAATAAAATAACCTTAACCTTCTTAAGAAACTCTGTGTCGCTTGTCAGGGTTTGAATTCCTGTTGGGAGTTTATTATATAATTCCTGGCCTCTGATGAGTGGAGTTCTATATAATATAGTAGGTCCGGGTTCGAATCCAACCGGCCGCCTTTCTTTTATCAAATTCATTTTTTTTAGAAAATCAGTATGTATCTAAGTAACCGAGCCAAGCTCGATCAGCCAGGTACTCTAACATAATGTGGGATGAGGGTAAATGGAAGTAATGAAGTAAAAAATGAATGGCAATCATTTTGAACACGCATAATAATTATAATAAAGCCTGTACACAAAAGTCAGTAGAAACTATTTTATTTATAACTAGCTGAACCCGCTACTTCGTTCGCGTAAGCAGATGTTACGGACTTATACATTAGTTGAAAGTACGTCAAAATATTTGGAAAAGTATCATCTTTATTTTTCTTTTATTAAACAAAATCAAACATACTTAGTAAGGTATCGTAGTAGCGAACATAGCCGCAATTGTTAAGTTATTAGGATTGTTATAAGATACATTATGAAAAGCCCGAAGCTGATGTGCATGATCTGATACCTACTTATCTCTTTTTCTTTAGCTGTTACCCGCGACTTCAACTGCGTACAATTTTGAATGAAGCCTTCAAAATGATTAAAAAAAATTGAGTTTTATTGTTACGCAAGCAAGTTGAACCCGTAAATCAAATCCAAATCTAAGTGAAATGTTAATGTACCTATACATTTAATTGTAACACCGAAAAAGAATCAAAGAACGAAAGAATCCAAATTCGGCATCAAAATCATTTTAGCAGCAAAACACTCATGAATACCAGTAACGCCACCTAGTGATGAAAAAAAAATACATACCACAACATTGATTTAAATGGGCTTTAGTGCTTTAGATTTAAACTGACATTAGCGCCATCGAATGATAATATAACGTTGCTTGTTATTTTGCTTGTACACGCAAAGCATCTGTATTATCTACGCCAAAACGGGTGCATATATTTAATATAATACGGAGTTAAATGAAAATATAGACTTATTACCCCATGTGACATTTTAGACTCTAAACTATCTGCGTTTCGTATGTCAAACCAATTCGTTGTGTCGTTTTGACGTTAATATTTGTTTCCTTAGGGCTACAGATTACAAACCTCCTTATGGCCAATGCTTTTATTCGGGTTGATAGGTGGTATAATATATGTGGTATTTCAGACTATAAGTTATCTCTGTTTCAATTTTCTACCAAATTTGCTTAGTATTTCTGACGTCACAGTAACCTATAAGTAACCGATTTGCTATTTTTGAGTACAAACTAAGTACATGTGTTTCGAATTCCTTCCAAATGTGTTCAGCCGTTCCAACGTTGTCCTGTAAATATTATGAATGACAATGTTTGGATGTTTGTTACTTAATCATGTCAAAACGTATTTAGTGATCGGGTTGAAATTTGAAATACCATTTGATTATAGTCTGGAAGAACACATGGGTTAAACATTGCTACTTAAGCTAAGCCAAGATATAATGTGTTTCAAATTTTAACTCAATACATTCAGCCGTTCCAACGTAATAGAGCAGCAAAAATTTAAACATTGCCATATAATATTGGTAGGATAGGATTTTACAAAATTTTAGAAAAAAATAAATGCAAATTAAACAAACAATGCGAAAGTGGGACTCGCGCGCGAAGGGTTCCGAACCATTAGCAAATGAACGGCTTTAATTGTATGGGAGCCCGCTTAATAATTTGTTTTAATTAATTACATTTAAAGAGAATATAAAACTAAATATTATGTGAATAGTTAAAGCGTCTGTGACAGGTACGTTATTAGTATCGAGCAAGAAACGGTAAAAAATGTCAAGTTGTATGGGAGCCCCCTCTGAAATAAATATTTATTTTATTTTTAGCATTCTTTGTTAAACCAGCAATCAAAATAGATCATCTGTGAAAATTTCAACTGTCTAGCTATCACCGTTCTTGAGATACAGCCTGGTGACAGACGGACGGACGGACAGACGGACAGCGAAGTCTCAGTAATAGGGTCCCGTTTTTACCCTTTGGGCACGGAACCCTAACAACGGTCTGCTTCGGTCACCGAAGCTTGTTAAACACTACCTTTAAATTTTAAACAGTATTTGGATTGAAATAATAGGTTTTCTAATAGGTTACGGCTGGTCTAGTAAGTTACAGCTGACCTAGTAGGGAGAATGCCGACTGTCGATCCGGAGACCCAGGGTTCAAAACCACGCGCACCACTATCTTTTCAGAGCCATGTTCGTAATGCCGGTAATTAAAACGGTGAAGAAAAACATCGTGAGGAAACCGAAACGTAGTACCGAGAATCTAAGTTCTAAGTCATACGTCATCCACCAACCAACACTGGGCCAGCATGGTAGATTATAGCCTTGACTCTCTCCTTGCGAGATAAGGCCCCGACGCCCAGCAGTGGGAATATTTAATGGGTTGTTTATGGTGCTACTTATTATGCTAATATGTTTTCCCTAAAATACAAAACTACCTGGAGGTAGTTTTTTATGTTTATCAGGGATAAAACAGGGATGTTTTCGATATATGAGATCACCTCTGAAGTATTTTCTACGAAACAAAAAAGGAATTATCGAAATTAATTCACAATTAGTGTAGTTATCGCGAAAAATAAAACCAAATAAAAAACATGCAACCCGATTAAGAACATCCTCCTTGTTTGAAGTCGGCTATAACCGAATGAAAAAATATATTTATGATAATTATTTTCTCATTCAAGACGACGCTACACGATCACGTGGGCACGTTCTACAATCTAGAATCTAGATATTCTGTGGATCGTCTGTGATACACAGAATACTTAGAAGTTAGTATGTACTGAATGCGCCGTGCGTGTCGTTATTATTTAATGTTTGTGTAATTTCCGAACCACGAGACCGATTATGTTCAAATTTTGACGGAACAATATAAAAAATGTGTTCTTTCTAACAAAAAAAGAATTAATGAAATTAAACAACGCAAACATGAGTTACAACCAAATACACATTCTGACTTTCACCCCTTCCCGCAAGAAAACCGATCAGAATTTGGGGATCAAAAGTAGCCTACAGCAATGTCCTTAGTATAAACTAAAATCATGCCAAGTTTCAGCTGAATTGAATCAGTAGTTTCGGCGTGATGCGTGATCCCTATACAGAAAGACAGACAGACAGACAGACAGACAGAAAGACAGACAGACATGAAAGAAAAAAAATGCAGTTTCGCCATCAGTATCGACTATGGAGTGCTCCAAAAATTTTTTTTTTTAAATATCTTCAATGTACAGAATTCGACCCGTTACAGTTTTATTATAAGTATAGATCAGGTACAGCGCATTATAACTACACATTTACCTATATAATGGTGCCATATTTCAAATACCTATTTATCATATAATTTAATTATATACACAAAGTATAGTTCACAATACACAGAAAGACATTTACAAAATTACAATAACTAGAATTACCGTCCCCTGAACCATGGTTCAAACGTTTTCAAAACGCGTTGCCTCGCTGAATGGCAATGGCGATCCTCTGCCCCAGAAATGATCCAAAACGGGAGTCACTGCTTTGCTTACCTTAACGATGCCCAATTTCATGGACTAATATTATTAATAATTAAATCTGGATAAATACATAGATACCTATTTTTCTTCAGACGTAATTTAACGTGCGTATCTAAATATTGCTCTCTGAATCTCACCTAATCTTTTTTTCTTGGCACTTTTAACTAAACTAATAGTTATCCAAATAAATGCAAAATTATGTAAAAGTTTGTTCACAATGTTTTCGAAGTTTCCACATAGCACCACAAATACAGGATATCTACATATTCCGACCGTGCAAAAGACACACAGCTCACAAAATGTTCTCTAAGCCGTAAAAACACAAAATATACTCGAAAACGTTTTTCAAACGAGTGCTGTCCGGTTGAGCCTAACGCAAACTTTTGGCGACAACAAACAAACATTCAGGACCGCAGCAGTGGCCACTAGAGAGTGTCCTACGTGGTACTACGCTGGAACTAAATACTCCGTTTCAATATTTTATTCACAAATTTATATTTTTCCGGCATTATGTCCTTGTCTGAAGGAACTGTGTATTAATTTTAAGTGTACTTATAATCTAGGTTTGGCCATAATTTTGACTGGCCTTTTAGCTTAGTTGGTAGTGAAGCTTAGCTCTGAAGACAAACGTCTTCAGACCTTGTTTGTAAGTCGTGGATTTGATTTCCATCTAGGACATAAATATATTTCTATGATAAATTTAGTTTATTTCTCCAACCTGGGTGCTTCCAAGTATGGGTGCTTCATTGGAGACGACTCACGTTTACAATTTTGGCGGGAAAATGGGTGTCAGGTTACCTAAGTGCTTTTGTTTACATATGAAGTGCCGCGTTAGTTTTGTGCAGAAATGTTTACCATTATTCATTTCCTATTATTTTTCTATTTAGATCGGTGGAGCTCTGCGCTCTTTACGCTAGTCCAAAGTTCAGTAAGCAGCAGAAGTCATCTGAAGCTGGCTGTCATAGCTCTCTTTACAAAAAAAGAAACCTGATGTATTTGAATAGAATTTAAGATCTAAAATTCCAGTCACAAGATGCTGTACCAAGATGAACCGAACACCTTTAATCAGTTCAAAAATTACGGTCGACTGTCAGTTAGACCATCTGATAACATCGCTGCTCGGCGGATGGGAGATGGAGCGATGTCGAGATACCGCACTCAAACAATTAGAGGCCATTTAGATGGATAGGTTCGGTACCGTTCGGTTTTAGCGTAGTAAGGTTACATGGCTGTGTAATAGATGGCCAAATTTTAAATTAAAAATTCAATATGTTTTACGTAGATCAAGGTAGATGGTCACTTTTGTACCGGGTCCTATTCGGGGGGTTGGTAGATGAATGACGAGTACTTTTGTACAGAATTATGTTAATGACTTATGAAGAATGACTTATGAAGTATGTATATGTTATGCCAATGCCTAAAGACGAAAGTCTTTTACCAGTGCGTGTTGCCAGTGACGTCTTATGGAACTGAGACGTGGTCTTTCACTGTGGGTCTCATAACGAAGCTCAAAGTCACACAGAGAGAGAGAGAGCTATGCTCGGAGTCTCTTTGCGCGACAGAATCCGTAATGAGGATATTCGCAAAAGAACGAAAGTGGCCGACATAGCTCAAAGAGTAAGCAAGCTGAAGTGGCAATGGGCAGGCCACATCGCTCGCAGAACTGACAACCGATGGGGAAGAAAGGTTCTCGAGTGGCGACCACGAACCGGAAGACGCAGTGTTGGACGGCCTCCCACTAGATGGACAGATGACCTCATTAGGGTCGCTGGAAACCGCTGGTTGCAGGTTGCGCAGAACCGTTCGTTGTGGAAATTTAGGGGGGAGGCCTATGTTCAGCAGTGGACGTCTTGCGGCTGATGATGATGATGTATATGTTTTACCTAACAATATAAAATTTACTAATTAATATACATTTACGAGCCGCAATATTATGATTAAGAAACAAAGTTTACTAGACTGATTAAAGACTAAACTATACATGTATTAAATTATATCCATAATACCAGACAAGAGAAATACTTTATTTCCCCTTCTTTCTTTCTATCTGGTATTCTAATTACGTCCCTAACATAAGCTCGTTCACCAATACGGATGATATCATCGTTCATTTGTATGTGACAAAGTTTCCGACGGAGCGATAATTGAAACCACAGAACTGATTTATTCAGCGCGTCACTACTGTCGTACTTTCTACAGTTACAAGATATCAATGTGCATCTGATTCAGTGATGCGTCACGCTATGACGAACATGTCTCGAACAGTTTACAAATAAGTACATTTACTTTGTTATAACGGGATGGAACTACTCAAGAATTAGCAACTCTATTTTCCTTTAACAACTATCGGGATTATTTTAACTTTAAAGTTTAGCCAACACCAAAATGTAATGTTTTAATATTACGCAGGAAATCTTCGATTTCCCTTATGATTTCTGTGTGTTTTATTGGCACAAGTAGGGTAATTCTCGTTTTCTGAAAAAACATCCGTTCACGAGTATGAAGATTGTCTCCGCCATCTCTCATATATATCGCCGCACATAAGTATTTGAGAAAATGTAGCAACCAGACATACGACATCGATTCCAGAAGAAGCCTTTGAGCAGGCATACACGCAGTTCCTACTTATTTACATTAAAAAAACACATTTTCAACTGAATAGTTTAGAAATTAGAACAGTTGGAAACTAATAATTGTACTGCGTTAGTTTTTAATTATTTTTATAGTTTCCGCTTGAACGCCTTCTTGCCTAATGTTAATGTTATGTTGATGTAACGACGAAGCTTACCTCATCATCATCATCAACAGCCCATTAAATGTTCCCACTGCTGGGACTCGGGTCTTCTCTCGCAAGGAGAGAGTTAAGGCCATAATCCATCCACCACGCAGGCCCAATGCGGGTTGGTGGATGACACATGACTTCGAAAGGTTCTAGGTACATGTCGGTTTTCTCGCGATGGTTTCCTTCACCGTTTTTTAAGTTAGTGGCTTAGCTTAGCTTAAGCGTAAGCTTACCTACTTTAAAGAAATCGATTTACGTGAAATTTCTAACGAATTTGTCATCTTTTGTACATACAGATAGATAACAAACACATTTCAATTTAGCGTACATGTCCTGGTTATATGAAACATTTCTGTTACATCTTGGTGTAAGTGCCGCCACAACCGTACAAGAGGTTAGATAGTTCGAACGATCGTATCGGAACAACCGCGGTACGAAATAACTTTCTGATTTAGTACCTTTTCACAATCAAACTTTCTTACATTACTATTGAAATGTACAACAGTTGAAGGTAATTTATTTTACAATAGTGCTAAATAATGTTTTGTGTAGAATTGTGGAATTTTTTAGTGGTATACTTGTGTACACCCACATAAGGAAGCTATAATGAGATAGATTTGAATAGTTTAAAGTTAATTCGAATCGATAAGGATTTAGTATTTTAATGATCTGTTAATGTAATAACACTGGGATCTGATATAATACTGTCAAACGTGGGTTTCTGTGTTTGAGCTGTTGGCTACGTCACCGTAATTTGTAACAAAAGTTGTTAAATGTCTTAAACGTTTTAAAATATAAATCTGTTTACCTTTCTCGCGAACTGTACTCATAAATATGCGTAAGTAGACAAATTATTAATAAGTTAAGCTGATATTTGTGTGATATTATTACCAAATTTTTTAACAACGCATTTTACTTAATTACCTCTAGAAATAGAAACTTCACAAATAAGGGGGGTTACCTACCAGGTTTGCCTGGCATTGCGCTGTGGAAGCTGCTTATGATATTAAGCATGAAGCATTTTCCCCAGTTTATACGAAATGTTTTCAAAGTAAACAATTAATTAACTAAATAATCCAATATTTATTCAATTATTTGGTCAGAGCGTTTAACCGTTCAAGTCCAAATCGTGGTAGGCCATATTGTATATACCGCTTTTGTACAGCAATTTTAATATTATAATAGCATTGGGTAAAACACCTGTTAAAACACCTAAATAAGAATGCGTCGTACTCAAAATTGCTAGCTAATTATCTATTTCATATAGAGACCAAACAGATAATAAATATTTCCACAATTTCAGAGTGTCTGTTATATTAGGGAATATTTACATTTGATGGTATCATTCTGTTAAAAGTGGCCGTTAGAAAACAATGTTTGGCAGCCAGGGACAAGTATTTTACTTTAGGTGTTTCCTTTTCGTAAGAAATTTAAGCAAACATATACAACGAACCACCCCGGCTTTACCCGTGGTACATAATACATAGCCAATAACACTCAAGGATCCCGTACATATCCAACGGTGCAAGAATTTTTAAACTCGGTCCTATAGTTCCTAAGATTAGCGTGAGTAAACAAAAAAGCTGTTCACCTTTATTATATTAGTTAAAATGGGTATATTATATAACGTATATTTCCAGAAAACAGAGTGTTATCAAAAACAATGAATAAATACGCAATATTTTTTGTCCATTGATCATAGTTCATGAAAACTAAACCAAACTATCCTTAGCCATAATTGTCGTTCATAACAGTCCTTAACCGACCGTTTTCGTAATGAATTATCCATATCGGACCATAAGCTACTCGTTGGTTTACGTAACTAACAAATGAATATGTCTCTAACTAGGCATTGTTGCATTCATCAGATAAGCTCGGACTGATAACCGCGCCACGAACCGCAGTTTAGTTGAAGGTATGTGGATGTAAGGCCGGGAACACACTCCCATTTACTCCATTCGTAAAATTGATTTTAGTTTATCTGTGCTCATGACTTTTTGTACTAAATGGAACTGATTTGAAATTCGAAAAACCAATGACTTAATTCAATTAAAATTAAACTGACAATCAACTAAATTTAATAATAATTGTTAACCGACGAAAAAAACGGAGGTGTGTCAAAATGTTTTAATTAACGGTATTTTAATTTAACGGGAGCTCACAGTTTTTGTGTATTTTTTTGTTGTGTAATGGTGTTTTGTATTGCATGTATATTTTTTAATTTTTTATGTAGGAAGTAGCCCCATTTTAATATTGTTCTTTTTGTGAAATTGACTAAACACACTGTTTAAATAAAACAGTGAGAGACGATGGATCTGTCTGTCTGTCTGATAAATTAGAACACAGCAAACATATTATATCTCTAGTATAGAATAACACATTTCATAATCGGTTCTTCAGGCTATGTTTCCTCTTAAAATATGAGAATTATGGACACTAGAACAACACAAGTAAACTCAGAAGGCGCTTCATGTTCAATAGTTTCAAATTAATTGTTCAAAAGTTTTTACAATTAGTCACAATTCGTCGTGACCCTTGAGTCGTGGCTTGAGTTTGGAAATTACGAGTTTGGCATGTTAAGTAAAGATGGGTCCAGGTGACTCATGGGTGAGTAGGTGAGTACAGTCACTGTATCTAGCTAACGGAACCTTTTTTATAGCAAAGGTAATAGAAAACTTTTTAATTTGTCATTTAATGGTCAAACATTTTCAAGTTAGAAATAATAAAGAAACATTAGTTGATTCATTGGATGATTGATTGATTACGTTACTGCTCACACTCCTCAATGATAAACAAAAAACAACTAAAATTAGAATCCGTATTTGTATTTGTACTGTTTTTACCGACTTCAAAAAAGGAGTAGGGTCTCAGTTCGGTTGCAAGTTTTTTTCGATTGAATCCGATTGTTTGTAGCTCCAGAAAGCGGCTCCATTTCATGGTTGATGTACCAAAGGCTAAAACAAATGTCTTCGACTATATTTTCGTAATAAGAATATCTAAATTTCAGAATGCGTTTCCTAAGTGGCCGTTTCCTGATGAATATAATTAAACTCGCAGATTCAAGTCTAGAATGAAATGATTTCTTCAAGGTTAGTCAGTGGTTTACATCATGGATCAGATCGTCGCTTAACATCAGGCGAGATGGAAATCAAGTGCAAACCTGCAAGTTAACTATTAAAACATAATCCTTTGTTTTCTATCCTTTCTAATTGTTGCACAGGTGTAATCATAGTAGTCTCTTCTCACACAAGTTTACATTCGCCATCATCTCGTATTCTTCTCTCTAATTGCGCGAACGCGGCGCCTCATTTGATTAGCAACACGCAAATTGCTGATTCAAATTCTATTTTGTTTCTATTTAAAAGTAGGTCAAATTAGCGTGGTCTAAACGGCGCAATTTGTGGGTTTTTGTTAACGGCGCTGTAGTTCCAACTTCTTGTTGTAGTTCAAAACGGTCGGTAGTTGTTCTTTTGACTTGGAATTTTCAATTTTACTTCAGGTCAGAATTGTTGAAAAGTTAAATGAATAATGCATTGTGCGATTTTACAATTGTGACTGTGAAATTTTCTAACTCTAAATCAAACTTGTACAGTTAAAACAATTACAATAATTCATTTGACTGCAGAAGTGTTTGTGCAGTAGGTCCTATTGATGAGGTGACATTGGTGGACCATTCACACACAACACCATATTACATAGGTATTACAAAATTAATTAACACATTACGCTCTGTCTCAAAGCTACAAACACATAAATATAACGGTAAATTACCGTTACAGTTTAAAATAAATTTACGTTTCCCCATCAAAAAACAATAAGGATAAACAGAGCACCAATGACAAAGGAACAACGGAACAAAACACAGATATAAGGCATTAAAAAGACACTACATCTAAATCTCTCACTATCGGAACAATACAAGGAATAGTAATGTCTATTAATCAAAATGAGAGATCGACTTAACAGAATAGGTGCATCCATTTATTTCGAATCGAACTTACTCGCGTTGCGTTTAAACAGAAGTAATGGTGTTCGGATTCTTTTCAACATTAAATACAACTTTAGTGATTACTATTGGTCAATTTATATGATCTTTAATTTGGTCTTTATTACTTATTACTACAGTTGCTTTTACAAAAAGATTCGATTTTGTCAACCGCAGTGTTGCCTTGTTACGTTTTCTATGTAGTTATTATTATTTTATTTTTCACCGGGATCGTTATCCTGGCAAGCCTTTTGTTCATTAACGATCGATTCGTTACAGTTGTTAGTTCTTATTTTGAAATTGATAGCTCATTTTGAGTCAGTCTTAATTAGGGTTCGATGCTTGAGGCAAACTTTGGATTTGGAATAATTAACGATGAATTCAGTTGGTTGACTAAAATCACCTCAAGAGTTTTGAATATGGTAAAGTTATTTTTATAAATTGGAGACGTCTATTTTACTATTGTTTTTAAGCTTTCGCGATTTGAACACATAATGTTTTAAATGAGGGTAGATCTAGATCCCCTCATTTCGCAATGAGACGACCCGCAATTTCTTCAGTCTTCTCGTGACCACGGCGGTTGTAACGCTGCCGAAACGTCGAGGTATTTAAACAATGAATTAAATCGTGATTAAGTCCTGTACATTATAAACATTATGTCTATTTTACTTTTTCTCACTTAGATACTACATCTGTCACGTACACATACTTGTTCCTACAAAACCAAATTCATCAACTCAACATCATTCTATCATTATCAGCATCATTCTATTGCTGAAGTATTATTTGAATGTCGAAATCACTAAAAATATATACAATTTTTATTTTTTGTCATTGCGCAACATAAAGATTTGTTGAAAAAATATCAATAAAATTAGAAAGCAAGATTAGACTTTTCACGTTTTTATTGTTTGTAGTAGGTATTTATAAAAATAATGTAGCAATTTATATATGTCTAAGCATTACCATTAAGTATAGTAATACTTCTATTATGCTAAACTTACAACTCCTAAAGACCTTGATCATCTTATTAGTCCAGTCTATTGATGATTTATATGTTCTTAGTAGTTACACTAACAACATTTGAATCATCAATGGACTAGATAGGTATGTAAGTAGTGGTGTATAGATTCTTTGTGATTGAGTTTTGATAACAAAAACTATACCCTGTTAAAAAGATAAAGCTTAAGCGAATATAGCAAGATCATAAATGGAAGAAGTAAAACAATTAATTGAAAAAGATAAGGTACAACTAAACGATTTTAAAGTTTTGAAGGTTGAAAAGATAACAGATAAAAATAAAGTGGAGCCTAATAAGAACATTGTTTTTAACGAGAAGGCGTGCCCACATTAAGTTAAAGTGCTACTCGGTCATTACTAAGCTAAAACTAAAGATAAAACAAAAACTCATTCCGAACATTCTGTAGAAGCATTCTTAAGATATTCAGTAAGTTCGAGATAAAGACACTTTCAAAAAGCCACAATTTTAGCGCAAAACTTTTGTCGTCGCATTCTTTAAATTTGTTAAAGCAGGTAAGTTGTGTTGCTTTTTAAATGAACTTGCTATAGTACTAACGTTAAATTGGTTTACTAAATGCGCCCATTTGTTATGTTAGTATGCAAGAACTTCTTATACCATTGATAAAAAAGATAGGAACCTCTTATTATAAAGTTCACAAAGATGTGTAAATTTAAACATCCCGTTACGTCATAGTTTGAGGCACACAGACACACGTATACCTCACACGCTTGCACTCTTCAATAGTCATGATTTATTAGTACAATGCAAGACTACAAATGTACTCAAATACGATGTCATCCTAATTTTAGGTATAAATTAAAAAAACGAGATTCGGAGTCGTGGGATATTAGGTAGGAACGAAGTTCCTTTTACAAATCATGTATAGGTAGATTATCTATACGTATACGGTAGTTTAGAGTGTCATTGAACGTTATATGTTAAATATATTAAAATGATGAATATATCATACACTATATACCACCGTATATGTATCCTCCGCTCTATACGTATATAAACCTACCACCTTGCTATTTCTCCATTGCCAGTTCTAGTTCCTCGTAGCTGGAAAAGGCAACATCGTTTCATGGTAGACGTTCCATCAATTTGAATGTGGAGATTTGACTTCACTTTCGAAATAAAAACGGCTGTTTAATGCTTTGCCTAAGAAGGGTTTTCCCCAGTTACCAAGACACTCTCCGAAACGCAACCAACAAAAAACCGAGACCTTATCAACGCTAGTTTCATAAGAGCAATCTATAAATCACGGATCACAGTTATCTCCATCTCAATCCGACGCCATCTAAATCAGCTAATGAAGCCGCAGACAAAAGCTCCGATAAACCAATCAAATACATCAAATACCACATCCGTTCATATTGGCCTTTTGATGCTGCATTCTTTGATTGTGTTTATTCCATCTTTGGGAATCTCTTTTTAATGCGTGATCAGTCATACATCGCAACGCAAAATGAAATACGTATTAAGTTGATTGGAGTCCGTGTTATATATGTTTTTTATAATAACAGTGAAAACTAGAATACAATACACCTCTTATTATTTACTCTTAACATAACCATAGGTATTTTCGAAGTGAGCGTAATTCCACTAACTTAAAACGTTGAAGAAAAACATCGTGAGGAAATCGACACGTACCAGGTCATGTATCGTCTACCAACCCGTACTGGCCCAGCGTGGTGGGTCAGGGCCTTGACACTCTGTCTGCGTGAGAAGACTCCAATACAAACTCACGTTACAGAGACAAACTCACCATACAGAATAGTACAAATGAGGTATGTTATTAAATAAAATACCGTAAAAGTTTAATATTGTTCCACATAATTTTGGAAGCGACGATTGGAACAAAAATAAATCATGGAGATGCACCTACAAGACCTTTAAAATCTAGGTCACAATTTAGAGTGTACAAGTCTTGAATGTGAACGAGCGGCGAACAAGCAAAAACCCCCGTGGAATCCCGGTTAGATCAGAGTTAATTAGAAGAGCTGGTTCGCTGCTCGAGAGCTCGGCCCGTGCCCCGACCATTCAGACTGACGGGGCAAAAAATAGACGAACTAGAGGCGGCTGCAATCACACCGACATTTGTAATAAGCATGCTAACTAAAATCTTATCGTACTTACAAATGTACTAGCTTTGTCTCACAGTGTAACCGCGGCTAACCTAAACCATTCATAATTAATATTAAGTAGGGATTATAATACTTTATCATTATATTTTATGTTATCATTTCTAGAACTGTTCTGACTTGACCGAAATCATGACTAATGGGGTTACATCTCTGTCATGAGAGTCATACACATTTCTGGCGCATTGGCCGTCACGAATTGTGGCATTGCGCCGCCCATGTTATACCCATGATTGCATTTTCAGTCATTTAGTTTCATCGCTCGGACAACGCGTCGTAAATTTCGCGCGTAGATTTCGAAAGCTACGTATATAGTATTTAATATATTATTATGCTTGAGCTTCTGTTCTGTAACACATTATATTTTGTCATGCCTGAATGGGTATTCTCTAGTGTCCATTCTTTGACAGTCTTCTAATTTAGAATGAACCGCATTTTGTATTTTTGCGTGTTTGGTATTAAAACTACGCTGCTTGTTTTTTTAACGTTTGTAGGTTTACACTTGACCATCACCTCGCCTGATGGTAAGCTACAATGTGGTCTACAACGATGCTTGTGACGTCAAACCAAATAAAATCATTGGCCTTAAATCAAAATTTGTATTACAACTGATAAATGTAGGTGTAATCTTTTAAGCCTTCTTTCTGTCACAAAACTCCAGGTGAGTGTGACGGGCGGTCAGGCCGAGTGCTTCTTCTGGGCAGCGGCGGCTTCAAACGGGAGTGCGGGTTCAAAGCGCGATCGTTCGCGGCGAGACCGCATCCACCATGTCACGGCCGTCTGATATAACTAATGTGATTGATCTCTAATAACCTGTGTGGAAATCAGGGAAAATACGGAGCATTGCTCTCAGGTGATCTCTGATGATACTTGCTTAGGGTTGTGTCCTCATAGATTTCGACTAGGAAACAAAGTCAGATGTCGATGTCTTTGGCAGCCAAGCTCTGGTTAGTATATGCTATCTCTGAAAAATACTAGAATCTTTCGGACTCTTCGTGAAGTTTATTTTTTCACTGGAAGTGTTATCTCAGCGGATGAAACCCGGGCATTCGTGTATCGCATGCTATGTTTTTATCCCTCTTACAACTGACTTATCAACGTTTCATCGCTTGAACTGTAAACCTAGAAGAAATCACTTACATTTTAGTATAGATGTAAAAGGCTGCTCCTTCCAAAAAATACACGAGAAAAAGTCACAATGACATAGTCATTGTTGAAATGTACGTAGAAACTAAATTTGTGCGTATCCAGGAGAAGCAGTTTTAAAGCAATAGCCTGGATCAGGAGGCTTAGGATGCCAAACTTTTGTTTTGTCAATAGCGAGTTTAACGTTTCAGTTAGAATGTTTTGTGCCGCGCTCCACTTCTAGAAAGAGTTTCGGGCTCACATTACGTCATAAGAATAGCGATTTCATTTTATTTCCCTTTTCTCTAAACATATACGCTCAGTTAACACTTCATGCTCTTTTCTATGACTTGGGCTATATGCTCTTTAAATAGGAGACAATCTTTGAAACAGCTGTTTCTTTTGCGCGACTTGGGTGTTGGTTCCATAGTAAAAAATATGTTTTCCTTACGATGTTTCCTTACGCTGTACCTAACAATGTCCACGAGTATAAATAGATGTACCTTTGGGTGCTTTTATGTTTCACTACTATATATATACAATTATGTAGGTATTATATAAGATACTAGCTGTACCCTGCCACTCTGCGCTGTGATGCACATTGTGCATATTGTGATGCAAAAATAGATAAAAACAATTCTTGATGCGGATTATATATCATTGTAAAATTTCAGCTTGATCGGTGCAGAGCTTTTTGAGTTTTTGAAGCGTACACAAACCAACATAACATTTTTATATGTAAAGAAGATGTGGCTACCAGTATACAAGCTTTGTTTTGTTTGGGCTACTTGTTTGAAGAATGTTCATTTTTTGTATTGAAGAAAAGCTACTGCTTTAAATCGCTCTCTCTTGCTCCGTAGCCGCTCCCCGTTGCTCGCTCGGTAGCTACTAGACAAACTTGGTTTCCTTACAACGAATATACATTTTCCCTCGAACGTAAGTTTGCGGCGCGAGCGCTGATGTTACTTTTGTAAATAAATATTTCCGATACGAAGCTTTCAATGTGAACGGAATATATTTCACAGGTTTTGTCACAATTATTAGGTGCTGCTGGAACAAGGAATACATTTGAACTTCTTCCGCATAGAACTTGTAAAAGGATTTTTAGGCTTCTTTGAGTATCATCGAACTACACTTGATCGCCATCTCGCATGATGTTATTGATGATGCGGTCTACGATGTTACGATGAAGCGTGCTTAGCTAGAATGAACCAATTCACTCTCGACTTCAAGACAAGATTGTAACCAAAAAACACCTCAGGCAATGCATTCCACTGGCAAAACAAACCTGAAACAAAGTTATTGAGTGTCAAGACTGAAAACTTACCATGGCAATCGATAACCGTTGAAGTGGCAGATCTTTTCAGTGGAGACGACGTTGGGACAAACGTAGTATGGAACAAACAGCGGCCAGATAGATTGACAATCGTCGTAACGTTACTAGAAAAGAATAGATGATAGGAGCTGCCAATCGAGACTGATAACGTACGTAAAACGAGATCTATGTGTAGCAATGGACGATAAAGCCCCCAAGATAATGGACCCATATTTGCAAATAAAGCTGTCATGAATTTTATGAATAAAGTGTTGACAGCTATAACTACCATCTTTATGAATGATTTAGACGGCATCACATTCGACAGGCACTCTGGATGATGACCGTATAGACCAATACTTGAGATTCAACTATACCCAAACCGATAGCAAGTAAAGAATAGACTGTTTGTTAGTTGGAGACACAAAATGGTGCCTGGTACCATGTAAAGTGGCTAGGAAACAGAGCAGATGACAGGAGCTACCAATCGAGTTCATTAAACGAATATTTTTTTTAGCAAAAGACGATGAAAAGCTGCTTGTGTTATGGTGATAACTTGACTGTGTTAATAAGTACCAACAGATTTTTCAGATATAGAGGTATAGATCACTTAGATAATTGGGTTAATATATGTTTGAGCGTCATATTGCTTGATGTTTTTTTTTTTTTTTTTATTTAAATTATCCGCTCCACAGACTCCGGGGTCCGTGATCTTTGTCATTACAATAATCTTTTTTTTTTTCACATTTCTTGGATAAGGAGAAGAGGAAAATAGAAGGGATTTGGGTACATTTAAAATCTAATTCTAGTCTAGAGCCGATCACTACCAGTTGGGATTCCGCTAGTAATCGACTCGACATTGAGTGTTTGCCTAATTGCCTTTTGCCATTTGCCTAAGCTGCCTCCTCCCGGCCCAGAGCCTCCACAACGGCCGCATTTCTGTCCCTGATGGCCATCTGTAGGTTGAAATCGCGGATGGTCTTCGATGATGCAGCCCACGCTCGCCGCACGAACCGACCGATGGCGTCGTCGGTGTCGTCAGCGTAGTATGTGAAGGTCCCCGTGTGCCGTGAGATTGCAACTACTGCATGGGGCACGCTCGTGCAGCTTCATGTTTGCCTTGGTTTTGATTACGATTACCGACTCGTATGTTAGTCCCTGAGCTTCATGGATGGTAAGGATGCGTGACCCGGTGCCTGACCCATAACCCTGGTTTGTCAGGGTCTCCTTCTCCTCTTGAGTGTGAACTAAGAAGAGGTGTTTGGTTGGGTGTTGGTATTTGCGCTCCCTTATATCTTCTCTGCTCTAGGGACTTTATACGGGACGCTGAGGAGTACATACCGGAGTATATTTCCTCAGTGCATATGCGACGTCCATTGGGTTTCGATGTGCAGAGCAACTCCTGGCTGATCTTTGTTACCAGGTTCGGGCGATGATACCTCATTTCGAAGAGATTTTCCCTGTCGATATAAGGCAACTGATTGACGTCTCCAATGAGGACAATTTCGCCAACACCAGACAGCCTTGAAGCCATCACAATGGCTCCAAAATGGTTCATGAGAGCTTCGTCCACCATGAGGCGGCTGAAACTTTCTACCGAAACCATTTACCAGAGCAGAAGCCATGGTTCGCACTCTGGTTTTGACCAGGTTTCCGATTCGGTGCGATAGCTTTTCTCTTAGATCTTTTGCTGCCTCAGTTGTTGTAGTAATGATGGCGTCCTTGTCCACGTCGAAGTGTCTAATCACCCATGTTGTTTTCCACATCCTGGAACTCCGTTGACCCACTGTATTCTTGGTACCTCCCAATTTTCCCAATCTGCTTTGACCTTTCCGTTCCTTCGATGGTCTTGGCCATCTCTAGGATCTTATCGTCCAGCATAATCTTGGTGCATCGGGCAGTAACTACAATTGGGTCGTTTGGTGGTGTCGCATAAACAGGCACTCCCGCGCGCTCTGTCTCTCTCTCGTTCAGTGTCACGAAGCCATTTTCAGCACTGTAAGCTGCCATATACTGTCCTGTCATGGTTCCCTTGATGACCCGGGAAGTGACATTATTGTAAATGGCTGCTTCGGCCTCCTCGAGTTTCGCCTTTAAAAGGCTTTCACTTCCTAGCCTATAGGACTGCATGATGTTTTCGCAGGTCTTGAGGTTGACTTGTCGTGTCGCGCTCAGTGTGGCTATGAATTCGATGAAGGCGTTACGTGCATGGCTCCGCGGCTCCGAAGCGGTGACATAGCGGGGCGGTTCAACCTGTCCCATGTCGGCTCTCGTTCGGGCTGTTTGTTGCTGTGAAGCTGCTTTGGGGTCTTTGACGTCGAGGGGTGATGAATGGGATGTGATTCGGAGTACGCTCCTTGCCGCTGCGTTGAAAGCAGTCACGAACGCCGTGTTGGTGCCTCGGCTGCCAGTTAGATTGGCTGAGGCTTTTCCGCGGCTGCCCTCTGCTGTACTCTTTCGGAGCCGGTTTGGATGGTCGAACTAGGAACAGGATTTCCCCAGCTGTCAGTTGCATTTGTTTGGTCGTGCGAAGGGATTCTGAGGAAGCTCAGATTTTCCCCCTGTCTTCGTATACGACAACCTCATGATGTTTAGAGGCCTCAATGCAACCCAGCCGGTCTGCGACTCTCGCTCTTGAATATTCGATTGCCATCGCATATTCACGCTTATCACCCGGGGTGTTTCACCTGCATTTCTGCTCAGGTGTGCGAGCAGCGCACTTGCCTGTGTGAAAGGCGTCCGAGTACTCTATTAGTGCAATCGTTTTGTTCTTCGATCGCACCAACCGAAATCGGTGGCCGTCTAACTCGCACACCGGCATGGCGTCGTAGGTTTTCCGCTTCATCGTGACTTTTGCGGTACTCCCATTGAGCAGGCGAGACAATCCAGGCGACAAACGGGCTCGTTTCCGTTCCCAAGCGAAGCAAAAGCTTATTCCGAATCTTTCTTTGTTGCTGTCCATGAAGAGCGCCACTCCGCGGATACGGATCCCTGCTTTTCCTCGGTCTGCGTTCTCCAGTAGTTGGTTGACGGAGATGCTCTTCGAGGAGTTATGTTGGGCGGGAACCGCATGCCGCGCGGCGTCCACAGACAGCGGGGCAAAGTGTGGTGGTGATGGGGGGCGCGTATTTGATTTAGTGGAGTTTCTCATGGCCGCTATGCGGAATGAGCTCTCCATGAAGGACAGGAGCCGTGTTCTGTTATCTGGATCTACTAAGATGTTGTGGAGATCCGAGACAACCAGTCTTCTGTCGATCATAGATTCGAGCTCATGTCTTGCGACCATGAATCGGGGACAATCGACTAGCACGTGCCAGATCGTTTCGGGTTGGTCGGGGTCACACTCGCATGCCGGACTGCTCTTGAGCTTAAATCTGTACAGGTAATCTGCTATTCCTCCGTGTCCCGTCAACGCTTGTACCTGGAAGGAGTCAGTTTCGTGGTTCTCATCACCCGATATGCGTTTGCTATATCAGGGAGGAACGTCTGGGTGACTTTTCCGGTGTCCGAGGTCTCATATCGATCCTGCCATTTCTTGACCGATTCTTCGCGGATTTTCCTTTTGACGTAGGACAAGGGGATCCCTCGTAGTCCCTGGGTGACTCCGTGAGTGCTGCCGATTTGGCCAATTCGTCGGCTCTTTCATTGCCGACGGTGCCAACATGCGCTCTCACCCAGAAAAGACGAAGAGATCTCCTTCAGCATGTATCTGTTCAATGTTTTCCTTTACGCACTTAACCAAGGGTGGCTCGTTTTGGGTTACTTAGCAGTTCGAGTGAAGATCGGGAGTCACTCAGGACATTGACGTCTGGGTCCTTGCTCTTTAACGCCATTTGAGTTGCCCGGTAAAGAGCATAAAGTTCCGATTGAAAGACTGTGCATTCGGAGTGGAGCTTGAAGGTCGAGTTCTTGACCTCTCTGCCATTCTCCCACCATGTTAGAGCAGCTCAAACTTTACCTTCAATTTTACTGCCATCAGTATAAATTTGAGGCCCTTGTGGAAGATTGAGGTGTCTTCTAGGAGCTCGTACTCTACGGATAACTGCGTGGACGGATGGGGTTGGTCTAGGCAGTTAACATTCTGTTCGAGCTCCACTTCTGGTGGGAGGTAGTCTTGGGAGAGGTTCTTTTTTTTACTCTGTACAAATTTGCCGCTTCCTGTATTCTCAGATCCAGGGGAGCAGGCCGGAAAGGGCAAGTGATGCTTTCAGAGAAACAGTACGGTACGACTTACAGATTTTCTGGGCAAAACCTCTTTGGATAGCGTTCAACTGAGACTTGTTTTCCTCGAAGTCTGCCGCTTGCGCCCATACACTTGAGGCATACATGATGATAGGTTCCACCACCGCGACGTAGATAGTTCTCGTGATTTCGCCATTTAATCCCCAGTTCACCTTCGCTGCACGTGCGAGCTGTCTATAAATGTTCGCCACTTTTTACATTGGGCGGTCACATGTGCTTTAAAGTTGAGCCGGCGGTCGATCAGTAGGCCTAGCAGTTTAACTTCCTCTACCAGATTTAGCCGGACGCCGGGCATGACTATGTTTGGGTTTCGTATTTCAACTTTTTGTGAAAAGCATCGCGTTGGTTTTATGCGCTGCAAAGTTGAGTTTGTTAGTGTTACCCCATTGCACTGTCATGCTCAGCGCCCTACTCGCCTGCTGTTCGATGATATTCGAGTTGCCTGTAAACACGAGAACGACGTCGTCTGCGAACGCTTGACAGTACCTCCCTCTGCTTCTAGCATTCGCAGTAACGAGTCTAGGATCACATTCCAAAAGGTCGGTCCGCAGATGGACCCTTGGACGCATCCCTGGTTGTTTCCTTCTCGTAGACTGCTCTTGCATAGTTGACCTTGATTTTACGGTCGCTGAGGTAAGAGTTTACCATGTCGTAGAGGTTTGTTGGGCACCTCTTCTTCGCTAATTGATTTTTTTTGGGTGGGCCACCATGCATTGTCGAAGGCGCCTTCTATATCCAGGGAGATTAAGAGTACGGTATCTTTACTGTCTACTCCTTTTTTGATGTGCTCTACCAGGTCATAGAGGACGTCTTCAGTGCCTCGCTGGGGCATGAAACCGTACTGTTTCCTACTAATAGTTGGGAGGAGATGCCATTGGAGACGGTTTACCAGAAGCTTTTCGACGATTTTTCCTAGAACGGACAGAAGACCTATGGGGCGGTATGATTTTGGATGTGTAATCTGTCTTACCGGGTTTGCGTAGTATGACCACGTGCGCTTCTTTCCATTGCTTGGGGAAGTATTTCAGCGACAAGCATTTGTTTGCTATCGCCAAGAAAACCTTCCATTCGCAACGTATGGCTGCTGCACAGATATCAGCGGTTAGCCCGTCTGTACCAGGAGCTTTTTTCGGATTCAGAGTTCTCAGTACTGATTCCAGTTCCGCTGATGTGAATGGTGGGTCATTTTCCGGTAAGCCCATAGGCATTTCTGTCGTTCGCTCCCGTAGCTCTGTATGACAAGGTTGGTCTGTGCTCTCAGAGTCGTCGGGATAGAAAGTTTTGGCAAGTAGTTCTGCAGATAGCTGCGGGGATAGAGTGTTACCTTCGGTGTCTCTTAGGAGTATTTCTTCCTGTCTTGTCGAAGTTTGTTTCATCTGTTTGTTTGCTTGATGTTACATGACGAAGGTGATAATTGTGATGAGTAATATACATTTCACGTCTCATAAAAAACCTATTGACTTTTAATTCGACGACATCCATGTTGTGGTGATTTCCCTCAAGAGACACAGTCAACTACCTAATTGAATGTAGCAAAAAAAATGTATGCGCTACCACACAGCAGAAGTGAAAACTAAAATAAGAAATACTTGTATGTAAAGACCACTAAATAATTTTTATACTAAAATAAAAATTAGAATATTAGCTATATTCTAATAGTAAGCACAGCAATACGAGAATAACATGTGGCGAAATGATTAGTAACTATGGCCAATAATAAATTAAAAGAAAAATTACGTAGTTTGGAAATAGCGTTTGACTAGCAAATTTTTAGTAGGTATTTGCTATTTATTTATTTTATAGGTATTTCGCTAAAAATGCATAAATATGTTGTGTTTAAAGTGTATCTGTAAGCTGTGATGAAAATAATAGGTATCATTTTGTGTGTTTACGTAATGTAAGTGCTGTCATAAAACAGTACAAATACGAGTATATTACAACAAAAACGTATTTGCAATGGATGTGAAATGCAAATTTGATATTTTGTGACAAGTTCAATTAATGACATTAATGTGGTAAGTACCTAGAAGTCAATGTCGGTATAAAAAGATATAAATATAATAAACACAAGGACTACATTATCTTTCTCGCTCTGACGCGCTTGTTCACTGTCACTGTATTTTGTTTCTCGCTCTAGCATCCCGAGTTTACCCGAAAAGCTATGATCATACCCGAGCGTGACGGTTCATTTCAATTCACATTTCATGAAAATTCTGTCCTAGGCGCGCCCAAAGAAGTTTTCATTTCAAAAACAGCTAAGAAAATTTGATCATTCCGTGATGAGTAGTGCACGACTCTTACCAGCAAATGTTTTCTGCGTAAGCCCATATTCTACAATCACTGAAGTTATTTATTTTAATTAATTTTAAAAGTCAAACCAGTTCAACTAATTCATAATTCAAAAGCTCTAGAAATGTTTCGTGCTGTAAAATAATGCAGCTGGTAGTTTTCCGATAATTCACAATCAACTTCGACTTTAAACATTCGAAGTTATTGTAGACTTGAACTTTATTTAAAACTAATAATTTTCTGTCAAGTAATTTGACGCTGCTGTTGTAAGAAATTTCAAATTGTATTCATTGGTATTATCGTAAACGGTTCGATTAAACGATTTTTTCCAAATACGCTCCATCGTAGAACGTATCGTCACTTGATATAGATCGAGATGGTGTTGGGGTCAAGCGCAAACTTATTCTTACTCTCGTCTCTAAATACTGTTTTTTACACAGAAAGTAAAGCAGTTTCTTTAACAGTAGATATTGCTCGTATTGCAGGGATCGTTTTACCAAATACCAAATCGAGACTCTAGAAATCCATAAGAAGCGCGCCAGAAGATGGAGATGGATCGATAAGTGATGAAGCTTTGGTTGGGTAGTTGCAAATACTTGAGTAACACCACAAAGTCGCTTACCTCTCGAAATATTTTTTGCAAGTAAATGAAAAACTTGCTTCTCTCTCTCTTTTACTATAGGCGATATCAAACAATCCACAAGCGAAAAAATGGAACGTACTACCAGAGGTTGTTTCCCGATGAGTATAATCAGGGCGTTTTTAAATCTAGAGTACGTAAACAGACATCTTCTAGGTGAACGTGTACAAACTAGACAGGTTTGAATAACGAAAATGAAAAATGTTTGACCAGTATTTACACGCGACTTCGTAAATAGCTATTCCCAAAGGAATTTTACAAATATTTTTTCGGAATCTATTGTATTGCTTGCGTATTATTCAAGACTATTATATATTTGAGTTCCGAATGTCAGCTTGATTTCTTTAGTTTTAAAGAACGTAAAGTTTTCATATTCATTATATAGAAAGTAGAATGAGTGTAAGTCACACAGAGATTTAATCGACTGTTTGTGCTAGGTAGTTTGTGAAATGGTATGCTCATTTCGGATTTCCTCCTGAATTCTAAAAGTAACATATATTAGCGAAGGCTTTACAATGTCCTCCAAAATATAACATAGGTAGGTACATACTAACAACCCTTACAGTCTTATCATCAGGTGTTGCACCGCTCAGTTTTGAAGTAAAAACTTCTTTTGGCGCACTACACACAACATTTTTCGTGGCATGTGCATTGAACTCAGGCGTCACGTTTGGAAGTGCAAGATTCGTTCGGGTCACCTCGGAACCACCGAAGATGCCTGTTGTAGCCTATATATATGTTATGCCTATATCACTTAGGGATCATGTGGGTATCCAACGGTGACAAAAAAATTTGAAATCGGTCGAGTAGTTCCTGAGATTAGAGCGTTGAAACAAAAAACTTCTTCAGCTTTATAAATTAAGTATAGAGTACAGAAATATATTACTATTGAACTGAAAACTCCTTTTAGCGCATCACAGACTATATAATATATGCGTTTGTTTTTATTTATTTATTCTTGACCTTGTGCCTATACACACACACCTTTAGCCGCATCTGTCACTGTCGTTTCGCTGTGTGAACTATCCTATATTCAATTTATAATATTTTATGTAGAAGTAGTCATTTTAATTTATATTTATTAAAATTATTCAATGGGTTTTTAAAAAATATTTCTTACTTTAGATTTGACTTCTGTCGTGTGGTCTGTGTGTGGTTAAGCACACACACATTTTTTTATACAAAAATGGTTTTGGTTTTTCATCCCAACCAAAACGTCAAACAAGCTCTAAAACAATTTGCAGAGTCATCTATGTATGTAAACATTACACCATGCAACTTACAGAACATCACATAAAAATATTCTACTTACAGTCCGTACAACAATTAATCATTGCTATTACAGAGTCCGTTCATTATTTGCTCTGACAACAACACTTATTTCCATACGCCATTTTGTAAATTATTTCCGACCGGTGTTGCCACTGCAAAAAATGCACCAATTATCGTCGACTCCCATTCCACATTGCTTCCTGATTTAAGACTTGACGATTTGAGTTTTATTGTTGTTTTCCTAATTGAACTACAAACCCCCTTTTATCAGTTGATATAAATTTTGTAACAATACTAAAAGAGTAATTTTCGTGATTGGTAAGATAAATAGGGTTAAATAAATAGTTTTGACTCCATTTTAGTAATAAAAACAATCTAAACTCTCGAACACTGTGTATTGATAAAAATAAGTATCTATTGACGTTATAACAAATTGTTAAATAAAATCGATCATTCATAGTTTAATACCAATAAAATACAGCATTATAAGTCAATGATATATGTAATGATGATTACTATTACTTACAAATTAACCTTACTACAAGCCTTGATCAAACTTAAAGTACGTATGTAGAGCTACTCTTCCATTTGTTTCCGGAATGGGTATAATCCTCCCTGATGTATATAATTTGTAGTATTTATAAGTGGTAAATATTAGACATGTCTAAAGTGAATCGTTTTTTTTTTTTTCAAGGCAAGCGATCCTCATCGTAGGCAACATCGTCTCTTAACGTAGACGAGACGGCAAATCGGTTAAGTGCAAACCTTTAATCGATAGAAAAAACTTGTAGCTGTTGTAGGTGTAGTTCGTTTATATAGTCGTAATTGTTGACATCACTAAAAATGTTTAAAAAGTTGAAAAGGTGACGTTTCAATTTTTATATGAATCATGTTTTAATTTTATGGTTTTGTTTCAGGTACGTAGCTGAACTCGTGACTCTCAAATATTGTAAGCATATTATTAAACAATAAATAATAACATGTTATAAAGTGAAAACATAATCATTTGGCGTTCAGGATTTTTTCCTAATTAATAATTACACTTTTATTTTACTTTTTTACTAATATTACCTAAGGCCACGAAAAGTAACGTGATTATTACACATTTTAAATATATACACGGGTAGCTCACGTTTGAAATAGTCAGTCCAGTCCGACTCAAGTGTCAGTGCTAAACGAGCTGCGAACACGCGCGCGCACTCGCTTTGAAAAAGATCGCCGGACGCGATCGAAACTTAAGTCGGACTGGACTGACTATATCAAACGTGAGTTACCCGTGTATTTATTTAAAATTACCCAAAGCTGCTTGAACATTGTACGCTGAAAATTATTACAAAATAAATAAAGTTTCTGTATTTCTTCCTTTTTTTTTAGTTTCGATCCCTTTATTTTTCATTGGTCTTGAATTTGTATTACTAAGTTAAATATGTGTATATTATTAAAAGTTCTGGTAATCATGAAAAACTATTATTATTTAGTTACGAATAAATAGCTACATAATAGTATATATATTATTGATACATCATCACAATAGAATCAAAATATGGAACTATTCCCAAACCGCGAAATCTAAATTTTAAAACCTATAACAACATTTACGAATGTTACCTCCGAAATCTTAAAAATTTACAACGTGCAATACAATCACCGTCGCGTCAGGAGCACGTCGAATGAAACGCATAAAATCGGCGGGAATATAAAATTTGATGTTGCATTTTTCTTATTTACGTCGGAGGACGACAGTTGCCAGTGACGCGCGCACCGCGCCCCGGGTGCCGGGGAAATGAGCTTGGGTTGCCAGATGAAATAAGTTTTGTTTTTAAATTTGGAATTTGACTAATTAATTTGTATAACAATGGCAAATTGAACATATAGTTAATAGTTTTCATTTTATACTGATCTATAAATATATTCAATGAAAATGCAAATAAACTAAATGAACATTGTGCGTAGAAATTATTCGTTTACTTTAATTGACGTAAATGTATTTTGTATTTTTATACATAATAGATTTACGATTGAAGGCCATATTGTTTGACGTTAAGTAACAATGCGATTGCAATTCAGGATGTGAAAAACCCACGTAAGCAAAGTATTCCACAGATTATGTAGACGTTTTATTACTAAGCTTTAGTTCAAGGGTCTTCAAGTCTTTGAAAGGGCAATCATGGAAGTCGATTTTTCAAGCTACTAGCAATATGACAAAAAAGAACAGCACGGTATTAGATAACGCACATTAGCAGCACATGTTCCGAAATCTATTCCATAAAATTCGAAAAGCAACTTTGCAGTACCACCATGTTTGCACAACATGATCTAATACCACCTTGCCCTTTCTTCTATCGGAATTCTCGTTCCACAAAAGGGCGGCATCGTTTCATGGTTGATGTTCCAAAAACGCGAACGAAGAAATTTGCCTCCACGTTTGTGATAACAACGTCTAGGTTGTGGAATGCGTTTCCTGAGTGGGTTTTTCCCGATGGCTACAACCTTGGTGTATTCAAATCAAGAGTGAATCGGTTTCTTCTAGGTAAGCACGCTCCATCATAGATCGCATCATCGCTTAACATCAGGCGAGACGGTGATCAAGTGCGAACCTAATATAGTTCAAAAAAATACTGACATTTACAGTTGCTTCATCTATCGGCGATTAATATTTATTTATTATTTTTTAATTCAATGAGCACACAAAACAGAATGTAATAAACATAAACTATAACATAAGAGTATACTGTACAAAACTGTATTACATTCTAAACTCTGTGGGCCTAGAAACAACAATTATTTAAATTCAGTGGTTTGATAATAATAACATTACATTAGTAATAATATATAAAGAAAATTAGGCCAACATATCTGAACTTAAAACTAAAAACTATCATGCGTTAAAACAGTAGATAAATAAGATATAAACATAGAATATTATAACACAACAGATAAGTATATTAACATTGTGAAACAATGTATAAACAAATAATATTAAAAAAAACTCATAATAGTATTTACTGTAAGCACAACAGGGTTATTCTTTTAGATTAAAGAGTAAAATTTTTTTGATTTTCTTCTGAAATTGGAATAACTTTAAGTGGAAAATATCAATGTCCCTATCGGAGACAAGGACTTCGTTGTATTGGCGACTCATTCTGACTATGGGATTATAATAAGATGTATTATTGGTAAAAACTTGCAAACTGAAGGTATTACAATTACGATTACGAGACCGGAAACGTGTATTAAAATTTAAAAGAGAAAGCAGGGTTGGGGAGTCAATCGAAGGATGGACGATCTTATGCAACAGTGTAAAATCAATATAATTACGACGAATATTAAGGGAGGTAACGTGAAAATATTGTAGACGATCATTGTACGATGGGAGCTTGCGACCCATGCCACATCTGTAACTCATAATTTTTAGGCATCGTTTTTGAATGCGCTCTATCCTATCACTGTGTACATTGTAGAAAGGAAACCAGACTGATGAGTTATACTGATTGAAACCAGACTGATTATTCAATCATATGACAAAAGTTTCATTCGTAACGCGTGAGCTTGCATGCTTAGCTACACTTGACTATTGTACTCTTAAGTTAGTCGAAACTTGTAACCTGTCAGTCCGCGCACAGCTCGCAGTAAAGCGTGATGCGTTAAACTCCTTGTTAGTTTAGGGGCCCTGCACACGATCGATAGTTCTGATTACGTTCGAGTACGTTACCATTGTCATACTCAGCTTGACGCAGTACAGATGCTTCACAGTATGAGTATCGCCACGGTGCATTCACGGTTACAATACGGCATCGAGCTATACGCGCGCACTGCCGACTGGAAGCGTGCGTTCCGCGCCCAAAAACGTGCTGTACGTGCCATTGTTGGCGTATTTATTTTTTTTATTATTTTTTTTTAACTATAATAGGTTCGCACTTGACCACCATCTGATGTTAAGCGATGATGAGATCTACGATGGAGCGTGCTTACCTAGAAAAAACCGATTCACTCTCGATTTGAAGACACCAAGATTGTAACCATCAGGGAAAACCCACTCAGGCAACGCATTCCACAACCTAGACGTTCTTATCACAAATGTGGAGTCAAATCTCTTCGTTCGCGTTTTTGGAACATCAACCATGAAACGATGCCGCCCTTTTGTGGAACGAGAATTCCGATAGAAGAAAGGGCAAGATGGTATTAGATCATGCAGATCAGTTGCACACTCTCCGAAGTGTATCCGATAAAAAAACCGATAAGCTAGCAATCTTGCGGCGATGATCAAGATTTTGAAGTCTTTTACGCACAAGAGTGTTATTTTGCTTATGAGTCTTATCGCAATGTACATCCGTCAGACTATATTTCAAGGAGCTTCGTATACTTACTTTACCTGCTATCTTGATCTATCAAGTGGCTGTGTATGTCAAAAATAATCTAGAATCGTACAACACGCGAGGAGAGAGACATTCTTGCAACATACGCAACGCCGACAAGCTGGATGTTATACCACACTCTCTCACGAGGTCACAAAAAGTTAACTCAAATTATGGGACCGGAAGTTTATAACACTCTTTTCAAAATAGTTATATCGGCCCCAAGTTTTGGCAGCTTCAAAAAGTGCTGGCTTATCGATCAAACTTTTTATAGTTACAGCGAATTTTTAGAGAGTGATGGCAAAGTTCCCATAAAAATGTAAATAAATAAATTTGACATAGGTTAGTACAATTGCAATAAAGACATTATACTCGTATAATGCTTGACAGTTTTCTGTACAATAATTATTGTAATACAGTAAAGTAGTAGTTTCAAACTTTGAAAATGTATACAATTTGTATGCTCTTTCTTTTGTTTTTATTTTTTATTAATTGACGTGTAAATTGTACATTTATGAATAAAGTACTTTGACTTTGACTTTGTATTTCATACCCGTTTCACAAATTAATATGATGTCGCCAAGCAATGAGATGAAATCATTTTTGAATTTCAGTTCGAAGGGCACTGTTATCAAAGAAATTACAGAGAAAAATATAAATAATCTGGAGTATCTGGATCAGTGATCTGGATTACTTATATCCAAATAGCTACGCGG
Organism: Ectropis grisescens; assembly: GCA_017562165.1. NCBI lineage: Eukaryota > Metazoa > Arthropoda > Insecta > Lepidoptera > Geometridae > Ectropis > Ectropis grisescens. Next base: position 845,000 of record CM029779.1, on the reverse strand, counting down.
AAATGTGTTTTATGTACTGGCGTGTATCGTTGGCGTGTGACAGCAACTCTTATATGACCTGTAACTTCTTATTTTAAAAAAGATATTAATGTAAGGTCAATATTGTTATAAACTTTTATCATGAAACAAACAAACAAGTATCTACTACGATTTCAAACAAAAATAGGTGAAATTAAATTGCCTTATAACTCAGACTCAGACTTCCATCGGTGTCGGTGGGAATCGAACCTACGATCTTATGATTGTAACATCAGCTGCTTTAGGTACTAGGCGATCACAACTACAAATATGGAGGGCCTCATCCTAGGCCTCCTGCCTACTAATATTACAAATGCAACAATTTATATGTTTGTTGCTCAATAACGTCGGAACGTCTCAACGAGTCGATTTTGAATTTGGAACACAGATTATAGTCTGAATTTTTTATTGCAAGAAAATAATGGAAACCCAAACTGTGCAGGTAAAACTTTAGGGCACTGCTATTCTGGTGTGTGTTGTAAAGTGTTTCTTTGTCTGTCTGTATAATATGGTACGAAACTATTTGTCCATACTGCAGTACGGTGTTGTATGCCGCACGCTGTCATCCCCATCCCTCTCTCTGTAAGAAGGCACAAGGGATGGCCCTTCATTGCTCGGAATTAAGTTATTGTCAAGTATATTGCACTAATGTGGGGTTACGAAGATAGAACGAGGATTACCTAGACGCTTATTGAAGGATTCGCTGTAACTTGCCGGCTGCAGATGTCTATTGGAAGTTTTGGGGAAATTCATTCACTCATTTTGTAACAGTTTTTTGTATTCTTTAGATTAACGTAAAATGAACTTTACACCCATTGACTCAATGATTTGATTTGAAGATATCGAAAAACTAGTAAGACTCCAAGAGACAATGACAAACAATAGACAATAAAATGTATATACTTAGATTCAGATACGTCGGTAACGGCAATGGTAACAGTTTTGCTAGTTCAATTGCTTTTTCCCATCTGAAAATGCGTCAACATGGTAATTTTTGTAAATCACCGTGTTGGCATAAGTCGTTATTATAGTCATATAAACCTAATAGTTCCTAGACTTTTGAAGTATTTCGGCAAGTGTAGCAAGGAAATATGAAATAATCGTTCAGTTTCAACGTAAATGTCCTGTCACAAAAGCAGACACAACTCAATCCATCGCTAGTGGGCCGCGCCACGGCCTGGCCTGCCCTTTGTGACGCATCGACGGCGCCACGCTTCATTGTGCACAAAATTGTGACAAATATCTACATTTACACCTAGAGCCATTGTGACGGTCAGGGGATGTGTTTTTATGGGGTTGTTTTTTTTGTTTATTGCATTTATCGGGAACTACCTAGGTGAAACTACGGGATGCTGCGGTAAATGATACAGTTTAAGATAGTGGTAACGATTACTGAATTTTTATGATAAAGAATATTTGTGTCTTGAAATCGAGAGTGAATCGGTTTCTTTTAGGTGAACACGCTCCATCGTAGAGCACATCGTTGCTTAACATCAGGCGAGATGGCGGTCAAGTAAACTAATAGAAGTTAAAAAAAAAGGTAATTTGGTCGTGCTGTCCCTATCTTTCGCTTTTCCGGACTTAAACGGCTGTATCGATTTAATGAAATGTTTTGAGTGTATCCAAGCAGATTCGAGATTGAAATATACGATTTTATTTTATTTAAAACGTGTGTACAGGACATCGTTTGCGTCTGCACTATATGAATAAATATTGGATAAATCTTTGTTTCTTCGTTTTAACAAATCGAAACCCACATTTCTTTCTTTCCAATCTAAGTCTCATAAAGTCTCGATTAAAAACCCAGTTCCGCGAGCTCTCCAGAAGCCATCTAGTTAACCCTTTAATCACTCTTGTCCCCCAGCAGCGCATATTTATTGGATTATTCAGAGCCGTAATGTGTTTCACACTCGAATGTATCCTAATGGATACCGGAGCGACGAGCGTCGAGCGTCGAGCGCTAGAGAAGGGTACAACGTATCTTTGTTCGCGGATGACGCGTTTTGTTTCGTGCCTGATGTAGGGTTTTGTAAAGATGTTTGTGTAAATACTGAGGATAAATATTGGGATTTGGGATTTTCAGTGTGATTGTAGCGAATGGGGGGGGGGGGCGTGACGGCAGCGGCAGGCGGACTGTGTTTTATAACTATCACTTGTGGTTCACCCCGGCCTTACCCGTGTTATATAATATATAGCATATAGCACTCAGGGATCAAGTACACGTCCATAAGTGAAAGATTTTTTGAAATCGGCCCAGTAGTAGAGATTAGCGCGTTAAAACGAAAATCCTATGTATAATAAGTATGTATTTAAAACTATATAAGTATTATATCAGCTATCTGGCTGCCATCACACAAGCTTTGCTTAGTTTGGGGTCAGATAGTGTTGTGTGTGAATTGTCCACCAATATTTATTTATTTGTCCACCTCATCAGCATTACAATATCAGTATAGATTACGGCCAGCTTTTGGTTCCAATCGATCAAGAAACGTGCCAAAAGGCTCATAGGTAATGATACCCTTGTTTGAAAAAGACTAAAGCTTTGAACATTACTACAGGGCTTAGAGATATAAGATCTTAGATCTCTGGGTGACGAGCGCAGTGCAGTGCCAGGTAATAATTTGGACTCTTCATGTTCCAATAGCTGCTTGTCACTGTGTTGTTATGTGTCAGGCATGTTGCTTACCATCAGGCACATGACCTGATCGTCTCGTCACTCTTTATTTAAAAAAGAAAAAAAAAAGAAAATTGTTAGCGTATTGGATACACTTCGAAGAGTGTGCAAATGATCTGTATGATTTAATACCAACATGTTTCCTCGCGATGATTTCCGTGACCGTTAGAACCAGTTATAATAACAAACGTAAATGTCTGCTGTTGCCACGCTGCCGCTGTTGAAATGATTTGTATTATTAAAAAAAACAGACTTCGATTTAAAATTCAATTCAGATACTCAACCGAAGTTCATCAGAAGCAACCACGCAACATATAAAAAAAATATGTAAATAAATATTATAAAAAGATATGTTATAAATTTAGTTAAAATTTATTCACGAAAATACAATGTTTAATTACTATTATAAGTATACACAATTATAAGAATATTACATTATAATTCATACAAAAAGTATGCGTCATTAAACTATTAAAATAACCCACCCAGAGCAGCACCCGGTCATTATAAAAAGTAAATTTTAGTTTTTGGGTCATATTTCAAAGACTATTCAAGAACTAAATTTAAAATTTTGATTAACCCCCGACTACCTCAATTTGTTATCTGTACGAGATTCTACAAGTCAAGCCCTTTCATTTGATACCCCTATTAAGGGAGTTGTGAAAAAAGACATGTATTTCGCCATTTTGTAGAAGCGGCCATCTTGGTTTTGAAATTTGTCCTAGTGTAATGTATTCTACTAGTCAAGCCCTTTCGTTTGATACCCATATTGAAGTAGTAGTGAAAAAAATAATATAATTCGCCATTTTGTGGTGGCGGCCATCTTGGATTTGAATTTTTTATGGTGCATAGTATTCTACTAGTCAAGCCCTTTCATTTGATACCCATATTGAGGTAGATTGTGAAGAAATATTTTGTCCGCCATTTTGTGGCGGCGGCCATCTTGAATCGATATTAACCAAACATAGCTAAGAACATCCGCACGGATATTAACTTACAAATAAAAAAAATCGCATCGAAATCGGCCCGTTTGTTTGAGCTCTACGGTGCCACAGACAGACACACACACAGACAGACAGACAGACATCGACGTCAAATTTATTACACCCCTTTTTTGATCGGGGGTTAAAAACACCGATTTCAATAAAATGTATACAGAAACCACCTCTGAAAGAACTGTGATCTAAAACAATAATCATCAAAATCGATTCACAATTGGCAGAGCTATCGCGTCTCATACAAACCCCCTCCTTTTTTGAAGTCGGTTAAAACACTCAGAGGTGCAAGCGAGATTGGGACTTACGACCTTGCCATTGTGATTCGAAAGTTCTAGCCACTAGCCCACCAAGGGTTCAAAATTGTAAATAATATTAACCTTAGCATAAATTAGTAATAAAAAAACAACGATTACAAGTCCTAAATAATGATTAATTTATATTTTAAATAATAATTAATGATTATTAAATGATCTTTCTATCCAAAAATATTGTTTTGTTTAAACTCATAATGAATCATAAATGTGTGAGTGCATACACAGCTTCTACTGTGACTAACCTTCGATCATCTCACATTTTTTACAAACCGATCCAGTTAGCGTCGTCAACCATTTTTTCCCACATTTTTTGTCCCTTTCACATCGTAAATCAAAAGTAGAGATAAATAGCCGCGACTCAAACTTGTGACTAGAAACTGAAATTGTTTTTCTTACTTAAATTGTCCGTAACAATTTCGCTGAGAAGACGATTTTCGTGTTTTTGTTGGATCGTAGTTTTGTTTCTCTTGAATTGGAGATTTTAACAGTTATGTCTAGAGCTCTAGAGGACACCTTTAGTATTTTGGACTTAATTAACTACTTTTTTTTAATATTTGTTTTTTTTTGAGGTATCGAGCAAGATATGGGCCTGATGGTAAGCAACACGTATGCACATAACAATACAATGCTACGCAGCTATTACATGAAAAGTCCAAATCTTAACTCTACACTGTGCTCGACACCCAGGATGCTTGATCTCTTTGCTGTGTAGTTTATCTGGAAACTATTCTTTTCAAACCGGAACCCGGAAACGAAAAGTCGTGCACATTACTGCTTGGCGATGTCCTTTACTCTCTCCTTGTCTGAGAAGGCTCCAAGCGAGAGGAATATATAGTGGACTGGCTTATTTTAATTGTGGTTATAAGTAGCTTGCGCTTGTCCTGCAAGCAGCACACGTGCACGAGTATGATGCTTGTGTCAGCCATCACTCTCTACGACCATTAGAGGAAAAGCGTACCGATATTCGTCACAACAAGAACAAAATTAAAAATTTTGATTAACCCCCAACTACCTCGGATCTCGGATTTGTAATCTGTACAACATTCTGCTAGTCAAGCCCTTTCATTTGATACCCATATTGTGGTAGTAGTGAAAAAAATAATGGTGGCGGCCATCTTGGATTTGAGATTTGTTATTATGTATTGTATACTACTAGTCAAGCCCTTTCATTTGATACCCATATTGAGATAAGTTGTGAAGAAATATTTTGTCCGCCATTTTGTGGAGGCGGCCATCTTGAATCGATATTAACCAAACATAGCTAAGAACATCCGCACGGATATCAACCTTCGAATAAAAAAACCGCATTGAAATCGGTCCATCCGTTTGAGCTCTACGGTGCAGACAGACAGACACACACACAGACAGAGACGAACAGACAGACAGACAGACAGACAGACGACAGACGAGAACGAACGGGCAGACGAGACAGAACAGACGAACAGACGAACGAACAGACAGACGAACGAGACGAGACGAGACGAACAGACGAACGGGCAGACAGACAGACAACGAACGGACAGACAGACGAGACGAACGAACAGACGAACAGACAGACAGACGGACAGCAGACGAACAGACGAACGGGCGAACGACCAGACAGACGAACAGACAACAGACAGACAGACGAACAGACGAACGGGCAGACGAACGAACGACGACGAGAACAGACGAACAGACAGACGAACGAAGACACAGACAGAGACGAGACAGACGACAGACGAACAGACAGACGAACCAGACGACGAACGAACGGGCGAACAGACAGACGAGACGAACAGACGAACGAACAACGACGGGCAACGACGAGACAGAACAGACAGACAGACAGACGAACGAACGGGCGAGACAGACAGCAGACAGACGAACAGACAGACGAACAGACAGACAGACGGGCAGACGAACGAACAGACAGACAGACGAACGAACAGACGAACAGACGAACAGACAGACAGACGAACGGGCAGACAG